>OZ024831.1:44961179-47362011 GCA_964016985.1 Anodontia alba
AATATTGCTTGTATTAATCTCGCCGTGAGGGTCGTTCAAAAAATGTTGTACAGCAATTATGCATAAATACGCTACCGGCGTCGAAAGGATATAGTAAATTAAAACGTTAAACTATAATACCCCGCCATTATCGTGTTGCAAGCGGATAACTCTGTCAAACATTGACGAAATTCGCCCATTAGCGATCCCAAACCAGATCTCTTTAATATCAATGCATGTACGAAGTTTAGTTAAAATCCCTTGACATTTACTCATGTTATTGTCCGGAAACGGAAATATGGGCGTGTCTCGGGCAAACAAAATTTGCCCATTAACCATCCCAAACCAGATCTCCACAATATCAATGCACATACCAAGCTTGGTGAAAATCCATTGATGTTTACTCAAGTTATCTTCCGGAAACGAAATGCGAACGGACGGACGGACGACTGACGGACGGACGAACGGACGGACACACGGACGTCCAACGTCGTGTGGCGGGGTATAAAACTGCGAACACAGGGTTAAAAAAAATATAAGGAAATTCATGTGATGTTAAATGTGTAATTTAGCAGTGATGGCACTGTATGAATGCCCGCATACGGCATAATGGCGCTGTTTGATTATTGCGTATTATTTACAGATTAAACGCTTAGTCTGCTGTATAAATATTCAGCGGATGACCTTTTTAAAATTAAAATTATCTTCTTTTTTTTTTTTTTTTTTTTTTCAGAAAATAAAATGACATTTTATGCAAACTTTTACTGTGAAAAAATAAAAGAAACAGACTTTGCCATTTCATGCAAACAGATTGATCCATAAACAAGTGATCAAAACGTAGGATTAAGAGTGTGTAAATGCAACTTTTAATGGGTTAAAATTCGAAGGTGCAGATCAGCTCCCGTATCCGAGCTGTTTGATTAGTGTCTTTGTGTTTGTAAACACACACGTTCAGGAACGGATCTAGGGTTATTTATTAGAGGGTTCAAAATTTCCCGGGATGGGGTGGGGAGGGGTGGGGTCGAATGGAACGAGTTACTTGTTAAAGAAAGGTACAGGGTAAAGAGTACGGGGTGTGAATGCTTAGAGTAAGTACGGTATCCACAATTTTCACTCGGAAAATGAAAGTTTGAGCCACAAACATCAAACTTCTGATTCCGCCCCTGCATGTTGGACTTTTGAAGACGCAGACACCTTTTTTCAATAGATGTCGTAAAATTATGATTGGCTGATCTCGTATGAAGCAGCGACCATGCATAAAACACCGCAATGGCGGATCCAGGATTGTTTAATAGCGGTGGGGGTAAAATTTCTGAAGTGTTCAGTTTGATCAAAATGTCTTGGTTCGTCTGTCATTAATGACAATAACCAATCCTAATCAAGTGAGTGAAGTGTTATTGTTTGTGTGTTCTAAGATGGCTGATGGGACCAATCTTAGCTCTAAACTGCCTGTTGCAGATAGAACAAGAGAGATCTGAGGAACAAAGCTCTTTTTGGTGATGCTTTAGCTCTGGCTTTCCGCTGCGCACGTTTCTGCTTGGCTTCGCTGATTCTTTTTGTTTCGTATTCACCAGCACCCCTTCTTATGAGGCCTCGCCACTTTGCTCGATCGTATGCAATCTGTTCCAACTGTTGGTATGTTTAAGTCTTTAATGAAGGCTTTAAGGGTATCCTTGTATCGCTTCTTCTGACCAACATATGAGCGTTTTCCGACTTGTAGTTCTCCATAGAGGACTTTCTTTGGCAAACGTTCATCAGACATTCAGGTAACATACCATGTCCACCTTAACTGTGCCAATTTCAGAAGAGTATGTACACTATGCATCCCTGAACTTTTCAGGACTTCCGTGTCTGGAATCCTGTCTTGCCACTTCATCTTTAGAAGTTTTCTAAGACAGCTTTGAATGGAAATGGTTCAATCTTTTGGCATACCGTTGGTAAACTGTCCAAGTTTCGTATGCGTATAATAGTGTTGGCAGCACCACAGATCTGTATACTTTCAGTTTTGTGTCAAGTCTGATTCCACTTCGAGCCCAAATACTTTCACCAAATGCTGCACTAGCTTTGGCAATCCTGGCAGTGACTTCGTCATCAATGTGCACAACGCTAGACAATGTGCTTCCAAAGATAGGTGAACTTGTCTACCACTTGCAGTCGTTGAGCTTTCACTGTGATGGTAGGCTTCTTGTAAGGCTTTCCAGGTGCTGGCTGATATACCATCTCAGTCTTCTTGATGCCGATTGTAAAATCATAGCTGTCATATGAATCAGATACTTGATCCACACCTTTTTGCATTTTGTCTTCTGTTGGAGCACCCTTTGCCATGTTATCAGCAAAGTGGAACTCATCCAGCACCTCTGTCTGCACCTTGAATTTAGCTTGCGCCATAGTGGAAAGCATCTGTGAGCATGGCTGAAAACATCATGCTGAACAATGTTGAAGCCAGTACACAGCCTTGCTTAACTCCATTTGTCACAAGGAATGGATCAGAAAACTCGCCATCATTTTGGACCCTTGCAAACATACTATCGTGGAACTGCCGCACCATTGCTATAAATTTGGCAGGACAGCCAAATTTTGCCATTCTTTTCCAAAGTCCCTCACGAAAACTGTGTCAAATGCTTTGGTAAGGTCGACAAAGGTCATGTACAGGTCTACATTCTGTCTTTGGCATTTCTCTTGAAGCTGTCTTGCTGTGAAGATCATGTCTATTGTTCCACTGTCCTTCCTGAATCCACACTGGCTTTCTGGTAGAAGCCCTGGCAGTTCGAGGCGCTCATTCAATTGGTTCAGTAGGACTCTTGCAAGGATCTTCCCAGCAATTGACAATAAAGAGATGCCTCGATGATTGTCACAGACTTGAGGATTCCCTTTCATTTTGAATAGGTGAATAATTGTTGCATCCTTGAATTTTTGAGGGATGGCTTCTTTTCTCCACATACGAGTAA
Organism: Anodontia alba; assembly: GCA_964016985.1. Taxonomy (NCBI): domain Eukaryota; kingdom Metazoa; phylum Mollusca; class Bivalvia; order Lucinida; family Lucinidae; genus Anodontia; species Anodontia alba. The sequence continues at coordinate 44,964,107 of OZ024831.1, forward strand.
TGTGAAATACCTCTGTCAGTTTCTCTGCAATTGGAGGACCTCCTGCTTTGTAAATCTCTGCAGGTATTGCCTCTGAGCCTGAAGCTTTGCCAGATGACACGAGTTTTATTGCTTTCATTTTTTCTGAGACGGTTAGGAACTCATCAACCAGCTGATTACATTCCATCTGTGGTAGTCTGTTGATAGCTTCATCATTGATAGATGATGGCCAATTAAGGACACCATCAAATTATTCAGTCCATCTTTTCAAGATAGCACCTTTGTCAGTCAGAAGACTAGTTCAGTCTGCACTTAGGAGTGGAGTGCTCTTGATCTCTTGGGGCGATATACTGTCTTAAGTGCATCAAAGAACTTTTTCATATCCTTTCTGTCTGCAAAGGACTGGATATCATCAGCCTTTTTGTTCAGCCAGGAGTTTTGCATGTCTCTGAACCTAGTCTGGACTGTCTTACATATGTTTGAATAGGCAGTCTTAATAGATACTGAGGTGGTATCGCTAAGGTATGCCTTGTGTTTTTAGTGTTTCTCTTCAAGGAGACCCTAAATTTCTTTATCATTCTCATCAAATCAGTCTTTTTTTGCGAGAAACTGGTCTGAGGAAATCCATTGCTGAAGAGTGAACGGTGTTTCTGAAGACTGTCCAGCTCTCATCTACGTCCTCTGAACTGTGTTCCAGTGCATCTAAACGGCTGCAGATATCATTGATGAATGCTTGCCTTTTGCTGTTCTGTTTCAGCTTGGAGACATCCAATCTCTTTGTCACTTTCTTGCCTTGTGGTCGTCGTACAGGCTGAATACGCAAGTTGAGTTTGCTGTCAACAAGCCTGTGACATTACGAAAACACGCCTATTCAAATATATAGAAAATTTCACCTCCAAAAACTGAACATTTTCAGATAAAAACTGATATTTTTCATATTTCTGCTCAAAACATAGATTGTGAGTACTCGTTAGAACCGCCTCGGCGAGGCGGTTCTAACAAGTACCCACAATCTATGTTTTTGAGCAGAAATAAGGAAAATAATATATACCCCTGTAAACCCCAGTTTTACTATATAAAAGTGGGGTTAAAGGGGGTCGAAATTATATAGGTATGTTTTCATGTGATCTGTCAAACAGTCTGCACTACACATAGTCTTTGTCACTGACATCCTGAGATGACAAAAATAAGCAAACAGTGAAGACCCAGATCAGACGCCGTAGAATGCGATAAGGTCAGATCATTGATTTTGTTGAAGTGTTTTAACCCTTCTCTGGCCGAATACGACACGCCTTGTCTTAGCAAACAGTGTAGATCCAGATCAGTTGGCTTCTGAAGAAGCCAACTGATCTGGTTCTGCACTATTTGTCATTAAATATGTGAATTTCTATCAAAAACCCGGATCAAGTAATCTGATTGGTTGGAAATTAGAAGTGGGCGTGGCATCTTAATTTATTCAGCATGAGAAGGGTTAAATTATCACGTGAAAAAAATGTAAAGTGCATTTGTTTTCTTTAAATATTACATGAAAGTATAGCTCATGCTCCAACAATTTTGCTTAGCTTGTAACCGGACGGAGAAATGATGAAAATCTTTCTCGAAGTGGAGACAAAGTTCAAAATGGCCGAGATCGCAAACTATGAAGGCTCATCATAAGTCACGTGTTCGCCACCTTATATTCAAGTGGCACGCTAGTTGAGCGAATAGTGATCAACAAAAAATCTGTCTTACCGATATAACTCGTGGATATGTACATATACGTTAGACACGTTATGCCTATAATGATAACTATCAAAGGTATTTTTAAACTTCTGTCTTCGGATCCCATGGTTTCTGCAACAAATGCAAAATTAAAAAAAAAGTATGAAATTCATGTACCTTGTACAAGCCAACATTCTGAAATACATATTGGACGCAGCGACAGAAAAGTACCTTCCATTACGAAAACACGCCTATTAGAAAATTTCACCTCCAAAAACTGAAAATTTTCAGATAAAAAACTCTGATAAATAATTCATATTACTGCTCAAAACATAGATTGTGGGTACTAACTCATAGGCGGTTCTAACGAGTAGCCACAATTTGTGTTTTTGAGCAGAAATAAGAAAAATAATGTATACCCCTGTAAACCCCAGTTTTACTATATAAAAGTTGGGTTTAAGGGGGTCAATATTATATAGGCAAATTTTCGTGATGGGACGTGCACCCAGCGAAGATTCAGATCAGCCTGCACATCTGCACAGTCTGATCAAAGATCTAAATCTTTGCTGGGCGTAATTTGAATAGCCATGGATGCACAGTTTCTCTATGGGGACAGTGACGACTGATCAGACTGCGCAGATCATTACGAAAACACGCCTATTCAAATATATAGAAAATTTTACCTCCAAAAACTGAAAATTTTCAGATAAAAAAATCTGAATTTTTTCATATTTCTGTTCAAAATATAGATTGTGGGTACTCGTTAGAACCGCCTCGGCGAGGCGGTTCTAACGAATACGCACAAGCTATGTGTTTAGGAGGAAATATGAAAAATAATGTATACTCCTTTAAACCCCAATTTAACTGTATAAAAGTAGGGTTTAAGGGGGTCAAAATCATATAGGCATGTTTTCGTGATGTGCGCAGGCTGATTCTTCATTCTTACATATCAGCAGGTACATTTTCGCACGTTGCGGCTCTTATGACAGTAAACCTGACAGGTACGTTTTCGTAATGCGGTAGCCCGATACATATATAACACGTAGGTTAAGGTGAGATTTGGCGAGGTCGTTCCTACTTCATCAAGGCGGATCCAGAATAATTTCACAGGGGATTCGATTGTATCAAATTACCTTTCTTATTTTACGTGTTCGGACAGATAGGCCTGAGCAAACAATCTGAACGCAGATAAGATGCCACAGAACACGGTGTCTGATCAGGGTCTAACTGTTTGCCACTCACCCAGCAGTTTTACTTTGTTTCTCTCTAGTTCGGACATACCGCCACTCTCTCTCTCTCTCTCTCTCTCTCTCTATCTCTCTCTCTCTCTCTCTCTCTCTCTCTCTCTCTCTCTCTCTCAGGACTTTCACTAACTAATTGTTATAAAATTCTTATACTCAATTTTTGTTTTACTACTATTATTCAGTTAGATTCGCATTCGTCCAAGAGATCTAAGTCCAACCAAATACTAAGAAATTGTCTCTCTGATACAGTCATAAAACACCAATCTTTTGTCAGAGCCAGATAGTAGAGAATGACATAAGGGGTCTCTTTGGGGCACGTGACGTTTATACAACGTCGCCTTAACGTCAATGCAACGTCAGGACGTTGCATCGACGTTGAAGCGACGTTGTATAAACGTCATGTGCCTGCTGGGTTAATACATGTAAGATGCACCTACAAATAGGGACTTACTGACCAGTCTACTATTTCATTTCCGTTATTCTATTCTTTAAACAAATCACGATGTACTGAGATAGATATACATTAATTGAATTTGTGAATGGTGCAGTATTGCAACTGGTCATACAGTAGTAAAATAACTGCATTATTTTGCCAAGGAATAGAAGTCTATAAGCATGCAGTTTTCGTTCTAATCTTTGGTATTGTCTACTCGTGAACTGTATGTATGATGTATACATGTATATTCAATTAAAATATGTTTAAACTAGAATAAAAATAAATCTGCAATTAGGGGAGCACATTAGATCCCAGAGGAATACCCACATTTTTTGACATAAAGTTTAGTGCCAAATTTTATAATAGCATGTTATATATCCAGAAGGTACATAAGGGTTTCACAAACATTTTGACATGACAAAAGTTATAATTTCTGTACCCCTCAGAAATAAAAAAGGAAATATGTTTCTCAGTACAATCAATACAGAAATAAAAGTATGCCTGCCAACTGAATTATTTCACTTTTTCAAAGCGTGCTGAAAAAAACTCGAAGAAATTAAAGACGATAAACAAAAAAAGAAAATTCTTACTTGTTTCTCCAAACATGCCAAATATTGATCGAACGGATTATCTTGGCTGCTACATGTACAGAAATTGTTTGGAAAATAATTGAAAAGAGAAACTACACAAGAGGCAACGATTCGCTCACTTGAGTAAAACGGCAATTGCAAATCTGCAGATGCCATGCAACATTCTTCCAGTATTGCCACAGCAACTAGGACACAAATTTGAATGTGCCGTAAAGAGATCAAATGTTATCCTAAGATCATTATTCGAACAGACGTGGTAGACACATTGAGTTCTCGATGCTGTACGCTAAGATTCAGCCTCAAAGCTTTCTTGGTTCTGGAGAAGGAGATTTCAATCTCGTTTTAGCTAATTAGCGGGTTTGACCCCAGCGATTATCAAGTGCATCGCGAAAACATGCCTATATACATGTAACTTTGACCCCCTTAAACCCCATTTTTATATAGTAAAACTGGGGTTTACAGGGGTATACATTATTTTTCTTATTTCTGCTCAAAAACATAGATTGTGGTACTCGTTACAACCGCCTCGTCGAGGCGGTTCTAACGAGTACCCACAATATATGCTTTGAGCAGAAGTATGAAAAATATCAGAATTTTTATCTGACAATTTTCTCCTTTTTTTTTGTGTGTGGAGGGGGTGGGGGGTGAAATTTTCAGTATATTTGAATAGGCATTTTTTCGTTATGGTTCTTGAGCAAGACACTTTATCCACATTGCTTAGTCCTGTTTCTCTACCCAGGAAGACCTGCGCTTAATACTCAGAAAATGAGGGTGTTGCAGAATATATAGAACAAACATTATGTAAACACGCCTATTCAAATATAGAGAAAATTTCACCTCCAAAAACTGAAAATTTTCAGATAAAAAACTCTGATATTTTTCATATTTCTGATGAAAACATAAATTGTGGGTACTCATTAGAACCGCCTCGGCGAGGCGGTTCTAACTACCAAAATCTATCTTTTGAGCAGAAATAAGAAAAATAATGTATACCCCTGTAAACCCCAGATTTACTATATAAAAGTGGGGGTTAAGGGGGTCAAAATTATATAGGTATGTTTACGTAATGTATGGACATGGCGGCCACCTTTTTTCAATACTCCGGAAGCATTTGAATAAATTGTCGGTGACCGTTCGACGGAAGGCCCCATCATGTGAAATCTGGTGAATATGGTCGAACTGTTTCAGAGAAAGAGACGCTTAAAGAGTACACGATATAAACATGTATATGGCCTAGGGGCCTAGATTCAGCCTCACATTTGAGTGTTTTTACCAAATATGGGTATGGCGTCCATCTTGTTCAACAGTGCGGAACCATTTGAACAGGTTTTCAGTACCCCTTCGATAGAAGGCCCCCTGTGAAATCTGGTGAAAATTGGCCAAGCGGTTTCAAAGAAGTAGTCGTTTAAACATTACGCAATTTTATACATGTATATAGCCCAGAGGCAAGTGAAGAATAACCACCGGGGACAAACTTTTGATTGTAACTGAAACTTTTTACTACTTTAACCTTACATTGTAAGTTTCAGCCATTAGTCTTTGATACAGTTTCATAAAAATGATTTTTCAACATTTTCCCCATATAAGTGTATAGCGACGTACATTTGACCTTGCCAGAACCAGAAAAGCCAAAGGTCAACCTACGATCATCATTTGAACAAACTTGGTAGACTTTGAGTCCCCATTGCTATATACTAAGATTCAGACTTAAAACTTTCTTGGTTCTGGAGAAGCTTTTTAACTATTTTACCATATATCGGCGAAGCGGCCACCGTAATTAACAAACCGTGACCATTTTTATAAAATTTCAAATCCCATTTTAACAGAAGACTCCACATGAACTTTGAAGAAAATTGGCCCAAGGGTTTCAGAGGAGAAGTCGTTCAAATTGTAAAAGGACGGACGACTGACGCTATAAGATCACAACAGCTCATTCTGAGCCTCTCATCCTGAGCCTTCGGCTCAGGTGAGCTGAAAAAAAAAAAACAAAAAAAAAACAAAAAAAAAAAACACTTTATTATTACATTGCTAACTTTCGTTACAATTCTCGATCGATTGTCATAGAGACATTTTTCACCAATCGATTTTCCTTTTCTAATAGGCTGTTGCAATTCTCGATCGATTGTCATAGAGACATTTTTCACCAATTGATGTTGTTTTTTTTTTTTTTTTTTTTTTTTTTTTTTTTTGTTTTTTGTTTGTTTTTTTTTTTTGTTTTTGTTTGTTTTTTTGTTCGTTTTTTTTTTTGTTTTTTCTAATAGGCAACGTTCCACATGTGTGACAGTCAACCAAACAACCAAACAAGATTTGTATGTAGGAAATACCGTACATGTTTGTTTATGTTTAGCGTAATAAACAAAATAATATCAGCTCCATGTGAAAACTTGCCTGCGGAGCGTAGGCTGATCAGGGCATTCACTGTCCGCATATAGAATCATTGGATAATAGAGACAATATCGATGTTCTTATCACGAAAATGCGCCTGTATAGTTTTGACCCCTTTAAACCCCACTTTTATACAGTAAAACTGCAGGGGTATACGTTAATTTTCTTGTTTCTGCTCAAAAACATAGATGTGGGTACGCGTTAGAACCGCCTCGGCGAGACGGTTCTCACAAGTACCCACAATTTATGTTTTGCGCAGAAATATGAAAAGTAACAAATTTTTTCATCTGAAAGTTTTTATTTTTGGGTGATAAAATTCTCAATATATTTGAATAGGCGTGTTTTCGTAATTCTATTGGATTGTGTGATGTGACTGGCTGATCTGGAGCCTTACTGTTCGCATAGGCCCCGATTACACCATTTTCCTTTGGACCGTTTCCATTGTTTCTTTTTCTATTGTTGTTTATTAATATTTTATTTCAATACTGCGCATATGAGGAGTTTAAAACACAGCTTTGTCGGCGAGATGAACAAAAGAATGCTTTCAAAAAACAGCCAAATGCGACTCACACTGATGTATACAATGAGTAACAACTGTTTAAATTTTGAATAGTCCCAACAAAATTCTCTCTTTGTGGGTGCTCCGTACAGTATTCAAACGAAATGGCATAATGGACGATATTGGGCATTCAGCTTCCATGACACATGTAAGCTTTTTGAAAATAAAACACTAAAAATCAGCCATGCAATGAGAAAGAAAAGGTCACTGGGGCATATACTCTACACAAAAGAGCGAACATTATTACACCATGTTTGCTGTCAGTTTTTATAATCTTTCACAATTTTGTATCATTCAAAACACCAACAAACGAATGTTTTAAACTATCAGCTCGATGGACCGACTGGCAAGCTGTACGGACAGACAGAGAAAAACAATAAACCTCAAAACAGCAGGAAATATGTACATGTATTTTGGAATTATAATAAGATACATTTTCAGATGATTTGAAGATATGATTTAAGTGAATTTTTGAAGCTATTAAGATTTGGTAGTGTTCGCAGATTTACAGGTAAGTTATTCCATTGCTTAGCGCCATCAACTCTCAGCTGACTGATCTGGTTTTTACTGTTCGTCTATACCGCAAAGTGGGGCCAATTGCATTCTGTGGCCCATGTGGATTCTATGTGCATAAACCACATGACCACACCCTTTCTTCCTTTTTTTTTCCTGCACAGTTGCACCTTATTATAACCTCGGAGGACATTTCAGTAGTGGAGAAAAGCCCGGGTGATTCTCGGTTGTATATAGGAACTGGGAAATACATGTGCCCTCTGTGAAACCACCGCAACCGGGAGAGAATGCCCCAGCTGGCCTCGAATTACATGTATGCGGCAAAGCTGTGCAAGCTAATCGAGAGACAAACCTCGCTACCGACGGTTATTCCAGTGCCCCAAAAGGCACCCTGTTAGGTACCGTGTTATCCTGACTGCCTGCCGTGTATGACGCGACTGATAGCAGGTCCAAGAAGAAGGATGGTCTCTTCAGTCTGTAAGGACGTGTGGAATAAAGGTACATAGAAAACCCCGTCTTCAATATACCGTTTTTCCTGCAATAAATCATAAAAACTTAAGTTGTGTACAGCTTTTCAGAATACATGTTCTCAAGCTATACAAGAATGCAGTTATTATTCTGTTTACTCATTTATGCCTAGCGTCCAATAAAAGGGACATTGGTAAACAGAGTAGACCCAGATCAGACACCACAGAACGCGGCGTCTGATCAGGGTCTATACTGTGTGTATTACAGAAAATTCTATAAAACATGATAATAATAAAAACTAACCAGACATCCCTTATATTGGAAATGGATCGGTCCGAAGAGTGAAGGTAGAAAAATCCATTCGGGATAAATGGGTTAAAGAAAGCAATAGAAAATGAACAACAATGTCTAGTAGCAAGAGCAAGCTGTAGAAATGTTACGAGGTCCCTCACACGGAGATGTTGCAATCAAAGCCTTCTCTGACTGGTTAGACGGAAATGGTTGGGAAGACTTGTTCATACACGGGTTGCTTAAAGTGAATCCGCAGATTCTTTTCTCAAAGCTAGCCATGTTATCCATTACGAAAACACGTTTATGTAATTTTGACCCCCTTAAACCCCACTTTTATATAGTAAAACTGGGGTTTATAGGGGTATACATTATTTTTCTTTTTTCTGCTCAAAAACATAGATCGTGGGTAATCGTTAGAACCGCCTCGCCGAGGCGGTTCTAACGAGTACCCACAATCTATGTTTTTATCTGAAAATTTTCAGTTTTTGGAGGTGAAAATTTCTGTATATTTGAATAGGCGTGTTTTCGTAATGATAAGACTTGTGCGACCAGCAAGGACTCAGATCAGCCTGCAAATCCGCGCAGTCTGATAAGAGTCTTCGTTGATCCATGTGCCTTCTACAGCTATCGGAAAACTCGACGAAATACCAGCAATCGAAGCTTTGACCAGAAATGAAAAATAATAGAATTTGTATCTGAAAACTTTCAGTTTTTTGTGTGTGTGTGTGTGTGTGTGTGTGTGTGTGTGTGTGTGTGTGTGTGTGTGTGTGTGTGTGGTGAAATTTTCAATATATTTGAATAGGCATGTTTTCATAATGGATATTCGAGTCATTCAAGTTATAAGTTGCGGTTGTAAATACCAAACATCAAGATCCGGTCAGATCTGCAGCTGTGTTACGCGTAATATAATAATTGATCCAGCGCACGACACAACCTACAATTACCACAAGTTCACTGGGCAGGCTTAGTCCTCTAAGCGGTAAACCAATAGTGAACAAATTCTTTCGCCAGAAATCAGTGGAAGGGAGAGTATAACCGTAGAAAATATTTCGTGATCAATCTCCAGGAAAGAATGTTGCCGACCGGGCGGGGGTCGAACCCGCAACCTCCTGATCACTAGTCGGACGCGCATCCAGCTGTGCCACTGAGGCCGCCCCACATCCCCATAAACTACATTACGAAAACACGACTATTCAAATATATTGAAAATTTTACCACCAAAAACTTAGCGTTTTCAGATAAAAATTCTGATAGTTTTCATATTTCTGCCCAAAACATAGATTGTGGGTACTCGTTAGAACCGAGTACTCACAATCTATGTTTTTGAGCAAAAATAAGAAAAATAATGTCTTCTCCTGTAAACCCCAGTTTTACCATATAAACCCCACTTTAAGGGGTTCAAAATTGTACAGGTATGTTTTCGTGATGTGTCCATTCCAAGGCAGTTCCGCTGTTGTGGTTCTTTGTGCGTCTATATTTTCATATGTTGCGTTTGTTGTGTCATTAATTAGTCCCCATCTTTCCTTCGTTTGGTGCTCGGTAGTCCGAGTCTCCTATGACGTTTACATTACGAAAACACGCCTATTCAAATATATAGAAAATTTCACCACCAAAAACTGAAAATTTTCAGATAAAAAAAAAAATGATATTTTTCTTATTCATTACGAAAACATTACGAAAACACGCCTATTCAAATACATATAGAAAATTTCACCTCCAAAATCTGAAAAAAATTCAGATAAAAAACTCTGATATTTTTTCATATTTCTGTTCAAAACATAGCTTGTGGGTACTCGTTAGAACCGCCTCGGCGAGGCGGTTCTAACGGGTACCCACAATCTATGTTTTCGGGCAGAAATAAGAAAAATAATGTATATCCCTGTAAACCCCAGTTTTACTATATAAAAGTGGGGTTTAAGGGGGTCAAAATTATATAGGTATGTTTTCGTGATGACATGCCTATTCAAATATACTGAAAATTTTACCCCCATAAAACGAAAATTTTCAGATAAAAGATTCTGATATTTTTTTATATTTCTGCCTAAAACATAGATTGTGGGTACTCGTTAGAACCGCTTCATCGAGGCGGTTCTAACGGGTACCCACAATCTATGTTTTAGAGCAGAACTAAAAAAATAATGTATACCCATGCAAACCCGATTTTTCTATATAAAAGTCGGGTTTGAGGGGGTCAAAATTACATACACGTTTTTGTGATGTCTACTCAAAACATAAATTCTGGGTATTCGTTAGAACCGCCTCCGTGAGGCGGTTCTAACGAGTATCCACAATCTATGTTTTTGAGCAGAAATAAGAAAAATAATGTATAACCTTGTAAATCCCACTTTTACTGTATAAAAGTGGGGCTTAAGGGGGTTAATTTTATATAGGCATTTTTTCGTGGCTTTTCTTTGATATTTACCACTTACCGTCAGAGCAACTTAGCTATCGAAAATGCAGAATCTCCCCAACCAGTCTTGGTTGAGCACTTTCAGACGAAAGTTCTGAATATCATCCAGCAGATAGCAGCATTAAACTTTAGAACAAACAAAGGAAACCATTTTCCAATAAATTAATTTGTTTCATTGGAAACTTGCATAACCAGCGTTTTCACTATACGTCAAAGTCTATCCTCGTTGCCAAGACTGTTACTGTATGCACTGTAAAAGCCAATTTGTTACCCCAAAATGTCAATTATTCATTAAGAAATTCAATTATTATCATTTTTTTTTTCAGTCATAAAATATTAATTTGATAATTCTTAGTGGCTATTTACATTACACATTAACTTCCATGCCTCTCTTTTTGGTGAAAACCCTCATCTTAGGCAGAACAGGAAAATCCCTGATTTTCTTAATACTAATGTAGGAGTTACTTTTATGTTAGTGGCAAATATCAATACAAAGAATATCACTAAAACATCAGAGAAGACTCGGATTAGGTGCTCTGGGGGTGGGGGCGGGACTGTGTGTGGTGATTGTAGCATTTCCCGTGTATTTTCACCTATACTTTGATATCTCATGCGAATGGTCTTTAAGACTATTTGCTTAAAATGTCAAAACCACAGATCCATCAAATAATCAGGGCCCAGTTGTTCAAAGCTAACGACATCGTTAGTTAACGATTCGTTAAAATTTACATCGAGTGATACGCAGATATGCTGAAATTTTTTGCTGAAAAAATGTGAGTAGCTTTTGCATTGCAAAAGCTACTCACATTTTTTCAGCAAAAAATATCAGAATTTTGTATATTGAATCCGCTAAAACAGTTAACGAAATGACCCTTAACGATGTCGTTAAGCTAACGACGCTTTGAACAACTGGGCCCTGTTATTTTCTCCAATTTCCACGAAGTTGAAATTGAAAACTCCACATGTTGCCTACGTATACGATTAGTACGGCTTTCCTACTGACAGTTCCGAGTTGTTCCTCTATTGTAGTTCTTTTTGTGGTTTCATGTGGGGTTTGTTTTGTCATTTTTTGCTCCCCATTTCTGCTTGTTTTGGTGCTATAGAGGGATCACGAAAACATGCCTATATAATTTTGATCTTCTTAAACCCCACTTTTACATAGTAAAACTGGGGTTTACTGGGATATACATTTTCTTATTTCTGCTTAAAAACATAGATTGTGGGTACTCGTAAGAACCGCCTCGCTGAGGCGGTTCTAACGAATACCCACAATATATTTTGAGCAGAAATATGAAAAATATCAGGTTTTTTATGTGAAAACTTTCAGTTTTTGGAGGTGAAATTTTCTATATATTTAAATAGGCGTGTTTTCGTAATGATATGTGGCGTTTGTGTCATTATTTGTTCCTCATCTCTCCTTATTTTGGTGCTAGGGAGGGCTGTGCGTGGCGATTTTGGTATTTCCTGAGTATTTTCACTTCTTTGAGACCATTTGCATGAAATGTCAAAGCCAAATTTCTGAAAAAAAAACAACAAAAAAACATAAGAAACATTTCATGAATTTGTTGTCTGCTGAGTTTGTCCAGAGGGTGGTAAAGGTTATTACAATGTATCCTCTGAACTCCTGTAAGTGTTTGGACACCTTCACGTTTTAATGTACGTATCCTAAATATGGAACAGTTAGTGACTGGATTGTCAAACAGGCCGCGCCATGCGAAAACGTGTCTTCTGGCATAAGCGGACAGCTCTCACTAAGTGCTCTAAGGGTTAAGGGTAATCTTGTGAGTCAAAGAAAACAAAAACTAAGGACCACTGCAATAACACTGTATATTTATTCAGATTTTTTTAAGTGGAAAGATAAAGAGAAATTAAAACTAGCAAATTCACAAACAAAGATATTCAACAAGGGTGATTTACAACAAAGTATCTCAAATTCAACAGTTAGTAAACAATGGGTATATTTTTGAAAGAAAAAAAAATCAAAAACAAAAAAAAAACATCAAAAATTAAAATGTAAATGCTTAAAACCCCTAAATATTCGTAAATACAACTTTCCTGAGACTACTGTGCCCCTCAGTCCACCCCATTGATTTATTTTTCTTTTTCCTAAATTTGCTCTATTATTATTATTATTCTATCATCAATTTGTCTTCTGCTAAATTAGCAAAGAAAGTGGTAATGATTTAAAAAACCAATAAAGATATTTGCATAAATATTGAGACAGAAATTTTAAAATCTTCAAAATACCCTGAAATTTACAAGCCAATAAGAAATTTAAATAATAAAAAATGAGACAGAAGCAACTAATATGTTAGTGTTCTAAGTTTATAATACATGCACTTTTTTTACCCTAAATATTGAGACACCTTAAGCTGATTCCATACACTTGGTTTATTTTCTCTCATTTCATACAAGCAAAATATTTTTTGTCAGCTACTGGCTTTCCTGCACAGCATTCCCTTCTGAAGGAGGTCTACTTTAATAGGAAAGAATTTGCTCCCCTTGGGAGCAAATTCTTTCCTTTTAAAGTAGCCCAAAAGGGAAGCAATTTCTTTCTTTTTAAAGTAGACCAATTTTCAGAGTGAGGCAAAACAATTTAGATAGAGTTGCTTCCCTGCAAGAGTATCCATTTCCCTTCACTCCTCCCCTAATTTGTCCCAAAATTTGAACAAGTTTATTATATACTACCTGCTGAAGTGTCTAAATCTGCTGGATAAGTGGAAAGCAGTGCAGATCCTGATCATATGCTGCATACTATGACATCAAATCTTGGCCTACACTGTTTGCATTTGTTTGAATTATGAGTTTTATGGCCCAGTCAACACTGTTAAGGTCATGTTAACCTCTTCACACTTTTCTGGACAGGCTTAGTCCTCTTAGTTGTTAACCAATACGCGTTCGTGCTCATACTTTTGCCAGTAACTGAAAACTGCCCTTCTTGAATCAGTGGAAGGTGTGAATAGCTGTAGAAATGATTTCATGATCAATTTACATAAATGTTATAAGGTCTAGCTAGGATTCAAACTTGCAACAGCCCTGGTTCTGCAGTCAGACATGCTACCGCCTGTTTTGTCAACACTGACTGTCCCAATATTTAGGGTAAATACAGTATATATATATAGGTTAGTAATACAAAAGACAAACAATACAAAAAGACAATAACATTGCAAGCTTCTGTTGATAAGGATTTGTTTAAAATTCACTTAGCATGCCGGGTAAAAATTTCAGAAGATGACACCTTGTAACAGTTCTTTTTTCATTTTTTATAGAAAACAGCTTTTGACATTTCATGTGAATTTAATGTAATGTCAAAACCCATTTCTGGGAAAAATAAGAAAAATATCATCCGTTTGTCATCTGCTGATTTAGCCCGTGGAGTGGTAAAGTTTAAAAATAAGTATCACAAAAGTATATCACAGATATTACTCGAAAATCTTAAAATATGAAGAAAATAAATGTGTTAGGTTACTTGCTGGTACTGTAATAACCCTAAATACTGGGACAGACAGGCCTGAGCAAACAGTGTAGACCTAGATCAGATGCCGCATCTGATCTAGGTCTATACTGTTTGCCACTCATCCAGCACTATTTTAGGCACATCAACCTGTAGTAAAATAGACGCTTGCAAATTTTTGGCCAAGTATGGTAAGGAGTTAAGGTGTACCAATACTTAGGGTAAATACGGTATACATGTATCTACAAATTGATAAATGAATGGCAAACAGTACAAACCCTAATCAGACTGCTCCTTAGTTAGGGTCTACACTGTTTCATAGCTCAGATAAATATTTTTTTTTTCGAATTTTCATAACGAAAACATGCCTATTCAAATATATTAAAAAATTTTACAACCAAAAAAGTGAAGTTTTCAGATAAAAATTATCATATTTCTTCTCAAAACATAGATTGTGGGTACAGTACTCATTAGAACTGCCTCAATGAGGAGGTTCTAATGAGTACCCACATTCTATGTTTTTGAGCAGAAATAAGAAAAATAATGTATACCCCTGTAAATCCCAGTTTTACTATATAAAAGTGGGGTTTAAGGGGGTCAAAATTATATAGGCATGTTATCGCAATGTCCATAAAAACATAGGTGTCTTGGTGACATTTAGCATAGAAATATTTTTTTGAAATCCTTAACAGTAATTGTTGTAAAAATTATTCCAGCTTTCTGTATTTTTGGGCAAAAAATCCTACTTTCTGCCCCAAAAAGGCCCATTTCAAATATGATTAAACAAATTTACAGATTTAAAATATTAAAATATTATTAAAATTATTTTTTCAGAAATTTATTTCTGTTTTTGCTGATTTTTGTTCAGATTTTTTTTTTTCTAAAAAAATCTTGTTTTTGTTTGCAAATATATTTTATAACTTTTTTTTTCCCTATAATTCAGAATACCATACTGATTTTCAAACTGTTAATTACTTTTTTGAAGGAATTATTTATAGCTGAAGGGTGTTTTGGGGCTAAAGTGACCTGCCAATAATCCAGAGCTATGTGATTTGCTTAGGCAGGACTGTCCCAGTATTTAGTCATTACGAAAACATGCTTATTCAAATATAATGGAAATTTTACCACCAAAAAATGAAAATTTTCAGATAAAAATTCTGATATTTTTTAATATTTCTGCTCAAAACATAGATTGTGGGTACTCGTTAGAACCGCCTCGGTGAGGCAGTTCTAACGAGTACCCACAGTCTATGTTTTTGAGCAGAAATAAGAAAAATAATGTATACCCCTGTCAACCCCAGTTTTACTATATAAAAGTGGGGTTTAAGGGAGTCAAAATTATATAGGTATGTTCTCGTGATGATTATTACGCCAGAAACCTGGAGACAGATGCAATGTTTAATCAGGTGCTAGTTATAAATAAAATGCTTAAGGCTGAGCATACTGTGTGAAACATTTCAAGAGACAACATTTTAAAAACATTTTTCTTATTTTTCCTAGAAAAGAGGGTTTGACATTTCATGAAAATTGTCTTGGAGACAATTCATCATGAAAACATGCCTATATAATTTTGACTCCCTTAAACCCCAATTTTATATAGTAAAACTGGGGTTTATTGGGGTATATATTATTTTTCTTATTTCTGCTCAAAAGCATAGATTGTGGGTACTCGTTAGAACTGCCTCGGTGAGGTGGTTCTAATGAGTACACATAATCTATGTTTTGAACAAAAATTTGAAAAAAATATCAGAGTTTTTTCCGAAATTTTTTTTTAGTTTTTGGAGGTGAAATTTTCTATATATTTGAATAGGCATGTTTTCGTAATGTTCATGAAATATCAAGTCCAATTTTGGGGGAAAAATAAGTAAACTTTCTTCATTCTGTCATCTGCTGAGTTAGCCCATATAATGGTAATGGTTTAACTGTTGTTTTTCTTATTTAGACAGTACAGAACAACCTCCTTTAAGCAGCCACTAGTGGTAAACATGAAAACTGACTGTTCAAAAGATCGAAACTGATTGTTCAAAAGATGGAAACTGACTGAAAAGCTGTTGTTGTTTTTTTCTTTTTCTTTTTTTTTTTTTTTCATAGTTTTCAGTTCTTTTTTGTTCAGTATAAAAGGTGTTGTAGTGAGCATAAATCATCAAAATAAATTTTTCAAATATTTAGAACTTAGTGAAATATTCCAAATGGCAGCATATTTAAGAATAGTTTTGGAAGCTATAAAAATCAGTAACTTTCTTAGACTCTACCTAAGTTTGATCAAATTTGCATCAAAATACATGGTTTAACAAGATCTCTTATCTCAGTTACATTCTTCTCCAACAATGCATTTCCATTTAGATATCATTGCACCTGATCAAATCATAACACCTGTTATCCAACTTCCTAAGGTTAAGATTCATCTTTATGGCAAAAAGTACCAATCACAGGAATACAGGTAGGTTAAAAGTCAGCCAGCTGACAGCAAAAGAAAAATACAACAATAACAAAAATAATTGAAAAAAAATTGAACAATAAACGTCAATAAACGTCAAGCCATGCAATGATATACAGACTATGACTGTGATCTTTAGCAGAAAATTTTACAATTTGTAATATGGAAAAAGGTCCTTTTGCCATTAGTCAAATTCTTTCTTTGGCCTGCTCATCTAATAAAGATCTGAAATTCTGCCTTTGGAAACAAAGAATACATTACAGATAAGCAGTCTGATTGGGGCTTTCTTTGTCATATTCTATAATAATTCCAACTCAACTAATTAAGTACACTTTGATGGGTCGAGGGCAAGCTTTCAATGGGTTATATACTTTGACATCACGAAAACATCCCTATATAATTTTGACCCCCTTAAACCCCATTTTTATATAATAAAACTGGGACTTACAGGGGTATACATTATTTTTCTTATTTCTGCTCAATAACATAAATTGTGGGTACTCATTAGAACTGCCTCATTGAGGCAGTTCTAACAAGTACCCACAATATATGTTTGGAGCAGAAATATAAAAAATATCAGAAAGTTTTCATTTTTTGGTGGTAAAATTTTCAGTATATTTGAATAGGTGTGTTTCCGTAATGAACCAATCCACTGAGCAGGAATCTTGGAACTATTTTCTTTGTGTAGAGATCTAAAATAAGCTATTTAACACATTGTCAATGTCAACATGACCGAATAGGAGATGAAATAAATTTTATTGTTTTTTTAGAGTACATTGATGTGTAAACTTAACATAAAGCTCTTTGGGCTTTACTCAGTTTTGAGTTATTTGTCTGGGTTTACACAGTAATAAAATCCTAAAAATGAAATTCATGCCTATTGTATCAAAGCTCCAGATAAAAGGGTTATCCACATAATATTTTTCTTATTTCTCCACAAAAAAACATATGTTGTGGGCACTCAACAGAAGTGCCTTAACAATGAGCTCGGCAAAGATGTTTTTGTGGAGAAATAAGAAAAATGAGCAAGTGCACGACAAAACTACAATAAGACTTGTGTGACCAGCAAAGACTCAGATCAGCCTGTGCATCCGCACAGTCTGATCAGAATCTTTGCTGATTGCATGTGCCTTCAGCCTCCAGGCTATTTAAAGAGAGGTAAACAAGAACTCTTGTCATACTAGGACTGATCAGATTTTATTGAAAAAATGTGCCTTATCTGGAGCTATTTGTATCCACTTATTCTGTAAGCAAGCAATCAGGGCCCTCATCAGACCTGATGGATGCACAGGCTGATTTTGGTCTTCACTGCTGGCATATGCCAAAATATATACACTCCTGTATGTATATTTCTGATTTCGGTAGACTCGTCTGTTGAATATGATTTACACTAAAAAAGACTACAGCACTCCATCTGAAGCAATTCTTAACCATTAAAGCACCATTCAAAATTGTAGCAGACATTTTTTTTTCGGGTTAACAATGTTTGACATTTTATATGAGTTGTCTGCCTAGGTGTACAGTTTTGCGTAGCCCTTTAAGGGTTAATAAAAATGATTTACAGTATTTACTCTAAATATCAGGACCCTTAATCCAGGGATATTCCTATTATATATATGAAATTATGGTAACCATCCTTACTGCAGCTTTGTATTTCCATTTCCTCTGATGTCATGTTATGCTTGACTTTGAGAGAATAAAGTACTTTGACTTGACCTAGCCCAAAGTTATTATGAGTCATTGAAATGGGCAAATAGCCTATGTCCCATTCAAATACATGTAAAATATAGGATTCTGCTGGGCCTTTTCAAATTTGATGAACCCTCTGGAAAATGTTGATGAGCCCAAGAATCCTTAA
Source organism: Anodontia alba (assembly GCA_964016985.1). Taxonomy (NCBI): domain Eukaryota; kingdom Metazoa; phylum Mollusca; class Bivalvia; order Lucinida; family Lucinidae; genus Anodontia; species Anodontia alba. Next base: position 44,982,432 of record OZ024831.1, read on the forward strand.
TACCCACATGAGATCAATATAAACACTGTATCTGAATAGTTTGTATACAGGCCCCAGCCAAAAATGAATTCAATTTAAGTCTAACAATAACACGGTTCATACAAAATTGATTGGGCCCATCCCAGGACCATCCCTACTTATATACATTACGAAAACACACCTATTCAAATATATAGAAAATTTCACCTCTGAAAACTGAAAAATATCATTCAGATAAAAAAAAAAAATCTGATATTTTTTCATATATCTGCTCAAAACATAGATTGTGGGTATCCCTTAGAGCTGCCTCGACGAGGCTGTTCTAACGAATACCCACAATCTATGTTTTTGAGCAGAAATAAGAAAAATAATGTATACCCCTATAAACCCCAGTTTTTTACTATATAAAAGTGGGGTTTAAAGGGGTCAAAATTATATAGGCGCGTTTTCGTGATGGATTCCTTACCATACCTAAGATTGTCCTAAAAGTTGTGCATTTTCATTACACTGCCTGAAAATGGATGAATGAATGTAAAACAGTGTAGACCCTGATCAGCTGCCACTGACAAGGGTCTATGCTCAGGTCTGTGTGTCCCAATACTTACGGTAAACACAGTACATTAAATAAGGTAAATTAACCCTGTCATCCCTGCAAACCAACACAGATACCTTTGAAACAATGTAGATCCAGATGAGATGGCTTGTTACAAACTGTCTCATCAGGATCTATACTGTTTGCCATTCTATTATTTACTTCTGACTAAACTCCTATTTGCAACAATGGATTGGTCCAAATTCAGAGATGGCTGAGCCCATTTCAGAAACTCAGAGGTGAAAGGGTTAATTGTCATAATGACTATTATGACTAATATTTCACACTTGTTATATTACTATACAAATAGGTTTTCTAACAGAACTACTGTAATTACCATATTAACCCTAAATATTGGGGCACCTTAAGGGCAACTGATATACTTTCAGAAGAAGCAACTCTATCAGAATGGTTCTTCCCTCCAATCTGAAAAGAGACCTGGATATGCCCTACCTCTGCAAACAGTGTAGATTCAAATCAGCATACATACTATACCTCACACTATCTGGAATGCAATTCCCATAAAAAAATTCAAATCTTACAGAATTTTCAGACTTTCTGAATCTGGATCTGCACTGCTTGTCATTAAAGGGCAAATATAAAGAAATTTAAAGTATTCCTGGTTTTCAGGGTGTGGATAGAATGCTTTAAGAGAATTATTTTGTTGAAAACCCCATCAAAAATTTCCAATCCAATCAAAAGTTATGGTGATTAATTTACGATACCTACCTTTTTTCCTGTTAGAGTAACCTCCCTTGGATTGTGTATTGATTAAGGCCCACAATGCAATATTCTGTGATGTCATAGTGGAACTTAAATTTTAAATTGAAATTTTAAACAGGAATATTCTGTATTTCCTTATATTCTACACAGTTTTCTCCTTAACCATTACTGAAATTGGTCTCTGTCCACAAATAAGCCCATGAATAGAGAATTTAACTCAAAATTTAATCTGTTATTTAAACTTAAAGCTAAATTTTAAAATGTTTAAAACTTAACTAATATTAAATATTTCGTAAGTTTTTTTCAATAATAGTGATTTTTGGGTGTATATCATATAAATGAATACCAAAAAAGTCAATTTTGGCTAATTATTAAGCATTGTAACTGGATTTTAAATTATTTAAATGAAATTTTTAAATTTGAAATGTAACACTTTAAACGGAAAATAAGAGCTAAATTCCTATGTATATTAGTTTAAAGGAGAGGAATAAATTAAACAATATGAAAACTGAATTGATGCAGATTAAAGAGCAAAAAATATTGGCAATTTAAAAGAGTTTAAAATTTTTACTGTTCCCTTATGATGTCATAAAAAGGCTCATGAATATTAATGAGGCGGCCTGAATTCAATCCTCTTGGATGTTAAATATCAAATTTCAAATCGCAATATTTCAGAAACTGTTTAAGATAATTTGATGCGGTTTTCGGCAGTTACCTCCTTACTGAAGTGCCCTTAAATATTTAGTAGAATTAAAACCTTTATATTTGCCCTTTAAGTATGTGAATTTGTTTCAACAACCTGTATCAAGTAATCTAATTGGCTGACAATTAGTAGTGGGGTGGCATCTTAATCTATTTAGCAGGGCAAAGGTTAAGGCATCTGAATATTTAGTGTAAATATGGTATTACAGGTAAAAACAATAAGTGGTCTTAAAGATGGTTAATTTTACATAAGAAAACAGATGTAAAAAGTCCACACAAACCTGAAATATATTTTCAACTAAACTACTAAGTAAATGTAATGATTAATATCCTCAAATTTCAATTGTTAAAAGTTAATTTCCAATTTTCACCTTCAAAATATGATGATTTTCTCCCTTCAAAACATTATAAGTTCTTCCCTTCCAAAATGACATATTCCAATCAAAACATATTGCTTGTTGCCTTCAAAAAGTGTTTCCCCAATTAAAGCATGAAACATTTTCCTCGTAAACATATGATTGTTCCCCATACAAGTATGACAATATACTTTTTTAAAATATTACATTTCCCCCCATTTTTCTCCTTCACAATATGACATTTCCTCATTAGTTTAAGTTATAACAATGGATATATGGTAAGGCAAAAAACAAATAATTAACCCTTGTCCTGCTGAGCCCAGATATACCCTGCCTTTGCAAACAGTGTAGATCCAGATCAGTTGGCTTCTGAAGAAGCCAACTGATCTGGATCTGCACTGTTTGCCATCAAGTATGTGAATTTATAGCAACAATTCGGATCAAGCAATCTGATTGGGTGAAAATTAGAAGTGGGTGTGGCATCTTAATTTATTCAGCAGGACAAGGGTTAACTTATTCACAAAGAAGACAATATATACAATCAACATTTTTGGTCATGACCAAGACAATAACTGGTTAGTAGTGAAGCATTTTGGGTAAATGACCATTAAATTTTGAGCTCTAAAATTACTGCAGAAAATAATCTCAAAAACAAAATTTAAAGGGATTTGATACACATTGTAGATTATTTTACCATTTTTACAAGGGAGATAACTTTGTGATTTCCTGTTTGTGTCCCTATAATTCAATCTCTTTCTGAAAAGGAGTCTGCTTTAGAAGGAAACCATTTGCTCCCATAGGGAGCAAATTCTTTCCTTTTTGAGTACATTCCTTTTCAGAAGGGCACTGGATCAATTTAACTTACCTCCCCTGAAAGTGTATTCATTCCCCTTAAAGTCTGAACGGTGGGCTTCATCACGAAAACATGCCTATATAATTTTGACCCCCTTAAACCCCACTTTTATATAGTAAAACTGGGGTTTGCAGGGGTATAAGTTATTTTTCTCATTTCTGCTCAAAACATATATTGTGGGTACTCATTAGAACCGCCTCGCCGAGGCGGTTCTAACGAGTACCCACAATCTATGTTTTGAGCAGAAATATGAAAAATATCACAGTTTTTAATCTGAAAATTTTAAAGTTTTGGAAGAGAAATTTTCTATATATTTGAATAGGCGTGTTTTCGTAATGTTACTTTTGCAAAACTGATCCTCTAAAGAGTCACAGAATAGCAAAAACATTATATCATCTCCTCTTTTTACATTTTAAAGAAATTGGAAACTTTTATTTTTTATCACATTACATTTACAGGATTATGTAACACATACCCCGATGTTCCCTAATAATATGTAGTGAAAATGGGACAAAGGGTATGCATGGCAGATTTTCATAATTTTGCAGTTTATTTTATTGTTAGCGGTGAAATCAGTGTATATCTGGTGAAAATAAAAGTAGTATCAATCACTAGTGAATTGATATCGTATCATTTCACTAGTGACTGATACGATTTATATTTTCACTGCTCGCTTTGGATGACTTCGGTTTTCTTCATTGTTTCAGAAGTGGATGTAACCTCCACTTCAGATTTTTGAACACCTCTAACTTCTTTGTTTCTGAACTAAACTCTCAAGTGTTGGTATGCATTTTCTTAGTTAGAATGTAAGGAACATTTAGGTATCATGTTTATTTTGATTCGCCGAAACTTTTTGTTTTTGTCTCTCCAGCGTTTTAAAGGTTAAGCACTGAACATCGACCCATGACGTTCATGTTTTGTTTGGTGACGTTAATTATGATGTCAGAAATGCGCATTGGCGTGTAAACAATAAAATAAAAAGAAAATTTACTCTTTTTCAGTGGATACCATAAAAATTTTCATCTCGTGTAATGAAAACATTCAAATTTTCACTCATGCTTCGCACTCGTGAAAATACTGATGTTTTCATTACACGAGGTGACAATATTTATGGTATTCACATCAAAAGAGTAAATATCCTCTATTTTTTAAACAAACTTTTTTTTCTACCAACTTATTGTACTGCACAAATCCTGTCTTCTGATCAGACTGTGCAGATGTGCAGGTTGATCTGAGTCTTTAGTTCTAGTTTTTGTTATATATTTTGGGGGAACAGGTATTACTAAAACACATCTGTTCAAATATATGGAAAATTTTACAACCAAAAAAGAAAAATTTTAAGATAAAAAAATCTGATATTTTTCATATTCCTGCTCAAAACATAGATTGTGGGTACTTGTTAGAACTGCCTCAGCGAGGCAGTTCTAACGAATACCCACAATCTATGTTTCTTAGCAAAATAAGAAAAATAATGTATACCCCTGTAAACCCTAGTTTTACTACATAAAAGTGGGGTTTAATGGGGTCAAAATTATATAGGCATGTTTTCATGATGGGGAGACTACATAAACCTGTTAATGCCATGCCTTTTTTTTTTTCACTACAGGCTTCCCATTTAATGTACTCTGTCAGGTGGCAGTTCTGCTTCTTACATCATAATTACCAGTATTATGGACAAAGACAAACAATTATTATGGCACTTTGACAAAATTAAATGCAAACATTTCATAATACAAATAATCTGAGTTGCATTAAGCGAAAAAGTGTCTTTGAATAGTCCGAAATATGAAACTTTTAAATTGGGCATCCTCAGCCACTTGGTGGTGCCAGAGGTCTGGCTCTTATATGAATTTTCTTATAAATAATGTTTGTATGAGCAAACAACAAAGGTTCTGGCAACACTGTGCAATCGCACAGGCTCATCTATATAATCATCTTCTGCTGTCCATCTATGCCACACATTTTAGATATACTTCTTGAGAAATAAGGCTTGACCTGGATAAGGGCAATTTTTTTTTGTTTTTTGTTTTTTTTTGTCTTATTTATCTATTTTATTTTTTTGGTTTTCCTATTATTTTAGACCCTCCAGAAAAATTAAGGGATTAGTGAGCAGAGCTCACAAATACCCCTTACCCCAGCTGGTGCCATTAAAATTAAATTTTAGTAGTCTAGCTACAGAAGTTCCTGAAAAATTTCCTATTAACCCATGGCATGCTGAATAAATTAAGATGCTGCCCCAACTTATAATTTTCTGTCAATCAGATTGCTTGATCTAGGTTGTTGATACAACCCCACAAACTAAATGACAAACAGCAAAGATCCTGATCAGTTGGGGGTTTTTTTAGGCCAACTGATCTGAATCTACACTGTTTGCAATAGCAGAGTATATCTGGGTTCAGCTGCACCAGGGTTAAGGTACACTGGAGCAAAAGAAGAACGAAAGAAAAACACAAATCTTTCTTGGCTAGCTGGGATATGTAGAAAAATGAATGAAAAAAAAATGGCTACCAGCTGGTAATAGTAGGCTTTCTTATACTTGTACATGATTTGGACATTACGAAAACACGCCTATTCAAATATACTGAAAATTTTACCACCAACAAAAGGTAAATTTTCAGATAAAAATTTTGATATTTTTTCATATTTCTGCTCAAAACATAGATTGTGGGTACTCGTTAGAACTGCCTTGGCAAGGCAGTTCTAGCAAGTACCCACAATCTATGTTTTGAGCAGAAATAAGTAAAATAACGTATACCCCTGTAAACCCCAGTTTTACTATATAAAAGTGGGGTTTAAGGGGGTCAACATTATATAGGCTTGTTTTCGTGGTGAGATTTTTTTTTTTTTTTTTTCCTCACTCTGACAGATATACAAGTAACACTGGGAAGAAAGAAAAATGGATAAAGGAAGAGATAGTGAGTATTCAGAAGGTATTACTTCTGTGTTTTTGCATTGAAACATATCCTGTGGGTTCTTTTGTTTGTGTTGAGGTTTTACGGCCCAGTCAACCCAATGGGGTCAAGCGCGGTCAGTTTACCTAACCACACATTTACTGGGCAGGCTTAGTCCTCTAAGCGGTTAACCAGCATTGTGCACATTTTTTCGCCAGAAACTGACAACTGCCCTTCTTGAATCAGCGTAAGGGAGAGAATGACGGTAGAAAATATTTCATGATCAATCTCCACGAAAGAATGTTGCCGACCTCGACGGAGGGTTGAACCCATGACCTCCTGGTCTCCAGTCGGATGGCGCATCCAACTGAGCCACCGAGGCCGGCCCTGTGGGTTCTGAATTCCAATAAGTACCCACAAGATAAGTTTTTTTTATTTTTGTTCATTTGATGATGATGCAGATGTTTAACTCTACAAGGCACAAGATGGGTTATATTTTTTGTTAATTTGATAATGATGCAAATTTTAACTCTACAAGGCACAAGATAGGTTTTTTGTTAGTTTATTTCATGTTGATGCATGTTTTTAACTCCATAATGCACAAGACAGGTTTTATTTTTTTTTGTTTATTTGATGATGATGCAGATTTTTAACTCTACAAGGCAATGAGTCTTATGGATACAGTGCCTTATTTTATTTCTATAAATAAATTTAAGAAAGAAATATTATTATGCAGTCAATGAATCTTTTTTGTCTCTCTCTCTCTCTTTCTTTATTTTGTTTTTATTCTTAAATTTCTCATTGCTGTGCTTATACTGAAACCCTTAATAATTCAACTGCAGAAAGACTGAAACTAAAGTCTTTAAGATTTTATTTTTAAACATTAATTTTTTTTTATTACCTGTCATTATATACATGAATATTCATTTTACCACTAAATATATTGCTTTTGAAAAAAGGCACACTTGAAAACCTCTGCCTCAAAACTATTGCCAAAACAATTAAATAAAAACAACATACAGCAGCATTTTCCCAGCCCATCATGAAAACATGCCTATATAATTTTGACCCCCTTTAACCCCACTTTTATTTAGTAAAACTAGTGTTTACAGGGGTAAACATTATTTTTCTTATTTCTGCTCAAAAACATAGATTGTGGGTACATGTTAGAATTGCCTCAATGAGTAACCACAATCTATGTTTTGAGCAGAAATATGAAAAATATCTGAGTTTTTTATCTGAAAATTTTCAGTTTTTGGAGGTGAAATTTTCAATATATTTGAACAGGCATGTTTTCGTAATGCAAATATATTATGCAAAATAGATTATTACAAAATAGTAAAACTTCAATGACTCCAACACTAATTGCTCATTTGCTGTGACTGGTTCAAACTTGTTTTTAGAGTCTTTAGAAAATTCTCCTGATAGCTCAAGGAAGCAAATATTTAAGGAAATTTTCTTACTTTATCATGAAAATGTATGTTGTATGTACCCATTAGGATTGCCACATTGAGGTTATACTTATGAGTACACTCAGCATACTATTATTTTAATCATCCCCATTTGCTTCCTGAACCAGCACTAGGTATAACCCTCAGTGATCGAACTACACAATGTCTAGAACAAATTTCCAAGGTCTCAAAGATGTTGGAGCCATATAAGTTTGATTGTATTTAATATTTCCATATTTTTTCATTGTGCATTGGTTTTGGGTGTAGTTTACTGCCAGGAAAAGGAGGAATAGCTGGTGACACTTGTCCCGAGTGTAGCCTGGATCCCACCGACTTTGAATCAATTGCCGACAATGATAGAATTGTCTGCTCCTGCTGTAGCTGTAGGCTGGATGGAGCTGGGGAAGACCGTAGGTCTCCATCCGCAAGAGAGGTGTAGAGAGTATTTGCTGGTGCAGTCCCCTCAGTTTTCAGCGAGTTGAATGTTCCTTCATGCAATAATCCTCCACCCAGGTACACTGTCTTTCCATTGTCTGTAATAAAAGATAACATCCCACATCATGACAGATCTATCCTTGGGTGTAACATTTACTCTAAATACTTGGACACATGTCCATTTTGCCACCAGACATGAGGTGTTGCGAATGATGCTTGCAGTGGCAAACATTGTAAACCCTGATCAAACTGCTCCTTTGGGCATATTGTGGGTATTCACATGAAGTGCCTCATCAAGGTGCTTCTAATGAGTACCCATAACAATTTTTTCATGGTGACCTAAGAAAAACATTATCTCCTCTTATTTATGATATATTATCTCATTAAGGGAAGTTTCATGAAATTATTTCAAAGGGTTTAAGAGATATACAAAGGGTGGTCAGAAAGATGTTTAGCACTTTCTCAAAAAAAATGTTCAATATTTTTCAAACATTCTTTGTATTCTTTTTCAAAGTATACCCCACCTATGTCTATACACTTTGCAATCTTTGTGGGAGCTTTTGTATTCCCTCTGTCAACCACAAAGTAGACCAACTGCTGAGGTACCTTTTTACAGCTGAATATTTGTTTCCAGTAAGCCTTTTTCTGTTCTCATTAGGAAAACAGGCCTATTCAAATATGTAGAAAATTTCACCTCCAAAAAAAATGAAAATTTTTAGATAAAAATTCTGATATTTTTCATATTTCTGCTCAAAACATAGATTGTGGGTACTCGTTAGAACCGCCTTGGCGAGGCAGTTCTAACGAGTACCCACAATCTATGTTTTATGCAGTAATAAGAAAAATAATGTATACCCCTGTAAACCCCAGTTTTACTGTATAAAAGTGGGGTTCAAGGTGGTCAAAATTATATAGGCATGTTTTCGTGATGTTTTTCAGTTCTGGAAACAAATTAAAGTTGCAGAGGGCAAGGTCTGGGCTGTATGAAGGGTGTAACAACTGATAAGTTCTACTGTAGATGAGGCAGTATGAGAGGAGGCACTGTCATGTAAAAGAAGGAAATCTTTCTGGGCTAGCCTGGGATGCAACTTTTTTCTGTTTTTCTGTAAGTGTTTTTTTTTTTTTTTTTTTTTTCAAAATTGCTTCTTAATATCTAGCAGTCACAGTTCGACCTTTCGGCATGAAATAAGCTAGTATCATTCAATGTGAATCCCTAAACACAATCAGCATAACCTTACCAGCAGATGGAGACAGCTTAAAGTGCTTGTGAGGCAAGGAACCATCTTGCTTCCACTGCTTTGACTGTGCTTTTGTTTCAGGTTCAGCATAATGAACCCACATTTCATCCCATGTAAGAATAGAGTTCAAAAAGTTTGTTTCTTTTTTGTTTTGTTTTTTACCATGGTCAAAACACCTCATATATTCTTTTGCTATGGTCAACCTGGATGCCTTTTGGTCTTCTGTCAACTGTTTCAGCACCCACCTAGCAGTGGGCACCTATTTTTGTCATCACGAAAACACGCCTATATAATTTTGACCCCCTTAAACCCCACTCTTACATTGTAAAACTGGGGTTTACAGGGGTATACATTATTTTTCTTGTTTCTGCTCAAAACATAGATTTTGGGAACTCATTAGAACCACCTCATCGAGGCGGTTCTAACAAGTACCCACAATCTATGTTTTGAGCAGAAATATGAAAAATATCGGAGTTTTTTATCTGAAATTTTTCAGGTTTTGGAGGTAAAATTTTCAGTATATTTGAATAGGCGTGTTTTCGTAATGTTTTTTTTAGTTAAATCTAATGTGCTGAACTTTTACCATTACAAAAACCTGCCTATTCAAATATATTGAGAATTTTACCACCAAAAAAATGAAAACTTTCATGTGAAAATTTCTGATATTTTTCATATTTCTGCTCAAAACATGGATTGTGGGTATCCGTTAGAACCGTCGAGGCGGTTCTAACGAGTACCCACAAACCATGTTTCGAGCAGAAATAAGAAAAATAAAATGTACCCCTGTAAACCCCAGTTTTACTATAAAAAAGTGGGGTTTAAGGGGGTCAAAATTATATAGGCATGTTCTCATGATACTGATGCTAAACTGATTAGCTAGCTCCTGCAATGTCACTCTGTGATCTTTGTTGGCAACCATCAATATTCGCTACCCTTGCAGAGGTCACCACCTCAGTGGGCCTCCCTGGCCTAGGCTTGTCCTTCCCTCCCTAAACTGTAAAACCCAGCTATAAAAGGTTGAACGGGATATGAAGGCTTTAAAAAAAAAATCTGCAACCTCTGAAAAATGTTGCAAGGTTTTTCACCCTCTAAAAGCAGGAATTTTATTACAGATCTCTGTCCCTCCAGCTTAGAGTCCATGGTAGCCCTTACCCCTACCTTGTTTAAATGCTCAAAACTTCATGTATACATACTTACTGAAAAATAAACTGACCAATTTATTGGAGATAAAATGTAGTTTTCACTCATTGTAGTATGTATAGGTAGATATACATGGAAGCATCACAAAATCATACCCCTTAAATCCCACTTTTATGTAGTAAAACGGGTTTACACCTCAGTGAGGCAGTTCTAATGAGTACCCACAACCTATGTTTTGAGCAGAAATATGAAAAATATCAGAATTTTTATCTGAAAACTTTCAGTTTTTGGTAGTGAAATTTTCAATATATCTGAATAGGCATGTTTTCAATATATCTGAATAGGCAAAAGCTACTCACATTTTTTTCAGCAAAAAATATCAGAATACTGTTTATTGAATCTGCTAAAACAGTTAACGAAATGACCCTTAAGGAGCTTGTTAAGCTAACGATGCTTTGAACAACTGGGCCCTGAATTTAAACTTTTGCAGTTCTGGCAGAAAATGTCCCAAAATACTTTTCTCAGTTTTCCCCGGTCTGTCATTTATGCAAATAGTCAGGCCCTATTTTTGCATGAAATGTCGTTTTACTTTCAGAGTAGAACAAGCAAAAGGTATTTGCCAATTGTCTGCCTGCTAATTTTGTTATCAGTGTAATAATACTAAGCACTCTAGGTAAATTTTTTCAGCAGACAACCTTTTGAATTTTTTTTTATTTTACATAGAAAACAGGTTTAAACGGAGACAATTTGCATGAAATGTCAAATACTGTTTTCTGGGAAAAATAAGAAAAATATCATCAATTTGTCATCTGCTGAATTATCCCAGACAGTGGTAAAGGTTAAGTGTTACCATGTTTAAATGTTACTAAGTGTTTGGACAAACATACCTAAGGAAACAGTGTAGACCCAGATCAAACTGCAGGGTATACACTATCTGTTATTCAGTAAGAGCTTTAAGACCTATCAGCAGGTAGAAGACAAATGGATGTCTTTTTCACTTTAGGCATAGGTCTAGATAAGAGTGGGTATCAGGCAAGTACTTTTCTTATTTCTCAATGAAAACATATGTTGTGGGTACTCATCAGAAGTGTCTTGCCTTGGCACTTCTAATGAGTACCCACAACATATGTTTTCATCGAGAAATAAGAAAAATATAGATACTTTTTAGTTGAAAAAAGCACTTTATCAAGAGCTATGTTTAGGGTATGTATGGCATAAGACTTGTTAAGGAGGAGTATTTGGTGCAATGTATGGGATGTTTTTTTTTTCCTTTTTTCCCCATTAAAATATATGCTGTGGATACTTAAAAGCATGTTTTTGTGTACTACATAGAATCACCTCACCAAGACACTTCTAATAATGCACACAACAATTTTTTCATGGAGTAGTAGAGAAAATTATCCCAGAACTAGACCCCTGTCTAAAATATAGATATATAGAAAAAATATAGACTGAACTTTGGTGAAGTTCATGTCACACTTGCCTCACAAAAAAAGTAATGCTTATTTCAGATAGAAGAAATTAATATAGGAATTTCATTGAAAGCATATGCATTTTCTCATAAAAAGCATGAGAAGTTGCTGTCTAAAGGTATCCACAGTCTATACACTTTCATAAAATCTGAGGTAAGAAAATAACAAAGTTAAAGTGGAAAAAGAGACAAAAAATATTTAAAAATTATATCCAAACCATATGCACTTCTGCAGACCCTGGAGAAAACATGTGCAAAGTTTCAGAAAGACCTGCATAAAATTGTATGAGGAGTTGCAATCACAAGCTAGCTGCCCACTGTCTATATATCTGAGGTCAGAAAATGATAAAGTTCACAAAAGTGGAAAAAATGATAAAAATAAATGCAAGGATTATATCAAAAGCACATGCACATCTTCAGACTATGGAGAAAACATGTGCAAAGTTTCAAAAAGATTGGTATAAAATTGTATGAGGAGTTGTGCTCACGAGGTGCCTACTGTCTATATACTGAGGGTGAAAAATGACTAAGTTCATAATGTGGAATAAGTAAAAAAAAAAAAAAAAAAAAGATCTGACAATTATATCCAAACCACATGCACATCCTCATACCATGATGAAAACACATGCAAAGTTTCATAAAGATCTGCACAAAACTGTAAGAGGAGTTGTGCTCACAAGAGGTACTCACTATCTTTTTATACTGAGGGTGAAAAATGACTCAGTTCACAAAGAGGAAAAAGTGACAAAAATAATTTTACTATTATATCCAAACCACATGCACATCCTCATACCATGAAACAAACACATGCAAAGTTTCAAAATGATCAGTACAAAACTGTAAGAGGAGTTGCGCTCACAAGAGGTACCCACTGTCTATAATTATATTGAATGTGAAAAATGACTAAGTTCACAATGTTGAAAAAGTAACAAAAAATAATCTAACAATTATACCCAAACCAAATGCATATCCTCATACCATGATGAAAACACATGCAAAATTTCAAAACAATCGGTACAAAACTGTAGAAGGAGTTGTGCTCACAAGAGGTACCCACTGTCTATATATTGAGGGTGAAAAATGACTAAGTTCACAGTGGAAAAAGTAACAAAAAATGATCTAACAATTATATCCGAAACATATGAACATCCTCATACCATGAAAAAAACACATGCAAAGTTTCAAAATGATTGGTACAAAACTGTAAGAGGAGCTGCGCTCACAAGACACCCAGGGTAAATGTTGATGGATGGACGAATGAATGAATGGATGTTCTATCATTTCTGGTTAAGAGGTTACCATAATGTTAAACTTCCATAGGGATTTAGGGGCTACTCAAATTTGGTTTAGGGGCTAGCTAATGTATTTTAAACAGAATAAACCTCAAAATACTTCAAAATTATGTTCAAAATAGCCCAAAAATAGCTCTTAAACCTTGGATGTTTGCCCAGATGGACGGAGGAATGGACAAACAGACAGAAACTTGCAGGCCTAAGTGGCCCTGCTATAGCAGATGTGACAAAAACTAGATGATGCCTAAAGGGGATGAATGCCCCAGCTACTGCCAGTTTGGCTTTGTGTATTTATTATTCTGAACAAAAATCAAAAGAAATATGGCAAAATTTCTAAGTAAATCAAGGGTATGTAACTCTAGCAATAAAATTTTGAACAGATAATTCTGTGATCTTTATGCAATGCAATGCCTATATTCTTACTTTCCTGCAAGTTTTAAATCATTATCTTGAAATCTGTATAAACAGCCGAGACATGAACCCTACTATGTCATGTGTATATGGCAAAATTTCTAAGTAAATCCAGGGTATGTAACTCTATGAATAAAAATTTGATCTGAATTCTGTGACCTTTAAGCACATGCCCAGCCTATATTCTTACTTTGCTGCAAGTTTCAAATCATTATCTGTATCCTGATAACTGTAAAAGAAGTTACGGAGACACAAAGTCTACCATGCCATGTGTATAATGCCATATTTCTAAGTAAATCAAGGGTATGTAACTCCAGTAATAAAACTTTGATCAGAATTCTGTCACCTTTATGTACATGCCCAGCCCATATACTTACTACAGTGCAAGTTTTAAACCATTATCTTGAAAACTGTAGGAGGACTTGCGGAGACACAACCCCTTCTATACCATGTGTATAAGATAAATTTTCCAATAATAATTCGATCAAGGTTCTGTGATCATTATGCATATGCTCTATCTATATCCTTACCATAGTGTAAGTTTAAAACCATTACCTTGAAAACTGTAGAAGGAGTTGCGGAGACACCATTCCTACTATACAGTGTATAAGACAAATTGTCTAAGTAAATCAGGGGCATATAGCTCTACCAATAATAATTTGATCAAAGTTCTGTGATCATTATGCATATGCTCTATCTATATCCTTATTATACTGCAAGTTTAAAACCATTACCTTGAAAATTGTAGGAGGAGTTGCGGAGATACCATTCCTACTATACCTTGCAGAAGACAATTGTCTAAGTAAATCAAGGGTATATAGCTCTATCAATAATAATTTGATCAGAGTTCTGTGACCTTTATGTACATGCTCATTCTATATCCTGACTATGGTGCAAGTTTTAAATCAATACCTTGAAAACTGTAGGAGAGTTGAGGAGACGTGTATAAGAGAAATTTTCTAAACCAACAGTATGTAACTCTACAAATAAAAATTTGAATTTAGTTCTGTGACTTTTATGCACAAGCTCAGTCTATATCCTTTATGGTATAAGTTTCAAACCATTACCTTGAAGACTGTAGCAGGAGTTGTGCAAACACGAACAGTACTATAAAGTGTGACAGACAGACACACAGACAGACAGATGGATGGACACACAGACATATGACAGAGGGTGAAACTATATGCCTCCTCCACTTTATGGCGAGGGCATAAAAACTATGTCCTTCACTGTGTAAACACTTTGCCCTGTGATGACCTTGAAAATGAGGCCAAGGCCACTAAAACAAAATTATAGCTCTATGGCTTTTCCCAATGATGTATTCCTGCAATTTTGATATAACATCACCTTTGCCCCACCCCACTGGTTCAAGAGATATTATTCATACAAAGAAGTCAAGCCAAGTCAATACAGATGCTTGTGCTAATGAAATCCAGACTGAAAAAAGTAAGTCCTCTCTTCTTATCCTCAATAACTCCTCCTTAACAAGTCCTCTCGAATGGTAAGGTGTCTAAACTTTGGGTAATTACAACACTAAGATCCGTTTTTGTTTACTATGATTCTACTGTTCTACAACAATCATGCACTGTGATATTTCATGCTAATCATGCAGTGGCATGTTTATATCATGACAACGCAAGCATGACACATACATGCCATAAGCTCTTGGCAGAAATCTGTGAGATCAGGCTAATTTTTAGGGGAGATTTGACAAAATTCTGTGAGATTTTCATAAAAATCACTTTCAAGCTCACAGAAATAAGTTTAAAGCCTTTATTTTGATGAATTAAGTATATCAAAAGTATAATGTTGTGTAATTTATAATTAGTACTTCATAAAATATCCTTTTAGAGGGTCTGAAAATTCTGTGAGATTTGAAATTCTTATGGGAAATGGATTGCAAAGTAGCCAAATTCTGTGAGATTTTGTCTCACAGTGTGAGGTATGGCATGTATGATGACATACAATGATGATAATTCATATTTGACATGCGGTGATCTATTTATACTGACAATTCATGCTTGACCACATTGTGACATGCATTCATTTATTTACATCATAACAAACCATGCTTGCCATTGCTTTGACAATTTATGTATGCTATGAGGTGATGTATTTATTTTGTGACAGTTTTTGCATGACGCACATTGATGTATTAGCAGACATTTTATATTTGACGTATGATGTATTTACACTGACATATCAATTGTTACATATTGTGATTAATTGATTTACACTGTGACAGCTGATGCATACCACAAATTGACATTTATGTTTGACATGCGTTGATGTATTTTTACATTCACATTTTATATTTAACATTTTGTGATATATTTACACTGTGATAATTCATGCATAACAAACACTGATTTATTTACAATGACATTTTATGTTTGACACATAAGTGCTGTATACACTGTGGCAATTCAAGCATGACACAAACTGATGTATTTATACTAATGTTTGCATCTTTGACATACAAAATGCATTTACATTGTGGCAATTCATGCATGATATATATTGACGTAAATGTATTTAACATTATATTTTATGTTTGAATTTTAGCACTAATCAGCACTGACATCACAGAGTAGGACAAACAAAACCATTTCCATATATGATCACTATAAGTTCTTTCTTTGTCATGCTTTTTCAATGACAATCACTGTTACACATGAATAGTTCATTCACTAGCAACTTTGTGACTGCTATAGTGTAAAGGTTTATTTGTCCTACTATTGTATGTCTTTAATCTTTTTATAGCCATTTTATATATGTGTTGATGAGGGCTATTGCCATGCAATACACCGTAACAACTCATGCATGGCACATGGCACATACTGATGTAGTTACATGCTTAAATGTATTTATGCTGTGATAATTCATGTGTGACACATATTGATGTATTTACACTGACATTTCATGTCTGAAATGCTGTGATGTATTTACACTATACTAATTCATGCATGACATACACTGATGCATTCACATTAACATGCTGTATATTCTGTTTGATATGTTTACACTGCAATAATTCATGCATGACACACCCTGATGTATTTACACTGACATTTAATGTCTGGCATGCTGTGATGTATTTACACTATGATAATTCATGCATGACCTATACTGATGCATTCACATTCATATGTTATGTATTTACACAGTGACAATTAATGCACAACACACACTGATGTATTTACACTGATATTTCATGTCTGACATGCTGTTATGTATTTACACTATGATAATTCTTGCACTACATGCAGTCATATATTCACATTGACATGCTGTGTTGGCAGTATTTACACAATGCCAATTCATGCACTGGTGTATTTACACTGTTATTTAATGTCTGACTTGAAGTGAATTATTACACTATGACAATTTATGCATGATACACAATGATATATTTACACTGACATCTTATAATTGACATGCTGTGATGTTTTTACATTGTGACTATACAGGTTTGTCATGCAATGCACTATTTACTACATAATGTGCAAGTTAACCTATATAATAGAATCCTCTGACTTGGGAACCATCACGAACATCTTGTTTGTTCACTTGTCTTATTTCTGTATTTGAATACAAAAATATATTAGTATAAAAGCATAGGTGCAGGGCAACACAAATAGATATATGAGAGTAAAGACCCAAAACAAACTGCACATCTATGCAGTCTGGTCAAGGTGACATTTTTTTTTTACTTCACCATATCTTAACCTAGTAATGTTTAGATTCAATGAGTGAACCTTTGCCATGACCTTTACAAACAGTGCAGATCAAGATCAAAATGCCACATAGGTTCTGTACTGCTTGTCATAACTTCAGCATTTTACAAGCAACAGAAACAAATAATCTAGTTTCTACACCCCTTTAAATAAATAATAGGTCTTTCTGGCTTGCAGGATTGGAGGGCCCATTTAAGATACACCTCAACCTCTTTATAGCACTATTTCCGGGATCCAAAGCAAAAACCATGTTAGCTAAAAAACCATGTTATATCCAAACAAAAATGTATATAGAAAAATGACCATTTATGGTCATTTTTCTATATAATCTATACATTTTTGTGTGGATTTTTCTATATAATCTATACATTTTTGTGTGGATATAATATGTTTGGGGTCCATTTTAAAACCGTCATATACCATTCTATAATGAATCATGTTATAAAGAGGTTCCCCCTGCACGAAGGCATTAATGGGATAAAAGATAAAAGTGAAGCCTCTGGCCAGATTGCATGGATACACTGGCTGATCTGGTCATTCACTGTTCATATTGGGAAAGGTTAGGTTTTCTGGAACACCAACATATTGGTAATACTAGTATTAAAATACCAAGTCACATAAAATACAGTATGAAATTGTGTTAGAAGACCATAGTAAAACCATGTTAAATAAATACAGTAAAGTCATGTTAGAAGAAATACTATAAGGCGTAAAAAAAAAAATAGCTGTGTTCCCACTAACATGCTGAGAAAAAATGGTCGGTAGGTAAGAGACTTTTTTTTATTTTTCTATTTTTTCTCCAGAAAAGAACAGGGTCAGGCCTGTAATTTTATGAAAATGGAGGTATTTTGTTAAGGGTCGGTGCGATACTTTTTCTATTTTCCATTTTTACTGATAAAAAATAGCAGAGTCAGGTGTTTGAAACAGGGTCGGTTGGGTTAGTGGAAACACAGCTATTTTTTTTTTTTTTTACACATAAAATCATGTGAGAAGAATATTATAGAAAAAAAAAAACATGTCAGAAGAGTTAGCAATATCATACTAGAAGAATACAGGACAATATAGAATAAGTAAAAACTGTCAGACCAGTATACTGTAAATCCATATTAAAAGAATATAGTAAATCACACTAGAAGAATACAGTAATATCATATTAGACGAATCAGCATAAACATCCAGAAAACAAAAATCTGGCAAAATGTGTATCACACAAAAATAACCTGAAGATCTATGTATGTTTTGATAGACTTCTGAAAATTAAACCAAAAACAGATGCCTGTTAATTAAAAAGAATTGTACAGGCACAGACAGAAGAACCTGAAGTTTATATTATCATTACGAAAACACACCTATTCAAATACATAGAAAATTTCATCTCCAAAAACTGAAAATTTTCAGATAAACAACTCCAATATTTTTCATATTTCTGCTCAAAACATAGATTGTGGGTACTTGTTAGAACTGCCTCGCTGAGGCAGTTCTAATGAGTACCCACAATCTATGTACCCACAATCTATGTTTGTCTCAATGAGACAGTTCTAAGAAGTACCCACAATCTACGTTTTGAGCAGAAATAAGAAAAATAATGTGTACCCCTGTCAAACCCAGTTTTACTATGTAAAAGTGGGGTTTAAGGGGGTCAAAGTTATATAGGCATGTTTTCGTGATGGTACAACTGCAGCACACTTTTATTTTATTTATTTTTTTATTACTTTTTTTTTCATTTTTAGAGAAAAATAATGACATTTCATTTGAATTGTCTGCCTAGCTCATGTGAATAGTCTGCTTGCAGACCATTCACTTGAAATGTCAAGTCTAATTTCCCCTTAAAAAAAATTAGTAACAAAAAAATAGAATGTCATCTGCAAAATTTTGCTGAGCATTTTAACCCATTGTAGTCTGGAGTCTGGAGACCCCTAAAAGAGTAGTTTGCAAACAGTGCAGAGCCAGATCAGACATCACAGAATGTGGCGACTGATCAGGGTCTCCACTATCTGAAATTGGTAAAGCTTTTTTTCCGTAGGAATATCTAAATCTCATAGCCGGAGGTACCTAAAATTGAAATTGGACTTGCCAATATATAGTGTGGGGGAGCCTGTTCAGTCTACAATGGGTTAACAGTTAATTAATTTCTGATGTTGTCACAGATGCTTTTGTGTTCACTATATGCAGGCTGTGATTGGAAAGCACAACAGCTGCTGCACAAACTGAACTGGTGAGTGCATTTTACAGATACGTAAAAACACATTTTCATTTGCCATATCCCAGATAAAAAGAATGGGAGAATAATAGTCCGAAAGTGAGAGAAATGGACAGATTAAAGTCTAGATACAGAAATATGGATCTTTTCAAACTTTAAACCAGACACTAAGTTTAACAGAAAGAGCAACTGAAAATAGAAAGACCCTGAAAATTCTTAGCAACACCTATAGTTATGTGAGGCCTTTTTACCATTACAGCACCGGATTTATAGTCTTCTTTTTTTTTTTCAAGAAAATAAGGCTTGACAGAGGAGTTTCTCAGAAAAAAAGCAAAATATACAGTCAAACCTGTGTTAAGCAAGAACCTAAAGGAAAGGCAAAATGTAACTGCTTTAAACAGGTGCTTACTTAACACAAGATAAATTTACTCTCATTTGACTCATATGGGAGCTGAAAACTTAACCTTTAAATACAGAGTTTGCTTAATACAGTTAATCTTTCAGACAGGGTTGACTACATAACATAAAAAATAGAACAATGTCATAAATTTCACAACGTAAGTTTTTGTTGAGAAATAAGAAAAAAATTGCCATTTTTGTTTGAAAAAAGAAAGAACAAAAAAAAAAAAAACTTTCTCTGTTGTACATATAGTCACTGAAACTTTTCTATGCAGCTTTCTTTTATTTGAGCTTCTATTGAGTACCCACATATTTTCGTGGATAAATAAGAAAAATGCAGCAGACTCTCATTATCTCAAAGTCCAAGGGATTCTCTGAAATACTTTGAGATATCCATATCAGATTTGCAGAATTTAGGAAGAAATAAATCAAACAACCTCATTTTCATAAATGAATATGTACTTTGACTCCTGAAGTTAGAGATATGTTGAAAATATTGTGGAAAAGAGGAGAAATTGCTCCTTAGAATTTCTCCACTTTTCCACAATATTTTGTAAGATTTTCATGTTTAACCCATTGTAGTCGGAAGACCCCTAAAAGGGCAAACAGTGCAGACCCAGATCAGAGGTTGCAGAATGCGATGTCTGATCAGGGTCTTCACTTTTTACAAATGATTCAACTATTTTTATATAGGAATATCTAAATCACATAGTCTGACATACCTTAAATCAAAATTAGACTCTTCCAATATATAATTTGGGGGAGTTCATTCAGTCCACAATGGGTTAAAAAGGGACCTGGGCCCAGTTGTTCAAAGCATCGTTAGCTTAACGAGCTCGTTAAGGGTCATTTCGTTAACTGTTTTAGCGGATTCAATATACAATATTCTGAAATTTTTTGCTGAAAAAATGTGAGTAGCTTTTGCACTGCAAAAGCTATAAGCTACTCACATTTTTTCAGCAAAAAATTTCAGCATATTTGCGTATCACTCAATGTAAATTTTAACGAATCGTTAACTAACGACGTCGTTAGCTTTGAACAACTGGGCCCAGATTTTCACTTGCAGATAAGCATTATTCGAAATAAGCGAAGTTGCTATAACAAGAGTTAACTGTATTTACTTGATACACCTCTTATCTGGAGCTCTGACATAGTCAAAGAGCAAATGTCTGGTTAGAAGTTTTACTAGGCATAACTAAATTTACTACAGAGTACTGTAAGAATTGGCTAGATTATTTTTACTACATAGTTAACTTTACTATAATCTAGTTAATATTAACCTGGTCTAAACCTGATGTTGGACACCTCTGAAACAAAAAGTATTTGAATAAATGCATTTTAATTATATATTGATCATGATGATGATTTGGTTTTTTACATCCCTTTTAGTATAACCGTAATAACCTTAAGCAGTCGGACAGATAGGCCTTTGCAAACAGTGTAGACCCAATCAGGGTCTACACTGTTTGCCACACATACAGCAATATTTTAGACACATCAAGAGGTAATAGAATGAACTATTTCAAATTTTAGGACAATTATGGTAAGAAGATAAGGTGTCCCAATACTTAGGCTACATACGGTATTTAAACCATATAGAGTGGACGGAAGGGTGATGATGTAAGGCTCTGTTCAGTGAAGTGCCGTACAGTCATAAGCTGAATTCTGCCTCGGTAGGATTCAAACCCAGGACCTTGTGATCCAATCACTTGGCCACATTTAATTCATTTACACATATATGACATTACAAAAACACGCCTATTCAAATATATTGAAAATTTTACAACTAAAAAAGGAAAATTTTCAAATAAAAAAAAATCTGATATTTTTCATATTTCTGCTAAATACATAGACTGTGGGTACTCATTAGAACTGCCTCACCGAGGCAGTTCTAATGAGTACCAACAATCTATGTTTTTAGCAAAATAAGAAAAATAATGTATACCCCTGTAAACCCCAGTTTTACTATATAAAAGTGGGGTTTAAGGGGGTCAAAATTATATAGGTGTGTTTTCATGATGCACTTTATACATATGAATATTTTTGCTGTTAAAATGAATAGCTTATTAAAGGCACAATCAAATACAGCACTAAATGACATCTGGTCAGGATCAACATATTTTACACCCATCCATCATTTTTTTATTCAACATCCAGAAGATAAGTGGACTTGTCCAAGGAGTTAAGATGTCTGAACATTTAGGGTACTATAATACACCTAAGTATTCGGACTGACGGGCCTGAGCAAACAGTCTAGACCCTGATCAGACACCACAGAATGTGAAGTTTGATAAGAATACACTGTTTGCCACTCATCCCGCACTATTTTATACATATCAACAGGCATTAAAATAGACTATTTCAAATTTTAGAACAAGTAGGGTAAAGAGTTAGGTGTCCCAATGCTTAGGGTTAATACAGTAGATATGACAGTTCTCACCAAGAATACACTGTCATCTCATTAGAGTACCATGTTTACCCTAAGTGTTCAGAAACCTCAACTCCTTACCATACTTGTTCTAAAGTTTGAACAAATACAATTTCTACCCGATGGTGCATTCTGCAGCATCTCATCTGGGTCTGCATTGTTTGCTCAGAGCTGTATATCCAAGTACATATGGTAAGTATAGTAATCTCAGAAACCATGATGTCACAGGATATTTTTTGTGGGAAAAAAATAGGGGAAAATGTATTGTTCTCATCAAAAAGATGAATAAAATATCTTAAATAGAGCTCTAATTTTTGTGCTCCCAAAATCACTTAATATGCCAATACTAACTTTACTAGTAAACAATTAAATGTCTCAACTAGAGTTCAGGGCCCAGTTGTTCAAAGCATTGTTAGCTTAACGAGCTCCTTAGTAGTCAAAATGTTAATTGTTCTAGTAAGTACAATATCTAGTTCACTGGAATTAATGCTGAAAAATGTGAGTAGCTTTTGCATATGCAAAAGCTACTTACATTTTTTCAACAAAAATATTAGTGTAAATGCCATATATATGCCATATTTAATGATCAAAGTTTTAATAATATGTTAAGTAATGATAGCGCTAGTTTTGAACAACTGAGCCCTGACCTCTTACGCTGGACAACATAATCTGCAAAACTAACCCTATACTATTAAATTAACAGTTCCACAATACTTCTTGTTTCCTATTTAGCATTACGAAAACATACCTATTCAAACATACTGAAAAAATTAACTCCAGATAATGAAAACTTTCAGATAAAAAATTCTGATACTTTTCATATTTCTGCTCAAAACATAGATTGTGGGTACTCGTTAGAACCGCCTCGACGGTTCTAACGAGTACCCACAATCTATGTTTTTGAGCAGAAATAAGAAAAATAATGTATACCCCTGTAAACCCCAGTTTTACTGTATAAGAATGGGATTTAAGGGGGTCAAAATTATATAGGCATGTTTTCGTGATGGGACATACAGTTTTTTATCATATATTTTCTGATTTTTTTTTTTTTTTTTTTTTTTTTTTTTATTGCAAACAAAAGAAAGAAAAGATAGCTTATGAGTTTAATCTTCACTCTTCTATATTTACACTTATCCTGGGCCCAGTTGTTCAAAGCGTCGTTAGCTTAACGAGCTCGTTAAGGGTCATTTCGTTAACTATTTTAGCAGATTCAATATACAATATTCTGATATTTTTGCTGAAAAAATGTGAGTAGCTTTTGCACTGCAAAAAAAATTTCAGCATATTTGTGTATCACTTGATGTAAATTTTAACGAATCGTTAACTAACGACATCGTCAGCTTTCAACAACTTGACCCTGCTGAATAAATTAAGATGCAACTCCCATTTCTAATTTTCAGCCAATCATATGACTTGATCAAAATTGTTGATAAAATTCACATACTTAATGGCAAACAGTGCAGAACCAGATCAGTTCAGAAACCAACTGATCTGGATCTATACTGTTTACAAAGGCAGGCCATATCCGGGTTCAACAGGACTGGGGTTGAAACTGCATGTCCAGTTAAGACTGTGAACATGTTATCATGTGTACTTTCTGATAATTTCAGAGCTCCACCTGCTAACTCCATAGACCAATCCCCGATTCTCCTGTTTTATTACTGTGGTGAAACGATATCTGCCACAATTCTGCATGAATAGAGTATTTCTTTTAATGACTATTTAAAAACACAGAAATATGTTCAGAGAACATTTTTTTTTCTTCTTTTTAATGCTTAGTGATATGGGTAAAAATTTCAATTTGAAATATTTTTCTTATTTTTCCCCCAAAAAAACACATTTTGACATTTCATGCAAAATTGCATGAACTGTCAAATCCTGTTTTCTGGGAAAAATAAGAAGAATTCATCAATTTGTTGTCTGCTGAATTAGCTTACAGAATGGTAAAGAGAAAAGGGAGGAGGTTGGGTGGAGGGAGCCTAACTTTGCATAAGGTAATTAGACAAATTCAGAACTTGAAAGCTTGATATCTGGTGCTTTACATTCCTTTCAACATTTCCGTTGAAAGTGAGTAAAAGTGAGATGATGGAAGGGTGATAATGAAATACCTTGTGCAATAGAGCGCTGTATAATCATGAGATGTATTCCCTCTGCAGCAGGTTTTGAACCCAGGATATCATGATCCAAGGCTCGGAGCATTAACTACTTGACCATCCAGACATTTCACGTGAAAGCATATCCATTACGAAAACACGCCAATTCAAATATATAGAAAATTTCACGTCCAAACTGAAAATTGTCAGATAAAAAATTCTGGGCCCAGTTGTTCAAAACTAACGATGTCGTTAGTTAACGATTCGTTAAAATTTACATCGAGTGATACACAAATATGCTGACATTTTTTGCTGAAAAAAATGTGAGTAGCTTTTGCAGTGCAAAAGCTACTCACATTTTTTCAGCAAAAAATTTCAGAAAATTGTATATTGAATCTGCTAAAATAGTTAACGAAATGGCCCTTAACGAGCTCGTTAAGCTAACAACGCTTTGAACAACCGGGCCCTGATAGTTTCCATATTTCTCCTCAAAACATAGATTGTGGGTACATGTTAGAACTGCTTTAGTGAGGTGGTTCTAATGAGAACCCACCATTTATCTTTTTGAGCAAAAATAAGGAAAATAATGTATACCACTATAAACCCTAGTTTTACTATATAAAAGTGGGGTTTAAGGGAGTCAAAATTATATAGGCATGTTTTCATGATGTTTAGCTTGTTGATAATAAATAAAAAGCATACAGCATTTCTACACTTAGCACTCTTGGTAAAATTTTCAGCAGATGATATTTTGAAATATTTTTCTTATTTTCCATAGAAAACAAGATTTGTCGTTTCAGGCAAATTGTCTCCATCTGAGACAAATTGTATGAAATGTCAAATCCTATTTTCTGGGAAAAATAAGAAAAATATCACTAATCTGCCATCTGCTGAATTAGCCCACAGAGTGGTAAAGGTTAAAATATTTGTTCCTGTTTTTTCACAGAAAATAAGACTAGACATTGTTCAAATTTTTGACATAATTTGAATGGGATATTTACAATATAATGAAGCACTTGTAAACAGACCAATCTTACCATGTGTCTTTGTCTTTGGATTGACCTTGAACTTCCAGAGTAGCAGAAGAATGACCACAACAATAAGCAAAACTGCAAGAACAGCAATCAGGGCTATAAATCCAGGATGAAGGCCTTCTCCTCCTGAATCCTGAAATATTCAGCAATAATGACAATAGTACTCATCTGCTAATGATTCCTGTCCAGATTTTGATAATTATTAAATCACTTTCAATCTTTCGCAACCACAAAGCCATTCAGTATGTAGCATAACCTTCTGTAAGAGCATAAACTTCTGCAGTACTTTTTTGATGAAATTCATAATTTTAAATGTCGTTTTCCACTTTTGCTGTACTAAATTTGTTCATGTTTTGTTTTAATTGGTTTTACACAGATTTTATACATTTTACCATTTACATTTTAGCAATATCAGAGACAAAAAAATGGAAGAAAAGCTTAATACATGACGGCTTTGTGTAGATTTTATAATATCAGAGACATTTGGAGAAGAAAAGTTGAATACATGATGGCTTTGTGTAGTGCACTGACCACTGGAGCTCAGGGAGAAACTTATCACCACGAAAACATACCTATATAATTTTGACCCCCTCAAACCCTATCTTTATATAGTAAAACTGGGGTTTACAGGGGTATATATTATTTTTCTTATTTCTGCTCAAAACAAAGATTGTGGGTACTCGTTAGAGGCGGTTCTAACGAGTACCCACAATCTATGTTTTGAGCGAGGCGGTTCTAACGAGTACCCACAATCTTTGTTTTGAGCAGAAATATGAAAAATATCAGAATTTTTATCTGAAAATTTTCATTTTTTTGGGTGGTAAAATTTTCAATATATTTGAATAGGCGTGTTTTCGTAATGTAATAATAAGTGTTAGCCAGTATGTGCTAGCTTTTATCATTATCTGGCTAATAGAAGGGGTGCCAGTTCCTTTTCTAATGGGTACTGCTTAATATGTTAACATATTTGCCAATGCCCATTATTATTCCATTACGAAAACATGCCTATTCAAATATATGGAAAGTTTCACCTCCAAAAAACTGAAATTTTTCAGATAAAAACTCCGATATTTTTCATATTTCTGCTCAAAACATAGATTGTGGGTACTCGTTAGAACCGCCTTGGCAAGGCGGTTCTAATGAGTACCACAATCTATGTTTTATGCAGTAGTAAGAAAAATAATGTATACTCCTGTAAACCCCAGTTTTACTATATAAAAGTGGTGTTTAAGGGGGTCAAAATTATATAGGCGTGTTTTGGTGATGCATTACCTGGGATGCTTTTGCCACATAGTCTTGAGTGATTTTATAAAAAAAAAGAAAACAAAAAAAATGTGTGCTTTTGATATGCCAAGGTGTGCTTTGGTAAGCTTATTAAATCATCTAATTGAGAACGTTTTTAACCCATTGTAGTCTGGAGACCCCTATAAGGGCAATTGGTGGTGTCTGATCAGGGTCTCCACTGTTTGCAAATAGTTTAGCCATTTTTCTCTTGGAATATCTAAATCTCATAGCCAGACATACCTGAAACTGAAATTGGACTCTTCCAGTATGTAGTGTGGGGGAGTTCAATCAGTATACAATGGGCTAATGAGAAATAAGAAATTACTCAAATATGCCTTCATCTGGACATTTTTAATGTCTTTACTGCAAAGCATGTACACCAGGGCTCAGTTGTTCAAAACTAACGATGTCGCTAGTTAATGTATCATTAAAACTTTGATCATTAACTATGGCGTATAATGCTATTATTTTTGCTGTAAAAAATGTGAGTAGTCTTTGCTTAAGCAAAAGCTACTCACATTTTTTCAGTAAAAATAACTGTGAATTAGATATTGTACTTACCAGAGCAGTTAACATTTTGACCACTAAAGAGCTTGTTAAGCTAACTATACTTTGAACTACTGGGCTCAGATGTGTATGCATCTAAAAGGAACTTTGACAAAACACTCTGAGCTTGAGTTTTACTTCCCAGTCAATACTTTTGAGGTCATGTCCAGCCTGTCAGTTTACCTACTAACATTGTTTTTTTAAATCACTCTATTTGCCAAAGAACATGAAGTTTCGACCATCAAGTGGCCTTTCTCAACAAGACATACGAGGGATGTTGAAATGAATTGCTTATTTCTATCTGGAGACTTCAAATTTCAAGTTAGCCCAAAAGTACTCATTTCATGCCCTCGAAGTACTCCCCGTGGCTAGAAATGCAAAGTTTCAGCCAATGTATTCACTTCTTGAAGGCGTCACGGTACGCTGATTTGGGCACAGTAATAAGGTACTGATGAATGGCAGATCCAAGTGCCTGTCGGGACTGGTATTTCCGCCCAGCAAGGAATGCTTTCAATTTCGGAAACAAAAAGAAATCACATGGGGCAAGGTCTGGGGAATAAGGGGGATGAGGCAAAATAGTTACTTTTTCTTTCTTCAAAAACGCCGTAACCATTGCGGAGGTATGAGCTGGGGCATTGTCATGTAGAAGACGGACATGTTTAAAACCAGTGGCAGGGCGTCATTTCTGATAATACTTTTTCAGTTTCTTCAGTACTACGTCTTTGTAGTACTTTCCGATGATGCTTTTGCCCTTTTTCACTGGCACTTTTATTGCGACTCCTTCACCAGAGAAGAAGATTGCATACAAAACCTTCTTTGTACTCACAGAACGTTTGGCAATTATTGGGCGTTTGCTGTGTTTAGTGGCCCAGATCTTATTGCTAACCTTTCTGACTGGCTCAAAATAATGGACCCAGGTTTCATCACCTGTGACGATATTGGCAAACTGCTTTTTGTCATATTTTGGAAACATTTGAAGCAGCTTTTTGGCCACTTTAACCCATTGCCTCTTTTGCTCGTCAGTCAACAGATGTGGCACCCATCTAGCAGAAATCTTTCTGACTTTCAAATGCTTCTTCAAAATAAGGTGAACCATTGATAGTGATATGCCTACTTTTCGTGCAAAATCATGAACTGTACATCTGGCATCTCCTGCAATGATTTCCTTTATTTTGGAAACAATTTCTTTACGAGATGCAGATTTTGGCCTACCTGATTTCGGTGCATTTTTGATGGACTCTACACCAGACTCAAATTTCTTTTTCCACTGCCGAACTGTGTCATAAGACACACAAGAAGGTCCAAAAGCAGTAGAAATTTCAGTCATCAGCTTCTTCAAAGAACAACCAAGTTTTGAGCGAGCTTTGATGTAAGCCCGTATTTCATCTTTTTTGTCGACGATTCTACCAACCATTTTTACTGCAGTGGTCAATGACTGCGTGTATTCAAATGGCAAATTTTATGTCTTACACTTAGTCTAACATGTACATTTATACACTATTGTGTAGATATTGAATAGCCCTATACAGGTATGTATTGGTTTTTATCGTGCACCACGTGGATATCGAGCTAGAGGACAATAAGCAATTCATTTCGAACATCCCTCGTATTTTAAATACATATTAAAATTACATTAAACATTAGATCTCTTAAAATAATTCTGCTTTCTACTGATCAATCTTATAGATAGTTACCAAACAAGATGAGGTGACATCATGACCTCATCAATACTTTAAGAAATCTAATCTTTAAATTAATTAATTATTTTATGAAATCTAATCTTTAAATTTATTTTAATATGTATTTAAGTACTTTATTTCAAATGTAGATATCAAATTGAATTGGTCTTCTTCAGAAAGGCCACTTGATGGTTGAAATGTTGTGTTTCTTGGCAAACAAAGTGATTTTAAAAATTCTATTTGGATCCCTTATTCATTTGGATCACCAGTGTCATGAAGTTTACCAAACCACACTTTTACTGGGCAGGCTTAGTCCTCTAAATGGTTAACCTGTACTTGTGCACATTCTTTTACCAGAAACTGACAACTGCCCTTCTTGAACCAGAAAAACACTTTTCTTGTTTGCTATTAACCCTTAAAGTGCTAAGCACAACTTCAGCAGACATTTTAATTATTTTATATTTTTAGAGAAAATAAGACTTGACATTAAATGTGAATTGTCTGTCTAGCAGATGATTCATGTGAAATGCCAAGTCTTATTTTCCTTTAAAAATAGTTTTTAAAAATTCGGAATATTGTCTGCCACATTTTGCTTTGTGCTTTAGGGCTTAACTGTCTGCTATTACATTCTACAGTATCTCTTGATTTTGCATGTGGACCATAAAGGCCTAGACCAGACTGTGCAAGCCTTCATGCTGATTTAGGCTTTTCTGTTTATAAGTGCCTCAAAGACAACTTTATAATTGGTGTAGGTCAGTTGAATAGCCCTTAAAGCGCCCATCAGCTGCAACAGATGACATATTTGATTATTTTTTTTATGTCAAGACTTATTTTCTATGAAAAAAATCAGGGTCTGGTTGTTCAAAACTAATTACCGCAGTATGTCATTAATTAATGTATCATTAAAACTTTGATCAATAAAAATGGCATATACACTAACATTTTTGCTGAAAAAATGTGAGTAGCTTTTTCATTTCCAACAGCTACTCACATTTTTTCAGCAAAACTACCTATGATTTAGATATTGCACTTACTAGAACAGTTAACATTTTAAGCACTAACAAGCTTGTTAATCTAATGATGCTTTGAACAACTGGGCCCAGAATGTCATCCACTCTAACTTTATTTGGCACTTTAAGAGTTGTTAAAGTGGAGCTGCATCAAAATTAACCCATTGTAGTTGAGAGACACGGGAAAAGGTACTTGGCAATCAGTGCAAACCCAGATCAGACACCGCAGAATGTGGAGTCTGATCAGGGTCTCCACTGTTTGCAAATACTTTAACCATTTTTCTCTAAGAATATGTAAATCTCATAGCTGCGTGTACCTAAAACTGAAATTGGACTCTTCCCGTATATAGAGTGGAAGAGTCTATTAGATATACAATGGGTTAAGGGTGACATGTCGCCAGAGTAAAACTAGTTTAAGTCCTCAAGTAGGTTTTACTACATGCCTTTTTTTCCTTTTTTGTGCATCTGTGGTTTCATATGCAATGTTTGTTTTGTCCTTATTTGTTCCTCATCTCTCCTTCTTTTGGGGCCTTTGGAGGGCTGTACTTCTTGATTGTGATATTTCTGAGTATCTTCACTTATATCTTATTTTATTTGTGGCAATAAAGACACTTTCACAGAGGAAAAATTTCAGTAAAATAACCGTACCGAAACTCCACAGGAAACTCCATAGTATTGTTGCCCATCGACAGTCATGTATGAATCTAGTGTCAACGTAGTTGATCCCAGGGTATAACTCTGGCCCTCAGAAATCCAGGTACACAGGTCTTGTGTCATAACTGTAACATTGTCTAGAGAACCCTCCACAGTAAAGGTGATCACAATACTTCCTGAAAAAAGTATACTTAACATTATGTTAACACATATCATGATGAACAAATTAAGATGCCATGCCCACTTCTAATTGTAAGCCATCAGATTGCATGGTCTAGGATGTTGATACAAATTCACATACTAGAACAGCTTCTCAGAAGCCAACTGATCTGGATCTACAATGTTTGCAAAGAAAAGGTTTATCAGGGCTCAGCAGGACCATAGTTCACCACTACTTCTCAGCCTGAGCTCTAGGAAAGTCATTTTTAACTGATAATTTTTGTGTTTTTTATACAAAAATTTTTTTAAACAATTTGGTATTTATTACACAACATTTTGATTTTCTTTTTTTTTTATTTGGGTTTTATGGCCCTTCCAAGTATATTTCACTTATACCGAGGCAATTGTTCATCTAAGGAGGACGAAAACCGAAGAACCCAGGAAAAAACCACCTGGCCATCCGTAAGCAGAACTTGGCTTTCCCTCATGTGACTAGAGTGAGGCTCGAACCACAGAGATGAGAAACCTATTGGATTAACAGTCAACTCTCCTATCCACTAGGCTATGGGGGCCCACCTCACAACATTTTGAAGTTTTTAAACAAAACTTTTATTATTTTTTTAACAAACAATTTGTATTCTTCTCTGTGAGGTTCTTCTACTGAATAGCCACAACATATTTTTTCATGAGTCTGGTAGCAGACTTTTAGGTCTAGTGCCAGCCAGCTGGCAGCAGACCTAAAAATCTGCTGCAAGCCAGCTAATGGCATATAAAGAACTATAGGGAATAGAAGACTGATAGACATAGTTAAGCAATATTCATGTATATAACAATGCATAATACAACATAAGAGACAGAAATAGGAAATACAGTGCAGTTGTTTGCATTCAATCAAATGATTAACATGGCTATTTCAAGTATTTTCATAGTAAGAATATTTCATTGAATTAAACTTACATAAAGCAGGTTCATGCATGCATATTAGGGCTTAAA
Organism: Anodontia alba; assembly: GCA_964016985.1. Taxonomy (NCBI): domain Eukaryota; kingdom Metazoa; phylum Mollusca; class Bivalvia; order Lucinida; family Lucinidae; genus Anodontia; species Anodontia alba. The sequence goes on from OZ024831.1 coordinate 45,014,182, forward strand.
TATAATTTTTTGGACCAGTAAGGAAATCATTTTTTCCTTAATCTTAACATGCTTCAATTTCATTTATATAATTGTGTTATTATTGTGCATATCCTTAAAAAATTTCAATTATATGGTTTCTGTTCCCAAAAGACATGATTTGAGTTTCCATGTGTTTCCCTTTGAGACTTCAAGCAGAGTGGTATTGTGCTTTCCCACGGCCGGGCAACACCTGGCAGGTTCAGTGGTCACCCTGAAGCTAGATGGTGTTGCTCACTTTGGTGGGAGTAAATTTAATACATAGATTACCTGTTAATCTAGTTTTAAATTTACAGAGCACAATCTTTTGTTTGCATTACCCCACTCAGCTGGGGTATGACAGCCGGATGTCAAGTGATGTCCCAGCTGGTCCCCAGCACTTTTTCTTTGGGAAAAAGAATTATTTCATTGCAAGTTTTTTTTCCTCAGATGTCTTAGGAGGGTTCCTTGGTTTTTAATTTGCATTAGGTAGGAATTAAATTTTATGAAGAGTAAAATTTTTTTTTGATTGGCAAGTTACATGACCGTATCATCCAATCATTTTAGCAGAGTATCACTTGATTTTTGTTTTCAATCAATAGCAGCCCATTACATCAGCCAATCAGATTTTTGTTTTGGTCTTTGGAACCAATCAGCATTGAGGGAATCCACGCTCTAGTTGTCTCAGAGCATTGGCGTCACTTTTAAAAGAAATTTCATTGTGTGTGGATGTTTTGTCTCAAATTTTTACCCACCCACCTGCTCCTTTGTATATAGTAGTTGTTTAGTTTTCTGTAGTTTAGTTAGAAACCATATATCAATTTTTTGTGGGGCTCTCACTATCCCTGTGCTTTAAGCCCAAGGTGTGCTAGGTATGTATCCCATATGTACTTACTCGCCTTCCTGGTTCTCCCTTGGACTTGGTCGGTCCTTCTGTGCACCTCCACTCCTTACTTGTACATGTATATATGTTAATCATTACCATCATATTTTCAATGCATCAGATTTTATGTCACAGTGCTATGTTAGTCAGTGGACATGTTTTTATTACATAATGCTTATGCTATGAAGTGGTGATAAATACATGTGGACTCATGCTACAGTAGTTATGATTTAATGAGTGGTAAATTGTTGAAATGTGCTGAATGAGTGGTAAATTGTTGAAATGTGCTGAATCAGACTCCTTTTTTTGGAGAAGTGTGCTATGTTAGTCAGTGGACATAATGCTTATGCTATGAAGTGGTGATAACGTTTGGGAGATACATGTGGATTTCCTCTGTGGAGACATGCTATTCTTGTAATTGAAATATACATGTGGACTTCCTCTGTGAAGACATGTTATTCTTGTCATTGGACTCCCCTTGTTGAGCACATAGTGATATTCTAGTCATTGGACTCCCCCTGTAGTGAATAACAATTGTTTTCGCTTACATGTTGGATATGTGTGGAGGTATACTGTTGAAAATTTTTGGACCAGTAAGGAAATCATTTTTCCTTAATCTTAACATGCTTCAATTTCATTTATGTAATTGTGTTATTATTGTGCATGTCCTTAAAAAATTTTCAATTATATGGTTTCTGTTCCCAAAAGACATGATATGAGTTTCCTTGTGTTTTCCCTTGAGACTTCAAGCAGAGTGGGATTGTGTTTTCCCATGGCCGGGCAACACCTGGCAGGTTCAGGGGTAACCCTGAAGCTGGATGGTGTTGCTCACTTTGGCGGGAGTAAATTTAATATACATGTAACAGGTCCTTCAATGTCCGCCAACAGAATCATTTGATACTACAGATTGGTCACATTTTTTCAGCAAAAAATATCAGAATATTGTATATTGAATCCGCTAAAACAGTTAACGAACTGACCCTTAACAAGCTCATTAAGCTAACAACGCTTTGAACAACTGGGCCCTGCACATTTTGCACATGTTTGAAAGCATTTTTTCACTTGAGGTGGGCCTGGTAACTTACCTTGAGTGACACTTGAGTCTATTACAACAATATTTGGATGTTTCTTCACAATATCCTGAAGAACCATCTGCTCCAACTGTGCTTTAACAGAGTCTGTAGGTAAAGTTGTTGCAAAGTCTTCGTTGAACCGAATGACAATGATATCGGAGGTGTCTCGCTGCATTCCAACCTGGTTGGCACCCAAAACAATCACCTTCTGGTAGAAGTAGAAGTCAAATTCTGCCGGACCTGTAGGTAGAAATAAGAGGTCTGTCAGTAACTGGTAATTTTCAAAGCAATGTAACCAAAATGATTAAATATAAATTTTAATAATTGATAACTAATTAAAATTCATGTTAAATAATCAACAATTATTTCAGATATGAATTTAATGAGTTATTAATCATTACATCACGAGAACATGCCTATATAATGTTGACCCCCTTGAACCCCACTTTTATATAGTAAAACTGGGGTTTATAGGGGTATACATTATTTTCTTATTTCTGCTCAAAAACAAAGATTGTGGGTACTTGTTAGAACCGCCTCGCTGAGGCAGTTCTAACATGTACCCACAATCTATGTTTTGAGCAAAAATATGAAAAATATCAGAATTATTATCTGAAAATTTTCATTTTTTTTGTGGTAAAATTTTCAATATATTTGAATAGGTGTGTTTTCCTAATGACAAGAAATGTCAATAAGCACAATGGCCCTGCTCAGAAATCAAAACATAACAGACTTAGTGCATACTTACAGACAACGTGAAAACAGTATACCCCTCCACAAACACAATCTGCAGGGTGGGGGTGGGGGGAGTGGGGGGAGGGGTGTTGGTGGTGGAGGGGGAGAGGGGGTATAAAAATCAAAATATTTAGAATTTAATGTTAACATCCAAATTCTAATAATTAATAACTAATTAAAATTCATATCTTAAATAATCATTTGGGTTACAGAAACATCAAAATTTAGCAAAATAAATTCAGATCTCAAAAGCAGAGATTTTCAATTTTTCTTTTTATGATTTTCCAAGAAAAAAAAACTTGACCATCACACAGGAACTTTTCTGACATTTATAGGGCCACACCATGCAAAAACGTGTCTTTGGGCATGCAGTACCAGCAAAGGTCTAGATCCACCTGAGCATCCGCAAAGTCTGTTCAGGCCCTTTGCTGTACATTACAAAAACACACATATTCAAATATATAGAAAATTTCCCCTCCAAAACCTGAAAATTTTCAGATATAAAACTGTGATATTTTTCATATTTCAGATTCTGCTCAAAACATAGATTGTGGGTACTCGTTAGAACTGCCTCAGGGAGGCAGTTCTAACTAGTACCCACAATCTATGTTTTTGAGCAAAAATAAGAAAAGTAATGTTTACCCCTGTAAACCCCAGTTTTACTATATAAAAGTGGGGTTTAAGAGGGTCAAAATTATATAGGTATGTTTTCCTGATGTACGCTAACAGAATCATCTGATACTACAGAATGAATCACTGGAGAACAAAGTCCCAGGTGATACTTTGCACATGCACAGGATGATCTGAATCTGCATGTTCCAAGGCACTTTTTCACTTTTAACCCTTCTCTTGCTGAACATGACATGCCTTGTCTTAGCAAACAGTGTAGATCCAGATCAGTTGGCTTCTGAAGAAGCAACTGATCTGGATCTGCACTGTTTGTCATTCAATATGTGAATTTCTATCAAGAACCCAGATCATGTAATCTGATTGGCTGGAAATTAGAAGTGGGCGTGGCATCTTAATTTATTCAGCATGACAAGGGTTAAGCATTTAATACCCCTATTTTCTGTGTATAAATTTTATACTAATCATCCAATATAGGACAAGAAATTATTCCTACTTTTAGAAAATAAATTAACCCTGGTCCTGCTGAACCAAAATATGCCATGCCTTTGCAAACAATGTAGAGCTAGACAAAAAGAAGCCAGCTGATTTGGAAATGCACTGCTTGTCATTAAGTATGTGAACTTGTATCAACAACCTGGATCAAGTAATCTGACTGGCTGAAAATTAGAAGTGGGTGTGGCACCTTAATTTATTCAGCATGCCAAGGGTTAATGCTTCTGACAACAATAAATTAGTACTTCAGACAATAAAAAAACCAAAGGAGACAATTTGCATGAAATAGTCTATTTTCTGGCAAAACCAAAACAAAATATTTACCGGCACAGTGGCTAAGTGTTAGAGCATCCGCTTTGTGGCCGGGACATTGCGGGTTCGATCCCTGGCCGGGTCATACCAAAGACTTTAAAAATGGTACTAGCTGCTCTTTTGCTTGGCACTCAGCATTAAGAAAGTAGAGCTAGAACTGGTCAGCTCAGTGTCAGTATAATATGACTGGGTGGAATATCATGTCAAAGTGTGTGGGGTGTGATATTTCAGTGAGACAGCACTCTAAAAGTGAGCATTGAGCTCCCTGCCACATCCAGACACTGTCGCGATATGACTGAAAGATTGTTGAAAACGATGTTAAGCCCAAATCAAACAAACAAAACAAAATATTTCAATATTTCACTGGCTGAAATTTTTTACCCAAAATGTTACCAGTTAAAGAGAAAAAGTGCCCCACTAGTAAGGTATAATATGATATAATACTTACTGGAGACAATGTGACATTCCAAGAAGATTGGACCATAGCCTGACAAAACAAGGTCATCAAACTGTGCTCTTGCTGTTGATTGGTCGAAAGATTTTGACTGATTACCAGAAATGGTGCTGATTTCAGTATAGCTGGGAAGAGTACAGTTAACATCAAATTCATGGCCCTGAAATAAAGTGCAGGCTACTGTGTTTCTCAAACAGGTGTTCCTTCAATATAACATCAACTTTAATTGGATTGATGTTAACCCTAGTCCTGCTGAACTGAGATATGCCCTGCTTTTGCAAATAGTATAGATCCAGATCAGTTGGCTTTTGAAGAAGCAAATAATCTGGATCTGCACGGTTTATCATTTAGAATGTGAATTTATATCAACAATCTAGACCAAGTAATCTGATTGGCTGACAATCAGAAATGGGTGTAGCATCTTAATTTATTCAGCATGAAAAGGGTTAACTTCCTTCACCCTGTTTTTACACAAGACAATGAATTCAGGAAGAAGTTGGTACATATCAGAGTCAGTAATACTGGCAATGATAGATGAAACTGTTTTTGAAATATAATTTATGATAGAATACCTGGCATAAATGACAGTCATGTCATTTCAAATTTCAGAGACAAAACCGTTTTATGTTACCAAAGCAAAATCAGACAGATGACTGAAAAAAAAAGTTAACCCTTGTCCTGCTGAACCCAGATATATCCTGCCTATGCAAACAGTGTAGATCCAGATCAGTAGGCTTCTTCAAGCCAACTGATCTGGATCTGCACTGCCAATGAGTATGTGAATTTTTATCAACAACCTGGATCAAGTGATCTGATTGGCTGAAAATTTGAAATGGGCATGACATCTTAATTTATTCAGCAAGACAAGGGTTGATACAAAGGCAGATCCAAGATAATTTCTGAGGGTTTGAAAGGCCTGTGCAAACAGTGTACATCCAGATTAGATGCTGCAGAACCTGGCATCTAATCAGGGTTTACACGATTAGCCACTCACCCAACAATTTTATACACATTCACAGGTAGTAAAATGGACTTGATGAAGAGAAGTATAAAATATAAATAAGGATTGTGAATATTTATGGTAAATTTGGTATACCAAATTGATCAAATTTACCCAAAATTTCCCAGAAAATAAGATTTTGAGTCAAATCTGCCCTAAACACCACTGTTTATTGTATCTCAGGAACACAGTATATTGATATTAACATCACGAAAACTTACCTATAAAATTTTGATCCCCTTAAACCCCATTTTTATATAGTAAAACTGAGGTTTACACTGGTATACATTATTTTTCTTATTTCTGCTCAAAAACAAAGATTGTGGGTACTCGTTAGAACTGCCTTGGTGATGCAGTTCTAATGAGTACCCACAACGTATGTTTTGAGCAGAAATATGAAAAATATCAGTTTTTTATCTGAAAATTTTCAGTTTTTGGAGGTGAAATTTTCTATATATAAATTTTCATTATATATACAGCAAAATTTAAATGACTTCAATTGCCTCATCTGCTTCCTGACCTGGTGCTATGATTAACCCTCAGTAGCTTGAACTACCCATGTCTAGAACAAAATTTCCATGGTCCCAAAGATGTTTGAGCCATTGCAGTTTGACTGTATATCTGAATACTCCTCTTATCTGAAGCCCTGCCATATCCATTTAAATATTCTTCTTATTTCTCAGTAAAAACATATGTCTTAAAACATGTGTCTTAGGTTTTCATTTTAATTGCCTTTTGTGAAGCAATTCTAATGAGTTCCATCATGAAAACATACCTATATAATTTTGACCCCCTTAAACCCCACTTTTATATAGTAAAACTGGGGTTTACTGGGATATGCATTATTTTTCTTATTTCTGCTCAAAATCATAGATTGTGAGTACTTGTTAGAACTGCCTCGGAAAGGCAGTTCTAACGGGTACCCACAATCTTTGTTTTTGAGCAGAAATATGAAAAATATCAGAATTTTTATCTGAAAACTTTCAGTTTATGGTGGTGAAATTTTCAATATATTTAACCCTTTGTAGTCGGGATACCCATAAAAGGGTACTTGGCAAACAGTGCAGACCCAGATCAGACGCCGGTCTCCACTGTTTGCAAATAGTTAGCCATTTTTCTCTAAGAATATGTAAAATCTCATAGCCAGGTGTACCTAAAATTGAAATTGGACTACCGGTACTCCAATATATAGTGTGGGTGAGTTCATTCAGTCTACAATGGGTTAAACAGGTGTGTTTTTGTAATGCACAAAACATTCATTTTCTGTAAGGAAATAAGAAGAAATTATCAATATTATATTGGTTAATTAAAAAAACTAAAAACAAAAAAAAACAAGTTCTCCATAGCTCCATATCAGACTTTCCTTAAAAAAAAAGTGTTGAGTCTTTTCTTATTTCATTAGGAAAACACGCCTATTCAGATATATAGAAAATTTCACTTCCAAAAACCGAAAATTTTCAGATGAAAAAATTGTGATATTTTTCTTATTTCTGCTCAAAACGTAGATTGTGGGTACTCATTAGAACTGTCTCAGTGACAAATACCCACAATCTATGTTTTTGAGCAGAAATAAGAAAAATAATGTATACCCCTGTAAACCCCAGTTTTACTATATAAAAGTGGGGTTTAAGGGGGTCAAAACTATATAGGCGTGTTTTCGTGATGCTTCACAAAACAACATTATGTTGTGGATGCTCATTAGAAGCACCTAGCTGAGATGTTACTAATGAGAACCCACACATCACCAAATTGATCAGATTTACCCAAAATTTCCCAAGAAAATAAGATTTTGAGTCAAATCTGCCCCAAAAACCACTGTTTATTGTATCTCAGGAATGCAGTATATTGATATTAACATCACGAAAACATACCTATAGAATTTTGAGCCCCTTAAACCCCACTGGAGTTTACAGGGGTGTACATTATTTTTCTTATTTTCCTAAAGAAAACATAAATTGTGGGTATCTGTTAGAACCACCTCACTGAGGTGGTTCTAATGAGTACCCACAATCTATGTTTTGAGCAGGAATATGTAAAATATCAGAATTTTTTTATCTGAAAATTTTCCTTTTTGGTTGTAAAATTTTCAATATATTTGAATAGGCGTGTTTTCGTAATGACATGTTTTCATGGAGAAATAAGAAATATGTTTATCAACCCATTGTAGTTGAGAGACCCCTAAAAGGGTATTTGGCAAACAGTGCAGACCCAGATCAGACACTGCAGAAGGAGGTGTCTGATCAGGGTCTTTGCTGTTTGCAAATGCTTCAGCCGTTTTTCTCTAGGAATATCTAAATTGAATAACCTCATCTACCTAAAATTGAAATTGGACTCTTCCAATACATAGTGTGGGGAAGTTCATTCAGTCTACAATGGGTTAAGTTACTCATCTTATTTGGAGCTATGACATGAGCCACATCAAGCAAAAATGTTCCTTTGGGGTTGGGGTATGCACTGACACTCGGATCAGGGCCCTCACCATCCACTAACAGAATTATTGGATACTTCAGAGTGTATGAATGGAGGGCAAAGGTTCGGATGAGACCTTGCGCATGCATAGGATGATGTGAATCCTCACATTTGGGCAAGCTCTAAGGCACTTCTTCCTTTGATGCAATCAATATTGTCTACAAGCTAAGGAAAGGTTTATTAAATACCCTCCAAGAGAGATCCTCAATCTTTTGATTAGAAGTCTCATCACGCAGTTCAAGAGCAATAGAAAATTGTGTGTTTTCAACTATTTCGCCACTCGTCATTGCATACAATCCTGCTGTCATTGGTACGGCATTCACATCAAAGGCAGCAGAAGGCAGTTTCAGGTTCAGATCTGAATTTAAGAAGAATATAAGCAATTACTGTATATTCAGGCCCCGAGGTTATAAACCTTTTTCATGCTCAACTCAGCTGAGCATGAAATTTTCTCTGCTAATAAATATGAAAATGCCAACATAGTTGGCTTTTTCATATTTATTAGCAGAGAAATTTTCATGCTCAGCTATGTTCAGCAAGAAAGAATTGGCAATTGTTGGTAATTTGAGATTTATTAGCATGAAAAATTTCATGCTCAGCTGAGTTGAGCATGAAAAAAGTTTTATAACCTCGGGGCCTGAGCAAACAGTGCAGACCCAGATCAGATGCCTCAAAATGCAACATCTGATCAGGGTCTACACTGTTTGCCACTCATCTAGCAGTTTTTAACCGTATCAATAGGTAGTAACATGGTTTTTTTTTTTCAAAATTTTGGACAAAATGCATGGAAAGATGCCAGGAAGTCTGAATACTTAGGAAAAATAGAGTACCCAATCATCTAAACAGTGTGCACAGTGTCCTAAATTTTTGACAAATTATTCTGAGTCACAATTACAGACAAGAATTCTTCTGAAGGTGGTGTCACATCTGCTGGCACCTTTTTGTATTATAAACCAATTAAAAATTCATATAAAGATTGACAAAATCATTTGACTGTGATACGTAGGTCATGAAACTGAGCTGAATGCTAAGGTTGATGCAAGAAATTACAAAGATTCTGGACCGTGAAATGTAGGTTAGGATCATAAAATAATACTGTACTGTGTTAATCCTGGTGTTATTTGTTTGTGTTGAGGTTTTACGGCCCAGTCAATTCAATGGGGTCATGTCGAGCGCGGTCAGTTGAGCAGGGTCAGTTACCTAACCACACTTTTACTGGGCAGGCTTAGTCCTCTAAGTGGTTAACCAGTATTGTGCACATTCTTTCGCCAGGAACTGACAACTGCCCTTCTTGAATCAGCAGAAGGGAGAGAATGACCGTAGAAAATTTTTCATGATCAAATCTCCACAAAAGAATGTTGCCGACCCGGACACAATTATGGTATTCCTAATCGTTTTTCTATATAATCTATACATTTCTGTTTGGATGCATTAAGTGTCATTTTTCTATATGACCTATGCTGTGGGTATTCATTAGAAGTGCCTCACTGAAGCACTTCTAATGAGTATCCACAACATATGTTTTCATGGAATAAAAAAAAAAAAATCATGCTTTTTGGTTGAAAAATACATGTACTTCTTATCTGTAGCTATGCAGAAATACTTTACCTACAGCTGTTGAAGGCATTGTTATGTCAAAATCTATAATATATCCTAGGCCTGCATGGGATAACGTCAAGTCTGTGAAGTTAAACCAGCCATTAGCAGAAGTCACTGTAGTCGTCACACCAAGTATGGCACTAGCGTGACCGGTCCCACTCCTGAGGGTAGCTGTCATCTGCCAGGGATTCTCTATCGTTCCAAGTTGATCAATCACATTGCCCTGTTGTGTAAATGCATTAAAGTAATCAACATGGTGATAAACACAAGCTGTGACTGTAACATTTGTTCCAATTTATGGCAAAACTCAGGAAGAGTGCATAATGCAGGTAAAAATTACTATGTGCACCAAACATGTCCATTTAAGTACTGTATTTTATAGAAAATGTGAACACAATACCGTATTAACCCTAAGCATTGGAACACCTTATCTATTTACCATAATTTTCCTAATATTTGAAATGGTCTATTTTGTTGGTGTGTCTAAATAAAATACCGCTGTATGGCAAACAAAGCAGACTCTGATCAGACACTGTGTTCTGGTGCATCTGATCTGGGCCTACAGTGTTTGAAGAGGCCTATCTGTCCCAATACTTAGGGTTATTACAGTGCATATTCTAGTTATTGTAGACAATACTTTGTCCAATTAAACATAAGTTATTAGTGTTACTGAATATCAACATGGATTGTCAAAGTTTCTCATGAATAGTTGTTGCATTTTAGAAGTCTGGGCCCAGTTGTTCAAAGCGTTGTTAGCTTAACGAGCTCATTAAGGGACATTTCATTAGCTGTTTTAGCGGATTCAATACACAATATTCTGATATTTTTTGCTGAAAAAATGTGAGTAGCTTTTGCAAAAGCTACTCACATTTTTTCAGCAAAAAATTTCAGCATATTTGCGTATCACTCGATGTAAATTTTAACGAATCGTTAACTAACGACATTGTTAGCTTTGAACAACTGGGCCCTAATTGTTCAAAAGACAGGCAGACCATATGACTGAGAAATTGGTGCACTAGGTAAATATTTGGAATTTCCCAAAACCCTAATTACCGTATTCGACCTAATTACTGCACTGTGCACATAGATTTTCAAACTTACTGGGAAAACTTGTGGAAAAATTTATATCTACCGAACTAAGGGTATACTTAAAAAAAAAAGATCAGCAAATGACTTATTTGATGATGTTTATGGGATGTTTTTTTTTTCTGATTTTCTATATAAAAGCATATGAAAGCATATGTTGTGGGTACTCGACATGTCAATGCAATTCAAATGGGTACACACAACATATGCCTTTATAAAGAAGTAGACAAAAAAGTACACTGGCTGAAATTTGATGACTACAAAATTGCTTGACTGTGCCTTATAGGAGTATGTGTGGTAATTAGGTCGAATATGGTAGTTCAGCAAGATTCTGTAAAACTAGTTAATGTTAAAATACCTGGTCCCAGTTGATCAAAGCGTTGTTAGCTTAACAAGCTCGTTAAGGGTCATTTCGTTAACTATTATAGCGGATTCAATACACAATATTTAGATTTTTTTTGCTGAAAAAAATGTATGTAGCTTTTGCACTGCAAAGGCTACTCACATTTTTTCAGCAAAAAATTTTAGCATATTTACGTATCACTCGATGCAAATTTTAATGGATCATTAACTAACGACATCGTTAGTTTTGAACAACTGGGCCCTGTTTTCATCATCAATATGATGTAGGTTGTAATGGGTGGAATAGATAACATTTAATAGATGTTCAACGATTTTTTGACAGTTTTCTGACTTCCTATTTGCTTTCCTGTGGAATAGATAACATTTAATAGATGTTCAACAATTTTTTGACAGTTTTCTGACTTCCTATTTGCTTTCCTGTGCACCTATTCCTTTATCAAAAGGGGTCTACTCTTAAAGAAAAGACAGAAGTTTCTGCTTTGAAATATATCAATTCCTCTTAAGGGAGATAACTTTTGGGATTTGCTATTTGCTTTTTTGTACAGCAATCCCCTTATGAAAAAAGGTCTACTCTAAAAAGGATAGAATTTGCTCCCATAGAACAAATTCTTTCCTTTTAGAGTAGACTTCTTTTCAGAAGGGAGAAACAAAATTTCCTGAGAGTTGTCTCACTTGCAATATTTCAATGTCTCTAAATTTATATGACAAGGGAGACAAATTTTGTAATTTCCTGTTTCCTTTCCTGTGTACTAATCCCCTTAAAAAAGGGGTCTACTCTAAAAGCAACAAATTTGCTCTCGAGGGAGCAAATTCTTTACTTTGTAAGTAGAGAGTTGTCTCCCTTGAAATATATCAAGTCTTCTTAATTTTTATGACAAGGGAGACAATTTCTGTGATTCACTGTTCACTTTCTTGTACACCAATCCCCTATGAAATGGGGTCCACTCTAAAAGGAAAGAATCTGTCCCATGTCCCCTTTTGAAAACGTGTCTACTCTAAAGGAAAGAATTTCCTCCCAAGGGAGCAAATGTTTTCCTTTTCCGGTAAACCCCTTTTCAGAAGGGAGTAAAAACAGTTCAACAGTTGTCTCCCTTGAAAGTGTATCAATATCCCTTAACTAATATCAGCTACAACCTGTGAAAATGTCTTCCTGTGAAAATGTCTTAATGACGTGCCTAGTTAATTACTTGGATCAGTCCTCTACAAAAATATACCTATTCAAATATATTGAAAATTTCACCACCAAAAACTGAAAGTTTTCAGATAAAAATTCTGACGTATTTCATATTTCCGCTCAGAACATAGATTGTGGGTACTCATTAGAACTGCCTCACAGAGGCAGTTCTAATGAGTACCACAATCTATGTTTTTGAGCAGCAATAAGAAAAATAATGTATAGCCCTGTAGATCTCAGTTTTACTATATAAAAGTGGGGTTTAATGGGGTCAAAATTATATAGGCATGTTTTTGTGATGTTGTGCATTCCTGGCAGTCTGATGACAGTCTTTCCTGGTCACTTTGTGGATAGCCATGGATCTGTGGATAGCCATGGATCTGTGGATAGCCATGGATCCAGTTCTTTAGGCAGACAGCACTGTTCAAATACACAGGATGACCTGTCTTTGCTGGACACACATATCATATAATGTGCAATGAGGGAAAACCCTTTTGCAATATGTTAACAACAAAGGTTAAGAGGAGCATGCGCATCAGTGCAGTCTGGTCTAGACATTCTCTGTTCCACGACATATACTACAGTATCCATTGATCCTGTAAGAGGGCAGCAGAGGCATGATCAGCCTGCACAAATATGCAGTGCATGGTAAGTTTGTGTTGAGGTTTTACGGCCCAGTCAACCCAATGGGGTCATGTCGAGCGCGGTCAGTTTACCTAACCACATGTTTACTGGGCAGGCTTAGTCCTCCAAGCGGTTAACCAGTATTGTGCACATTCTTTCGCCAGAAACTGACAACTGCCCTTCTTGAATCAGCGGAAGGGAGAGAATGACCATAGAAAATATTTCATGATCAATCTCCACGAAAGAATGTTGCCGACCTCGGCGGGAGTCGAACCCGCGACCTCCTGGTCTCCAGTCGGATGCGCATCCAACTGCGCCACCGAGGCCGGCAGTGCATGGTAAGGCTGGCATGATTAATCGGATATAATTGACTCCACAAAAAAATGATTATCATTACAGATTTGCTAATAATTGATCATTTAATTCCTGTGTCTCTAACTTTACCGTATTTACCCTTAATATTCAGACATCGCAACTCCTTACCATACTTAATCTAAAGTTTGAAAAAAAAGAACAACTTACTACCCAATGGTGTGTCTAAAATAGCTGGATGAGTGGCAAACAGTGTAGACCCTGATAAGATGCCACATACTATATACTGGAAAAGTTTAATTTCATTTTTAGGTATGTCAGGCTATGTGATCTAGATATTCCTAGAGAAAAAAAAAATGACTAAACTTTTTGCAGACAGTGGAGACCTTGATCAGATGCCAAAGGCTGCTGGAATCACTGGACCTTTGGCATTCCACTAATCTAGTGCTGTGCCATTTGCCATGACAAAACCTACAATAAGACCTGTGTGACCAGCAAAGACTCATATCAGCCTGTACATCCATCCAGTATGGCAGGCGTTCTCTATTATCCCTCTTTGGATAGCTGTAGAAGGCACATTGTGATCACCAAAGACTCTGATCAGACAAGCGGATGTGCAGGCTGATCTGAGTCTTCACTGGTCACACAAGTCTTATTATAGGTTTTGTCATGCACTGCTCATTTATTGTCTTGCAGGTCTCTAGACTAAAATGGGATCACAAATACTGCACAAAACCTTTTTTTTTTTTTTGGTGCATGCTTTTTTTTTTTTTTGTTTTTCCTTTTTTTTTTTTTTTTTTTTTGAAACAGAAACAAACAAGAATGTCAGTAAGCTCATCTTAGCCCCTAAACTGCCAATCACAACAGTTTTTGTTTTGTCATCTGCTTGTGATTTTAAAAGTAATGTTTGCAAACAGTGTGGACCCAGATCAGACTTCTCCCAATCAGGGTCCACATTGTTTGCCTGTATGAAAAAACAGGTCTGAAAAGTTTGCAAGAATATTCAGCAGACGACATAAACAGACGACATTTTCAGATGCAGGTTTTCTTGGCATTGTAAGGAATAATAATGGAATTTTTCTGTATGTAGGGACTATTCTTTAACAGAAAAAAGCAAGGATGAAATAGACCATTGCATTATCACTTACCATGCTATGGGCAAATTCATGATCAGTGGATGACAAACTAGAAGATATTTTCTTATTTTTTCCTAGGAAATAGGACATGATATTTCATGCCTGTTGTCTCCTTAGGAAAATCAAGGAGAATATTTCAAGATGTAGTCTGCTGAAATATTTTACCCAGCATGCTAAGTGTTAAGGAACAGGAAGAAATGAATGAAACAGCAATAGTTTTTCTTTCTTTTTTCATAAACTGAACAAATGAAACACCTTTGTCAGTTTTAGTCAACAGTTAGCATGCCATGGGCAAATTCAGCAGATGACAAGGAGACAATTTACACGAAATTAAGAAAAATATTCCAAAATGTCAAAATAGGGTTTACAGGGGTATACATTATTTTCTTATTTCTGGTCAAAAACATAGATTGTTGGTACTCATTAGAACTGCCTCGCCTCGCCACAATCTATGTTTTGAGCAGAAATGGAAAAAATATCAGAGTTTTTTAACTGAAAATTTTCAGTTTTGGAGGTGAAATTTCCAGTATATATTTGAATAGGCCTGTTTTCGTAATGATTTTGTCTATTGCAGTTGTGATTTATCATTAGTGCTTTTAAGTGTTAAGAGGGAGAATACTGCCCCATTTTTGCCCAGTGATGAGGGTTCACCCTTAAAATGCTAAGTAAAATTGTACCAAACAACAGTTTCAATCTTCTCTTATTATTTTTCAGAGGAAGTAAGACGATTCACACGATAAATAAAAAAAAAATAAAATGCCTGCTGCAGTTGTGATTTATCTTAGTACTGTTAAAAGTTAACCGTTACCACTCTCTGGGCAAATTCAGCAGACACTCTCTAGGCATATTCAGCAGACCACAAATTTTACAACAAGTTTCTCTCTTCGGAAAAAAAAAATGGCAATAAAAAAATCATGCTCAATTGATATTTAACCAGATGTTTTACTGCCGGTTGCCCTGGCGAGCTGCATATATAGGTATTGTGCTAAAAACCCATCAAATATGAGAATTATATTGAACCCAACCTAAGCAGAAGTAACTACCTAGACTGTTCACATAGTAGTTGTACATCTGATAACAAATAGAACAGAATAGAATGTTTTATTATTATTTAAGGAGCAGCTTATAAAGGATTCGTGTCTCCAGTCCTGGAGTAAGGCAGTTCCCAGTAAGCATTCTACATAAATCTATAGCGGGCCGTTATTGGCCCGTCAGGCTAGCTGACGGGCTGATAATGGCCCGCCATAGATTTATAAAGAATGCTAGCTGGGTTAGATTTGAGACCCCAAAGTGTCGTCAGGAAGAACTGGAAAGCATGCAAAAGCATGCAGCCAGATTTGTAACACTATCTAGTGATCTGCTATAGTTAAAATGTTGAAAAACTCACAGGATAATAGTAATTGTCAACAAAGTCTGTGGCACCTATTATTTTTGTACGCGTCAGAGGTAAATTTGACAGTTCAGAGTGAACCAAAACTAGGAAAATAACAGTCCATTTAAGTTAGTTCAATGAATCGTGATACATATGCCATCATGTGCAGCATAAGCATACAAGCAATTGCTGGAACTAAAATTAACTACCTGCTAGATTTTTGAAAACGCATACACTTGCGGCTACTGTCTTCAACTGGCCATACACTAATGAATCTGTTAGGAGACATTACCAGACTTACCTGGGGGACTACTTTTCTCTGATAACACTGGTTCCCAGCACTATAATACATAATCTTTAAATCTTTATTTTTTAATGAAGAGAACCATATCAAAAGGTGTAACTTGATAAACATTTTATATGGATGTAGATTTTAGAATTGATTTTTATCTATTTTATTGTGTTATATATTTGGAAGTGTCTGGTGAAAACCAGCTGTCAGCAGACTTTTAGGTCTGGTGACAACCTGTTGTCACCAGACCAAAAAGTCTGGTGACAACCAGCTGTACTTTTTTCCAATTATACTGTGTAATGATTATTGTTTTTAATTTAATTCTGCAATTTCAGGCATTTATTTTCTTTTTTTTTTCTTATATATTTATTCTCATGAACAAAATAAATTAATTTTCAGACAGGATAAATTACAAAGTCATCTATTTTCTTGTGTAGAATCTGGACAATTCACTATATTCCCTTTTTATGTGAATGTGTGACAGAAAAAAAAAAAAACAAAAAAAAAAAACAAACCAAACAAAAAAACAGAAAATAAGGGTGTACTGTATATGCAGACAGGAACATCATGGGTCTTGAACGATGATAACTGTAATGAGAGGTTTCATAGAAAGTAAGTAAATGTATAAAAGATGCTGACACTGTTGAAACAGACTGTTGTGTTTTTTGTTTTTTTTTTGTTCAGAGGACTAGAGGATTACAATACTAGAAGGGATCAGCAGGTGTGATCTTGTATTAGAGGTTACTCATGCTTTAACTCTATGCTTCAGTAGCTAGCAAATAAGGTAATAAGAGTTGTCAGAAGACAACGCAGCTCGCCGGAAAGGGCTGATCCAATAAGAAAACAATCTTTAAATATTAAAGATTAAATGACAGAGTTTGACCTGACTGATGTCGGAAGAATGTCAAACTGAGGGATGGGGTATATGCCATTTAAACATCTTCCCTTAGGCTGGTGTGGATGAAACATGAAAGCTATATCTTTCATACTTCAGCAGCCATATACATTTTTCAAAACTTAAACACAGGTATAAGTGACAAAGTATGACCTGATCTTGACCTAGGCAGAAGGTCAAACTGAGGAAGGGGTGTGTACTCTTAAAAGGTCTTACCCTAAGGTAGGTGTAGGCCAAACATTAAAGCAGCATCTTGATTACTATAGCAGTTACAGACACTTTTCAAAACTTAAAAGCAAAACTCAAACATGGGTTTAAATGACAAAGTATAACCTGACCTCGACCTTGGCCAAACTGAGGAAAAGTTCTATGCTATTGAAAGGCCTTACCCTAATGTTGGTGTGGGCCAAATATTAAAGCAGTATCTTGAATACTTCAGCAGTTACGAACACTTTTCATTGATATTAGATGCATCAATTGAAACAGGACCCTTAGCACTAACTTTCAAGGGTCCTAGATATGGTTTTGGGGGTAAAAACAGCCAAAATACAAATTAAATCCCTTGATAGGTTTTTCAATTTGCCATGAATGAAGTTTTCACTACAAATTTCTTAGGAATTTCAATGTATGATAGCTATAAAGTTGAAACTTGGTGCACACATGGACAGTGGACTACTGTATCATGTATAGCAGAAACAGGGCCAAGGGCCTATAACTCTTGGAGTTAATCCCTTGATAGTTTTTACAATTTGCCATAAATGAAGTTTTTGTCCCACTTTTCTCAAGGGCTGAAAGTGTAACAAAGTTGAAACCTGATACACACATGGACAGTGAGTTGATGTATAGTGTATACCAGAGCCAAGGGTCCATAACTCTTGGATTTAAATCCCTTCATAGGTTATACATTGCCATGTTACCATGTCCTACAGTTATGTCATCTGGTAAGAATGACTTCTAAATATTTAAACACTATGAGGGCCTACAGTGGGACTAGTCAGATCCTTTGATAACTCTAGTTTTATGAAAAGAAACCAGTATAGATTTAAAAATGGGTTCATTGTTTCTGAACTTTTATCAACTGGTTATTTAACTGAAATTTGCTTCAACCAAAACAACTTTAAATTTGCATGAATTATAAAACATGTTATTTAGAATTACATGTACATGTTTGTTTCCTGTTACATATGTATATGTATCTGCATGTTTCTGTTTCTTGTTTTATATATAGAAATACATGTACTACAGCTGTTCCATAAAAGGTATGCTAGTACTTAATAATTTGATAGAAAATATACTCAGAGGCAATAAAATATATACAGTTTTGAGCTCTGAGTACCGGCTCATGTTGTACTTTTTTAGTTTAAAAGTTTTCATGTTCATTTTTGTCATACGTTTGTCTTTAAAATCACAAAGGTAATTCTTTCTCAGTCTTAAATCATGAAGCTATGAGCCCTTAATTAAAAACAGCATTTCCAGTTATAACTTGCTTTGCCATAAACAAATGTCATTTTACTTCTCATAAAATGTCTTGCACAAATGTCTTTGAGCAAAACCACAACGTTAATTAATTCAAAATTACCATCAATTGACATCAAGCTGGGTATGGATATCTTTCCATCTGAAATTATCTCCCTTTTAATGAAAAATATAGGGAATTTAAAGAGTATATATCTGAAGTGGCGTTGGTCGTTTGTTACTTGACTGTTTCAGAAAAGTGTTGCTTGGCTTAGCCTCCTTATACCACATACAGATGAAATCTCCTAAAACTGTTTATTTAACAAAACAATGTCAATGTCCCAAAGAAATTCAGTGCATTCCGTCAGAATGCCATGTTTTTTTTTTTTATAGAAATTTGACTGTGTACTCTACTATGCATTTAAAGTTCAACTATGTCCTTACAGCATTTTTATCCTTCTGTCGACTGAGTGCAATACAAATGCATAAATGTAAGTTTCTTTATTCCAAAATGCACTTATAAATGGAAGCTATTCATACGCAAATGTTGATTTAGATCCCTTATTCGTTTTGGTAAATGCCATTTCCTTGCTCTTCGATAAAATTTCCTGAAAATTGTTGCATATTATGCATAAATGACATGTTCTTAACTATGATATCAATAATTTATGCACATATGTAAAATTTCTGTGACATTGATTGAAAAAATAGTTACCTGTATACTTACTTTTGCCTCTCCATATATATGAATGTTAAAATGGAACTATAGGCATTAAATAGTTATTCAGTCTTACTTATTATTTTTTTTAAATCATTATTATTCCAGTTTAAGGACAATTTTTCCATAACTTTATTGAAAAATATAGCTGGTTGTCAGCAGATTCTTAGGTCTAGTGACAGCCGGTTGTCACCAGACTTTTGGTCTAGTGACAGCCGGTTGTCACTAGACCTAAAAGTCTGCTGACAGCCGGTTGTCATCAGACCTCGCCTATATATTTATGAATTTTTTCTTGTGGGTTTCTAGTAATAAATTGTCTTATTATTATAACTTGACTAACTGCGTAACACAGCATCATTTTATTGGCATTTTGGCAGTTTTATGGTCTCAGTGATTAGAAACATATAGAAATGCGATACCCAACTAACCCAACTCTGATACAGTATTAGTCGAAGAGAACAACACAGCATGGATAATATTTTATCTTATTTTTCCAAAAAAAAAAAACAGGAGTCGACATTTCATGCAAATTCATGGAAAAAATAAGAAAAATATTTCAACTGTCATCAGCTTAAAATTTTACCCAGAGCGCTAAGCAGTAAACTTACCATGTCATCATATGCCCTCAGTTTCGGCTGAGTTTGGAACACTACACCTTCGTGTTGGGGACTCAACTCCTCATGGAACCGTAAACTTCTTGGTACTGTTGGTGTATAGGTTGTCTCCTTGACAACAACAGTTCCACAGGTGGCACCCTCAGACATGAGAACTGCTTGAGCTATATCACCCTGACATATGTTCACGACTTCTTCACCCACGTCACTCACATCTTCTTGAGAAGCTGCCTCACTGGCAGCTACAAACAGAAAAAACAAATATGTCACCATGCAAAAACAGGTCTTTGGGCATCTGCAACTGCATCTGCAAAGTCTGATCAGGGCCTTCACTGTCCCCTAACAGAATCATCGGAAAAAGCTTTGAATGTTGTTACAATTTTTTCTTAGAGCTTTAAAGATACAAAAATTCTTCATAAACTACAATTACAAAACTGTCCTCATGTTTTCATTGAGAAAGAAGAAAATAATGTTATTTTTCTGGACACTCTTTCATTAAGGATACAAAGACTTTGAAAAAAGTTTTATACCATTATGAAAACACGCCTATTCAAATATATTGAAATTTTCACCACCCAAAAAACTGAAAGTTTTCAGATAAAAATTCTGATATTTTTCTTATTTCTGCTCAAAATATAGATTTTGGGTACTCCTTAGAACCGCCTTGGCAAGGTGGTTCTAACGAGTACCCACAATCTATGCTTTTAAGCAGAAATAAGAAAAATAATGTATATCCCAGTAAACCCCAGTTTTACTATATAAAGTGGGGTTTAAGGGGGTCAAAATTATATAGGCATGTTTTCATGATGTGTACTCTCTTACTTGTGGCAGGTTGAGGTCCGATCTCAACTTCAACTATTGTGCCTGTGGCTCTTTTCCTTCTGCCGCTGTCTTCCGCAACAACTTTGACAATCCGCACTTTGTCTTGTGCAACATTCAATATGCCAGCAAGATTCTCTATGAGTCTTGGGCCAAAGAACTCCTTGACTGGCATGGCAGGAAGCATAAATGATACAATAACCACATCAGTACGCACAACTCGAATCTTGTCAGCTTCTTTAATGATAAGGTAAAGCAGCCGTGCATCTCTGTCGACATAATTATCCCCGTTATCACTTATCGCACATGATGGACTGTTGTTTGCTGTTTCATTATTCACCAGCACAAACTTTCCATTTTCCATTCTTGCATTATTTGGCAAAACATATTTGTCACCATCATTGATGAAAACATCAAGGCGGTATGGCAGGGAGTAGTAGAATACAATGAGAATACAGGATGATGGGTCAGGGTTGACAAAGAAGAATCGTATTTCATCAGGGGTAGTGCTGGTAAGATAAATATCTACCTGGGTTCCTGCAAAAAAAAAAAAAAAAAATAGCAATTAGACCAAATAAAAAAAGTATGTGTTTAGAATAATCCTACACTACGTAATTCTTCTGGTGAAACATAGCAGGTTTTTTCTGCTTTTCTCAACAAAAAATTATGGTGCTGACTTCAAATATATTTTGTAACAATGGTATAATTCTATATAAAAATGTAAAAAAAAAAAATTATAATACCTACCTACCTATTTTTTTCTGACATATTATCCAAACAGACATGTTATTTTATTTGGCCTTTTTAAAAAAAAAAACAAAAAAAAAAACACACACTTGAAACACAAAAAGCAGCTAACAAGTACATTCTTTCACAAGAAAACCATTACTTTAGAGGGAATGTATACAATATCAGGGGAAACAACTATAAAACAATCCCTGAAATGTTAATCATCACACTACCCTTGTCCTGCTGAACTCTGATATACCCTGCCTTTGCAAGAAGTGTAGATCCAGATCAGTTGGCTTCTGAAGAAGCCAACTGATCTGGATCTGCACTGTTTGCCATTAAGTATGTAAATTTAGAGCAATAATCTGGATCAAGTAATCTGATTGGCTGAAAATTAGAAGTGGGCGTGGCATGTTAATTTATTCAGCAGGACAAGGGTTAAAGAGAATGAATGCACTTTCCAGACAGACAACTCTGTCAAAACAGACTTGCCTTCCTTCTGTTAAGGAGTCTATTTTAAAGGAACGAGTTTGCTCCCCTTGTAGAGTAGACCCCTTTGCAGAGGATAAGTAAACAGAAAAGCAAACAGGAAGTCACAGAAAAGCAAGCAGGAAGTCACAATGTTGTCTTTCTTGCCAAGTACACCACAATTTCTTTATAACACTATTGTTGGGGTCCATAGCATAAACCGTGTTAGTTAAACAAACGTGTTATATCCAAACAAAAACGTATAGATTATATTAAAAAATGACCACCATTTATGGTCATTTTTCAATATAATCTATTGATTTTTGGGATCCATTTTTGAACTGTGTTATAACGAACTGCATTATAAAGAGCTTGTAGTGTATGACAGAAATAATACTCAACCTGGAATAACTAGAGAATGGAATGTTGACAGTCGTTTTTGGCAGCTATATCCTTGACAGCATCCATGATCCTGTGGCCCATTGATGAGATCAACAAATGACACTCCATTGTAGTGTCCTCGCACTGCTACTGGGGACAATCGACGTGATAATGTATCCGCATCCAAACTTTCAATTACCATCATTAAATAGTTAACGCCAGGGCATTTATAAAGGCCATAATCTTTACTTTGTGGGTTGGATGGTTCGTAGACATGATGTACATAGGTGCAGTTGTCAGGACGGGCAATTCCTGCAAAACATACACCAGTAATAGTCAAATCTTATGCCTTAAATTTAAAAACTAAATTTAATCACCATTGTTCTAGAAAAAATGGGATTGGAGTTGTGTTGGGTTGGTTTTTAATTGTGTTGGGTTTAACGACACGTCAGCCTTTGTGGGTCATTTTGTGTTGAAAAGCTATAGAAGAGATAGTAGAGGAGATGAAAGAGAGGGTCAGGGAAGAAAGAGGAACAGGTATGAAAGTGAAGAAACAGAAGAAATAAAAACAGTCCCCCTCTACCCTTGCCTGCTAAAAGGATAGCAGGCCTTGCCCAGCTGGAAGCCAATATCAGTTGGACGCCCCGGTGACGTAAGATACTCGTAGTAAAATTAAAAGTGCAAATCCATATGTTGTGGGTACTCATTAGAAATGTGCTTCTATTGAGTACCCACAACATATGTTATTACAGAAAAATTGAGAAAATTATCCCAGAACAATTATCAAATACTCTTAATCAAGTCCTTTCAATATATATAAGCCAGCACCAAACTAAACCTACAATAAGACTTGTGCAACTAGCAAAGACTCAGATCAGCCTGTGCATCTGCAGTCTGATCAGAGTCTTCATTGATGTGCCTTCTACAGCCTACAGGCTATCGAACGAGGGATAAAGCAGAACCCTTGCCATACAGGGTCAATGTACAGGCTGATCTGAGTCTTTGCTAGTCATACAGATGTTATTGTAGGCTTTGTCATGTGTTGGCTCATATTCTAATTTTGTTATCTGTTAATAAACCTTGATCAGCTGAATTTTCATATTCTACCATATCTCTAGAAAAGATGCTTTTTCCAACCAAAAACCTTTGGTATTTTTCTTATTTCTCCATGAAAATATATGTTGTGGGTACTCATTAGAAGTGCCTCTGTTCTCCATGAAAATATATGTTGTGGGTACTCATTAGAAGTGCCTCACAGAGGCACTTCTAATGAGTACCCACAACATATATTTTCATGGAGAAATAAGAAAAACATATCTTTCTGTTTACACCTTTCATCTGCTGCTATATTCAATAGTACCATAATTACCCTAAGTATTTGGAAACCTTATCTACTTACTATACTTGTCCTAAAAATTTGAAATAGTCCATTCTACTATCTGTTGATGTCTACAATATTACTGTATTGTACGGCAAACAGTGTATGAACAACATTCTGGTCTGGGTCTAGTACTTCACTGTTTAATAAGGCCTATCTGTCCCAATACTTAGGGTTACTATAATATAGATGAATTAGTGGGCACCCAGATCAGACTCATGCATAGTTTTAGATAAGAAGAGTGTCAGAGATCTATTTTTCTTAGTTCTGCATTACAATGTATGTCGTGGGTACTCATTTGTTCTTTGAGGTGCTTCTAATGAGTACTCACAATATATGTTTTCTTGGGGAAATAAGAAAAAACATTAATACAGACTGAATGGCAAAAGTGATTCTATTCAGGAAATCCATACTATCAGATAAGGTGTTTTTTTTCTGTCAAAAATATCATCAGTTTTCTTATTTCTCCATGAAAACATATCTTTGGGGTCCTCATTGCAAGTGACTCACTGAGGTGTATCTTATGAGTACCCACAACACCTTTTTGTGAAAAATAATAAGAAAAAAGTATTCAGAATGTCCCTCTTATCTGGAGCTATGAAACAGATAAAATTTGCAGAGCTCTCTTGGAGTTTTCGCAAATATTTTTGACTGCGTCATTAACCCTTATCTTGCCGTTCGCGACAATAGTCGCGCTGGGGGGGTCTGCCAACTCAAATGCCTGTCATACTTACAATATACCACAGGCAACCATTCAGAGCAAGTGTTCTCATACAGGAGTGAACCTACTTTCATACAAACACGCCACTTTTCATTAGATAGTCAGGTGCTGGATTTTACCTACACTAAAAAAGACCGAGAATACCAAATTTCAAGCTGCCATTAATTTCAGCACTCACTTCAACAAATTGATCAGGCTTTTCTGGAAAAAAAGCCCATAACACCTGAATCATTTCCAGTGAGGAAGAAGTAGGAATAACAGTAGAACCTATGTATGTCACTCGTTTCATTCGCAATAGTACACAGTAGGCGCTGGGCTCTTGTAATTTTTTTTTTTTTTTTAAGTGTCTTAAACGGTTCTCGGTTTACACATGACTGTCACGTGACTTTCTAGTCAGGTGACCATCCTTTCTCTGGTAAAATGGCCACCTAAGATCGGCAAATTATACGTGAAAATTTCATGAAAATCGAGGTAAAATTCAGGTGGTAATGACTTCTCAAGTAGAGGTACCCCCTCTTACAGGCCTGATTCATTTTATTTCCGGCAAGAGAAGGGTTAAACTTCAGCTCTTAAGCATTTGAATTGGAAATACAAGTCCTTGTTTTATGAGTTTAATTCTAATGGCTCTGTCAACTTAAAACATGAAACATTCTCTTGGAATTTCAACAATTATTGTTGACAGAGTCATTCAACTACTGCTCTGAAAACTAGCACTTGAATTGGAAATACAAGTGCAAGTTTAAAGAGTTGAGGTTTAATGGCCCTGTTAAGTAAAAAACATGCAAAATTCTCTTGGAGTTTCCACAAATATTGTTGAAAAAGCCAATAAACTTCAGCTTCAGCTCTGAAAACAAGCACTTGAATTGGAAATACAAGTGGTTGTTTCAAGAGCTGAGGTTTAATGGCGCTGTCAACTAATATAATTTGCAGAATTCTTATGGAGTTTTCACAAATACTGTTGAGAGAGCCATTCAACTTCAGCTACTAAAACAAGCACTTGAATTGGAAATACAAGTGCTTGTTTTAAGAGTTGAGGTTTAATGGCTCTGTCAACTTAAAAATTGTAAAATTCTCTTGTAGTTTCCACAAATATTGTTGACAAAGTCATTAAATACCAGCTCTGAAAACAAGCACTTGAACTTGAAATACAAGCCCTTGTTTTAAGAGCTAAGATTTAATGGCTCTGTCAACTAATAAAATTTGCAGAATTCTTATGGTGTTTCCACAAAAATTGTTGACAGAGCCACTAAACTTTAGCTTTTAAAACAAGCACTTGTATTGTAAATAAAAGTCCTTGTTTTAAGATTTGAGGTCTAATGGCCCTGTCAACTAAAATAATGGCAATATTCTCTTGGAGTTTCTACATAAGAGGGATGTTTGAAATGAATTGCTTATTTCTATCTGGAGACTTCAAATTTCGTTTGCTGTGTTTAGTGGCCCAGATCTTATTGCTAACCTTTCTGACGGGCTCAAAAGTAATGGACCCAGGTTTCATCACCTGTGACGACATTGGCAAACTGCTTTTTATCATATTTTGTAAACATTTGAAGCAGCTTTTTGGCCACTTTAACCCGTTGCCTCTTTTGCTCGCCAGTCAACAGATGTGGCACCCATCTAGCAGAAATCTTTCTGACTTTCAAATGCTTCTTCAAAATAAGGTGAACAATTGATAGTGATATGCCTACCTTTCGTGCAATATCACGAACTGTAAATCTGGCATCTCCTTCAATGATTTCCTTTATTTTGGAAATGATTTCTTTATGAGATGCAGATTTTGGCCTACCTGATTTCAGTGCATTTTTGATGGACTCTACACCAGACTCAAATTTCTTTTTCCACCGCCGAACTGTGTCATAAGACACACAAGAAGGTCCAAAAGCAGTAGAAATTTCAGTCATCAGCTTCTTCAAAGAACATCCAAGTTTTGAGCGAGCTTTGATGTAAGCCAGTATTTCATCTTTTTTGTTGACGCTTCTACCAACCATTTTTACTGCAGTGGTCAATGACTGCGTGTATTCAAATGGCAAATTTTATGTCTTACACTTAGTCTAACATGTATATTTATACACCATTGTGTAGATATCGAATAGCCCTATACAGGTATGTATTGGTTTTTATTGTGCCCCACGTGGATATCGAGCTAGAGGACAATAAGCAATTCATTTCGAACATCCCTCGTATATTGTTGACAGAGCCAATAAACTTCAGCTCTGATAACAAGCATTTGAATTGGAAATACAAGTGCTTGTTTTAAGAGCTGAGGTTTAATAGCTCTGTCAAATAACAGAATTTGCAGAATTCTTGTGGAGTTTTCACAAATATTGTTGACAGAGCCATTAAACTTCAGCCCTTAAAACAAGCACTTGATCTAGAAATACTAGTGCTTGGTTTAAGAGTTGGGGTTTAATGGCTCTGTCAACTACCATAATATACCTAAGTATTGGGACACCTAAAGTATTGGGACACCCTTACAATTCGTAAAAATAATTATTTTTCATCACCCTAAGAATTGGGACATATCAAAAATCGCTAAAATTTTCGGTAATTTTTTGTACCATATGAATTGGGACAGTGCATTTGGGTGAAAAAAAAAATGATCTAGTTAACAGGGTAAAACAGTTTTCTCGGTTTGTGTTTTGTTTACAAGTGATGTCACGCAATATTTTACGTCCAAGCATACAACAGGGGGGTTCCTACGGCAGGCTGGTTAGAAAGTAGAAAATAAATAAAACCTTTCTTTGAGAATATTAATATGAAATTTATTCAAGAAATCTGCAAAAACGAAAACGCGTTTGCGTCAGTCTGGATGCGTCGCCATTTTGTGGTTGTCACGTGACACGTCACGTTTTAATTTGCAACTTGAGTGCATCAATAAAGTGCTACAAAAAAAACAAAAAACACAACAACAAAAAAAAAACAAGAATAAAAAACTATGAATAAATATTAATAATAAAAAGATATTCGACAGAATTGTTTACCGATAACGCTTTAATGCAAAACAGCGTTGTGGCAAGCCTAAAACACTGTTGAGATGATCCCCATAACAACGTTGAGACGAACCCCAATAATAACGTC
Organism: Anodontia alba; assembly: GCA_964016985.1. Classification (NCBI taxonomy): domain Eukaryota; kingdom Metazoa; phylum Mollusca; class Bivalvia; order Lucinida; family Lucinidae; genus Anodontia; species Anodontia alba. The sequence continues at coordinate 45,041,438 of OZ024831.1, forward strand.
ATCACGTGATGTAATGGCAGTATTTTTAGAACAGGTAGATTGTTCCCCGCATTTGCGGTATCGGTTATGCGCAATTAACCAACAAAGCGGGGAAGCAGTATTTATGATTATTTTTTTTCACTTGGACGCTTTCAATACATGATAGATAAACGAGGGGATTATAAATCAAAACAATAAGTGCCAATCTGTTTATTCAATATTAACAATAGATTAGGTTAACGAGACAGTGGTCCGAAAATACACAAAACAATGAACACAAATATGACACATTTTCATTATTAATCAGTGCTATTTTCAACTACGTGACGTAAGTATTGGGACACCTAATAAAATAATTAATTTTCGTGTTTCTAAGTATTGGGACAGCCAGACATTTAATTATTTTTTCCAGTCCCAATACTTACGTATATTACGATAATATAATTTGCAGAGTTCTTGTGGAGTTTTCACATATATTGTTGACAGAGCCAATAAACCTCAGCTCTGAAAACAAGCACTTGAATTGGAAATACAAGTGCTTGTTTTAAGAGCTGAGGTTTAATAGCTCTGTCAAGTAACAGAATTTGCAGAATTCTAGTGAAGTTTTCACAAGTATTATTGATAGAGCCATTAAACTTCAGCTCTTAAACAAGCACTTGGACTGGAAATACATGCCCTTGTTTTAAGAGCTGGGGTTTAATGGCTCTGTCAACTAAATAAATTTCAAATTTTTATTTGACTTTCCGCAAATGTTGTTGGCAGAGCCAATAAACTTCTGATCTGAAAACAAGCACTTAAATTGGAAATACAAGTGCTTGTTTTAAGAGCTGAGGTTTATTGGATCTGTCAACTAATAAAGTTTGCAGAATTCTTATGAAGTTTTCACAAATATTGTTGACAGAGTCATTAAACTTCAGCCCTTAAAACAAGCAAATGAAGTGCTTTTTTAAGGAGTTGAAGTTTAATGGATGAAGTTTAATTTCCATTTCAAGTGTTCTTTTAAGAGCTGAAGTTTTTTTAATGGTTCTGTCAGCAATATTTCAGTTATGCTGAGCCATTTTTACAGGAAAAATGAAAAAAAAAAAAAAAAAAAAAAATGAAGAAAAATAGGACGGACAATAGAAATCCTCAACTATAAACTTCGTTCCAGTGAGCCAAGAACCAGTAATTATGACACAAGGTCCAGTATCACAGAAATGTTGCAAAATTTATAAGCTGGAGGACCCTCTAATAAAGAAGTTCAGATTCTTAACTCACATTGCATATGGACTAGTGGTAATACCCATGCTAAACTATGACATCCAAAACTTGCCATTCAATGCTCTCCAGTCAGGTCTACACCCATAAGAACTTCTATAGATATTCTTCTTTTCCACTGGCTATATTCCAATGTAAAGCCTACCACCCCCCTTGAGTCAATTGTATGTTTGCTAACCCTTGGTGCTTTCAAAGAAGTTGGCAAACTGACCCACTCCTGCCCCTAGGTCCATAATAGTGATATTTCAATTCTTTATTAACCTCTCTACTTCAAGGTATTTAACCAAATTACCTTTTATTTTCTTACTATACCCTCTTCTAACAATTATCAATTCTTCCGTCAAATTAATAGTATACACATGCCTCGAGTGTCTGCGATGGAGTGAGGCAATATCAAGAGACAGAAATAAAAAACCTTCTTGCCCAAAGCCAGTAATAGGGTGCCAACCCTTTTGAAGTTTCAGTGGTATGATGCATCTATCTTACTACCCATCCAATTAGAGGGTAATAACTCAAGTGTATTAGGGTTTAACTGAACCATCTCTCCCCATTTTGGAAAAAAGTAACTTAAAGGATTTGACATCTGTTAACCCTCAAAGCGCCAATCACAACTGCAGTAGAAAACAATTTTACTTTTATTTTTTCAGAGAATAAAGACTTATTTTCTCTGAAAAATAAATAACAATAAATGAAAAATTCAAATGTTGTCTGCAACAATTTTTGCTTGGCGCTTTTAGGGTTAATATTTTGAGTCGGTACACTATAGCTTACCTTTCTTGTTTCTGACTTCATCTATTGGTATCCTTGAACCATCAACTCTTGTTTGCATTTCTTTTGGTATCCTATAGTCCCCAACTCCCCGACGTGGATCACCATCCCATTCATGCTCTGCTTCAGGAATCACAGATCCAATGAACCCAAGGAATGTTCCATCAATATCTCGTAACATTGCTTTTTTCATAGCATCACAGTCAAAATCCACACAGTCAGCTGGTGTTATTTTTCTTTGAAGGGAAAAAAATGAGGTTGATTAATGCTTAGCACTCTGGGTAACATTTTCAGCAGATAACATATTAAATTATTTTCTTAAATTTCCCAGGTAACTGGTTTTGACATTTCATGCAAATTGTCTCTAATGGAGACATTTTGCATGAAATGTCAAATCCCGTTTCTGGGAAAAATAAGAAAATATCATCAATCTGTCCTCTGTTAAATTCGCCTAGAGAGTGGTAAGGTTTAAACATGAATGTATCTGATATGAAAGATTTTGACAAACCATGGACTTTGATGTACGATAAAGATTCCGCTATGAGACATGGAGTTTTCTTCCAAAATGACAAAAAAAAAAAAAAAGAACAAACGGAACCTGTCTTACAACTAAGGTCATCAGCTGCAGCTGTTTTTCCCGCAATGTCAGGCAAATGTGAGACATATTGAAAAACATCACGAAATCATACCTATATAATTTTGATCCCCTTAAACCCCATTTTTATATAGTAAAACTGGGGTTTACAGGGTATACATTATTTTCTTAATTCTGCTCAAAAACATAGATTGTGGGTACTCGTTATAACCCCCTCAGTGAGGAAATTCTAACAAGTACTAACAATCTATATTTTGAGCAGAAATATGAAAACGATCAGAATTTTTATCTGAAAACTTTCAGTTTTTGGTGGTGAAATTGTAAATATATTTGAATAGGTGTGTTTTCGTAATGAAATGATTGGTGATGGTTTTGAAAAGAAATAACTGAAAATGACTTTGATTATAAAAGAAAATGAGTCATATATGTGTTTGCTATTTTACATATATTTCGCAGACCTTATCTATTGTTAATATTGAATAAACAGATTACCACTGATTGTTTTGTTTTGATTTATAATCCCCTTGTTTGTCTATCACATGTTGAAAGTGTCCAGGGCCCAGTTGTTCAAAGCATCGTTAGCTTAACGAGCATGTTAAGGGTCATTTCGTTAACTGTTTTAGCAGATTCAATATACAATATTCTGATATTTTTTGCTGAAAAAATGTGAGTAGCTTTTGCACTGCAAAAGCTACTCACATTTTTTCAGCTAAAACTTTCAGCATATTTGCGTATCACTCGATGTAAATTTTAACGGATCGTTAACTAACGACATCGTTAGCTTTGAACAACTGGGCCCAGGTGAAAAAAATAATCCCATACTGCTTCCTTGCTTTATTGTTAATTTCGCTTATATGGGTATTAATCTACCTGTTCTAAAATTATTACCATTTATATCTGGTATGATGTTCTTAATGGGGTTTGTCTCAACTACGCTTTTCAGTTCATCTCAAGGGCTTTTTAGAGTTTGCTTCAACACTGCATCGGTAAACACTTCTATTGTATTTCTTGTACTATTATTATTGTTATTATTATAATTGGACCAGCAGGTTGAGCTAGTTAAAATAGAAAAAGAAGCACATAAAACAGGTCCCTTTAAATTAAATATACAAATTAATATACAAATTAATTTCTGTGAAATTATTTTGAAATCAGGCCACTGGCATGGGAGATATCGTTTAAAGGTTTTCTGTTTTTAGCTTTGGTGGTCTTTTTGTTCAGCAGAGCGGAACCATTTTAGAAATTTTGGTAGAGGGTCACTCAAGGAACATTCCTGTAAAATTATTTCAAAATCCATTTACCGGTTTAGGAGAAGATGTCTCTTAAGTAAATTGCTGACAGATGCATGACAGTCTACGCCCTTTTTCTATTTTTAGCTCTGGTGGCCATTTTGTTCAGCAGAGCCAACCATTTTAGCAATTTTGGTAAAGGGGCATTAGAGGAACATTTCAGTAAAATTATTTTGAAATCGGGGCCCTTGGCCTAGAAGAAAATGTTTAAAAGGGTTTTTCTATTTTTAGCTCTGGCGGACATTTTGTTTAGCGTAGCAGAACCATTTTAGCAATTTTGGTAAAGGGACATAAGAGGAACATTTCTGTGAAATTGTTTTGAAATCGGCCATTGGCCTGGGAGGAGATGTTGTTTAAAGTTTTTCTTTTTTTAACTCTGGCGGCCATCTTATTTAGCGGAGCAGAACCATTTAGGCAATTTCGGTAGAGGGTCATCTAAAAAACATTCCTGTGAAATTATTTCAAAATCCATTCAGTGGCCTAGGAGGAGATGTCATTCTAAGATTTTTCTATTTTTAGCTCTGGCGGTCATTTTGTTTAGCGTAGCGGAACCATTTAGGCAATTCTGGTACAGGGTCACCCAAGGAACATTCCTGTAAAATTATTTCAAAATGCATTCACCGATTTAGGAGGAGATGTCTTTTAAGTAAATTGTTGACAGACCAAAGACCGATGGTGCATGACAGACGAAGACTAAGCACAAAAGCTCACCTTGAGCCTTTGGCTAAGGTGAGCAAAAAAGAAGCACATAAAACAAGTCTCTTAAAATTAAATATACAAATTAATAACAGTGAGGAAAACATGGTTTATTGTTGTAAAGTGCAACCATGCAGGTATGAAGCACTGTCCCTTTTATACTTACTGTAATAACCCCAAGTGTTGGGAAAGCAGGCCTGAGCAAACAATATAGACCCAGATCAGATGCAACAAAAATTGCATGGTTTCTGTTCTACATCTACACTATCACTCATCTAGCCATCACGAAAACCCACTTATATAATTTTAACCCCCTTAAACCCCACTTTTATATAGTAAAACTTGGGTTTACAGGGGTATACATTATTTTTCTTATTTCTGCTCAAAAACATAGACTGTGGGTACTCATTAGAACTGCCTCATTCAGGCAGTTCTAATGAGTACCAACAATCTATGTTTTGAGCAATAAAATATCTGAATTTTTTATCTGAAAATTTTCATTTTTTAGAGGTAAACTTTTCAGTATATTTGAATAAACATGTTTTTCGTAATGAATATAAACGATATAGTAAAACAGACTTGTTCAAGTTTTAGGACCAGAATAGTAAAGCATTAGGGTGTCCCAATACTTAGGGTAAATACAGTCACAGCTGGTATTGAGTTTTTCCAACCTTAATCAAATGGGCAGTTATTTTTTTTTTTGACATGGGGATCAAGAAGAATTGCCATATAAATGAACAAATCATTCAAGACGATTACCGGTGCACGGTTAATGTTGTTGTGTGTTGGCAAACTGACTGATCAGATTTTTAACGCTACCAGGCAACTGAGTCACATAGAGGCAGTGCCATGTTGGCACAAAAATTAAAAAAGCTTTGTTTGTTTTTATAGTTTAACCCTTGTCCTGCTGAATAAATAAAGATGGCACGCCCACTTCTAATTTTCAGCCAATCAGATTACTTGATCTGGATTGTTGCTAAAAATTTATATACTTAATGGCAAACAGTGCAGATCCAGATCAGCTGGCTTCTTTAGAAGGCAACTGATCTGGATCTACACTTTTTGCAAAGGCAGGGTATATCCAGGTTCAGCAGGACAAGAGATAATAATTAGGCAATTAATAGATAACAGATACTGTTTTGATAAACAACATATGTCAGATTACCATCATCTGGAAATGTTAGAGAATATCATATGATATTACCTTCACAGTCATTCAGATTCAGTAAGAGTTGTCTCTCTCTGACACTCTCTGCAGAAGATGCGGAATGTCAACAGATAAACGAGCCATGTACGAAGAAAGAAAAAGACATAGAAACATCTGTCTGTCAGAAAAGCTGTGAAAGACATGATTAGTGCTGCTTCATTTATTTGCCAAAAAAAAAGCTTAAGGAAAGTCCACTTGTGTGACTGAACAGTTACTGTCTCACTCAGGTTTGTATAATTTTGGGACTGATTTCTCACATCTAAACAGCCTCTGGCAGACCCCAACAAACCTCTCAAACATTTGACCCATCTTATAAAGAAGTATAAGCAAAATACCAAGTTAGAACCACCAAAAAGGGGCCCTGTCTTACTTCTGAATTGTGTTATAGCAGAATCTTTATGGTAAGGTTGGTTGAAATCAGATGAAAAATAAGAAAGTTATATAGGTTTGAATATATTAGAATTGCTTTTACAAGTATCGCCATTTTGAATACGTAATGAGGTTCTATGATGTCATGAAGCCTTAATATAAAGTAATTATGCAAAGCCTAAATAAATATATTAACTCTATTTTAGCTCTTTATCTATGTATATAGCTTCTTCTCTAGACACGTTGATTTTTGCTTGAAAAAGAGTTTATTTAATATTTTGAAATGTTAAGATTTGGGTTGGTTGGTTAGGAGATTAACAGCCCAGTCAACACTGTGCTGGTATGTTTACCTGACCACACTTTTTCTGGGCAGACTTACATCCTCTAAGCAGTTAACTAGTTCTTGTGCATATTCTTTCACAAGAAACTGGCAATTGCCCTTCTTGAATCAGTAAAAGAGATAGAGTGACTGTAGAAATGGCAAAGTCTATTCATTCTGATTTTCCCACGAAAACAGACTTTGACATTTCAAACAAACTGTCTCCAAAGAAATGGCAAAGTCTATTTTCTGGAGAAAATAAGAAAAATTATTTCAAAATGTCAACTAATGAATTTTTACAGAGCTTGCTAAGAATTTAATCTGTAACTAATATGCAATAAGCTAAAAGCACCCTTTTGCTATATGCAGGCATTCATATGGTCTGATCAGTGCCATCACTGTTCATGCAATTACACAATAAACATCACATTTCTTCTTGAAATTTCTGAACCCTGTGCTCTCCTTTTCACTTTATATAGAGATAAAGTGGTAAATGGAGGTAACTGCATTCTTCATTTTTTTTTTTTTTTTTTTTTTTTTTTGTGGTTGGGTTTAACACTTCAGAAATTGTTGAGGAAATTGTTTTACTTCTTAAACCACCAACTGAAAAGGCGCAGAGCCTATTTGCATAAGTACTTTACTTTTTTGTATAAAATTGTCAACAAATTATTTGATTTACTAATTTGTTTTGACTGAGAAAAAGAAAAATAAGAGGGTCATGATGGCCCTGTAACGCTCACCTGAGTATCATAGCTCTTTGAGAACCTTACCTTGAACTGATCAAGGCAAACATTCTGATTAAAATTCATTATGATTATATTAACAAGTAAGACAATGTAGCATGCCTAATGGACTGTGAAATAGAGGTCAAAGTCAAATATGGATGACTGCACTCAAGAGGCCATGCTAAGATGTATGCATGTATCAAGTATCACTGGCTGTAGGAGCAATAGTTACTGAGAAACTGACCTAAACACAAACACTTCACAAGTGCCAAATATCACTCTGTAGGACCAATAATTATTGAGAAACTGACCTAAATGGAAAAAATAAACTCATTGGACTGTGAAATACATGTCATAAGTAACCCAGTTCAAATTTCATCGAGAAATCATCAAGACAAACATTTTGAGCAAGATTCATGATGATCACTTCAAAAATGTGACCTCAAGAGTGTCAAAAGGGTTTTCCTTTGATTTGGCCTGGTGACCTAGTTTCTTATATCAAGTGACCCAGTTTTAAACTAGACCTAGAAATCATCAAGACAAACATTTTGAGCAATACTTATGATTATTTAAAAAATGTGACCTCTGGAGTGTTAAGTTTTCCCTTTGATTTGGCCTGGTGACCTAGTTTTTAACCCTAAGTGACCCAGTTTCAAATCTGACCTAGAAATCATCAAGACGAATATTTTGGGCAAGATTTATGATGATTGCTTCAAAAATGTGACCTCTGGAGTGTTTACAAGGTCTTTCTTAGATTTGTTTTGGTGACCTAGTTCCTGACACTAAGTGATCCAGTTTCAAACTTGACCTAGAAATCATCAAGACAAACAGTCTGAGCAAGATTCATGGTGATTGCTTAAAAAATGTGACCGATACAGTTTTAACAAGGTTTTCCACTGATTTGGCCACTTGTTTTTGACCCCACATGACCCAGTGTCAAACTGGACCTAGAAATTATCAAGACAAATATTTTGAGCAAGATTCATAATGATTGCTTCAAAAATGTGACCACCAGAGTGTAAACAAGGTTTTCTGCTGATTTGGTGAGGTGACCTAGTTTTTGACCCCCAGTGACCCAGTTTTGAACTTGACCTAGAACTTATCAGGAAAAACATTTTGAGCAAGATTTATGATGATTGCTTCAAAAATGTAACCGCTAGAGTGTTAACAAGGTTTTCTAATGATTTGGCCTGGTGACCAGTAGTTTTTAACCCCAAGTGACCCAGTTTTAAAACCTGACCTAGAAATCATCAAGACAAACAATCTGAGCAAGATTCATGATGGTTGCTTCAAAACTGTGACCGCTAGAATGTTAACAAGGTCTTCTGCTTATTTGGCCCGGTGACCTAGTTTTTGACCCCAAGTAACCCAGTTTTAAACTTGACCTAGAAATCATCAAGGCAAATATTTTAAGCATTATTCATGATGATTAATTAAAAAATGTGACCTCTAGAGTGTTAACGAACTTTTCCTTTTGATTTGACCTGGTGACCTAGATTTTGACCCCAAGTTACCCAGTATCAAATTTGCTAGATTTTATAGAGGCAAACATTCTGAGCAAATTTCATTAAGACTGGGTCAAAACTGTAACCCCTAGAGTGTTAAAAAGTTTTTCCTTTGATTTGATCTGGTGACCTAGTTTTTGACCCCAAGTGATTCAGTATCAAACTTGACCTAGATTTAATAGAGGCAAACATTCTGAGCATAACCTGGTGACCTAGTTTTTAATCCCAAGTGACCCAGTATCAAACCTGACCTAGATTTCATAGAGGCAAACATTCTGAGCAAGTTTCATCAAGATTGGGTCAAAACTGTGACCTCTAGAGTGTTAACAAACTAATTGTTGACGACAGACTACGGACAATGGACAGAGGGTGATCACAATAGCTCACCCTGAGCTTTTGCTAAGGTGAGCTAAAAATATAGTCACACTGAACTGTGATTTTTCCATTTCAATGACTGCATGATGCTGAACTGGACTAAAATGACTTACCCAAGATTACCCCTCTGGATCAGTATTGCATAGTCTTCATTCACATCCTCCATTGTAGCATTACTAACTTCTATAGGATGTTGAAGATCATCATCATTTGGGTTTGTTGCTATGGCAAATGATGAAAAACACGTGTCATGGCTATCAAAGTTCTTAAATGTCACATCTGTTAAAAAGAAATCACATCATAATAAAAGAAATTACATTGTGATAACAAGAAATCACCTCATGATAAAAAAAATGACACCGTGATACAAGAAATAATACAGTGCAATAGGCAAATTCAGCAAACAACAAACTGATGATATTTTTCTCATTTTCCCAGAAAACAGGATTTGAAATTTCATGCTAGTTGTCTCCTACAGAGACAATTTGCATGAAATGTAAAATCTTATTTTCTGGGAAAAATAAGTAAACAAAAAAAAATTTTAAAATGTCATCTGCTGAAAGTTTTACCCATCATGCTAAGTGTTAATATGTGATTTAACTGTTAACCTTTATCCTGCTCTTTGTGACATTGTTTTTATTTGAGTTGGGGTTTTACAGCCATGTCAACACTATACTTTCGTCGATAACTGACATATGCCCTTCTTAAATCAGCGGAAGGGAAAAAATGGTTGTAAAAAAATTTCAGAATCTATCTCCATGAAAGTTATGTGGCAGCACTTTGGTTCATATTCCTGAACCCTGAAGCTGCAGTCAGATGGGCTATGGAGTCCAAAACTTAATCTTATAGCTCAAAATATGGTGCATTTTTTTCTCCAAACAAAAAGTACTGATATTTTCATTTCTCCATGATAACTTATGTTGTGGGTACCTTAAATGTCCTAAAATTTCAAAGACTCCAAACTATTTTGGCCTAAATTTTGCTTTTTCTGCAGCTGTTTCTTAACCCTTGTCATGCTGAATTAATTAAAATGCCACACCCACTTCTACTTTTCAGCCAGTCAGATGACTTGATACAGATGGTTGATATGAATTCACATATTTAATCATAAACAGTGCAGATCCAGATCAGTTGGCTTCTTCAGAAGCCAACTGATCTGGATCTACACTGTTTGCAAAGGCAAGGTATATCCAGGTTCAGCAGGACAAAGGTTAAAATACTTGATCAAATGACAAACCATGTAGACCTGATCAGACTGTTCAGAAGCAGTCTGATCTGGGTCTGCACTGTTTGTATATATCATTTTGTCAGGCACTTTGGCATTCAAAATTTTAGGACATTTGCTATATGCCTACCTCAAAAAATTTAATATTACTGATTTTTTTATCTGCTATGGGGTAAACCAAAATATCCCAAAAAGCAAAATCAACACCACACACACCTACTTAAGAGCTGTCTTTCACAGCTGGATAAGGGTTAAAGTGCCAAGGAAAATTGTAACAGATGACACTCTATTCTTTTTATTGTTATTTTTCCAAGAAAATTAGGCTGACTCATTCCCAGTCCGGTCTGATTAAATTAAACCTTTTATCAGACATGTAAAGTTCCTAACTACTAAATTTCCTGTGAACTGTCTGGTTAGCAGCCATAAATCTTTTTCTCCATACTTCAGCATAGTGCAATTATAATCTTATTTTTCTTGGGATTGCTGGACCCATTCCTGTGTCTTGGAAAATTGATTTGCACTCAAGCTAGTGCAAGGGGCTGTATGCAGCCCAGAAAACTATACTGCTTTCACAGGAAGAGTCTCAATTAACCCTTAAAACGCCAAGAAAACCCACATCCGAAAATGTCGTCTGTTTATGTCGTCTGCTGAATATTCTTGCAAACTTTTCAAACCTATTTTCTCATACCGGCAAACAGTGGGGACCCAGATCAGACTGCTCCTAGAGAAGCAGTCTGATCTGGGTCCACACTGTTTGTAGAAATGACTTTTAAATCACAAGCAGACAACAAAGCAGACGACAATTGTTGTGATTGGCAGTTTGAGGGTTAAACAGAGACTTTGATTTTACTTCCTGTGTTGTTTCCAAGGACAGCCTTTATTGGTTTTATTCTACACCCCCAGTTTTATACATGCATCCAGTGGGGCCACCCTCAGTCAGTAACAAATTCCCTGAATTTTTACTGACTTTTCCCTGACCAAAGGGCTGAAAGTTAGAATGTTCCCTGTCTACAGTAGATAAAGACTAATTCTACTTTAGCACATAAAATATACCACTCTTATCATTCCAATCAAATATAAAATGTTTTATAGTTTGTGGGTATATATTTTCTAAAATGAACATTAATTTGTCATCATCATTACGAAAACATGCCTATTCAAACATACTGCAAATTTTATCACAAAAAAATGATAATTTTCATGTTTCTGCTCAAAACATAGATTGTGGGTACTCATTAGAACTGTCTCAATGAGGCAGTTCTAACTACTACCCACAATCTATGTTTTGAGCAGAAATAAGAAAAATAATGTATACCCCTGTAAACCCCAGTTTTACTATATAAAAGTGGGGTTTAAGGGGGTCAAAATTACATGTATATATATATGTATATATATATATATATATATATATATATATATATATATATATATATATATATATATATATATTCGATGTAATGGTTCGTAAATTAATGAATGTCAAACGATTAAAATACCTGCAAAGTCCAATGTAAATGAGTTCAAAAAATTGTGTTGACGAAATAGCAATCCCAGATCAGATCTCATTAGTATTAATGCACATAACAAGTTTGGTGAAAAGCCACTGACATTACTCAAGTTATCATCTGGAAACGAAGATATGGACATATAGAAGACAGATAACCCTGTCAAATATTGACAAAATTTGCCCATTAGCCATCCCAAACCAGGTCTTGTAATCCATATCTTCGTTTCCATATTTCGTCATTTTTTTACACTTATCTGCCCGCCAGATATTTGTGGTGGATATTATCATTTCACATTTTTATTTTATTTGGCTTATCACATAAAATTTGTGCAAATTCCCAACATTGGTCTACACTTTGTTCAGGGATACATGTCTGAATATTTAATGTAAAAGAGTAACATTTACCAGGTTTTCCCTGACTCATATTTTGGCAGGTTTTACCCTTAAGACTTTGTCTGTGACCCTTTAAAAGTTAGGAGCAAGGGTCCTGTGTGATGCATATATAATCAATCTAGAATCAATTTTATTTATCTGTGGCGTCGTATTTTAATCAATTTGTAGTCTAAAGGCAAGAATTATCAAATATTTGGGCAAAAGTTAACCCTTAAAGCACTAAGCAAATTGTAGTAGAGGACATTCTAAAACCATACATGCCAAATCTCACAGAATTTGGGCCATCTGGAAGGCAATTCCTATTAAAAATTTAAATCTCCCAGAATTTTCAGACCATTTTACAACAGATTTTATGAAGAAGTAAACATAAATCACAAGCTCCTTACATGAAGAAAAAAATAAAATAAAAAAAAAGTTCAGACTATATTGGGGGAGCTCCAAAGTGATATACATGTATGTTTAAGAAAATCTCACGGACTTTTGTCGAATCTACCTTAAAATTTTGCCTTATTTCACAGATTTTAGTCCACAGCTTAAGACATGTATATCTAAAACTGACTTTGTTTTTGGAGCAAATACATTTCATGTATATTGTCCACTATGTAGACAATTTACGTGAAATGCCAGGCCTGATTTTCTCAGAAAAACAAAATCAAATTGTCATCTGCTGCAGCTGCTATAAACACTTTAAGGTTTTACCTCTTTAAAAGAACAAAGCTCTCAATCTTATTTAAGGACCCCTTAAATCCACATAAGGGAGTCCCTGGGACTATCATTTTAAAACCCCTGTGGGAAACCCAGATTTACATAACCCTAAATATTTTCAGTGGAATGATACCAAACTCCAAATACTATCCGAGGGTCAAGGTCAATGGTGCAGTCATTCCTGATGAAAGAACATGTGATGGGAGCCCTAATGATGATAAGTGTAGCTTTACGGTAAGATATCTTTTATAGAGTATTAGAAAACTTTTTTCCACAAATTTGGAGGCAATGTCTGAACTACTGGAATATTGTTGACTTGACTTGGACATTATACATTATATCGCAATTCATGCAGTGGATTCAGAAGTCAAGCGTGGTCTGAAATCAAATTCAGTTAGAACTGGCCAGCCCACCTATGAAGCATGTGATGACAATTTGGATGTAGGGATATAGGTAGCACCTATTAAATTCATATTAAATTTTCTTCACAAAAACATATGTTGTTGGTACTCGATCATTAGACGACTTCAAGTGCCTTGTTGAAGGTGCTTCTAATGAGCACCCATCAACATATTTTTTTGTGGAGGAATAAGATAAATGTCAGTAATTTTTGGTTGAAGAATGTGCCTTATATGGAGCCATGTTAATGTGAATCATTTTCTATGCTAAAAGTTAACCCTTGTCCTGCTGAACCCGGATATACCCTGTCTTTGCAAACAGTGTAGATCCAGATCAGTTGGCTTCTTCAGAAGCCAACTGATCTGGATCTGCACTATTTGCCATTCAGTATGTGATCATATCGACTACCTGATCTTGTAATCTGATTGGCCGCAAATTGGAAGTAGGCGTGTCATCTTAATTTATTCAGCATGACAAGGATTAACACCTTTAAAAATGCAAATTTAAAGCTTTTGAATGAACAAGAAAATACAATAGAATGACATTAAAAGACCAGCAAAAATATAACAGAAAATGGGTTAAATCGAGGAATTTGGGTCAATGTGGATTAGTGGAGAATACAGATCACCATGAATCATTGGAAATGTAAATTTTTTTACCTAATAACATTTGCATAGATAAGTCTAAAGTAGTTGCATATAAATATTCATAATTTTCTTTCATCAAACAAAAACGCCCTTGAAATCCACATTAACCTTTACCACTCTAAGGGCAAATTCAGCAGACAACAAATTGGTCATCTTTTTCTTATTCTCCAAAGGAGACAATTTGCATGAAATGTCATCACTTGTTTTCCAGGAAAAATAAAAATATTGCAATATGTTGTCTGCAAAAAAAAACAAAAACAACATTAGCCCTAGTGTATTAGCATTAAAGAGTAAATATTTTAGTGCTTAGCACTCTGGGTAAAATACTCAGCAGACAACATACATGTATTGAAATATTTTTCTTGTTTTTTTTCCCAGATGATGACATGTCATGCAAATTGTCTGCAATGCTAATGGGAAAAATAAGAAAACTATGATCACCAATTTGTTGTCTGCTAAATTAGCCCAGAAGTTTAGATTTAAGTTTAAATTATCATCTACAGATAAGCCAAAATGCGAGAAAATATACCTTCGGACATGTGCACCCAGCAAAGACTAGGATAGGCGCGTGCATCTGCACAAACTGATCAGAACTTATTTTGTGATCACTTGAAAAAAAATAGCCAACAGCATTCTAAGGAATGCTGTGATGATTCTTAACAGACTGTGTTGAAACCCGGTTGCTCTGACTCCTTGCTGAATGCAAATCTCCACAGTTACAGTTTCTCACACTGCAGCTCAAGTACATTGTATGTTTAAACTTAGTTAATATATAATGCGGGGTATAAAATTTCAGCAGACAATATTTTGAAATATTTTTGTATTTTTGTTTATTTTCCCCAGAAAATAGTCTATGAAATTCCAAGCATATTGTATGGAGACAATTTGCATGAAATGTCAAAGCCTATTTTCTGGGAAAAATAAGAAAAAATATCATCAATTGGTCATCTGTTAAATTTATCCACCAAGTGGTAAAGGTTAAAGGTATAGTACCCTTATTTGCATTATACAACTCATTACAACCACATAAACCTTTTAATGCATCTTTGTCCTAACAGGAAAATACTAATTTTATACATGGAGTTCTAGATAGCGAGAGTCTCCACTTAATTTTTTTATTTTTCCACTAAAAACATATGTTGTGGGTACTCTTTAGAAGCATCTCATGCAGGTGCTTCTAATGAGTATCCATGACATGTTTTCACGGTTCGGAGAATTGAATGCGCTTAATATTTGGATAACACTTTCATCTGAAGCTATGCATAAATTGTCAGTCCCTGTATTCTAGAGTAATAAGAAATGTCGTGTAGTGAATTCACCTGTGTGTCAAAAACAGAATATATATATATATATATATATATATATATATATATATATATATATATATACAGTCAAACCTCGTTATCTCGAACTTGCTTATTTCGAATTACCGCTCATCTTGAAGTGAAAATATGGTCCCTGTTTTAACATGAAACTATGACAACAGGTAACAAAATAATGTGGAAAAGAGGAGAAATTGCTCCTAAGGAGCAATTTCTCCTCTTTTCCACATTATTTTATATATATATATTTCTAACTTCAGGTGTCAAATTAGATATTCATTTGTTAAATGTGGTTGTTAAATTTATTGTTTTCCTCACTCTCTCAGCTCTGATATGTCGAGGTACGGATATCTCAAAGTATTTCAGTGAGTCCCTTGGAATTCGAGATAATGAGAGTCGACTGTATATATATATATATATATATATATATATATATATATATATATATATATATATATATATATATATATATATATATATATTAGACATAACACTAGATGAGGATTTTTTTTTGTCAAAAAATGTTCATAATTTTCTTATTTCTCCAGATAACAAATGTTGTAGTACTCATTGGAAGCATATCCTTGAGGCATTTCTGTGGACTAGGTGGTGTGAGGGGTAGGGGAGCACACAGTATCAATGCTCTCAACACAAACATTTGTTGTGGGTATTGATTAGAAATGCCTCAGTGAGGTGCTTCTAATGAGTACCCACAACTTACATGTATGGTTTTAAAGAGGAACTGGAGCACTTCAATGGCACGCTATTGTATATCCCTGCGCCAGTGCCATCGCATATCTCCGGGCACATCAAAATTCTAAATATCTTCCTCCAGTCCTCATCCATAGGGCTGTGACAGTTTCAAGGTTCTAGCTCAAAAAGCCTAGGAGGAGTTGTGTGACAATCAAACAAATAAAAGAGACCCAAAATCTTACTTTCTGATCTCTGGTGACCCCCAGACATGCCACCAGGGCAAATTTTTGCACCACTGTATTCTACTCTTCATTACCTTTGACTTGATATGCAACAAGACTATGTTTGTACAAAATGGATTTTGGATTCTTCAGGGCCACACCCCACTGGCCCTGTCCCCAGGGGTTACATCAAATTTCCAAATGTGTTTCTCAAGTCCTCATCCATAGGGCCATCCCCTGTGAAAGTTTCGAGATTCTAGCTTAAATGGTCTAAAAGCAATGGTGTGACATTACAGACAGATGTACGGACAGCAGACAGACAGACAGACAGGGGTATCACAATATCCCCACTTTTGTTTTGAAAAGCGCAGAGATAATATGAAAAATTATCCCAGAATTATCACTAATTGTATTGTGTTGGGGTTTAATGACATGTCAGCCCTTTCGGGTGATATTGTGTCATCTCCCAAAGAAAGGGAGAAACAAGACACAAAAGATAGTAGAGGAGAGGGACAGGGAAGAAAGAGGATTTTAATTGATTGTGTTGTGGTATACCGACACGTCAATTTGTGTCGTCTCCCAGAAAAAAGGGAGAAAAAAGATAGTAGAGGAGATGAAAGAGTGGGACAGGGAACAAAGAAGAAAAGGAATGAAAGTGAAGAAACAAGAGGAATAAAAACATTTCCCCTCTACCCTTACCTGCTTCAAGGGTAGCAGGCCTCGTTCAACTGTAAGCCAATATCAGTTGGACGCCCCGGTAACGTAAGATACACCACACCTTTGCGCCACATGACTAGCACCAGGAAGAAAGAGGAACAGGAATGAAAGTGAAGAAACTTAAAAAACAAAATTCAGAAGAAATAAAAACATTCCCCCTCTACCCTTACCTGCTACAAGGACCGTAAGCCTTGTCCAACTGTAAGCCAATATCAGTTGGACGCCCCGGTGATGTAAGATACAGAACACCTTTGCCACACCCAACCACCCCAAGAATTATCACTAAATACTCCTCCTTAAGAACTCCTTTGAAGCCCTTTTTGAAAGAGGTGTATTTAATATGGAAGGAATTTGCTTCCAACGGCAGTCTGCAATTTGCTTCCAGGGGGAGATTTGATGCAGTTATGGGGTCTAAATACAGGAGTGAGCAAATTCTTTCCTTATATTGTAGACCCTTTTTCTGAGGGGAGCAAATAACCATATAATTTTCTTACTGTGCTCTTAGGTTTTTAAAAAATACTGGGAAAACTTTTGGTAAAATATGCACCTACCTATACTATCACGAAAACATACCTATATAATTTTGACCCCAGTAAACCCCACTTTTATACAGTAAAACTGGGGTTTACAGGGGTATACATTATTTTTCTTATTTCTGCTCAAAAACATAGATTGTGGGTACTCGTTAGAACCGCCTGGGCAAGGCGGTTCTAACGAGTACCCACAATCTATGTTTTGAGCAGAAATAAGAAAAATATCAGAATTTTTTGTCTGAAAATTTTCATTATTTTGGTCGTGAAATTTTCAATATGTATTTGAATAGGCGTGTTTTCGTAATGTAACTTGAATAGGCATGTTTTCATAATGCTAAGGTTACACTTTTAAAGAAAAAGTATCAGCAAGGGACTTATCAAAGGATGCTTATGCATGTTTTTGTCTTTTTTTTTCTTCTGATTTTCTTTATAGAAGAAAATGTTGAGGGCACTCAATTGAATTGCATCGACAAGTCAATGCAATCTAAATGGGTGCCACAAAATATGCCCTCATAAAGAAGTAGACAAAAAGTACACTGGCTCTAATCCAAAGACTATGGATTTGCTTGACTGTGCACTTACAGGGGTATGTGCAGTAATTAGGTTGAATATGGTAATTTTGGTAGATTTATTCTTCCCTGAAACTGTATCACTTCCCCTTCAGGTGCCAAGAAAGACAACTTCTGTAACTTTGTTTGCTTTACTGCATACATAGCCCTTTTTGAAAAGCGGTTTACTCTGTAAGAAGAGATTCTGTTCCCAGAGGCAAACCCCTTTTCAGAAGGGGACAAAACCAATATTGCTCTCAAAGTAACAGAACACTGCAGAGAAATTGTTAAGGAGGAGGTTGGTGATAATTATAAGATAATTTTTTCCAGTTCTCCATAAAAACATATGTTGTGGGTACTCATCAGAAGCACCTCACTGAGGCGCTTCTAATGAGTACCCACAATGTATGTTTTTATGAAGTAAGAAAAATTATCCCAGAATTATCACCGAATACTCCTCTTTAACAATGCCAATGTCAGGGTAATTACTGAACTTACTGGAAATTTTCATTGTGCCGCACAGTGAGTTGGAAGCCTGCACATTTGCACATGGTTTAACAGGTGCCTTGTTGGTCTTTTCTGTAAACAAGGGAAACAAGATCCCTAATTTTTCCCCGCCTGGACCAGAAACTCCTCGGCAATGATTACTTAGGCTGTAGTATGACATTGTGTCAGACGGTTTCTCCTCAGAGCAATCCATTGAGGACGTGCGTCCAATCACAACAGATTGGGTCACTTCTGCAGTTTTATGTTCGCAAATGTGGCCTAAGGCACTCGGCCCAATCATCATTGAGAAAAGATCAACCTGATTATCTGCAAGAACACTGCCACTTAAAAGAAAGCTATTCTCATTGTTGTAATACATCCCATAGTCTATATTTTTCCAAAGCTTGAACCCAGAGAACATATTGCAGTCTTCACGTTTGCTCTTATATGTTGGGAGAAGGGCTATTCCCATCAGGTTTACTGCAGCCATATTACTTTTAATTTCATTATACACAGGTCTTCCTGAAGCTACACAAGCATCTCCAGACAGTTTATAGCCTGCTTTTTCAGATCCGACAACATAATTTCCTTCAAGCTGCACATCTTCGGCATCATAAATATCAATACCAGCCTCAAATCTCCAGTTAAATTCTTCTGCCCGCCCATTGTACGATCCTGTCCATTGTAAGTTAGAAACCATGTTGTATGTCAGTTTACTGCCTCTTGATCCTATCACAACAGCTAAAAAAAAGAAACAAAACATACCTATTTAGTTTTGACCCGGAGTTTACAGGGTGTATACATTATTTTTCTAATTTCTGCACAAAAAAATAGATTGTGGATACTTGTTAGGACTGCCTCACAAAGGTGGTTCTAATGAGTACCCACAACCTATGTTTTGAGCAGAAATATGAAAAATATCTGAATTTTTTTATCTGAAAATTTTCAGTTTTTGGAGGTGGAATTTTTTATATAATTGAATAGGCTTGTTTTGCTAATGTCAATTTTGAAATATTGCCTTCTTTGGAGACAATTTGCATGAACGGTCAAAGCCTGTTTTCTGGGAAAAAATAAGAAAAGTATGATCAATGTTCAGTCTGCTGAATTTGTTCAGAGAGCTGAAGGCATTTTGTGATGAGGCACTCATTACAGGTAGTTCTGAAAACCTCACACATCTTCTTATATGAAAAGTGAGAGGGCTGCATTTTGTATGATGCCAAACATATAAGGGCTACTGAAATGACCTCATACTTCCTCTTATATGAATAGTGAGTGGGCTGCATTCTGTATGATACCAATCAAATAAGCATTACCGAAGAAAACCTCACACTTCTACTTATAAGTGCGTCCAAAAGGAACTGCAAAGAAGTTCCCTGAACCGCAGGAGCGGTTTAGCCTGCAGACGCACAACTATAGACTAATGATGTGACCAGTGATGTGTGTGACCAAAAATGCGATTGTCCAACAAACGCTTGGGTGGTTCGGTGCTTATCCTGAAAAACGATTAGCTTTCCTGGATTTGGCAGAGACTATTGACATGGCAGCCATGCCGATAATACCAACAAAACAGCCAATAATGCCAAGTATTCCAATTGCAAGGGGTTGAATCACAAGACTTATGACATCATCCTACAAAATTTGTGATTGCGGCAAATTTTAATTTTGTCTCCACTTCAAATTTTATTTCTATCCATTCTCTGTCTATTTACAAGCTAAGCATGATTGGTTTTGTGCATAAGGTACACTTTGATGTAGATTATTAGAAAACACACAGACATTACGCGCTTTTATCGTGATAATCTGAAAAAAATTGTTATAGTAACATGTTTGTTTGACCGGTTCATAAATTGTTTTTATGTCATTTTTTTTCTGCTTTTCATAATGTGTAGGCTTGCATAAAAAAACAACAAAAAAACAACACCGACAAAAACACACAAATGGTAAAAAATCTTAAGGAAAAATCCTGATGCAGTAAAATGGATTTCAGGGAAGCAAACGACAGTGTATTGTCACTGTACCTGTCACTGGCATACACTAGTCGTCGGTATTCGGAAAGCATGGCCCCCGCCCATCGGGGCCCGCGAAATAGATGGGCTGCCTAAAGCCTCCATGGCACAGCTGCTAGCAAATAAGCAGGACCGATATTCATGTGATCGGGTCGGGTAAAAGTTCCACAAATTTGAAGGCAATGTCTCTAAACTACTGAAATATTGTTGACTTGGATGTTATATCACAATTCATGCAGTGGATTCAGAAGTCAAGTGTGGTCTGTGTTCAAATTCAGTTAGATCTGGCCAACCCACCTATGAAGCATGTGATGATAATTTGGACACACAGATATAGGTAGCACCTATTCAATTCATTTTATGAATAGTGAGTGGGCTGCATTCTGAATGAGGCCCAACACATAAGGACTACTGAAGGAACCTCACACTTCTTCTTATATAAATACTGAGTAGGCCGCATTCTGTATGATGCTGAACATTAAGGGCTACTGAAAAACACCTAACACTTATAAAAATTGAGAGTGGGTTGCATTTTGTATGATGCAGAACATATTAGGGCTATTTAACTCTTCTCATGCTGAATAAATTAAGATGCCACGCCCACTTCTAATTTCCAGCCAATCAGATTACTTGATCTGAGTTTTTGACAGAAATTCACATACTTAATGACAAACAGTGCAGATCCAGATCAGTTGGCTTCTTCAGAAGCCAACTGATCTGGATCTACACTGTTTGCTAAGACAGGGCATGATGTGATTAGCAAGAGAAGGGTTAAGAAAAGTACACAAACATATTGATATTTTTCTTATTTTGTACTTGCAAACATATCTTGTTCATACTTATTAGAAGTACACAGATCACGTTTTTGTGGAGCTATAAAATCTTTTTGGATTTGAAAACGCTAATGCACCTTATCTGGAACTCTGTCTTTGAGTCAATTCTTGATCATTGGCTCATTAAAATATTATTGTTGCATTACGAAAACATGCCTATTCAAATATACTGAAAATTTTACCACCAAAAAATGAAAATTTTCAGATAAAAAATTCTGATATTTTTCACATTTCTGCTCAAAACATAGATTGTGGGTACTCATTAGAACTGCCTCGACGAGGCTGTTCTAACGAATACCCACAATCTATGTTTTTGAGCAGAAATACGAAAAATAATGTATACCCCTGTAAACCCCAGTTTTACTATATAAAACTTGGGTTTAAGGGGGTCACCATTATATAGGTGTGTTTTCGTGATGACCTAGGTATCTTCACGCCTCTATGACTCAGTCCAGTGCAAGTCTGACTGGTAATCAGGCGGTCACAGAATCAATCCCCGCCGGGTCCAGCAATATTCTTTCATGGATATTGACCATGAAATATTTTCTACTATCATTCTCTCCCTTGTCAGTTTTTGGTAAGAGAATGTGCACAAATACTGGCTAACTGCTTAGAGGACTAATTCTGTCCAGGAAAAAGTGTGGCTGGGTAAACTGACCAGCCTGACATGACCCTATTCAGTTGACTTGGCCATAAATTCTCAACTCAATCAATCAACCATTCTCCTTGAAAACATATGTTGTGCGTACTCATTAAAAGCACCACAATGAGGTGCTTCTAATAAGTATCCACAACATGGAAGAAGAAATAAGAAAATTATCAATATTTTTTTTATTTTGAGGAACAACAACTAAGGCTGGCACAATTAATCGGATAATCGATTAATTGATCGATAAATTTCACAAAAATGATTATCATTACTGATTTGCAAATAATTGATCATTTGATTTCTGTGTTTACCGTATTTACCCTTAGTTTTCAGACACCTCAACATCTTACCATACTTTATCTAAAATTTGAACAAGTACAGTATACTACCCACGGTTGTGTCTAAAAATAGCTAGATGAGTGGCAAACAGTGTAGACCCTGATGAGACGCTGCATTTGCAGCATCTCATCAGAGTCTACACTGTTTGCTCAGGCCTGTCTGACCAAATACATACAATAAAGTATAACAAATGGTAAGAGTCATGCTCAGATAGGTAAAATTACGACCAAATTTTCAGTGATTACTAATGGATTATCGATCACAATGGCAGGACTGATAATCAATTATCTTTTCAGCTCCGATTAGCCAGCCTTAACAACAACAATACCTGAGAACTGGCACATTATGATACTTACAATGACCTAGAGATTTATACACAACATTATCAAACATCTCCAAATTCTCTGTTCCAAAAGCACCAAATGCAGAGCTGTACAAATTGTGGAAGGAACAATGAGACAACTTGGATGGCTTGGCAGGTCTTATCAGGCCGGTGGAATGGTAGACAAGGCCGAACCTTGGATCACCTGGCTCTGTATATCCTTCCTGTCCCATGTATTCGAATTCAACATAGTTAAGTCTGGCATATCCTGTAATACAACTGAAACTGTAGACATACATACACCACAACCTCTTTATAGTACTATTGTTGGGGTCCATATCATAAACCGTGTTAGTTAAACAACCGTGTTATATCCGAACAAAAATGTATAGATTATATTGAAAAATGACCATTTATGGTCATTTTTCAATATAATCTATACATTTTTGGGATCCATCTTTGAACCGTGTTATATCCAAAACCATGTTATAACGAACCGTGTTATAAAGGGGTTGTAGTGTATTTATGTAGCTCCAGATAAGGCAGTATTTTACCATAAAAGTATTGACATTTTCTAATTTCTTCTTAAACACATATGTTGTGGGTACTCATTAGAAGAACGGGCCTGTCTAATGAGTAGCCACAATGTATGCTTTTGTGGGGAAGTAAGAAATACATAATGGATATTTACCCTTTGGCTGTGAATACCATAAATATTTTCATCAGGTGTAATGAAAACAGATTTTTCACGAGTGCAAAGCATGAGTGAAAATTTGAATGTTTTCATTACACAAGATAGAAACATCTATGGTATTAGCTAAAAATGAGTAAATTTTCTTTTTACTTTACTGTTAACATGCCAATGCACACTTCTGACATAATAACTAATGTCATGAACAAAACATGAATGTCATAGCATCGACATTCAGTGCTTAACGTGCAGCACTGGAGAGACAAAAACAAAAAGTTTCTTCAAATCAAAAATAATCTTGTTAGCAAAATGTTCCTTACAATCTAACTTAGAAAATGAATACCAACACTTAATAGTTTTGCTCAGAAACAGGGAAGTTAGAGGAGTTAAAAAACCAGCGTGTGCCCAGCATCTGTTAGAGAAAGAAGACAACAGAAGAAATTTGACACAAATAGCAAAAGTAAAACTGACTTGTTTTTTTTTTTCACATGTGAAAATATCATTTCTTTCGTTTGTGAAAATATCATTTTTATTCCTTTATAGATATATAATTACTTCACTGCTTGCAATAATATAATAATTAATACTTTTGTAGTGTATCTTGTTTGTACTACATGTATTTATTTTACTAAGGATACACAGACAGCTTGGTAAACCTAGAAGTGTGTTCTCAAAGGCATGGATGTTGGCATTTTGCGGAAATGTGATGGAGGAAACCAGAAAACCTGTATAAAACCATCAACCTTGGATGGGTGACCACTACCTCACTACCCTGACACATGTAAGTACAGGGAATCAAACCCAAGCCATATCAGTGACTAGCAAAACATACAGCTATGTTATCCAGGCCAGATTACTTTTGATTGAAAGCTGGAAGCATCTAATCCACATATAGGGCTTTTAATATTAGTGACTACTTAAAACCTCGGACCCATCAATACCCCGACTTGTTACTGTCCGTTTCCGTTATTTATCATGTCGCGGGTGCTGGTGATGCTACGTCACGTCGGAATCTATATTTTGCAAAACTCCACCCATATTAAACTAGTATTAAACACATTTATTTTTAGTTAAGCCAGTTAAAATTATTATAAAGCATTAATGCCATCTTGGGTCCGTTATATGTTAATAACATTTTATTCAACTGATTCCTTTTAACATAGATAATCGCCGAATTTTGCACATACTCGTTTTAGAAAATGTGGGTCAAATTCGAGAGAATCGACATTTTCACAGTCGACTTTTCAAATTTCTATTACGGTTATGAAAATAATATGCTGATAAAGCAATAAAACAAAGCTAGTTTGTTCTGAATAAGTTTGGTTCATAGTTGATTTTAGCGAGAAAAAGCATTAAATGGCTCTGCTAATGCTAGTACTATTCAATAATGGTCGCCATTTTTTCTTCCACGAATAGCTTCATCATTCACAAATCAGTGTTTGGAAACTCCATCGCAATTTGTAATATGTTTGATCAATATTCAACAAATATGATTAAAAAACAAAATAATTACATAGTATTAAATTTGAATGATAAGTGATGTTTTGTTCACAGATGACACTTATATGAGGTTCATTATCACGAATAATTGTTGGTCAAATTCGAGAAATTGACATTTTCACCAGCCGATATTTCAATTGGCATTGAAGTAGATATAAAAATAATATGCTCATAAAACAACTTTGAAAATAAAGCTAGTTTCGTTTTCCTGAATAAGTTTAATTTATAATTGATTTTAAGGACGTGCATTAAAAGGCTCTACTAATGCGAGTACAGTAAAGTATGTTACCAATATTCAACAAATGTGGTTAAAAATCAATTACATCTATATTATAGTACTAACTTTTCATGATGGTTGATGTATTGTTCACAAATAACACTTATATGTGGTTGTTTATTGCGGATAATTATCACTTTCTACTCGATTGATTTTCGCACATTCCAGACGAAACCCGGTAACCGGTGAAATCATAGCCACGACATCATCATATCGATAAAATAGGTATTTAGCACTATAGTTACCAGTCCGGGTATTGATGGGTCCGAGTTAAAACTTAGCATGCTGCATAAATTTTTCAGCAGATAACAGTTTGAAACAGTTTTCTTAGTTTTCCCAGAAAACAGACTTCAACATTTGTCATGAACTGTCTCCTAACAAAATGTCAGTGCCTATTTTCTGAGAAAAATAACAAAAATGTTTTATTATGTGGTCTGTTGAAATGTTTAGCCCAAAGATAATTTCTCTACCTTAAGTACCAATAGGAGAAAGCAGTCAGTTAACTCCCTTGATTACTTTCTGTAAATAACCAGGTCCAATTAATTGGATTCCTCTGCTTTTATCATTAGTGTTTCCATTAAGTATCACTTCCTTTATCTTAATAAATCTAATTTTAACAAGGTCATATGCCAATACAGCTTCCAAAATATTTAGAAGAAATATTTTCTGTGCAATGAAATATATAATATTAATTAATCTTCCATGTGGATATGGAGAAATGTAAAGTTAAGAATTTGTTTAATTCCACTGATGACCTATGATAAAAGCAGAGGATTCCAATTAGAAGGACCTGGTTAGTATTTAATCTACCTTGGACTTTACCTGTCAAGGAAGATAATAGAAATACTGCTGCTATCTCTCATTGAGCTAGCAGATGATAAAACCTACAATACTGCATTCGACCTAATTATCGCACATACCCCAACAAGCGCACAGTCAAGCAATTCAGATTACAACCAGTGCACTTTTAGTATATTTGTTTATAAAGGAATATGTTTTGGGTACCCATTTGAATTGCATCGACTTGTCGATGCAATTCAAATGAGTACCAAAAACATATGCTTTTATAAAGTAAATCAGAAAACACACACACACACACACACACACACGCACACACACACACACACACACACACACTTAAACATTGCATAAGCATCATTTGAAGTTTTTCGCTGATCTTTTTTTTTTCTTTTTACCCTTAGTATAGGTAGGTACATATTTTACCACCAGTTTTCCCAGTAGTTTTGAAAAATCTAAGCCCACAGTGCGTTAATTAGGTCGAATACGGTAAGACCTGTGTGTCCAGCAAAGACTCAGATCAGCTTACAAACCCACCCAGTTTGGCAAGGGGTCTTGTTACCCTCTTTGGATAGCCCAGAGGCTGAAGAAGACACAAGGGATCAGTTATCGTGTCTAAAAATTGCTGGAGGAGTGGCAAACAGTGTAGACCCTGATAAGACACCACATTCTCATCTGGGTCTACACTGCTCAGGTTTGACTGTCTGATTACTAATGGCATATATAGCAGTTTTATTTGACTATAGAGGTACATACACACCCAATAATATGCTATTTCGTAGAAATAGTTCCAGCCAATTGCAGGCATTAGCAATTTAAGGGCTAACTTGTAACAAGCCTTTATTTTTTTTTTTTACTCACCAATAAATGGTTAGTTTAAGTATATAGCATCAGATAAGACATATAGTGCTGGGAGGATAATTTGACAGTGATGTCATGGCGCTACCACTTTGCCTGGGTAAAGCAGGTTTTGCATGAATCATCGAGAAAACTTTACTAATAATTTTATGTATATACAATCTTATAGCATTTTTTGTTTAGTATGATGGAATAGCACAGTTGGTGGAGCTGAGCACTCTGCATGAATGATTTTATGATTGTTAAGTACATGAGACCCTATCAGCACCTCAGCCTTTTTTATTTTTTTTGTTTTGGATTACTTTTACTTTGCTTTTGATCCTTGTATTTTACATATCATATTATTTTAATTATGTCACCGGGTAAAGGTATATAACACACTTGTACTGCCTTGTGATACAAGCCGGCTTTTATAGTCGCGTGGTAGAGTGTTGACCTGTCACGCAGATGGCCTGGGTTCGATCCTCAGTCACTGCATAAGAATTTTTTCACCTGTTACATTTGGCGCCCAATGCGGGACAACCCACATGTATGCATAAAACTCCTCGAGTCTCATTTCATGTGATTCTCAGACTCCTAGAGATTCAGGGACGAATCTCAAGTTGGAGGGGGAGAATGTCACAGGGTACAGGTATATAACACACTTATACTGCCTTGCGGTACAAGTCGGCTTTTATAGCGACATGGTAGAGTGTAGGACTTTGAGTCCAGCGGACCGGGTTTGATCCCCGGTTGTGGTATAAGAATATTTTCACCTGTTACAATTAGATTTTATTAGACATTATTGTGACATTGTTGACATTTTTATACAAATGACATGATCTCAGTGTTTGTTTGTTTGTGTTGAGGTTTTACGGCCCAGTCAACCCAATGGGGTCATGTTGAGCGTGGTCAGTTTACCTAACCACACGTCTACTAGGCAGGCTTAGTTCTCTAAGCGGTTAACCAGTAACTGACAACTGCCCTTCTTGAATCAGCAGAAGGGAGAGAATGACCGTAGAAAATATTTCACGATCAATCTCCACGAAAGAATGCTGCCGACCTCGGCGGGGGTTGAACCCATGACCTCCTGGTCTCCAGTCGGACGGTGCATCCAACTGAGCCACCGAGGCCGATCTCAGTGTTCTTGTCTCAATATGCATTTGCACGGATTGTTAGCACTTGGTAATCATTCAAACTAAAAGTTTAACTAGTCTTACTGGTTTTCTTCCTGTCTTTTTTTTAACTTTAAAAACAATATGCAAAAAGGAAATTTAAAATGTTGCTTCGCTGCAAATGTATTTCATATCTGATAATTGCAAAATACATTTTCTTTCTTAACATATTTAAAAAAAAAAAAAAAAAAAAAAAAAAATGATAATGAATCACTTAGAATTGAACCCACAATGTCCAGATATGTTGTAGGAAAGCTACCACTGAGCTACTGCAGATTTACGATTACCGCTTCTTATAATATTTATTGAAGGTAGCTATTCGGGTGGCATTTACCTTTTAATAAAAAAGGACTTCGTCTAACAATATAGACAATCAGTGACGTCACTGT
Organism: Anodontia alba; assembly: GCA_964016985.1. Taxonomy (NCBI): domain Eukaryota; kingdom Metazoa; phylum Mollusca; class Bivalvia; order Lucinida; family Lucinidae; genus Anodontia; species Anodontia alba. The sequence goes on from OZ024831.1 coordinate 45,069,734, forward strand.
CAACTTATCCTCCTAGGATTTTAGTTTTGTGTGTTTTTGTTGTTTTTTGTTTTTTTCAACCCAAATCTATTGAAGATATAAGAATAAATGTTTATCTGACATTCCTTTTATCTGGAGCTATGCCAGTATATATGTGAACATATATTGGCATAGATCTTTATAAAGGCATATATTGTGGGTACCCATTTGAATTGCATCGACTTGTCGATGCAATTCAAATGAGAACCCACAATATATAGTTTTTATAAAGTAAATCAGCAAAAATAAATGCATTAAGAGTATTAAATAAGTCCTTTGCTGTTCTTTTTTAAAGTATATCCTTTGAAGGTAGATACACATTTTAGCACATGTCTTCCCAGTAAGTTTGAAAAACCTATGCACACAGTGGAATAATTAGGTCAAACATGATATTTAAATCTGTAGGATGCCTGGATGAGAGACAGAGGGTGATCACAATAGCTCACCCTGAGCATTTGCTCAGGTGAACTTACAAGAGGACCATGATGGCCCTATATTGTTCCCCTGAATCTTGTTATACATAACATTGCTAACAGACCTTGACCATGACTTTTGCCTTCAGGGTCATCTTCTGGTCAGAAGAAACATCTCTACTATGTTTGAGGGTCCTAACTCCAAGCATTGCCAAATAAGCTTGTTTTGCAGAAGAGGTCGCTGTGGTCTTGACCTTTTTAGGGTCATCTATTGGTGAAGATCAACATACCATCTAAGTTCAAGGGTTCTAGCCTCAAGCAGTGCAGAATTATAAGCTTTTTAGTACTAAAGTTCATGGTGACCATGACCTTTGCCCTCAGTGTTATTTACTTGTAAGGATCAACATCCCTTCTAAGTTTGAGGGTCCTGGCCCAAAGCATTGCCAAGTTATGAAGCTTTTTAGTAATAAAGGTCCTGGTGACCTTGACCTTTGCCCTTAGGATCATCTACTGGTGAGGACCAACATCTCTACTGTTTGAAGGTCCTAATCATAAGCATTGCAGAAGTATAAGCTTTTTGGTACTAAAGGTCATGGTGACCTTGACCTCTGACTTAAAGGGTAATCTACTCTTCAGGTCCATCCTCCCTATTAGTTTGATAGTCCTAGGCCTAATCATTGCTGTTGGCTTTTTTGCTCTGTGTAAAACATGTGACCCCAACCCTTCTGGGCTGGGTCTCTTTTCACCCCAGGGGCATATAATTTGAACACTCTTGTCAGAGAACCTATACATACCAAATATCAAAAACCTAGGCCTTGCACTTTCAGACAAGAATGTTTTTCCATTTGTGGCCCCAGGATTATAATCTGAACAATCTTGGCAGAGGTCTACTAGGTGAAGCTATGTACCAAATATCAAAGGCCCGGACTTTCTGGTTTCAGATAAGAATTCTGAAGGTTTTCTCTATATAAGTCTATGTAAAACATGTTGGCACTGGGGCGGGGCCATTTTTTACCCCAAGGTAATAACTTGAACAATCTTGGTAAAGGTGAAGCTATTTATCAAATATCAAAGGCCTGGGCCTTCTGCTTTAAGACAAGAAGATTTTTAAAGTTTTTCCCTATATGGATTTATGTAAAACAAGAGACCCCCTGCGTGGTCCCATTTTTTACCCCAGGGCTATAATTTGAAAAACTTTGGTAGAGGTCCACTAGATGGAGCTACATACCAAATATCAAAGGCAAGGGCCTTCTGGTTTCAGATAAGATTTTTTTAAATTTTTAGTTGAAAAATCTCCTTTCAGTTCCTGTGACCTAGATGTGCAATGGACTGGAACCATTTGAACAACTTTGAAAGAGGACTTACCAAGGATCATTCCTATGAAGTTTGGTCAAAATCGAATTAGTGGTTTAGGAGAGATGCCATTTGAAGAAATTGTTTACGGATGTGCGAATCGATGGATGCATGTACACAGGACAGATAACACACAAAATGTGATCACAAACGTTTACCTTGTCATTATGTGACAGGTGAGCTATAAATGGAAACAGAAGGCCCAATAAATCACAGTATCTTGCCTTTCCTTTACACAATAAAGTAGGTGTCTACAAGATGTGAGGACTAATTCTCATAGGACCTGAGAAATCTCTCACAATTTTTTTTTTTTTTTTGGAGAGAAAAAAAAGGACAAATAAAGGGTATGATAAGCATAATGATGGCAGGGTTGTTCCTTGGCCCAGCTTTGGAGACATCATTGTCACTTATGACATTTTTCAAAGGGTCATTACCTATTTTAAAGGAACTTCTTTACATGTATAAAGACCTATGTCAGTACCTGTGTTTACATCTCCTGCATTCTCTCCTTCAGCCTTAACGGAAACAGAAACAAACACACGTCCACCTAATACATTCTCAGACTGGCTTGGGTCAGATGTGATTTTGATATTTCTTGTGAGCAGACTTACACTTGCTGAGAAAACGTAGTCTTCACCATTTACGGTTTCCACTGTACCTGAAAAAGAAAAAAAGAAACACAATTGCACTACAGTCAAACTTCAATGGCTCAAGCATCATTGGGACCATGCAAATTTGTTCAAGATATGGTAAGCTCGAGCCACCGAGGGTAAATCATGGTGCTAACTCAGGAAGCAAATAGCGATAAGCTAGGGATTTTTTTTTTTTTTTTTTTTTTTAATTTTCTATACAATATTTGTATGTTGAGTGTACTCATTAGAATTGCCTAAATGAGGCAATTCTAATGAGTACACACAACATACAATTTCATGATACCATAAGAAAACTTCCTTTAACATTTGTTTTCTTGAGCTATCAGAAGAATTTCGTTGGGACTCAAAGACGATTTCTAATTAGCCAAGGTAAACGAGCCATTGGTGTTTGAGCTATTGAAGATTGACTGTATATCGTAAAACTTCAATGACGCAAACACTGATGACTCGTTTTTATCATGGCTGATTTGAACAGTATAGTATCCGAGTGCCTAGAATATTTTTGATAGCTCAAGAAAACAGACATTTAGATATATTTTAAGGGATTTTTTTTATTCTATCATGAAAATGTACCTTGTGTCTACTCATTAGAATTGCCTCATTATTTGATAGATGATCGAAAAACAACCTTAAATTTTCCCTATACTTGCCTCTTGATCTTGTTTGTTTGTTTGGGTTGAAGTTTTACAGCCAAGTCAATCCATTATAGTCATGTCAAGTGCAGTAAGTTTCCCTAACCACCCTTTTTTCTGGGCAGGCTTTGTCCTCTAAGAGGTCAACCAGGACTTGTGCATATTCTTTCAGCAGAAACTGACAACTGCCCCTGTTCTTGAAACAGTGGAAGGGAGAGAATGACTGTAGAAAATATTTCATCATCAATCTCAAGAAAGAATGTTGCCAGACCCGGCGGGGATCAAACCATCAACCTCCTGATCACTAGTTGGACGCACATCTAAATAACCTACTGACATAACGAAAACATGCCTATATAATTTTGACCCCTTTAAACCCCACTTTTATATAGTAAAACTGGGGTTTACAGGGGTATACATAATATATATATATATATAATCTTATTTCGGCTTAAAAACATAGATTGTGGGTACTTGTTAGAATTGCCTCGGTGAGGCAATTCTAACAAGTACCCACAATCTATGTTTTGTGCATAAATATAAAATATATCAAAATTTTTTATTTGAAAATTTTCATTTTTAGGTGGTAAAATTTTCAGTATATTCGAATAGGCATGTTTTTGTAATGGAGGCCTCCAGATCTGGTGCTATGATTAACCCTCACTGACACAAACTGCCAAGATTTAGAACAAATTCCCTTGCTCCCAAAGATGTTCTAACCATTGACGTTCAAATGTATATTCTGACAATTTAGCTCCTTACTGACCTGTCCTAAAATTGGAACAAGTCCTTTTTCCTACCAGTTGAAGTCCAAAAGTTGCTTATTGAATTACTAACAGTGTAGACCCTGATCACATGCCATTTTCTCTGTTCTGCTGCATCTGGTCTGGGTCTACTCGTTTGTTAAGACCTGTCTTTATTGTTACTGTATTTGTCCTAAAGATCCAGTCACCATACAGAGTCAGTAGACTTTCTTTTGATTACCTTTTGTATAGTTGTCATACATGCTATGTTCACATGTTTGTGCTAAAATTTGAACAAGTCCCATAGGTCTAGATAAGAGAGGTGAATACTTTTCTATTTTCTCCACAAAAGCATATGTTATGGGTATTTATTAGAAACCCCTTGCTGAGGCACTTCTAATGAGTACCCACAATACATTTTCGTGGAGAAACATAGATTGTGGGTACTCATTAGAACCACCTCACTGAGGTGGTTTTGACAAGTACCCACAATCTATGTTTTCAGCAGAAATATGAAAAAATTCAGAATTTTTTATCTGAAATTTTCATTTTTTGATGGTGAAATTTTCAATATATTTGAATAGGCGTGTTTTCGTAATGGAATATCTCCAAAATCAAAAACTGCAGAGTCTATCAGAGAAAGTGGATGAAACGATTAACTCTTGTTATGCTGAATAAATTAAGATGCCAGATCCACTTCTAATTTTTAGCCAGTCAGAATGCTTGCTCCATGTTGTGGTTACAAAAATGCATACTTATGACAAACACTGCAGATCCAGATCAGTAGAAGCCAACTGATTAGATTCTACAATGTTTGCAAAGACAGGGCATATCCAGGTTCAGCAGGACAAGGGTTAAAATGTATCTGTGATGGGACAGGTAATATAATGAGTCAGATTGACATAGTCGATCATAAACTTACCAAGATGGCGGTAATCTAAGGGTTCAGTAAGTGTTATTGTATCCGCTGTAACAGACTGAATTGTTCGTTCCTCAGTTTCTTGAGGTCTGTACCCTGTGGTGGATATGATGACTTTCCCGCCCACTGGCCAGGCTGATACGTTATTGGCAACATGAAGAACTGTGTCCAATCGATTCACCGTAGCTGTCAATGTTGTCCAAACAAGTCCATAGTCCTTTCCATGTAAGTCCAATCCACCAAATACAGCTATTAAATATTTATAAAATTCTTATAGTAACCATTTATGTATATACAGACACCATTTTACAGTCTTACTTTCTTAGAAAAAGAAAAGTGTAAAATAATAATGCCCCTCCAGGATCATGTGGTGGGCAGATAACTGTCAAAATTTAAAAAAAAAAAATGCCCATAAGCAATCCAAAACGAAGTCTCCTTAATGTCAATGCACATACCAAGTTTGGTGAAAATCCATATATATTTACTCAAGTTATCATCAAGAAATAAAATACAGATGGACAGAAAGACAGGTGACCAAGGTGAAACCATAATGTCCTTATTGTATTGCTGAATATAATAAGAAAAGAAAGTCATCTGCAAAGTTTTTTAACCCTTAAAACACCAAGAAAACCTGCATCTCAAAATGTCGTCAGTTTATGTTGTCTGCTGAATATTCTTGCAAACTTTTCAAACACATTTTTGCAAACTGGCAAACATTGTTGACCCAGATCAGACTGCTCCTAAAGGAGCAGTCTGATCTTGGCCCACACTATTTGCAGAAATGACTTTTAAAATCACAAGCAGATGACAAAGCAGACAACAATTTTTAATGGCACATCAAGGGTTAAGTAGTATAATGTGGTCGAAAGAGATCTGTTTTTTTATTTTAAAGGCTCCATATTTCTCAAAAATAGACATGTTATTATTCAAGAAAGGTTTATTAAATTGATACATAGGTTTACTAAATTGATACATGGTATTAATACAATCATAAAATGTGACACCTGACAGCCTGTAAAATTTCAGTTAGTCTCTTAGTTTTGAAATGAAATGATTTCTTATTGTATCTCTGAATTAATGTTGCCAACATTAATTCTGAGAAATGATAAAAAATCATTTTATTTAGTTCAAAAATGAGAGACTAACTGAAATTTTACAGGCTCTCAGATGCCATATTTTATTAATACCACACATGTATATCAATTTATTTAACCTTTCTTGGATAAAAAAATGTCTATTTTTGAGGAATATGGAGCCTTTAATTTATGAACATATTATCTCATCATAGCTGTCCTAAAATCTGAAACTAATTCATGTCTGCAATAGCTGTCTTCCCTTAAACTGCTGTTGCCTAAATTCTTGCCACATCTATTCATCTTTAATCCTCCTTTGTAAGACAGGGTAATTCCTATGAATTTTAAAAGACAATATATTATAACTTATGGACCAACAGTTCCACTCATGCAAGAACTATTACTGGTTTTGGCCAGTATTATCATTTCAGACAACATTTTCAAATATTTTCCTAATTTTTCGAAAAGGATTTGACATTTTATGAAAATTATTTCCCTTGTATTAAATGACAAAGCTTCTCTTCTGGGGGAAAAAAAAAATCATCATTTTGTCATCTGCTGAATTTGCCCATTGAATGGTAAATGTTAAATCCGCTTTTGCAAGACAAGGGAATTTCTTTGACATCACGAAAACATACCTATATAATTTTGACCCCCTTAAACCCCACATTTATATAGTAAAACTGGGGTTTACAGGAGTATACATTATTTTTCTTATTTCTGCTCAAAAACATTGATTGTGGGTACTCGTTAGAACCGCCTTGCCAAGGCGGTTCTAACGAGTACCCACAATCTATGTTTTGAGCAGAAATATGAAAAATATCTGAGTTTTTTGTCTGAAAATTTTCTGTTTTTGGAGGTACAATTTACTATATATTTGAATAGGCATGTTTTCGTAATGAAATGATCTACTTGTAACTTTTGGACCAACTTAGGCTGCATTTGAGTACTAAGGACACCAGTGTTGGCACTGCAGACAATAATTTTAAATATTTTTTCTTCTTTTTCCAGAAACAGGCTTTTTACGGGACAATTTGCATGAAATGTCAAAACCTACTTTCTGGGAAAGAATAAGAAAAAGAGGCCCACACCCACGGCACCCTCACCTGAGTGAAATAGCAACCGCAGATATGTAGATGGCATGCAGCATTTTTCCCATCCTGCCATTGCAACTAATGAAAGGATCATTATTTGAGCAGTTCTTGGTTTTGAAGATGAATGTGTTTTTTATGATTATATTTTTACAATGTATGGACATGACAATCAATGGAGCATGACCATTTGAACAATCAGTCCCATTTCAACAACAGGATTGACATGAAATTTGGTGGAAACTGGCCAAGTGGTTTCTGAAAAGAAGTTTAACAATGCCATATTTTATACAAGTATACAGTACAACCTGGGACAGGAGAAGATTACTATCACAATAAAAGTGTGGTTGTAACTTAAAGCTTTTGCTACTTCAATCATATACAGTTGACTCTGGTTATCTCGACCTCGCTTATCTTGAATAACCACTTATATTTAAGTGAAAACCTGGTCCCTGCCTAAACATGAAAATCTAACAACAGGTAAAAAAATGTTGTGGAAAAGAGAAAAAAATATTGTGGAAAAGAGGAGAAGGAGCAATTTCTCCTCTTTTCCACAATATTTTCAATATATCTCTAACTTCAAGAGTCCAATTACATATATATTTGTTAAATGTGGTTAATCAAATTATTTTTTTCTTTAATTTTGCAAATCTGGGCCCAGTTGTTCAAAGCGTCGTTAGCTTAACGAGCTCGTTAAGGGTTATTTCATTAACTGTTTTAGCGAATTCAATACACAATATTCTGAAATTTTTTGCTGAAAAAATGTGAGTAGCTTTTGCACTGCAAAAGCTACTCACATTTTTCAGCAAAAAATTTCAGCATATTTGCGTATCATTCAATTAAAATTTTAATGAATCGTTAACTAACGACATCGTTAGCTTTGAACAACTGGGCCCAGGTATGTCGAGGTACGGATATCTCGAAGTATTTCAGAGAGTCCCTTGGAATTTGAGATAACGAGAGTCGACTGTATTGTAAGTTTAAGACACTTAAACTATTTTTTGTCTTTGTGTGTGTTCATTGCACTAAAGGATCATTCTTTTTATAATCTATTTATTTTCACCAGAATGCAGTGACTTGCCAAGCTCATTTTCATTGAATAAGTAAAGGAATGATGGGAGAAGAGGTGTTTCAATTTCATGTTGCCACTCCCACCTAAGTTTTACATCCCATGTCCCAATACTTCTTATGTGGAGGTGTATAATAAGAAAAAATATCATCATTTTGTTGTCTGCTGATTTAGCCCAGAGTGTGGCAAAGGTTAAATCCTCCATTGCAAGACAAGGGAATTTATAAGAATTTCTTAATACTTTACCTATAGCTTTTGAACTAACAGTTCCACTTGTGTAGGCTGGATTTGAGTAGTAAGCACTATCAACTGTGCCGGCTAGTGAGATTGTTGCTATTCCCTCAAATGCTCTTTGCGGCCAACCAATAATGACCCGACCCCCTCTGATGATGAGAAAATTCACAATGAGGCTGTACTCGGTGTCTGTGGCACCAATACCACTATCTGAGTCTTCTGGCCAATCAGATATTTCAAAACCACCAAGCACTGTCACAGTACCAAGCCTAGCGGGATAATTACCAGATTCGGTCACCAAGTGATTATATCGTATGACAATCCAGTCACCTAAAAAATGGAATTAAAGTAGACATTTAATATGAGATGATAACACTAAGCTAAGATGAAATCCTGTAACATAGCATATCTTACTCTATCAATAAAAGCAGTGTTCAAGCCAGGAATTTCAGTTTTGGGGCCCAGGGGCCCCTACCCTCCAAAAAGTTGGGGACATTTGAAAAAATCTGGGGACAGTACAATCAACGATCAAAATTTTATAGAAAATGCACCTGTTGCTTTCAGATGTGGGTATTTTGCTCCATGTAATCTGTTCTTGTAACATCTGATCAGATGTACATTCCAGGTTAACACAGGGTTGTCAATAAGAAATGGCACAACAGATGAACATAAGAAATCAACAGATTGGGTAGGGTGTCAAGGGGGGCTGCCATTGTTTTTTTGTTGTTTTTTTTCTTGTTTTTTTTGTGGGTGGTGGGGTGGGGGTGAGGGGATAAGTGAGCTGCCTGTCTAAGTGTTGACAATACTGTGGAGATATAGGGAATAATAATCATAAATATTTTGAATAGATGTAAACGCTGAAAATCATTTTGAATTAGTTCTTTTGAATACTGCTTCAAATTGATGAGATGGATGATCTCTTTAGCATCAGTCCTATTCTAGTTTCAACAGGACTGACCTTCACCCAAAATTAATAACTTTCCATTAGACCATGAGTCAATCATATTTTACCTAATCATTCAATCAATCAGATTGAGAAAAGAAAGAAAACTTCCAACAGTAATACTTTCTGATAGTGATGTACTAACAGTGTACATTCGATCTACCCCTCAGTGAGGTGAACCCTGAATTTATAAATGAACATTGAACCAATAGTCACAGCATGAGCACTGAACCAATAGTCACGACAGAAATGAAAAATGGCTGCCACCAGCGCTAGAAATAACATCAAAAATGCATAAACTACAGGCAAAAATCATACCAGATTGTCTGTTTAAATGTATTTTCTCAATTTTTTTAAAGCTTACTTTGCATTTTAAAATAATTTCTATGCCTATTTATAGTGAACCGCAAGTAAAAGCACCCGATCACAACGCATTTGCAGCCAATATTGTAATAAGTTTTCTGCGCCTGGATGGCGAAAGAACTAATTTTTTCTGCGCAAAAATATGCGCCAATGGCGCAATGGCACAGCCTGGCTTGAACACTGTAAAAGCAATGGCATATTTTACATTTTACTTTCAAATTAGCTTCTTATATAGTATCACAATCAAGTAACCTAAAATAAAATAAAATTAGACATTTTATGTGAAATAAGAACACTGTCAAGAGATTAACCTTTGTCCTGCTGAGTAAATTAAGAAGCCACACCCACTTCTAGTTTTCAGCCAGTCAGATTACTTGATCAAGGTTGTTGAAATAAATTCACATACTTAATGGCAAACAGTGCAGATCCAGATCAGTTGGCTTCTTCAGAAGCCAACTGATCTGGATCTACACTGTTTGCACAAAGGCAGTGTATATCCGGTTTCAGCAGGACAAGGGTAAGATAAAATTCTACCACATGGCATATCCAACTCCATGATTTCAAAGCAAAGGCATATTTTACATCATACTTTCAAACTTCTGCATATTTGTCCCAATAAAATGCATACTTCTGTGCATTTGTCCACATAAAATGTATACATGTATTTCTGTGTACTGGTCCCAATAAAATGTATAGTTCTGTGTACTTATCCCAATAAAATGTATATTTGTGCACTTGTCCCAATAAAATGTGTAGTTTTTGGTGTTTGTGTCCAAAAAAAATGTTTATTTCTGTGTATTTGTCCAAATCAAATGTATACCCTCATATTTCTGCATAATCGTCCCAATAAAATTTTGTATAGTTCTGGACCCAGTTGTTCAAAGCATCATTAGCTTAACAAGCTCATTAAGGGTCATTTCTTTAACTGTTTTAGCAGATTCAATACACAATATTCTGATATTTTTTGCTGAAAAAATGTGAGTAGCTTTTGCACTGCAAAAGCTGGGTAGCTTTTGCACTTTTTCAGCAAAAAATTACAGCATATTTGCATATAACTCGATGTAAATTTTAACGAATCGTTAACTAACAACGTCATTAGCTTTGAACAACTGGGCCCTGAGTATTTATCCCAATATGATATAGTTCTGAGTGTTCCTGCATATTTTTCCCCAGAAAATGTATTTTCCTGCATATCTGCCACAATAAAATGCAAAGTTAGGTAGTAATTATCAATACATGTATGTCTATAAAATCAAGTGAAATTATTGACCATTTCGTCTTGAAAATGCTTGGAAATATAATGAATAAAAGTCAATAAATTTTATCTATATAAGTTATATTTACTATGCTTACTCAAACAGGATCCTGACTGAATCATGTTGTAGTCTGACTGATTAATTGAGGCAGTTTTACGGCCCAGTCAACCAGAGCCACTTGGTTTACCTAACTACATTTTTCCTGGGCGAGTTTAGTCCTCTAAGCAGTATTTGTGCATATTCTTTGCCAGAAACTGACAACTGTCCATCTTGAATCAGCAAAAGGGGGAGAATGACTATAGAAGATATTTCATGATCAGTCTGTACAAAGACTGTTGCTCGACTCAGTGGGGATCAAACCTGTGATCTCCTGATCACCAGTCAGACACCCATCCGACATCCACTGTGGTCAGCATGCATGTTGTAGTCTGACTCATTACACAATGTATGGGAGTTTATATGTGGTAAGAAATCAGACTTATGAAAGCGATAAATGGCAACAAAATGCATTTTTCAGTCATGATAACCCTAAGTATTGGGTCAGACAGGCCTGCATAAACAGTGTAGACCCAGATTAGATGCTACACAATATAGCAACTGGGCCCAGTTGTTCAAAACTAACGATGTCATTAATTAACGTATCGTTACAAATTTGAACATTAAATATGACATGTATGTTATTATTTTTGCTGAACAAAAATGAGAGTAGATTTTGCAATTGCAAATAGCTTTTGCAGTTGCAAAAGCTACTCACATTTTTTCAGCAAAAACACCAATGAATTAGATATTGTACTTACTAGAACAGTTACCGTTTTGACCACTAACGAGCTTGTTAAGCTAATGATGCTTTAAACAACTGGGCCCAGATCAGCATCTATCAGTAAACTGTTTGCCACATGTATATGAGTACTTACACATATCAACTAGTCAAACGGAACCATTATAATTTTTAACCCTTAAAACTCCAAGAAAACCTGCATCTGAAAATGTCGCCTGTCTATGTCGTCTGCTGAATATTCTTGCAAACTTTTCAAACCTATTTCTGCATACAGGCAAACAGTGTGGACCTAGACTAGACTGCTCCTGATCTGGGTCTACACTGTTTGCAGAAATGACTTTTAAAATCACAAGCAGATGGGAAAGCAGACGACAATTGTTGTGATTGGCAGTTTAAGGGTTAAATAATGATTTACTTGACCCTTGTCCTGCTGAACCCAGATATACCCTGCCTTTGCAAACAGTGTAGATCAAGGTCAGTTGGCTTCATGATTCTCAGGATTCTGTCAGAAGTGGGATTTCTGCTGGGTTTTCAAAATCAATACTCACTATTTGACAACAAATAAACCTCAAATAAAAGAAGGTTGTGCTTAAAAATATAGTAGGCATTGTTTTCAAAGCACATAAAGTGTAAAATAAAGTTGCAGTGACTTGAATAAATAAGTGATAAATGTCAACGAAATAATCAGGGCCCCATCTAAAGAAGAAGTGACCTAATTTACACTATACCCAACAGGCACATAACATCAAAATGACGTCGTATCAATGTCGATGCGACGTGATCATCACGTCGCATCGACATTGATACAACCTCATTTTAACGTTGTGTGCCCACTGGGTAGTATCTTAGTTATTTCACATTAGGAAGGGTGTTCTCTTCACATGGGCACAAGGATCACTGCACTTGGTTTGGGATCTTACTGGTTGTTAACAAAAAAACAGATCAAGCCAGACTAATCACATTATAAATCAGTATAGTTTTTGATCATCTTGTGATTGCTGCCAAGGCCAGCGCAAAGAGAATAGCAGTTGTGTGTGTATGTATATTTTATATTGTAAAGTGTATATGTGTAAAAAAATATCTTAAATAATTTTAATGATGTTAGAGTTTTTGTGTAATTGATACAATTAGGCATTACCAAACCTGAAGCTTAATTAATAAGAAGTCACCATTGCTCTGTCCTAACCACTTTCAAGCGTAACAGTGAAAACAGCATAACCTCCTCACACTACATAGTTTGTGAGGGGTATAAACAGGCAGGTTTACTACAGTACCTTTCGAAATAGTGACATCGTTTCCATCCTGGACTTTCAGCTCTGTGGGACCTACACTTGAGTTTGATATAACACCATTGGCATTCTCTGGATCAGGTTGCCAGCCACTCCGGTCCCAGTATTCTGCGTAGTCTGGTCGATCAGAAAGTGGTACCTTTTCATCATCTGGTATCGGAGGAGTACAATTCGCAAACCAACATTTGTACATGGAAAAATTGACATCAATATCTTCAGGATCATCGGATGCAGATCGCTTACGTCTGGATGCTGCAGAACCCACAACTGAAACATTTACCATAGCTCCAGATTAGGCAATTTTTTCACCAAAATAAAAATGTTAAACTATAATACCCCACAATTATCGTGTTGTGGGCAGATAACTCCATAAAAATTTGAGGAAATTAGCCCATTAGCAATCCCAAACAAGATCTCCTTAATAACAATGCAGATACCAAGTTTGGTGAAAATCCTTTGATGTTTACTCAAGTTATCTGCCGGAAACAAAAAAACAGACGGCCGGCTGGAAGGACGAACATACGGACGTCCAACATGAAACCATAATACCCCGCCACTATCATGTGGCGGGGTATAAAAAGGGAGATATTTTTCTGATTTCTCCATGAAAACATTAGAAGTGCCTCACTTGATGCTTCCAATAAGTACCCAGAACATATGTTTTCATAGAGAAATAAGAAAAATCAACAAGTTGAGGCAATTCAAATAAGTACCCACAAACATATACTACTATAAGGAAACCAGGGCCCAGTTGTTCAAAACTAATGATGTCGTTAGTTAACGATTCGTTAAAATTTACATAGAGTGATACGTAAAAATGCTGGAATTTTTGCTGAAAAAATGTGAGTAGCTTTTGCAGTGCAAAAGCTACTCACATTTTTTCAGCAAAAAATATCAGAATATTGTATATTGAATCTGCTAAAACAGTTAACGAAATGACCCTTAACGAGCTCGTTAAGCTAATGATGCTTTGAACAACCGGGCCCTGAACACATATCACATAAGCATCATTAAATACACCCCTCAGGAAGTCCTTGCTTATATTCCTTTAAAGTGTGCCATTATTAGGAAGATGTTTTACTACATTTTTTTGTCAGCAATTTTGAACAAGAGACCCATTTGGGCCACAATTTGCTCTCCTGATAAAAACAGCTATTGCATATCTGCAAATGCCATGCAACATTCTTTCAGTACATTAGTGGATTGCCATAGCAACTATGATACAAACTTGACCATACTGTACAAAGATCAAAGGTCATCCTAGTATCATCATTTGAACAAATTTGGTAGATCCTGAGTTTCCAATGCTGTACACCAAGATTAAAAGTAAAGTACTGGGTATTTGCTCCAACTTTGTTACATGTCTCAATGTAACATATATAAAATGGTGAAAGTAAAATATACACACAGCTTTTATTATATGTTTCTAGTAGTGAAAGTAAAGTATCCACACAGCTTTTATTATGTGTTTCTAATAGTGAAAGTAAAGTATCCACAGCTTTTATTGTATGTTTCTAGTAGTGAAAGTAAAGTATTCACACAACTTTTATTATATATGTTTCTAGTAGTGAAAGTAAAGTATCCACACAGCTTTTGTTATATGTTTCTAGTAGTGAAAGTAAAGTATCTACACAGCTTTTATTATGTGTTTCTAGTAGTGAAAGTAAAGTATTATATGTGTTTCTAGTAGTGAAAGTAAAGTATTCACACAGCTTTTATTATATGTGTTTCTAGTAGTGAATGTAAAGTATCCACACAGCTTTCATTATGTGTTTCTAGTAGTGAAAGTAAAATATCCACACAGCTTTTATTATATGTGTTTCTAGTAGTGAAAGTAAAGTATCCACACAGCTTTTATTATGTGTTTCTAGTAGTGAAAGTAAAGTATCCACACAGCTTTTATTATATGTGTTTCTAGTAGTGAAAGTAAAGTATCCACACAGCTTTTATTATGTGTTTCTAGTAGTGAAAGTAAAGTATCCACACAGCTTTTATTATGTGTTTCTAGTAGTGAAAGTAAAGTATCCACACAGCTTTTATTATGTGTTTCTAGTAGTGAAAGTAAAGTATCCACACAGCTTTTATTATATGTGTTTCTAATAGTGAAAGTAAAGTAAGTATCCACACAGCTTTTATTATATGTGTTTCTAGTAGTGAAAGTCAAGTATCCACACAGCTTTTATTATATATTTGTTTCTAGTAGTGAAAGTAAAGTATCCACACAGCTTTCATTATGTGTTTCTAGTAGTGAAAGTAAAGTATCCACACAGCTTTTATTATGTGTTTCTAGTAGTGAAAGTAAAGTATCCACACACTTTTATTATATGTTTCTTGTAGTGAAAGTAAAGTATCCACACTTCTTTTATTATGTGTTTCTAGTAGTGAAAGTAAAGTATCCACACAGCTTTTATTATGTGTTTCTAGTAGTGAAAGTAAAGTATCCACACAGCTTTTATTATATGTTTCTAGCAGTGAAAGTAAAGTATCCACACAGCTTTTATTATGTGTTTCTAGTAGTGAAAGTAAAGTATCCACACAGCTTTTATTATGTGTTTCTAGCAGTGAAAGTAAAGTATCCACACAGCTTTTATTATATGTTTCTAGCAGTGAAAGTAAAGTATCCACACAGCTTTTATTATGTGTTTCTAGTAGTGAAAGTAAAGTATCCACACAGCTTTTATTATATGTTTCTAGCAGTGAAAGTAAAGTATCCACACAGCTTTTCATATGTGTTTCTAGTAGTGAAAGTAAAGTATCCTTACAAGCTTTTATTATATGTTTCTAGTAGTGAAAATAAAGTATCCACACAGCTTTTATTATGTGTGCCAAATCTAAAAAGTTTATTATCCACTTCAACATTTATTTTACGTGTCAGAATTTCTCTAAGAAAAATAATAGAACCAGGCAGAATACAAGACTTAGTGCTCAGGGCCCAGTTGTTCAAAGCTAACGATGTTGTTAGTTAACTACCCGGTATTCGTTAAAATTTAAATTGAGTGGAATATGCTGAAATTTTTTGCAGTGCAAAAGCTACTCACATTTTTTCAGCAAAAAATTTCAGAATATTGTATACTGAATCTGCTAAAACAGTTAACGAAATGACCCTTAATGAGCTCGTTAAGCTAACGACGCTTTGAACAACTGGGCTCAGGATATCAATAACCAGGAGCCTCACAATATTTATATAATATAGAGTATGGATTCTATTTGTCTAACTAATAATGTCAATTGCATACACTTATGATGATAATAATAATAATAATAACGCCCCGATGA
Organism: Anodontia alba; assembly: GCA_964016985.1. NCBI lineage: Eukaryota > Metazoa > Mollusca > Bivalvia > Lucinida > Lucinidae > Anodontia > Anodontia alba. The sequence goes on from OZ024831.1 coordinate 45,085,837, forward strand.
CATAAGATACACGATATCTTCGCCATACCCAACCACCCTTAATAAGTGTTAGGCTGCTGATTATTGCCAAAGCATTTCCTTCTGTAAAAGCAAAATCTTTTGACCTTTATTTCACTGAACTGACCCATTCAAGGTAGCTGTAAATTATCCATGTATTGTTCTATCTAATTGCCCAGTATCTGACCTTTCTTCAAGACAAACATCAAACACTAGTGCTTATATACTGAATAATAGTAAATGATACCCACTGAGTGACACTTGTACTAGTCTACCAAAGAAGTAAATCACACACTACATACATGATTTGATTGTGTTGGGGTTTAACGACACGTCAACCCTTGAGGGTCATTTTGTGTCGTCTCCCAGAGAAAGGGAGAAAAGAGATAGAAGAGATAGTAGAGGAGATGAAAGAGGGGGACAGGGAAGAAAGAGGAACAGGAATGAAAGTGATGGCTACCAGCCCAATCATGGTAAATAACATGTTTGTTTATTATTGCTCAAAGATGGACATCTTTTCTTTGACTGTCTTTATAGTTGTTTCAGTTTATCAACAAAAATTAACGCCTCCTGTTGAAATTTAAAGCAAGTACTAGCGAACTTTTATATAATGGAATATTCGGAGGTACTTTGACACATGGTGCAGTGGATCTTGGCGGAACTGTTGCTGGATTTCGGAGGCACTGAAAATTCACTCAGTGAGCTCTGTCTAAAAAAAGCAATATAAATTATTACCTGCTGGCTCAATATGGTGCTAAGCCGGTGTGCAAATATTAGTGTCTCTTTTTGTAGCAGTTTTAATTGGGTTTGATGGGTTTGAAGGGGAGTGTAGTGTAATAATAGAACCAATGTCAATATGTTTAAGAACCTATATGCAATATAACAGCTTTTTGATGCAAACATGAAGTTCTGTATGTGAAACGTTGTGATATTTTCCTACCTAAGTTTCTGTTGAAATGTTGATTTTGGAAACTCGTAAGAACTGCGATGCTGAGGCAGGGCCAATGAGTGCCATCAACCTAAGCTTCAGATCAGAAATAGTAATCCTAACATTACCACTGTAAATCTATGACATATCATACTCTAAACAATTATTTATAGCAATATCCCAACTCAGGACAACATTCACCAATATCAGTGCAATAACTCTATAAAACTGCAAGCCATGCACCATGCCCCGCCAAATGTATCAAGCAAGTGACAAAAAAAAAATACAAAAATCTAAGTTAAAAATGCAATAAAAAGTCATAAAAAATAATTTCAGGATTCTAAAAAAACAATATGCATATCTTCAGACCATCCTAAAAGCGTGTGTAAAGTTTCAAAAGGATCGGCCTGAAACTGTAGGAGCACGTATAAGGTACATACTTCCTATACATTTCTGTAGTCTTAGGGCTCGAAAAAAGGTCTAAGTTAAAAATGCAAAACATGTAATAAAAAATATTTTCAGGATTCTAAAAAACCAATATGCATATCTTCAGATCATCCTAAAAGCGCCTGTAAAGTTTCAAAAGGATTAGCCTAAAACTGTAGGAGGAGTTGCGCGTACAAGGTACATACTCCCTATACATTTCTGCAGTATTAGGGCTCCAAAAAAGTCTGTTAAAAATGAAAACAAGAGCACCGCATGCGGGTGCCAATACTCGGCTGCAAATTCTAAGTCGAAAAAGGGGCATAACTGTGCCAAAAATATTTTGAGGGTTACCTCACCTATTGGTATGAGTTCCCTTTTTCATAATGAACAACTAGTCTGAGTTTTAAGTAAATATCTTCAGTAATGACAGAGATATTACAAAATGTCCAAGTTTTTGCACCACCACAACGACAACGACGCAGACACAGATGACGCCAGAGCTATGACAATAGCTCCTCATTTTCTTCGACCAGAGCTACGACAATACCTTGTCGTTTTCTTCGAAAACAGCCGAGCTAAAAATGTGATAAAAAATAATTTCAGGATTCTGAAAAAACAATATGCACATCTTCAGACCATCCTAAAAGCACCTGTTAAGTTTGAAAAGGGTTGGCCTAAAACTGTAAAAGGAGTTGCAGGCACACGAAGATGGGAGTGCTGATAGACGGACAGACAGATGGATGGACGGACACTCAAAATTTCAGAGGGTATAACATAATACCCCACCACTTTTTTGGTGGCGGGGCATAATAAAGTTAACAATAGTTGCTTATTCATCCCTCGGGCTGATGTTGGTATATCTGATTATAAGAATCTATCTATTTTCTTATACTGAGTCAGTCATATTTAGCAATTACTTCAGTTAGGTGGGTCACTTAATTTAGAATTTAGCAAAACAAATCACTTGATGAGCTCTTAAAAATTATTTATAATCTGTTAAAATGCATACCTCTGACTTCCAATCTATTACATATGGGCTTTGAACTCCTCTGCAGTCCTAGCATCTACCACAGGAGAGATAGACTATTCCACTGAAGAATAGTTCTAGGAAAGAAAAAATTCTTAAGGCATCATTATATGCTTGGTTTCTACGGTATTGCATGCTGTTTAATTTTGATGCCCTTGTTTGAGTTGAACCAGTCACAGGGGTCAAGTATCTATTTTTGTTAAGCATGTATCTTATAAAAGAAGGTTAAAGTGGACTGCTCATCAAGCATATCACCTAAGCAGCCTATGCTACTTTTATTCCGCCGATTCATTTTGATGAAATCTCATGTCTTAAAAAATGCACTTTTCAGAAAGAAAATTGATAATTTTCAGGTTTTTTATTTTCATGGAGGTGGTTCTAACGAGTACTCACAACCTATATTTTACAGCAGAAAGGAGATTGATGATGTTCTAAAGAATACCTTCAATATATGTTTTAGAGCAGAAATAAGAAAAAACTATTTGTACCCCTGCAAACCCCACTTTTTCTATGTGAAGTCGTTTTTACCAGGGTGTTCATTGCATAGGCTGGTTTTCTTGATGTTTTATCTTGATAAATCCATGACACATGACTTCATTTATTCATTGCCAGTCAGCAAAAAAATGCTTTGTTTGCTTGCTACATGCAACCCCTCAGGTTATTGTCTTCAAAATATTTAACCAGGCAAGATCACGTTTCAGAAAGCTGTAGCCGTTTTAACAAGAATGTAAAATTTCCTTTCCTCCGATATCCTGTTAACGAATTTAAATCTGTCCTCCAACATCCCTGTATCATACCTCTGACATCCTGTTACCAATAAATATGACAACAACCCTAAAGAATTGTTAAAATCTGCCACTTTAGTAATTCTTTCACATCTGCTACTTCTTGCATAATTAATAGAAAGGTTCTAGATTTTACATACATACATACTCAGTGGAAATGCTTTACATGATAAATTCTATAAACAATTGAAAATGGAATTTAGGTGAAAAACAATGACCTTTCCTTTTCAAGCGAGATTTTGAATAAATAGGAGGATACTTTATACCAAAATGCCATTTTCATATATTAAATTATTCAAATGAGAAAATATATGTAATGTTGCTTATCATCTGGGAGCACTTTTTTGGTCATTAAAAGAGAATAAGTACAAACCCTGTAGCTACATGAAATCATTTGTTTACCTCCGAAATCTAGCAACTTCCGATATCCTGATATCCGGTTTCCCTGGGTGATACTTATACATTAAAACCAAGACATTATGCAAACACACCTATTCAAATATATAGAAAATTTCACCTCCAAAATCTAAAAAATTTTTCCCTCAGATATTTTTCATATTTCTGTTCAAAACATAGACTGTGGGTACCCATTAGAGCTGCCTTGATGAGGTGCTTCTAATGAATATTCACAATCTATGTTTTTGAGCAGATATAAGACAATTAATGTTTACCCTTGTAAATCCCAGTTTTACTATATAAAAGTGGGGTGTAAGGGGGTCAAAACTATATAGCCGTGTTTTCCTGATGTAATGTTTTTCACAATAGTCTGAGGAAGAGGGAAGGAAGAAAACATGGTTTCTATCATTAGCCATCCTGGCAGATCAATTCTCCCTAATAGTATTTATTAGGTTTATTGTTACCAAAGTCACTATTGAAAAGGGTGATTAGTTGTACACTACAACCTCTTTATAACATAGTTAGTTATAACACAGTTTTGGATATAACACGGTTCAAAGATGGATCCCAAAAATATATAGATTATATTGAAAAATGACCATAAATGGTCATTTTTCAATATAATCTATACATTTTTCTTTGGATAAACCGGTTGTTTAACTAACACGGTTTATGCTATGGACTCCAACAATAGTGTTATAAAGAGGTTGTGGTATATAAAGTTTATATGTTTTTTTTTTTTGTTTTTTGTTTTGTTTTTTTTTACAATTCCATACACGAGCATTAAATATGAGCACAGAACAGCATAGGTCTTTCTAATATATTTATGTGTGTCTAAGTGATTGAGGAATCTGAACCAATGTCCTTTATTGTTTATACTACTGTTTAGAAATAAAATCTCTCAAGAATCCCTCAAATTCAAATCCAGAATCCCTCAAATTCTACATTTATACGAATTTGAAGGATTCTCGTAATATAAAACATAAACCCAAAGGAAGACCTCTCATTAAACTAGTTCTACACTAAATATTGTTCAATATTTCCTTAACTTGCATCCAGGCTTGTAAGAATTCCTGCAACTTGTTGTTCTTAAATGCCGTTTCTCTGTGACTTAGACATCATGAAAACATACCTATATAATTTTGACCCCCTTAAACCCCACTTTTATAAAGTAACACTGGGGTTTACAGGGGTATACATTATTTTTCTTATTTCTGCTCAAAAACATAGATTGTGGGTACTCGTTAGAGCCGCCTCGGCAAGGCGGTTCTAACGAGTACCCACAATCTATGTTTTGAGCAGAAATATGAAAACTATCAGAATTTTTTATTTGAAAATTTTCATTTTTTTGGTGGTAAAATTTTCAGTATATTTGAATAGGCATGTTTTCGTAATGAAAAAAGTGAATAGAAATTAATTCTATATTTGGGTAGTTGCATATGATGGGACCACAGGGAAAAAGTGGGACCAAAAAATGGTACTAGAGTTTGATCACCTAGGAAAAGCCTTTATCCTTAATGGAAGTAAATGAAATTTTGCAGGCTTATTAATTATAAAGTCTTCTTTAAAATGTATGTCCAGATTTTCAAATATTTTACCTTATAAAGGAAATATTGCCAACTGAATAGGTCCATATCAGCAGGAGAAAAGACAGGACCAAATTTTTGTGCAAATGACCATGTCCACAAATTATTCAAATACTTCCAAAATAATGAATGTGAGTTCATATCTATGGGGTGCCAACTAAATTCATTCCAGCAATTTCTCAAATCGCAAAGTTTTGAAAATGCACACACTAGTCTTTGAAAAATATGACCATAACAAGAAAAAAAAAACTTATAGAAACTCTTGCTTCATCATGTTTGTGATTTTTTTTTTTTTTTTTTTTTTTTTTTGACATAATAGTGACTGGCTGAATAATTACATGTATACAATATTAACTAAAATGAACCCAAAGAGAATACTGCAAAATTTTGGAACTATATCCATCAGTTTTTGAAACATATGCCTGGACATGCCTTGCACCAAAAACATTTACCGATGTCTTAAACTGTGATAGAATATACAGCTTAGTGTTAAAATTTAAATTTGTGGAATTTTGGTGTGCTTGTGTTGGTTCTTTGATAATATGGTTGGTTGTGAAGGTAAGAGATGCAGAAAATGGTACCACTAACAATGTGTTTGGATAGGAAGTTACCATGCGACCAACTGGAAATGTCCTGCATGCAGAAAATCCCAGGCGGTCTAAACTATGCACTTGTATGTGAATGGACTTTTTTTTTTCAGCTGACAATATTTTGAAATACTTTTTTTTTATTTTTCAAAGAAAACAGGCTTTGACAAATCTGTTTTCTACGAGAGATAAGAAAAATATCATCAGTTTGTTGTCTGCCCAGATAGGGGTATACATGTAGGTGAAGCGTACTGATACACTTTCAAGGGAGCCAGTTATGTCAAAATTGTTTCTGTTCCCTTTTGAAAAGGGGTCTAGTTTAAAGGAAAAAATTGCTCCTTACAGAGAAGACCTTTTTTTTCAGATATGGATTGGTGCACAGGAACACAAATGGAAATTTACACAAAGTTGTCCCCCTTGTCAAAATTGGTGGAAACTAGAGCTGGCTAATCAGAGCTGAATGATAATCAATTATCAGTCCTGCCATTGTGATCAATAATCCATTAGTAATCATTGAAGATTTGGTCATAATTTTACCTGTCTGTCTGAGCATGACTTACCATATGTTATACTTTACCGACATATTTGGCCAGATCAGACTGAGCAAGCAGTGCAGACCAAGATGAGACATCTCATCAGGGTCTACACTGTTTGTCACTCATTCAGCTATTTTTGAACACACCAATGGGTAGTAAATTGTACTTGTTCAAATTTTAGATAAAGTATGGTGAGGAGTTTAGGTGTCTGAATACTAAGGGTAAATACGGTATAGTAACAGACACAGAAATCAAATGATTGATTATTTGCAAGTCTGTGATATTCATCATCATCATCGGTTTTTTTATTAACTTGCAGGTGCAGGGGCAACATCCACATCAGTGAGCCCCTTTCCAGGTAGCTGGCTTGCTGCACGCATAGCAGATCTCAGACCTCTTGGTATGTCTGTCATGAGGGTCGACAGCCGAGAGCTTCCACACTCTGCAATCCCTCCTTCCAAGTCATCTTGGGCCTTCCAGGCCCAGGCTTTCCATCAACCTGTAGGTCAAAGGCTCTTTTGACTGCACCATTGGTGCGTTCCACATGTCCATACCAGTGGAGCCTTCTCTCCTTCAGAATGAGGTCCAGATCCTCAATGCCAAGCCGCGCAAGTAGCTCAATGGACCTGGTGGTGACAATATCTTGCAGCTTGACATTGCAGATCTGTCTGATCATTGCCCTTTCATTTTGCTGGAGACATTGGAGGTTTGGCTTTGTCAATGGCAAAGTCTCACTGGTATGGAGCATTGCGCTCTGCACACAGGAGCTGTACATGCAGCCACTTGTCTTGAAAGAGAGGTGGTGGGAAGGGATATCTGGTAGCAGCTCCTTGAACTTCTTCCAGGCAGTTTGCACATGTGTTGTGGCTGAAAGTTCACAGCCACCAGCTGCTGAGAGCATGTCTCCTAGGTAGCAAAAGGAACTACCACCTCCACCTTGTCAGGTCCGACTTGGACTTCCCTCTGTGGTCTGCCATCCAAGGGACGTGCAGTTCCCTGGCATTGTGTACATTTCGAGGGTTGAGCGCAAGACTATGGTAACTCAAACATATTTTTGAAACCCTTGTTTAGGGGCAACTTGGACCACTTTGTAAACAATGCAAATTTAGGTGCCATTGCTCATATGAGCAATGGCACCTAAATTTTCATTGTTTACAGAAAGAAATGTTGTAATCTTCATAACACCTTCATGGTGAGGAGATTAGGTTTGGGGAAAAACAACCATCTGACTTATGCTAGTCTTGCGCTCAACCCTCGATTTGTAATCTGGGTCCTTTGTCAAACACTAGAGCCCCTGCGGTTCTTGTTCACCCAGTGCTTGCAGCCATTGCAGAAGATGCTATTGCTGCCCACTCCAGTGTGACAGATGGCAGATGAAAATCAGCCTGAACTTGGCAAGAAGTCTAGGCCTGTACCACAGATCATGATCTTTGTCTTTCCTGCATTTACTCTCAGTCCTTTCTTCTCCATTGCTTCTTTCCAAGTCAAGAGCATCCTGACACATTTCTTGAGTGATTCAGCAGTGATAACAAGGTCATCTGCATAGAGATCCTCCTGGAGGACCCCAGAGCAGAACTCATGTGACAAGGCTTCAACCACAACTAGAGCTGTCAGACAATCTGACTATAGCCCTACTGCAGCTTTATCAGAAGAAAATACATACAGTGTAAAAATATTTTGAATTCATCCATAGCAGATAACACCACTGTAGGACATGGTAACATGGCATTGTAAAACTTATCAAGGGATTTTAATTCATGAGTTGAGGGCCCTTGGCCCTGATTCCTGAATACACAATACATCAACCCACTGTCCATGCTTGTACCACTTTTTCAAAGCCCCTAAGTGTGGTATAAGTTTCATCGAAGTAGGACCACAAACATAAAAGTTATTGCGTAAAATGCATTTAAATTTGTTGAAAACCTACCAAGGGACATAACTAGAACACGACCCTTAGCCCCTATTCCCATATACACTATACATCCAGTCATTGCCCATACTTAGACAAATTTTCAGCTTTCTAGCTTTTACACTTCCTGAGATGTTACTAAAATTTTCAAGAATGGTTAAATTTGAAAACCTATGAAGGGACATGACTCCAAGTGTTATGGGCCCTTTGCCACCATTCTGCCACTACACCTTCCTTACCTTAGAGACCAAGTGTGATAAAAGTTTCATTGAAGTTGGACCGCAAACATAAAAGTTATTGAGCAAAATGCATTTTGATTTTTTTGAAAACCTATAAGGAACATGACCCTTAGCCCCTATTCCTATATACACTATACATCCAGTCATTGCCCATACTTAGACAAATTTTCAGCTTTCTACCTTTTACACTTCCTGAGAAATCTGTTACTAAAATTTTCAAGAATGGTTAAATTTGAAAACCTATGAAGGGACATGACTCCAAGAGTTATGGGCCCTTTGCCACCATTCTGCCACTACATCTTCCTTACCTTAGAGACCAAGTGTGATAAAAGTTTCATTGAAGTTGGACCACAAACATAAAAATTATTGAGCAAAATGTATTTTGATTTTTTTGAAAATCCACCAAGGGACATAACTTCAAAAGTTATGGACCCTTGCCCCTATTCCTGTATCCCAATACATCCAGTCATTGTCCATGTTTATACAAATTTTCAGCTTTCTAGCTTTCATAGTTCTTGAGAAATCTGTTACGAAAATTTTCAAGAATGATAAAATTTGAAAACCTATGAAGGGACATGACTCCAAGAGTTATAGGCCCTTGGCAACAATTCTGCCACTATACCTTCCTTACTTTAGAGCAAGTGTGATATAAGTTTTATTGAAGTAGGATCAAAAACATAAAAGTTATTGAGCAAAATGCATTTTAATTTTTTGAAAACCTACCAAGGAAAATAACTCCAAGAGTTATGAACCCTTAGCCCCTATTGTGATATATAAATACATCCAGTCAATGTTCATGTTTATACCATCTTTCAGCTTTATAGCTTTCATAGTTCCTGAGAAATCTCTTATGAAAGTTTCCAAGAAGGGCAAAATTTGAAAACCTATGAGGGGACAGAACTCCAAGAGTTATGGGCCCTTGGCTACCATTCTGCCACTACATTTTCCTTACCTTACAGACCAAGTATAAGTTCCATATAAGTAGGACCATAAACATAAAAGTTGTTAAGCAAACTGCATTTTAAATTTTGAAAACCTACCAAGGGACATAACTCCAAGAGTAATAGGCCCTTGGCTACTATTCTGCAACTACACCTTACTTACCTTAGAGACCAAGTGTAGTATAAGTTTTATCAAAGTAGGGCCACAAACATAAAAGTTATAAAGCAAAATGCATTTTAATTTTGCAGTCATGGAATCACGGAATGACAGAATCAAGGAATGATGGAAGGACATGGCAAATACAGTATAGCCCTACTTTTTCAAATGGGGCTATAATGATGAAGAGCAGCGAGCTGAGTACGGAGCCTTGGTGAACACCGACCTTCACTTCAAACTCTTCACTGTACCCCTCACAAACATGGACACAGCTCAGCGCATTGGCATACATCCCCTGCACTAGTCGCACAATCCACTCCTCCACACCAAGTTTTCTCAGCCTGAGGCACTCAATCAAACACCTTCTCCAGGTCTATGAAAGCTATGTAGAGTCTCTTGTTGGCAGCTAGCTACTTCTCTTACAGCTGCCTGACAACAAAGAAAGCATCTGTTGTGCCTCTGCCTGAGACAAAGCTAAACTGGGAATCCTCGATTGACACTAACTGTCTGATGAGGCCGTCCACGATCCTCTATCAATCAATTCAAATGCGGCTATTGATCATTAATTAATTGATCATCCGATTAATTGTGCAAGCTTTAGTGGAAACTGTAACAAGTGTCTCCATTCATCTTAGTTTCCACAGGTACTGACAAGATGGCACATAAAAATTTTCTTTTGAATACTCGCTTTCTCTGTACTTTTTCATATTTAACCCTTGTCCTGCTGAACCCGGATACACCCCTCATTTGCAAACAGTGTAGATCCAGATCAGTTGGCTTCTGAAGAAGCCAACTGATCTGGATCTGAACTGTTTGCCATTAAGTATGTGAATTTACATCAAGAAACTGGATCAAGTAATCTGATTGGCTGAAAAATAAAAGTGGGCATGGCAAGTTAATTTATTCAGCAGGACAAGGGTCAATTAAAACTCAGCAAGCTGGGTAAAACTTTTAGCAGACAACATCTTGAAACATTTTCATTTTATTTTTTTCCAGAAAATAGCCTTTGACATTTCATGCAAGTTGTCTCCTTAGAAGATAATTTGCACGAGCTGTAAAAGCTTATTTTCTGTGAAAAGCATTAAGTTGTGTGCTAACTTTGCCCTGAGAGTGATAAAGGTCTGAGCACCACAAACTTAACCCTAGTCCTGCTGAACCTGGATATACCCTGCCTTTGCAAACAGCGTAGATCCAGATCAGTTGGCTTCTGAAGAATCATTAAGTCATTAAGTAAGGTATTTGTATCAACAACTTGGATTAAGTAATCTGACTGGCTGAAGATTAGAAGATTAGAATGGGCGTGGCATCTTATTTATTCTGCATGACAATGGTTAAATATATTTTATTTGTCCAATGTCATTTTCTGATACCACTTTTTTTTTTAATTGTTATTATTTTCTGTGAGGTTATGTTTAATATGCAAAAAAAAAAGCTTTTTTTTATATTTTATGTTTCGTTTCCATAAAGTTTAAAATTGTCTTTGTATTATGATTTCATAGAAATACATGCTGTCTTCGCATCAGCTCCTTTTGAAGTTTTTATTGCATTAGTTTGATGTACATATTTGAAATCATACTTTCTATTCATGTGTGTAATAATGACTGCCAATAAAAACATAAATTTTATCAGTATAACTTCAGTTTCATTTTGATATATATTTTCCGAGGCTCTATAACCAGAGCACTTTAATTTAACAGTGTGTGGCAAATTATTTAGGTCCTGGCCTGGTCCTTGGCACATTATTTTGAAAACTGATGCACAAACTATCAAAATGTTTCAGTTTGAGAATTCTCTAGAATGATTTTGGTTAGCATAATACTATAAAAAACTTCTTGTTATTTACTATTTTGGCGATACTTGCAGGAATTTAGGACATGGTCATTTGTGCCAAAATTTGGTCCTGTCTTTCTCAGGCCAACATGGGCCTTTTCAATTTGCAATATTTCCTTAATAATGGGGATTATCTAAAAATCTGATATGCATTTTAAAGATGACTCTATAACTAATATCCCTGCCAAAAATTATTCAATTCCATTCAGAATAAAGGCTTTTCCTCGGTAATTAAACTTTGGTCCCATTTTTTGGACCCGTCTTTTTCCCAGTGGTCCCATTGACTGCAACTACCCCTGTATTCAAAGAAATTTAAATGCTTCTTTGAATAACTGTTCCTATTAATGTAGTATTTTGCAAAAAAGATGAAAAACTGAATAATAAATGATGTTGTCTTTGGAAAGTTGCCTAAAATAAAGTTTTTCTCATCTAGATTTAATGTCACAGACATATCATTAAATCTTCTTACCATTTCTTGTATAAATAATTGTGTTTTGGAGCAGTTCCACAGCAATAGCATCTTTTGCAATGGCTGCAAGCACTGGGTGCACAAGAAATGCAGTGGGCTCAAGCGCTTGAAAAAGGACCCTGACTATATATGTACATGGTGCCAGGGAACTGCACACCCCTTGGATGGCAGACCACAGAAGGAAGTCCAGGTCGGACCTGACAAGCTTGAGGTGGTAGCTTCCTTTTGGTACCTTGGAGACATGCTCTCAGCAGCAGGTGGCTGTGAACTTTCAACCACGTGTGAAAACAGCCGGAAAAAGTTCAAGGATCTGCTACCAGTCCTCTCTTCACGCCACCTCTCTTTCAAAACACCTGGCCGTGTGTACAGCTCTTGTGTGCGGAGCGCAATGCTCCATGCCAGCGAGACTTGGCCATTGACAAAGCCGAACCTCCAGCGTCTGCAGCAAAATGACAGGGCAATGATCAGACAGATCTGCAATGTCAGGCCACAAGATATTGTCACCACTAGGTCCAATGAGCTACTTGTGCGGCTTGGCATTCAGGATCTGGACCTCAATCTGAAGGAGAGAAGACTTCGATGGTATGGACATGTGGAATGCTCCAGTGGTGCAATCAAGACAGCCTTTGACATACAGGTTGATGGAAAGCGTGGGCCTGGGAGGCCCAAACTGACATGGAAGCAGCTGACAGAAAGGGATTGCAGAGAGTGGAAGCTCTCGGCTATCAACCCACATGATAGCTGTACCTGGAGATCTGGTGTGAGATCTGCCATGCGTGCAGCAAGCCAGCTATCTGGAAGGGGGCCCACTGATGTGGATGTTGCCCCTGTACCTGCATGTTAATCAAAAATCCGATTATGATGATATGATATTTATATAATTATGTTTTTATGTTGGTTCACCTTTATCTTGATTTAAAATAGAATAAATATTTTGTAAGCCTTTCTTTTGTTTCAGGATAATATGTATTACTTTTGGTATAATGGGGACCAATCATATAACTGTTGATTTTTACCCGTTTTTTTTTTTCCTATAAACCTTTTAATACAATCGATTACTCCATTTAATTGGGGAAAGTTTGTATGAGCAGTTCTCTTTTGAATAGAAACATTTTATTCATAAAAACTGCTTTGATCATCCATTAAGTCTCTAATACAACAAATGCCTGTACCTAACCATGATTTATAAAGGAAACCATTGCCACCCAGCAGTTATATTTTTATTACAAAATATATGTGTCTGATAGCTAGTACTTTTATTCCAAACTATATTTAAAAGCAAATTAAAATTTAATAAAACTTTTAGTCATCTTTCCAGAATTCATTTTTAAAGATTGTCAGTACAAATTTTATATATTCAGAATCACAAAAAAAAAACGACAAAAAAAACAAACATTTTTTTCAGTATCTACATCTTTTCTTTCAAAAACTGCCACTTGCTTTCTTTCAAAAAATCCTTCTAACCATGTAATTTTTGTATACCACATATATCTGGAGCTATGAAATCCTCATGAAAACACACCTGTATAATTTTGACCCCCTTTAACCCCACTTTTGTACAGGGATATTCATTGTTTTTCTTATTTCTGCTCAAAAACATAGATTGTGGGTACTCGTTTGAACTGCCTCATTTCAGTATATTTGAATAGGCATGTTTTCGTAATGACAGGATTCTTACTTGCAGTGTGGACATAGGCTCCATCATAAACCCAATCACCATGCTTAGCAGTTGAACAATTCAAAGAAGTGCCGGGTGTCTTTTCTATGGTATTTACACCAAACTCCAATGAAAACAGGTCTGCTCCTCCAGTCACTGAAAACCTGTCTGGTTCCTCATAAGACCTCAGTTTAAAGATAATACAGTCTCCAGGCTATAAACAAAAAAGATAGTAAAACTTCAATGGCTTGAAAACCCATTACAAATACAAGCCTATTCAAATATACTGAAAATTTTACCACCAAAAAATGAAAATTTTCAGATAAAAAAAAAATCAGGGCCCAGTTGTTCAAAGCTAACGACGTCGTTAGTTAACGATTCGTTAAAATTTACATTGAGTGATACGCAAATATGCTGAAATTTTTTGCTGAAAAAATGTGAGTAGCTTTTGCAGTGCAAAAGCTACTCACATTTTTTCAGCAAAAAATATCAGAATATTGTATATTGAATCCGCTAAAACAGTTAACGAAATGACCCTTAACGAGCTCGTTAAGCTAACGACGCTTTGAACAACTGGGCCCTGATATTTTCATATTTCTGCTCACAACATAGATTGTGGGTACTTGTTAGAACCACATTGGCGAGGCAGCTCTAACAAGTACCCACAATCTATGTTTTTTGAGCAGAAATAAGAAGAATAATGTATATCCCTGTAAACCCCAGTTTTACTATACAAAAGTGTGGTTGTAGGGGGTCAACATTATATAAGCATGTTTTCGTGATGGATGGCTCATTAACCGTAGCCAATTCTCTCAATTTTGAATCCCTTGGAAGTTCTCCCATTAGCTCAAGAAAATAAATATTGAAGATGTTTTAGGAACATTTTCTTATTTTATCATAAAACTATGTTGTGTGCACTCATTAGAATTGCCTCAATAAGGCACTTCTAATAAGCTTACGCAACATACCAGAATTTCATAGTAGCATCATGAAAACATTCCTATATAATTTTGATCCCCTTAAACCCCACTTTCATATGGTAAAAATGGGGTTTACAGGGGTATACATTATTTTTCTTTTTTCTGCTCAAAAACATAGATTGTGAGTACTTGTTAGAACAACCTTAGCAAGGTGGTTCTAATGGGTACCCATAATCTATGTTTTGAGCAGAATATGAAAAATATCAGAATTTTTATCTGAAAACTATCTGAAACTTTCAGTTTTTGGTGGTAAAAATTTCAATATATTTGTAGTGATGTAGTGATTGAACAGGCATCCCCCCCTAAAAGACCACATTTGCCTCCTGACCTTGCTCTATAATTAACCCTCAGTGGCTCAAACTACCAATTGTTACAAATATGTTCAAGCCATTGAAGTTTGACTGTACACAGAAAACTTTTTTTAACCCGTAAAATGCCCAGAAAATCTGCATCTCCAAATGTCGTCTATTTATGTCATCTGCTGAATATTCTTGCAAACTTTTCAAATCTAATTTTGCATACAGGCAACCAGTGTGAACCCTGATCAGACTGCTCCTCTAGGAGCAGTCTGATCTGGGTCCAGACTGTTTGCAAAAATAGTTTTTAAAATCACAACAGATGACAAGGCAGATGACAATTGTTGTGACTGGCAGTTTAAGGGTCAACACAGTTTATTTTATTATTGTTTTAGATGAAAAACAAATAATGACCCAGAAGTAAATTTGCAGATTTTTGTCATGAATTAATTCAAAACCATTTGTTGTAACTACCAATGGACAAATATTTTTATTCTATTCATTGGTTTTTAAAAATCAATTTACACTTTTTCCCTTAAAATATGGCTGCAAATTATGCAGAAATTGGTAGGGTAGGTAAATTGGAGGCGAGTTTTCAACAAGTTCTATTTGTTCATTTTCTGAAATTTTCACAATATTGTTTTAATATATCAGCAAAAAAACTAAAACATATTTTCTTACATAAAATATTCAAAAAGTCACTTTACTATAGAAATTGCATAGGTCAGTCAAATTTTTAGCCGTAAATTTAATTTTAGGATAAATATTTGAGAACAGAATACATAAAATACAAATGACAAATGGTTTCTGACAAAACATGGGCAATCAGAACAAAATATTTTCATTTGAAATAAAACACCAGTACAAGTACATTTTTCTGAGTGATATCGAAAGTACAGTAGCAAAATGATCAGCTACCTCTTCCCAAAGCGAGCTGATCACAAAGCTGAAATCATAGATGATATCATCACGAAAACACGCCTATATAATTTTGACCCCCTTAAACCCCACTTTCATATAGTAAAACTGGGGTTTACAGGGGTATTCATTATTTTACTTATTTCTGCTCAAAAACATGGATTGTGGGTACTCGTTAGAACGGCCTCGCCGAGGCGGTTCTAACAAGTACCACAATCTATGTTTTGAACAGAAATATGAAAAATATCTGAATATTTATAAAGAAAAATTCCTTTTTTGGTTGTAAAATTTTCAATATATTTGAATAGGCGTGTTCCCGTAATGTCAAATCGGAGAATAAGTAAAGTAGCCTTCAAATTCAAATGTGTACATATATTTTTTATATACAGTTGACTCCCGTTATCTTGACCTCGCTATCTCGAATAACCCCTTATCTCAAAGTGAAAATCTGGTCCCTGCCTGAACATGAAAATCTAACAACAGGTAATAATATATTGTGGAAAAGAAGAGAAATTGCTCCTAAGGAGCAATTTCTCCTCTTTTACACAATATTTTCAAGAGTCCAATTACATATATATTTGTTAAATGTGGTTGTGCGAATTATTTTTTCCTCAATTCTGCAAATCTGACATGTTGAGGTATGGATATCTTGAAGCATTTCAGAGAGTCCCTTGGAATTCAAGATAACGAGAGTCGACTGTACTTACCGGAAATTCACTAAAATGTCCAACAAAGCTGACGCTGGACATGTGTGAAGTACCTTTGAATTCAAAGGTGAAGAGATATTTTATATACATGTACTTAAATCAAATTTACTAAAAATGTCCAATAAAGTTGAAGTTTTCATGTGAAGAGCACCTTAAAATTTAAATGTGTAGATATATAAATATATATACTTACAGCATTTTCACTTAAACTGTCCATGAAAACTGATGTTTTCATGCGTGGTGTACCTTTAAATACAAATGTGTAGACATAGATTTATATACTTACCACAAATTCACTAAAACTGTCCAGCAATGCTGCAATTGGTAATGTTTGAAACATCCGTCAAATTAAAATGTACAGTCAACTCTCGTTATCTCGAATTCCAAAGGACTCTCTGAAATAGTTCGAGATATCCGTACCTCGACATATCAGATATGCAGAATTGAAGAATAAATCGAACAACCATTTTCACAAATGTATATGTAATTTGACTCCTGAAGTTAGAGATATATTGAAAACATTGTGGAAAAGAGGAGAAATTGCCCCTAAGGAGCAATTTCTCCTCTTTTCCACAATATTTTGTTACCTGTTAATTTGTTAGATTTTCATGTTTACACAGCGCCCAGATTTTCACTTCAAGATAAGCGGTTATTCGAGAAGCGAGATTGAGATAACAAGAGTCTACTGTATATCAATATATATTTATGCATTTACCGCAAATTCATCAAATCGACCAACAAAGCTGATGTTTGTCATTTGTGGAGCACCTTCAAATTCAAATGTGTAGGTCTCTCCATCAACAAGAACTGCCATCCATCCTGGTTTATGGGTAAAACGTTTCTTCATAAAGGGTGCTATATTTGTTCCCTGTGAGTTAGTGAGCATCAATGACTTTGCTGCTAGAGAAGTAGGGTAGATTTCATTGAAGGCAAACCTATGGAATTCGACACCCCATGGGCAACTATAAGAATCTATCAGTGTTGAATCAAACTTATCACATGGTGTACAGCTAGCTGGATAAGAGTCCCCTGCAAGTTTAGGAGTAATTTTCTTGGGCCCACCAGTACCATCACCACACAGAGTGTCATCCATGTCTTCAACAGTACCTTCAAAGATCCATCTCCACTTGCCACGCTTATTTACCTTATCCCAAGACAGTTTAGATGATTGCACACTGTAACCCCCACAATGGTCTGGGCAAAGACCTTTTATTGCCCAGTGGAGACCCCGTGAACTATCAACATCCAAATTCATAAATTTCACATTTTCAATTGCAAAGCCTGCTCCAAATGGGATCACAATCCCTGAATCTGTAACTCCATGGGAATCTAGCCATAAAGACTCTGAATTTGTCCGTCCTACAATTAATGAATCTTTTACCATAGAGCTGTCTGGGGATCTTTTTGGAACATTCATAAGTTTTATCCCTTCAAATCCGGACAACTTATTCTGAACAAAAACACATTCTATACACTGTACGGCACCTGACTCAACAGTCTCAAATCCTTTTTCACAGTTCCAAACAATCAAGTTCCGAAATTTTGCCGCCTCTGAATTAGCAACACTTGCAATACAATTTCCATTTTTCATGGACGTCCATTGTTGGAATGTCCACACTCCAAACCAACCAAAGGAGTGTGCACTGTTGTTATAAAATTCACCTAGTGGAGTTGTTCTAGGACAAATTTCTTTTGTATATGATGGTCCGTCAGGATGTTGGTGCATTCTGTACCAGTATCCGAAGTGTGTTCCTCCAGCGGCAGCATTATGGCGTAGTATATTGTTGGCGTTTGTGACCCAGAAAACAGCAGGTGTGATATCATCATTGATTAGACTGCTTGTTGCTACAACAAATACACCAAGATTATACTGAAATATATTCCCAGTCTCTATTCCATCTTCTAAAAACAAAGCGCCACCCATTATGTCGTAGACCACATTCCATTCAACTGTGGTATTATGTGTTCCATGTATGTTTATGGCACGGTTGAAACTCTTATGGACAGCACAGCCCTTAACATAGGAGCTCGACATGTCTCCATTCAAATGAAAATGGATTGGATATCGACCAAGTCGGAAAGCTTGTCCTGCAAATGTTACTTCTGTATACTCAATGTGAGCTTGGGCAATTTCTGTGTTTTGCTCCATATCTTTCTGATGTACCATAATGGTTCCCCCAAACTGACTGCTTCCCAGCTCCTCTCCAAAACGCCCTTGAAAACATGTCTGTACAACATGCTCACCTAGAATAAAGCAATTGAACATTTTTATTGCATGCTTGGACAAAAAATCAGCAGACAACATTTTGATATATTTTTCTTAAATGTCCTAAAATTTCACATTACGAAAACACGCCTATTCAAATATATAGAAAATTTCACCACCAAAAACTGAAATTTTTCAGGTAAAAAACTCTGATATTTTTCATATTTCTGCTAAAAACATAGATTGTGGGTACTTGTTAGAACCGCCTTGGCGAGGCAGTTCTAACGAGTACCCACAATCTATGTTTTTGAGCAGAAATAAGAAAAATAATGTATACCCCTGTAAACCCCAGTTTTACTATATAAAAGTGGGGTTTTAGGGGGTCAAAATTATATAGGCATGTTTTCGTGATGAAATACTTTATTTCATACTTTTTTGGCCTAAAGATTGTTTTTTATGCAGTTGTAGTTGAATGGCAAACAGTGTAGTCCTTGAAGGAGCAGTCTGATCTGAGTCTGCAATGTTTGCCTATGCCAGTTTGTTAGAAACGTGTCTGAAATTTTAGGATATTTACCATAATGCTATTTGGACATAACACTATCAAGTCATATCACACAAATACTTATTTCATTTTGAGTTCTATTTAATTTGACATGGTTCTGGATAACATGGGTGATTGAGAATTTTTTTTTTTTTCCATGAAAAGATATGTTGTGGGCACACATTAGGTTTCAGAAAGATGTTCCTCGTAATGCATATCCACAACCTGTTTTCAATGAAAATAAACACAAAGGCCCACAGGCCACAACTCGCTGACCTGAGTGCAACAGCCATTGCATATTTGCTGATGACATTCAGCATTTTTAGGGTTGCTCAGCAGTTTTAGGGAAAAAAATGTTTTAACCCTTATCCTGCTGAATAATTTATTTAGCAACACCCATTTCTGACTATCAGCCAATCAAATTACATCATGTAATGTTTCCGTTCAAACTCACAAACTGAATGATAAACAGTGTAGATCCTGATCAGATGTTTCAGAAGCCAACTGATCTGGATCTACACTGTTTGCAAAGGTAGGGGTTGTCGTGAACAGCAGGATAAGGGTTAAGGTATTACTATAATGGTCAAGCAATAGGAAAATATAGAGAGTGAATGCCCACATCAGCTTGGGCATCTGTACAGTCTGATCAGGGTCTTCACTGTCTGGTAACAGAACCATTGGATACTATAGAATGTATAAATGGAGAGCACAGGCCTGGATGATACTTTGCACAGCATTGCAAAAACATACTTATATAATTTTGACCCCATTAAATCCCACCTTTACATAGTAAAACTGGAGTTTACAGGGGTATACATTATTTTTCTTATTTCTGCTCAAAAACATAGATTGCAGGGAATAAGTTACAAAGTGACTTGGGCAAAGAAGTCGCCCTGTGCTGACTTGGGCTGACTCAATGATGGCTTCTTCATAAAATTTTAACCAGTGGGTTGGGGCTTGACAATTTGTCTTTGGCTTGGCCCGCCATGGTTCAACTATTGGTTTTCATTTACTCTGTCACAGAATTAGCCATGAGTACTCGTCTTTGTTTATCATAGTAATGAATTTGATTTTTATATTTTCGCTTTGATGCATTGAGTGAGTTGGGAGCCTTTATGCCAACCGACTTTTTATGTTTTTTCTGTATTAAGAGTTACATTGGGACCCAAGGTGAAGTTGGCTGGCTGTAAAAGTGCTTTAAACCCCCCGGTGGTTTATTCTACTGTTCTAGGACAGTGGTTTCCGGTGTTAGTCTTACTCTTTGTTGCTTTGTGTTTATTCTATGAGGCGATTTGTTTTATGTCTTGCCTTGTGTTACTTTTTTCTTGTGTTTTTCAGTCCTTTTAGCAATGCAAATACCTCGCTTGGGGAAGAGAGACCTAGTCTTGGCGCTTTTTGTGCATTTGTTTGAATTGCGCTTGTTTGGTTTTGTCTGTTTCCTCTTCCTCTTGGTGTCTGGGATGGGCTGCGGTTTGTGATTGTGGCACTCCCTGGACTTTTCTTTTACCCTTTTTTGAAAAGTGAAAAAAACTTTGCCCTGAAATTTTTGTCAGTGCCTTCCTTCCTTGTGAATAGTAACATTAAAGCAACAAATAGGTGCCAATGTTCCTATAATCAACTAACCATTTCGCTGCTGGGTAGTGTCATAATAAACAGCTGATTGTGCATCAATAATATCAATTAATCACCGCATGAATAACTGTAACAGAGATGCCAAATGGCACTTGTTTATCAATCACTGACTCGTGCTACATCCATAAATTTCTGTGCCAGCTTGGACCCTGGATTGTGGGTAATCAATAGAACTGCCTTGGTGAGGCAGTTCTAACAAGTGTCCACAATCAATGTTTTGAGCAGAAATAAGAAAAGTGCCAAGGCAGTTCTAACAAGTGTCCACAATCAATTTTTTGAGCAGAAATAAGAAAAGTATCAGATTTTTATCTGAAAACTTTCAGTTTTTGGTGTTGAAATTTTCAATATATTTGAACAGGCATGTTTTCATATATGTGCAGACTGATCTGAACTTGCCTATTTTGAGCATGTTCCTCGGCATTTTTTCACCTGATGCAGTTCATATATGGTCACAGTGGCCATATTGGATGCTGGTTCCAAATATTTTTTTGCAAATTTGAAAGAACTAATTGTCCAAAGAATATTTTACTTGATACACAACATGGTAAAAAGGCCCTTATGCCGTAGGCAAACATCAAAGATCCAGACGAGCATGTGCATCCTCCCAGTCTGATCTGGACATTTTCTGCTTGTCAACATATACTATAATATAAGGATCAAACATGGTTTTTCATGCATTAACATTCGCCAGGTCCCTTGGGAGGTGTTGAAAACCGCGGCCACAGGCCGCGGTTTTCAACACCTCCCAAGGGACCTGGCCAATGTTAATGCATTGAAAAACCATGTTCAATCGCTATTATTGCATAAAAATTGAAAACATTTGCTACTTTTTGTGTTATTTCTTGCACTATTTTGTTTTGCCTTTTCACCGATGTCTCATGAATGTAATTTCCACAGACTATGCTCGTTATAGGGCAGGCAGTACACACGTCATGACGGCAGCAATTCTGTGGCCCCGGTACGAGCATATTGAAAGTTGCGTAGCCATGCATTAACAGCACGTGAATTGCCTTGTTAATATATTACACGGCTTTTCGGAGGTTAATGCACGGCTGTTAATAACGTGCGACACTGCTTTTTATGCAATAATATTCATTGATTCTATAAGTGGACAATGGAGGCCCTGATCAGCTGGTGCATATGGGCCTGTGTTGTCTGCAAATTGCATAAGAGCCCTTTTCCTGTGTTGCACCTCACATGCAATTTGAGCTAAGTCATCCAATCAGTTACAGAGAAGAATTTATTCAAAAGTTTTAATTTTATATTTTCAGGGTGGCCATCTTGGATGCCTGAGTTACCAAAACTTATCCCAAGGATACTTCATATGCCATTTGAGCTTAATCAGCTTTGCATTTTTCCAAATTAAGTTGTTTAAAAGTCTTACCATATACAGTCAAACTGTGTTAGTGGTCACCTCTATTCAGCAGCCAACCTGTATTAAGCAGCCAGAGGAAAGTTGCCCCAAACTTCATAGACTTATATATTTGAACTGTATTAAGCAGCCACCTGCCTTCAGCAGCCACATTTTAAGTTTCCCATGGATGGCTGCTTAAGACAGGTTTGACTGTACAGTAAATCTTCAATGACTCGAGCACAGATGGCTCATTTTTGGTGGCTGATTGGAATCATTTTGAGTTACTAGGACATTCTTCCAATAGCTCAAGAAAACAAATATTTTCTAATTCTATCATCAAAAAATGTATGTTGTGTGTAGTTATTACAACTGCCTCACTGAGTCAATTCTAATGAGTACACTCAACATACCATTGTTGTCTAGAAATAAAAAAGACATCACTAAATTATTCCAATTTATTTTATCATTTTTTCATGAAAATGTATGTTGTGTGTACTCATTAGAATTCTCTCATCAAGGCAATTCTAATGAGTACATTCAGCATACAATTATTTTATAGAAGATCAAAAAGACATTCCAAAATTATCACAATTTACCTCTTGATCTGGAACTCTGGGCCCAGTTGTTCAAAGCGTCGTTAGCTTAATGAGCTCAATAAGGGTCATTTCGTTAACTGTTTTAGCAGATTCAATATACAATATTCTGATATTTTTTGCTGAAAAATATGAGTAGCTTTTCAGCAAAAAATTTCAGCATATTTGTGCGTCACTCAACGAAAATTTAAATGAATCGTTAACTAATGATGTCGTTAGCTTTGAACAACTGGGCCCCAATTAACTCTCAGTGGCATAAGCCACCCATGTCTAGAGCAAATTAACACTTGTCCTGCTGAATAAATTAAGATACCATGCCCACTTCTAATTGTCAGCCAATCAGATTCCTTGACACAGATTGTTGATATTAATTCACATACTGAATGGCAAACAGTGCAGATCCAGATCAGTTGGCTTCTTCAGAAGCCGACTGATCTGGTTCCACACTTTTTGCAAAGGTGGGCATATTTGGGTTGTTTTAGGACATTTACTGTAAGTTAATTAGGTGCAGAAATTTTAAAGCATATAAATATACCTGTGTCAAATCCATCCTCACATTTCTCAACTACGTCTTCCCACTGATCATCTTGACTACCTGAAGAAAGAATGTAAATTAACTTCATGGGTGTTCCATGCATAAAGAAATCAAAGGGCTGAAAGCCCTCAAAGTCGGTGAATTAAACAATTCTAACGCAAACTGGCATTACGAATAGGGCCATAACTCAGTAAGTATTTTTCAAAATTTATTCAAAAGTTAATCAGGTTGTCTACTCATCACTACTAGTCATCAAGTTTCAAGGCTCTAGCTCCAACGGTTTTTGAGATATTTTGCTAACAAGGTAAAAATTCCCAAAATTACAAAGGGCCATAACTCATGAAGTATTTTTCAGAATTTCTTCAAAAGTTAATCAGGTCATCTACTCGTCACTATATATCCATTTATTAACTTTCAAAGCTCTAGCTCTAATAGTTTTTAGATATTTTGCTGACTAGGTAAAAATGCCCAAAATTACAAAGGGCCATAACTCAAGAAGTATTTTTTCAAAATTTCTTCAGAAGTTAATCAGGTTGTCTACTCATCACTACCAGTTTATTCATCAAGTTTCAAGGCTCTAGCTCCAACGCTTTTTGAGATATTTTGCTGACAAAGTAAAATTGCCCAAAATTACAAAGGGCCATAAATCATGACATATTTTTAAAATTTCTTCAAAAATTAATTAGGTTATCTACTCATCACTACAAATCCATTTACTAAGTTCCAAGGCTCTAGCTCAAACAGTTTTTGAGATATTTTGCTGACAAGGTAAAAATGTCCAAAATTACAAAGGGGCATAACTCAAGAAGTATATTTCAAAATTTTCTTCCAAAGTTAATCAGGTTGTCTACTCATCACTACCAGTCAATTCATCAAGCTTCAAGGCTCTAACTTCAACAGTTTTTGAGACTTTTTGCTAACAAGGTAAAATGCCCAAAATTACAAAGGGCCATAACTCATGACGTATTTTTCAGAATTTCTTCAAAAGTTAATCAGGTCATCTACTCATCACTACAAATACATTTATTAAGTTCCATGACTCTAGCTTTAACATTTTTTTAAGATATTTTGCTGACAAGGTAAAAATGCCCAAAATTACAAAGGGCCATAACTCAAGAAGTATTTTTTCAAAATTTCTTACAAAGTTAATCAGGTTGTCTACTCATCGCTACCAGTCTATTCATCAAGTTTCAAGCTTCTAGCTCCAACGGTTTTTGAGATAGTTTGCTGACAAGGTAAAAATGCCCAAAATTCAATGGGCCATTACTCATGTAGTATTATTCAGAATTTCTTCAAAAGTTAATCAGGTCATCTACTCATCACTACAAATCAATTTACTAAGTTTCAAGGCTCCAGCTCAAACAGTTTTTGAGATATTTTGCTGACAAGGTATAAATGCCCAAAATTACAAAGGACCATAACTCAAAAAGTATTTTTCAAAATTTTCTTCCAGAGCTAATCAGGTTGTCTACTCATCACTACCAGTCTATTCATCAAGTTTCAAGGCTCTAGCTTCAATAGTTTTTTAGATATTTTGCTGACAAGATTGCATCCCTATTTTTTCAAAGGGCCATAACTCAGAAAAGGGGCGTAATCCTGTCAAGAAAAAAAATACGTATCAGCTTTTTTTTCATGAGGAATTTCAAAACAGTAGCATTCACGGTTCTAAAGTTATGCAATGCATCAAAAAGCGTGACGGACAGATGGATGGACGGACGAACAACCCAGAAGCAACATTCCCCTCCAACTTCTTTGAAGTTGGGGGCATAATAATTGTATGTAAGCACAGACCATGCTTTTTGTAAAAGCTAATACTTGTCACTGACACACAGTCTGACATGGTTACATTAACCTTTTTATTAGATATCCTGAACTACAAGCATTAAACTGCGCAATTGGATCGGTATTCTCTAATCTAGAGCAATTAGACCAATAATTTGATTACACGAGATCTGGACAAAATCTAGACTGCTCCACATGACCTCGTAGAACGAGGACTGTAGAAAACCAATTTTACCAGAACAAATACCCCCCTGGTAATCTAGATCACATTGAGCACTTGCTAATTCAAGCGTTTACTTTTGTTGTATAAATAGATGGGCTTCCCCAATTTGATCCATTGTGCAGGTACATTGAAAACCGTAGCATGCAATTTGTTATTTTAACCCTTAAAGCGCCAAGCAAAATTTGTAGCAGACGACATTTTTTTTCCAATTATTTTCAAAGAAAACAAGTATTGGTGTTTCATGTGAATTCTCTGCAGCAGAAATATCAAGACTGTTCTTTCTTTGAAACATAAATCAAACGGTCATCCGCTGCAGTTGTGATAATTGGTGCTTTAAGCTTAGACGGTATTTCTATATATAGTCACCAGTGTAAACATTATGACTGCAATGAATACTTCTTGCGCCAAGCGAGTTTTTTAGAAGATGACATTTCACACACACGCACGCACGCGCGCGTGCGCGCGCACACACACACACGTCAAAGAAACAAGATGAATCGTCTGCTAAAATAATATAAATGTCGTCTGCTGCAGTGGTAATTGGCACTTTAAGGGCAAAATGTCTTAAAAAGCATATTAGGCTCTAGATTGGTTATAGTAACCTTTCACGCCCAATGTCCTCTAAACGGACATAAGTTAGTTACTAAAGACCCAGATCAGACGCTGCAAAATTCAGAACCTGATCAGGGTTTAAAATTGCTTGCTACACCAGGCAACTATAAAAATGCTGGCCCATGTACGTTAATCAGAAATAAACAATAAAACACTGATAGAGCTGCTGTTCTATAAATAAAACAGGAGAATCCGATACACTTTTGTTTACAGGATGACGTGTTGTCATCAGCCAATGCCAGCGGCGGAATTGAACACGTGTCTATGGTTTACTTCACAGTCGTCAATCTTTACAATAGTAAATTTGTCAACAAAATAAAAGGTGTTAACAGCTGGCGGCTGTTTCGGTTATAAAACTCACAAACACAGAACAGTGTCATCGCTCTTGAATGTTTTTTTGTTTTTCCTGGACATATTTTTTTTGGGATGCTGTCCACCAGAAAAGCTAATTCTGACAGCGCACTACGATCCTGACTACAAATGATTGGACCAAGTTTCCGCAGGTACATTTTGTACTGACACAGTTTTTGTTTTGACCTCTGTGTATTCATCCGCGTTAGAACGGTTTTTATTCGCTGATCGGCACACAATGTAGTACCCGACCGCTTTCTTAGTAATTTTTATATTTCAGTTATACTGCATTTGATTACCACAAAAATAAATTATCCTAAACATCGACTAACCTTATAATCAAAATTGTATCAAAATATTTCCATACTGTAAAATAATGATTTGAGTAATAAGGCGGAAGCACTAGAACTATAGCTATAATAGTGTTGAAAACTATTCAATAGACGGAAGATTAAGAGTGCCATCGTACGATAACTAGAGTCTCCGAATTCACTTCGTGAATTCACCGACTAAAAATCTGACCCACAGGGTTTGCTTTGTGATACAGGCAGTGATTCATGGGGACAATTTTTCTTTATGATTTTAAGAATGTGATTTAGATATTCCTGGAGAAAAACTAATAGCAAACAGTGGAGACCCTGATCAGATGCTGCAGAATGCAGAATCTGATCTGTATCTGCACTGTGTGCTATATCTGGGGTCTCCAGACTAAAATGGGTTAACATCAGGAAAACATGCCTATATAATTTTGTCCCCCTTAAACCCCATTTTTATATAGTAAAACTGGAGTTTACAGGCCTGTGGTATACATTATTTTTCTTATTTCTGCTAAAAACATAGATTGTGGGTACTCATTAGAACTGCCTCACCAAGATGGTTCTAACAAATACCCACAATCTATGTTTTGAGCAGAAATATGAAAAATATCAGAGTTTTTTTTTTTTTTTGAAAATTTTCAGTTTTTGCAGGTGAAATTTTCTATGTATTTGAATAGGCGTGTTTTCGTAATGAGATATTGACTGCTAAATAAGTATACCTGTTAAACTGAGGTGAAAAGCAATTCTCTGAAAGGCTATTATCCAAGAACATTGTTGGATACTGTATCCGACCTAATTACCTTACATACCCTTAAAAGTGCAGTCAAGCAGTTTTGTAGGCTTCAGATTGCAGCCTGTGTTCTTTTATCTCCTTCTTTATAAAAGCATATGTTGTTAGTACTCGATAAGTTGAGGCAATTCAAATGAGTACCCACAACATATGCTTTTATAAAGAAAATCAGAAAAAGGGACAAAAAGCATCGCATAAGCATCATTTGATAAGTCCTTCACTGATCTTTTTTCTTTAAGTATACCCTTAGTATAGGTAGGTACATATTTTACCACAAGCCTTCCAAGCAGTTTTGAAAAACCTAAGGGCACAGTGCAGAAATTAGTTTGAATACAGTACTTTCATAGTCTTCGATCTTTTGTAGAAAAAGCCAGGGTCCAGTTGTTCAAAGCGTCGTTAGCTTAACGAGCTCGTTAAGGGTCATTTCGTTAAGTGTTTTAGTGGAGTCAATATACAATATTCTGATATTTTTTGCTGAAAAAATGTGAGTAGCTTTTGCACTGCAAAAGCTACACATTTTTTCAGCAAAAAATTTCAGCATATTTGCGTATCACTCGATGTAAATTTTAACGAATCGTTAACTAATGATGTCGTTAGTTTTGAACAACTGGGCCCAGGCAAATATCAAGACAACTACATGTATGAGAATATGGAGTCCTAAATGCTGCCTACTGGTATACTTTAACTTTCAGGAATGTGTAAATGGCATGTTTTCAAGAAAGTAACTGAGATGTATTTGATTTTTATGAATTTTAAAGTGCATAGCTTGAACTTTTATCTGAGTATTCCATTAGCTTGGCTATTCATGTCCAGGATTCAGGTTCTGTGGTGAAACTCTTAACTGTTTGAAGGACACAGCTTTTAACCCTTTTAGCCTGGCAGACCAGAACATACCTGTGCAAACAGTGCAGATCCAGATGAGATGGCTCATAATGATACATCTCATCATGATCTACACTGTTTGCCATTCAGTATTGGATTTTAACTGAAACCCATATTTGCATCATTTAAGGACATGTCCAAATTTAAACCCTTGTCCTGCTGAACCCGAATATATACTGCCTTTGCAAACAGTGTAAAGCCAGATCAGTTGGCTTCTGAAGAAGCCAACTGAACTGGATCTGCACTGTTTGCCATTAAGTATGTGAATTTATAGAAACAATTCAGATCAAGTAATCTGATTGGCTAAAAATTAAAAGTAGGCGTGGCATCTTAATTTATTCAGCAGGACAAGGGTTAAGGATGGATGAATCCAATTCAGGAATTCAGGGGTGAAAGTGGTAACCTACCTCTGACCACAACAGTTCTGGTTAGGAGTCCAACTTCTGCCCTAAATGGTACTGTCACTTGTCCAACACCTTCAGGACCATCATACACCTCATCTACTCCAGTATGTGTATAATTAAGTGGTTCTGTTAAAGTTAATATAGCATCATCGCCACTGATTGTGATGCTCTCTATTTCACGTTTCTCATTCTGATTCTGTGAATGACGGTCTCCTGTTGTCGCAATGACAATTTCATCACCAGCAGCCCAATTTGTGGCATGTCCCAGTGGTATTGTGATAGTGCTTGAACCTTCATTTGCAGTTGCTGATAGTCGAGTCCAGGGTGTTGGAATGTTCTTGCCTGTGTCAAGAAAGGATAAAATATAAAATCAGCCACTCTTAAAGCTTGGCACTATGGGTAAAACTTTTAGTGGACAACTTTTTTAAATATTTTTCTTATTTTCCCAGAAAACAGGATTTGACATTTCATGCAAATTGTCTCCAGTGGAGATAATTTGAAATGTCAGATCCTATTTTTTGGGGGAAAAAAAAAAATCAGAAAAATATCACCAACTCTTCTCTTGCTGAACACGACATGCCCTGTCTTAGCAAACAGTACAGATCCAGATCAGTTGGCTTCTTCAGAAGCCAACTGATCTGGATCTCCACTATTTGTCATTAAATATGTGAATTTCTATCAAAAACTTGGATCAAGTAATCTGATTGGCTGGAAATTAGAAGTGGGTGTGGCATTATAATTTATTCAGCATGACAAGGCTTAAAACACCAATCACGACTGCAGTGGACAACATTTTGATTTTTTTTTTTTTTTTTTTTTTTTTTTTTTTGAGAGACAACAAGGTTTGACATTGCTCTAAATAATTAAAAAATATAGCAGATAGTGAGCAAAGCTCACATACCCCTGGCCATAGCTATCAGAGGTATGGTGAACTAATTTTGTATATGCAAATTTCCCTTACTATTGCATGGGAGAGACGGGGAAAAAATCTCAGCATCTTGGCTTTCTCTTACACAACATACTTCACCATTGTCAGGGTCTATACAAACTGTGAAGACTCTGGCTAAAATAGCAGTTGAAAAATCTGTGACTGATTTTATGAGAAAGAAAGAAAAATGGACAAATAAAAAAAATGATATGCATGAGGATGTTCATTTTTCTCTTACACAATACAACTACTCATACCCAATGTTTGTACCAAATTTCAAAATCATAGGAGCAGTAGTTCCTGAGAAATCTTTGACAAAAAAAATATTAGAGAAAAAGTAAAATGGACAAATAAAGAGAATGATAAGCAAGAGATTGCTGATTCTGTCTTACATGATACAAGTAGTCATACCCCATGCTTGTACCAAATTTCAAAATCCTAGGTACAGTAGTTCCTGAGAAACGTTTGACACAAATTTCCCAATGAATTACATTGGAGTAAGAGATGGAAAAAAGGGAAAACTGGTAAAAAGAAGGCAGAATAAATTTCAGCATCATGGTTTTCTTTTTACAGAATATAGTTCAACCCTCTGTAGGTGTATACAAAATTTGAAGACTCTGGCTCTCATAGGAGCTCAGAAATCTGTGACAAAACAATTTACTGGAGAAAAAGAAAAATGGACAAATAAGAGAAAAGATAAGCATGAGGACACATGTCATACCCAATGTTTGAACAAATTTCAATATCTTAGGTGCAGTAGTTCCTGAGAAATCTTTGACTGAAAAATAGTTACACACACACAAACACACACACACACACACATACACATACACACATACACACACACACACACAGAGAAAAACATTGTTACGGAAAAAACGAAAACTATATACCCCTATACACTTTGTATGCTGAGTTAGCCCAGAGAGTGGTAACGGTTGATTAAAGAGAAAAGCAATGTTAGCAATGCATGAATGATACAAAAGAGCTTGAGAAATCATTCATTTTGAGACAACTTTTGCACGCAGGAATTTGAAATGTGTGTTTGTAAAACACTATGCCCCCAACTATATGCTTGTCCACATAAAGTGCTACAGTTTAACCCTTGCCTTGCTGAATAAATTAAGATGCCATGCTCACTTCTTGCTTCCAGCCAATCAGATTACTTGATCCTGGTTTTTGATAGAAATTCACATATTTAATGACAAACAGTGCAGATCCAGATCAGTTGGCTTCTTCAGAAGCCAACTGATCTGGATCTACTGTTTGCTAAGACAGGGCATGTCATGTTTAGCAAAAGAAAGGGTTAAAAAAATTATTCTGAGTTTTTTCTTAGTGAGCTACTATTCAGTCCCAACAAGTATTAGCTTTTTCAAAAAGCTAACAGGTCATTTAACTTCAGCAATTGCTTGTACACTTATGCCACACATGATGGCGTATATTATCAAGATTCAATGAACTAACCTAAATGACTCCAGTTATTTTCCGAGTCTCGGTTCACTCTGAACTGTCAAATATACCTCTGACAACCACAAATAAGAAATACCACAGACTTTGTTTCTTGACAGTTACTATTATCCTATCAGTTTTGTAACATTTTGACTCTAGCAGATCCCAAGATAAGCTGATTCTAGAGAAATGTCATATTTATTGATGTATGATTAGCAGAACTTGATATGCGGCTTGCAAGGGCAAGCCGCAATAAGCTCATGAAGTTTCAAGGTCCTAAGCTC
Source organism: Anodontia alba (assembly GCA_964016985.1). Classification (NCBI taxonomy): domain Eukaryota; kingdom Metazoa; phylum Mollusca; class Bivalvia; order Lucinida; family Lucinidae; genus Anodontia; species Anodontia alba. Next base: position 45,117,091 of record OZ024831.1, read on the forward strand.
AAATGGATATTGAGATATCTTGCTGATAAGAAAAGTGTGATGTTTAACAAACAGACAAATGGATGAACAACCCAAGAGCAATAAGCCCTCCAACTTGCCAACTTCTTCTATGCTGGAGGCGAGGCATAAAAATAAGCCATACTTTTCCTTTGCAAAATGGAAATGTCTGAGTATCTTACCATGCAGCTCAAGCAATCCCTCTCTAACAGCCACAACTTTGCCTCCAAACACAGGTATTTCTTTGTCTCTGTGGTGTCCATAAAGAGTGATTATAGCTTTATTCAGACATGGGTCTTCCCTTGTGCCAATCTACAAAGGACAATGACAACAGAATTATTTTTTTTTTTTTCTTTTTTTTTTTTACATTTTCATTAAGGGACATATTGTAAACCCTGGTCCTGCTGAACCAGGATATGCCCGTTTTGTAAACTGTAGATTCAGATCAGTGAAGAAGCAACTAATCTGGATCTGCAATATTTGTATTTAGTATGTGAACTTGTATCAACCACTCTGATCAAGCAAACTGATTGGCTTAAAATTAGAAGTAAGTGTGGCATCTAAATTTACAAAAGGTTTGCTACCTTTTTCACAGACAAATGGATGAACAACCCAAGAGCAATAAGCCCTACAACTTGCCAACTACTTCTATGCTGGAGGCGAGGCCTGCTGGTCCTGCTGAACCAGGATATGCCCATTTTGTAAACAGTGTAGATTCAGATCAGTGAAGAAGCAACTGATCTGGATCTGCAATATTTGTCATTTAGTATGTGAACTTGTATCAACCACTCTGATCAAGCAAACTGATTGGCTTAAAATTAGAAGTAGGTGTGGCATCTAAATTTACTCAGGAAAACAAGGGTCAATTTTATCACCATATTTACTGTTTATATTCAGACAGACAGGCCTAAGAAATGGTGTAGACCTAGATGAAACCCCAAAAATGTGGTGTCTCATGTTGGCACTCATTTAGCAATTTTTTGACACAATATCGGTTAGTAAATTGTACTCAAATTTTAGAACAAATATGGTAAGGAGTTGAGGTGTCTGATTACTTAGCATAAATAGGGTACTCATTTTTGCTGTCGGCCATACCTTAATTAACCCTCGTCCTGCTGAACCCGAATATACCCTGCCTTTGCAAATAGTGTAGATCCAGATCAGTTGGCTTCTGAAGAAGCCAACTGATCTGGATCTGCACTATTTGCTATTGAGTATGTAAGTTTAAAGCAACAATCTGGATCAAGTAATTTGATTGGCTGAAATTTAGAAGTTGGCATGGCATTTTAATTTATTCAGCAGGGCAAAGGTTAACACACCTATGTAAACTGTATACAGGTTAGCTATAGCTCTGAACATTACAATAACACGCCTATTCAAATATATAGAAAATATCACCTCCAAAAACTGAAAATTTTCAGATAAAAAACTCATATTTTTTCACATTACTGCTCAAAACATAGATCGTGGGTACTTGTTAGAACCGCCTCGGTGAGGCAGTTCTAACGAGTACCCACAATCTATGTTTTTAAGCAGAAAAAAGAAAAGTAATGTAAACCCCTGTAAACCCCAGTTTTACTATATAAAAGCGCGGTTTAAGGAGGTCAAAATTATATAGGTATGTTTTCGTGATGATAAGGCACTTTTTCAACCCCAAATATTAGTATATTTCCTACTTCTTCATTAAAGCATAGGCCATACCAAATAAATTAATAGATTCTCATCCAAATTTTAGAGAAAAAAATGGGGCGGATGGGTGGATTTTATTTTTTTATTTTTTTTAATTTTCATGGAAAACATTGATCAAAGCAAAACAATAGGAGAAGGAGGTAAAATGTTCTATATATTTGAATAGATGTGTTTTTGTAATGACAAGACCACTTTTAGACAGTACTAAAGGTTGTCTCAATAGTGGAGTTTTACTGTTCACAAAAAATGAAAACAGTTTGCCCTTAACCTTTAAAATGCCAAGAAAACTTGCATCTGAAAATGTCCTCTGTTTATGTCGTCTGCTGAATATTCTTGCAAACTTTTCAAACCTATTTTTGCATACAGGCAAACAGTGTGGACCCTGATCAGACTGCTCCTTGAGGAGCAGTCTGATCTGGGTCCACACTGTTCGCAAAAATGACTTTTAAAATCACAAGCAGATGACAAAGCAGACGACAATTGTTGTGATTGGCAGTTTAAGGGTTAAAAGAAATAAAGAAATATTTGCTCCCCTTGGGTGTATACTTTTTTGTTTTTCAGTATATCCCTTTCAAAGGGAAGTTAAAAGCAATTCTGACAGAGTTGCTGCCCTTTCCTCTTAACCCATTTTAGTCTTGAGACTCCTAACAAGAGGCTCAAGGGCCATGCAATTTCTTCCAGTATTGCCACAGCAACTAGGATACAAATTTGACTATACCATAAAAAGGTCAACGGTCATCCTAATATCATCATTTGAACAAACTTAGTAGGCTTTGAGTCCCCAAAGCTGTATACCAAGATTCAGCCTTTAAGCTTTCTAAGTTCTGGAGAAGAAGTGTTTTACAATATATGTGCATGACAGCCATCTTGTTCAATGGCGCGGAACTGTTTGACTAAATTGTCAACATCGTTTAAACAGACTGAAGGCCCCATGTGTAGTCAAATGAAAATTGTTCAAGAGATTTCAGAGAAGAAGACGTTTAAAGATTTCATGATTTTATATATGTATAAAGCCCAGGGGCAAGGGCAGATAACCCCCCCTAAAATTTGATGGTATCTAAACAGTTTTACATCTTTAAACAAACATTATAAGTTTCAGGCATTAGTCTTTAATACATACTGAGAAAATGACTTTTCAATATTTTCCCCATACAACTGTATGAGAGCACAAATTTGACCTTGCCATAAAGAGGTCAAAGGTCAACCCATGACAATCATTTAAAACAACTTGATAGACCTTGTCCCTGATGCTGTATACTTAGATTCAGCCTCAAAGCTTTCTTGGTTCTGGAGAAGAAGATTTTTAAGTGAATTACCATATATGGGCATGGAAGCTATCTTGTTCAATGGCCCGGAAACATTCAAACGAATTGTCAATTACCCTTTCAACAGAAGGCCCTATGTGAAATCTGGTGAAAATTGCTCAAGCAATTTCAGAGAAGAAGACATTTAAAAATAACATAATTTTATACTTATATATAGCCTATAGGGAAAGGGCAGATATCCCCCAGAGGACAAAATTTTGATTGTAACTAAAAAGTTTTACTACTTTGATCATACATTGTAAGTTTCAGCCATTTGTCTTTAAAACATTTTGAGACAGAGTTGTCAGAAGACAATGCAGCTCACCAAAAACACGGTGTTGACCAAATATGAAAGCTATATCTTACATACTTCAGCAGTCATGTACACTTTAAAAAAATTTAAACACAGCTGTAAATGACAAAGTATGACCTGACCTTGACCTAGGCAGAAGGTCAAACTAAGGAAGGGGTGTGTGCTTTTGAAAGGTCTTACCCTAAGGCAGGTGTGGGCCAAATATTAAAGCTGTACCTTGAATACTTTAGCAGTTACGTACACTTTTCAAAACTTAAACACAGAACTTGAACATGGGTTTAAATGACAAAGTATGATCTTATCTTGACCTAGGCAGAAGGTTAAACTGAGAAAGGGGTGTGTGCTATTGAAAGGTCTTACCCTAAGGTAGGTGTGGGCCAAATATTAAAGCCATATCTTGAATACTACAGCAGTTAGGTACACTTTTCAAAACTTAAACGCAGAACTTGAACATGGGTTTAAATGACAAAGTATGACCTTATCTTGACCTAGGCAGAAGGTTAAACTGAGAAAGGGGTGTGTGCTGTCGAAAGATCTTACCTTAAGGTAGGTGTATCTTGAATTTTTCAGCAGTTAGGTACACTTTTCAAAACTTAAATGCAGTACTTGAACATGGGTTTAAATGACAAAATATGACCTGACCTTGACCTAGCGAGGTCAAACTGAGAAAGGGAAATGTGCTATTGAAAGGTCTTACCTTAAGGCAAGTGTGGGCTAATATTAAAGTGATTTCTTGAATATGTCAGTAGTTACATACACTTTTCAAAACTTAAGTGCATAACTTAAACATGGGTGTAAATGACTAAGTGTGAACTGATCCTGACCTGTATAGAGGGTCTAACTTGGGGATGGGGGTATTTGGTATTGAAAGGTCTTACCCTAAGGTAGGTGTAGGCCAAATATGAAAGCAGTATCTGAAATACTTAAAATAAAAAATATGCACACCTTTGAAAACTTAAACATTGTACTAACGCAGATGCCAATGCAGATGCAGACACCGACGCAGACACACACTGATGCCAACTACTGTGTGACAACATAAGCTCTCCAGGAACATAGTCCCTGTGAGCTAAAATGACTTTTCAACATTTTTCAAATATAAATGTATAGGGATGTAAATTTGACCTTGCCATAAAAAGGTCAAAAGTCAATGTAAAATCATCATTTGAACAAACTTGGTAGATTTTGAGTCCTCTATGCGATATACCAAGATTCAGCCCCAAAGCTTTCTTGGTTCTGGACAAGAAGATTTTTAAGTGTTTTTACCATATATGGGCATGAACGAATTTTCAATCCCCCTTTAACAAAAGGCTCCGCATGAAGTTTGAAGAAAATTGGCCCAGAGCAGGGCTCAAGAAAATGCTGGTTCATCGATCAGAGACCAGTTTTTGGAGCCCTGGACTGATTTGCATTACAAAAGGACATGACAAAATCGGTTCATGTTTTCTTATATTCGACTTTGAAATTTACACCTTACCTGCAGCTATAAAAATAAACCAAAACTTTTGTCAAAACAACACTAACCACGTATTTTATACTAGAAATCGTTTTAAACAATCTTCTCTTTCTTAGTGCTTTTTCATCTGCATGTCAAACATAAGTAACTGCCCATTTGATTGACATGTAAAAAAATCAATACTTGCTGTTACAAAATTTATCCTTAGTATTGGGACACCTTAACGCCTTACCATACTGATCCTAAAATTTGAACAAGTCTTTTATATTGCTGTATGAGTGGTAGACAGCGTAGATGCAGATCAGAAGCCACACATTTTGTGGCATCTAATCTGGGTCTTCACTGTTTGCTCAAGCTTGTCTGTCCCAGCCCTTGGGGTTATTACAGCAAGTGTAAAAGGGACAGGACTTCACACCTGCTTGATTGCCCATTTTTCTTGCTGTTGTAAATTTGTTTAATTTTAAATTATCTTTAATTTTCTTCATTGTGACTTTAATGTGCTTCTGCTGAAGTCCGATATGCTGGGCTTTGACGCAGCATTACGGTAAAACACTATCTCTCCTGCAGAGTTCAGGCGAGTTTCCATGCGCCGTCTGTCCCACTGGACTGGGCAGCAACAGCATCTTCTGCAACGGCTGCAAGCATTGGGTGCACAAGAAATGCAGTGGGCTCAAGCGCTTGACAAAGGACCCTGACTACAGATGTACATGGTGCCAGGGAACTGCATGCCCCTTGGACGGCAGACAACAGAGGAAAGTCCAAGTTGGACTTGGTAGCTTCCTTTTGCTACCTAGGAGACATGCTCTCGGCAGCAGGTGGCTGTGAACTTTCAACCACAACACGTGTGAAAACCACCTGGAAGAAGTTCAAGGAGCTGCTACCAGTTCTCTCTTCACGCCACTTCTCTTTCAAGACACGTGGCCAAGTGGACAGCTCTTGTGTGCCGAGCACAATGCTCCATGCCAGTGAGACTTGGCCATTGACAAAACCAAACCTCCAACGTCTGCAGCAGAATGACAGGGCAATGATCAGACAGATCTGCAATGTCAGGCCGCAAGACCAGGTCCAATGAACTACTTGCGCAGCTTGGCATTGAGAATCTGGACCTCATTCTGAAGGAGAGAAGGTTCCGCTGGTATGGACATGTGGAACTCTCCAGTGGTGCAGTCAAGACAGCCTTTCACATACAGGTTGAGGGAAAGCCTGGGCCTGGGAGGCCCAAGATGACATGGAAGCAGCTGACAGAGGGATTGCTCTTGGCTATCAACCCTCATGATAGAAATATGTGGAGATCTGGTGTGAGATCTGCCATGCGTGCAGCAAGCCAGCTATCTGGAAGGGGGCCCACTGATGTGGATCTTGCCCCTGTACCTGCATGTTACTCAAAAATCTGATTATGATATATGATGACTATTGTACTTTTTTTTAGACTGGTCCGTTGAAAGAAAGAAAAATGTAGTGGCTAGCTGCAGTGCAATGAAAACATGAAAACCATGACGTGAAGAGATTCTGGTTGTTTCCTTATGCGCTCTCCACTGATGGAGTGCTCCGATGATGTGAAAGTGGATTAAATTGACCGTATCTGATAATTTTCCCCACGCTTTTCAAACCTCCCACCCCACGCACCCCCATTCCGTCCTTATGTCTGTCTGTAATGTCACACCATTGCTCCTAGACCATTTAAGCTAAAATCTTGAAACTATCACAGGCAATAGCCCTATGGATGAGGACTGGAGGAACTCATTCAGAATTATGATGTAACCCCTGGGGGCAGGGCCAGGGGGGTGTGCCCCGAAAGGTCCAAAATCCATTTTGTACAAACATTGTCATGTTGCATATCAAATCAAAGGTAATGAAGAGTCGAATACAGTGGTGCAAAAATTTTGCCCCGTGGGCATGTCTGGGGGTCACCAGAGGTCAAAAAGTAGAATTTTGGGTCCTTTTTTTTTTGATTGTCACACAACTCCTCCTAGGCTTTTTTAGCTAGAACTTTGAAACTGTCATAGGTAATAGCCCTATGGATGAGGACTGGAGGAACACATTTGTGCTCAGAGATATGTGATAGCGCTGGGGCTGGGATATGTGATGGCACACCATCAACTTGCTCTAGTATTGAGCTATATATTGCCATTTATAAACGTGATCTTCATGTGCAGGTAAGTTCAGCAAGTGTAATCAATGTTGGTATATCATTCGTTATGTTAAAAATAAACCAGCATCTGCGTTTGGAAATTGCAATAAGGAAATTCTTTAATAATGGTTACAAAAAATACCAAAATCTCCTCTGGGCAAGCTCCGTAAATGCGGCCGAAAATGACTGGACCGATTGGCAATTTTTAGTTTCTCAAGCCCTGGCCATGGGGTTTCAGAGGAGAAGTCATTCAAAGATGTGGATGGATGACAGAGGAGGGATGGACGATGACGGATGGCAAATGATAACAATAGCTCATCCTGAGCTTTCAGCTAAGATGAGCTAAAAAGGTATATTGGCAAACAGTGTAGCCCTAGACCAGACACTGCTGAATGCAGCATCTGGTCAGGGTCTCCACTGTTTGTAAAATGTTTAGCCATTTTTCTCTAGGAATAACTTCCAATACACAATATGGAGTGAGTTTATTCAGTCTAAAAATGGGTTCAATGTTTGTAACTTTACAGTGTTTGAATTTTAAGGACATTAAATTATAGAACCATAGAAGAAGAAAGTGTACATTCTGACAGGTTCGCCCATTGAAGACTCAAATCAGCCTGTGCATCGGCATAGCCTGATCAGAGTATTCATTCTGTGCATGAAGAAACTTTGCATTATTGGTTGTCTAAAATGTACCAAGCAAAGATTCTGATCAGACTGCACAAATGTGCAGGTTGATCTGAATCTTCACTTGGCACACATGTCGGAATACATTTTCCGACGTCGGGGCTCATGTTATATTACCCACCTGTAGCTTTCCTCCATCTACAATAAGAACAATATGGGCTTGTAACTCAACTCTGGGCTTTGTACAATCAAAAATCAATTGACCTGCAAGAAAAATATACTTCATTTTAAGGCTTAGCACTTTGGGTAAAATTTTCAGCAGACAACATTTTGAAACAGTTTTCTAAATTTTCCACACTTCATGCAAAATAAAGGAGACAATTTGCATGAAATGTCAAAGACAATTTTCTGGGAAAAATTAAAAAAAAAATATATCATTTTGTCATCTGCAGAATTTGTCCAGATAGTTGTAAAGGTTAAATCCTCCCTTGCAAGACAAGGATATTCCTAAGAATTTTTAAATACATTATCTATAGCTTTTGGACCAACAGTTCCACTGTTCAGGTGTATAACCCATTTATGCTGAGTGGATTATTCCAGCTGAATGCTTTCTAACAGAAGGGGTGTCTGGTTGGTTTCTATTATTGCCATGTTTTAAAGAAATTCCTGTATTTAATGTAAATAGAGTAGACCCTGATCAGATGCTGTGTTCTCTGATATCTGATCTGGGTCTACACTGTTTGCACAGACAAGAATGTGCCATGCCAAAGCCGAAGCTGAGCCAAGGCCAACATGTGACCAATGCCGACGCTAACGGGACCTGCACAAAAATCAATATGTCTCCCTCCCTGTAGGTGAGGGGACATAATTTCTTTCATATGGTTAGATGTATATGCTACATTTTGAAAACCAAATTTTCTTCTTGTTCAGCTCAGTCACTTACATCATAAGAAATCTCTCCCCCATAATCTATGAGTACACCTTCAGATATTTTCACACTGTGGTATGCCAGGGATGGATCCAGGACGATTTCTGAGGAGGTTGGATTTTATCAAATTACCCTACTTACTCTTCACATTTGGAAAGACAGGCCTGAGCAAACAGTGTAGAACCAGATCAGATGCTGCATTCTGGTCTACACTGTTTGCCACTTACTCAGCAATTTTACACACATCCATGGGTAGTAAAATGGGTGATGAAGAGAAGTATAAGGTAATGAGTAAGGGGTGTGAATTGTTTATTTGTGTTGAGATTTTACAGCCCAGTCAACCCAATGGGGTCATGCCAAGCGCAGTCAGTTTACCTATCCACACTTTTACTAGGCAGGCTTAGTCCTCTAAGCGGTAACCAGTATTATGAACATTCTTTCTCCAGAAACTGACAACTGCCCTTCTTGAATCAGGGGAAGGGAGAGAATGACCGTAGAAAATATTTCATGATCAATCTCAAGGAAAGAATGATGCCGAACCCACAACCTCCAGATCACCATTTGAACAGGCATCAACTGAGCCACCAAGGCTGGCAAGGGGTGTGAATATTAAGGGTAAATACTGTATCCCAAATTTATCAAACTGATCCAAAATTTCTCATGAAAAATGAAATATTGAGTCAAAGAAGGGTTTGACTGCGCCCTCGCCCTCACCACCCCCCCACCCCCCCAACCCACATCCCCCACCCCAAACATCCTTTGAATTAGCACCTGCATGCTCTGAAGACCCCATTTACTTGTAGCTCTACCCATTGCTTACCTTGAATAAGAAGCGATTTCAGGACAGGCGTGTCTGTATCTAGAAGAACAATTTGTTCTTTAGGAATCACAATCAGTTCTCCTTTTGCTGGGAGAGGCCCATTGCCCCATGTCGCTGGTGAACTCCATGCATCAATGTACCAGAATTTTGAGCTTCCATCTGTCTCCTATGAAGAAAAGAAACTATTTACCATATTTACTTTTATTTGGACAGATGTTTGGTGTTTTACGTCCCTTGCAACATTATTTAGACATATTGAAACAATGGAAGGGTGATGATGAAGGGCTTTGTGCAATGAAACGCCATACAGTCATAAGCTGAATTAACCTGTCCGACGTATTGTTAAAACTTTGATCACTAAATATTGCATATATGTTAATATTTTGCTGAAAAAATGTGAGTAGCTTTTGCATTTGCAGGTGATAACCATTACCATTTTTACCAACATCTTAACTCCTATCCACACTTGTGCTAGATCTTTAACAATTCCATTTAACTACCCACTGATGTATTTAATGAACGCTTTGACAGCACTAGTGGGTCATTTGTCTCTGCGTAGGCTGGGAAAATGGCCCTGAAGGGGGACAAGACTACTTCATTTAACCCTTCTTAATAGTGCAGCTATAAATAACCATAATCTGGATTTCAAATGTGCAGTTTGATTTCATTGGTCAATGATAATCAATCATGTGGACAACAACTTTAAGGAAACTTTGGTGTAAGTATACTATGGCTCAACTGTAAACAATTGACCCAAATTGGAAATTGGAAGACAAAGAGTGCAGATCCTGATCAGACCCAATCTGTGGCATTTGGTCTGGGGTTGTCTACATTGGTTGCTCAGTATTTTTTGTGCAAATACTTAGGCAGGCTTGTGGAAATTCCATCCCAGTGAGTAGTCTACATAAATCTATAGCGGGCCTTCATCGACCTGTCAGGGTAGCTGACGGGCCGATAATGACCCGCTTAGATTTATGTAGAATGCTAGCTGGGATGCCTGATTTGTCCAACTTGTCCCATTTCCCTGAGGACAAGTAAGAATTGAACTTTAATTTACTTGTCCTGGGACATGGACCTCATTGCTAAGCAGACAATTCACATGTAAAGTCGTTGTATTTCTCTGAAAATAAAAAAAATGAGAATGACGTCAGCTTCAAATTTGCTTGTTGCTTTAAGAGTTAACAAATATTCAAACCCAATAGGCTTACAATTATTTAGCACAATTTAACTGGCTCAGAGCAGTATGAAAGTGGAATTTATACACTGATAAATGCAACAAGCAGGGAATCCAATAACTATTAACTTTGTGCAAATTTCATATAAGAGCTATTTTATCCAAATGCAATATATGCAATATATGACCCACTTGTTTGTTTGTTTGATTTGGGCTTAACGTCGCTTTCAACAATCTTTCAGTCATATCGCAACAGTGTCTGGATGTGGCAGGGAGCTCAATGCTCACTTTTAGAGTGCTGCCTCACTGAAATATCACGCCCCAGACACTTTGACATGATATTCCACCCAGTCACATTATACTGACACTGAGCTGACCAGTTCCGATTCCTAGCTCTACTTTCTTAATGCTGAGCGCCAAGTGAAAGAGCAGCTAGTACCATTTTTAAAGTCTTTGGTATGACCTGGCCGGGGATCAAACCCGCAACCTCCCGGTCACAAAGCGGATGGTCTACCACTGAGCCACTGTGCCGGTATATGACCCACTTGGAAAGATAAGAAATAAAATCTATTTTGAGAGATTTTATGGATGTGTAAATACTGGCAAATCAGCATCACAAATACAACACTAGAGAAAGTCGATGGTGCACCATTGCATATCCCTGCACTAGCCCCGTCACATATCTCCATGCACATCAAAATTCCAAACACGTTCCTCTATGGCTATTACCTGTGACACTTTCTAGGTTCTAGCTGAAAAAGCCTAAGAGTTGTGTGGACCCAAAATCCTACTTTTTGACCTCTAGTAACCTCCAGACATGCCCCAGGGGCAAAACTTTTGCATCACTGTATTCTATTCTTTATTACCTTCGATTTGGTATGCAACATGACTATCGTTGTACAAAATGGATTTTGGACCCTTCTGGGCCACATCTCCCTGGCACTGCCCCACGGGAATACATCAAAATTCTGAATGTGTTTCTCTAGTCCTCATCCATAGAGCTATTATCTGTGAAAATTTTAAGGTTCTAGCTCAAAAAGCCTAAGAGGAGCTGTGTGGCATACAAAAAAAAGGACCACAAATCCTACTTTTTGACCTCTGGTGACCCCTAGATGTGCCCCCAGGGCAAAAGTTTTGCACCATTGTATTCTACTCTTTATTACCTTTGATTTGATATGCAACTTGACTATATTTGTACAAAATGGTGTTTGGACCCTTAAGGGCCACACCCCCTGGCCCTGCCCCTAGGGGTTACATCAAAATTTCAAATGTGTTCCTCCAGTCCTCATCCATAATGCTATTGCCTGTGAAAATTTTGAGATTCTAGCTTAAATGGTCTAGGAGCAATAGCGTGACATTACAGACGGACGTACCGATGGCCGGATGGATGGCCAGACTGAAGGATGGGGTATCACAATATCACTTCTAAAAAAGCGCAGGAAAATAAAGTCCTTTGGACTTTATTCAGTTTGTGGGTGATTTGCCAGCATTTACACATCGATAAAATCCACAAAAATACAATTCATTCTTATAATTAATTAATCTTACCTCAACTGCTCTCAACTGCCCAACAGTCACAATTACATTTGTTTCTACTGATCCACTATGGTTTGTGGTAACACACTGAATTTCTCCATCGGATATCAAGTTTATGTTGTCACAGTCACTGCCTGCTATAGATACAGTCACCTGTCCCTGGTCAGTCCTGAAATATTTATATTCAGTGCAAGTACATGAGATGAACTTTTATATTTCCAAGAATGTTCATGGATGGACTAATACATTTTAAAGTGATTCATAGATGAACTGATACATTTCAGAGCCTGTTCACAGATGAACTTATACATTTCAGAATGTGTTTATAGATGAACCTAATACAGTTCAGACTGTTTTATAGATGAACATACACATTTCAGAGTGTGTTCATAGATGAACTTATACATTTCAGAGTATGTTAATAGATTAATTTATACATTTCTGAGTGAGTTTATAGTGACTTATACATTTTAGAGTAGGTTCATAGATGAACTTATACATTTCAGAGTGAGTTCATAGATGAACTTATACATTTCAGAGTGTTCATAGATGAGCTTTTATATCTTAGATCATGTTCACAGATTAATTTACATATTTCAGAGTGTGTTCATAGATGAACTTATACAAGTATAAATGTGTTCATAAAAGGACATATGTCTCAGTGGGTGTCATAGATGAACTTATACATTTCCAAGTGTCTTCGATGAACTTACACATTTTAGAGTGTGTCCATAGATGAACTTAGATATTTCAGAGTGTACGTGTGTTCATCATCCAATGAATGAAATAATGTCTACATCAGATATCAAGTTTAAGCTGTCACAGATACTAATATCAGTCCTGAAATATTTACATTTTCACTGGTAACAATTTAGATGAACTTGTACATTCCATAGTTCATCCACTAATAAAGACAATGACTTTATTGTCCCTCCGACATGCTGTTTGTTGAATATTATTCAATAACAAAATGGCGTTTATGTCCTGCTCACATGCTCTTTATGCCAAAATGATGTACTTGCCACTAAAGAGAATTGACGGGATTGTCTCTTCATACTCAGCCCCTTACAGTCCCCTTATTGAGAATTTCTATCATATGATAAAACATAAATAGAATTTTTTTTTTTTCAGTTCTTTGACTCATGGATACAGAGGGATATGTGTAAAGTTTACCCTAAGTATTAACCCTTCTCCTGCTGAACCCGGATACAGATACAGATCAGTTGGCTCCTGAAGAAGCCAACTGATCTGGATCTGCACTGTTTGCTATTAAGTATGTGAATTTATATCAACGATCTGGATCAAGTAATCTGATTGGCTGAAAATTAGAAATGGGCATGGCATCTTAATTTATTCAGCAGGCCAAGGGTTAAGACTCTTTAGCTCTTTCTGTAGCATGTAGGGTATACATTGTTTGCTCAAGCCTGTCTTTCTAAATACTTATGGCAAATATGGTACTAGTGGTAGGAATTTTATGATACATAAGCAGAAGACTTGCTACTGAGGAATATATGATGATAATTATGGGATAGGGTATTTGCCTTGATTACCACAATGTGCACATAAGATTTTCAAAAAATATGTGAAAAAAGTGTAGTAAAATATCTTCCTAATAATAACACACTTTAAAAGAATATGAGCAGAGGACTTCCTGAGGGGTTTATTTAACCCTTTATAGTAGGGAACCCCTAAAAGGATAATTGGCAAACAGTGCATTCTGCGGCATCTGATCAGGGTCTTCACTGTTTGCAAATAGTTTAGCCATTTTTCTCTAGGAATATCTTAATCTCATAGCCTGACCTACCTAAACTTGAAATTGAAATCTTCTGATATCTAGTGTGGGTGAGTGCACTCAGTGTACAATGGGTTAATGATGCTTATGTGATATATGTGATATGTGCTCTGATTCTCATATAAAAGCATATATTGTGGGTACTCATTTGAATTACCTCAACAAGTTTATAAATGCATATGTTGTGGGTACTCACTTAAATTGCCTTGACTTGCTGAGGCAATTCAGATAAGTACCAACAAAATATGTTATTTTAAATAAGTAGATAAAATTACATGGACCACAATCTGAAGCCTAGGAAACTGCTTGACTGTGTGCTTATATGGGTATGTGTGGTGATTAGGTCAAATACAGTGATTTTTCTTTTTTCATTTGTCCATAATTACATATGTTATGGGTACTCATTAGAAGTGCCTCTGTGAGGCACTTAGAATGAGTACCCACAACCTATGTTTTTTATAGTGAAATAAGATAATCAAATGGTGAAATAAGATAATCATCCTAGAATCACTGCCAAATACTCCTCATTAACAAGTATCTTTACACATGTCAAGGCAGACATCTGAAGCAGAATATGTTAACTTACCCAAAGCCTGATCCAGTTACAGTTATGGTGGTACCACCACCTGTACCACCCCGGGGAGGGTCTACTGAGGATATTTCAGGAGTTAGCCCAGTATTGTAGGTGTACACGTCTGTTAAAGTGGATTCTGTATTTTCATCTGATACAGCTACGCTGCATGTGGTCCCATCTGCAAGAAACATCATGTATTCCATGTATGAACAGCTAACACCTAGATCAGCCTGTGGGTCTGCACATTCTGACTGAGGCCTTTCACTGTTCATCAATATATTCTACACAAATCTACAGATTAGAAGGGTATCAAAAAACATTCCATCATGAAAACATGCCTATATAATTTTGACCCCTTCAAACCCCACTTTTATGTAGTAAAACTGGGGTTTACAGGGGTATACATTATTTTTCTAATTTCTTCTGACAAACATAGATTGTGGGTACTCATTAGAACTGCCTCTTTGAGACAGTTCTAACAAGTACCCACAATCTATGTTTTGAGCAGAAATATGAAAACTATCAGAGTTTTTTTTTTATCTGAAAATGTTCAGTTTTTGGAGGTGAAATTTTTTATATATTTAAATAGGCATGTTTTCGTAATGCTCCATGAAAAAATATGTTGTGGTATTCGTTAGAGGCACTTTGGTTGGGCCCTTCTAATGAGTACCCACAACATATGCTTTTGTGCAGAAGTAAGAAAATATCAATACATTTTGGTTGTAGATTACCATATCTTTTAAAGTGGCTACTGTGATTCCATCTGATACTGACATTGTAATGTTAGATAAATCATTCGCAACATCTATCAAAGCACAGACAGCACTGGGTGGTCAGTTGTGTCTGGGAAAGTGGTCCTGAATGGAGACTGTTTCCTTCAACCTTTAACTTCCTGTAACCCTTAACTTCCTATAATTTAAGTAAACAGTGCAGACCCTTAACAGATGCAGCATTCAGCTGCACCTGATCTAGATCTGCACTGTTTACCAATGACCCAAATGTTCAAGTCAAGCTTTTACAGATAACCCTCTATAAATAGCACTCTGATTTCACAGCAACAAGAATAGCCCGGCTATAAATAACCATTGTCTGGATTTAGTCTAACTTATCTGGATTTAGTCTAACTGTGTGGTGTCTGGGAAGGGCTGCGGTTTGTGATTGTGGCACTCCCTGGACTTTTCTCTTACCTTTTTTTGATTATATTGGTCAATGATAATCAGGTAGACAACTACGCTAACCCTTTAAACCTTGTCCTGCTGAATAAATTAAGAAGCCACACCCACACCTAATTTTCAGCCAATCAGATTACCTTGTCCTGCTGAATAAATTAAGAAGCCACACCCACGCCTAATTTTCAGCCAATCAGATTACTTGATCAAGGCTGCTGATATAAAGTCTTATATTTAATGGCAAACAGTGCAGATCCAGATCAGTTGGCTTCTTCAGAAGCCAACTGATCTGGATCTACACTGTTTGCAAAGGTAGGGTATATCCGGATTCAGCAGGACAAGGGTTAATATGCCAAGAAAAACTACATCTAAAAATGTCATCTGTTTATGTCGTCTGCTGCATCATCTTGTAAACTTTTTAAACATAATATTGCATATAGGAAAATAGTATGGACCCTGATTAGACTGCTCCTAGAGGTGCAGTCTGATCTGCAAACAGAATGGACTCAGATCCATACTGTTTGCAACAATAACTTTTAAAGTAACCTGCAGAAGACAAAGTAGATGACAACTGTTGTGTTTGGCATCTTAAGGGTAAAGGAAATTTTGGCATTTGTACACTATTGTTCAATTGTCAAAACACACCCAGAAAGGGGCCCTTATGGCATCAACCTGCATAGTCTGATCAGGGCTTTGGCTGTTCATCAATACAATAGACTATTGTTACAGTAAACCCTCGTTACAATGACAGCATTTCTTCCCCAAGCCGTTGCCATTAAACTGAATTTGATGCTGTAAGAATACTTAATGAGCAGATTCATATGTAAGAAAGGCCTTTTGTTATTATTTCCTCATAGAACATATGTTATGGATATTTATTAGAATGAGGTGATTCTAACAAATATTCATAACATATGTTTCTTTAAAGTATTAAGTACAATATTCTTGCATAATTTATGACTAATTATTACATCTTAAGCAAAGGTTTCATGACAGTCAAATTGTCATTATAACAAATTCTGTCGTTGTATTGTGTGCCGCTATAAAGAGGGCAGTCTGTATTTCAAACTCCAAAAGACTAAAATTTTCAGTTTCTGATCACAGTAGTTTGAAATTATCAGTTGAAATGTAAATATCACAATGCAATACTAAAACAACAATACCCAAAATAATTGCATAAAAAGCAGTGCCACATGTTACTAACAGCCATGCATTAACAAGGCAATTCATGCGCTATTAATGCATGGCTATGTAACTTTCAATATGATCATACCGGGGCCACAGGTTTGCTGCCGTTAAGAGATGTGTACTGCCTGACCCTAGAACGAGCATAGTACATGGAAATTATATTCACAAGACATTGGTGAAAAGGCAAAACAAAAAAGTGCAAGAAATAACGCGAAATGTAGCAAATGTTTTCAGTTTTAATGCAATAAAAGAGATCAAACATGGTTTTTCAATACATTAACATTCGCCAGGTCCCTAGGAAGGTGTTGAAAACTGCGGCCTTAGGCCTCCATTTTAAACACCTTCCTTGGGACCTGGTGAATCTTAATGCATGAAAAACCATGTTGGATCCATATATTAAGTTTGACTTAAGTAGTAGGTCGAGTTATCAGACTGTATTTTCTACAAAAGCTCCAGATTAAAAGGGGTATCAAATGCCATATTGAACCTAAGTATTGGGACACCTTATCTACTTACTATATTTCTCCTAAACCTTCATATAATCCATTCTACTACCTCTTGATGTGCCCAAAATATTGCTGTATGTATTGCAAAAAGTATAGACCCTGACAGATGCCACATAATGCGCATCTGCCTATCTGTCCCAATACTTAGGTGTATTACGGTATATATTTCTCTGATTTCTCAACAAAAATATATGCTGTGGGTCCTCTGGTGAGGTGAGGCACTTCAAATAGGTACCCACAATATACACTACAACTTCATTACAACAGGGTTCATTATAACACAGTTTTGGATATAACACGGTTCAAAGATGGATTCCAAAAATGTATAGATTATATTGAAAAATGACCATAAATGGTCATTTTTCAATATAATCTATACATTTTTGTTTGGATATAACATGGTTGTTTAACTAACATGGCTTATGCTATGGACCCAACAATAGTGTTATAAAGAGGTTGTGCTGTATGTTTTCATGGAGAAATAAGAAAAATATTGACACTTTTTGGTTAAAAGGTGTGCACATCTCACATTTGTTAATGTGGCTACTGAGAGTCCATTTGTGAATAGCAATGCAATGTGTAACACTGCTCAAGTCTCCTAGCACACACATACAAAGTTATGAGCCAAACATGAAAAAGCAAACAGATGAATGCATGCACAGTATGCACAAAGCATAAACCGAGTCATTAATACAACTGTGTTACAGCCAAACAAAAATGTAAAGATTATATAGAAAAATGACCATTTATGGTCATTTTTCTATATAATCTATACATTTTTGGGATCCATCTTTGAACCATGTTGTATCCAAAACCGTGTTATAAGGAACCCAGTAATAAAGAGGTTAATGTGTATTTGAAAAAGAAATTATGTAAAATAAAATGAAACGTTGAGCTTTACGACTTTGTTAAGCTAATTAAGCTATCAACAATCTATTTATAATCTAAAGGGCAAGAATTATCATTATATGGGCAAAAGTTAACCCTTAAGTGCTAATAAAGCAAATTAGTAGCAGAAGTTATTCTAAAATTGATTTTGTTATTTTTCAGAGAAAAAAAGACAGGACATTTAAACAGACCATTCACAAGAAACATCTCATTATATTTATCTGAAGCATAAACTATGTCCAAGTGTCATCTGCTGGGGTTGTATTTTGTGCTTTAAGGGCTAACTTCTTAAAATCGTCAAACCCCTAAATCTTATTACAGGACCCTATGACTCCACATTAGGAAATCCCTAGGACCTTCATTTTAAAAGTCTGGTTGGAACCCTGCTACAAACTCACCTGTTCCTTCAAGTGTGGAACATTTTCTCATTATAGGTCTATGGGACATTTTTTTTGCTGTGGCAACCAATCAAAACGGTGGATAAGTATAAATTTCATAAACTTACTTCACCACACAAAACATGCAGCATTTTTGCCAAATTCAAATAGCTTCACTGGTTTCAGAGAAGTTGTTTTAAAAAGTGTGGATGCATGAATGGACAAACAGAGGGATGAGACAGAGCAAAAGTGATCACTATAGCTCATCTTGAGCTTTGCTCAGGTGAGAAAAATTCATTGGGGTAGATAAAATTTTTACATAAAATATCAACTAAAATATCAGATGAAATTGTTGGCTTAACAACATTGTTAACCTGTCAAAGATATTAACCTTGGTCCTGTTGAATCCGGATATGCCCTGCTTTTGTAAACAGTGTCAATCCAGAAGCCAACTGATCTGGATCTACACTGTTTGGCATTAAGTATGTGAATTTGTATCAACAACCTGTATCAAGTAATCTGATTGGCTGAAAACTAGAAGTGGGCATGGCATCTACTACAAACTCACCTGCTCCAGGTGGTGTCAAGCATACTAGTTGTGTAACTGACCAGTCTTCTAGCTCACAAGGCTCATCACATACAGTGACTGCCACACTCTCAGGAAAGCCTTTTCCAACTATGGTCACCAGCTGGCCTCCTTTTTCATCTCCTGCAACAGTTAGAATTTGGCATGCTGAGTAAAAATGTTCAAACTAATGACTTCTTTAGTTAACATATCGTTAAAACTTTGATCATTAAATATGGTATATACACTAATATTTTTGCTGAAAAATGTGAGTTGCTCACATCTGTTTAGCAAAAATACCTGTGAATTAGATTTTGTACTTGGCAGAGCAGTTAATATTTTGATCACTAACAAGCTTGTTAAGCTAACAATGCTTTGAACAACTGGACCCTGGGTAAAAATGTTGACACATTTTGAAATATTTTTCTTCTTCTTGTTTTCACAAAATAGGGTTTGACATTTCCACAGGTAATAATCTTCATGAAACATCAAACCTTATTTTCTGGAAAAATCAAAGAGGTAAAATATCCTTAATTTGTCACTGTAACAAAGTAAATCACTTCAATAAGAATGTGCATATGTAAAGTGCTAAGACGTGGCAAATAAATAAACAGAACAATAAGATATTTAAGTATTATAAAACTAGAAATGTGTCCAAGGGACACAGATGCCCCTGCCTGAAAAACTTAATCACAAATTGTTTATGCCAGACAAGGACGGAAATGGATGGACGGAGAGACAGATAACACTATATACCCTTTCCACCATTCTTTGAATGGCTGAGGGCATAAAAAAATAGATAACAGTCCGCTCTCGTTATCTGAAACTCTAAGGGACCCGCTTTTTTGGTTTGAGATAACAGCAGTCTGAGATAAAAGGAAGTGAAATATTAACCCAACATTGTCCTTTATTTTATGGTAAATATCCTAAAATTTTGAACACTTTATTCCATACTTTTTTGGCCTAAAGGGCTGATATAGTTTAGCTCATATTTGGCTCCCTGTTTTTACCAACTTACAAAATCTGTAATTACTGGTTCTGGTGGATGTTATGGATAGAAGGCACATAAAACATTCAAAAACCTACATTATTTCTGATGCCCAGAGCACTTTGTTTTGATGCTAAGGACCAAAACAGGCCCTAAATATTAATTCAGCACAGTTTTGTCAATTTTCATCATTTATTTGGGCCCGAGACAACCTCATCTCATGCTGTAAACATTTCATTTTTTATGTAAAATCTCACCATAAAGACACAAATTTTCATGACAAAATCAGCTGTGTACAAAAATGCCCTGACACAAATTTTCAAACTTTTTTGAAGAAAAAGTCTGCTTTTTCAGTAAGAGATTTGCATCAAAATATGTGAGATATCTCCCAATGCTAATTTACTGTCTCTGTAGATAGCAAAATTTCTTAATTCATGTTATAACCAGTTAGTACATCTTATCATATAATCATTTTATCACGAAAACATACCTATATAATTTCGATCCCCTTAAACCCAACTTTTATATAGTAAAACTGGGGTTTACAGGGGTATACATTATTTTTCTTATTTCTGCTCAAAAACATAGATTGTGGGTACCCATTAGAACTTCCTCAGTGAGGCAGTTCTAATGAGTACCCACAATCTATGTTTTGAGCAGAAATATGAAAAATATCAGAATTTTTTATCTGCAAAAATTTCATTTTTGGTGGTAAAATTTTCAGTATATTTGAATAGGTGTGTTTTTATAATGTAATGCAACTTTTCCTCAGCCTGAGTTTTAAATATGCATTGAAAATTTCCCCTGTCCCTTATATTTTCACTGAAATCTGGTAATAACAAAACTTATTTTTTTTTCTATGTCAAAAAATATTATAACAAATGAAATCAGATCATTTATAATCAATAGCCACATGCTTTTTCAAAATATTAAAAGCAAACTCATTAGTTTATGTGTACCTTAATGTATTTAATCGCTGATGTTGTATCGTAGAATGCAGAATTTCAAATACAGTCAAACCTCAATTATTCGAAGTGCAAGGGACTGCAGGAATTTCTTCGAATTACCGGTAGTTCGAATTTCCGAAATCTGTAATTTTCGGATATGTTTGGATTTGTTTTATTCAATATCGTTGAAGTAATGGGAACATCTGCCTAAGCATTAAAAATAATGAGTTGCTTGAAGGTTGAGCTAATCGCTTGACAGGCCTACGTACGGAACCAGAAAATAAAAAAAGAAAACATGAACTTACAGTTTTATTTACAGCTATTTACAATAATGAAAATGAAGGTTACATGTAAAGTAACGAACCAATTTACTGACGAAATATTTAACCTTGCAAAACCGGTGCAAAAAAGACTAACGTTGACAGATAGCGTAGTTTTGTATCAGTCTGCAAAAAACTGGCTGATACAGATCTGAAAGGGCAAACTCCACGTTTCTAGCCAATTTTGTTTCGCCTTTTTGCCCCTACTTTCACTTTAAAAAATGTCTATATATTCAGGAAATTTGTCTCAGAATTGTTATTTTTGCTGTAACCGTACTATTACAGATCATTCGTATTTACACGTTACATGAATCACTGATCTTTAAAATCATTAAAGTTCATTAATGACCCATACTTAAAAAAACATCAAATAAGACATCATTGCTAACGATCTCAAATAAAGACACCCTTTACTCAATCAAGGATCATCACCCAATAGTGTGACCGTTAATCCGGTGTCAATTACCTGTAGCGAATAAACCTGTGAAGTCACTAGGGTGTGTAACAATCGAACTCGCCACACAAAGAAATCATGATCGTCGTGCGTGACCTTGATTGGCAGTTTGGAATTTCGAATTTGGCAGGGGATTTTAAAAGGAATTTTTTTGATTGGGTCCGATGAATCTGTTCGGAATATTCACCGTTAATCCGGTGTCAATTACCTGTAGCGAATAAACCCGTGAAATCACTCGGGAGTGTAACAATCGAACTCGCCGCACAAAGAAATCATGATCATCATGTGTGAACTTGATTGGCAGTTTGGAATTTCGAATTTAGCAGGGGATTTTAATATGAATTTCTTTGCTTGGGACCGACGAATCTGTTCGAAAAATTGATTTTTTCGAAAAATTGAAATTCGAAAAATCGGTGATATTTTTGCAATAAATTATAGTGGAAAAATTCCAGACCATCAGTCATCTTTGAAAAATCCGGTAGTTTCGAAAAATTGGCGTTCGAATTACCGAGGTTCCACTGTAAAATTTCAGAGTCACCTCCCCATGTTTCTCCCTATTCAATTATTTCATCATGAAACACTAATGATATTAACCCTTCTCTTGCTGAGCACAACATGCCCTGTTTTAGCAAACAGTGTAGATCCAGATCAGTTGACTTCTGAAGAAGCCAACTGATCAGGATCTGCACTGTTTGTCATTAAATATGTGAATTTCTATCAAAAACCCGGATCAAGTAATCTGATTGGCTGGCAATTAGAAGTGGGCGTGGCATCTTAATTTATTCAGCATGACAAGGGTTAACTGTACATTGATATTAGTCATAGTGTGAACCATATGCATCATATCCACTTCTTATACCAAAGACAAGATAGCAATGATGACCCCCATGGTTTCATCACACCACTTCGAGTTATCTCTCTTCTATGCTTTAACACCTGCTAATCAAACTTACTGTTAACGGGTGTTTTATACCAGTACCACAATGATATTCATTTATTATCTTGCTTATATATTAAACTTACTTGGTATGAAATTATTAAGTCAAATATATCCCTACCCCGCAAAACTGAGTAGTTCTGTATGCAGAATATAATTATAAGACTAAAAATTGCAGTAACTTCTAAACAATACACAAAAGGCCATTTGAAGAACTTCTAAGAGGGGACCGAATATGGCCCAAATCATACCAGGCCCTGTGGCTTTTAGAGAAGTTGTTTCTTAAAATACATAATGGAATAGCAAGCAGTGTAGACCCTGATCTGACTTCAAGAGCAGTCTGATCAGGGTCTACACTACTGGCATATGCCATTTAGTCGAAAACTTTGGGGACATTTACCATATGCTAAATAATTCAAGCAGTATTTTGAGATATCAGTGTTTGAGATAATGAGCGGCAACTGTATAGTGCTGTGTTTTCTTTACATTAAGAGTGTAATGTATCATCTTGATACCATGCTAAAATAGGACATCTTATACTGATGGTGCTTGCATTGTCACTGCATGTAGTAATCATCATAAAAACATACCTATATAATTTTGACCCCCTTAAAGCTGACATTTATATAGTAAAACTGTGGTTTACAGGTGTATACATTATTTTTCTTATTTCTGCTCAAAAACATAGATTGTGGGTATTCGTTAGAACTGCCTCGGTGAGACTGGTCTAGGGTTCTAACGCACTACCCACAATCTATGTTTTGAGCAGAAATATGTAGAAACACAAAAAATTTTATCTGAAAACTTTCAGTTTTTGTTGGTGAAATTTTCAATATATTGAATAGGCATGTTTTTTGTAATGATACTGCCTCTCAACGTGGAACTAAGTCGTTGTACACAATGTACCACTATAAGGAATATCATTTCAAAACGCTTGCCATTTTAGCATAAATCTTCAAGAACTGCTTTCCTACAAAATCTGTTTTGTATTTTTAGTATTTCATGACTTGAATAATTAACATGAACAATTAGATTTAAAAGAATTTTATTGACATATTTGACCCTAGATCCCCAAAAGTGTATCTGTTCCTCTTAGTGTAAGATGAATCCTAAAGTCAAGGAAAATCAAGAAAACCTGCATCTGAAAATGTCATCTGTTTATGTCGCCTGCTGAGTATTCTTGCAAACTTTTCAAACCTATTTTTGCTTACAGGCAAACAGTGTGGACCCAGATCAGACTGCTCCTAAAGGAGCAGTCTGATCTTGGTCCACACTGTTTTCAGAAATGACTTTTAAAATCACAAGCAGGTGACAAAGCAGACGACAATTGTTGTGATTGGCAGTTTAAGGGTTAACAAGTAAAAAGCTAGTGACTAACCTGATGATGGTGTAACAGAAGTCAATTTTATTGTATAGGTAAACTCAAAAGAGTTTGATAGTCCCAAGTCTTTCACATATACAGAGCCCTGAACGGTTCCACTGGAGTGGCTGCCGAGGGTACAGGTTATCTCATTATCCGTACAGGTATCTACAGTACACTCTGCTCCTCCTACTTCAACTCTCACATTACTAGGAACATTTCCAAACTTTGCACCAGGAATTGTGATACTTTCTCCAGCCACACCTATTTTTGGGTCTACAGACTCATCAGTTACGTCTGGAGTTGCATCCAAAGAGTATACAAAAGATACTGCATCAAAACTATTGCCGTTTGCATCTACATTTACATTAACGGTGCCAACACCGTGAGAAGGTGTTATACAAACAACACGTGACAAAGTAACATTTTCATCTTCCTTTAGCTCACAAGGATTTCCATCAAGTGAAACCATTGTACCTTCTACATGGAATCCATGCCCTGTCAATACTAAAACAGTACCACCATTGATACTACCGGCAGCTGGAGTCGGTGCATCTAGAACCGGTATCCCAGTCACTGTCACTGTAGATGATGCCTTTCCCTTACCAGCAACAATTAAATCTATCTTATTTTCTCCTGCTGGTAGTCCTCCAACAGTGCAAGTTATTACAGTATCTTCTGTCTCTATAGCAACATTACCACACTCCTCCCCACTAATAGAGACTTCAATGTCTGATGGATTGTTTCCAAATTTTTCACCGGTTATTGTTAGTGACACACCAGCATCACTGTTTACAGAGCTTGGATCTATATTTTTCACTTTTGGAGTCTTAATAGCATAATAGTGGAATGTGCAGGAGCTGCTGCCAGAAGTACAGGTACTAGAGAACTGATCTTTTGACACAATAACTGGTCCAGTTGCAGATCTAGGTGATGTACAATGAATGGTAGTGTCATCTTGAACAGTAAAATCAGCTGCAAAATCTTTAAAAGTAACCGATGTTACATGCTGCAGGCCAGTACCAGTGATAACCACAACAGTCCCACCTACTTCAGACCCTGAATTTGGTGTTAGAGATGTTATTAAAGGCACAAAAGCCAGTGATCTGTCATATTTCTTATTTGCCATAAGAGCTTTACCCCTGTTACCAATCCGAACTGACACTTCTCTCAAAACACCAATAGGGTTTGCACAATTAGAATCAGGCTGGCACTTGAACTTTGATACTGTAGGAGATGCTAGGGTCATGCATAAACAGACATCATCTTCCTCCCCGATGGTAACTTCGATCGAACATGGTTCCACAGTGAATCCACTGCCTGTGATGGTGAGTTCTGTTGATGTTGTTACAGACCTTTCCAAATGAGGATTGACTTTTGTATATATTAGTTCATTCACAACAGGAGTGTAACATTTGGAAAAGATAAAATAGAATTTGCTGGAATCCACAGGGACAGGGTCTAGTTCTTTACAGCCTGGTATAGCAGATGTGACAGGTTGACAGGAGTCTCCACTCGAAGAAGATCTAACACCTACAAAGAAAAACAAACCATGAGGTAACAAATGTACAGACAAACCTCCATAGTTCGAACACTGATGGCTCATTTACCATGGCTAGTTCAAACTTGTTTTTGAGTCCCTGCAAAATTCTTCCAATAATTCAAATAAAAGCACCGCAAGCATAATACCCCATCATAGCAATTATTTGTTTATGTATTAAAGTTATTGTTGTGAAAATGTCTGGAAAGAAAATGACGGAGGGACAGGTAACAATCCTAAACCAGATCTTGATAATATCAATGCAAATATCAAGTTTGGTTAAAAGGCCTTGTTATTTACTCAAGTTATCGTCTGGAAAAGAAAATATGGGTGTGTCACGGGCAGACAACTCCGTAAAAATTTAACGAAATTTGCCCATTAGCAATTCCAAAAAGATCTCCTTAAGGTCAATGCATACAGCAAGTTTGGTTAAAATCCATTATTATTTACTCAAGTTATCGTCTGGAAATGAAAATATGGGTGTGTCTCAGGCAGAATCCTCCGTAAAAATTTGACGAAATTTGTCTAATTGCAATTCCATACCAGATCTTCTTAATGTCAATATATATAGCAAGTTTGGTTAAAATCCCTTGTTATTTACTAAAGTTATCGTCAGGAAACGAAAATATTGGCGTGTCTCGGGCAGATAACTCCGTAAAAATTTGACAAAATTTGCCCATTAGCAATCCCAAACCAGATCTCCACAATATCAATGCACAAACCATGTTTGGTGAAAATCCAATGACGTTTACTTAAGATATCATCCGGAAATGAAAAACGGATGGACGAGGGACAGACTGACGGACAGACACACAGACGACCAACGTGAAACCATAATACCCAGCCACTATTGTGTGGCGGGGTATAAAAAACAAATATTTAGGAAAATTTTCTCATAAAAATTGTATGTTGTGTGTACTCATTAGAACTGCCTCATCAAGGCAATTCTAATGAGTACACCCAACATACAAATATTGTGTAGAAGATCGAAAAGATATGCCTGTTATCGCCATTTGCTTCCTGACCTTGTGGTATGATTAACCTTCAGTGGCTCAAACTACCCATACCTTGGACAAATTTCCATGGTCCCAGAGATATTCAAGCCATTGAAGGTTGACTATACAGTCGAACTTCGATGGCTCAAACATCTTTGGGACCATAGAAAATTGTTCGAGATATGGGTGGTTTGAGCCACTGAGGGTTAATTATGGTGCCGTCAGCAAGCAAATTGCGACAATTTAGTGATTTTTTTTTTTTTTTTAATTTATTTTCTACACAATAATTGTATGTTGAGTGTATTCATTAGAACTGCCTCAATGAGGCAATTCTAATGAGTACACACAACATACAATTTTACGATAAAATAAGAAAATTTCCCTAGATATTTGTTTTCTTGAGCTATCGGAAGAACTTCGTAGGGACTCAAAAAACGAGTTCGAATTAGCCATGGTAAACCAGCCATCGGTGTTCGAGCTATCGAGGTTCGACTGTACTTACATAATGGGCAACATGGGAAAAAAGCCCTTATGCCATATGCAGAGAAGGTCCAACTCAGTATGCACAGCCATGCAGTCTGATGTGGACATTCTCTGTTTGTCGACACCAGCACTTGTGCACATTCTTTTGCCAGAAACTGACAACTGCCCTTCTTGAATTAGAGGAAGGGAGAGAATGACCATTGAAAATATTTCATAATCAGTAGACATTTCATAATAAATCTCCACAAAAGAATGTTGCTGGACCCAGCTGGGATCAAACCGGGAACTCCTGATCACCAGTCGGGTGTGCATCCGACTAAGCCATTGATATGTACTACAGTAGCTATTGATTCTGTAAGCAGACAACAAAGGCCCTGATCAGCCTGCACAAATGTTTGTGTTGGGATTTACAGCCCAGAACTGATTAGGGTACTGTCATGAGTGGTCAGTTTACCTAATCACACAAATGTGAGCTGGTCTGGACCTGCGTTCTATGCAAATTGCATTAGGGCCCTAATCTTGCATTCTGCGTCATATAGCATCACTATCATTCAGTGGATAATGGCATGTCATAAAAATTATATGACCACATGTTACATAACACTTGGTTACTTGAGTGTAATGTCACCACACTATCTGTGCCAGTACACCACAACCTCCTTATAGCACTATTGTTGGGGTCCATATTATAAACTGTGTTAGTTAAACAACCGTGTTATATCCGAACAAAAATGTATAGATTATATTGAAAAATGACCATTTATGGTCATTTTTCAATATAAACATTTTTGGGATCCATCTTTGAACCGTGTTATATCCAAAACCGTGTTATAACGAACCGTGTTATAAAGGGGTTGAAGTGTATTATATTTTCTGTTGAAAAACTGCTGTGCAGGCTGATCTGGGCCTTGGTTGTAAGCATATGCCCAAAGACACATTTCAGCATGTTGCAGCTCACATAGTGAAAGAAGGGTTATGTAGGGTCTACATTATTAAGCAGGGCCCAGTTGTTCAAAGCGTCGTTAGCTTAACGAGGATCATTTTGTTAACTGTTTCAGCAGATTCAGTATACAATATTCTGATATTTTTTGCTGGAAAAATGTGAGTAGCTTTTGCACTGCAAAAGTTACTCACAATTTTTTAAGCAAAAAATTTCAGCATATTTGCGCATCACTCGATGTAAATTTTAACGAATCGTCAACTAACGACATCGTTAGCTTTGAACAACTGGGCCCAGATTTTCAGAAATTCACAATTTTTAAGTCTGCATTGTTTCATATGTCTGCTTTTTATTTATAGTCAGCAGGTTAAATAAGAAATCACTGCAATCCCCAAATTCACCATTCTATGTACTAAAAATGGGGAATTAAGCAACCTATGAGAAAAATTCATGTAATGGGATACTGAGCCTTATGCTTGAATGTCAAAACAGAATGCCTATTAACCCTTGTCCTGCTGAACCCAGATAAACCCTGACTTTGCAAATAGTGTAGATCCAGATCAGTTGGCTTCTGAAGAAGCCAACTGATCTGGATCTGCACTGTTTGTCATTAAGTATGTGAATTTATAGCAATAATCTGAATCAAATAATCTGATTGGCTGAAAATTAGACGTAGGTGTGGCATCTTAATTTATTCAGCAGGACAAGGGTTAAAGAGTTACAGTTTGCCAAATTCTAAGTAAATAAGTGAGAGAGATGGTTAAAAGAGGAGAGAGATGAGTTAGAAGACATTCCTGTGGACCTAAAAAATATATGTTTTTCTTACTACGGAAACTGAGGGTAAGGGCTGGGAACTCATAAAGCTAGCTTAAGCCACTCATTAATTTATTACTGACTGTTCAAAGGTGGTATTTTCGTTGTTGTACTTTTTTTTAAATGTTCAGTAGTGTTTCACTTACAAATGTTTTTCTTTTAACAATTATGTAAGTTAAAGATATATTCAGTAAAGTTTGGGTAATAGAGTTGCTACCCTTTTGGGAAAGGGTTGTCAACTCTGAATGTCATCTATTTTTTTTGTTGCTGTTTAATTATATTTGTCTGTCTTTCCCTCTGATGTTGAGAACTTGATATGTGGATCTAATTGTATCAGCTTCTGAGTTCACTTATTTACTTAGTTTACCTGAATTAGTAATATATCTGGCCTCCCGTCCATTCACAGTAACAATAACTTCACCATAGCTGGAGGGTTTATCCTCAACTTCAACTGTTCCTCTGTAGTTTCTGATACTGGTACCAGTATCCTTATCCACGTAATCACTCCAGATACTGTAGTTTTTAGGACTTGTAAACTGATATTTATACTCTCCTGTATGAAGAAAATACATGTTATTACTTCAGTGTCCTGATCTGATGCTCAGTATCACATCAAATGGGAGTTCCAAGGTAACACTGAGCTCTGAAAACAGTCACTCAATAATATAATGATATACAGAGCATGAGATCACACTACTGTTGTGATAATATAATGTTCCCAGATCACATCAAGCCCTAGAAAACAGTCACTCCATGTGATATAGAGAGCATCATACCACACTAATGAGGGATAATGTAATGTTTCTAGATCACATAGCTCTGGGAACAGTCACTCAATGTGATATACAGAGCATCAGATCACACTACTGTTGGGATAAAAAAAATTATAAATTATAATGTTCCAAGATCACATCAAGCTCTGGGAACAGTCACTCTATGTTGTACAGTGATTATCAGATCACACTACAGTAGTGATAATATAATGTTCCCAGATCACACCAAGCTCTGGGAACACTCACTCCATGTGATACAGTGAGCATCAGATCACACTGCTGTAGTGATAATATAATGTTCCCAAATCACACTGAGCTCTGGAAACAGTCACTCCATGTGATATCATGAGCATCAGATTACACAGCTGTGGTGATAATGTAATGTTCTCATATCACACTAAGCTCTGGGAACAGCCATTCAGTGTAATATACAGAACATCAGATCACACTATAGTAGGGATATTATGTTCCCAGATCACACCAAGTCCTGGGAACAGCAAACTGATGTGATATTAAGAGCATCAGATCAATCTACTGTAGTGATTATATAATGTTTCCAGATCACACCAAGCTCTGAGAAGAGTCACTCAGTGTAATACAGAGCAGCAGCTCACACTACTGTAGTCATAATGTGTCTATTGGTTTATCATAAATTATAATATTCAATTATTCATGCACTGCTTTGGATTCACTTCAAGTTGTCTAGTGTACATGTCAACAATCTGAGCATATCAAGAAATGAATTCAATTGGTTAATATTACCATTGTTAGATGAGAAAAAAACTTTGCGGGCTTTTCATAGTTGTGCAAAATAGACAGCTGGGAATGCATCATTTGACTAATTTCCCATGGTGACTGGAAGACAGATTGTTTTCAGAAATATGTGTCTCTTTCATTAGAACAGATTGTTAGTAAAAGTACACATGACACAAAAGATCATATCACAGAGAGGAACTCAAAACACATTTGGTGCACACTTATGTCTAACAATATCGGTTTCATTCATCATTTTATTGCTTCAAACATGACAAATAACAGAAGTGAAACTGGATCCTTCATTACCCAACACAGTTTTGAAGAGCCCCATTTCACACTGAAATAGTTATAAATTGAAGCATGAACATGGAGTTGTTATGAACATTGAAAAAATCAGTGTAAGTGTCCTCTTATGTCACTGTGTTCAAAGCAAATTGGTTTTTACTATTTATTAACTCTTTGCATGCTGGGTAATTTTGCATGTTTTTTTGTTGTCTGTGGATTAATTTTTTAAAAATAACTTTTTCAAAAAAATCTTGATTGTAAATGACTGAAAAACCAAAAATTTCAATTTCCAAAGCCAAAAGATCACAACATTACTGAGGTATTGATAAAGAAAGTTAATGGATATCTGGAAAAACAAATGAGAAAGACAGCTGGGCCCAGTTGTTCAAAGCTAACAATGTCGTTAGTTAACGATTCGTTAAAGTTTACATCGAGTGATATGCAAATATGCTGAAAAGTTTTGATGAAAAAATGTGAGAAGCTTTTGTAGTGCAAAAGCTACACACATTTTTTCAGCAAAAAATATCAGAATACTGTATATTGAATCCACTAAAACAGTTAATGAAATGATCCTTAAAGAGCTCATTAAGCTAACAACGCTTTGAACACTTTGATAGAGAAGCAATACAGTGACTGTTAATGCACATCATTTTTACCTGAAATTTTGGGAAACTTCGTATCATAATTGCATTTCACTCCAAGGTCATGATGTCATTGTTAACAAAGCTCATTTAATTGAAAAAGTGTGATATGTATTTGGAAAAATCAAAACTCTCAGCTGATTAAGATTTTTGGATCAGACTGCAAGAAACGCAACACTTTGCTTGCTGGGTAAAATTTTAGCAGACAACATTTTGAAATATTTTTCTTATTTTTTAATGTAAATAGGATTTGACATCTCATGCAATTGTTCCTATGGAGACCATTTGCATGAAATGTCAAATCCTATGAGAAAAATAAGAAAATATCATCCTTTGTCATCTGCTGAATATGCTCATAGTAATGTAAGCATTAGCTGTTTAATCCATTGTAGTCGGGAGAAATTCTGAATCTCATAGCCAGACGTACCTACAATTGAAATTGGACTCTTCCAATTTAGAATGTGGGGGAGTCTATTCTGTCTACAATGGGTTAAAAGCAGTAATACTCATAGATATTTACCTGACCGTGTTGGGGCACCACTGTCTAGTCCATGAGGAACTTTAACTTTAGAATCCAAGGACAGTGTCTCATAGATACCATGTCCCACATTCAAGACAAACTCTGGTGTCGTCCATTGAAATATAACATAATCACCCACTTTTATTTTAGTATATGGTTTGCTGAATGAATAATATACACCAAATCCTGAAAAAAAAAAATTATGGACATGTAACATATACGAGTTTCACTCACTCAGAGCTCTATGAATCAAAGTACTGACAGCACTGGTGGCTTAACGCTTAGCACTCTGGGTAAAATCTTCAGCAGATGACATTTTGAAATATTTTTCTTATTTTTCCTAGAAAACAGAATTCAACATTTCACACAAATTGTGGACTGGAGACAATTTGCGTGAAATGTCAAAATCTGTTTCCTTGTTAAAAATAAGAAAAATATCATCAATTTGTCGTCTGCTGAATTAGCCCAGAGAGTGGTAAAAGTTAATTGTCTCTGAGTGTAGGATGGGAAAATGGCCCTGAACCAAGACATAAGATGGTTTCATCAAACCCTTAACTTGCTGTAATTTAAAAAAACAGTTCAAACCCTGATCAGATGCTGCTTTCTGTAGAATCTGATCTGGGTCTGCACTGTTTGCCAATGTCCCAATTATCGCAGTCCAGTTTTTTACAGATAACCCTCTGTCAACAGCACTCAGATGTCACCATGACAAGAATAGCCATTACTAGCAGTTTGTCTAACATGGGGTTTGATTACATTGGTCAATGATTATCACATGGACAACCTTAACCCACTATAGTCGGGAGACCTGTAAAAGGGTAACTGGCAAACAGTGCAGAACCAGCTCAGATGCCACAGAACATGGCATCTGATCAGGGTCTCCATTGCACTGTTTGCAGACAGATTAGCCATTTTTCTCTAGGAATATGTAAATCTCATAGCCGGACATACCTAAAATTGAAATTGGACTCTTTCCAATATATAGTGTGGGAGAGTCTCTTCAGTATACAATGGGTTAAGGAAATTTAGGAGTTTGTATAGTTTGGCTAAACCCTTGTCATTCTGAATAAATTAAGATGCCATGCCCACTTCTAATTTCCAGCCAATCAGATTACTTGATCCAGGTTGTTGATGCAAATTCTAATTGACAAACAGTGCAGATCCACATCAGATGGCTTCAGAAGAAGCCATCTGATTTGGATCTACACTGTTTGCAAAAGCAGGTTATGTCCGGGTTCAGCAGGACTAGGGTTAATTTTAAACAATCCACCCAAAAATGAAAGTGCTAAGGCATTCAGGCATAGCTCTAGATAAGGCACTTTGTTCTTTTTCAACCAAAAAGTTTTGACAGTTTTCCTATTTCTCCATCACGTAAACACGCCTATATAATTTTGACCCCCTTAAACCCCACTTTTATATAGTAAAACTGGGGTTTACAGGGGTATACATTATTTTTCTTATTTCTGTTCAAAACATAGATTGAGTGTACTCCTTAGAACTGCTTCGATGAGGTGGTTCTAACGAGTACCCACAATCTATATTTTAAGCAGAAATATGAAAAATATCAGGATTTTTTATCTGAAAATTTTCAATCTTTATAGTGGTAAAATTTTCAATATATAATGAATAGGCGTGTTTTAGTAATGCTATGAAAACATATCGAGGGTTGATCACAAGACTGTAGCAAGTCAGATGGTTGTTTTTCCCAATAATTAATCTCCTCACCATGAAGGTGTTATGAAGATTACAACATTTCTTTCTGTAAACAATGGAAATTTAGGTGCCATTGCTCATATGAGCAATGGCATCTAAATTTGCATTGTTTACAAAGGGGTCAAAGTTGCCCCTAAACAAGGATTTCAAAAAAATGTTTGAATTACTACAGTCTTGTGGTCAACCCTCGATATGTTCTGGGTACTAATTAGCAATGCCTCACCAAGGCTCTTCCTATGAGTACCAACAACACGTTTTTGTGAAAAAAAAAATAAAAAAAATAAAAAAAATAAATAAATAAATAACCTGATACCACCTCTTATCTGGAGCTATGATTTCTGATCTTTTACCATTCTGTGTCAGTTTAAACCATAAATGCCTTGTGTCTTATCAAAGGGCGCTTTTTTTCAACCAAAAAAATTGATTGATTTTCTTATTTCCCATAGAAAACATATGTTGTGGGTACTCATTAAAAGTGTGTCACCGAGGTGCTTCTAATGAATACCATCAACATGTTTTCATGAGAAAAAATAAAAAATAAAACAAGAAAGGTCAATAAGCAGTGCTTATCAGATAACCCCGCAAGGACAAACATTTAATGGACAGACAGACAGATGGATGGATGGACAGACAGTTGGACAGACATACTGATGGACCCTCCCCCTCCCTCACAAACAAGATCAGATGCTGCAGGGTCTACACTGTTTGCATTTAATATTAGAATTTCTATAAAACATGCTAATAATAAACAAGAAGCCCATGGGCCACAACGCTCACCTGAGTTAACTGCTGTAAATTAATCAGGTCATTTACTCATCATTCCCTATCAGCCTGTCAAGTTTCAAGGCAACGGCTTAAACAGTTTTTGAGATGTCTTGCTTACAAGGTTAAAATGCTGAAATTTTCAAAGGGCCATAAGTGAAAAAAAAATTCAGATTTTTTTTTCAGAAGATAATTGGGTCATCTACTTTTCCTGGCCTTTAAAGTTTTGTTGTTTGTTTTTTTTTGCTTTTTTTTTCTAATTTTAGCTCTGGCAACCATTTTGTACAGCAGAGCAGAACCATTTTAGCAATTTTGATAAAGGGGCATAAGAGGAACACTGATGTGAAATTATTTTGAAATCTGGCCACTGACCATGGAGATGTCGTTTAAAGGTTTTTCGATTTTTAGCTTTGGTGACCATTTTGTTCAGCAGAGCAAAACCAGTTTGGCAATTTTGGTAAAGGGGGATAAGAGGAACATTTCTGTCAAATCATTTTGAAATCAGGCCACTGGCCAAGGAGGAGATGTTGTTTAAAGATTTTTCTATTTTTAGCTCTGGTTGTCCTTTTGCTCAGCCGAGTGGAAGTATTTAAGCAATTTTGGTACAGGGCCATAAGAAATGTGTGAAATTCTGTGAAAATACTGTGAAATCAGGACACTGGCTGCGAAGGAGATATCTTTTAAAGCTTTTCTATTTTTAGGTCTGGGTCTGGCTGCCATTTTGTTCAGCCAAGTAGAATCATTTTAGCAAATTTGGTAGAGAGCCATTGGAGAAACACTTCTGTGCAAATATTTTGAAATCGGGGTATTGGCCAAAGACGAGATGTATGAAAATTTTCTATTTTAAGCTGTGGCCACCATCTTGTTCAATGGAGTGGAACTGTTGTGGCCACCTTGGATTTCCCATCGACACAATTTTAGCTCGTTTCAAGCCAGAAGTCATCCTGTTGCTACAGAGGTTTCGGCTCAAAGCGACCAAAGGTTTGGGAAGAGATGTCGAAAATTGATTTTCAAGATGGCAGCTGTGGTGGCCATCTTGAATTTTCTATCCGCTCATTTAGATATTTTGTGTCTACTAAGTGCCCTAATACTCATCATCACGTTTCAATTCAACTAGATTATAAAGGAGATGTCCAAAATATGAATTCTCAACATTTTTTCCATATAAATGTATAGGGCCCATACAAATGCACGGGGAAGCAAATTTGACCTTGTCATAAAAAGGTCAAACATCAACATAGGACCATCATTTTAGCACTTTTAGTAGATCTCCTGTCCTCAATGATTTGTGCAAAGATTAGGCCCAAGAGCTTATTTGGTTCTGGAGAAGAGGAGTTTTAAAAGTTTTTACCATATGGCATGGCAGCCATCTTGGTCAATGAACCATGACCATTTTAGCCATCTTAAATTCCCCTGCTCCAAGCAGGCTCCACATGAAATTTGAGCAACACTGACCCAGAGGCTTCAGAGGAGAAGTCATTTGAAATTACCAACATTTTTTCCATACAAATTAATGGGCCCCATACAAATGCATATGGAAGAAAATTTGACCTCTCTGTAAAAAAGTCAAACGTCAATGTATGAAAATCATTTTAGCGACTTTGGTAGACTTCCCGTCCCTGATAATTTGTGCAAAGATTCAGCCCAAAGGCATCCACAGTTCTGGAGAAGATTTTTAAAGGTTTTTACCATGTATGGGCAGGTGGCCAGCTTGGTCAATGAACCACACCATTTTAGCAATATATCATTCCCCTGCCCCAAGGAGGCTCTACATGAAATTTGAGCAACATTGGCCCAGAGGCCAGAGGAGAAGTCCTTTGAAATTCTCAACATTTTTCCCATACAAATGTATGGTGCCCATACAAATGCAAAGGGAAGCAAACTTGACTTCATTGTAAAAAGGTCAAATGTCAATGTACAACCATTATTTTAGCAACTTTGGTAGACCTCCCATCCCCAATGATATGTAGAAAGATTAAGCCCCAAGGCATCATCAATTCTGGAGAAGAAGATTTTTAAAGGTTTTTACCATATCTTGGTCAATGGACCACAACCATTTTAGCATGCTTTCATTCCCCCAACCTAAGGAAAATGTTTGAAAATGTTGACAGACAGACTCACAGACGCAGGGATGGATGATGGGAAAAAAAGGGATCACTATAGCTCATCCTAAGCATAGCCTTGGTGAGCTAAAAATTAACCAGACACCTTTCTTTGGAAATGGACCAGTCCAAAGAGTTTAGATAAAAAATTCCACTAGGCATAAATGGGTTAAAATGGATATATTCTTCTTAACCTTTACCATTCTCTTGGCTAATTCAACAGCAATACGAAAACATGCCTATTCAGATATACTGAAAATTCTACCACCAAAAAAAGAAATTTTTCAGATAAAAAAATTCTGATATTCTCCATATTTCTGCTCAAAACATAGATTTTGGGTACTCGTTAGAACCCCCTCGGTAATCAATGTTTTTAAGTAGAAATAAGAAAAATAATGTATACCCCTGTAAACCCCATTTCTACTATATAAAAGTGGGGTTTAAGGGGGTCAAAATTATATAGGCGTGTTTTCGTTATGGATGACAAGAAGATAGTTTTCTTCTTTTTTTTTTTTCAGAAAAACAGGACTCAACATTGAGTGAAATGTTTTTTCATTGGAGACAATTTACATGAGATGTCAAATCCTGTTTTCTGAGAAAATTAGAAAAAAAAAATCATTACGAAAACACGCCTATTCAACTATATTGAAAATTTTACCACCAAAAAAATGAAAATTTTCAGATAAAAAATTCTTATATTTTTCATATTTCTGCACAAAACATAGATTGTGGGTACTCGTTAGAACTGCCTTGATGAGGCAGTTCTAACGAGTACCCACAATCTATGTTTTGAGCAGAAATAAGAAAAATAATGTATACCCCTGTAAACCCCAGTTTTACTATATAAAAAAGGGATTTAAGGGGGTCAAAATTGTATAGGTATGTTTTCGTAATGATGGAGTCAATTTGCATGAAATATCAAATCCCGTTTGGGGGAAAAATAAAAAAAATATTTCAAAATGCGATCTGCTGAAAATTTTACCCAGAGTGATAAGCTTACACTTACCAGTTGTACCAAGGTTAGTTATTATTTCTGTATCTGCTGTTTCAGCAATCTGACACACAATTTCTGTATTAGTCACAACCTTTGTCAGAAGACAGTCATGGCCTCCAATCTTTACATCAACTTTATTGTTGTCCGTTCCAAAACCTCTTCCGGTTATGGTGATAACTGTGCCTCCTAGTACTGACCCACTAAGTGGGGTAACATCTTGAACCATCAAAACAACAACGATATGTGGTAAGGTACCACTGCAAAAAAAAAAAAAAAAGTATAAGCTTTTATATAATACCTGATCCATAGTTTACTTACCATATTTAGCTTAGTATTTGAATGATGATGATTTGTTGTTGTATGTCCATTTCAACACAATTTAAGCTATATCAGATGATGGAAGGCTGATAATGAAACCCTCTGTGCAATATACAGTCGACTCTTGTTATCTAAAATTCCAAGGGCCTCTCTGAAATACTTCGAGATATCAGTACCTCGACATATAAGATATGCAGAATTGAGAAAAACTAAATCGAACAATCACATTTCATAAATGTATCTGTAATTTGACTCCTAAAGTTAGAGATATATTGAAAATATTGTGGAAAAGAGGAGAAATTGCTCCTTAGGAGCAATTTCTCCTCTTTTCCACAATATTTTTTTACCTGTTGTTAGATTTTCATGTTTAAACAGGGTGCAGATTTTCACTTCCAGATAAGTGGTTATTCAAGATAAGCGAGGTCGAGATAACGAGAGTCGACTGTAGTGCCTTACAGACATGAGCTGAATTCCACCTTGTGATCCGAAATTGGGAGCGCTAACAACTTGGCCACCAAGACACTTCTAGCATATGGATGTACAGGCCTCAGGGTCCACACTGCTTTGGTGGGCCTCGGTAGCTCAGTTGGATGCGCCGTCCGACTGGAGACCGGGAGGTCGGGGGTTCAACCCCCGCCGAGGTCGGCAACATTCTTTCGTGGAGATTGATTGAGAAATATTTTCTACGGTCATTCTCTCCCTTTTGCTGATTCAAGAAGGGCAGTTGTCAGTTTCTGGCAAAAGAATGTGCACAATACTGGTTAGCCGCTTAGAGGACTAAGCCTGCCCAGTAAACGTGTGGTTAGGTAAACTGACCGCGCTCGACATGACCCCACTGGGTTGACTGGGCCATAAAACCTCAACACAAACAAACACTGCTTGCCACTTGTATAGAGTTTGTTTTGACACATCAACAGGTAGTAAACAGGACGTTTAAATTTTAGAGGAAGTATGTTAAGTAATGGGACACCTTAATTCCTGACCATACTTGTCCTTCTTCTAAAATTTGTAAAAGAATATTTTACTACCTCATGATAAAATAGTGCTGGATGAGTGGCAAACATTGTAGACCCTGATCAGATGCTGCATTTTACAGCATTTGATCTGGGTTTACACTGTTTGCTCCAATGGAGACAATTTGTAGAAAATGTCAAATCATGTTTTCTGGGAAAAATAAGAAGATAATATCATCAATTTTTTGTTACTATGCTGAATCTGAAAACATTACCACATCTATGCAGCCAGCCTCAGCATCTGTCGGATGCAGATCTGACTGGTGATCAGGAGATTACGGGTTCAGTCCCCACTGGGTCTGCCAAAATTCTTTCCTGGAGATTGATCATGAAATATTCTCTAAGGTCATTCTCTCTCTTCTGCTGATTGAAGAAGGGCAGTTGTCAGTTTCTGTTGAAAGACTGTGCACAAATACCAGGGCCCAGTTGTTCAAAACTAACGACGTCGTTAGTTAACGATTCGTTAAAATTTACATCGAGTGATACGCAAATATACTGAAATTTTTTGCTGAAAAAATGTGAGTAGCTTTTGCAGTGCAAAAGCTACTCACATTTTTTCAGCAAAAAATATCAAAATATTGTATATTAAATCCACTAAAACAGTTAACGAAATGACCCTTAATGAGCTCATTAAGCTAACGACGCTTTGAACAACTGGGCCCAGAGGACTTAGCCTGTCCAGGAAAAGTATGGTTAGGTAAACTGACTGGTTTGACATGACCCTAAATGGGTTGACTGGGTCATAAAACCTCAACTTAACTCAACCACATTTATGTAGATTAAATACTTCATAGCTATAGCTCAAGCTAAGCCAATTTAACCAAAAAATACTGAGATTTATTACCTTTTTTCCACAAAAAACAAGACGTTCTAATCATCACAAAAACACGCCTATATAATTCTGACCCCCTTAAACCCCACTTTTATATAGTAAAACTGGGGTTTACAGGAGTATACATTATTTTTCTTATTTTGCTAAAAAAACAACAACATAATTGTGGGTACTTGTTAGAACTGCCTCTGTGAGGCAGTTCTAATGAGTACCCACAATCTGTGTTATGAGCAGGAATATGAAAAATATCAGATTTTTTATCTGAAAATTTTCCTTTTTTGGTTGTAATATTTTCAATATATTTGAATAGACATGTTTTCGTAATGGAATACCTACAATATATGATCCAGCGAACAACAAAACCTACAACTAGACCTGGTGACCAGCAATGACGTAGATCAGCCTATTCATCCACCCAGTATGGCAAGGGCTCCTGTTCATCCTTCTTTGGACAGCCCAGAGGCTGTAAAAGGCACATGCGATCAGCGAAGACTCTGATCAGACTGCATGGATGCACAGGCTGATCTGAGCCTTTGCTGGTCACACAAGTCTTATTGTAGGTTTTGTCGTGCCCTGGGTCATATGTTTTCGTGGAGAACCCAGAAATATAATTATATTAATACTCCTCATATTTAGAGCTTCATAAGCCATGGCTTTTTCATTATATAATATGGTTCGCGCTATGCAAAATTGTGTCTCTGGGCATATGTGACAACGAAGGCCCAGATCAGCGCAGTCTGATCAGGGCCTTCACTGTCTGTAATCAGAATCATTGGATCTTACAAAATGTATGAATGAAGAGCAAAGATCTGGGCCCAACTGTTCAAAACTAACAATATCATTAGTTAACATATTGTTAAAACTTTGATTATTAAATACATGCTAATATTTTTGCTGAAAAATTTGCAAAAGCTACTCACATTTTTTCAGCAAAATACCTGTGAATTAGATATTCTACTTACTCGATCACTTAACATTTTGACAACTAACGAGCTTGTTAAGCTAATGATTCTTTGAACAACTGGGCCCTGGATGATACTGTGCAGGGTAATCTGAATCTGTGCATTTTGCGTATTGTTCCAAGGCACTTTTTTGCTTGGCATGGCCCATATGGAAATACCTGGGAATCCATCACGAAAACATACGTATATAATTGCGACTCCCTTAAACCCCCCTTTTATATAGAAAAACTGGGGTGTACACGGGTATACAATACTTTTTCGATTTCTGCTCAAAACATAGATTGTGGGTACTCATTAGAACTGCCTCAATGAGGCAGTTCTAACAAGTACCCACAATCTATGTTTTGAGCAGAAATATGAAAATATCAGAATTTTTATCTGAAAACTTTCAGTTTTTGGTGCTGAAATTTTCAATATATTTAAATAGGCGTGTTTTGTAATGTAACTATTTTGTTTTTGGCCTTACCTTTCCTTTTTAACAGCACATCCCTTTCCAGCCGTGTTCACACAGACTGTCCAGTTTCCTGGAATCATTCCAGAAGGTATTGTAAAAGTTATAGTGGTAACTGCCCCACTTTTAGCTGTTGAATCAATATCTATTGCTATAATTGTAGAATCTTCTGTATTGGTAAATTCAATAGCTTTTGAAGTATCTGTACCAAGCTGTGTCCCTGTTATTACCCCTATCTGTCCTCCTGTAATAATATAATATAATAAATAGCTTAGAGCAGACCTCTATTATCACATATGAGGTGTAAGTTCAATAGTCCCAAAGGACCAGAAAAATATAATCATATCAGCATTATATAAACCTTTGAAGTTAACCATCACGAAAACATGCCTATATAATTTTGACCCCCTTAAACCCCACTTTTATATAGTAAAACTGGGGTTTACAGGGTTATACACAATTTTTCTTATTTCTGCTGAAAAACATAGATTCGGTGAGGCGGTTCTAATGAGTACCCACAATCTATGTTTTGAGCAGCAATATGAAAAATATCAGAATTTTTTTTCTGAAAATTTTCATTTTTGTTGGTAGTAAAATTTTCAGTGTATTTGAATAGACGTGTCTTCATAATGTCAGCTCCTGCTGCTTTCCGATCTTGGATATGTCCTGCATTTGCAAACAGAGTAGATCTAGATCTGCACTGTTTGCCATTTAATATGTAAATCTGTATCAACAATGTGAATCAAGCAATCTAAATGGCTAATGATTAGAAGTGGGCATAGCATCCTAGTTTATTCAGCATGGGTAGGATTAAAGCTGCAGTACATGTACATTTCACCCTCTGTATAAAACGGTTCCTTATAACACCGTTTTGGATATAACACGGTCCAAAGATGGATCCCAAAAATGTATAGATTATATTGAAAAATGACCATAAATGGTCATTTTTCAATATAATCTATACATTTTTGTTTGGATATAACATGGTTGTTTAACTAACACCGTTTGTGCTAAGGACCCCAACAATAGTGTTATAAAGCGGTTGTGGTGTATAAGTATTTATACACTGAACCCAAATATAAGCATATTAGATTGTAAATATTTTACTTACTTTTCCCAAATAACAGGACTTGATATTTCTGGTGAATATCATGTCTTAATATCAATTTCTATTTTCTGGGAAAATAAAAAAAATACTAATATTATTTTTCCACCAATTCTGTTATCAGCATACCAAGAGTTAAGGGTCATCTATTATTCTTATGCTTTTTAAAGGTTATTTAAGAAATAACCATGGGCTTTTGTGGGGCTGCATCACGAAAACACACCTATTTAATTTTGACCCCGTTAAACCCCATTTTTATATAGTAAAACTGGGTTTACAGGGGTATACATTATTTTTCTTATTTCTGCTCCAAGATATAGATTGTTGGTACTCATTAGAACCACCTCATTGAGGCAGTTCTAACAAGTACCCACAATCTATGTTTTGAGCAGAAATATGAAAAATATCAGAATTTTTTATCTGAAAATTTTCAATTTTTTTGGTGGTAAAATTTTCAATATATTTGAATAGGCTTGTTTTCATAATAGTACAAAACAGTATAAGTTTTTTTTATCACCTCTTTATAATTTTTATTGTTTGTCGATTATTCATTTTTGCCTCATGAAAGATACCATAATGATATTAAACGTCTCTACACAACAAATAAATATGGATAACTTTTGTCAATGGGTGTAGAATTTAATTTTTACCCTTAAAGTGCCAGTCACAGTTGCAGCTGATGACAAATGTTTTTTGTTGTTTTTTTTTAAGAAGAAGAAAATGAGTCTAGACATTTCAAGTGAATCATCTGCCAAGCAGATGTTGTTTTGCACTCTGCACGTCGTCTAATGTTGATTGATATTTATATGAAGTTTCGTGAAGATAGCTTGAAGGGTTTTCAAGTTATAGAGCAGACACGATTTTGTGACAGAGTCCAAGGGAAATAACTCAAAAAGTATAAATGCAAGAGTCATGATTTTGCGCTCTGCAGGTCATCTAATTGTGATTGATATTTATATGAAGTTTCGTGAAAGCTTGAAGGGTTTTTAAGTTATAGAGCAGACACGATTTTGTGACAGACAAATGGACAGACAGATGCCCAGGGGAAAAAAATTACATCTCACTACCCTAAAGAGAGAGACATAAGAATCTATCATGGGCGTTTTCTGCATTATAGAAAAATCCATTGCTCTGGATCATTGCCTGGCAGCACTTGGCAAAGCCTTGTGATGCTAAACAGTGACTCTTGGGACAGAATTTTCTTTACACATCATTCACACCCATGACAGTTTCTTATAATCTACCATAATAATCCTAAGAATTGGAAGAGACAAGACTGAGCAAAAAGCGCAGACTTATATCAGATGCAATGTGGCATCTGGACAAGGTCTTCACAGTTTGCAACTCAATCCAACATTTAAAAGTAAAGAAACTGGTTTAAAATTAAGTACAAGTGTGGTAAGGAGTTATAGCTTTCCGATACACAAGAATAATAACTCAGCAAACACACAATGTCCCAACATCGTTACAATGTTGCTGCAACGTCACGACGTTGCAGCGACATTGTAACGATGTTGTAACGACATTGTTTGCTGGGTAGGTTCTCTTACCTTGAACACTCAAAACTGATGGGACAGTCAGTGCATCAATAAGGCCTGTAATGCCTTTCTGATAGTTAAGCTGATTCAGAGCCGCCTTTCTGCCTCCAGCTGCCCGCCGACGCCGTGACGACGGTACTGATACTTCCACAGTTACAGCAACAGACTCAGAAGAAAGCTGAAAATAATATTTGCTGTTAAAAACTGGCAATTTAGCAAATTTACCTGCTGAACCAGGATATACCCTGCCAATATAATCAGTGTAGATCCAGAACAGTTGGTTTCTGAAGAAGCCATCTGATCTGGATCTGCACTGTTTGTAATTAAGTATGTG
The DNA here is from genome assembly GCA_964016985.1 of Anodontia alba. Classification (NCBI taxonomy): domain Eukaryota; kingdom Metazoa; phylum Mollusca; class Bivalvia; order Lucinida; family Lucinidae; genus Anodontia; species Anodontia alba. The sequence continues at coordinate 45,160,998 of OZ024831.1, forward strand.
AATTTTTATCAATAACCTGTATCAAGTTATCTGATTGGCTGAAAATCAGAAGTGGGTGTGACATCTTAATTTATTCAGCATGACAAGGACTAACACTTAGCTTGTCCGGTAAAAATTACAGCAAACAAAATATAAGAATATTTTTTCTGGTCATTTATGAGTATGTTACATTGGAGAGACATGTGTTGAAAATTGACAAATAAAAGACAGCAAGCTAGTTGTTTTTTGCTCTTTTTTTTTTTCTATGATACGAGGGTCATGCAAAAAGTTCTGTCACTAATAGGCTTCCTTGGTTTTATCCCAGGTATATTTTAAAATGCTTCACTGCACTTGAATGGTATGTTGAATAGCTAATGATACCACTTATTTCGTGCAAATTGCTTTCCAAATGACTGAGTTATTTCAAATTGAAATAGATGCAGTCATATGCACTGACCAATATTTACTTGTTACAATAAGAAAGGACCATGCAAAGGATAGTCAGGAGTCCACCTTTTACATGACAACACCTCCTCTCATAAGTGTGAGGTTCTTAAGTCTTTTTTGGCTTCTGAAAAGGTGAAAGTTTTAAACCATCCACCTTATTCACCTGACCTGAGTCCCTGTGACTTCCTTTTATTTCCAAGGCTTAAAAAAATGCTTTCTGGAAATAAGTATACGTCTAGAAAGTCTCTTGGCAGCACTATTTATCAGTGTCTCCAACAGATACCAAAATCTGCTTTTTGCGACTGGGTAAAAAGGTTACAAAATGTGTTTCAGTAAAGGGGAATACTTCAAAGGTTTGTAATAAAAATATGTTTGATAAAACGTAGCACTGAAGTAATCCAAACCCAGTGACAAAACTTTTTGCAGGACCCTCATGCTGTAGAGTATGCCACCCTAACTTGTGTATCATTTTGATAAGACTGGCCTCAGTAGTTGCTGAAAAATCTTTGACACATAATAACACTGGAAAAAAAGAAAAAATCAAAGAATGAAGAAATCAATAAATGCTAAAAAGGCGGAAAATTTTCCTTCAATACAAGTTATTACCAACAAGTCTACATACAGTATTTACCATATGTATTCTGACAGACAGGCCTGAGCAAACAGTATAGACCCAGATGAGACGCCGCAGAATGCGGCATCTCATCTGGGTCTACACTGTTTGCCACTCATCCAGCAATTTTTAGACACAACATCTGGTAGTGAATTGTACTGATTCAAATTTTAGAACATATATGGTAAGGAGTTGAGGTGTCCAAATACTTAGGGTAAATACGGTAATTTCAGAAGTGTAGCTTCAGTAGTTCCTGAGATATTTTTGACATAACTAGAAATGAGTTTATAAAAGACTATGCCCCTAACTATATGCTTATCAAAACAAAATGTCAAATCTGAAATGGGGTGTAACTCTTACAAAAATAATCTAAAGTTCACCAAAATTAAATCAGGTCATTTACATATTGGTTCCAAACTGCTTGCAAACTTTCATGAGCCTAACTCAAGTGGTTTCTTAGACATTTGCTTAGAAGAAAAGCTTGACATATAGATGAACAGACAAGCCCAAAGAAATGTGCCCTCCCAATTTCTTTGAAGTTGAAGGGCATAATAACTGTTTAAGCACATGCAGACACAAACAGAAAGATGAAAAACTATATATTCTACGTACTTCATACAATCAAGATATAACCTAATAACCCTAAGTATTGGGAGAGACAGGCCTGAGCAAACAGTGTAGACTGAGATCAGATGCCACAAAATGTGGCATCTGATCAGGGTCTACACTGTTTGCCACTTATCCAGCAATATTCTAGACACATCAAAAGGTAATAAAATTGACTATTTCAAATTTTAGGACAAACCTGGTAATGAGTTAAGGTGTCCCAATATTTAGGGTAAATACGGTAAACCCCTAAAGCACCATCAGCTTTGCCATTAGTAGGTGGCAGGAGGCTAAATTGCCTTTTCTCTTCAAGCACAGCCTTCTACTTCTGGGCCAAACTGTTCAAAGCATCGTTAGCTTGACAAGCTCGTTAGTGGTCAAAATGTTAACTGTTCTATTAAGTACAATACCTAATTCACAGGTATAGGTATGTTTGCTGAAAAAATGTGAGTAGCTTTTGCAAATGCAAAAGCTACTCACATTTTTTCAGTAAAAATAATAGCATGTATGCCATATTTAATGATCAAAGTTTTAACGGTATGCTAACTAACGACATTGTTAGTTTTGAACAACTGGGCCCTAGTTTTTGTGAACTTGTCCTATGCAACCTTAGATGAAATGGATACATCTTCAGAAAAAGGCAATTCTTTACAAAAATGTTATTATCTCACTTATCAGTAGGGGTCCAGTCTTGAAAGAAAAGGATTTGCTCCTCAGGAGCAAATTCTTTCCTCTCATAGTAGGACCCTTTTTTAAGAATGGGACAATTTACCATAAAACAGAAAATAACAAAAAATCATCTCCCTTGTAATTATAGCAGATTAGGTATGGTTGCTGTATTCACTCCCATTAAAACTTGCTGCCTTTTACTTTCAGATTCTAGCCATTTACATCTAAACTTAACAAACAGGCTGATCACATGTCTGAGTCTCACTTTTTCAAAGACTGATACCTCAAAGTATTGCTTTTCAAAGTAAGTTAAAGGGTACGGTAATACCAGTTTTGTTTGTTTGTGTTGAGGGTTTATGGCCCAGTCAACCCAATGGGGTCATGTCAAGTGTGGTCAGTTTACCTAGCCACATGTTTACTGGGCAGGATTAGTCCTCTAAGCAGTTAACCAGTATTGTGCACATTCTTTCACCAGAAACTGACAACTGCCCTTCTTGAATCAGCGGAAGGGAGAGAATGACTGTAGAAAATATTTCTCGATCAATCTCCATGAAAGAATGTTGCCGACCTCGGCGGGGGTTGAACCCGTGACCTCCTGGTCTCCAGTCGAACGGCACATCCAACTGAGCCAACGAGGCAGGCATGTTAATACCAGATTAGTTGGCTATATTTTGCTTACATTTCAACTCCTTTTTATCTCAAACTACATGTACTGTTATCTGGAGTCAATATTGCTGAGAGTGCGACAGACAGACAGAGAGAGACAGACAGACAGACAGAGAGAGAGACAGACAGGCAAAGAGAGAGGGAGACAGGGAGAGAGACAGAGACAGAGCTAGAGACAGGGAGAGATACAGACAGATAGATATACATTCTAGTTTTTTGTGTGTGTGTTTTTTTTTTTTTTCTGATACAATAAGGCTTAAAATTTTATGTGAAGTATTTATCCTAGCACAAGTAGTGGCTTATGTACTTACTGAACTAGAAGATTCTGGCAATCTACACTTGATCTGTGAGGGCTCTATCTTTATAATTGGGCATTCAGTATCATCAACATACACCTCAGCTGTAGGAGGAAACCCTTTACCATGGATTGTCAGTTCTAGTCCACCTATTTTTTAAAAATAAAATCAAGCAAAAAAGTGCCTATGAATATGAGGAAAATATGCAGATTCAGATCACTAACCATTTAGAACATTAACCAGTGGGCCATCCAGCCTAACAGTTTACAGATGAATGCATATTTGGGCTAGAAAATAGGATCTGACACTTCATGCAAATTGTCTCCTAAGGAGACAATTTGCATGAAGTGTCAGATCCTATTTTCTGATTCAAGCTAAAAAGTGCTTTCAAGCATGCACAAAATATGCAGATTCACATTATCCTGCACATGGGCAAAGTATTATCTGGGCCTTGGCTTCCATTCATACATTCTGTAGTATACCATATATTTTGGTAGCCATCCAGATGCCTTCGTATGGCAAGCAGCCCACAGCGGCAACCCGTCACAGCTTTTGGCACCCCCTCATATACCATCAGATCCATTCCTCGGCTAATTACTATAAATACTCCTTTTTCCCCTTTGACTGATGTACAATGGAATACACTGTGACCTAAAACAGTCATGCAGCCAACACTGACACAGTTCAGTAGGGCAGTCAGGTCTCTTGACCACCACTTACCTATAACACAACAGACCTGTTTTTAACCCGATTTTAACCTCATCTTTTTAACCCATAACACTATCATCTGTTATTTCCATCTCACAATTGCACTTTTATCCTCACTATTCATTCTTACTTTTTTCTTCGCGATGTGCAATTACCTGCAAGTAATCCTCGTGAGGGGTGTTACAGTACAACTAGATAGATAGATAGATAGATACACCAACCTCTGTATAACACAGTTCATTATAACACAGTTTTGGATGTAACACTGTTCAAAGATGTACCCCAAAATTGTATAGATTATATTAAAAAATGACCATTTATGGTCATATTTGTACCCCAAAATTGTATAGATTATATTGAAAAATGACCATAAATGGTCATTTTTCAATATAATCTATACAATTTTCAGGGCACATCTTTGAACAGTGTTACATCCAAAATATGACCATAAATGGTCATTTTTCAATATAATCTATACTTTTTTTGTTTGGATATAACACGGTTGTTTAACTAACACAGTTCATGCTATGGACCGCAACAATAATGTTATAAAGAGGTTGTGGCGTACAATGATTCTGCAGTGGATAGTGAAGGCCTTGATGCGCAGGCTGATCTAGGCCTTCACTGTCTGCATATACCCAAAGACATTTTGCTGGCTGGAGTGGCCCAGTTAGCAATTCCATCTTATATACTCTATCTACCCTTATTATAGAGATGCCTTAACATCCTTACCATATTTATTCTAAAAGCTGAAAAACATTTCATCACAAAAACATGCCTATATAATACTGACCCCCTCAAATCCCACTTTCATATAGTAAAACTGGGGTATACAGGGGTATTCATTATTTTTCTTATTGCTGCTCAAAAACATAGATTGTGGGTACTCGTTAGAACTGCCTTGGCGAGGCAGTTCTAACCAGTACCCACAATCTAAGTTTTGAGCAGAAATATGAAAAATATCAAATTTTTACCTGAAAACTTTCAGTTGTTGGTGGTGAAATTTTCAATATATTTGAATGAGCCTGTTTTCATAATGTTAATACTTTGGATGTGTCTAAAAACTTGCTGGATGAGTGGCATACAGTGTAGACACTGATCAGAAACCACAGAATGTGACATCTGATCTGTGATTAGTTTGTCTGTCCCAGTACTTTGGGTTATAACAACATTTCTAAGCTTAGTGGATGCTTTTCAAAATAAGAGTACTCTCAGATGGAAGTTGTTCTTGAGTCTAGCTGGAATTTAATGGCCCCTTCAATGCTATTAAGCCCATGTCGAGCAGGTCAGTTTAGCTACCCACACTTTTCCTAGGTAGGCTTCGTCCTCGAAGCGGTTAACTAGTACTTAAGCACATTCTTTGGCCAGAAAATGACAACTGCCCTTCTTGAATCAGTGGAAGGGAGAGGAAAGGTTGTTCACACTTTTCGGGCAAAAATCTCACTGATATTTCTTAACCCTGGTCCTGCTGAACCCAGATATGCTCTTCCTTTGCAGTGTAAATGCAGATGAGTTGGCTACTGAAGAAGCAAACTGATCTGGATCTGCACTGTTTGTCATAATGTATGCAAATTTGTATCAATAACCTGGATCAATAAATCTGATTGGCTGAAAATTAGAAGTGGGTGTAGCATCTTATTATTCAGCAGGGCAAGGGTTAAATTGTGCTAAAAGAAATATAGCAATGATTAGATACTGCAGTTTGAGCATTCTTTCATAATTATGATTTCCAGCCATATTTTGTTCTTCTAAATTAAAACTGGGTACTTACAAAGTAGATCCAATCTCCAAACAGTTGGGTACTAGACATGTCATAGGTCAGAAGATGTATTAGGGGCCACTTTAACTATAGCGTGCATTTATTCAAGCTGCTTATTAGGGTTGAGTGAAAATGGCTGGGTATTAGGGTAATATGATACAGTAAATATTCTAAACATTTTGAGCTCTTTGTTAAATACTTTGTTTGACTAACTTTTTCTTTTTATGTTATTTTTTAAACTACTTAACTGAATGGCAAACAGGGTAGACCCTGATCAGACTGCTCCTTCAGGAGCTGTCTGATCTGGGTCTGCACTTTTTGCATATATCGGTTTATAAAGAATTTTGTGTACAAAAATTTTAGGACATTTACTGTACTCAACAAAAATAAATAGATTCTTACCTCCAAAACTTACTTGAAACTCACTCACAGTACAGTTTGCATATGCCAGTTTATCAGAAACTTTACTTGGTGTACGAAATTTTAGGATAGTTACTGTACTCCACAAATATAAACAGATTCTTACCTCCAAAACTTACTGACTCTGGCTCAATAGTTGTCACGTCCCAAGCATAAGAGAAAGTGGCTGTTCCTGTTGCTTTACCCTTTCCTGCCACATTAACTTGAACAAGATGATGGCTTCCAGCACCACTCCCTGCAGAAAATAAGAATAAGCTATTTATCATATTCCTATCAATCATACCACTTTCAAACAGTTAACTCTTAAAGAGCCACACAAAATTTGTAAGAGACAACATTCTACATTTTTTATTTCTTTTTTTTTTTCACTTTTCAGAGATTACAAGTCCTGACACTTCATGTGAATATTCCTAAATACTTTAATATTTTCTGAGAAAATGAGACTAGACATTTCATGTGAAGTGTCTGATTAAAAAAAGGATGACATTTCATGAGAAGTGTCAGCTTTAAAGAAAAGTGACTTGACTTTTATTTGTGTATTCCCTGCTATGCAGACAATTCACAAGAAAATTCAAGTCTTGTTTTCTTGGAAAAATAAAAAAAATAATTTCAAGTGTCATCAGGTGCTGTTGCAAGTTGGGGCTTTAAAGGATCTATATTCTTAAAAAATTGATATTTTATTTTCCAAGAAAAGTTTGCTAAATTTATACATTGGTATTAATACGATCATAAATGTGGCTCCTGAGAGCCTGAAATTTTCAGTTAGTCTCTTGTTCTTGAACTGGATCAGAAATGAATTACCAACATTACCAACAATGAGTTGCCAACATAAATTCAGAGATACATTAAAATTATTTCACAGCAGTAGCTTTTCTATTAATCCTTGTCCTGCTGAATAAATTAAGATGCCACGCCTACTTCAAATTTTCAGCCAATCAGATTACTTGATCTGGCTTGTTGATACAAGTTCACATACTTAATGGCAAACAGTGCAGATCCAGATCAGTTGGCTTCTTCAGAAGCCAACTGATCTGGATCTACACTGTTTGCAAAGACAGGGTATATCCAGGTTCAGCAGGACAATGGTTAACAGTCTTGACAGGAAAAGCCATAGGTAGGCCAAACACCAACTAGGTCCTTCTAATTGGAATCTTCCTTTATTACAGGTCCTAAGTGAAATTTAATGAATCTTTAATTTTGATATTTACCACATCAATTAGAAAGACTTATTAACATTATATATTTAACTGTACATAAAACATTTCTTTTTGATATTTTGAAAGCTTTATTGGCATAAGGCCACATCTAAATTAGTTTTCTGAATGAAAAGGAAGCTATACTTGGTGGAGATTCTAAAAGATAAAAGCAGAAAAATCCAATTACTTGGACCTACTTACAGAGAGCACTCAGGGGAGTTAAATGACTGCTGTCTTCGACCGTGGGTTAATTCCCTGATTCTGTGTTAATAGGCAGGCTGTGCTGAATTAGTACATTTCGCATGCACTTTCAAATACATTTCAGACAGACATTGTTCAAGAATTTTGAGCAGAAGTCTCAGCATCAGCATTTATACATACCAACAGTGCATGTAATTGATGATGTCGTGGAGTCTGTTACCTCACAAAGTGTATCACCGATCATAACAACATTATCAGCTGGAGTTTCACTGAACTTTGTTCCCGTTATCACCAAAGTGTCACCACCTGCTCCTGTTAACAAATATTATTGCATAAAAAGTAGTGTCCCATGTTATTAACAGCCGTGCATTAACCGGCGAAAAGCCATGTATTAACAGGGCAATTCACGCGCTGTTAATGCACGGCTATGCAACTTTCAATATGATCGTACCGGGCTATAGAATAATTGCTGCCATCATGAGATGTGTACTGCTCAGCCCTAGAACGCGCATAGTCCATGGAAATTGCATTCGTGAGACATCGGTGAAAAGGCAAAACAAAATAGTGCAAGAAATGATGCAAAATGTAGAAAATGTTTTCAGTTTTTATGCAATAATAGCAATCAAACATGGTTTTTCAATGCATCAACATTCACCAGGTCCCTAGGGAGATGTTGAAAACCGCAGCCTCCGGCCTCGGTTTTCAACACCTCCCTCGGGACCTGGTGAATGTTAATGCATGAAAAACCATGTTTGATCCCTATAATAAAAATAAAAAACTGCCATATTTACTCTAGTATTGGGACACCTTAACCCATTGTAGACTTAATAGACTCTCCCACACTATATATTGGAAGAGTCCAATTTCAATTTTAGGTACGTCCAGCTATGAGATTTATATATTCCTAGAGAAAAAATGTTATACTATTTGCAAACAGTGCAGACCCTGATCGCGGCGGCATCTGATCTGAGTCTGCACTATTTGCCAATTACCCTTTTACAGGTCTCCAGACTACAATGGGTTAACTCATTATTATTTTTGTCCTAACATTTAAAAATGTCTTTCGCTACCCACGGATGGGTCAGAGAAAACTGCTGAATCAGTGTCAAACAGTGTAGACCCTGATCAGATGCCACATTCTGTGTTGTCTGATCTGGGTCTACACTGTTTACTCAGGCTTAATACTTAGGATTATATGGTATCAAAAAGGTCTTCATTGCCATATAAAAGACTTTTTCGCAACCAAAAAATATTGAAACTTTTTCTTATTTCTGCTTAAAAGCATACGTTGTGAAGCTCAATGACATCAAGGCAATTACAGTTAGTACCCACAACATTTTACAAGAAATGCAGTGAATGTCCTAAAATTTCGCACATTAATTTTTCTGATAAAGGAGCAGTTTGATCAGGATCTACACTGCTTGGTATTTCATTAAGTATGTGTTCTGGCAGACATGTCTGAGCAAACAATGTAGACCCAGATGAGAAACCTTAGAATGCATCAATTCATCATGAGTTTGCAACTCATCCAGCAATTTTTTACTTAATATCCGATAGTAATTTGTACTTGTTCAAATTTTAGAACAAGTGTGTGAAGGAGTTGAGGTGTCTGAATACTTAAGGTAAATACGGTATAGACATTTACGCTAACAATTATTTTTTATCCGGATACCCTCTTATTCATAGCTATGGTTTTGTTTGTGTTGAGGTTTTACAGCCCAGTCAACCCAATGGTGTCATGTCCAGCAGGGTCAGTTAACCTAATCACATTTTTACTGGGTAGGCTTAGTCCTCTAAGTGGTTAACCAGTATTGTGCACATTCTTTTGCCAGAACCTGACAACTGTCTTTCTTGAATCAGCGGAAGGGAGAGAATTACCATAGAAAATATTTCATGATCAATCTCCACAAAAGACTATAGCTATGATTCTGCTTTGGGAAGCTCAACTATTTCAACCCATTTATTCTGAGTGGACTCTTCTACCTTAACTCAGTGGACATGTCCATTTCCTAACAAAGGGGTATCTGGTGAGGTTTTGTATTATTACCATGTTTTACAGAAATTTATGTATTTAATGCAAATAGTGAAGACCCTACCCTGATCAGATGCTGGGTTCTGCAGCCTCTGATCTGAGTCTACACTGTTTGCCAATGTTTCTTTTATGGGATATATGGTATAAATGGGTTAACTTGCCAGTGTGATGACAAAATATATGTTCTTGCACATGTGAACTGCACATACCCAGACTAAACTGTGCCATTGTGCAGCTGTGCACTCTGCTCAGGTCAGGAACAGTTTTTTCTGGCACTCTTTTGAATTTGCTGATTGTCAAAAGCAAATGCCACACACTGGTCAGTATCTACATTGTCTACAAAGGCAAATTGTATGCAGATCAGATTTGTCTAAGTGTAAACAAAAAAGTAAGAATAGGCTGTTATGTTAGTTCATCTGTCAACCGCGTGAAGTGCTACTAGAACAAGAAACGTCTGAGGAAGAAAGCTCAGTTGGTGATGCCTAGGATCTGCCTTTCCACTGAGCACATTTCTACTCGGCTTTGCTGATACTTTTTGCTCCATATTCACTAGCACCCTTTCTTACAAGGGCTTGCCATTTTGCTGGATCCTATACAATCTGTTCCCATGACTCTATTGGTATTTTTAAGTCTTTAAAGGAGGCTTTGAGGGCGTCCTTATATCGCTTCTTCTGACCACCATGGGAGTGTTTTCCCAGACTGTTATTGACTGGCGTGCAAATCGTGCCGGTCTAAAAAATCTTAAAACAAACTGTGTTATAAGCAGATTAATGTCTATTTTATTTTCATTTCAATCAAGAAATTTCATAAAGCTTAATAAAAGCAAACATTAACTCTTTCGGTGCCAAATTTGAGATGACATTTGTCGAAATGTCGTCTGCTCTTCTTTTTTAATAAACTATCGCTTGAAAAGAAGTTCATGCATAAAGTTGAAAGACTGAATGTCAAACAGCGCAGATTGAGATAAGACGGCTCATATGAGCCGACTCATCTGGATCTATGCTGTTTGCAAAAGCCTATTCTAACACCCCTGCTCGTGTTGGTCCTTATTTGTCTTTACATTTCTAGCCGTGCTTTATCTAAGGTATTTGAGCATACGAATTTTGTCGCGCACTATCAACAGGAAACCAATCAGTTGCAAAGAGTTGTGCCCCTGGTATATGGATGCTAGCGTATAATACTGGTCAAAATATTCATTTAAATTATAAATTATGTTAGTAAGACAGAGAATGACCAATTAACATTGCAGTGTTTTGACTGTTTTACCTACTGAGTTCCTCTACATTCAAACACATTCGTTTTACTTCTTGTTTCCATCATGTAGAGCTATTTGTTGACATGTTCAAAAAAAAAGTAAGTCGGTTATCATTCTTATTTTGCTGTTTTATATCTGTCCTTCTTAGGTCTATCGCCGCACTCCAATTTCATACATTTTGCAATTCTTTCATGAACACAGGCTACAAGTATTTATATTTTACATCGTTTTATAGTTTACATTGTCAGCTGATTCGCATAAATTATCTGCCATTTTGAATATTCATCAGCGAACCTTGTAACTACGTAACCGTGTGACTTAATGCTTTAGAGGTATTGCCAACTACTAAAGGGGAAGTCAGGTAATAAAAATATTTCTAAAAATCAATAAAAAATCTAATTTAAGCTAAGTATTCGCTCACTGAGGGGTGTTAGAAAAGAAATAGATTATTCTGAACCGTGCTGAAATGCTACAGATAAAGCACAGTTGAGTTTAGGTTGTATCCATTTGAACACTCGCTCACTGCGCTCACTCGTGCTCAAATGGGTACAACCCAAACTCAACTGTGCTTTATCTTGGGCATTTGAGCACGGTTCAGAATAATTTATTTCTTAATTATTATCGCCTGTGGCAGTGAAAGTTAAAGAATCATATTGTTGTTCGATTTTACCTGTTACATTGAAAATTTATTAAACTTTAGTATACCCTTGTCACATATCTCTATGTAATCATGAACAAAATAAATATTTTGTCTTGTACAGATTTCACAAAGCTAAGTGTCCAAACGTCTGGATATAACAGGGCCCCAGATAAGATGTTGTTGTTTGTTTTTTTTCAACCTAAAAGTCTTAGTATTTTTCTAATTTCTCATGGCACTTTTAATGAATACTCATGTGTTTTCATGCAGAAATAAGACCAACAGGACCAAGATGATCCTGCATTGCTCACCTGTGTTGAGGTTTAATGACACGTCAACCCTTGTGGGTCATTTTGTGTCGTCACCCAGAGAAAGGGAGAAAAAAGATAGAAGAGATAGTAGAAGAGATGAAAGAGATGAACAGGGAAGAAAGAGGAACAGGAATGAAAGTGAAGAAACAGAAGAAATAAAAATATTCCCCCTCTACCCTTGCCTGCTACAAGGATAGCAGGCCTTGCCTAACTGTAAGCCAATATTAGTTGGACGCCCCGATGAAGTAAGATACATGACACCTTCGCACCACCCAACCAACCCCATTGCTCACCTGAACATCTAGGATTTTGCTATGCAGCACAGGGCCAAAGGCAGAGTACAGAGGACATCAAGGGCAAAATTTGCAGCCAAGTTCCATACATACATATAGGGAAGCAAATTTAACCTTGCTATAGCCATAAAAATTTCAAAGCACAAGCTAGGATTATCATTAGAACAGTTGGTAGATTTCCATCCACAATGATCTATACCAAGACTCAGCCTCAGAGCTTTCTGATTTATGTAGAATAATATGCTGTAGAATAGAATGCCTCTGTAAAGCAAATCAAATGAGTACCCACAACATATGTTTTTGTGGAGAATAAAAAAAATTCACATCAATCATGACATTCATAAGAGTCTTTCCCTTGGCAATCCAAAGCACTCAGTGAAGAGTTGAGATGAAGCTTAACCCTTCTCTTGCTAAACACGAAGAAGCCAACTGATCTGGATCTGCACTGTTTGTCATTAAATATGTGAATTTCTATCAAAAACTCTGATCAAGTAATCTGATTGGCTGGAAATTAGAAGTGGGCTTGGCATCTTAAGTTATTCAGCATGACAAGGGTTAATGTCCCAGTCAACCTTGCCTCTCAACTTGTGGGATTTTTACTGCACCTGAGAGGAATGACAAATTCAAGTCTTGCCTAAAGTTACTTGCAGCTGTACTATAAAGGCATCAGGTAGCCCATCTATTTCTCAAGCCCCAGTGTGCTGCGGCACGGCATACCATATTTACCCTAAATATTAGGACAGCTTAACTACTTACCATACTTCTGCTAAAATTTGAAAGTCATTACGAAAACACGCCTATTCAAATATATTTAAAATTTCACCAACAAGAACTGAAAATTTCAGATAAAAAATTCTGATATTTTTCATCTTTCTGTTCAAAACATAGATTGTGGGAACTCATTAGAACTGCCTCAGCAAGGCAGTTCTAATGAGTACCCACAATCTATGTTTTTGAGTAGAAATAATAATGCATACCCCTATAAACCCCAGTTTTACTGTATAAAAGTGGGTTTTACCAGGGTCAAAATTATATAGGCATGTTTATGCCATGGTTCATTCTACCTACTGTTGATATGTCTAAAATATTGCTGGGTTAGTGCCAAACAATATTGACCCTAATCAGAGGCCAAATTCTGCAGTGTCTAATCTAAGTCTACATTATTTGCTCAGGCCTGTCTGTACCAAAATTTAGGATTAATACAGTAATAGTTCCAGACGAGAGGAAGTTCAGATCAATATTTTTCTTATTTCCCAATAGAAACATATGTTGTGGGTACTCATTTGAATTAGAGTGCTTTATCTGAAGCCATGACACATATCCTAAGTACAGTTTCTCACACTGCAGGTTAATTGTCTATGCCCATGTGTGTAGACTATTTCAGAGTTTGATATTGCTACAGAAGCAATTTATGAAATGTTATGGACTAGTCCAGTGCTATTTTTAATAGACTGCTCAACCTTATTATACCAAAAAAAAGTATTTCGCAAAAAAAGTTGATCTAGCTTCATCACGAAAACATGCCTATATAATTTTGACTCCCTTAAACCCCACTTCTATATAGTAAAACTGGGGTTTACAGGGGTATGCATTATCTTTCTTATTTCTGCCCAAAAACACAGATTGTGGTTACTCATTAGAACTGCCTCACCGAGGCAGTTCTAACGAGTACCCACATTCTATGTTTTGAGCAGAAATATGAAAAATATCAGAAATTTTTATCTGAAATTTTTCAGTTTTTGGTGGTAAAATTTTCAATATATGTACATAGGCATGTTTTCGTAATGCTTAGCACAATCGTAGACCAAGCTTTTTGTGAAAGCTAATTCTTGTAATTAATTACCTTCATTAGAATTCAAAGATATCACTGTTGGTGTTGCATCAGCTGACCACTCAAAAGAACAATCTCCCGAACAATAGCATGGAATATTATTGATAAACACACGAACCTGCAAAATACATTATACACATTAACCTCTTTATAACATGGTTTGTTATAACACAGTTTTTGGATATAACACGGTTCAAAGATGGATCCCAAAAATGTATAGATTATATTGAAAAATGACCATAAATGGTCATTTTTCAATATAATCTATACATTTTTGTTTGGATATAACACGGTTGTTTAACTAACACGGATTATGCTATGGAACCAAAAAATAGTGTTATAAAGAGGTTGTGGTGTAGTAAAACCTGTGTAAGACAGTCACCTTCGAGACTGACTTTAAATAGTGGTTGATGTGGAAAAAGTTGTCCGTCTTATTAAGGTACATGTCATGTAATTTTGCTAGCAAAATTACATGACATGTACCTTTATAAGACAACCACCTTTCCACATCAACCACTAAGGTCAATTTCAAAGGTGGCTGTCTTACACAGGTTTTACTGTATAGCAAATAGTGAGCAAAGTTCACATACCCCTTGCCATAGCTATCAGTGTATGCTGAACCATAATTTTATAGATGCAAATTTCCCTATGTATTGCATGGGAGTGATGGGCAAAAAGAAAAAAAATCTTACAATCTTGTTTTTCTCTTACACAAAAAACTTCACCATGGTCAGGGTGTATACAAAATTTGAAGACTTTGGCTCCAATAGCAGGTGAGAAATCTGTGATGGATTTTTGTGAGAAAGAAAGAAAAATGGACAAATAAAGAGAATGACAAGCATGAGGATGCTGCTTCTCTCTTACGCAATACAACTACTCATACCCAATATTTGTACCAAATTTCAAAATCCTAGCTGAAATAGTTCCTGAAAAATCTGCAACGAAAAATTAAAAAAAAAAAGAAAAATGGAAAAATAAAGGGACTGATAAGCATTAGAATGCTGAATCTCTTTTACACAATACAAGTAGTCATACCCAATGTTTGTACCAAATTTCAGAATCCTGAGAAATCTTTGACAAAAATTTCCTTATGCATTATACTGGCATGAGAGATGGAAAAAAGGAAAAAGGTTAAAAGAAGGCAAGAGAAATTTTAGCATGTGGTTTTCTTTCACACAACATACTTCAATCCTCTGTAAGTGTATACAAAATTAGAAGACTCTTAGGAGCTGAGAAGTCTGAAGAAATATTTATATTGGAGAAAAAGAAAAACGGACAAATAAAGGATATGATAAGCATGAGAATACTGATTCTCTCTTATTCAATAAAAGTCATAGCCAACATTTATATGAAAGTTCAAAATCCTAGGTGAACAGCTCTTGAGAAATCTTTGATGAAATATTTTATATGAGAAAAAAAAATGGACAAATAAAGGGAATAATAAATAAGAGGATGCTGATTCTTTCTTACACAATACAAGTGGTTGTACCAAATGTTTGTGCCAAATTTCCAAATCTTAGGTGCAGTAGTTCCTGAGAAATCTTTGACACAAATTTCCCTATGCATTATGCTGGAGTGAGAGATTGAAAAAAGGAAAAAAGGTAAAAAGAAGTCAAAAGAAATTTCATAATTGTGGTTTTCTTTTACACAAGATACTTCAACCCTTTGTAGGTGAATACAAAATTTGAAGACTGGCTCTCTTAGGAGCTGAGAAATCTGACAAAACATTTTATTGGAGAAAAAGAAAAAATGGATGAATAAAGGGAATCATAAGTATGAGGATGCTGACTACACAATACAACAAGTCATACCCAATGTTTGTACCAAATTTCAAAGTCCTAGGTGCAGTAGTTCCTGAGAAATCCTTGACAAAAATAAGGTTTACACATGGACACACAAACACACACACAGACAAACATTGTTACGGAAAAGACAAAAACTTACACCCCTATATCTTTTGTATGCTGGGGGTATAATTAGGGAAAAGGCAAAAACTATATACCCCTTACATACTTTGTATGCCAGAGGTATAATTAAATCTATGTACCGAACAGCATACACAACAGATAATAAACAAGAAAACATTGATGCAAAGCATCAGTATGCCGGGAAACTAATCTGTTATGCATTACTTAGCTCCCTATAGGTCGTAGTATAGTGAAAAAATGTTATAATTTATGAAAGGTTGTAATTATATAAATTATCGCAATACTCAACAATAAAAACATTATAGATGTTATCAGAGCTATGTTAGAAAAATCAACTATGATCGTCTGTTTTCTAGCCCGCATACATAATTACATGTCGCCATCCATAGACTAGGCCGAACATACTATATCCGAAATCATCTATGTAGCAGTGACTGGTTCCCTCACCCTATAGCTGAATACTTTGCTTATAGAACACAGGAAACCAGTTAATATGTATGTTTCGTTCTTTTCTCCACTCATAACGTTTTCCTTTGGCCCAAATCTTTCCATGCTTGAATAACAAATTTAACTGTGTTATTAAACCAGCTTATAATCCGTTCGATTTGAGAATGCGTATTTCCAATCGTAAACAAAGAAAAATATCTTTTGTTTCTTCTTCGTAGTATGAGGAAAAAAAAACAAAATGAAAAAATTCAAACATGTATGAATATTGACAGCAACAAAGCTCATTTCAGGTTGAATGGTCAAATTGGGGCTCCTACGGGAAAACTGCTCATTTCGCTTTTAAATGAGCAAAACGCACATTGCTACATTCATTCTACACAGTACTTCCCATTTTTTTCACTATGTTACCAATAGCACAGTTCTCTGCTACAAAAGTGTGATTTTGAATAATAATAATAAAAAAGTGGGGGTGAATAGTTATATATAACCCCACTTAGAACCCCATAAAACTGGAAGAAAACCGATGTTCTCCGAATGCATACACATTTTACAAAAACAACCTTAAATAGATACGCCGGGATGGAGCCTGGCGTAAATAACAAGTTTAACCATAGTTAAAAAGTTAATCATAACTGCAGCAGACAACATTTTTATTTCTTCAATTTTTTTTTTTTTACTTATTTATTTATTTATTTTTATGTTTTTGTAATATTTCAGACACAAAAGTTGTTTTTTTTTTTCTGAAAATAACAACAAAAAATTAGAATATCATCTACAATTTTGCTAAAGCTTTAAGGATTAAACTTGAGGGGCCTGAATAAATTCTCTAAAATTTCTACCATGTTTTACAAGAGACCAGCTTTTGACCGCCTGTTTGTTTTCCTTCGTATCAAACCTTTGGAAAAGGGGTCTTCTGTGAAAAGAAAGAATTTGCTCCCAAGGGAGGTCTTTCCAGAAGGAAGGCAAAACAGTTTTCAAACAGCTGCCTGCCCTGGAAATATTTACATTCCTTTTAATCCAAAGAAGATGGACTAATCCTTTTAGTATTTAAAGGGGTGTTTTATAATATTGCAGTTTAAATGTCATTTACCATAATAACCCTAAGTATTTGGATAGATAGGCCTTGCAAACAGTGTAGACCCAGATCAAATGTTGCAGAATGCAGCGTCTGATCAGGGTCTACACTGTTTGCCATATAGCTATAATTTAGACACATCAACGGGTATAGAATGGACTATTTCAAATTTTGGTAAGTAGATAAGGTGTCCCAATATTTAGGGTAAATACGGTAATGTCAAATAGTTCAGACCTAGATCAGATGCCATATGCTATTTGTTTGCCAAAGTCCACTTTGTGAAACATTAGGCATTGACGGGTGAACTCTAACCCCAATGGTTCACCTCTATTTATGCAGACTTAAGCCTAGCTGAAATAGGAAACAAGAAACCCCAATAACCATGCCTAGAGGCTTATAATTCTACTAACGGGGCTATCAGTTCCCCAGTACAGGTGTGCAACATGTAATGTTCGAGTTCCTATTACCCGATTGGCTGCTGACTGAGAGTTTATCAGAATTACAATTTAGGTCTCTTAGAGAAACTGGTATGATAATAGCTTTCACCTCTGCGATACTTCATTAAATGTTTACAGAAAAAATAATTACACATGCCAATTGCACAAAGAAACAAATCAACAGACAAAATTTTGAAATATTTTTCTGATTTGTTCCAGAAAACGGGGTTTGACATTTCATTTTTTTGTTGTGTTGTGGTTTAACGACATGTCAACCCTTGTGGGTCATTTTGTGTCGTCTCCCGGAGAAAGGGAGAAAAGGGACAGAAGAGATAGTGGAGAAGATGAAACAGAGGAACAGGGAAGAAAGAGGAACAGGAATGAAAGTGATGAAACAGGAGAAACAAAAACATTCCCCCTCTACTTTTACCCACTACAAGGATAGCAGGCCTTGCCCACAACTGTCAGCCAATATCAGTTGGAGTAAAATACATGACACCTTCGCACCAACTGACCACCCCTTGATATTTCATGTAAACTGTCTCCAAAGGAGACTGTTTGCATGAAATATCAAACCCTGTTTTCTGGAGAAAAAAAAATATTATCAAATTGCTGTCTGTTGAATTTGCCCTGAGTATGGTAAAGGTTAAACTTGAAATAATTTCTTAATCTGATATTAATTTGGAGCATTAATGCCAATTACTGCTGAAGCCAGCTAGCCAACTAGCCAGTGATATGGTAACATAGCTCTAGTTAAGGTGCTTTTTTCAATCCAAAAGTGTTGATATTTTTCTTATTTCTCCACAAAAATATATGTTGTGGGTACTCATTAGAAGTGCCTCGGCGAGTTGATTCTAATGAGTACCCACAACATATGTTTTCGTGGAGAAATAAGAAAACTATTAACCTGATACCCACTCTTATCTAGACCTATGGGTAAGTCATTTTCGAGGGTTGTAGCCCCATTAGTAGAATTATATATGCCTCTGGCATGGCTTATTGGACACCACCAGCAGAAAGCAAAATGACACATATGACTGGATGAATGGAAGTATGTTTGCACAAAATGTGTATTATGTAACTATTTGTAACAACAACTGGTAGTGATGAGACTTCTTTACATGTGAACCATCACATTAAACAACAAGAAAAAATGTCTGATGGCATCATGGATGGGTTTTTCCACTGAAGAATAAAGGTAACATAGCATTTTGAAAAAAGGTATACAACCAAAAGACAAGCCTTGTAAGATGCCCA
Organism: Anodontia alba; assembly: GCA_964016985.1. Taxonomy (NCBI): domain Eukaryota; kingdom Metazoa; phylum Mollusca; class Bivalvia; order Lucinida; family Lucinidae; genus Anodontia; species Anodontia alba. Next base: position 45,180,061 of record OZ024831.1, read on the forward strand.
ACACCAGTTGCCTACCAGCTCAGACATGGCTATTTTAAAGGACGGAATTTTGCCGTGAAAAACCCATCCAAAAATTGTGTCACACAACTCACACTTTGGATGAATCTGCCCAGTTGAGAGTTGAGTGATTATAGTCACATAATCGTATCATGGCTGATTAAAACCTGTTTCTGTGTCCTAGGAAGTTCTTCTGATAGCTCAAGGAAACAAATAATGTATTTAGGATATTATTGGGGAATTTTCTATTTTATCATGAAAATATATGTTCTGTGTACTCATTAGGATTGTCTCACTGAGGCAATCCTAATGAGTACACTCAAAATATCACTATTTTTCAGAAGATTGAAAAGATATCCCTAAATTATCCTCTTTTTTCTCGTGACTTGTCACTGTGATTAACCCTCAGTGGCTCAAATTCAGTGACCCATGTTTAGATCAAACTTCCATGGTCTACATAATTTATTATGTATCTAGATTTTTAACGCTACCAGGCAGTGCCACTTCCATGGTCCTAAAAATGACATTTAAGTATGACTGTACATGTATTCCTCACCTGTGGTGTGTCATGCTCTGTGAAGATATAATCGCCAAACACTGGGTCATGACGAACATGTCCATCCACATAACTTATGATTTCTGCATCTGCTGAGGGAGGAGCTGTGAGTACTTTGCTGCCAAACTGAAAATGAACCAATCATAAGATATTAACCCTTCTCTTGCTGAGCACGACATGCCCTGTTTTAGCAAACAGTGTAGAGCCAGAAGAAGCCAACTGATCTGGATTTGCACTGTTTGTCATTAAATGTGTGAATTCCTATTAAAAACCGGGATCAAGTAATCTGATTGGCTGGAAATTAGAAGTGGGCGTGGCATCTTAATTTATTCAGCATGACAAGGGTTAAACTCTGATTTGCTGAATTTAAAACTTACCAGACTACAATTTTTTTAACTGTTTTCATGGAAACTAAGGCTTGACATTCGTGTTCCACAGTAACCAATGTGTGTAATGCCAAGCCATGTTTTCTTGGAAAGATAAGAAATATGTCTTGCAATAATATAAAAAATAAAATAACAAAATAAAAATACATTGATAAGGGGCATAACAGGATTTGACTTTTCATGCAAACTGTCTCCATTGGAGACAATTTGCATGAAATGTCAAAACCTGTTTTCCGGAAAAAATAAGAATAGAATTCTGAAAATCAGATGTGTCGCCTGCTTAAAGCACCAACCCATCTGATATGAAAAAAGAAAAAAAAACTGTATTTGTCCTAATAATTGCTCCTAATCCTATCGGCAACCCACGGATGTAAACTCTCACTCGCCCGCTCGTATTTGCGAGAAAATTTTAAGGCAGGGCGAGTGAGATTTTCTGGACTCTTCACTTTTTCTTCATTTCAAGCATCTAAATGAAAAATTAAGACCAAAAGGGCAAGAACGTTTTGAGGGAATTTTACACCTCTGCAACTCTTCACTAATTTGTCTAAATCTTATTAAGTAAATAAAGGGCTATAATTTGACAGTTCAGATGATTACTAAAATCAAACTTGACCTCTATGCTATAATTATACACCATTCTGCCAACTTTGAATGTAATCAATGCGTCCCTTTTAAAGTTACTGAGGGGAAACAATATCTTTACCTTCTATTTTACCCCATCAACAAAAACTAAGTGGAAAAAGAGCTACGAGGGCAAGTCAATAAGTAAGCAGCCTATCCCATTTCCAATTTACCCAGACACCCACGATTTTCATGCCTTGTTTCAATACATGTTTTAGGCCTGAGAGCAAAATTGCACCCTTATCGTGTCATTCACTCATAAGATATTGAATATCAAACATGGCTAGCGATGCAAAAGCAAGCTTTTTGTCAAAAGTTGAGTACCGTGCTGTAATACGGTACTTGTATTTGAAAGGGAAAACAGGTCAGGAAATACATTGCGAGTTGACCAATGTTTATGGTCTCCTGCACCATTGTATGCCCAAGTTAAATTCTGGGTTGGGGAATTCAAACGCAATAGAACGTCTTTAGAAGACGAAACCAGGTCTGGACGCCCATCAGATGCCACTGATGAAGAAATAAGTAAAAAGTACGAGATCTGGTGTACTCTGATAGGCGAGTTAAGGTGGAAGAAATAGGGAATGCATTACACATTTCATATGGTAGTGTTTCAACAATTTTACATGATCGCTTGGGTATGTGCAAGCTAACAGCCTGTTGGGTCCCAAAATCCCTTAGCAACGAGCAAATGGCAACCAGAGCATCAGTCTGCAGCACATTGTTGAAGCGGTTTAGGTCAATTGAAGATGATTTCCTTTCATGTTTGGTGACAGTAGATGAGACCTGGGTCCATTATTATGAGCCAGAGAATAAGGCTCAAAGTCGCCAGTGGGTTGGGCCAGGGTCTTCGAGACCAAAGAAGTTCAAAACGCAACCCTCTGCTGGCAAGGTGCTGGCAAGGTGATGGCAACTGTATTTTGGGACGCACAAGGCCTTATTATGTTGGACTTTCTAGCAAAGAAAAGTACAATAACAGGTGCGTATTATGCAAATTTGCTCGACCAACTGAGAACTGCAATCCATGAAAAACGCCGAGGTAAACTCTCCAAAGGGATTCTGCTCCAACAGGACAATGAAAGTCCACACTTGCAAAATTGCAATGGATGCTGTTGAGCAGAATGGGTACAAACTAATACCGCACCCAACCTATTCTCTGGACTTAGCTCCTAGTGACTATTTCCTATTCCCAAACTTGAAAAAGGATATCCGTGGACGTCATTTCTGGTCCAAGGAAGAAGTCGTGGTGTCAGTTGAGCAGTGGATCGGAGACAAGATTACAAATACCTAACCTGACCTGTATTTGACAATGATATATCCTTCTGCAAACTTTCAATGAAATCAATTCATTCTTGTAAAAGTTATAGAGTAGAAACCAATATCAATACAATACAGAAACTAAGTAAAAAGGGCCATACATTTTGCAAATGATTACAAATATCAAACTTGACCTGTATTTGATAATGATATATCCTTCTGCAAACTTTCAATGAAATCAAAGCATCCCTGCAAAAGTTATAGAGCGGGAACCAGTAATAAACACAACAACAAAACCTAAGTCAAAAAAGGGCCAAAACTTGGCCTAAATTTTGTGGATGATTACCAATATCAAACTCGACCAGTATTTTACAAGGATATATCCTTCTGCAAACTTTCAATGAAATCAATACATCCCTGCAAAAGTTACTGAATGGAAACCAATACCAACACATCAACAAAAACTAAGTCGAAAAAGGGCCATAACTTGGCCTAAATTTTTCAGATGACTACCAATATCAAACTTGACCTGTATTTTACTATGATATACCATTCTGCAAATTTCTGATGAAATTGATGCATCTCTTCAAAACTTATTGAACTGAAACCAATATTTTAACTCGACAACAAAAACTAAGTTGTAAAAGGGCCCTATCTCAGCCAAAATTTGGTGGATGATTACCAATATGGCACACCACCTGTATTATGATATAAACTTCTGCAAAGTTTGAACGAAATCAATGCATTCCATCAAATGTTATTTAGTGGAAACAAAAGCTGTGACGACAACACTGACACCGACGCTGTCACGGCCATCGATAATGTGGACGGACAATATGATCCCTATGTGTCTGCCATCATATGCAGGTGATACAAAAAGTATTTCAAAATGTTGTCTTTTGAAAATTTTACCCAGCTTAGGGTTAAGACTGACCCATAAAATCTTCAAGTAAAAAATAAAGCATAGTTCTACATAAGAGGGGTAACTTTATAAACATTTTTGTTTGTATCTTCACAAACTGGCACTTCTAATTGGTACCCATTTCACAGGTTTCTGTAAAAAAATTTAAAAAAAACATCAATATTTGGTTGAAACAGCATGTTATCTAGAGCTAAGGAAAATTCTCAGAAGGCAGATTACCGTCATCAGATCCTGGTCACCGGGTTTCGACATGAAGGTTACATGTAGATCAGTATTGGCGCAGGTTGAATCATCTGACAGTTCCACCAACATGGTTCCAATTCCTGGGATACCACCCTGAAGGACAGCTGCTATCCTTTCAGGTTCCATGGTAACATCTATTTCTAAAATTGTCAGAATATATTCATGTATCATAGTTCAAAATAACAAAGGGTACCAGGATATGGTAAATGTCCTACAAAATCATGCACCAAAGTGTTTGACACATTACGAAAACACGCCTATTCAGATATATTGAAAATTTTACAACCAAAAAAGGAAAATTTTCGAATAAAAAATTCTGATATTATTTTATATTTTTTCTCAAAACATAGATTGTGGGTACTCGTTAGAACCGCCTCGGCGAGGCGGTTCTAACGAGTACCCACAATCTATATTTCTTTAGCAAAATAAGAACAATAAGGTATACCCCATGTAAAACCCCAGTTTTTCTATATAAAAGTGGGGTTTAAGGGGGTCAAAACTATATAGGCGTGTTCTCGTGATGAAAATTTCATATGCAAACAGTGTAGACCCAGTCTTAAAGGAGCAGTCTGATCAGGGTCTACAATGTTTGCCACTCCACTAAGTATTTTAAGAAACAATTGCACAGAAAGCAAAAATTAGGCCAATCAAGAGCTGTTGCATGACAGCATAGCTCGCCTGATTGTGCCTTGTCTACTTACATTTTCACATTAACACGTCAAAAGGTGTATTTTGTACTTTTATATGATTCTATTCCAAATACAATAAGTTTTGTGAGTCTGAATATAAATCATACACCCTTCTATAAATTTTAATGCAAATCTATGTGTTACATGGAACACTGACCTAGATATATTTTGAGGTTGATCATCCCATCACATGGAACTAATATTTCTGGTATGAAATTTCTCTTATCAAATAGTCTTCTAGTTATTAGGTAAAATCACTGAAAGGTGAAATATAGATCACACTGAGTCACACTACCTAAATATATTTTTATGTCAATCAACGGGTCAAATGGAAATTAAAATCTTGGTATAACATTTCTCTATCAAATAGTCTTTATGATATAAGGTAAAATCATTGGACTGTGAAATGTAGGTCAAAATGACCTACATATATGTTTAGGTTACTCTTAGCGCCACATGGAACTGATATTCATGGTATGATATTTCTCCATCAAATAGTCTTTGAAATATAAGGAAAAATCATAGGACCATGAAATATAGGTTACATTGATATATATACATTTTGAGGTCAGCCTTCATGTCACACAGAATTAATATCCAAGATATGATATATCTCTATCAAATAGTCTTCGAGATATAAGGCATAATCACTGGACCATGAAATATATATCAAATTGACCTACATATACTTTGAGGTCACTCTTAGTGTCACATGAAACTAATATCCAAGGTATGACATTTCTCTATCAAATACTCTTCGAGATAAGAGACATAATCACTGGACCACGAAATATAGGTCACACTGACCTAATTATATTTTGAGGTCTCTCTTTGTGTCACATGGAAGTAATATCCAAGGTATGACATTTCTCCATCAAATAGTCATCGAGATATAAAGCGTAATCACTGAACCATGAAATATGGGTCACATTGACCTACATATATATTGAGATCACTCTTCATGTCACATGGAACTAATATCTAAGGCATGACATTCCTCTATCAAATAGTCTTCAAGTTATAAGACATAATCACTGGTCCATGAAATTTAGGTCACATTGACCTACATATATTTTGAGATCACTCTTCATGTCACATGGAACTAATATCCAAGGTATGACGTTTCTCTATCAAATAGTCTTCGAGATATAAGGCATAATCACTGGACCATAAAATATAGGTCAAATATATTTTGAGGTCACACTTAGTGTCATATGAAACTAAAATCCAAGGTATGACATTTCCCTATCAAATAGTCTTTGAGATATGAGGCATAATCACTGGACCATGAAATATAGGTCACACTGACCTAATTATATTTTGAGGTCACTCTTTGTGTCACATGGAACTAATCTCCAAGTTATGACATTTCTCCATCAAATGGAGATTTAAGGAAAAATCACTGGTCCATGGAATAAAGGTCATTGGACTGCAAAATGTAGGTCACCATGACCACCACCCAATCACACTAAAAGCAATGTCACAAGGTTGACTGATGTATTATCTAGGATGTGTTTACAATGCTAATATAACAGAAATGCACTAAACACTTTACAAGAGGTGTCCTGGATTTTGAACCCTAGCCCATCCCCAGGGCATGAACCCAGGGGCCGATACCTATGGGCACCCATGTTCCAAATATGAATACTTGTTGACAACTGACTACTAAGATATAAGCATATGAAAACTTAAACACAGCAATAGAGCAGTTTACAAAGGTGTCCTAGACTTTCACCCTAGCCCCACCCTGGGGCATGAACCCAGAGGTCTGTTCTTATGAAATTGCAGATGACCCTCCCAAGAACCCATGTTCCAAATATGAATGGTCTGTGTGAAGTGACTGCTGAGATATAAATTTGAAAAACTTTAACCCAATGTGACAGGAACGGGAACTCAAACGCACATGCGCATGCAGATGACCGGGGTGACTACAATTATAGCTCTCCTTTTACTTCTTACAGGTGAGCTAAAAAGGATGGAATAAAATGCTTGAAAGTTTAGGACATTTACCAATTTTTTTTTTTTTTTTATTTCTCCGCAAAAACATTTTTGTACTCATTAGAAGTGCCTCTGCAAGGTGCTTCTAATAAGCACCACAACATATGTGTTTGTGGAGACATAAGAAACATATCAATACTTTTTGGTTGAAAAAAAAATGCCTTATCAGGAGCCATGATGTATGTATGAAATTATGACAGTGTGTCAGGTCATGCCTAAAAAAGACTTCAATGCATTGCATATACTATCATGAAGAACCTTATCAGTCTTTGCATCCTCCAGATTTCACTACACAGCTTCTTCCTACATCTTTCAGACAGTTGTTTGTTGCCTGGTGCTCTACTCAGAAGAAGTAAATTTAATTTCTTTTACCATGATTTAATGCAAAACTTTTTACAGCTCTTATTTTAGGCTGACAGCTCTAAATTCTGAATTTTACAGACCTGACCTTTTTGCAGGCAGTCCGTTGGTGAGGCGCTCTGTGCATGAATTATGCGCAGACCATGTTTCAGGCCAAGGTCAAGGTAAAACTAATCCAGATTTTTCTGGCGCTGCCCCTATGTGCCTCTGGTGCCAGGCAGTGTTAAAAATTTGATGCCTGATTGATTGAAAACTATGCATCAACACTTTTTTACTACTTAATGGTTTAAAAAAAAAAAAATCAAGTTTTTTATTTTTTCATGGTAAATATGGCTGCAAATTATGCAAATATTGATAGGGTATATAGTTTGGAAGCAGGTTTTATCTTCACTACAGCTGGTGTTAGCGCCATGTGGTAGCCATAAAATGTCTGCTCATATTTACAGTAGATGTCCTAAAATTTTGAACACCAAAGTGACTGACAAAATGACATATGCAAATAGTGCAGATCCTGATCAGTCTGCTCCTGAAGGAGCAGTCTGATCAGGGTCTACTCTCTTTGCCATTCCACTAAGTATTTTAGGAAGCATATGCAAAATAAACAAAAAGCATATGCAAAATAAACAAGATTTAGCCTAAAATACCATGGAATAAAGTGTTCCAAATTTTAGGATATTTACCGTACTATAGTGTAGTTTATATTTTCTGGTCCTTTGTGATCATTGTTTGTGTTAAGGTTTTATGGCCCAGTCAACCAATGGGGTCATGTTCAGTGCGGTCAGTTTACCTAACACTTTTACTGGGCAGGCTTAGTCCTCTAAGCGGTTAACCAGTATTGTGCACATTCTTCCGCCAGAAACTGACAACTGCCCTTCTTGAATCAGCAGAGGGGAGAGAATGACCGTAGATAATATTTCATGATCAAATCTCCACGAAAGAACGTTGCCGATCTGGCGGGGGTCGAACCCACAACCTCCTGATCACGTCAGATGCGCATCCAAACTGAGCCACCAAGGCTGGCTCTTTGTGATCATTGAACCCATTCCAGGATTTTGAAAATTTATAAGAGCATCACCTATGAGGCCTACCCAGCAAACACACAACGTCGTTACAACGTCACTGCAACATACGACATTGTAACGACTTTGTAACGACATTGTTGCTGTGTTGTGTGTTTGCTGGGTAATTGGCCAAAACTAAGTCGTCTCACCTAGAAAACTTGGCGCTTTGGTTGTTTTCTGTTTTGTGAGTGTGTTCATTGCTTTCAAAAGTCATTCCTGTTAGAATCTGTATCAACAAATTCCACTTGTTCACAATTTCAGGGCCCAGTTGTTCAAAACTTATGATGTTGTTAGTTAACATATCATTAAAACTTCGATCATTAAATATGGCATAATGCTAATATTTTTGCTGAAAAAATGTGAAAAGCTACTCACATTTTTTCAGCAAAAATACCTGTGAATTAGATATTGTACTTACTACAGCAGTTAACATTTTGACCACTAACGTGCTCGTTAAGCTAACAACACTTTGAACAACTGGGCTCAGAAATTTTAATGATGTTGTGATGAAACATCAATAGTTTGAATTCAATATAGAGAAGCAAAAAATGTTTTTGGAAATGTTTTTCCCAAAAAGTCAGTTTACTACAGAAATCCCGTATAACAGGCCTAATTTTGGACACAGATTTAGTTTTAGAGCAAATATTTTAAGAATAAAGAACAGAAAAAGGAAAAAAAATGATTCTGAAGATATTATAAATGAGTTCAATTTTGGTGTCACATGGAATCAACAGCCCAAGTAAGACTATCTATCAAATAATCTTCATGATATAGGACAGAATCACTGGACCATGACATATAGGTCATACTGACCTACATGTTATGATATCATAATCTTGGTGTCACATGGAACTAATATCCCAAGTATGGCATTTATCCATCAAATAATCACCAAGTACGAAATCACTGGACCAAAATGTTCTTCGACTCATGACACCATAGCAAAAGTCATATGGTTGTCTGATCTATTACTTACTGTGTTGAGATGTTGTTTGCTTAACAGAAATGCATTAGAACACTTTATAAAGGTGTCCTAACATTGAAGGCGAGACCCATTCCAGGGCATACTTTACAAAGGTGTCCTAACATGGAAGGCTAGACCCACTCCTGGGCATACTTTACAAAGGTGTCCTAACATTGAAGGCTAGACCCATTCCAGGGCATACTTTACAAAGGTGTCCTAACATTGAAGGCTAGACCCATTCCAGGGCATACTTTACAAAGGTGTCCTAACATTGAAGGCTAGACCCATTCCAGGGCATACTTTACAAAGGTATCCTAACATGGAAGGCTAGTCCCACTCCTGGGCATACTTTACAAAGGTGTCCTAACATTGAAGGCTAGACCCATTCCAGGGCATACTTTACAAAGGTGTCCTAACATGGAAAGCTAGACCCATTCCAGGGCATACTTTACAGAGGTGTCCTAACATTGAAGGCTAGACCCACTCCAGGGCATACTTTACAAAGGTGTCCTAACATTGAAGGCTAGACCCATTCCAGGGCATACTTTACAAAGGTGTCCTAACATGGAAGGCTAGACCCATTCCAGGGCATACTTTACAAAGGTGTCCTAACATTGAAGGCTAGACCCATTCCAGGGCATACTTTACAAAGGTGTCCTAACATTGAAGGCTAGACCCACTCCAGGGCATACTTTAGAAAGGTATCCTAACATGGAAGGCTAGACCCACTCCTGGGCATACTTTACAAATGTGTTCTAACACTGAAGGTTAGACCCATGCCAAGGTATGAGCCCTGTGGGCAGTATATATTTGAATCAAAGAGGATCCTCCCAGGCACCAATGTTCCAAATATGAATGCTTTTTTATAGAAGTATGTGCATACATGCCTTATCGTGCATTGTGAGATAAAACCCATTTTGAAAACACACCTATTCAAAATATATTGAAAATTTCACCACCAAAAGGTGAAAGATTTCAGATAAAAATTCAGGTATTTTTCATATTTCTGCTCAAAACGTAGATTGTGGGTACTCGTTAGAACTGCCTTGGCGAGGCAGTTCTAACGAGTACGGTACCACAATCTATGTTTCTGAGCAGAAATAAGAAAAATAATGTATACCCCTGTAAACCCCAGATTTACTATATAAAAGTGGGGTTTATGGGGGTCAAAATTATATAGGTATGTTTTCGTGATGTCACAGAATTTGGCTCATATGGAAGGCAATTCCCATCAAAAATTTAAACCTCGCAGAATTTTCAGACCATTTTACAACAGGTTTAATGACAAAGTAAACATAAAATACACACTGTTGTGGTTTTCACAAGCTTCTTAAATGAAAAATGGACTTTAAACTATATTGTGGGAGCTCCAAAGTGATATGTTTTAAGAAAATCTCACAGAATTTTGTCAAGTCTTCCTTAAAATTTTGCCTTATCTCACAGATCTTAGTCCATAGCTTATGGCATGTATGTATGCGTGGTAATTACTGTATTTACCATATGTATTCGGACAGACAGGCCTGAGCAAACAGTATAGACCCAGATGAGACGTCGCAGAACGCGGCCTCATCTGGGTCTACACTGTTTGCCAGTCATCCAGCAGTTTTGAGACACAACATCGGGTAGTGAATTGTACTGGTTCAAATTTTAGAACATATATGGCAAGGAGGTGCGGTGTCCGAATACTTAGGGTAAATACGGTAAGTGGAATAAGGTATATTATTTGCTCAGGGCTGTCTCAGTACTTATTGGGACTTGACTGTGATACACTTGGTAGGTTACCTGTCAATTTTACAATAAAGACACATATTGTGTTGTTTTCTTAGAGAGAATATGCCCCCCTCCCCTACTACCCCTCCCACGACAAATATGTCAAAGTTGGGTTAGCAGGGTATCTATCATGTTTCCATTTCTATATGTTTCTTATGACTGATACCATAAAACTCTGCCAAGATGTCAATAAAATGATGCTCAATTTCACAATTAGTTATAAGTCATAATGGTGAGACTTTTAATTAGAAACTCACACAAAAAGTTCTTAAATATACAACACAAAAAAGCAGCTCAAAACTAATTCTAAAATCTACATCTGCATAAAAATTAGTCAATTACACATTTTAAATGGTGTTAAAAAAGAAAAAAAGATTTTAAGATTACATAGTACAGTGCAGGGAACCAGTGTTATTAGAGAAAAATTTTAAATGGTTTCCTATCTTAAAAAAAAAAAAAAAAAAAAGATTTTGATTATATAATTACAGTGCAAGGAACCAGTGTTATTTGAGAAAAAAATAGCCCCCTTCCCCATTCTATTTCCCTTAAATTAACCCTTGTCATGCTGAATAAATTAAGGTTGTTGATACAAATTCACATACTGAATGCCAAACAGTGCAGATCCAGATCAGTTGGCTTCTTCAGAAGCCAACTGATCTGGTTCTATGCTTTTTGCAAAGATGGGCATATTCGGGTTTGGCAGGATCAGGGTTAACCCTTAAAGCACCAATCACAACTGCAGCAGACAACATTTTTTTTATTTTTTTATTTTTTTTTTTTTTTCAGAGAAAACAAGTCTTGACATTTCATGTGAATCATCTGCCAAGCAGATGATTTACATGAAATGTCAAGACTTGTTTTCTCTGCTTGGCAGATGATTCACATGAAATGTCAAGATTTGTTTTCACTGAAAAATAAAAAAAAAAAAAATTGAATGTCGTCTGCTACAAATTTTGCTTGGCGCTTTAAGGATTAAATATGGTATTCACAGTGGCCAAATCATTTCACAAACCTGGACTAGTGTAACCCATATAGTCTACTGTGATATTCCCTTGTATTGGCGGAGAAGCTGTCATTGTTCTGACTACATTCATAGTACCAGAACCACCAGCAACGGTTGTAGATCCTGAATCTCCAGTGGGTGATGTCCCCTGCCAAAAAAAAACATTACTCACACATAACTGGTTCCTTTTATTTTTATTTTCTCTTTTCTCTTTTTGTTTTGTTTAGCAGAACATTAAAGAATAGTCAAGTACGATAGCTTAAAGTAACAACATAGATAGCTAGACAGACAAACAGAACAAGAGCTGTGTTTTAAGAGAAAACAGATGTCCTCCTCCCCCTCTCCCATAGGCACACTGGTTTTTGCAGTTCAAATGCTCTTGTAACTTGAAATTCAGGTCAAGGTCACCAAAACCTAGTCGATTCATCATCATGTCCCAACAATAATCTATACAAGTTTGGTAAAAATTAGCTCTCTGGTCCATATGATATTGCACAAACAAGACAATGCTGAAGTGGAAACCAATGCTGATGCTGACACCAACAGGATCTGTACCAAAAACAATATGCCCCTCTTCCCTTCAAAGGGAACAATCAACAGTGTTTGTTACAATTTGTTACAAAGCAGCATAGCATCAGGGAAAAAAAAAACAAGTCCTACAGAACAGGCTGATGGTAAATTGGTAACCCAAAGAGTAGCAATTCTTAGCCTTTCCCTGTGGTATTTTGACATATTACCAGAGCGTACTCATAACATCAAAGTAACATAAAGTTATCGTTACTGACAGTCCAATTACATACACACCACAACCTCTTTATAACACTTTTGCTGGGATCCAAAGAAAAAAATGTTAGCTAAACAAATGTGTTGCAAGAACTGTGTTGAGAAGAAGCAGAGAAAGATAGCGAGTTTAACTAGACCTGTGTGCAAAACACACTCATGCCCCCACCGAGGCACCATTTTTAACAAAGACTTGATTAATGAATTCCACAATATGCTTAAAATGGGAATTTGTGTGAAACATGTTTATCACAAAAAGAACTGGAATTCAGCAGGATAACAGGTCTGACTAACTAAGCATCATGTGCAGCATATCAAAAGCAATGGCTACATCACAGCACTGATTTTCCTTAAAGTGTCAGTGTATATATCCCCTGTTTGAGATAACATCAGAAGCAAAGTAAAAGTAGGCATTCTACTAGTATGCAGTGCTGGTTTGCATACCCCAATCTAGTGATACTCACAGACATTTACAGGCCAGGTCTTCTCACTAAATGGAGAAATTCCTACTATATCATGCTTATGATGACAAGAAGCGGTTCCTAATACTGCACTGCGCATCACCTCACTACAGCATTAAGTTGGTCTAATGATGACACCTCCATACTTCTTGCAGTTTCCTGTTCAGTGCCAAGTTCTAGACACTGACCTTTTGCCCCGCCTCCATTATCTTATAGTATGCATGTGTTCCAAAGCAAACCATTTAATAGCTATATAAGGCAAAGTTACTAATTTGCCGTCTTTTTATTTTTTTAATTAAAAAGGCGACATACCCCATGCAAAAGTCATAAAATAGTTATGTAACTTTTTCTATGAGGTCTCTATAATGTAAGAGCCTAGTGTTTTAAGTTTCAAATCAATCCTACAATGACATCAGAAGTTTTTAATCAAAATGTCTCTCAATGGGAAAATTTCTAATTCAGCATGGGGCCATAATCCGTGCAAAATGCACAGCAGAGTAGTGTTACATGTATACAATTTCTTTGTAAGATAATAGGCTAGTATTTCAAGTTTCAAAAAAATCACCCAAAGATGACATAAACCAAAATGCATCTAAATGGGACAATATCAAAGTCAGAAAGGGGCCACAATCCATGCAAAAGTGTAATAGAGTGATGATATTTGTTCTATAATTCTCAGATAAATAATATCCTGGGTTACTATTTCAAATTTTAAGTCAATCCGCAATAATGTCAAAACCGATGAATCAAAATGCATCTGACTGAATAGGACAATATTTAAGCCATTAAAGGGCCATAATCCATGCAAAAGTCAAAACAGAATGATATTACTTATTCTACAAGTTTTCTGCAAGATAAATGGCTAGTATTTAAAGATTTAAAGTTCCAAACCAATCCTTCAAAGATAGCAAAACTTATGAATCAAAATGCATCTAAATTGGACATTTCCTAAGTCAGAAGGGGCCATAATCCATGCAAAATGCATAATAGAGTAATGGCACTTGTTCTACAAAATCTCTGCAAGGTAACAGGCTAATATTTTAAGTTTCAAATCAATCCTTCAATGAAACCAGAAGTTATTAATCTAGATCAGACACTTTTTAAGTCAGAAAAGGAACATAATCCATGCAAAATGCATAACAGATTGATGGTACTTATTCTACATATTCTTTGTAAGTAACAGGCTAGTATTTCAAGTTTCAAATCAATCCCCCAAAGATAACAAGAGTTATGAATCAAAATGTATCTAAATGGGACATTTTTAAGTCAGAAAAGGGCCATAATCCATGTAAAATGCATAACAGAGTAACGGTACGTGTTCTACAAATTTTCTGTAAGATAACAGGCTAGTGTTTCAAGTTTCAAATCAATCGGCCAAAGATAACAAGGTTATGAATCAAAATGCATCTGAATGGGACAATTTCTAAGTCAGAAAGGGGCCATAATCCATGCAAAATGCCTGCTGGTATTATCTAAGTTATCCCCTCATTGTATCTTGCTACAATGTGTATCTGTTCCAAACTATAAAGCAATCCACCAAAGATAACCAAAGTTATAAGTAATATTCAAATGGGACGGGACGGGACGCGATGACCAAAGTGAATCCAGTATAGCCCCCAACAAGTTTGGTGGGGGCATAAAAAGCATCATAAAAACATGCCTATATAATTTTGCCCTTAAACCCCACTTTTATACAGTAAAATTGGGGCTTACAGGGGTACACATTATCTTTCTTATTTTGCTAAAAACATAGATTGTGGGTACTTGTTAGAACTGCCTTGCTGAAACAGTTCTAAAGCGTACCCACAATCTATGTTTTGAGCAGGAATATAAAGTAAATATCAGAATTTTTTATCTGAAAATTTTCCATTTTTGGCTATTAAATTTTCAATATATTTGAATAGGCATGTTTTCGTAATGGGGAAAGGTATGATAAAAGTTTGGGAATGGTAAAGCATAAAGTGTAAAAGGGACATAAGTACAAGTACATATTATGACTATGTAAGAAATTGAGGTGAAAAGTGATGAGAACTGATTAGTGGAAACTGTGTTGTCATCATGAAAACATGCCTGTATAATTTTAACCCCCTTAAACCCCACTTTTATAAAATAAAACTGGGGTTTACAGGGGTATGCATTATTTTTCTTATTTCTGCTCAAAAACATAGATTGTGGGTACTCGTTAGAACTGCCTCGGTGAGGCAGTTCTAACAAGTACCCACACTTTATGTTTTGCACAGAAATATGAAAAATATCAGACTTTTTATATGAAAACTTTCAGTTTTTTGGTGGTGAAATTTTCAATATATTTGAATAGGCCTGTTTATGTAATGATCAAAACAAAAATGTATAGATTAAATGATCATTTTTCAATATAATCTATACATTTTTGTTTGGATACAACTGTCTTATAAAGAGGTTTCAGTGATGGTACCTACAGCTCTATTTCATGTTTGCTCCGAATAAAATTTCTTATGTTAACAATTTTTAAAAAAAAAAAAAAAAAGATAATTACCTGTTTGTTAGTAAGTTCAAAGAGACCAAAGTCATGGCCACACTTTAAGGGGTAAAGAGTGACTTCAAATTCATCATTATCAAGTTCCACCTCTGCATGGTCTATTAACACAAATTCTTCCTGATTCGGCGAAGCTGGTCGCAGTCTCATTTCACTTAGCTTCAAGTTTTCTGAAATAAAATTTTAACCCTTAAAGCACCAAGAAAATCTGCATCTGAAAATGTTGTCTGCTTATGTCGTCTGCCGCATCTTCTTGCAAACTTATCAAACTTACATTTTGTATATAGGCAAACAGTGTGGACCCAGATCAGACTGCTCTGGGTCCATACTGTTTGCAACAATGACTTTCAAAGTAACCAGCAGAAGACAAAGCAGACTACAATTGTTGTGATTGGCGCTTAAAGGGTTAATGGGAATGTATACCTTTCCATCTGAAGCAACTCTATCAAAATGGATTTGGCTGCCCTTTAACCCTTAAAGGGCCAGTCACAACTATTGTCGTCTGCTTTGTCTTCTGCCGGTTACTTTAAAAGTCATTTCTGCAAACAGTGTGGACCCAGAGCAGTCTGATCTGGGTCCACACTGTTTGCCTATATACAAAATGTAAGTTTGATAAGTTTGCAAGAAGATGCGGCAGACGACATAAGCAGACAACATTTTCAGATGCAGATTTTCTTTAGGAGCAGTCTGATCAGGGTCCACACTGTTTGCCTGTATGCAAAAATAGGTTGGAAAAGTCTGCAAGAATATTTAGCAGACGACATAAACAGACAACATTTTTAGATGCAGTTTTTCTTGGCCCTTTAAGGGTTAATGCTTAGAACTCTGGGTAAAATTTTCAGCAGATGACATATTGAAATATTTTTTCCTATTTTTCCAAGAAAACAGGTTTTGACATTTCATACAAATTATCTCAAAGAGAGACAATTTGCATGAAATGTCAAAACCCTGTTTTCTGGAAAATAAAATGAAAAATATAATTAATTTGTTGTCTGCTGAATTAGTCTAGAACATAATAAAGGTTAAGGGGATACACTTTCAAGGAAGAAAACTCTGATAAAATGGATTTCACTGCCCTTCTGAAAGGGTCCTGTCTAAAAGGAAAGACTTTGGTCCAGTTTGGAGCAAGTTTTCCTTTAACCCTTATTCTGCTGAATAAATTAACTTAGCAATGCCCATTTCTGACTATCCACTAATCAGATTACTTGATATAATTTATTCATTCAGTTTACAAACTGCATAACAAACAGTGTAGATCCTGATCAGGTGGCTTCTTCAGACGCCATCTGATCTGGATCTACACTGTTTGCAAAGGTATGGGCTGTCGTGTTTGGCAGGATAATTGTTAAAGCAGATTGTTTTTCAAAAGGGCTTTAATGACCAGGAAAGAAAACAGGGAGTCAAAAAAGTTGTATCCCTTGACAATAATGGCAGAAAATCTACCACTTGTATCCATCTCATTGAATGTGAAGAGACAGTTTTGTCTCCCTTTTCAAAGGGAAACCACACCAGCAAAAATGAATCTGCTTCCCTGGTATATGAATATGAACTCCTTCTCAAAGGGGATGGGTGGGGGGTTGGGGTGGGAGATGCTACTCTTATAGGAAAGAATTTCTCCCTCGGAGAACAAATTCTTTCCTTTAAAAGTAAACACCTTTGTGAAGGGAAGTTATAATTTCATGATAGAGTGATCTCCCTTGGAGGTGTATCATCTACCTTAAATTGTTAGTCAAACTTTAATTTTTTCTATACATCTTGAGAAAATAGGTATTCTGAGAATTTGCAGAGCTTTATAGTAGGCCTTTTTTTTTTAACCAAAATTTATTGATATTCATTAATATTTCTCTACAAAACATATATTGTGGTACTCATTAGAGGTATCTCACTGAGGTGCTACTAATGAGTACCAATAACATATGTTTTCATGTCTGGGTACTCTTCTTATCTGAAGCTATGGGAAATATGAAAACATCATCATGAAAACATGCCTATATAATTTTGACCCCCTTAAACCCCATTTTTATATAGTAAAACTGGGGATTACAGCGATATACATTATTTTTCTTAATTTGGTTAAAAAAACATAGATTGTGGGTACTTGTTAGAACTGCCTCGGTGAGGCAGTTCTAACAAGTACATACAATCTATGTTTTGAGCAGAAATATGAAAAATATCAGAATTATTTATCTGAAAATTGTCACTTTTGGTGGAAAAAATTTCAGTATATTTGAATAGGCATGTTTTCGGAATGCTTAACTGTAGCCTAATTACAGTAGAACTAACATGAACTGTCACTTCTCAACAATAGCCAACTCTCTATAACAGTCATTTTTCTGATTTCCAAACACGCTGTTTTACAATATATTTACCTCTCCAAATCAGTCACCTCTCAGCAAAAGTCTACAACAGCCAGTGTTTGTATTCCCAAGGGTGACTACTTTAGAGAGATTGCACATTATAGTGCTATGCTATAGTGCATAGGTTGCTTTGGAGTTTAATGGCCCAGTCAACAATGTCAAGGTCATATTGGGCCTGTCAGTTTACCTAGCTACATTTTCCTAGCCAGGCTCAGTCCTCTAAGCTGTTAACCAGTTCTTGTGCACATTCTTTCACCAGAAACTGACAACTGCCCTTCTTTGATCAGCAGAAAGAAGAGAATGACCGTATTTCGTGATCAATTTCTGTACTGTTTGAACAAACAACCTGATAACCAGTCGTATGCCCATCTGACTGAGCCACTGAAGCCCGCACAAGGATGACCACTGTAGGGAGATTACACTGTATACTACACTACCTCTTTATAACATGGTTTGTTATAATACGGTTTTGGATATAACACGGTTCAAAGATGGATCCCAAAAATGTATAGATTATATTGAAAAATGACCATAAATGGTCATTTTTCAATATAATGTATATATTTTTGTTTGGATAAAACATGGTTGTTTAACTAACACAGTTTATGCTATGGACCCCAAGAATAGTGTTATAAAGAGATAAGTTTTGTGGTGTACTATTCATTTTAAAATGCTACAGTGAAACCTCCCTACAACAACCATCCTTGGGAATCTGATGAAGAAATGATTGTTGTAGGAAGAGGGCTCTTATACAGAGGTTAAATATATAGACTAGAATTCTGAGAATCAGATGTGTTGTCTGTTTAAAGAGCCAACCATTTAATATGAAAAAAGAAAAACAAAACACTGTACGTCCTAATATCTCCTATCCCTATAGGCAACCCCTCACTACCTTGTCTTAATTTTATTAATAATTAAATAAATTGATAATTTGACTGCAATTTTTCAGATGATTACCAAAATCATGCTACAATGATATACAATTCTGCAAGCATTGAATGAAATCAATGCATCCCTTTAAAAGTTATTGCAACGGAACAATATCCCTGTATTTTACCCCAAGAACAAAAACTAAGTTGAAAAAAGGCCATAACTTGGCCACAACTTTGTGGATGATTACCAGTATCGAATTTGACCTGTATTTTAAAATGATATATCTTTCTGCAAACTTCCAATGAAATCAATGCATCCCTGCAAATTATTGAGCAGAAACAAATATCAACACAACAACAGAAACTAAGTCAAAAAAGGGCCATAACTTGGCTAAAATTTTGCGGATAATTACAAACATCAAACTTGACCTGTACGTGATAATGATATATACTTCTGCAAAATTCCTATGAAATCAATGCATCCTTGCAAAAGTTTTATATAGCAGAAAACAATATCAACACAATACCAAAACTAACTAAGTCGAAAAAGGGCCATTACTTGGCCATATTTTTGTGGATGATTACCAATATCAACAAACTTGACCTGTATTTTACAATGATATATCCTTCTGCTAACTTCTGATGAAATCAATGCATCCATTCAACCATTATTCAAAATTTATTGACTACAAACCAATATCTGTACCCAGCCAAACAAACTTAGTCCAAAAAGGGCCATAACTCAGCCAAAATATGGCGGATGAATACTAATATCAAACAACCGGTACCTGTATTTTACAGCAATATAAACTTCCGCAAACTTTGAATGAAATCAATGCATCCCTTCAAAAGTTATTGAGTGGAAACGAAAAGTGTGACAATGACATAGACAAAAACTAGAAATGTGTCAATACCCCCGTCCAAGGGCCATCCTCACCTGCACGCAAGCATTTTGCAAAAAATAAAGTTGAAAAAAGGACTATTATTCTCATAATAACTGGCAGATTTTACCCTCAATTGAACTTGACCTATATTTTATGATTATATACCTGTGTATAAAATATGAATCCAATACACCAATCTTTTAAAAAAAAATATTGAAAGGAAAACATTTTTTGAAGGTGAAAAAGAGCTATAACTCCCACAATAATGGGTGGATTTTACCCTAAATCGAACTTGACCTCTATTTTATGATTATATACCTGTGTATTAAATATGACTCCAATACACTAGTGTTTGCAAAAGATATCAAATGGAAACTATTTTTCAACGTTGAAAAAGGGCTGTAACTCCAAAAATAATTGGTAGATTTTACCCTAAACCGAACTTGACCTATATTTTTTATAATTATATACCTGTGTATAAAATATTAATCCAATACATGAATCTTTTCAAAAGTTATGGAACGGAAACCATTTTTCAAAGTTTAAAAAGGGCCATAACCCCCACAATAATAAGTGGATTTTACCCTAAATTGAACTTGACTTACATTTTATGATTATATACCTGTGTATGAAATGTGAATCCAATACACTAATCTTTTCAAAAGATATCGAACGGAAACCATTTTTCAAAGCTAAGCCATTTTTCAAAGTTGAAAAAAGGGCCATAACCCCCAAAATAATTGGTGGATTTTACCCTAAATCGAACTTACATTTATGATTATATACCTGTGTATTAAATTTCAATCCAATACACGGATCTTTTCAAAAGATATTGAACGGAAACTATTTGTGTTATGTACGGGACGGACAGGATGGATGGTGACTATGGTGACTATGGTACTATATGCATCCCCGCCCCCCTCCCTGCCCGACCCCCTCCCCCCCCCCCACACACACAAACACACACATACACACACACTGAAAATGGCGGGGGCATAAAAATGACAACGACATCAATCCCGCTGCTGACACAGATGGACAACATGATCCCTGTGTCTGCCATGCTATGCAGGTGACATAAAAAACAGCACTTTGGGAAATCAGAAAAGTGGAAGTAGTTGGGAGGTGAGTTGTAGTTGTTGAGCAATGATCATTCATATCATGTTTACAGTTGAACTTTAATGGTCTAATATCTTTGGGACCACGACCTGTTCCAGACCTGGGTAGTTCGAGTCACTGAGGGTTAACCACAGTGCCAGGTCACGAGGCAAATGGGGATAATTTAGGGATGTCTTTTCAAATATCTTCTATAAAGTAATGGTAAATTGAGTGTACTCATTTGAATCACCTCAACTAATTCCCTAAAATATCTCAAAATATTTGTTTTCTTGAGTGATTGGAAGAATTTTCTAGGGACTTAAAAATGGTTTCCAATAAACCATAGTAAACAAACCATTGGTGTTTGAGTCATTGAAATTTTACTGTATATATTTATGAGCTCGCCCCAGTTTCATTTTGTATATGCAAACACTATAATGACAGGACATAAAGAACTCAGTATCTAATCTTGATTACCATAATCACAAAACAGTTTACATTTAAGTGTGAAATCAGATTGTTTCATATCCATATTGAAATATGACAATTAAATGATATTTGAACTACGTCCATGTTAACCCTTATCATGCTGAATAAAATTAAGATGCCATGCCCATTTCTAAACATCAGCCAATCAGATTACTCCAGATACAAATTCACATACTAAATGATGAACAGTGCAGATCCAGATCAGTTGGCTTCTGAAGCCAACTGATTTAGCTCTACACTGTTTTCAAAGGCAAGGCACGTGTATATTGCAGTTATCCAAAGAAGAAATAAATATTGATTTAAGGAGGACTGATACACTTTCAAGGGAGGTAACTTTTTCAAAATTGTTATAGCTCCCTTTTGAAAAGTGGGCTGGTCTAAAAGGGAATCAAATTGTTTCCTTTTAGAGTAGACCCCTTTTTAGAAGGGAACTGGTGTTCAGGGAGGCAATCTGAAATATAGTCACAAAAGTTGTCTCCCTTAGCAGAAATGGCAGAAAATCTAACGTGTCCAGTCCCCGTAACCCATATATGCCAAGTGGACTCTTCTACCTCAGGGCTTTGGACAGGTCCATTTCCAATATAAAGGGTGTCTGGTTAGTTTTATTTATTGCCACGTTTTATAGAAATTCCTTTATTTAATGCAAACAGTGTAGACCCTGATCAGATGCTGCAGATCCGTGACTACTCTTTTATAGGATGCTAGGCTTACATGGCCCAGCTAGCATTCTTTATAAATCTACAGCGGGCCGTTATCTGCCCATCAGCTACCCTAACGGGCTAATAACGGCCCACTATAGATTTATGTAGAATGCTGACTGGGGGGCTAATCAAGCTATTCCTTCCCATGGACCAGTACCACAGCTTTTTGTATGCATAGCCACATAATATACTAAGAGGCAATAAAAAGTACACAGTTTTTATTTTTGAATACTGGATCTTATTAATTTTTGAAAAAAAACAACAACAACACTTCAACCTCTTTATAACACGGTTCATTATAACCAGTTTTTGATATAACACGATTCAAAGATGGATCCCAAAAATGTATAGATTATATTGAAAAATGACCATAAATGGTCATTTTTCAATATAATCTATACATTTTTGTTTGGATATAACACGGTTGTTTAACTAACACGGTTTATACTATGAACCCCAACAATAGTGTTATAAAGAGGTTGTGGTGTATTAGTACTTTTTGGTTCAAAAAGCACCTTATCCAGGGTTTTAGAGAGTCCTGTGGGTGACAGACATTTTACAAACCAATGTACATACCACCTTCAAACGAACGAGAGGATGAAAACAACACAGCATCAACAAAGAAATCCTTCACATAATCCCCTTCCAGTTTAGCTTCTATGAGTTCATTACTCCCAAGCTCTTTGTATGGATGGACGCAGGCATAACTCCAGATATTCCTACAATTTAAAAACAAGAACTTTCACCACATCTTATTCAGGGGACTGGATATGTGTAGATTTTCCACCATTTTTCAAAAGCGAGACAACTTTTGTGACTTCCTGTTCGGTTTTATTTTTATCCACACTAAGCCCCTCCTGGGAAGGGAAACACATTGTTTCCTCTTAGGGCAGACCCTTTCCAGAAGTATAGCCTCCCAATGAAATGTGTATGTTCCCCTAAATACCTGTTCCATAGCTCTGTCAAAAATTGATGCATATTACCCAATAATTCATTAGGTCAACTTCATACCTTACCCAACTACCATAATAACCCTCTTTGCCATTCAGTATTGGGACAGATAGACCTTTGCAAAGTGTCTGATCAGATGCTGCAGAATGTGGTGTCTGATCAGGGTCTACACTGTTTGCCATACATACAGCAATATTTTAGACACATCAACTGGTAGTAGAAATGACTATTTCAAATTTTAGGACAAGTATGGTAAGTAAATAAGGTGTCCCAATACTTAGGGTAACTACAGTAGTATACCAAATAAGGATTCTGTAGAAACATATGCATATCTTCAGACCATGACTAAAACACCTGTAAAGTTTCAAAAGGATAGGTACAGAACTGTAGGAGGAGTTGCGCTCATAAGGTACCTACTACAAACTCGGAACCACGCATCCCGCACCACGCACAACAGAAAGACATTACGAAAACATATTTATATAATTCTGACCCCCTTAAACCCCACTTTTATATAGTAAAATTGGAGTTTACAGGGGTATACATTATTTTTCTTATTTCTGCTCAAAAACATAGATTGTGGGTACTTGTTAGAACCACCTCACTGAGGCAGTTCTAAAAAGTACCCATAATCTATATTTTGAGCAGAATTATGGAAAACATCAGCATTTTTATCTGAAAATTTTCTTTTTTTGATGGTAAAATTTTCGGTACATTTGAATAGGCTTGTTTTTGTAATGAATTTTTCCCTAAGGCACTCATATTTCAAATTTCAGGAACCTAGCATTCAGACTCCATCAGGTAGAAGCATGCCAAATACATTTAGCATAGCTCCAGATTAGGTGCTTTTTCCACAGAAAAGTATTTACATTTTTCTTTGCCTCCACAAAAACATGTTGTGATACCCATTAGAAGTGCCTAGTCAAGGCACTTCTGATGAGTCCCACAACATATGTTTTCATGGAGAAATAAGACGAATATTATGTGGATACCCCCTCTTATCTGGAGATATAAAAAAGCATGCCTAAAACCATTATGCAGAAATGTACAATAACTGTCAAAAATTAATGGATTTTACCAAAACTTAATCAGATTATTTTTGTACCACACCAAGTCAACTACTTTTTGTAATATCTTGCTTACAAAGTTATGTCTGAAGTTTTGAAAAATGGGTATAATTCAGCAATTACATGTCCATTGGACAACAGAAAAATACATGTCAGTGTTTTTTTTTTTTTTTTTGTTTTTTTTTTTTCATCAAGAGCTCATAAATGAAATGATGACATATATATATATATATATATATATATATATATATATATATATGTCATCATCAGTTAAGAAGACAGACCAAAAAGTGTTACAAACAAACAGACTGACCAACCAAAGTAAAAACAGTATGTTCCTGCATACTTAAAAGCAAGTTTAGAGTACACCTTCCCTTAAAATATGGTAAATATCCTAAACTTCCAAATACTTTATTTCATTTCATACCGGTTTGGCCTAAATTTTGCTTTTTATGCAGTTGTTTCTTAAAATGCTTAGTGGAATGGCAAACTGTGTAGACCCTGATCAGACTGCTCCTTCAGGAGCAGTCTGATCTGGGTCTACACTGTTTGCATATGCAATTTTGTCAACAATATGGTATATGAAATTTTTTTACATTTACTGTAGTGTTTTTTTATTTATTTATTTTTATTTTTTTATTTTTTTTTTTTTTTGTAATAAAATAGTCCACTGACCCCTCTGACTGTGATTGCATTGGAATAACTTCTTCTTTCATCTCATGCAGGACACCTTTGGTATCTCTGTACTTATACACAAACTCTGCATTTTCTAGGCCACTGTAGGCAAAACAAACCTGGAAAAAAAAGGATTCCATAATTAACCTAAATACTCTGACAGACACCTTACCTAATCAACAAGTTTGATTCAAGTGCACTCTTCTACCACACATCTTTGGACCAGTCTATTTCCAATAGCTTGGTGTCTGGATGGCTTTTCTTATTACTATGTTTTATAGAAATTTATGTATTTAATGTAAACAGTGTAGACCCTGATCAGATGCCTGATGCAATACCCTTTTTGGGGACTCTAAACTAAAATGGGTTAACACTTAGCATGCTGGGTAAAAATTTCAGTAGCCACATTCTGAAACAGACAAAGTAGATGTTCCCTATGTGGACTGAACATGTATTTGCAATTTGGAGCTCTATCAGAATGAGGGGTGAGCTTTCATACAAGAAAAACAAGTTTAAGCCCCTCCACTTGCCCCACAACCCAACCGAAGTTTTCATACCATCACGAAAACACGTCTATACAATTCTGACCCTCTAAACCCCACTTTTATATAGTAAAACTGGGCTTCACAGGGGTATACATTATTTTTCTTATTTCTGCTCAAAAACATAAATTGTGTGTACTCGTTAGAACTGCCTCAATGAGGCAGTTCTAATGAGTACCCACAATCTATGTTTTTGAGCAGAAATATGAAAAATATCAGAATTTTTAATCTGAAAATCTTAATTGTTTGGTCGTAAAATTTTCAGTATATTTGAATAGGCATGTTTTCATAATGTAACCATTCCAAGGCAAGGCAGTTCCCTTGCTGTAGTTCTTTGTTTGTGCATCTATTGTTTCATATGTTGCATTTGTTTTGTCATTATATTTGTTTATCTTCTCTCCTTTTCTTGATGCCTCAGGATGGCTGTGCTTTGTAATTATGGCACATTACGAATACAGGCCTATTCAAATATATTGAAAATTTTACAACCAAAAACGGAAAATTTTCAGATAAAAAATTCCGATATATTACATATTCCTGCTCAAAACAATGATTGTGGGTACTCGTTAGAACTGCCTCAGTGAGGCAGTTCTAATGAGTACCCACAATCTATATTTTCAGCAAAATAAGAAAAATAATGTCTACCCCTGTAAACCCCAGTTTTACTATATAAAAGTGGGGTTTAAGGGGTTCAAAATTATATAGGCATGTTTTGGTGATGATTTTCTGGGTAAATTCAATTATTTTTTGGTTCAAGGTTTGGAAGAAGTAAGGTAAGAAATGAAGGTGTCCCAATACTTTGGGTAAAAAGGATATGCAATGGAAACTGTAATATATGTGCTTAGGTAGATGCTGATGACGGTGTGTTTTTATGCCCCTTTAAACTTTATTTTTTACATAAAAGACTGAATAAACTCTCCCACACTATATATTGGAAGAGTCCATTTTCAACTTTAGGTATGTCAGGCTATATAAACTAGATATTCCTAAAGAAAAATGGTTGAATATTTGCAAATAGTGGAGACTTTGATCCTCCATTCTGCAGCATCTGATCTGAGTCTGCACTGTTTGCCAGCTACCAGTTTAGGGATCTCCAGTCTTCAATGGGTTAAGTCATATCAAGATGATGGAAGGCTGATAATGAAAGGCTCTGTGCAATGAAGTCTCATGCAAACATGCCAATATTATTTGGACCCCCTTAAACCCTACTTTTATATAGTAAAACTGGGGTTTACAGGGGTATACTTATTTTTTCTTATTTCTGCTCAAAAGCATAGATTGTGGGTACTCGTTAGAACTGCCTTGATGAGGCAGTTCTAACGAGTACCAACAATTTATGTTTTGAGCAGAAATAAGAAAAATATCAGATTTTTTATATGACAATTTTCATTTTTTTTTGTGGTAAAATTTTCAGTATATTTGAATAGGCATGTTTTCATAATGGCCAGATAGTCATAAGCTGAATTCCTCCTGGAACCCAGGACTCATAATCTGGTAGGGAGTACTTACGTAGAAATCTGTCATTGTTCGACGCAGTGACAAAAGTTCATTCCTATCTGAGTTCAGTGGATATAGCTTCCTTGGTGTTTTAATGCTCTTCTTTCCACAAAATGGTTCCACATCATTCACCAAATCTCCGAAGTGATAGTCCTCTGGATTACCTTCAAAACTCTCAAACAGCTTACCATCAGAAAAAGCTGTTGGACATTTAGCTTCAAATAATGAATCCATAGCTTCCTGAAACTAAATACAGAAAAAATACCTTATTTACCCTAAGTATTTGAAAATTTCCTCCCGACCATACCATAGTTCTTGGGTTGAATTTACCAAAACATACTGATAATTTTCTTATTTCTCCATGAAAACATATCTTGTGGGTATTAATAAGAAGTGCCTCATGCCATTTTCTTGATTTGCAAACACCCTTTTCTTGATTTGCAAACACCCTTTTCTTGATTTGCAAACACCATTTTCTTGATTAGCAAACACCCTTTTCTTGATTTGCAAACACCCTTTTCTTGATTTGCAAATACCATTTTCTTGATTTGCAAACACCCTTTTTCTTAATTTGCAAATACCCTTTTCTTGATTTGCAAACACCCTTTTCTTGATTTGCAAAATCCCTTTCTTGATTTGCAAATAACCATTTCTTGATTTGCAAACACCATTTTCTTGATTTGCAAACACCCTTTTCTTTATTTGCAAACATCCTTTTCTAGATTTTCAAATACCCTTTTCTTGACTTGCAAACACACTTTTCTTGATTTGCCAACACCCTTTCTTGATTTGCAAATAACCATTTCTTGATTTGCAAACACCATTTTCTTGATTTGCAAACACCCTTTTCTTTATTTGCAAACATCCTTTTCTAGATATTCTAACACCCTTTTCTTGATTTGCAAACACCCTTTTCTACATTTTTAAACACCCTTTTCTTGACTTACAAACACCTTTTTATTGATATGCAAACTCTCATTTCTTGATTTGCAAACACAGAATTATAAATTTGCAAACATCCTTGTCTAGATTTGCAAACACCCTATTTGTGATTGCAAACACCTTTTTCTTGATTTGTGAACACCCTTTTCTTCATTTGTGAACACCCTTTCCTTGATTTGCAAACACCCTTTCCTTGATTTTAGAACATCCTTTTCTTGATTTGCAAACACCCTTTTTCTTAAATGCCCTTTTCTTTATTAGTAAACTCTCTTTTCTTGAATTGTAAACATTCCTTTCTTATTGTAATGTGCATCAATTATGCTGCTCTGTATAAAAATCAACCTGATGACAAATGCAACAAGCACAAACCCAGGTCAGCCTGTGCACCTGCACAGTCTAATTACAGTCTATACTGGTTGCAAACATAATGTGTGTACTTAAAATATTCTATTAGCCGACTGTGTTGGCCCTGATCAGACTGCATGATCTGGGTCTATGCTGGTAGCCAATGTCATAAGGTCATATAGGGTGGGCCATATTAAAAGCTGTCTTCTAGTATTTGCAGACAACGAAGGCTCAGATGAGCCTGCATATCTAAGCAATCTGGGCCCAATTGTTCAAAGCATTGTTAGCTTAAAGAGTTCATTAGTGGTCAAAATGTTCTTGTAAGTATAGTATTTAATTCACATGTATTTTTGCTGAAAAAATGTGAGTAGCTTTTGCAAATGCAAAAGCTACTCACATTTTTTTCAGCAAAAATATTAGCATATATGCCATATTTAATGATCAAAGTTTTAACGATATGTTAACTAATGACATCAGTAGTTTTGAACAACTGGGCCCTGATCAGGGAATTCACTTTCCACTAACAGAATCATTGGATATTACAAAACACACAAATGGTGATCAAAGACCCGGATGATACTTTGTGCAAGCACAGAATGATCCGACTCTGCACAATCTGACACGTTCAAAGGCACTATTTTGGTTGACACAGCATATTTTCTATTCGGAGCAGTTATATTTGATTGAAGAAGGTGTTCAACTTTATTATCTGAATCTCTTAGAAATTATAGTACTACCTTAGATGCATCCAAACTATCAATGTTAAATGGTTGACTAGGACGGCCTCCAATCATCACCGAAACAAAATTGTTATCTGGTACCCCTGGAGCCACCTCTTCCAGAGTAGGGACAATATCATCAGCCCCTAAAACCTCAAAGAAAGGGAAGTCACCTGAAAACAAATAAGAAAATGATATGGCCCTAGAAACACTAACAAAACAGCATGGGTAAACACTGATGACTCATACACACCTCCATATCAGGATTTGTTAATCCTTATCCTGTGGATTGTGTCTATATACGCTTTCAAGGGGTAGGCTTATGTGAAAGCACCTCAGGACCTCCAGAAACAAAGCTCATCCTTTAGTTTTAGATTGTCTAACAGGGATGGGAATGTAATTTACCACACATCTTTGTTTGTCCACATTCAAGGCCAATCAGTGAAATAATTCTCCAAAACCAGTCAAATTTCATAACTTTCTGTTTTTCCATGTTTTTTTTTTATGTTTTTTGTTGTTGTTTTTTTTGTTGTTTTTTTTTTCATCAAATCAAATAGGCTACTATGTCACCCACACAGAACTCTTTTTAAACAACTTCAGATGAAAAATGAACGCAAATGGAAGATATCTTAAACAACTTCAGATGATAAATGTATGCAAATGGTAGATATATCATCACAAGTTGTCAAATCCTTCCTGCAACAGCTATATTTTTCACTAGTCTCTTGGAGTTATTTCTTTTTTACAAGTATGTGAAACAAAACCTGGTTTGTAATGTGACTTGCTATCACATGATAGTCACATGCACATGGCTATTACACTAATAGTAAGCCAGTCCATAGATACATCACGTGTGAGTGTGAATTTAATCACTGGAAAACAAGGGAAATAACATGTCTCAAGATAGGGTACCACATCTGAAGACCCAGATCAGAAATTTTGGCAGCAGGATAGGGGTTAAGGAAAAG
Source organism: Anodontia alba (assembly GCA_964016985.1). Taxonomy (NCBI): domain Eukaryota; kingdom Metazoa; phylum Mollusca; class Bivalvia; order Lucinida; family Lucinidae; genus Anodontia; species Anodontia alba. The sequence continues at coordinate 45,209,748 of OZ024831.1, forward strand.
TATTTGATGATTATTTTGAGATTATAAGACTCCATCATGAGTGTTCTTGCAGGATAGGGAAATCTCACCTGAGGGGTAGGAATTTCAACCAGGGATGAGGCTACCCCGAGGGTGAGATTTCCCTATCCTGCATGGACTGGCTCATGATGAATTCTTTTTCTCCCATCTTTAATTGGATTGCTCCTAGGACCAGCAGGGTCTCATCACGAAAACATACCTATATAATTTTGACCCCCTTAAACCCCACTTTTATACAGTAAAACTGGGGTTTACAGGGGTAGACATTATTTTTCTTATTTCTGATCTAAACATAGATTGTGGGTACTCGTTAGAACTGCCTCACTGAGGCAGTTCTAACGAGTACCCACAATCTATGTTTTGAGCAGAAATATGAAAAAATATCAGAGATTTTTATCAAAAAATTTTCAGTTTTTGGAGGAGAAATTTTCTATATATTTGAATAGGCGTGTTTTCGTAATGTACTTCATGGTCATATGAGATAGAAGTTTCTCACATGGACACAAAGCCTATTTCTTGTAAGCAAAGGTGGGAGAAAATTTTCTCTAGTTCTCCATAAAAATATGTGGTTCTCATTAGAAGCACCTTGGGTGAGACATTTCTAATGAATACCCACAATATATGTTTTCATAGAGAAATAAGAAAAAATATCCCAGAATTATCTCCAAAAAGTCCTCTGATATTATATATCTGTGCAATGTCATCATCCAATCAGTCTTCAACATTCTATAGACTAATTCAGCAGATGACAAACCAATGACATTTTTCTTTTATTTCCCAGAAAATTGGTTCTGACATTTCATGCAAAGTGTCTCCTGTGAAGACAATTTGCATGAAATGTCAAAATTGCTTTTTATCAGAACTCTTGTCCTGCTGAACGTTGATATGCCCTCCCTTTGCAAACAGTGCAGATCCAGATTAGTTGGCTTAGAAGCCAACTGATCTAGATCTGCACTCTTTTCCATTTAGTATTTGAATTTGTATCAACAACCTGGATCAAGTAATCTGATTGGCTGACAGTAAGAAGTGGGCATGGCATCTTAATTTATTCTGCAGGACCAGGGTTAAAATGTTTGCAGATTTTTTCATCCAGCAACTCATACATGCCATATCTCACACATGAGATAAAATCTCACAGAATTTGGCCCATCTGGAAGTCAATTCCCATAAGATTTTTCAAACCTCACAGAATTTTAGACCATCTTACAACACATCTAATGAAAAAATAAATAGAATATTGCACTTTGTTGTCTCTACCATAAACTTTGTTCATTTAAAATATAGGCTTTTGACTAGTTTGGTAGAGCTTCAAAGCCATATTTGTTAAAATCTCACAGAATTTGATCAAATCTCACTTAGAAATTGGCCAAACCTCACAGATTTCAGTCCATAGCTTATGGCATGTATGCAGCATGCTAAGTGTTAGAGATGAGATCATTGTCCATATAAGCTGGAATGTGAGAAAATGTCACATGACCAGTGCACCGAGTAAAGACACAGATCAGCCTGAACATCCATATGTCTGACCAGAATTTTTGTGGCGTCTGCAGATAGCTAGAGCTGTACAAATACCATGCTCTACTTGTCCACAGCTTCATATAAGGCAATTTTTTCAACCAAAAACTACTGGGCCCAGTTATTCAAAGCTAATGACATCGTTAGTTAACGATTCGTTAAAATTTACATAGAGTGATGTGCAAATATGCTGAAATTTTTTGCTGAAAAAATGTGAGCAGCTTTTGCACTGCAAATGCTACTCACATTTTTTCAGCAAAAAATATCAGAATACTGTATATTGAATCCGCTAAAACAGTTAAAGAAATGACCCTTAATGAGCTTGTTAAGCTAACAACACTTTGAACAACTGGGCCCTGATGTTTTCTCATATATCTCCACAAAAAGATACGCTGTCCCTACTCCTAAGAAGCTCCTTGCCATTGGGAGACAATTTGAAATAAATGTCAAGTCCTAGTTTCTGTAAAAAATAAGAAAAATACTTTTAAAAGCTGTTAGCATTTATTTGTAATCAGGAGCACTCTGATCTGAATCTGCACTGTTTGCATAAACAGGCACTGGAAGTACAGACACTGAATGAATTGCTTCTTTTCGAGCAGTTTGATCTGGGTCCCACAATCATGTCTAAATGTTAAGCATGTCTATCTAAATATTAAAAGCAGATATACACGGTAAAATATAAATTCCAGGGCCCAGTTGTTCAAAGCTAACGATGTCGTTAGTTAATGATTCTTTAAAATTTACATCGAGTGATACGCAAATATGCTGAAATTATTTGCTGAAAAAATGTGAGTAGCTTTTGCAGTGCAAAAGCTACTCACATTTTTTCAGCAAAAAATATTAGAATACTGTATATTGAATCCGCTAAAACAGTTAAAGAAATGACCCTTAACGAGCTCATTAAGCTAACGACGCTTTGAACAACTGGGCCCAGAACTTTTCATAAGATGGAGCAACAAGATACTGATTTTCATAATTCTCAATAAGAACATTATGCTGTCGATATTCATTAGAAGTGCCTCAGTGAGGCACTTCTAATGAGTACCGCAACATATGTTTTCTTGAGAGACAAGAAAAAAATTTAATACCGATACTTTTTTGCCGTAACATATGCTTTATCTAGTGCTCTGAAAGTGTCTAGCCTACTACTATACATACCTCTTGGAGAGTTGATAGTTATTTCAATACACTGCTCATTTATTTGTGCCACTGAGAAACTCTCCATTGTCAAATCCAACCATGGGTATCTATTCAGGGCATCTTGAACTTTGCCAGCCTCATCCACTCCAACTTCCTCTATAAACATCAAATAAAAGGGCATGCCATTTCATACATCTATTTGAGTTCTTGTTTGATGACAGGTTAATCCTTGTGGGTCATTTTGAGTCATCTCACAGAGAAACATTACGAAAACACGCCTATTCAAAATATATTGAAAATTTCACCACCAAAAAAACTGAAAGTTTTCAGATAAAAATATTGATATTTTAAATTTCAGTTAAAAATATTGATATTTTTCATATTTCTGCTCAAAACATAGATTGTGAGTACTCATTAGAGTACTGAGGCAGTTCTAACAAGTACCCACAATCTATGTTTTTGAGCAGAAATAAGAAAAACAATGTATACCACTGTAAACCCCAGTTTTACTATATATAAAAGTGGGGTTTATAGGGGTCAAAATTATATAGGTCTGTTTTCCTGATGGCAACAAAAGGACATGTAGGAATTAGTAATGAAGCGGAAAGACAGAAATGCAGATGGGTGAGAAAGAAAGAGAATGACAGTGCACAAACAGATGAAATACTAGTATGCACCCTCACCCCCTACACCCACATCCCCATCCTATTCTCCTCACTTGCTGCAAAAACCACAGGTCCTCACTATCATCCCATCACGAAAACATACCTGCATAATTTTGACCCCATTAAACCCTACTTTTATAAAGTAAAACTAGGGTTTACAGGGGTATACATTATTTTTCTTATTTCTGCTCAAAAACATAGATTGCGGGTACTCATTAGAACCACCTTGGTCAGGCAGTTCTATCAAGTACCCACAATCTATGTTTTTTTAACAGAAATATGAAAAATATCAGAATTTTTATCTGAAAACTTTCAGTTTTTGGTGGTGAAATTTTCATTATATTTGAACAGGCATGCCAATCCCACTTAACTCATATTTCTGCATTACAAATCAAAGCCCTAAAGGGACTACAGTTGTTCAGTACGACTGAAAACACTGGCAATGTTGATCAAAGTCATAGAGAATAGATTGAAATGCACTAGAGACGGCCATGTTTGTGTAATGTTTGTCTAAGAATGGGTCATTGGCTATTTTTAGCATACAACCATATTAATCTATGACGTAACATGTTTCAGATATCGTACAAATGCTACCGATGAACAAAATCATATGCCAGTACATATATGCCTAAGGTATAAAAGCAAACAGTTATGTCTGTACACTTTTTCTGTTATTTTCTTGCTGCACAGTATCATATACACAACTAAAGTAAATCTTAACATTTCACTTTCAATGTTTAATTCATCAGAATTTAAATACAAAAGAAATAAAGCCCGCAGAAGGAGAAAAATATTCTAGCTTGCAGTTAACCCTTAAAACGCCAAGAAAACCTGCATCTGAAAATGTTGTCTGTTTATGTCGTTTGCTGAATATTCTTGCAAACTTTTCAAACCTATTTTTGCATACAGGCAAACAGTATGGATCCAGATCAGACTGCTCCTAGAGAAGCAGTCTGATCTGGGTCCACACTGTTTGCAAAAATGACTTTTAAAATCACAAGCAGATGACAAAGCAGACGACAATTGTTGTGATTGCCAATTTGCAGTTAAAAGAGTGGACTATTTTTTTGCTTACCTGCAGAAAATGGTTGTGTGTGTGTGTGTTTTTTTTTTTTATACTGAACAGCAAAAAGGTTCTCATAACACAAAACTAAATACAAATTAAGTTATGGTTTTATTCATAAATGTCAATTCTACTTGATTTTAAGGGGAATCAATACATTTTCAGGGGAAGTAAATCTGTCCAAATTGTTCTTGTTCCCTTCTGAAAAGGGTTCTACACTAAAAGGAAAGACTTTGCTCCCCTTGGAGTTAGGTGCAGACACTTGTAAAATGCATCACTACTGCATGTCTCAGTTGGTCATAAGATTTAGAAGAAAACACACTTCTCATTCTCAGTATACAAAATGTAGATTTTATGTCTAATCTTGTTTAGTGGTTCTGAATTAGATATTATAAAAGCCCAGCATGATTCTGCATATATTAACCATAGTGTGAATTTAAGGGCAGAGCGAGTTCAAGCCAATAGTTTGAACTCAATATCACAAAAACATGCCTATATAATTTTGACCCCCTTAAACACCACTTTTATATAGTAAAACTGGAGTTTATAGGGGTATACATTATTTTTCTTATTTCTGCACAAAAAACATAGATTGTGAGTACTCGTTAGAACCACCTTGTTGAGGCAGATCTAATGATTACCCACAATCTATGTTTTGAGCAGAAATATTAAAATTATCAGAATTTTTTGTCTGAAAATTTTCATTTTTTGTCGTAAAATTTTCAGTATATTTGAATAGGCATGTTTTCGTAATGAAGAAAACATCCATATACATCCACCATCTGTTTGTCTGCTGTGTTCATCCATGTTGTAAATATGAGACATCATCAGCAATAAAACTATTTCATAAATGTAACTGATATAACAGTTAAACTTCTCTCATGCTCTGCCAGTCCATATAAAACAAGCAACATACAGAAGTTTCTATAAAACATAGAAACAACAAGAGGGCTAAGATGACCCTTTATTGCTCACCTATTACCAGACAAACGTTCGGTTCAGAAGAAGAAGTTCAATATACATATTAAAGATAGTGGCCATATCAGATTTCCAATCAGAATGGTTTTAGCTACTTTTAATCTAAAAGTTACCTCGATACTTCCAATTAAGTTTCCAGTCAGTTGGCCTTTCAGGTCAGGGGAAAAAGTTCAAAATAGATTTTCAAGATGGCAACTGTGGCAGCCATATTGCATTTCCAATCAGAACAATTTTTAGTTTTTTTTATCAACAAGTCACCCAGATACTTTCTACCAAGTTTTGAGTCAGTTGGCCTTTCAGTTCAGAAAAGAAGCGCAAAATAAACTTCCAAGCTGGCAGTCATGGCGGCCATCTTAGATTTCCAATCTACATGTCACCCTGATGCTTTCTACTATGTTTTCGAGTCAATTGGCCTTTCGGCTCAGGAGAAGAAGTGCAAAATAGATTTCCAAGATAATGGCCATGGTGGCTATCTTGGATTTCCAATCAGAATCATTTTACCTACATTTGATCTGCAAATCACTGTGATGCTAATTCCTACCAAGTTTCAAGTCAGTTGGCCTCTCCATTCAGGAAAAGAAGTGAAAAATAAATTTTCAAGATGGTGGACATCTTGGATTTCCATTTGGAATAATTATTGCTGTTTTTGATCTACAAGTGATCATGATGCTTTCTACCAAGTTTCGAGTCAATTGGCCAAGGGGTGTAGGAAGCGTAGGCTTTTAAAGCAAATTATTGATGCCGCATCACGCACCATGGACAAAGCACAATGAACAACAGACACTGACCACTCACGACAGCTCATGTGCTCGGGTGAGTTAATAAAAGCTAGCCAGATACCCTCTTTTTGGAATTAGGCCAGACCAAACCAGTTGCGGTAGAAGAGTCCACTCAATGTAAATGGGCTAACTGATAACCAGTACCTACCTGTCCAACATCCGAACATCCCGAGTCGGATTTCAAAAGCTGACCCTTCTATACAAAGTGTCTGTATTTCAGGTAACCAGTCCTGTCTACTGAACCCAGAAAATGAAATTCTCTGTAAACACAAATAAAGAACTGTTGAAGTTTATGTTGATACTGCATATACTAGGATTTGAAAACAAGTACCAGAAGAGTTGTCATATTTGTTTTAATAGCTCAGTGAGATAAATTAACCCTTGTCCTGCTGAATAAATTAACATGCCACACCCACTTCCAATTTTCAGCCAATCAGATTACTTGATCCAGATTGTTGATATAAATTCACATACTTAATGACAACTAGATCTGGATCTACACTATTTGCAAATGCAGGGTATATCCGGGTTCAGCAGGACAAGGGTTAATCGGTGAAATGAAACTGTCAAGTTTTACAATTTGTAGACTTCGTTTAGGGTGATGGCTAGTGTGGACTCTACGGTGGACGTAAGTACAAGGATGAATGAATGGAAATCTTTGTTTTCCATGTAACTCTAGCAATAATAATTCGATCAGAGCTGTGACATTTATGTACATGCCCAGCCTATATTCCTACTTTGCTTCAAGTTTCAAATTATTATCTTGAAAACTGTAGAAGTTGTGGAGACACAAACCCTACAATGCCATGTGTATAAAGCAAAATTAAGGTAATCCAGGGTATGTAACTCTAGCAATAAAACATTTGATCAGAATTATGTGCATATGCACAGCCTATATCCTTACTTTGCTGCAATTTTCTAATTATTATCTTGAAAACTGTAGGAGAAGAGCAGAGACACAAATCCTATTATGCCATGTGTATAAAGCAGACTTTCTAAGAAAATCCTCGGCATGTAAGTCTAGCAATAAATACTTAATTGAAAGTTTCAAATCGTTATCTTGAAAACTGTAGAAGTTGTGAAGGCACAAACCCTACTATGCCAAGTGTATAAGGTAAAATTTCTAAGTAAATCCAGGGTATATAACTCTTCCACTGATAAGTTCTGTGACCTTTATGCACAAGCTCAGTCTATATGCTCAGTTACAATGGTGAAACTTTCAAACCATTACCTTAAAAACTGTAGGAGGAGTTGCAGAGACACAAACAGTACTATAATGTGTGACACATGGACAAATGGACACAAGGACGCACAGAGGGATGGACACATGACGGAGCATAAAACTATATGCCCTCCTCTACTTCGTGGTGGGGGCATGCAAATACAAAAAAAAACAAAAACCAACAAAAACTTGTGCACTCTCCAGCCAGGTTCTTTTCAAATCAAAAGTAGATATTTTTTTTTTCATTTCTACACTTCTAGTGAGTACTCACAACATTGGTTTTTGTGGACAAATATGAAAAACAAGGAGCTTTTAATGAGCACCCACAACATATGCTTTTGTGAAAAAATAAGAAAATTATTAATATTTTTCAATTGAAAATATCCTTTTTTTATCTCACAAAAACATTAATTTTGTGGGTTCTCATGAGATTATTTGATGGATTTGAGGTTTTATGGCCCAGTCAACCCATCAGGATCATATTCAGATACAGTCGAACCTCGTAATCTCGAACTCGCTTATTTCTAATTACCGCTTATCTCGAAGTGAAAATCTGGTCCCTGTTTTAACATGAAACTCTGACAACAGGTAACAAAATAATGTGGAAAAGAGGAGAAATTGCTCCTAAGGAGCAAATTTCTCCTCTTTTTCACATTATTTTATATATATATGTTTAACTTCAGGAGTCAAATTACATATTCATTTGTTAAATGTGGTTGTTCAATTTATTGTTTTCCTCACTCTCTCAACTCGAAGTACTGATATCTCAAAGTGTTTAAGTGAGTCCCTTGGAATTCGAGATAATGAGAGTCGACTGTATTTGGTTTAACTAACCACACTTTTCCTGGTCAGCCTGAGTCCTCTAGGTGGTTAGCTAATACTTGTGCACATTCTTTTGCCAGAAACTGACAACTGCCCTTCTTGAATCAGAAAAAGGGGGAAATTACTATAGAAAATAATTTCATTATCAATCTCTAGGAAAGAATTTTGCTGGACCCAGTGGGGATTAAACCTGGGACCTTCTGATCACCAGAATCTGATGGACACGTACCTGACTGAGCCACCAAGGCAAGTGCTATACTCATTAGAAGCATCTCATGTAGGCACTTCTAATGAGTACCCACAACCTATGTTTTCATTTAGAAATAAGAAAATTATCAATACTTTTCAGCTGAAAAAACAGCCTTTTTTATCTATAAACATTGCTACTCATATCTCCAGTTTTACAGCACCTGTACATCCTGTGTGACTGTTGATGTCAGCCTGATTATCTGGGTTTCTTGGATGGCATTTCCAGTCCATGCACTAGTTAAACGTTGTTCACTGAAGAACTTGACCCGCATCTCAACACAAGGATTATCATTGCTGTCGGCAGGATCGACAGGATTCTTACCAACTACCATAACTTGATATCTACAAAAACAAAATAAAAAATAAAACAAAAACAATAAACTTCTGTAGCTCTAAATAAGAAAGTCATCCAGATAAATATTTTTCTTATTTCTCCATGAAAATGCATGTTGCCGGTACTCATTAGAAGCACCTCACAACATACATGTTTGTAGAGAAATAAGAAAAATATCAATAATTTTTAAAGTTATCTGGCTACTCTGCTTGCTTGGAGCTATGTTGGAAAACATATTTTTACACTCCATCATGAAAACATGCCTATACAATTTTGACACCCTCAAACCTCACTTTTATAAAGTAAAACTGGGGTTTACAGGGTATACATTATTTTTCTTTATAATTTCTGCTCAAAAACATGTATTGTGGGTGCTCGTTAGAACCGCCTCTATGTTTTAAGCAGAAATCTGAAAAATATTAGAATTTTTATCTGAAAATTTCATTTTTTGGTGGTAAACTTTTCAGTATATTTGAATAGGCATGTTTTCGTAATGACTAAAAGATTGTTGAAGATAGCCCATTAACCTTAACCCTTGTCCTGCTGAACCTGGATATACCCTGTCTTTGCAAACAGTGTAGGTCCAGATCCGTTGGCTTCTGAAGAAGCCAACTGATCTGGATCTGCACTGTTTGCCATCAAGAATATGAATTTATAGCAACAATTCAGATCAAGCAATCTGATTGGCTGAAAATTAGAAGTAGGCGTGGCATCTTAATTTATTCAGCATGACAAGGGTGATAGCAAATTAGCAGCAGACAAAATGCTATTTTTTTTATTACTTTTAAGAGAAATAAAGGCATGGCATTTCATGTTAATCATTTGTAAGCAGATGATTTTCATGAACTGTCGAGCCTTATTTTTCTGAAATCATTAGTAAGGCAGATGATTTTCATGAAATGTCAAGCCTTATTTTTTTTTTCTTAAAAAAAAAAAAAAAAAAAAAAAAAAAACACACTAAAAAACTAGAGGCCCAAGTGGGCCAGAAATCACTCACCTGGATTAGGCTGATATGTTACATTGTGCCATGGTGGCCATCTTGGCTATCAGATCTAACTGCCTTTAGCAATCCAGAATCTGATGTTGTTTGAAGAGTTTTAAGATTGCTACCATGGCCACATCTTGGATATTGGAGCTGAACAATTTAGCAATTCTGAATCTTAATGTCACCCCAATGCCTCCCATTAAGTTTAGGCTCAATCTGACTTACTGTTTGGGAGGAGATGTGGTTTGAAGAATTTCAGGATGGTGGCCATCTTGGATATTGGAATAGAATGATTTTAGCAATTTTGAATTTCCATAACACTCCAATGTCTCCCATTAAATTTAAGCTCAATCAAACTTACTGTTTGAGAGCAGAGTCTGATGTGATTTGAAGATTTTCAAGATGGCTGCCATGGTGGCCATCTTGGGTATCAGAACAGAACCATTTTAGCAATTCTAAAGCTCCATACTGCCCCGATGCCTTCCACCAAGTTTCCGCTCCATCGGACACTGTTAGGGTGCTGATAACAGTTAAAGACTTTCAAAATGGCTGCCATGGCGGCCATCATGGATAAGATTCTGATGGAGATGTTGAAAATGTAAAAAGTTACTGACGGACATATGGATGAGGGACAGACAATGGTCAACAGCCCATGGCATAGGCTGACCTGGAGCAAAACTCAAGGTGAGCTAACAATAATAGATCTTCAAGATGGCTGCTGTGGTGGCCATCATGGAAAATCGTTACAAAATGTTTTTAGCAATTCTGAATCTCCATGTCACCCCAATGTGAAGGACTTTGGCTAGTTTTGATCTGCAAGTCACCTTGATACTTCCTATTAAGTTTCAAATCAATTAGCCTTTCTTTTCCGGAAAAGAAGTTCAAAATAGATTTTCAAGAAGATTACTATGGCAGCCATCATAGATTTCCTATTGGAACGTATTTAGACATTTTTGATCTGCAAGTCAGCCCAATCCTACCATGTTTCGAGTCAAATGGCCTTTCTGTCCAGGAGAAAAAACTAAAAATAGATTTTCAAGATGGCCATCATGGTGGCCACCTTTGATTTCTAATCAGAACAATTTTAGCTTTTTTTTATCTACAACTTGCTGTGATACTACCCACCATGTTTCGAGTCAATTCGCCTTTCTGTTCCAGAGAAGACGCTCAAAATATATTTTTTTTTATTTTTAGCTCTGGTGGTCATCTTGTTCATTGGAGTGGAACTGCCTGATGGACGACAGACACTGACCGATCACAATAGCTCAGTTTGAGCACCTCGTGCTTAGGTGAGCTAAAAATAGTAGCAAACATGTAATTGGATTTTTAATAGAAGACTTTAACAATCAAAAGTAGGTTAACAACTTTACGGAGCTAACCATACTTTGCATAATTGGGCTATTGTTCTTAGCAGGCTGATCAACATTATCCCATGTCAAGAACAGCATATCATATTTACCATAAATATTAGGACAGACAGGCCTAAACAAACAGTGTAGACCCATGTAAGACACCGCAAAATGCTGTATCTCCTCAGAGTCCACACTGTTTGCTATACAATGTACATACAGCTATAGGTTAGACACATCAACATGTAGTAAAATGGACTATTTCAAATTTTAGGACAAGTATGGCAAATAAATAAGGTGTCTGAATACCTAAGGTAAATTGGTAATGCTTTTTTTAATCTTTGCACTTAACCCTTGCTATGCTGAAGCCTGATATACCCTGCCTTTGCAAACATTGTAGATCCAGATCAGTTGGCTTCTCAAGAAGCCAGCTGATCTGGATCTGCACTGTTTGCAATTAAGTATGTGAATTTATAAAAACAGTCTGGATCAAGTAATCTGATTGGCTGAAAATTAGAAGTGGGAGTTGCAATTTAATTTATTCAGCATGACAAGGGTTCAGGGGAATGGGTACACATTCTGGGGAGGTAACCCTTCTGAAAGGGGTACTCTAAATACAAAGAATTTGCTTTTAGATTACACCCCCATTCAGAAGAACCTACATGTAGGAATACAAAATCAAGCAGGGATCACAATATTGTCTGTCCAGATTTCAAGTCCCCTTAATATATCACAGGCCCACACAAGTCTGAATCTTAATTGCCCTAGGCAAAATATTTTTACCAAAATTCAATAAAGTGCTGTTATTTCTTTTTCCCCATGAAATATGTGCTGTGGGTACCCATTAGAAGCACCGTGCTTGCAGAGGTGTTTCTAATGAGTACCACAACACAATACGAGTATTATTTTTTTTTTGGAGAAATAAGAAAAATCTATTTATCTGGATACATCCAATAGCCTCTTTTCTCATTATGTAAACAGGCCTATTCCAATATATTGAGAATTTTACCACCAAAAAATTAAAAATTTCAGATTAAAAATTCTAGTAGTTTTCATATTTCTGCTCAAAACACAGATTGTGGGTACTTGTTAGAACCGCCTTGCTGAGGTGGTTCTTACATGTACCCACAATGTACGTTTTTGAGTAGAAATAATAAAAATAATTTATAGCCCTGTAAACCCCAGTTTTACTATATAAAAGGGTGGGGTGGGGTTTAAGGGGGTCTAAATTATATAGGCATGTTTTCATGATGTAGATCTGTGTAGTTTTTATACTCACGACTGGTTTTCATCAAGCATAACCTTAGGTCCTGAGCTCCACCATCCAGAAGATTCAGCTTGCTTAACCTGTAAATACAACATCATGAACAAGTCAAATCTTGTCAAATTGTCATCTGCTGTGTCGACTGCTTGTGATTTTAAGTCATTTCTGCAAACAGTGTGGATCCAGATCAGACTGCTCCGAGCAGTCTGCTCTGGGTCCACACTGTTTGCCTGCATGCAAAAATAGGTTTGAAAAATTTGCACAAATATTCAGCAGACGACATAAACAGACAACATTTTCAGATGCAGGTTTTCTTGGTGTTTTAAGGGTTAAGCTGTAATATATACTTATATCTCATTAAATATGCATGTTTTGTATATAATATACAGTAGAGCTGTGCTAACCCTTATACTGCTGAATAAATTAAGATGCCATGCTCACTTCTAAGTTTCAGCTAATCAGATTAGTTGCTCTGGATTTTTGCTAGAAATTCATATATTGAATGACAAACAATTCAGATCCAGATCAGTTGGCTTCTTTAGAAGCCAACTGACCTGGATCTACACTGTTTGCTAAGACAGGGCATGTTGTGTTCAGCAAGAGAAGGGCTAAGCAACACCTTTGCGAAAGCAAAACAAGGGGCTGCTTAAGACAGGTGTTTACTTAATAAAGGTAAATTTCCATTTCTTTACTTTTAATGATATCTAAAATAGTCATCTTTTAAGACAGGTCATTGCTTAATAGAGGTGGCCTTTAGGACAGGTTTGACTGTATAGCATTAAAACACTATACATCTCATGCTGTGGTTTACATTTTACCAGTAATATATAGTATCAAAACATCTCAACCCTTCTGTGGCTAATTTTTTTATAAAGTATGCTTTACCAGTTACATATAGCATCTAATAAATGTTAAATACTTGTTGGGCCTTATTCAATATAGCATGATTCAAATGTTACATATAGTATCGAAAAACTTAACCGTAGTCCTGCTGAACTAGACGTGCTTGTAAAACACTTTGCCCCCAACATATGCTTGCCCCTAAAGATAGCCCAGACATAATTTTTTGCCAAGGGCAGATAACTCAAAAACCAGAAGAGCAAGAGTTATACTCTTTTAGTGAACACACATGGTGTAAATGAGCTGTAAACTCCCATTTTGGTCCAAAACTTTTATACTGATACCCATGAAAAGCCAGAACCACATTATACAGCTTACCCAATGCATAGTAGTGATACAGAAAAGTTGAAATTCATACAACAGACATTACATACATCATAACTGACAAAATCGAAATATATAAAAGAGGAACTGAAACATAATACCTTTTGAGTTATCTGCTGTAGGCTCAGTCAGAGTCTGCCTACGTAGCTTTAGGCATAATTTGTGCAAAAAACAGCGGTTTTTCATTTTTGACTTAAAAAGAGCAATTTGAGACCAAAAATCTAAATTTTCTCATAAACTACTGGTAAGGGTCCTAGAGCAAAATGAATAGTACCACATGAAAGAGAATTCAAAAGTAGCTGGAAATGAACAAATAGGGGTTGTATAGAATGTCCTTATTATAATACAAAGAAATGAATTTCAGAGGTTCAAACACTGAAAAATAAAAATAAAGTTGATAATGAAGATAATCTTCTTCTGCTTTAGTTTTTGATTTATAACCAATTGGCCAACTATTATGGAAAAGAAACAGAAACATCAGAGGTAAATCATTTCGAACAGCTACGCTTAATACAAGTAATTTTTTTCAAAAAGCTAAAACTTGTTTTGATTTTTAGTCTCCTTTACCACAATAATAGTCAACATACATAAAAGTTTGCTCTAATCCAGCCAGCTCTCTGACTAAGAAAAATAGCCAGATTAGACAGGTGGCCGGAATTGACAGAATGACTTACTCACATGATTTCAAGATGACTGGTCAGTGTAGCTATCCATCAAAGAGTAGAGAAAGGATGTTGTACACCCGAAATTTATTCCATATAAGTAAAGGATGTACCAAGTTCAACACAATTTAAAATCACCCTTTTGAAATTTTTTTATACAAATAAAAACTTAAGTAAGAAAAAAATCTGTTAAGTTTTTATTTATTTATTTATTTTTTTTTTTATATTTTAAATGCAACTGACCCGCAGGGCTTTCCTAGATAACTATTTATAGACAACTCGTTTCCATCTTGTGTGTAAGTACAAAGATGGCAGAAACAGGAGACTGAACAAAATGACTTTTATGGACCTAATCAAGTCTAATAAAAAAGGCCTGTATCTTGGGCGGTTTTGTAGTTGCTGATGTTTCAAGATCTGACCAGACTGCTTAAATTTTAAGCCGTTGAATGCAACGTCTAATCAGGACCTATTTGGTTTGGAAATAAATTCATCAAATCTGGGACCAACAAATCAAAAAACGCATTGTACAAAAATAAAAAAGAAAACTGGTGCATTCGAACGGTGTATTCATTAATCACTCTCAGTTGGGATTAAAGCGACCTTTGATCTTTTGGACATGCCGACTGCACCTGGTGTTTTACAGTCACAGTGTATTCATATGTGTCACACAAATGGATTAATTATCAGGCTGTCATCACTGATGATTTGTGTTAATCGCTTGTTTACAGCAAAAGGGACAGAGACTGAATAATAATCACAAACTTAGCTCAATCAGCTGTTTGTTTGTAAACACTATTGTTTACCTGTTAGTCCTAATCAATATAGAGCAATTATGTCAAACACTGTGAGGTAATACACTTTGATAGGAATACACAGCAAAAATTGTGTCCAATAGACTGGAAAAGTAGGTTCAAATTCGGATTGTGCAGTGTCGGGAGTAGACAAGAGATTTTAACATTGTGGTATATAGATGAATTAAACAGACTGTTAATTTTGGATTAATTACTAAAGGAAATCAGAGTAAACAGGGGCCGGAGGTTTGAGTGTATTGTGTTTTTATTGAGAAATAGAAAAACATCAATATCTTTTGCTTGAAACAAGAGCACCACATGCAGGTGTCAACACTCAGCTGCAGTTTCTTTTAGAAATATATAGGGCATGTTTGATTATAAGCGACAGAACTACATGTACTTAAAGAAACCATTTTTCAACAAAAATTCTAAGTCGAAAAAGGGGCATAACTTTGCCAAAAATATTTTGAGGGTTACTTCCCCTATTGGGATGAGTTCCCCTTTTCATAATGAACAACTAGTCCGAGTTTCAAGTAAATATCTTCAGTAATGACAGAGATATTACAAAATGTCCAAGTTTTTGCACGACAACGAAAAATTCTAAGTCGAAAAAAGGGCATAACTGTGCCAAAAATATTTTGAGGGTTACCACCCCTATTGGTATGAGTTCCCCTTTTCATAATGAACAACTGGTTTGAGTTTCAAGTAAATATCTTCAGTAATGACAGAGATATTACAAAATGTCCAAGTTTTTGTACAACAACGATGACGCAGACGACGCCAGAGCTATGACAATACCTCGTCGTTTTCTCAAAAACAGCCGAGCTAAAAAGGCATCTTATCTGCAGCTACAGCAAACAATCAAACGGACACACAATACTGCTCTGTAAATGGCTGCATCACAAAAACATACCTACATAATTTTGATCCCCTTAAACCCCACTTTTATATAGTAAAACTGGGATTTACATGGGTGTTCATTATTTTTCTTATTACAGCTCAAAAATATAGATTGTGGGTAATCATTAGAACTGCCTTGCTGAGGCAGTTCTAACAAGTACCCACAATCTATGTTTTGAGCAGAAATAAGAAAACATGTTAGAGTTTTTTTTTAATTTGAAAATTTTCAGTTTTTGGAGGTGAAATTTTCTATATATTTGAATGGACATGTTTTCATAATGGAAAGTATACCTCCAAATCAGGCACTTTTATTTTTTGTTCAAAAGGTTTTCACGTTTTTCTTCTTCCTCAATGAAAAGTTGAGGGTACCCATTTGAAGTACCTCAGTAAAATGCTTCCAACTGGTACCCACGTTTTTATGGAGAAAGAAGAAAAAATATTATATGGACACCCCCTCTTATCTGAAGCTATGTGAATCTGATTTTCAGGACATATATGATATTTACATCGTCTAGATATAGCCTGGCTTCACTAGGGGCTTTCACATCAAACGAGTAGTATCCTGACTGCGGGGGAATAAACCTTCCTATCATGCGAGTCTCTGATCCACCAATGTCTTTTGTGTAGTACTTTGTCATGTCCAAGTGTTTAATGTTCGGAGATCTAGAGGCTGCTTTTAAAGCATCAAGGTCAGCGTGCGTTCCCTGAGGCCAGTGCTCAACATCTACACCTCGTCCACCTTAAATAAACATGTAAAAAAACACTTTGCTATAGAAATTGCATAGGTTAGACCAATTTTGGGCTGTAAATTTGATTTTAGGGTAAATTTGTGAGAACAAAACCAGAAACAGAAAAGACAAATGGTTTCTGATAAGAAATGGTCAAACAGAACAAAATATTTTCATTCAAAATAAAATGCCAAGCAAAAAACGTCTTTCCGAGTGATGTTGAAAGGACAGTAGTGAGTTTCTCTGGTCGATCTGGATCTTTCCTGTTAGCAAATGCCCAAGACACTGCATGCAGCAGGTGCTGTCTTGTTTATAAATGACATTTCAGCCCTGGTAGGTCATTTTGTGTTGTCTCCCAGAGAACAGGAGAAAATAGTCAGAAGAAATAGTAGAAAGAAAAGAGACAGATTGAGGTGACTGAGGACAAACAGAAAATGAAATGGAGAAACAGTAGAAAGAAAAACATGCACCCTTCCCCTACCTTCTGCAAGCAGAGGAGATGAGAAAACGTGTAATAACCCATTTGTGCCGAGTGGACTCTTCTACCTCAACTCTTTGGACAGGTTTATTTCCTATATAGGGTGTGTCTGGTTAGTGTTTATCATAACCTTGTTTTATAGGCATTTCTGAACTTAATGCAAATAGTTTAGACCCTGATCAAATGCAGCATTCTGCTGCATCTGATCTGGGTCTACACTGTTCGCCAATGTCCCTGTTATGGGACGCTAGGCTTATATGGGTTAAGGAATTTGCGAACAGCAAAGATCCAGACCAGCCAGTGAAAGTCACAAATTGACAAGGACTTTTGCTATATACTGACATACAGTATACTGTATAATCTGGGCCTTCACTGTCTGCATAAGCCTCCAAAGGCATCTATTCCCAACATATGGCCCAATTAAAAACTGTAACAAAATATTATACATTAATAGCAAATCTACAGTAATTGAGACTTACCAATTTCCCTATAATATATAGTGAAGGTGGAGTTACAGAAGTATTCTTATTAATCCATTTTTTTAAGCCTAATTTCATTTATTGTATTATTTCTACAACTCCTTTTTATAATGTTTAATTGTGTCTTAACTGTTTTAAGCCTAACGTCCCATATATGGGATATTAGCAAAAAGTGTAGACTCAGATCAGACCACAGAATGTGGCATCTGATATGGGTCTATACTGTTTGCATTAAGTACTGAAATTTCTATAAAAGAAGGTAATAATATAATAAAAACTAACCAGACACCCCTTATATTTGAATTGAACCAGTCTGAAACCTGATGGTAGAAGAGTCTATTTAGCATAAATGGGTTAATACATTCTTAATAACCAATTATTCCACCTTTTCTTTTTAAATACTGTATTCAACCTAATTACCGTACCTTGTGCTTAAGTTTTTCAAAACTACTGGGAAAACTTGTGTATCCACTTATACTAAGGGTACACTTAAACAAAGATCAGCAAAAGGACTTATCAAATGATGCTCATATAAAGTTCTTGTGTACCCACAACATGTTTTTATAAAGAAGTAAACAAAAAGTACACTGGCTATAATCTGAAGACAACGGTATGGCTTGACTGTGTGCTTATAGGGGTATGTGGGGTAATAAGGTGGAATATGGTAATCTTTGAATTGTCATGGCTCAAGTGGCTCTAGATAACTGGGATATCAAGAAAAATATTTTTATTATTTAAACTAGAGCACGGCAAAATCTGCAATAAGACTTCTGCAACCAGTGAAGACTAGATCAGCCTGCGCATCTGCGGAGTCTGATCAGAGTCTTTGCTGATTGCATGTGCCTTCTACAGTCTCTGAGCTATCCAAAGAGGGATAAACGAGAACCTTTACCGTACTGGGTGGATGTACAGGCTAATCTGAGTCTTAGCTAATCATACAGGTCGTATTGTAGGATTTGTCGTGCACTGGCTCATTTCTCAACAAAAACATATGGGCCGCTTTATGCATAAAAATGCCTTCGAACATGCACAAAATGTGCAAATTTAGATAATCATGTGCATGCCTATAGTACCATCCAGGCATTTGCTCTCCATGCATATATTCTGTAGTATCCAATGATTCAGTTGGTGGATAGTGAAGGTCCTGATCAGACTGCAGAAATGTGCAAGCTGATCTGGGCCCTGACTGTCAGACATGCCTTTAGTCAAGTTTTCTATTACGAAAACATGCCTATTCAAATATGCTGAAAATTTTACCACTAAAACACGAAAAGTTTGAGATAAAAAAATTCTAATATTCTTTATATTTCTGCTCAAAACGTAGATTGTCAGTACTTGTTAGAACTGCCTTGACAAGGCAGTTCTAATGAGTACCAACAATCTATGTTTTTGAGCAGAAATGAGAAAAATAATGTATATCCCTGTAAACCCCAGTTTTACTATATAAAAGTGGGTTTAAGGGGGTAAAAATTACATAGGTATGTTTTTGTGATGTGCATGGGTGGCTCATATGTTGTGGGTATTTTTTAAAAGCATCTCACACGTGCTTCAAATGAATATATTTAACATATGCTTTTGTGAAGAAACAAGAAGGTGTTGCAACCATCTCCTTAGGAGACAATTTGACTGAAAAATGTAGTCTAATCTTTTAATAAAATTATTGCCATCATCTGAAAATTAAGACTACTCTGTGCTAAAACATAATATTATACAGTGAATCCTTGTTACAACGACATCATTCCTCCTCAAAGATGTTGCCATTAAAATGAATTTGCTGTTGTAAAGAATTCTTAATGAGCAGAATGATATGAAAAAAGGCCATGTTTTATTATTATTTCCTCATAGAACATCTGTTTTGGATATTTGTTAGAATTGCCTTCTTGAGGCAATTCTAACAAATACCAAAACATATGTTTCTTTATGTACTAAATACACTGTTCTTGCATAATTTCTGATTAAAAGTCACCTCTTGAAAAAAGGATCTATGCCAGTCAAATTATCGTTACAATGAATCTTGTCATTGTATCCAGTGTCAGTATAAAGAGGGTTGAATGTACCACAAAGAAAAATGGGGATAAGCATCAAAACCAATAATATCATTACTCTACCAGACTCACTACTTGTTGGGTATCAATACAATGTATTATTTTCATCAATGTATTATAATTATCAATTTACTTAATAATTAAAAACCATCTACTGCCTACTACTTGCTTTACCTCTCTCTTTGATAGCACTAACTCATCTTTGAGATATCTACCGTAAAAACCTATGTAATGGGACAGATAGGCCTTTGCAAACAGTGAAGATCCAGATCAGACATTGCAGAATATGGCATCTGATCAGGGTCTACACTGTTTGCCATATATACAGCAATATTTTAGACACATCAACAGGTACAAGAATAGACTTGTTTGTTTGTTTTTGTTTGTGTTGAGGTTTTACAGCCCAGTCAACCCAATGGGGTCATGTCGAGTGCAGTCAGTTTACCTAACCACACTTTACTGGGCAGGCTTAGTCCTCTAAGTGGTTAACCAGTATTGTGCACATTCTTTTGCCAGAAAATGACAACTCCCTTCTCAGTGGAAGGGAGAGAATGACAGTAGAAAATATTTCATGATCACATCTCCACGAAAGAATGTTGCCGACCCGGCAGGGGTTGAACCCGCAACCTCTTGATCACCAGTCAGACACGCATCCAACAGCCACTGAGGCCGGCAAAAGAATGGACTAAATCAAATTTTAGGACAAGTATGGTAAGTAGATAAGGTATCCCAATACTTTGGGTGAATACAGTATGATGCCATTGAACAAGTATAAAAGACTGGCTATACAAGGCATCATATATCAATTTGAATAAGCTCATAAAAAGGAGAGATGAGACATGGCATCAAGATCTATGAGCTAGTCTACTGCTCTACATAAGGTTCTTTTTTTTTTTCAACCAAAAAGTATTGATATTTTTCTTATTTTTCCACAAAAACATATGCTGTGGGTCATTACGAAAACACGCCTATTCAAATATATTGAAAATTTTACAATTAAAGAAGGAAAATTTTTGGATAAAAAATTGATATTTCTCATATTTCTGCTCGAAACATAGATTGTGGGTACTCGTTAGAACAGCCTCAGTGAGGAAATTCTAATGAGTACCCACAATCTATGTTTTAGAGCAAAAATAAGAAAAATAATGTAAACCCCTGTAAACCCCAGTTTTACTATATAGAAGTGGGGTTTAAGGGGGTCAAAATAATATAAGCGTGTTTTTGTGATGTACTCAATAGAAGTGCCTCTCTTTCTCCATAAAAATATATGTTGTGGGTACTCATTAGAAGTGCCTCAGAGAGGCACTTCTAATGAGTACCTACAACATATTTTTGTGGAGGAAATAAAAAAAAATATTTTTGGATACTCTCTCACTCAGAGCTATGAATAAGGAGTCCCTCATATACCTGAGTATTTGCTTTTCATTTCGGTTGGCTGTCGGTCAACAACGCATTCTAGGTACTCATTCTTTTCCACATTGATAACGTTACATTCCGTGTCTGTAACAAAAAAAGTCAAACTTTTTTTAACAAACAAGCCTGGATGTAGTTAAACCAGTCTGGCATGTGTCAGCACCACAGACACAAATCTGATTGCATATCTGTGCAGTCTGATCTGAGCCTTTCTGTTCATGTGAACATGATGATTAGTTCAGGTTTAATGACATATCAACCCATAATGGTCATTTGATATATAAATTTGGTTTGGTATTGAAATAGCTGTTTAAAGCATTGTTAGCATAATCAAGTCATCAAATATTATTAAATGTAAAGGGGAATTGATAGACAATTTTGTCAAAATGTTTTGCCTCCCTTCTGAAAAGGCTCTACTTTAAAAGGAAAGAATTGCTCCCACATGGAGCAAATTCTTTCCTTTCAGAGTAGATCCCTTTTTAGACAGGAAAAAAATTTTGAGAAAGTTGCTTCCCTTGAAAATGTATCAATTCATCTTAATGACTTCATTATTCCCCTTAATGACTTCATTATTCACCTTTATGGCTTCATTAAAGGGAAAAGCAAGATTGACAAAGAGTTAGTGTTGTGCCAGTTAATGGAAATAATCGAAAACTTATTGGATAAGCCTTCAATCGGCAGCTATCGATTAATTATTTTCACTATCAATTATTTGAAATTCTATTTTTAGAAATGTGGACCAAAGGTCACATTAATTGTGACATAATGCAACATACAAATTAAGAGTATAATGAAAGACTCATTGAGTAGAAACATGGCTGCAAACATCTGCTTTATCTTGAAACAACTATCCTTGCAGAAACAGATTGTTGATGTTGAATCAATGTTCAGTCAAAATTGTTTCAATGTTGTGTGCCTGCTGAGACATAATTAAAGCCCATAATGCTACAATCATCTATTATCTGACATGAGTTATGGGATATCAGATTGAACACTCGATAACCAGTTTTACTTTCCCGATTCTCTCTGATTCCCAACAGTATAAAGAATGCATCTGAAATGAAAGATCATACAAAAGCATGTATTTTGACAGAAATTAGATCACAATCAGATAAAAATTAATGAAGTTAAAGATGTTTTAAGGATTTTAACCCTTGTTCTGCTGAACCTAGAAATGTCCTACCTTTGAAAACAGTGTAGATCCAATCATTTGGCTTCTGACGAAGCCAACTGATCTGGATCTGCACTGTTTGCTGTTCAGTATTTGAACTTGCATCAACAACCCGGATCAAGTAATCTCATTGGCTGAAAATTAGTAGTGGGCGTGGCATCTTAATTTATTCAGCAGGACAAGGGTTAAAACTTTTGTCACAGACACATCCTTTTTTGAATATTTAATGAGGTTCCAAACACTTTTTTAATAATATCAAATAAAAATCTTCTTTCTGATACAAACAGTGTAATTTTTAAACAAATTCAATATACTGAGGATAGAGAAAAAACTATTTGCACAAATATAGAAGTAATATATTACTGAAAATATTATTTATTTAGTTTCAGCATATCTAATCAAGGCATCATAAATTCACATTTAATCCTTGTGAGGCTGAATAAATTAAGATGCCATGCCCACTTCTAATTTTCAGCCAATCACATTGCTTGATCAGGATTGTTGCTATAAATTTATATACTTAATGACAAACAGTGCAGATCCAGATCAGAAGCCAACTACACTGTTTGCGAAGGCAGGGTATATCCATGTTCAGAAAGACATAGGTTAATATTCAAAATGGCACACACATACCATTTTGAAGTCTCAAACCTCAATTACTTCCTTACTTTATTTTTGTCCAGTTTTTATCAAATTGGCATCAAAATGCATGGTTTGTCAAGATCCAGTTAATTCTTTGCCCACCTTGCTTTTTCCTTTAAGCTAAGGATGCTTTCTCATCACCTACCTCCAACAAATACTTTTATTGGTTCGTATGTTGTGTCATTGGTACCACCTTGTTCATAGTAGGAGCCACTGATCTTTAAAATGGCACCACCTTCTGTACTCCCAGTGGAGGGCACAACTGACTTTACATCTATAATGAAAGACAAATATTTAAGTTCTTGTTTGACGACATAACCATCTCCAGTAAAACATCATATCATGTATTGTATGTAATTAACAGACATGACAGACCTTTCTGGCTAACTTTTCAATATAAAATTTTATTATGCAGATCTCTCCATTCCTAGTTACTCTTTATAGACATACTGTATTCCATCTGATTACTGCACAAACAGTGAAGAAAGTCTGTAACCTTCAGATTACAGGCAGTGTACTTTTTGTCTACTTCTTTATAAAGGCATATGTTGTGGGTACCCATTTGAATAGCATTGACTAGTCAATGCAATTCAAATGGATACCTACAACATAATTATGCTTTCATAAAGAAATTTAGACAAAAAAATCACATAAATACCATCAAAATGTCCTTTGCTGATCTTTTCTAAAGCGTACCCTGAGTAAGTGGATACTTATTTTACTACAAGTTTCCCAGAATTTTGAAAACAATTAGGCCAAATAGCTATTTTGGCTAATTTTTGGTATAAATAATTATTGTATCATGCAGATACTACATTCTATTTACTCTTGCCCAACATATTTCAGCTATCTTTACAGTATAAAATTGTGTCATGCAGATCTTGCCACTGATAACTATAGTCTAACAGACCTTTTTTAGCTAAATTTCCATTATTTTATAGTACCATACTTGTCTTAATCTTTCAACATCTCCTTTTAACAATGCACATATTAATAAAAGCCCCTGGATCAGTGGTAAAGAGTGTGGACCCAAATCAGACACCACATTCTGCAGTGTTTCATCTCAATCTACACGCTTTGCTTGGATCTTTCTGACCAAGTAGTTAGAATAAATCCATTATAGTCGAATCTCGTTATCTAGAAGTCCAAGGGACTCTCTATAATACTTCAAGATATCTGTACCTCAACATACAGTCAACCCTCTTTATACCAACACTCAATACAATGACAAAAATTGTTATAATGACAATTTGAATGTCACAAAACCTTCGCTTAAGAGGCGACAGTTAATGAGAAATTATGCAAGAATATTACACTAAAACTTCAAGTAACATATGTTTTGAATAGGTGTTAGGATTCTAACAAATATCCAAAACATAATTTTCTGTGAGGAAATAAGAATAAAACAAGGCCTTCCATACATATCATTATGTCCATGAAGGATTCTATACAAGAGCAAATGGATTCTATATAAGAGCAAATTCATTTTAATGGCAACATCATAGGGAAAAAATTGAGGGTTGAGCCCAAGACTGTAGTAACTCAAACATATTTTTGAAACTCTTGTTTAGGGGCAACTTTGACCCCTTTGTAAACAATGCAAATTTAGGTGCCATTGCTCACATGAGCAATGGCACCTAAATTTCCATTGTTTACAGAAAGAAATGTTGTAATCTTCATAATGTCTACAAGGTGAGGAGATTAAGTATTGGGAAAAACAACCATCTGACGTGCTACAGTCTTGCAATCAACCCTCAAAATGCTGTCATTGTAACGAGGGTTCACTGTATCAGATTTGCATAATTGTGGAAAATATATCAAACAACCACCTTTCACAAATAATTATGTTATTTGACTCCTGGTTAAAAGTATATATAGAAAATATTTAGGAAAAGAGGAAAAATTTCTCCTCTTTTCCACAATATTTTGTTACCTGTTGTTAGATTTCCATGTTAAAACAGGGACTAGATTTCCACTTCAAGATAAGCAAAGTTGAGATAACCAGAGTCGACTGTATATGATCTGTGATGAAAATGATTTGGTCTTTTACATCCCTTTCGACATTATTTAAGTCATATCAAAATGATGCAAGGATGATAATGAAAGGTTCTGTGCAATGAAGTGACACAATAAATTCTGCCTCCAGGGAGATTCAAACCAGGGCCCAATTGTTCAAAACTAATGATGTCATTAAAACTTTGATCATTAAATATGGCATATAAGCTAATATTTTTGCTGAAAAAATGTGAGTAGCTTTTGCATTTGCAAAGCTACCCACTTTTTTTCAGCAAAAATGCCTGTGAATTAGGTATTGTACTTACTAGAACAGTTAACATTTTGACCCTTAATCAGCTTGTTTAACTAAGGACGCTTTGAACAACTGGGCCCAGGAAACTTGTGATTGAAAGTTAGGAGTGCTAATCACTTGGCCACACAGATGTATCTAAGTGACTGAGCGGTAAGCGCTCTGCTCTGATCTCTCTATCATAAACTACCAATGCATTATTGACTTACCAGTATAGGATTGAAACATGGCGATTTTTCCATCGGCAGCTACTCTTAACAGATTCATCTCCGGAACAGACCTACAAAGCCACAATCATCACGAAAACATGCCCATATAATTTTGATCCCCTTAAACCCCACTTTTATATACTAAAACTGGAGTTTACAGGGGTATAGATTATTTTTCTTATATCTGCTCAAAAACATAGATTGTGGGTACTCATCAAAACCACCTCACTGAGGCAGTTCTAACAAGTACCCACAATCTATGTTTTTTGCAGATATGTAAAATATCACAATTTTTTTATCTGAAAATTTTCATTTTTTTGGTGGTAAAATTTTCAGTATATTTAAATAGGCATGTTTTTGTAATGTAAAAAATAGTGTTTTATTTACCTGGGCCCAGTTGTTCAAAGCGTCGTTAGCTTAACGAGCTCGTTAAGGGTCATTTTGTTAACTGTTTTAGTGGATTCAATACACAATATTCTGATATTTTTTGCTGAAAAAATGTGAGTAGCTTTTGCTGCAAAAGCTACTCACATTTTTTCAGCAAAAAATTTCAACATATTTGCGTATCACTCTATGTAAATTTTAACGAATCATTAATTAACGACATCGTTAGCTTTGAACAACTGGGCCCTGTAAATTATGAGTCTAATACTCATTTTTGACTCACAAAATTTTATGTTTTTTAACAGACAAACTCAATGACTTGGGAATTATTGTGGTAAATGACTACATAGCTCTTGATAAGGCGCTTTTTTCAACCAAAAAGTATCTATATTTTTCTTATTTCTTAACAAAAACATATGTTGTGGGTACTCATTAGAAGTGCCTCACTGAGCACTTCTAATGAGTATCACAACATATGTTTCTGTCGAGAATAAGAAAACTATTTACCTGATACCCACTCTTATCTAGACCTATGGACTAACTTGAAAAAAAGTAGATAAATTTCTAGACAGTACACTATATACAAAATGATTTACTCACCTTCCAAATGGTTGCTCAAGCATAAAACTCACATTTGTATTACCTGGAAAATAAACATTCCAAGAACACATGAAACAAAACATCAGTGGAACTATCTATAAATTATGTAACAAGAATTCCACGGAAGGCAGCATCGCACCTGCTGGGGCAAAAGTCACAGGAGCCACAATTATAACGTGGTTATTAAATAAGTTTATTTCATTCTGTTGGAAAAGTGACAAAAATTAAGACAACGATTATATGAAAAACAGATGCACATCTTCAGACTGTGGAGAAAACATGTCCAAAATTTTAAAAAGATTGGTATAAAATTATATGAGGAGTTGTGCTCACAAGGTACCCACTGTCTATATATTGAGGGTGAAAAATGACTGTTCACAATGTGGAAAAAAAACTGAGGTTAAGAAAATGACAAAGTTAAAGTGGAAAAAGTGATAAAAATAAAAATAAAATCATATCCAACCCAGGTGCACTTCTGCAGACCCAGGAGAAAACGTGCAAAGTTTCAAAAAGACCGGTTTTAAAATTGTATGAGAAGTTGCAATGACATGGTACCCACTGTCTATACATCTGAGGTCAGTAAATGACAAAGTTCAAAAAGAATAAAAAAGTGACAAAAAACATGGCAAGGATTATATGAAAAGCACACGCACATCTTCAGACTATGGAAAGTTCCAAAAAGATTGTTATAAAATTGTATGAGGAGTTGTGCTCACGAGGTACCCACTGTCTATATATGGAGGGTAAAAAATGACTAAGTTCACAATGTGGAAAAAGTGAAAAAAATAGTTTAACAATTACATCCAAATCACATGCAGATCCTTATACCATGAAGAAAACACATGCAAAGTTTCATAATAATCGGTAAAAAAACTGTAAGAATTATATCCAAACCACATGCACATCCTCATACCATGCAGAAAACATATGCAAAGTTTCAAATTAATTGGTACAAAACTGTAAGAGAAGTTGTGCTCACAAGAGGTACCCACTGCCTATGTATTGAGGGTGAAAAATGACTAAGTTCACAATGTGGAAAAAGTGACAAAAAAATGTTCTAACAATTATACCCAAACCACATGCATATCCTCATACCATGAAGAAAACATATGCAAAGTTTCAAAACAATTGGTACAAAACTGTAAGAGGAGTTGCGCTCACAAGAGGTACCCATTGTCTATATATTGAGAGTGAAAAATGACTAAGTTCACAATGAGGAAAAAAATGACAAAAAGTGTTCTAACAATTTTACCCAAACATATGCATATCCTCATACCATGAAGAAAACACATGCAAAGTTTCAAAACAATCGGTATTAAAACTGTAAGAGGAGTTGTGCTCACAAGAGGTACCCACTGTCTATATATTGAGGTGAAAAATGACTAAGTTCACAATGTGGAAAAAGTGACAAAAGACAATCTGACAATTATATCCAAACCACATGCATATCTTCATACCATGGCGAAAACACATGCAAAGTTTCAAAATGATCGGTACAAAACTGTAAGAGGAGTTGCGCTCACAAGACACCCAGGGTAAATGTTGATGGAAGGACGGACAGAAACTTGCATGCCTAAGTCACCCATGCTAAAGCAGGAGCGACAATGATTGTGGTAATGATTTAAGATGGATTTTTTTTTTATTATCTTTTAAAATCTTCTTCTCCAGAACCAAGAAAGCTTTGAGGCTGAATCTTTGTATATAGCATCAAGGACTCAGTCTACCAAGTTTTTTTTCAAATGATGGTCTTGGGTTGACCTGTGACCTTTTTAAGGCAAGGTCAAATATGCGCCCTCATATATTTGTATGGGCAAAATGTTGAAAAATCATGTTCTCAGTATGTATTAAAGACTAATGGCTGATTTATAATATATGATTAAAGTATTTTTACCATATATGGGCATGGTGGCCATTTTGATTAATAAACCATGACCATTTGAGCAAATTTTCAATCCCCCTTTAACAGAAGGTTCCACATGAAGTTTGAAGAAAATTGGCCCAAAGATTTCAGAGGAGAAACCATTCAAAAGTGTGGATGAACAACGAACAGACTGACGGATGTATGGGTGGACGATAACAGACGACAAAAGGCAAATGATCACAAGTGCTCGTCAGGTGCCTTTCACTCAGGTGAGCTAAAAATATTTCAATATGTCATCTGCTGAAACTTTTACACAGAGTGCTATGCTTAATGCAGGTATTCTCTTAATACAGGTTATGATAAACACATACTTTAAAGGGGAACCAATTCGCTTTCATGGAGGACAAATCTGTCAAAAATGTTTTTATCCCCTTCTGAAAAGGGGTCCATAAGAAAGAATTTGCTCCTGAAGGGAGCAGCTTTTCTTATGGAGCAGATCCATTTTCAGACAGGGTTTTGAATGCAGTAAAGCAGATGCTGCTAATTTAACCCATTGTATACTGAATAGACTCTCCTACACTATATATTGGAAGAGTCCAGTTTCAATTTTGGGTACGTCCAGCTATGAGATTTACATATTCCTAGAGAAAAATGGCTAAAAAAAAAAAAAAAACTAGCTAAACTATTTGCAAACAGTGGAGACCCTGATCAGATGCCACATTCTGTGGCATCTGATCTGGGTCTGCACTGTTGCCAATTACCCTTTAGATCTTAACCCTTAAAGCACCTTCAGAAGAAAACAAGTCTAGACATTTCATGTGAATCGCCTGCCAAGAAGATGATTCACATGAAATATCAAGACTTGTTTTCTCCGAAAAATAAAACACAAAAATTTTAGAATGTCGTCTGCTGCAAATTTTGCTTGGCGCTTTAAGGGTTAACTTAAACTGTACTTTAGAAGACAGAATTCTGCTCATATGACTGTATGGTGCTTCATCGCACAGAGCCTTTCACTAACATCCTTTCGTCACCTCAATATGACATAAATAATGTTGAAAGGGATGTAAAACACCAAATCATTATCATCATCATCATCATCACAAACTGTACTTTAGAAATTTACAGTCCTCCCAGCAAATATAAAATGTCGCAACAACATTGTTACAATGTCGCTGCAACGTCATGATGTTGCAGCAATGTTGTTATGACGTTGTGTGTTTGCCGGGCTGTCCCCACAGGATGGATAACTGTATTCCTAGCTGAAGGAAAATGCTACTGTCAAAATGAAAACTGTAACAGGTGCCTACATTTTGTCTGTTTCTGCAATAACTAAGAAAAATCCCTTACCAATGAATGTCTCAGTAGGTTTACAAGTCAAATAGCCATCCATAGAGTTTTCATCTACTAAACCAAATGGCTGATAGCTGTAACAGAATAAAACACAGATGACATGCAATGCACAAAAAGGGCCCTTATGCAATCTGCTGACAGCATAGGCCCAGATCAGCTTGCACAGGCTGATCAGGGCCTCCATTGCCTATAATTATGTTGACAAACAGAGAATCATCACGAAAACATGCCTATATAGTTTTGACCCCTTAAACCCCACTTTCATACAGTAAAACTGAAGTTTACAGGAATAAACATTAAATTTCTTATTTCTGCTCAAAAACATAAATTCTGGTAGTTTTCAGATTTCTGCTCAAAATATAGATTGTTAGTTATCGTTAGAACTGCTTCACAAGGCAGTTCCAACAAGTACCCACAATCTATGTTTTGAGCAGAAAATGGAAAACTACCAGAATTTTTCATTTGAAAGTTTTCATTTTTTCGGTAATAAAATTCACAGTATTTAAATATATGATGTACATGCTAATCTGGGCCTTTGCTGTTTGCTTATGGCATAAGGGACTTTTTTGCACGTTGTGCATCATATGGTATAGCTATGAGTAAAACAAGAACGGCAAAGTATAATTCATGACAATGCCCTACCACTGTTACACAGTAAAACTTCAAAGACTCAAACACTGATGCCTCGTTTACTGTTGCTGATTCCATTACAAAAACATGCCTATATATGAGGGATGTTCGAAATGAATTGCTTATTTCTATCTGGAGACTTCAAATTTCAAGTTAGCCCAAAAGTACTCATTTCATGCCCTCGAAGTACTCCCCGTGGCTAGAAATGCAAAGTTTCAGCCGATGTATCCACTTCTTGAAGGCGTCACGGTACGCTGATTTGGGCACAGTAATAAGGTACTGATGAATGGCAGATCCAAGTGCCTGTCGGGACTGGTATTTCCGCCCAGCAAGGAACGCTTTCAATTTTGGAAACAAAAAGAAATCACATGGGGCAAGGTCTGGGGAATACGGGGGGTGAGGCAAAACAGTTACTTTTTCTTTCTTCAAAAACGTCATAACTATTGCGGAGGTATGAGCTGGGGCATTGTCATGTAGGAGACGGACATGTTTAAAACCAGTGGCAGGGCGTCGTTTCTGATAATACTTTTTCAGTTTCTTCAGTACTACGTCTTTGTAGTACTGTCCGGTGATGCTTTTCCCTTTTTTCACTGGCACTTTTATTGCGACTCCTTCACCATGCAGAGAAGAAGATTGCATACAAAACCTTCTTTGTACTCAAAGAACGTTTGGCAATTATTGGGCGTTTGCTGTGTTTAGTGGCCCAGATCTTATTGCTAACCTTTCTGACGGGCTCAAAATAATGGACCCAGGTTTCATCACCTGTGACGACAATGGCAAACTGCTTTTTGTCATATTTTGGAAACATTTGAAGCAGCTTTTTGGCCACTTTAACCCGTTGCCTCTTTTGCTCGTCAGTCAACAGATGTGGCACCCATCTAGCAGAAATCTTTCTGACTTTCAAATGCTTCTTCAAAATAAGGTGAACCGTTGATAGTGCTATGCCTACCTTTTGTGCAATATCACGAACTGTAAATCTGGCATCTCCTTCAATGATTTCCTTTATTTTAGAAACGATTTCTTTTTTCGAGATGCAGATTTTGGCCTACCTGATTTCGGTGCATTTTTGATGGACTCTACACCAGACTCAAATTTCTTTTTCCACCGCCGAACTGTGTCATAAGACACACAAGAAGGTCCAAAAGCAGTAGAAATTTCAGTCATCAGCTTCTTCAAAGAACAACCAAGTTTTGAGCGAGCTTTGATGTAAGCCCGTATTTCATCTTTTTTGTCGACCCTTCTACCAACCATTTTTACTGCAGTGGTCAATGACTGCGTGTATTCAAATGGCAAATTTTATGTCTTACACTTAGTCTAACATGTACATTTATACACCATTGTGTAGATATTGAATAACCCTATACAGGTATGTATTGGTTTTTATCGTGCCCCACGTGGATATCGAGCTAGAGGACAATAAGCAATTCATTTCGAACATCCCTCGTAATTTTGACCCCCTTAAATCCCACTTTTATATAGTAAAACTGGGGTTTACAGGGGTATATATTATTTTTCTTATTTCTGCTCAAAAACATAGGCACACAGAGGCAGTTCTAATGAGTACCCACAATCTATGTTTTGAGCAGACGTATGAAAAATATCAGAAATTTTCATCTGAAAATTTTCAGTTTTTGGAGGTTAAATTTTCTATATATTTGAAAAGGTGTGTTTTTGTAATGGCATTTGTTTTTGAGTCTGTAGGAAATTCTTCTGACAGCTCAAGAAAACAAATATTTTAGGGATATTAAAGAGATTTTTTTTTTTTGAACATGTATGTTGTGTGCTCATTAGAATTACCTCACTGATTCTAATGAGTAAATTCAACAAAACATAATTTTATAGATCTAAAAGACATCCCTTAATTATCCTTCTGACATCGCTCTGTGATTTACCCTCAGTGGCTTACTACCCATTTTGAGAACAAATTTCCATGGTACTAAAGAAGCTTGAGCCATTGAAGTTTTACGGTATGTAAAAAAAAAAGTAATGTTAGGAAGAAATTCTTTCATGACACCCTCTGCAAATATGTAATTTATCCCAAGTATTCTGACACCTTATCTTCTTACCATACTTGTCCAAAAAATTCATCATGAAAACATGCCTATATAATTTTGAACCCCTTAAACCCCAATATTATATAGTAAAACTGGGGTTTACAGGGGTATACATTATTAGATTGTGGGTACTCATTAGAACTGCCTCAGCGAGGCAGTTCTAACTAGTACCCACAATCTATGTTTTGAGCAGAAATATGAAAAATATCAGAAATTTTCACCTGAAAATTTTCATTTGTTGGAGGTGAAATTTTCTATATATTTGAATAGGCGTGTTTTCGTAATGGAAAAAGCCCATTTTACTGCTTATTGCTGTGTCTAAAATACTGCTGGAAGAGTGGAAAACAGGGCAGACCTTGATCAGATACTAGGTTCTGTGCTATCTGATCTGAGTCTACATTGTGTGATATGTCAAGCCGGTCAGTTTATCTAACCACACTTTTTGCTGGTCAGGCTTAGTTCTCCAAGTGGTTAACTAGCAGTTGCGCACATTCTTACACCTTTCACCAGAAACTGACAAATGCCCTTCTTGAATCAGCAGATATGTGCTCAGGCATGTGTGTCCAAAAATTAGGGCTAATATTGCAATACATAATTTTTAAGTAAGCATATTAATTGTATTTCATTTGAATGAATAAAAAAAAAAAAACTTAACTAAAGTTTGTTTCAAAGAAACCAATTTTTAACATTTATCCATCACGAAAACATGTCTATATAATGTTGACCCCCTTAAACCCCACTTTTATATAGTAAAACTGGGGCTTACAGGGGTATACATTATTGTTCTTATTTCTGCTCAAAAACATAGATTGTGGGTACTTGTTAGAACTGCCTCACCCAGGCAATTCTAACAAGTACCCACAATCTATGTTTTGAGCAGAAATATGAAAAATATCAGAATTTTTATCTGAACATTTTCATTGTTTGGTGGTAAACTTTTCAGTATATTTGAATAGGCGTGTTTTCGTAATGAGGGGCCATAACTCATGTTTTTTATGATTACTTTATTCATTTTTTCCACGATTTAAACTATGTATGTAAATCATACTTACAACTCATCACCATCCTTTAGTTCACATTTCCCAGGGACATAAAATCTGAAGAAACAGAATGTAATAAAACATCAAATATCAGAATATATGTCAAAATGTGAACCAGCTTGCTTTTGCAGCCTAGGAGGCAGGAGGCTAAATTGCCTCCTATTCCAGAATGGCTTTCTACTTGTAACCTTAAATTTTGAGCTTTTCTATTACAACTGCAGCAGATGAAATTTACAGACTTTCAATGCTTTTTAAGAAAATAAGTCTTTACATTTCATGTGAATCATCTGCTTGGTGGCAGACCATTCATATAAAATGTCAAGACTTATTTTCTTTCAAAAGAAACTAAGTATTGACATTTCAAGTGAACTGTCTTCTTGGCAGATGATTCACATAAAAATGTTCAGACAAAGAAAATAAGTTGACATTTCATATGTATGGTCTGCCACCAAGAAGATGATTCACATGAAATGTCAAGATTTATTTTCTTTGATAAGTAAAAACACATACATATGTATAAGAATGTTGTCTGTTACAAATATTTGCTTGTGTTTTAAGGGTTAAGACTTTTTTTTTTTTCAAATGGAGCCTTTGTAAGCCTCCCTAATGCCTGCCCTCTACCTTAGGATTTCAGCCTCCTACTTTCAAAAAAAAAAAAAAAAAAAAAAAAAAAAAAAAAAAGATTAAATGAAATAAAATTAAGTTATGAAAGAAGAAATGAATAAATAAAATTAAGTTAGTTTGTGCTTGTGTTATCTACAATATGTAACCTGCATATTATTTAAGATAGGATTTTTTTTAAAATTAATAATTATTCATTAAAGTTTGAAATTATTAGAATTCATATAAGCTGACGGTATCCATGAATCATCAATAAAACAAGAATACAAATTGATAAAGTGAAATCTCACTCATTAACCCTTAAAATGCCAAGAAAATCTATATCTGAAAATGTCGTCTGTTCATGTTGTCTGCTGCATCTTCTTGCAAACTTTTCAAACATACTTTTTGCATACAGGCAAACAGTATGGACCCAGATCAGACTGTTCCTAATCAGGGTCCATACTGTTTGCAACAATGACTTTTAAAGTAACCGACAATAGACAAAGCAGACGACAAATGCAAATTGTATAAAAATAGTAATGATTTATATTTCCACCATCTACCATGGAGAAACAAAAAAAAGTGTGTAAGCAACAGGTAATCCGAGCTGGAAAGACAGTATAAGAATTAGCAAACATCATTTTTTTCCACCAACAGATGACTGGTCATGTGATCAAAGTCCATCTCATCACAAAAACATACATACGAGGGATGTTCGAAATGAATTGCTTATTTCTATCTGGAGACTTCAAATTTCAAGTTAGCCCAAAAGTACTCATTTCATGCCCTCAAAGTACTCCCTGTGGCTAGAAATGCAAAGTTTCAGCCGATGTATCCACTTCTTGAAGGCGTCACGGTACGCTGATTTGGGCACAGTAATAAGGTACTGATGAATGGCAGATCCAAGTGCCTGTCGGGACTGGTATTTCCGCCCAGCAAGGAATGCTTTCAATTTCGGAAACAAAAAGAAATCACATGGGACAAGGTCTGGGGAATACGGGGGGTGAGGCAAAACAGTTACTTTTTCTTTCTTCAAAAACGCCATAACTATTGCGGAGGTATGAGCTGGGGCATTGTCATGTAGAAGACGGACATGTTTAAAACCAGTGGCAGGGCGTCGTTTCTGATAATACTTTTTCAGTTTCTTCAGTACTACGTCTTTGTAGTACTTTCCGATGATGATTTTGCCCTTTTTCACTGGCACTTTTATTGCGACTCCTTCACCATAGAAGAAGATTGCATACAAAACTTTCTTTGTACTCAAAGAATGTTTGGCAATTATTGGGCGTTTGCTGTGTTTAGTGGCCCAGATCTTATTGCTAACCTTTCTGACGGGCTCAAAATAATGGACCCAGGTTTCATCACCTGTGACAACATTGGCAAACTGCTTTTTGTCATATTTTGGAAACATTTGAAGCAGCTTTTTGGCCATTTTAACCTGTTGCCTCTTTTGCTCGTCAGTCAACAGATGTGGCACCCATCTAGCAGAAATCTTTCTGACTTTCAAATGCTTCTTCAAAATAAGGTGAACCGTTGATAGTGATATGCCTACCTTTCATGCAATATCACGAACTGTAAATCTGGCATCTCCTTCAATGATTTCCTTTATTTTGGAAACGATTTCTTTACGAGATGCAGATTTTGGCCTACCTGATTTCGGTGCATTTTTGATGGACTCTACACCAGACTCAAATTTCTTTTTCCACCGCCGAACTGTGTCATAAGACACACAAGAAGGTCCAAAAGCAGTAGAAATTTCAGTCATCAGCTTCTTCAAAGAACAACCAAGTTTTGAGCGAGCTTTGATGTAAGCCCGTATTTCATCTTTTTTGTCGACGCTTCTACCAACCATTTTTACTGCAGTGGTCAATGACTGCGTGTATTCAAATGGCAAATTTTATGTCTTACACTTAGTCTAACATGTACATTTATGCACCATTGTGTAGATATTGAATAGCCCTATACAGGCATGTATTGGTTTTTATTGTGCCCCACGTGGATATCGAGCTAGAGGACAATAAGCAATTCATTTCGAACATCCCTCGTATATAATTTTGACCCCCTTAAACCTCACTTTTATATAGTAAAACTGGGGTTTACAGGGGTATACATTATTTTTCTTATTTCTGCTCAAAAACATAGATTGTGGGTACTTGTTAGAACAACCTCCTTAAGATGGTTCTAATGAGTACCCACAATCTATGTTTTGACAAGAAGTATGAAAAATATCAGAATTTTTTATCTGTAATTTTTCATTTTTTGGTGGTAAAAGTTTCAGTATATTTGAATAGAATTTATGGAAAATTAAGAGGCAGCTATGAAATTTACTATTGGGATCATTTCTCAGAGAATAAACATAAGGAGAACTTAACATGTCTTTCATAGCTCCAAATAAGTGTAGCCATGTGATATTTTTCTTATTTCTCAACAAAAACATAGCTTGTGGGTACTCATTAGAGGCACTTCTCAGGGTACCCACAATATAAATTTTCATGAAGGAATAAGAAAATATAAGTACTTTTAGGATGAAAAAGGGTTGTATAATATCTGAAGGTATGGCTTAAACAAGACAGTTGTTAGAATCATTTTTTTACATTTAGCTCTCTGGGTAAAGATTTCAGCAGACAAAATTTTAAGACATTTTTCTTATTTTTCCCAGAAAACAGGTTTTGAGATTTCATGCAAAATGTCTATAATTGAGACAATTTATATGACATGTCAAAACATTTTTCTATTGAAAATATCATCAATTTGTCATCTGCTGAATTAGCCCAGAGAGTGGTAAAGATTAAGGAAAAAAGAAAGCTCAATACTGTATACCTTAATATTTTTTCTGTTCTGCCATTTATAGAGTCATCCGTGTTACTGCCAAAGCGGGTGGTTATAATACGTCCAAAGATTTCAAGTCTCAAGTCATCACCTACAAAGTATCAGTATCTCACCTGAGGATTTGTTAATCCTTAGCATGCTGGGTAAAAATTCATTACGAAAACACGCCTATTCAAATATATTCTTATAATTTTCGTATTTCTGCTTAAAACATAGAAGTGGTTCTAACGAGTACCCACAATCTATGTTTTTGAGCAGAAATAAGAAAAATAATGTATACCCCTGTAAACCCCAGTTTTACTATTTAAAAGTGGGGTTAAAGGGGTTCAAAATTATATAGGCATGTTTTCGTGATGGCAGCAAACGACATTTTTGAAAAAAAAATTTCTCATTTCTTCTAGAAAACAGGACTTGAAATTTCATGCAAATGATCTCCAAAGGAGACAATTTGCATGAAATGACAAATCCTATCTCCTGGGAGAAACTGGTGGACAAAAATGTCATCAATTTTATCTGCTGAATTTGTCCATAGAGTACCATAGTAAATGCTATGGAGGAGTATTTTATGATAATTCTGAGATAAGTTTCTCAATTTCTCTGTAAAAAAATACATTGTGGGTACTCATTGTAAGTGCCTCACTGAGGTGATTCTAAGTATACCTCTCAATGTAACTATGTTTTTATGGAGAAATAAGAAAAACATATCACATAATTATTACCAAATCTGCCCTTAAACTGTTAAACCTTCAATCACAACTGCACAGACAACAATTTCAATTATTTTTTTTTTTTTTTAATTTTTGGAGAAAACTAGAGCTGTCAGAGAATCTGTCTATAGCCCCACTGCAGCTCTATCAGAGGAGAAATACATATAGTGTTGAAATACTTTGAATTCATCCTTACCAGGTAACATCACTGTAGGGTATTGTAACATGGCATCCTAAAACCTATCAATGGATTTTAATCCATGAGTTATGGGCCCTTGGCCCTGATTCCTGAATACATGGTATATGAACCCACTGTCCATGCGTGTATCACTTTTTCAAAGCCCCCAAGTGTGGAACAAGTTCCATCGAAGTAGGATCACAAACATAAAAGTTACTGAGCAAAATGCATTTTAATTTTTTGAAAACCTACCAAGGGACATAACTCCAAGAGTTATGGACCCTTGGCCACTATTCTGGTATACATGATACATCCAGTCATTGTCTATTTTGATACGAGCTGTTAGCTTTCTAGTTTTCATAGTTTCATAGAAAAAATTTTCAAGAATGGCAAAATTTGAAAACCTATGAAGGGATGTAACTCCAAGAGTTATGGACCCTTGGCCACCATTCTGCCTCTACACCTCACTTACCTTAGAGATCAAGTGTGATATAAGTTTCATTGAAGTAGGACCACAAACATAAAACTTATTGAGCAAAATACGTTTTAATTTTTTGAAAACCTATCAAAGGACATAACTCCAAGAGTTATGGACCCTTGGTCCTTATTCCAGTAAACACATTTCTGATTTTCTTCATAAAAGCATATGTTGTTGGTACTCATTTGAATTGCCTTGTCCAGTTTAGGCAATTCAAATGACATATGCTTTTATAAAGAAGCAGATAAAAGTACACAAGCTGTAATTTGACATTACGAAAACACGCCTATTCAAACATATGGAAAATTTCACCTCCAAAAACATTTTCAGATAAAAAAACTCTGATATTTTTCATATTTCTGCTCAAAACATAGATTGTGTGTACTCGTTAGAACCGCCTCGGCGAGGCGGTTCTAACGAGTACTCACAATCTATGTTTTTGAGCAGAAATAAGAAAATTAATGTATACCCCTGTAAACCCCAGTTTTAGTATATAAAAGTGGGGTTTAAGGGGGTCAAAATTATATAGGCATGTTTTCGTGATGGAAGACTATGAAATTGCTTGACTGTTTGCTTATACATGTAACAGTATGTGCGCTAATTAGGTGGAGTAGGGTATGCATCCAATAAG
This sequence comes from Anodontia alba, assembly GCA_964016985.1. Lineage (NCBI taxonomy): Eukaryota > Metazoa > Mollusca > Bivalvia > Lucinida > Lucinidae > Anodontia > Anodontia alba. The sequence continues at coordinate 45,248,523 of OZ024831.1, forward strand.
GCCTTAAATCAGTCTGCACATCTGCGCAATGTAACCAGTCTTTGCTGTCCGCATAAAAACTTTACATTCTTGGCTATCCAAAATGTGCCCAGTGAAGATTCTAATCAGTCTGCACGAATGCGCACTCTGATCTGAACCTTTCCTTGGTGCACGTGTCCCAAGGTATGTCTTCTGATAGTATAGCACATTACTTTTGTCTTCTGCTGATAACATATGCAAATAGTCTGGATCCAGATCAGGCCCGACAACTTTTTGACAATCTGATGGTATTCCCGAAAGATTTTTTTTGAAAAAGTTATTTTAAAAAAATACACAGATGACAAAAAAAAAAAAACATGCAAAATTACCCAGCATGCAAAAAGTTAAGTCATATTGAGATGATGAAGTGGTGATGATAATCCAAAGACTCTGCTGAATTCCACTTGTACCTAGGATGTGTAACATAAACCTCTTGATCCGAGGTCAGGGACAGTAACCACTTGGCCACACAAAATTGAACTAAAGCAAACCTGGCATTCCACTCTGTGGCTTCAGTGACTTGATCCTTGGAGTGTTCCACCATTTTGGCTATATAACAGAAAAAATACAATGCTTGCAATTAAAGAAAAATAATTTTCCATGCACAAACCAGATTACAAAGGGACAGATCCAGACTGATTTCTGAGGGATTTGATTTGATTAAATTACCATACTTACTCTATATTTGTACAGGCCCAAGCAATCAATGTAGGTCCAGATCAGACACTGCATTCTGCAGTGTCTGATCAGGTTCTACATTGTTTGCCTCTCACTCGGCAATTTTACAGCTATTCACAGGTAGTAAAATGGACTTGTTGAACAGAAGTAAAAGGTAAAGAGTTATATAGGAATGTGAATATTTAGAGTAAATGCAGAATCCCAAATTTATCCAACAGATCCCAAATTTTCCAAGAAAATGAAATTTTGAATCAAAGGGGGTTCAAAGAAACCTTTTCCCTCCCACCCCTAGCCCCCTACCCACTAACCACCTCTGAATCCGCACCTGAATATGTTAAAACAGCTATCTAAATGTGTACTTCTTATTAACCCTTTTTATAAGGCTTTAATTCTTTTAACCATACTATATTGATACTTTTCTAATCAGGGTGGCCACCCCAAGTTAGAAATAAAATTCCCTGCATTTTCCTTGACACTTCGCCCATTTCAATTTTCCCCTAGCCAAAATACAGACATTTTGGACTTTTCCTAATCTTGCAGTAGATAAATGGTTAATTCTTTATTTTTTTCACACACAAAAATATTTCTCCCTAATTGTTAATTTCAAAAATAAAGAGTTTTCTGCCATACATTTTCTACAATTAAAGGGGAACACAACCTTAAAAGGCATTGTACTTTAAAGTAAAGAACTTCACAAACAATGAATTTTGACACAAATTTGATCAAAATCAGTCATATCATATCATAATCAGATTTTTGATTAATATGCAGGTACAGCTGTACCGTACAGGGGCAACATCCACATCAGTGAGCCCCCTTCCAGATAGCTGGCTTGCTGCACGCATGGCAGATCTCACACCAGATCTCCAGGTATGTCTATGCCGGTTGATAGCCGAGAGCTTCCACTCTGCAATCCCTCTCTGTCAGCTGCTTCCATGTCATCTTGGGCCTCCCAGGCCCATGCTTTTCCTCAACCTGTATGTGAAAGGCTTTGACTGCACCATTGGAGTGTGTCTCGTAGGTAGCAAAAGGAAGCTACCACCTCCAGCTTGTCAGGTCCGACCTGGACTTCCTTTTGTGGTCTGCCGTCCAAGGGGCATATAGTTCCCTGGCACCGTGTACATCTGTAGTCAGGGTCCTTTGTCAAGGGCTTGAGCCCACTGCATTTCTTGTGCACCCAGTGCTTGCATCCATTGCAGAAGATGCTGTTGCTGTCCTCTCCAGTGTGACAGACGGCGCATGGAAACTTGCCTGAACTCTGCAGTAGGTCCAGGCCAGTACTGCAGATCATGATCTTCGTCTTTCCTGCATTTACTCTCAGTCCTTTCCTTTCCACTGCTTATTTCAAAGTCAAGAGCCTCCTGACACATTCTTCGAGCGATTCAGCGATGATAACAAGGTCTCGGCATAGAGGTCTTCCCAGGGGACCATAGAGAGGAACTCTCGTGATAAGGCTTCAAGCACAATGGTGAAGAGCAATGGGCTGAGTACTGAGCCTTGGTGAACACCAACCTTCACTTCAAACTCTTCACTGTACCCCTCACCAACACAGACACAGCTCCGCGCATTTGCATAAATCCCCTGCACCAGTTGCACAATCCACTCTTCCACACCAAGTTTTCTCAGCACCCACCAGATGACCTGCTGAGGTACTCGATTGAATACCTTCTCCAGGTCTACAAAAGCCATGTAGTCTCTTGTTGGCAGCAACATACTTCTCTTACAGCTGCTTGACAACAAAGATTGTGTCTGTTGTGCCTCTGCCTGGGCCAAAGCCAAACTGGGAATCATCGACTGACACCAACTGTCTGATGAGGCTGTCCACAGTCCTCTCCAGGACTTTCATGACCTGCTCTGTCAGCTTGAGACCACGGTAGTTGCCCCTTTCCAATGCATCCCCCTTTCCCTTGTGGAGGCAGACAATGAAACTCTGCTACCAGTCAGAGGGTACCTTGCCATCATGGATGATTGCAGCTGCGAGGTCATGAATCATGGAGACGCCCATGTCACCGGCTGCTCGTATCATCTCCACCACTATGCCTGATGGGCCAGGTGCTTTGCCAGACTTCAGCCTTCTTAACCATATCAATGGTGATTGAGATGGGTGGGCCTTCCACTGGTAGTTGATAAGACAGGTGGTCTGGGTCCCAATCAAACAACGTTGGGAAGCCTTTGGTAGTGCTCTAACCCTGGGCCTTCTGCTTTGAGTCATCACTCACTGACATCTCTCCTGCATCATTTTTCACTGGTTTGTCACCAATAACATCAGCATTCTCTCTTTTAAACTAGTTAGCAAGGCGGTAGACTTCTGAAGACTTAGGGTCAATAGTCTTGTAGACCTTCTTGTCGGCTTCTTGATGAGCATGGTGCACTGCATGTCTGGCATTGCTTTTTACTGCATCGTATGATGCCCTAGTGCCTTTACCAGTCTTCCAGGTCTTGAAAGCTTTCCGCTTGGTATTAATGGCCTTTTCCACGTGTTCATTCCACTACCAGGTTTCACGACGCCAACGGTGAGGCAGAGTGACAACCTCCTCAGTTGTCTTGAGCAGTCAGTCTTGATGTTGTTCCAGATATCCTCAGTGGCCCCATCAGCTAGACCTGCAGACAAGCTCACATGCAAATTGAAGACCTCCTGGAAATGATTGCTTGTCTGAGGGTCTTTAAGCTTCCAAACTTGCACTTGGATTTTGGTGGCACATCAATCCTCATGTTGCATACAAGAAGCAGGTGTTGCAGGGCTACTTTGTCACCAGGGATCACTTTTACATCTGTGACAAGTTTGCGCATGGTCCTACAGAAAAGGATGAAGTCTATCTGTGTGGCAATGTTTCCCAGTTTGTATGTGATGAGATGGCTATCACTTTTCTTGAAATGGTCCCAAGAAGCAAGTCGAATGCTAGGGCAAACTCTAGGATTCTCTCACCCTCAACATCTGGTTCCGGCCTTCCATATCCCATCTCACCATGCACTCCCCTGTATCCAGTGCATGCATGGCCTACATGGCCATTCCAATCTCCACGAGATCAGACATTCTGATGGAAAAATAAATAAATTATAGACAATTGAAATTCTGATGGAAAAGTAAATAAATTATAGACAACTGAATATTTTAACATTGGTGGAATGGGTGCCGCCATTCTGACTATTTAATGAGGTTTCATTAAAGTTAAAATTAATTTCATAAAGGTAGTTATTTTTATAAAGTTGGTTTATTTTGGGGGAAACGATTGCATGTCACTAGAAGTAAAAGATTATAAAAAATCTGTAGCAAAATTATTCTTAAAATCCCTTTATAATTTGGTTTTGCATATTTAATTTGGGCTGTACACATGACGCCACAAACCTACAATATGGCGGCATCCATGACAGCCATTTTAAATATATTCCGGCAAACCACCATAACTTTCTTATTTCTAGGACGATTTTGAAAACTCTTCCATCAAAATAAATGGCTTGTTTAGTGCTTTACTCCAAGATATACTTACAATTTATACTGCGTTCCCCTTTAACATTAATTTGATATTTAAAATGAATGTTGTATGAGTGAAGATAGCTAGGAAAAATTACTATGTTCCAATCACTCGGATATAATTACCTGCTTTAGCCAAATAGTTTTAGGCCAAAAATTATGAAACTGCCTGTTTTCCCCTGACTTTCTTGGTGTCTAAACAGATTGTACATTTCCCTGAACAGTTTGCAAAATTCTCTGAGTTTTCCCTGGCCTTGAAGCAAAATAAAATTTCCCTGACTTTTCTTGACCAGTGGCCACCCTCTTCTTATGGCTGTATTTCTTAAAAAAAAAATGTTGTGTGTAATCAGTACAATACTCCCATTTATGGAAGTTTGCTTTCATTTTTTTCAATCTGTCATCTTCAGTGCAAGTGAATTGTTCAAATGAAAACGATAAATGAACTAGAAATGTGTCAATTTTGTTTGTGTCGAGGTTTTATGGCCCAGTCAACCCCATGGGGTCATGTCGAGAGCAGTCAGTTTACCTAACCAAACTTTTACTGGGCAGGCTTAGTCCTCTAAGCTGTTAACCAGTATAATGCACATTCTTTTGCCAGAAACTGACAACTGCCCTTCTTGAATCAGCGGAAGGGAGAGAATGACCGTAGAAAATATTTCATGATCAATCTCCAAGAAAGAATGTTGCTGACCTCGGCGGGGTCGAACCCGCGACCTCCTGATCTCCAGTCGGACGAGCATCCAACTGATCCAAGGACAAGATATTGAACGGAAACCATTTTTCATATATAGGGACAGGACGATGAACTTGAAAAAAGGGCCATAACTCCCATAAAACAACTAGTGGATTTTACCCTAAAACAAACCTGACCTATATTTTATGATTATGTACCTGTGTATAAAATATGAATCCCATACACTAATCTTTTCAAAAGATAACAAACAGAAACCATTTTTTGTATGTACCGCAGACGAGACATATGGACAGCATTGATACTGTGTGCTCCCCTACCCCTCACACTACCTAGTCCACAGAAATGCCTCAAGGATATGTTTCCAATGAGTACTACAACATTTGTTATCTGGAGAAATAAGAAAATTATGAACATTTTTAAAATCCTCATCTAGTGTTATGTCTAAAATATATATATATATATATATATATATATATATATATATATATATATATATATATATATATATATATATATATATACAGTCGACTCTCATTATCTCGAATTCCAAGGGACTCACTGAAATACGAGGGATGTTCGAAATGAATTGCTTATTTCTATCTGGAGACTTCAAATTTCAAGTTAGCCCAAAAGTACTCATTTCATGCCCTCAAAGTACTCCCCGTGGCTAGAAATGCAAAGTTTCAGCCGATGTATCCACTTCTTGAAGGCGTCACGGTACAGTAATAAGGTACTGATGAATGGCAGATCCAAGTGCCTGTCGGGACTGGTATTTCTGCCCAGCAAGGAATGCTTTCAATTTCGGAAACAAAAAGAAATCACATGGGGCAAGGTCTGGGGAATACGGGGGGTGAGGCAAAACAGTTACTTTTTCTTTCTTCAAAAACGCCGTAATTATTGCGGAGGTATGAGCTGGGGCATTGTCATGTAGAAGACGGACATGTTTAAAACCAGTGGCAGGGCGTCGTTTCTGATAATACTTTTTCAGTTTCTTCAGTACTACATCTTTGTAGTACTTTCTGGTGATGCTTTTGCCCTTTTTCACTGGCACTTTTATTGCGACTCCTTCACCAGAGAAGAAGATTGCATACAAAACCTTCTTGTACTCAAAGAACATTTGGCAATTATTGGGCGTTTGCTGTGTTTAGTGGCCCAGATCTTATTGCTAACCTTTCTGACGGGCTCAAAATAATGGACCCAGGTTTCATCACCTGTGACGACATTGTCAAACTGCTTTTTGTCATATTTTGGAAACATTTGAAGCAGCTTTTTGGCCATTTTAACCTGTTGCCTCTTTTGCTTGTCAGTCAACAGATGTGGCACCCATCTAGCAGAAATCTTTCTGTCTTTCAAATGCTTCTTCAAAAAGGTGAACCATTGATAGTGATATGCCTACCTTTCGTGCAATATCGCGAACTGTAAATCTGGCATCTCCTTCAATGATTTCCTTTATTTTGGAAACGATTTCTTTACGAGATGCAGATTTTGGCCTACCTGATTTCGGTGCATTTTTGATGGACTCTACACCAGACTCAAATTTCTTTTTCCACCGCCGAACTGTGTCATAAGACACACAAAAAGGTCCAAAAGCAGTAGAAATTTCAGTCATCAGCTTCTTCAAAGAACAACCAAGTTTTGAGCAAGCTTTGATGTAAGCCCGTATTTCATCTTCTTTGTCGACGCTTCTACCAACCATTTTTACTGCAGTGGTCAATGACTGCGTGTATTCAAATGGCAAATTTTATGTCTTACACTTAGTCTAACATGTACATTTATACACTATTGTGTAGATTTTGAATAGCCCTATACAGGTATGTATTGGCTTTTATCGTGCCCCACGTGGATATCGAGCTAGAGGACAATAAGCAATTCATTTAGAACATCCCTCGTACTTTGAGATATCCGTACCTCGACATATCAGAGTTGAGAGAGTGAGGAAAACAATAAATTTAACAACCACATTTAACAAATGAATATCTAATTTGACACCTGAAGTTAGAAATATATATATATAAAATAATGTGGAAAAGAGGAGAAATTGCTCCTTGCTCCTCTTTTCCACATTATTTTGTTACCTGTTGTCATAGTTTCATGTTAAAACAGGGACCATATTTTCACTTCGAGATAAGCGGTAATTCGAAATAAGCGAGTTCGAGATAACGAGGTTCGACTGTATATATATATATATATATATATATATATATATATATATATATATATATATATATATATATATATATATATATATATATATATATATATATATATTCTGTTTTTGACACACAGGTGAATTCACTACACGACATTTCTTATTACTCTAGAATACAGGGACTGACAATTTATGCATAGCTTCAGATGAAAGTGTTATCCAAATATTAAGTGCATTAAATTCTCCGAACCGTGAAAACATGTCATGGATACTCATTAGAAGCACCTGGATGAGATGCTTCTAAAGAGTACCCACAACATATGTTTTTGTGGAAAAATAAAAAAATTAAGTGGAGACTCTCGCTATCTAGAACTCCATGTATAAAATTAGTATTTTCATGTTAGGACAAAGATGCATTAAAAGGTTTATGTGGTTGTAATGAGTTGTATAATGCAAATAAGGGTACTATACCTTTAACCTTTACCACTTGGTGGATAAATTTAACAGATGACCAATTGATGATATTTTTTCTTATTTTTCCCAGAAAATAGGCTTTGACATTTCATGCAAATTGTCTCCATACAATATGCTTGGAATTTCATAGACTATTTTCTGGGGAAAATAAAAAAAAATACAAAAATATTTCAAAATGTCGTCTGCTGAAATTTTATACCCCGCATTATATATTAACTAAGTTTAAACATACAATGTACTTGAGCTGCAGTGTGAGAAACTGTAACTGTGGAGATTTGCTTTCAGCAAGGAGTCAGAGCAACCGGGTTTCAACACAGTCTGTTAAGAATCATCACAGCATTCCTTAGAATGCTGTTGGCTATTTTTTTTCAAGTGATCACAAAATAAGTTCTGATCAGTTTGTGCAGATGCACACGCCTATCCTAGTCTTTGCTGGGTGCACATGTCCGAAGGTATATTTTCTCGCATTTTGGCTTATCTGTAGATGATAATTTAAACTTAAATCTAAACTTCTGGGCTAATTTAGCAGACAACAAATTGGTGATCATAGTTTTCTTATTTTTCCCATTAGCATTGCAGACAATTTGCATGACATGTCATCATCTGGGAAAAAAAACAAGAAAAATATTTCAAAACATGTATGCTGTCTGCTGAGTATTTTACCCAGAGTGCTAAGCACTAAAACATTTACTCTTTAATGCTAATACACTAGGGCTAATGTTGTTTTTGTTTTTTTTTTGCAGACAACATATTGCAATATTTTTATTTTTCCTGGAAAACAAGTGATGACATTTCATGCAAATTGTCTCCTTTGGAGAATAAGAAAAAGATGACCAATTTGTTGTCTGCTGAATTTGCCCTTAGAGTGGTAAAGGTTAATGTGGATTTCAAGGGCGTTTTTGTTTGATGAAAGAAAATTATGAATATTTATATGCAACTACTTTAGACTTATCTATGCAAATGTTACTAGGTAAAAAAATTTACATTTCCAATGATTCATGGTGATCTGTATTCTCCACTAATCCACATTGACCCAAATTCCTCGATTTAACCCATTTTCTGTTATATTTTTGCTGGTCTTTTAATGTCATTCTATTGTATTTTCTTGTTCATTCAAAAGCTTTAAATTTGCATTTTTAAAGGTGTTAATCCTTGTCATGCTGAATAAATTAAGATGCCACGCCTATTTCCAGTTTGGGGCCAATCAGATTACAAGATCAGGTAGTTGATATGATCACATACTGAATGGCAAATAGTGCAGATCCAGATCAGTTGGCTTCTGAAGAAGCCAACTGATCTGGATCTACAATGTTTGCAAAGACAGGGTATATCCGGGTTCAGCAGGACAAGGGTTAACTTTTAGCATAGAAAATGATTCACATTAATATGGCTCAATATAAGGCACATTCTTCAACCAAAAATTACTGACATTTATCTTATTCCTCCACAAAAAAATATGTTGATGGGTGCTCATTAGAAGCACCTTCAACAAGGCACTTGAAGTCGTCTAATGATCGAGTACCAACCACATATGTTTTTGTGAAGAAAATTTAATATGAATTTAATAGGTGCTACCTATATCCGTGCATCCAAATTGTCATCACATGCTTCATAGGTGGGCTGGCCAGTTCTAACTGAATTTGATTTCAGACCACGCTTGACTTCTGAATCCACTGCATGAATTGCGATATAATGTATAATGTCCAAGTCAAGTCAACAATATTCCAGTAGTTCAGACATTGCCTCCAAATTTGTGGAAAAAAGTTTTCTAATACTCTTTAAAAGATATCTTACCGTAAAGCTACACTTATCATCATTAGGGCTCCCATCACATGTTCTTTCATCAGGAATGACTGCACCATTGACCTTGACCCTCGGATAGTATTTGGAGTTTGGTATCATTCCACTGAAAATATTAAGGGTTATGTAAATCTGGGTTTCCCACAGGGGTTTTAAAATGAGTCCCAGGGACTCCCTTATGTGGATTTAAGGGGTCCTTAAATAAAATTGAGAGCTTTGTTCTTTTAAAGAGGTAAAACCTTAAAGTGTTTATAGCAGCTGCAGCAGATGACAATTTGATTTTGTTTTTCTGAGAAAATCAGGCCTGACATTTCATGTAAATTGTCTACATAGTGGACAATTTACATGAAATGTATTTGCTCCAAAAACAATGTCAGTTTTAGATATACATGTCTTAAGCTGTGGACTAAAATCTGTGAAATAAGGCAAAATTTTAAGGTAGATTTGACAAAAGTCTGTGAGATTTTCTTAAACATACATGTATATCACTTTGGAGCTCCCCCAATATAGTCTGAACTTTTTTTTTATTTTATTTTTTTCTTCATGTAAGAAGCTTGTGATTTATGTTTACTTCTTCATAAAATCTATTGTAAAATGGTCTGAAAATTCTGGGAGATTTAAATTTTTAATAGGAATTGCCTTCCAGATGGCCCAAATTCTGTGAGATTTGGCATGTATGGTTTTAGAATGTCCTCTACTACAATTTGCTTAGTGCTTTAAGGGTTAACTTTTGCCCAAATATTTGATAATTCTTGCCTTTAGACTACAAAATGATTAAAATACGACGCCACAGATAAATAAAATTGATTCTAGATCACACAGGACCCTTGCTCCTAACTTTTAAAGGGTCACAGACAAAGCCTTAAGGGTAAAACCTGCCAAAATATGAGTCAGGGAAAACCTGGTAAATGATACGCTTTTACATTAAATATTCAGACATGTATCCCTGAACAAAGTGTAGACCAATGTTGGGAATTTGCATAAATTTTATGTGATAAGCCAAATAAAATAAAAATGTGAAATGATAATATCCGCCACAAATATCTGGCGGGCAGATAAGTGTAAAAAAATAACGAAATATGGAAACGAAGATATGGATTACAAGACCTGGTTTGGGATGGCTAATGGGCAAATTTTGTCAATATTTGACAGGGTTATCTGTCTTCTATATGTTCATATCTTCGTTTCCAGATGATAACTTGAGTAATGTCAGTGGCTTTTCACCAAACTTGTTATGTGCCATTAATACTGAGGAGATCTGATCTGGGATTGCTATTTCGTCAACACAATTTTTGAACTCATTTACATTGGACTTTGCAGGTATTTTAATCGTTTGACATTCATTAATTTACCAACCATTACATCGCAATATATATATATATATATATATATATATATATATATATATATATATATATATATATATATATATATATATATATATATATATAAATCCTAGTCAAAAAAAAACAAAACAAAAAAAAAAAAAAAAAAAAAAACATAACTTTTGTCCAATGCAGAAACGGGTATATAACTTGAACAACAACAAAAAAAAAATCTTTGTCACCATTCATTTCAACGCGTGCCATTGTATATAAATTTGGATGGCCTGTTTAATGACATTAACAGGTCCTTGCAATGATACATGTTAATACTTAGCATACTGTGCAAAATTTTCAGAATATAAAGGGGTATGTACTATTAGGATATAATTCCCAATTTATAGCTAAGTATCCATTCTTTAACAAGAAAGACAACGTTTGTAACTTCTTTGGCCCAGTTGTTCAAAGCATCGCTAGCTTAACGAGCTCGTTAGTGGTCAAAATGTTAGCTGTTCTAGTAACTACAATATCTAAATCACAGGTATTTTTGCTGAAAAAAATGTGAGTAGCTTTTGAAAATGCAAAAGCTACTCACATTTTTTTTTCAGCAAAAATATTAACATATGCCATATTTAATGATCAAAGTTTTAACGATACGTTAACTAACGGCATCGTTAATTTTGAACAACTGAGCCCTGATTGCTTTCCAGCACACCACACTTCCGTTCCTGAAGGGATGCTCTAAAAGAAAAGAACATGCTCCCTAGAAGTCTTCTCTAAACGGAAGGAATTTAGCTGACCCCTTATCAGAAGGATCAAAACAATTTAGACAAAGTTGCCTCCATTGAAATGGTATTCATTCCCCTCAAAGTGTCTTTGATGCCACCATCTGAGACAAAAGATATACTACCTATTCGGACACCTCAACTCCATATTTGTCCTAAATTTGAACAAATCCATTTTATCACAGACACTTTGGGTCAGCAGAGCGTATATAGTCCGTAGTTGACGTCTTGCATATATTTATCCAACACGTTTTGCATTTTTGTATTATTAAACAACACACGAAGTCAAAGTATGTTTTCCCAGTCTAAAACGCTTTTGAAAAAAACAAACAAAACAAAACAAAACAAAAAAAAAACAAAAAAAAAAAAACACTAATATTTGCTGGAAAGATACATTACTGAATCCACGTGTTTACTACGCCTAAAAACTGCTGGATGAGTGGCAAACAGTGTAGACCCTGATCAGACGCCGCCTTTTGCGACGTCTGATTTTTGGCCACACCGTTTGCTCAGGCCTGTCTCCGAGTTTTCTTGGGGTGAATACAAAAACATACCTTTTTGTATAGCAGACGACCTGATTGTGGGTGGTGTCTTCTTTGAAGACCTCACAGGGGATGGTGCTCTGTAAGTTTGTCATAGTCACACTATTACCCGCCCCTTCCGCGAACTGGTCTTGAGCAAAATCTAATGAACAGAAGGAACAATATGTCTTTATACATTTCAGTGCCAATAAAAACGTTAAACTATAATACCCCGCCATTATCGTGTCGCGGGCAGATAACTCCGTAAAAAAATGACGAAATTTGCCCATCAGCAATATCCCAAACCAGATCTCCACAATATCAATGCACATACATATACTAAGTTTGGTCAAAATCCATTGATGTTTACTCAAGTTATCATCCGGAAACGAAAAACGGACGGATGGACGTACAACTGACGGACGGACAGACACACAGACATCCAACGTGAAACCATAATACCCTGCCACTATCGTATGGTGAGGTATAAAAATTAATCTTTTATTTTTTTTTTTTCAAAATATCCCATTAACCCTTATCCTGCAGAACATGACATGCCCTGTCTTAGCAAACAGTGTAGATCCAGATCAGTTGGCTTCTTTAATCTTACCACTGTCTTGGCGGATTCAGCACACATCACGTGGATGATTCTTTATTATTACAATTATTATTGCCACAGAAAATATTCGTTAACATGTCATGCAAATTACCATCTTCAGACCATGTAGAACAAGTAAACACTGTTTGAAAATGATGGATGGAAAACTGTAGAATGAGTTGCACCCAAAAGGTATCCATTCTGATACTAGTCAGACCTGAAAAATGTCGAAAAAGTGGAAAAAAAAAAAGTTGATAACAAATGATGGGAAGATAACCCTAAAAGCAAATGCACATCTTCAGACCATGACAAAAACACCTGCACAGTTTCAAAAAGTTTGGTATGAAACTGTAGGAGAAGTTGCGCCCACAAGCTACCCACATCATCGTGTCACAAGTAAAAAAAATCTAAGTGGAAAAGAAGCAAACAGTTAAAACAAAAATAATGGCAGGATAACCCCAAAACCACATGCACATCTTCAGCAGAACAAGTATGCATAGTTTCTAAATGATCAGTGGAAAAGTCTAGGAGGAGTTGCGCCCACAAGAGATCTATTCTAATACTAATCTGACCTGGAAAAAAAAAAAACTAAGTCAAAAAAGTGGAAAAAGTTGATAAAAAATAATACGAGGATAATCCCAAAACCACATGCACATTTTCAGACTATACAGAACAAGTATGAATATTTTCCTGGAAAAAAAAAACTAAGGCGAAAAAGTAGAAAATATTGATAAAAAATAAAGTGACGATAAACCCAAAACCACATGCACATCTACAAATGATGTAGAACAAGTCGAGGGTTGAGCGCAAGACTATGGTAACTCAAACATATTTTTGAAACCCTTGTTTAGGGGCAACTTGGACCCCTTTGTAAACAATGCAAATTTAGGTGCCATTGCTCATACGAGCAATGGCACCTAAATTTTCATTGTTTACAGAAAGAAATGTTGTAATCTTCATAACACCTTCATGGTGAGGAGATTAGGTTTGGGGAAAAACAACCATCTGACTTACGCTAGTCTTGCGCTCAACCCTCGAAGTATGCATAGTTTAAAATGATCAGTGGAAAACTGTAGGAGGAGTTGCGCCAACAAGGTATCTATTCTAACAGAAGTCGAACCTGGATAAAAACTAAGCCAAAAAGCTGATAAAAAAATAAGGGAGGATAACCCCACAAACCACAGGCATCACATCTACAGTCCATGTAGAACAAGTCGAGGGTTGAGCGCAAGACTAGCGTAAGTCAGATGGTTGTTTTTCCCCAAACCTAATCTCCTCACCATGAAGGCGTTATGAAGATTACAACATTTCTTTCTGTAAACAATGAAAATTTAGGTGCCATTGCTCGTATGAGCAATGGCACCTAAATTTGCATTGTTTACAAAGGGGTCCAAGTTGCCCCTAAACAAGGGTTTCAAAAATATGTTTGAGTTACAATAGTTTTGCGCTCAACCCTCGAAGTATGCTTAGATTCAAAATGATCGGTGGAAAACTCTAGGAGGAGTTGCGCCCACAAGGTATCTAATAGTAATCTGACCTGAAAAAAAAAACTATGTCGAAAAAGTTGATAAAAATAACGGGAGGATGACCCCAAAACCAGATGCACATCTTCAGACCATGACAAAAACACCTGCAAAGTTTCAAAAAGATCTGTTAAAAACTTTATTAAGAGGAGTTGCGTCCACAAGCTACCCATCTCATTGTGTCTACGGACGGATGAAATATCGGACGGAAGGACGGACGAACAGACGGACGGTTGGACGGACGGACGGACGAACCCATTTTGATAGTCCCTTTGGATAACGTCGGGGGACAAACATACTTCAATTTGTAACCGACTGGATTTTTTACCAAGCATGCTTGGCGAAAAGTTTTTACAAAAACTTAAATGCGTTGCTTCTGTTGTGCCGATTACAAAAAAAAAATGTATATCGTTAGAAAGAAAACTTGAATAATGCAATATATGCTAATAATTCTAAACTGCGGAATCTAGAGTTTCCGACAAATAAAAAACAAGAGGCCCACGGGTCATGGCTCGCTCACCTGAGTGACATAGCTGTTATGCAACATTTTTCCAATCCTATCATCGCAACTAATGAAAAGATCATCATTTGAGCAGTTCTTATTTTTTGAAGAAGAATATTATTTAGGCCTGACAGTCAATGGAGCGTGATCATTTGAACAAACTATCAATCACATTTCAACAGTAGGATCAATGTGGAATTTGGTGGAAATTGGCTAAGTGGTTTCTAAAGAATCATGATTTTATACATGTAAACATGTAAACAGCACAGTGGCTGGGAAAGATAATAAACATAAACAAGATGGCGGCCATCTTAGATTTCCAATCAGGATGATTTTAGCTACTGTTGATCTACAAGTCACCTCAATATTTCCAATATAAATGTATAGGGCCCATACATATGCATTGGGAAGCAAATTTGACCTTGTCATAAAAAAGGTCAAATATCAACATAGGACCATCATTTTAGCAATTTTGGTAGATCTCCTGTCCCCCATAATTTGTGCAAAGATTAGGGCCCAGGGCTTATTTGGTTCTGGAGAAGAAGATTTTTAAAGGTTTTTACCATATATGGGCATGGCAGCCATTTTGATCAACGGACCATGCCCATTTTAGCAAACTTTCATTCTCCTGCCTCAAGGAGGCTCCACATGAAATCTGAGCAACACTGACCCAGAGGCTTCAGAGGAAAAGTCATTTGAAATTATCAACATTTTTTCCATGCAATGTATGGGGCCCATACAAATGCATACAGAAGCAAACTTGACCTCACCGTAAAAGGTCAAATGTCAATGTACGACCATCATTTTAGCAACTTTAGTAGACCTCCCGTCCCTGATGATTTGTGCAAAGTTTCAGCCACAAGGCATCCTCGGTTCTGGAGAAGTAAATTTTTTAAAGGTTTTTACCATATATGGGCATGGCTGCCATCTTGGTCAATGGACGGCAACTAGTTTAGCAATCTTTCATTCCCCTACCCCAGGGAGGCTCCAAATAAAGTTTGAGCAACACTGGTACAGGGGCTCTAGAGGAGAAGTCATTTGAAGTTCAACATTTTTCCCATAAGCATGCATAGGGAAGCAAACTTGACCTCTCCGAAAAAAGGTCAAATGTCAATGTACGACCATTACTTTAGCTATTTTTGTAGACTTTCCGTCCCCGATGATATCTGCAAAGATTCAGCTACAAGGCATCCTCGGTTATGGAGAAGAAGATTTTTAAAGGTTTTTACCATATATGGGCATGGTGGCCACCTTAGTCAATGGACGGCAATCATTTTAGCAATCTTTCATCTCCCTGCCCCAAGGAGGCTCCAAATGAAATTTAAGCAACATTGGTCCAGAGGCTCCAGAGGAGAAGTTTTAAATTCACAACATTTTTCGCATACAAATGCATACAGAAGCAAACTTTACCTTGCCGTAAAAAGATCAAATGTCAATGTACGACCTTGATTTTAGCAGTTTTGGTGGACCTCCCGTCCCCGATGATTTATGCAAAGATTCAGCCCCAAGCATCCTCTGTTCTGGAGAAGAAGATTTTTAAAGGTTTTTACCATATTTGGGCATGGCGGCCATCTTGGTCAATGGACCGCGACCATTTTAGCAACCTAAGGCGGCTCCGTATGAAATTTTAGCAAAATTGGCTCAGGGGCTTCAGAGGAGAAGTTGTTTGAAAATGTTAACGGACGGATGCACGGACGGACGGACGAAAAGTGATCACAATAGCTCATCCTGAGCATAGCTCAGGTGAACTAATAATATCAAATATGTCTTTAACCCTTAAAAAATAATCTTCCGTTTAGGCCAGTGGAGACTTCGTTGAAAACATGACATCAAATTACTTCAGTCATTTTTAGAATGGCTCAGTAAACTTCTACAATATAACAATTGTTTCTTGTTGTATCCTTCAATTCAATACTTTTGTTCTCTCTCTCTCTTGGAATCGGTTTAGCAGGCACAATGTAATTATTTAGACTCGGATCTGGGTCTACAATGTCTGCATTACTCTTAAAGTCACCTCTAAAAGAAATCAAATATAATAAACGAAACTCTCCTTAACCCTTAAAAAGCCAAGAAAACCTGCATCTGG
This sequence comes from Anodontia alba, assembly GCA_964016985.1. Taxonomy (NCBI): domain Eukaryota; kingdom Metazoa; phylum Mollusca; class Bivalvia; order Lucinida; family Lucinidae; genus Anodontia; species Anodontia alba. The sequence continues at coordinate 45,265,145 of OZ024831.1, forward strand.
AAATGTCGTCTGTTTATGTCGTCTGCTGAATATTCTTGCAAACTCTTCAAACCTATTTTGCATACAGGCAAACAGTGTGGACCCTGATCAGACTGCTCCTAAAGGAGCAGTCATCTGGGTCCACACTGTTTGCAAAAACGACTTTTAAAATCGCAAGCAGATGACAAAGCAGACGACAGTTGTTGTGATTGGCAGTTTAAGGGTTAAATTAAAAATGCGTAGCATAGAAGAGTCCATTTGTAATGGTTAAAGATCTAAAGAAAGTATTACGCACTTCTCCCGAATATTGTAAATTTCATTCCTCCTCCATAACTACCAGCCTTCGGAGAGACTTTCCAAAACGCCGGCTTATCTGAAATGGACAGAAAAATCACATACAGGTATACGGTAAATATCCTAAAATTTCGTACACTAAATTTTCCGACAAAATAGCAAAGACAAACAGTGCAGGCCCAGATCTACACAGTTTGGCACTTCACTAAGTATTTCAGGAAGCAACTGCATAAAAAGCAAAATGTCGGCCAAAAAAGGACTGGATAAAGAGTACTCGAAAGTTTAGGACATTTAACGTGTACCTGAAAAATACAGAGAGAGAGAGAGAGAGAGAGAGAGAGAGAGAGAGAGAGAGAGAGAGTAGTCGACAAAGGTGCTTATTGCAATAAGTTATTAAATCATTACGAAAACACGTCTTTTCAAATATACTGAACATTTTAACCACCAAAAAATGAAAATTTTCAGACAAAAATTCGGATATTTCTCATACTTCTGGTCAAAACATGGATTGTGGGTACTCTTTAGAACCGCCTCAGCGAGGCGGTTCTAACGAGCACCCACAATCTATGTTTCTGGGCAGAGATAAGAAAAATAATGTATACCCCTGTAAACCCCAGTTTTACTTTATAAAAGTGGGATTTAAGGGGGTCAATATTATATAGGCGTGTTTTCGTGATGTGAAAGTGATACCCTGGATCCCTAGATTACAAGCATATTCAACTGTTGCCAGGGTGCACGATCCGCCCCTTATCGATATTACATAAGTACATGTAATGTGTTTTCAAACTGCACGACCCGCAGAAAAATCGAGATAGTAAATTCGACTTACCAAATGCCTCTTTTCTTTGGCCAAGGCAATGCCAAAGCCAAGAATTTTTTATAATATGGAATATTGCCGTAGGTACAGTCGAACCTCGTTATCTCGAACTCGCTTATTTCGAATTACCGCTTATCTCGAAGTGAAAATCTGGTCCCTGTTTTAACATGAAACTATGACAACAGGTAACAAAATAATGTGGAAAAGAGAAGAAATTGCTCTTAAGGAGCAATTTCTCCTCTTTTCCACATTATTTTATATATATATTTCTAACTTCAGGAGTCAAATTACATATTCATTTGTTCAATGTGGTTGTTTGATTTATCTTTTTTTCCTCAATTCTGCAAATCTGATATGTCGAAATACGGATATCTCGAAGTATTTCAGAGAGTCCCTTGGACTTCGAGATAACGAGAGTCGACTGTATTTGATAAAATTCTGTATACACATTAATATTGACAAGCTCTAGTCAGAGCTACTGTCAAATGTCAGTTTTCATTGATCGAGGCAAGGTCGAGGTCAAATATGTAAAAGTATGGGAATCGCCATAGGCTTTCAATCATTTGAAATATTTTGAACTGGAAAACTGAAGAATTCAATCGTATGAAGTATCGCTTCCAGAGAGTAGATATGGAATCAAAAGGTCACCTGTCCCTATAACATAACACAAATAAGGTCACGTTAAAGTATGTTCAACCTCTATACGGACTTAGAAAAGAAGCTCGTTAATTTTTAATGAATAATAAACTAACCGCATGTCAGATTTCTGATGTATCTTCGTTAAAATACAATCACTGAGCACGCAATAGTGTTCTGATTTTTACCACCATTCTGTTGTGTTCGCAGCAGGGAATTTATAAATTTACATATTTTAAATGTAATAATGTAACGTTCTTTATAAAATAAAATAACAAAAAAATCAATGATCAATATTCCGATACGTCAAGAAAAAAAATTGAGCCAGTGCATGACAAAAGACCAACAAAATGGTATGAGCGCCCAGCGAAGACTCAGATCAGCCTAGGTATCCGCCCAGTCGGATCAGAGTCTTCGCTGTGCGTTTAATTGGTAGCTGAGGATCCAATATTTCTTCATGCGGACAGCGAAGCCTCTGATCAGACTTGGTAGATGCCCAGGCTGATCTGAGTCTTCGCTGGGCGCACATGCCATTTTGTTGGTTTTGTCGTGCGCTGGCTCAAATACTAATGTCACATACGCACAAAAATTACAATACATTAACACACCCATGTAATCTAATTCTAGATTAACTGAACTATTAAAATGGACCAGGGCACATCATTTCCTACAAGACTGCATGTGCACCCAGCGAAGACTCAGATCAGCCTGCGCGCATGCGCGCAGGCTGATCAGAGTCATCGCTGTCCGCATGAAGTCGATTTAGACCCTCGGCTACTGACAGAGTGCCCTGCGAAGACGGATCCGGCTGCGCGGATACCTTGTATTGTTGCCACTAATGATCAATTATACAATCGATCATCAGTCAATTTTGCCTCTTGTGTCTGATGATCGAAAATATTTTTATAGTCGACTAATCGGAAAATTCTATCTTTAGAAACATATTTAGTCTCACTTTTTATTTTAATAGGCAAGATATAAAGCTGCCTGTTTGGGTCATTCTAGATTTGTGGTTAATAACAGTTAAGAAATGTGCTAAACTTGAAGCCTTAAATAAGTCACTTGTTTCAACCGAAAAGTTCTGATATTTTACTGATTTCTCCATGAAAACATATGTTGCGGGTATTCATTAGAAGCGCCTCCGCGAGGCGCTTCTAATGAATACCCACAACATATGTTTTCATGGAGAAATAAGAAAAATATTATCTGGATACCATTTTTTTTTTTTTTTTTTTTTTTTTTTTGGTCTGGCGTTATGAATCAGTTCTTGGAAGCGGCTAAATTAAGAATAAATGTATTTTCTACAAGTCTATAATTAATCGGTGATCAGTCGGCTGTACAAAGCCGATGATCGACTATGAAATTCTGGCCCATTCCCAACACAACGGATACGCATACTAATCTGAGTTTTCGCCGGGTGCACATGCAGTCTTGTAGGAAACGTTGTTCCATAGCTAAAATATTTTCTTATTTCTCCACAAAACCATGTTATTGGTACCCATTAGTAGCGCCTCTGTGATGCGCTTCTAATGAATACCATGTGGTCTGCATATGTCACACATACGAATACGTAACAAATGTGTTACATATGCGTACAGTTGTACGGATACGTAACAAATTGTTACGTATGCATACAAATGTACGCTTATGTAACACATGGCGGCGTTAATGTGTTACGTTTGCGTATAACTGTATGCATATGTAACATGTTGACAAGTTAATGTGAAGCGTTTGTATGATATGTATGAACCATACACATATGTACATGTAACACCTATTCATTACATGAAGTAGAGGTTACTATATCGGGAACATTTACTGTGACCGATTTGTTTCTTAGTTTGCATGTTTTTTATTTGACACACGTCCTACTTACAAAACTAATTTTTTTGGCATCTATATATGAAGAACAAACTTTTATGTTCAATGTAATATATATATATATATATATATATATATATATATATATATATATATATATATATATATATATATATATATATATAAGCTTCTAATTGTTTGTGTTTGATACCTAGATATTTAGCATTCTTAAATATACATTATAGGCGCCATATTCATCAAATATACATTTAATTATCCAAGAAAGGTTTAATAAATTGATATTGGTATCAATACAAACCTTAAATGAGGAATCTTACAGCCTGTAAAATTTCAGTTAGTCTCTCTTTCTTGTAATGAATGACTTTTTATCGTATGTCTGAACTAATTTTGCCATCATTGATTCAGCGATACGATAAAAATCATTTCATGTTTGATGATCCAGTTCAAAAACGAGAGACGAACTGAAATTTTAAAGGCTGTCAGATGCCACATTTTATGCTCATATTAATAGCATATATCAATTAATTAATTGGATAAAAATGGCTATTTTTAAGGAATATGGAGCCTTTAAGTATGTATGCAAAGATATTGCAACCACTTGATATGCATGGTTCCCATGTAGAAAACGCATATATTGCTAATAGCCTATAAGTGAAGCTACTAGTTGCAAAAATCCTTTTTATAAAGTGTTGTGATGCTAATTTTTACCCCTTTCAAGGATATAATAGAATCCTCATGCGAATTGCAGCTAAAGCATTTAAGGATCAGTTCCCGTGTTTTGTGTAAATGTTACTGGTACACTTTAACCGACATATATTTTGTTCTCACAATGGAAGTCTGCTATAAGCGTACATACACTCGTTATATGAGCCGTGCCATGAAAAAACAGCATTAGTAACATGAGAGCAGTGTAGACCAAGATTAGCCGTCATATGGCTGTTATAACATCTGATCAGGCGTTACTAAACAGAGTTTTTATTTATAGGTTTTGGAATCATTTAGGAATATAGCATTTTTTTCAAGTGACTGCCTGTTCCTTATTAAGTTTTAATTGATCAGTCGACACGTCCGGTCTACACAATTCAACTGTATCGATTTTTCTGTGCAACTTTATAAGACCTGAAGATTTCTTATTGTTTGCGCACGTGTTAAATTCGATTCGACATGTGACACTCATACATATATGTAACTGTTACGTATGCGTGCAATTGTACGCATGTGTAACACATCTGTTACGTGTTCGTATGTGTGATATATATGCACACTCACATACCCATAACAAGTTTTTGTGGGAAAATAAGAAAAAAATACTCTCGATACCCCTTTTATCTCGAGCTATTGAAGGAATGTCATTTTTACCATATAATATGGGAAATGAGGAAGATTTGGTTGTTTAAAGGCTACATATTCCTCAAAAATGGATTTTTTTTTCTCCAAGAAATGTTTAATAAATTGATATATAGTATTAATACGATCAGAAAACGTGGCATCTGACAGCCTGTAAAATTTCAGTAAGTCTCTAGCTTTTGAACTGGATCAAAAATGAAATGATTGTTTTTTTGTTTTAGTTTGTTTTTGTTTTTTGTTTTTTTTTTTTGTTTTTTTTTTTATCTATCTCTGAATTAATGTTGGCAACATAATTCAGAGATGCGATAAAAAATCATTTCAAGAACGAGAGACCAGTTATACTATATAAAAGAGGGGTTTAAGGCGGGTCAAAATTATATAGGCATTTTTTCGTGATTTTTCCAAAAAAAAAAAAAAAAACAGGATTTGACATTTCATGTAAAACTGATATCTCCAATTCGCATGAATTTCAAATCCTTTGGAGAAAAAAGAATATCATCAATTTTATCGTTTGCTGAATTCGCCCAGAGAGTGGTAAAGGTTGAAATAAAATACCCAGCAAAAAGAGTCTTTCCAAGCGATGCCGAAAGGACAGTAGGTCCTTTTACCGTGACAAGGTAAGTATTATATTATTACGTCAATTCATGGCTCTTGAATGAATAGACAAAATAATTAAGAATTTCAAGATAAGGTGAGACGCAATGAAATAAGTTCAAATTTGAAAAAGGTTCACATTTCATCAAATAAACTAAACAATCAAAGAGCGGGTTTAGAAACTGTCAAAAACACGAAAGTACTTAATTTGTGATCGAAATGTTTGCTCCTATCATAATGAAAAATTAAAAGTCACTTCAACTCTATCCAGGGTGTGAAATAGATTTTAACAGTAAATTTGTCTACAATTATGAAAAGTTATCAAATTGTAAGAAAGATATTATTGAAGTGTTTTGTGCAGTGGTATTAATTTAAAATGCATTATTTGTCATACTCGTATTATGATCAAAGGAACGCATCACGATCTCGTCCAAAATTTAATTACAAATGTACTTTTCACTTATGCTCACTAAATTACAGGAACGCTGAAAATTTTCATTTTTTTGGTGTTAAACTTTTCAGTATATTTGAATATGCATGTTTTCGTAATGGATGGTTCGTTTACCGTGGCTGATCCGAACACGTTTTAGAGTCCCTAGCAAATTCATCCGATCGCTTAAGAAAGCAAATATTTAGGGATAGTTTAGGAACTTTTCTTATTTAATCATGAAAATGCATTATTTGTGTATTCATTAGAATCACTTCACAGAGGCGATTCTAATGCGTACACCCAGCGTGCCATTTCCAAAATTATCTCCATTTGCCTCTGACCTGACGCTACGTGGTTTGAACTACCCATGTCTAGAACTTCCCATGGTCAAAAAGATGTTCGAGCCACTGAACTTCGACTTTACATTACGAAAACACGCCTATTCAAATATATTGAAAATTTTACAACCAAAAAAGGAAAATTTTCAGATAACAATGTTTGATATGTTTCATATTTCTGTTCAAAACATAGATTGTGGGTGTGACATTGCTCTAAAAAATTTAAAAAAATTATAGCAGATAGTGAGCAAAGCTCACATATGCCCAGCCATAGCTATCAGAGGTATGGTGAACTAATTTTGTATATGCAAATTTCCCTTACTATTGCATGGGAGAGATGGGAAAAAAATCTCAGCATCTTGGCTTTCTCTTACACAATATACTTCACCATTGTCAGGGTTTATACAAACTGTGAAGACTCTGGCTAAAATAGCAGTTGAAAAATCTGTGACTGATTTTATGAGAAAAGAAAGAAAAATGGACAAATAACGAAAATGATATGCATGAGGATGTTCATTTTCCTCTTACACAATACAACTACCCATACACAATGTTTGTATATGTAAATATGAAAAATAATTTATACCCCTATAAACCCCAGTTTTGCTATATAAAAATGGGGTTGAAGGGGGTCAAAATTATATAGGCGTGGTTTCGTGATGATGTATATGGGACACAAACGGGAGAAAAATGCCTTATGGTATCTCAGCACGACAGTAGGTGCATCACGAAACATACCTGCATAATTTTGACTCCCTTAAACCCCACTTTTATATAGTAAAACTGGGGCTTACAGGAATATACATTATTTTTCTTATTTTTGCCCCAAAACATAGATTGTGGTTACTCGTAGGAACCGCCTCGGCCCACAATCTATGTTTTGAGCAGTAATAATATTAATAGTAATAATAATAGTTATAAAATAACAATAATAATAAATTAAAACACCTACGGAAACTAAATTTAATGAAAAAAAAGGACGACAAAACTGTAAACGAAAATACGTCCTAGATAAAATCCCTTAGCATTCTTATCAGATCTTTTGGGCAAAGGGTAATATTTAAAAAAAAAAAAATTAATTGCTGGCAGACAACTAATTGCTTAATCATTTTAATTTCATTGTTATGAAATTTTCGCAGATAAATATCGCTTTTTAGGTAAAAAAAAAAGGGGTAGACTAAAATTTTATAGTTTAAGGAGACCGGGCACACCTTGAAGATTTTTTTTTTTTTTTTTTTTTTTTTTTTTGCTATTCCGCCAGGGTAGACAATTTGTGTAACTTCCTCTTTGCTTTACCATCACGAAAACAGATCTATATAATTTTGATCCCCTTAAACCCCACTTTTATATAGTAAAACTGGGGTTTACAGGGATATACATTATTTTTCTGATTTCTGCTCAAAACATAGATTGTGTGCACTCGTTAGAACCGCCTCGGCGAGGCGGTTCTAACGAGTACCCACAATCTAAGTTTTGAGCGGAAATATGAAATATATCAATTGTTTTTTTTCTGAAAATTATCATTTTTTTGGTGGTAAAATTTTCAGTATATCTAAATAGGTATGTTTTCGTAATGCTGCGCGCCAAGCCTTTTCCGAAAGGGCTGTCTACTCTATAAGGATATAATTTGCTATTTAGTAATTGAACCGGCGCACGACAAAACCTACAAGACCTGTGTGACAAACAAAGACTCAGATAAGCCTGCACACCTACCCAGTATTGCAAGCGTTCTCGTTTTTTTTTTTTTGTTTTTTGTTTGTTTGTTTTTTTTAATTTTTTTTTATTTATTTATTTATTTATTTGGATAGCCTGGAGGCTGTAGAAGGCACATGCGATCAGCGAGTGAGACTATCCCTTTTTGGATAGCCCGGAGGCTGTAGAAAACACATGCGATCAGCGACTGAGACTCTGACCAGACTGTGTTGATGCGCAGGCTGATCTGCGTCTGAGCTGGTCGCACGTCTTACTGTAGGTTTTATCGTGCGCTGTCTCAAATTTTTACAATAAAAGTCTGAGCAGTATAAAATGCTATTGAGGACTGGATAATAAAATAGCATGGGAGAAAATACTGTCTTAATAGGTAGGCTACGTAACCAAGTTACTAGGTTACAGTAACTAGGCTACGTAACCAAGCTAGGTCAAAGAAGACAATTATGTTATCATTTAAATAGTGATTATAATCTCAAGATTTAAAGACTTTAAAAGTCCTGTGGTATTTTTTATGATAAGTATGTACTTTATTTCACAATGCGTGTGCAGATTATCCAGAATTTCTTTGCAAACATAAATTATTTTTGTGAAACTTTGGGTATTAAACTATAGGGTTATTGCACTGATATTGAGTGAATATTGTACCGAGTGGATATATCAAAAGACGCGAGCATATCTCGACAACTACTGATCAGAAACATTACGAAAACACGCCTATTCAAATGTATAGAACAATCTCACCTCCAAAAACTGAAATTTTTCAGATAAAAAAAACTCTGAATTTTTTTTTTCATATTTCAGCTCAAAACATAGATTGTGGGTACTCGTTAGAACCGCCTCGACGAGGCGGTTCTAACGAGTACCCACAATATATATTTTTGAGCAGAAATAAGAAAAATAATGTATACCCCCCGTAAACCCCATTTTTACTATATAAAAGTGGGGTTTACGGGGGTCAATTATATAGGTATGTTTTTGTGATGAAGCAGTCATATTTGGTACATCAGTGCCTGGGAGTATCTGCCTCTACTATATAACTACCGACCGCAGGGTTAATACCCGGTGTGAAGTTGGAAGTAAAAAGCTAGGAATCTTTTGGAAAGTTTTCCACTGTTGTTCTTTCATGCAAACTTCTGCCCAAGAGTCACTTATCACTGTGAGTGTGCAATATGTCATACACACGAATACGTAACAAATGTGTTACATAAGCGTACAATTAAGCGCATAAGTAACATGGCAACACTATTGTGTTTATACGTTTGCGTACAAATGTACGCAACTGTAACATGTGGACAAGTTAGTGTGAAGCGCTTGTATGATATGTACGAACCATACACATATGTAACACCTGTTCATTACATGAAGTAGAGATCACTATTTCGGGAACCTTTATTGTGACCGATTTGTTTTTTAGTATGCATGTTTTTTTTTTGTTTTTTTTGTTTTGTTTTTTTGTTGTTTTTTTTTTGGGGGGGGGGGGGTGGTGGGGGGGGGGGGGGGGGTGTTGACACACGACCCTACTTACAAAACTAATGTTTTTGCATCTGTATGTGTAAAATAAACTTTTATGTTCATTAGAATATGTTAGGTGTATTATTATAAAAAACAAAACAAAACAAAACAAAAATTTAAAAATTCTAATTGTTTGTGTTATCTATATATTAAGCTTTGTTACACTGTAAAACAATCCCATAGATTTTACGGTATTTTACTGGCAACTGGCTGCCAGAGTATTTACAGTAAATTTTACGGGCGCCTGTAGATTATTTACAGGAATAACCACGCGTGGCAGGGCAAAGTAGGGCAAGGTAGGTAGGGTACGTAGGACATATAGTAGGGATGTGAGCTACCGCACAATATATTAAGCTTACCCATCCTTACCCCATCCTACAAGGTGATTCCTACAAAAATTTTACAGGCGCCCGTAAAATTGACGGTACATTACGAAAACATGCCTATTCAAATATACTGAAAATTTTACCACCAAAAAATGAAAATTTTCAGATAAAAAATTCTGATATTTTTTATATTTCTGCTCAAAACATAGATTGTGGGTACTCGTTAGAACCGCCTCGTCGAGGCGGTTCTAACGAGTACCCACGATCTATGTTTTTGAGCAGTAATAAGAAAAATAATGTATACCCCTGTAAACCCCAGTTTTACTATACAAAAGTGGGGTTTAAGGGGGTCAAAATTATATAGGCATGTTTTCGTGATGAATACGCAGGCAGCCAGTTGCCAGTATTGTACCGTAAAATCAACGGGATTTTTTTTCACAGTGTAAATATATATTAAATATGTATGCAAAGATATTGCAACCACTTGATATGCATGGTTTCCCAGGTAGAAAACGTCCATGTTGCTAACAGCCTATAACTGAAACTTCTAGTTGCAAAAGTAATTTTTGAAGTGTGGTAACGTTCTTTTTACCCTCTTGCAAGGATATAATGGGACCATCATGCGAATTGCAGCTAAGTACTTTCAGAAACATACGATATCTTAACTGTTTGTTAAGTCATGAGGCGGTGAACGTTTTATTACAGACAGACAGACGAATAGACATAGACAAGCACACTATAGCAGTTATCGGAAAAGATGGCTAGGACGTCATCGCAAAGCGTACAGGTAATCGTACGAGTACAGAGTAGAAATGCATACACAAAATGTACGAAATATGGCTACAAACACGAATGAAATGGATATATTTTAGCATAATTTCTTTGCAGCAAGAAACTTTCAATGACTAAATAATGATTAAGAAGGATGCATTTTATTAACAGAAAAGAAAGTTATATTTAAGATCATTAAAGTTTGCACAGTCGATGTAATTTTCTAATTAATGCAAACTTCTCTTCTAATAAACAATATTCTTTATCAAAATTGGAGCTGTTGTTTACATGCATTTCTTACGTTGTTGAAGCGAGATAGCGTCGTGCGCTTCCGCCCAGTAATTTGTTGCTGAATAAATCACCGAATTAAACCATTGGCTATTTTAGGGAGGAGTGTGAGAATGGTTGACAAACAAGCATTACTGATCAATATTGGGCCCGACCTTATTTCTCATTTTTATCAACGATCTTCCGCTTCATATCAAAAAGTGCTCCTCTGATTTTGAAGAAGATCTGCAAGGAGAATTCGGTAACATAAAAACATGGGGAAACATAAACAAAATGAATGTTCACATGACCAAAACAACTTGCATGCCAGTTGGCGCTAGAAAGCGCTTGAACGACTCTCGACCTCTAAATATCATTGCTGACGATGCCAACATTCAATCCGTTAGTAAACAGAAACTCCTTGGTGTTTAAATCGATGAACACCTTTCTTGGTTTGCCCATATAGACCACTTATGCTCCCTTATCTCATCTAAAATATCTCTATTACGCCAGTTAGCAACGTATGTACCGACACATATTCAAAAAGTTTACTATTAGGGGTATATTCTTCCTTATATTGATTACGGCTCTGTTACCTGGGGGTCAGCCTCTGCAACTAATATTGAACGCATATCCAAACTGCAAAAACGCGCTGCTCGAATCATCCTGCGAGCAGATTACGATACCCCATCAGTAGATGGGATGGCTGTCAATTCCGGACAGACTTAAATATAATAAGGCTGTCTAGACATACCGAGCAATAAATAATTTATCCCCTGAATATATAACACAACTTCTAAAACCAGTATCCGAGGTACACACTCTTAAGCTGAGGTCATCAGAAAATGGCTCACTTTATGTGCCGAAAGCACGGACAGCACTTTTTGATGGCTCTTTTTCGTGTTCCGCACCAAGACTATGGAACGCTCTACCTCAAACAGTAAAAACATCGGGGTCACTCTCTACCTTTAAGCAGTCCCTTAAAGCAACATTTTAACCCTTATAAAATGTCTGTAACTATGATTTTAAATGATATACCATGTGTAAAATTATCGCTGAAACCGTTATTGTAACTGAATTGAGAGCTTTTATGACCTAGCATAATTGTTTTAGATATTGGTTTTATGCGCTCGTCAAATCTTAAAGCACTTACAAAAACTGTGATAACATACAGATTTGTCTTTGATATAATTAAGTGCCATGTTTGGTTTTAAATCACTTGCACATACCTATTAGCACTTTTTATTTGACAAAAACTTTATATAAGCATTCACTTCGCTACAAGCTACTTTTATCCCATGAATTTCTTAGCTGTTAGTTAAGTCTTGTTGTATATATGTATATAAATTTTAGTTAGAGGACCGCAAGGTAGAATCTGAGTTATTTATAGCTAACTGTGTCATCCTCTTTAAACATTGTTTAAATAAATAAATAAATAATAAATCTAAAGAAAGCGTGCAATTTTAAAGACTGCGTGCTGGTATTGAGAAATATCGGCAGCATTGTTCCTCGGATTTTATCGTTCATTTCTTATCATCTGATATTGATAACTATATAATAATGGCCCATATCGGTGCAAAATATAGAAAAAAATGGGGAGTGATCAGTGTTCGCTATCCGCCTACACAAACCCGGGGTCCAAAGCGTGCTAGGCGAACATGCTGATCACAATATGCACGTGGGATAAAGGGGAAACACATGACAATATTGGGGAAAAAAATCAAAGTCAACTCATTCTCTTTAAATCAGTTTTTAACCCTTAACCTATTGTAGTCTGGAGACCCCTAAAAGGGTAACTGGCAAACAGTGCAGACAAGATCAGACGCAGCAGAATGCGGCGTCTGATCAGGGTCCCCACTGTTTGCAAATTGATTAGCCATTTTTCTCTAGGAATATCTAAATCCCATAGCCGGACGTATCTAAAATCAAAATTGGATTCTTCCAATATACAGTCGACTCTCGTTATCTCGAACTCCAAGGGACTCTACGAAACACTTCGAGATGTCCGTACTTCGAAATATCAGATTTGTGGAACTGAGGAAAAAAATTAATCGAACAACCACCTTTAACAGAATGAATATGTAATTTGACTCCTAAGTTAGAGATATATTGAAAATATTGTGGAAAAGAGGAGAAATTGCTCCTAAGGAGCAATTTCTCCTCTTTTCCACAATATTTTGTTTCCTGTTGGTAGATCTCTGTATTAAAACAGGGACCAGATTTTCACTTCGAGATAAGCGGTTATTCGAGAAAAGCGAGTTCGAGATAACGAGAGTCGACTGTATAGTGTGGGGGATCTGTTCAGTCTACAATGGGTTATAGTGCCAAACAAAATTGTATAATGGCTTAAATGATATTATTGTAACTGGTGACTTCAATTTTTAAATTTTTATTTATTTAACCAACAAACTATTCGCAAAAGCGATTCATTATGTAATCAATTTGCATTGGTCCAATCGATAAAACAACCGACAACGCATTATTCTGAGCATTCATCCTCTCCACTGGATATCCCACTTAACAAGGAACATTTAATTCTTAGTGGTGTCTGTGATCCATTTTAACACAAAATTTCAAAAACACACCTATTCAAATATATAGAAAATTTCACCTCCAAAAACTGAAAATTTTCAGACAAAAAGTCTGATAGCTTTTATATTTCTGCTCAAAACATAGAGTGTGTGTAATCGTTAGAACCGCCTCGACGAGACGGTTCTAACGAGTACCAACAGTCTATGTCGATCCGTCACTCACTCACTCACTCACTCACTCCACCAATCACTCAATCAATCAATCAATCAACCAACCAACCTATCAACCAGCAAGTTAACCAATCAATCAACCAACTTTAACTAACTAACTAACCTATCGTTCATTCGACGTGACACGAAACATCACATCCCGTTACTGTAATAATAAGTATATTTCACAGTTAGGTAGCTGGTGAATGCCGTGTAGCGAAGTTTTTCATATCCTGGTGTACGCAAATACAAACCAGTCTGGGCCTTCTCGTCCGTTTTCTAACGACACGGTATATGTTTAGGTAAGGTAGCGAAAATAGTCACAAAACTTATTTAAATTCGCAGTAGGAATTAGATCTTACCAAATTATATTATATGATTAGAATATGATGTGCATAATTAAAACCCACAAAACTATTTAAATTCGTTACAGGAATTAGGCCGTGCCATGCAAAAAACGTCTTTTCGGGCAAATACGAACAGCGAAGGCCCAGATCAGCTGCGCATCTAATCAGTCTGATCAGGGCATTCACTGTCCGCTTGCAGAATCATTGGATACTAGAGAATGTATGAATGGAGAGCAAAGGCCTGGATTAGACTCTGAGCATGCGCAGGATGATCTGAATCCGCGTATGTTCGAAGAAACATTTTCGCTTGACGTTGCCCACTTAGACGTTAAATATACCGAACTGAATAGAACATGACGCCCCAACAACCTGAATCGCTCACCTGAGCAACAGCTATATTTTACTACATATGACTGAGTCATATTCATCCTAGCTTTCATCAAGACAACTTTATGAAAATCGGTTGACATTTCAAAATGTTTTCCGCTTTTATTTACATTCAGCAAGTTAACGGCTGCTTACATGCCCAGCAGGCACAAGACGTCTGTACAATGTCGCCTTAACGTCGATGCAACGTCATGATGTTGCATCGACGTTGAGACGACGTTGTATAAACGTCATGTGCCCGCTGGGTGAAAAGAAAACCGTAAGGAGACCTTCCGGAGGTGGTTGTGGAGAATCAGTTTAGATGGCGTTGAAGGTAGGGGTCAGCTGAAATAAGGCTGACATTTTGGCACGATCTCCGATATCCAACCTCTTATTTAGTCTCCCCTATAATCAGACCGGAATCGTAGTCCTTTAAGCGAGTACGGAACAAAACTCTTTCTTCTCCCGATGCAAGGGTGGTCAGATTTTGCCGTTTTGGTGACAGACAGGCTGTTCTTGGAGAGATTACAAATCTCTGGTTAAGTACATTACCGTGGCAGTGACGGTTTAACGTGTTACTGCGTAGTCCAAACGAAAATATATCGCATTCGTTTGTCATTGTACAGAAGCTAGGCATTTTATTGACGGGTAGTATGCGTACAGAGAGCGATCCCAGTAAGCATTTTTTACAAATCTACAGCGGGCCGTTATCGGCCCGTCAGGGTAGCTGACGGGCCGATAACGGCCTGCTGTAGATTTATAAAGAATGCTAGCTGGGATGTCGAGTAAAGACATACGTGATGATTGAGACGACCATGGTTTTTCAACATCGTATTTCATACTACCGGTCGCGTTTTACGTATAATTTCTGATCCAGTAACAGCAAATGTATTCCTGAAGCCTATTTTTCAGTCCTAGTGCCATTATTACCATTTTTCTGACTTTCTTGTTGAAAAACCATGCTCCTTTTAATCACCACCTATCCCTTTACTCGCCATCGCTCTCCTTACACACCAACCGTCAATACAATGCCTAGTTCCTATGCAATAAATGTGATATATTTTCTTTTGAACTACACATTTACTGTTAAACTTCACTGAAATTCTGATGTATTTAACCAGAGCTTTGTAATCTCTCCAAGAACTGGAGTTTTACATGCCTGTCTGTCATCAAAACGGCGAAATCTGACCACCGTTGCATCGGGAGAAGGAGTTTTGTTCCGTATTCGCTTAAAGGACTACAATTCCGGTCTGATTATATGGGAGACTAAATGAGGTTGAATTTCATCGTACGATTTTGGATATCGGCGATTGTGCCGACTTACAGCCTTATTTCAGCTGACATCCACCTTCAATACTACCTATACTGACACTCCGCAACCACTTTCAGAAGATCTCTTTACGATTTTCTTTTCACGAAACGGTGTTGCGCCCATGGAGATCAGAAGCCATGATGCAGAAGTTTAACGTTTTACTTCACAACATCTCAAATGTTAGGTTTCACAACTTTTAATGGGACTTGATACACTTGGTAGAATTTACTCCATTATATAGTCGACTCTCGTTATCTCGACTTCGCCTACCTCGAATAGCCGCTTATCTCGACGTGAAAATCTTGTCCCTATTTAACATGAAAATCTAACAACAGGTAACAAAATATTGTGGACAAGAAGAAAAAATTAAGAGCAATTTCTGCTTTTTTCACAATATTTTCAATAAACTTGACTCTCGCTATCTCAAACACTGATAACTCAAACTACTGCTTAAGTCAAACTAGACTTTTCATAATGTTGGTTTAGTCTTGCTTTATTTATTCTTTACACTTCAACTCCTGTTATCTCAAACTACTGTTCTCTCAAATTGAAAATTAAAACATTAAGAAAACATTCCTATTCAAATATACTGAAAATTTTACCACCAAAAATGAAAATTTACAGATAAAAAATTCTATTATTTTTCATATTTCTGCTCAAAACATAGATTGTGGGTACTCGTTAGAACCGCCTTGAGGAAGCGGTCCTAATGAGTACCCACAATCTATGTTTTGAACAGAAATAAGAAAAATAATGTATACCCCTGTAAACCCCAGTTTTACTATATAAATGTGAGGTTTCAGGTCTCAAAATTATATAGGCATGTTTTCGTGATGCACTGGAATTTGAGATAGCGAGAGTCAACTGTTTATTATATACAGAGACGTACATTACAAAGTCTTGTAATCGTAATGATCTTTTTTTTTTTCCTAATAATTTAGTACGGAAGCGTATTGGTGCCTCCACTTTTTGTGTTATATCGCAATTTTGCGACTTCAAATATCGCAAGTTGTCACTGTTTTCTGGCATATTTTGACTTGCATTTGTTGACATATTTTGTTGAATTGCCTTAAATCGGCTAAAGTCAACTCGAAAAAAACATTTAAGTGGCAAAAAAGAAATCGACATATTTGAAATATGACAATAATCGACTCGAAAAGAGTTGTCTTCAACATAATTATCGTTATTTGCCTTGTAAAAATTGACTATACAAGGATGGAAGAAAACATCACGTCCTAGCGAAGACGCGAAAATCGCATGCATTCTAACTTGACGATTTTGCACAAGTCGACATGTTGATGAAGGAACTAGAAGTCGCTTAGTTATAAACCGATTTTTATTATCAAAGGCATATATCGATTATCTTGCTTTTATAATAAAACTCTATATATAAAAAATCGAGTTGCAGATCCTTCATTAATATGTCAACTTATGGAAAGTCGTGTAGTTAAACTACATGCAATTATGTCGTCTTCTGTAATGCGTGAAGTTTTCTTCGTTCCCAGTCTAGTCAAGTTTTCACAAGTCAAAATGACCATAATTAATTTCAAGACGACCTGTTTCAAGTCGACTTTTGTGATAGTTCAAAGATGTCGACTTCCTCTTTGCAACTTGGAAATTAATTCGCGACAGTTTTCGCGACAGTTTTAGCCGATTTACTGCGATATAACAAAATATTTCGACAAATACAAGTCAAAATATGCTTGATAATCGCATCAAATCGCTATATCTGAAGTCGCCAAGTTGCGGTATAACACAATAAATAGAGGCACCAATACGCTTCCGTAATTTAGTGTTGTGTCAGAGATAATGAAAATATTTCAAGTTAGAAATTATAGATTTCATGATAGTTTATACTGATATAGATTATAGATTTCATGATAGTTTATACTGATAAACCCATCAATTACCATTAAGTCACGTATTTAAAATCTAGATTTTTTAATTAAAAAGTTAAAAGACCCGGTGGCCTTAATAGAATTTAAAAGAACCTACGGCCTCAAAGAATAGTTTCAATATACAATGTATGTTATTAATACTGATATATACATGTAAAAGCAAATAACAGCATGTTTTGCTTTGGTTTTGAATGTATGTAAATTTTCATCACGAAAACATGCCTATATAATTTTGACCCCCTTTAACCCCACTTTTATATAGTAAAACTGGGGTTTACAGGGGTATACATTAGTTTTCTTATTTCTACTCAAAACAAAAATTATGGGTACTTGTTAGAACCGCCTCGCCGAGGCGGTTCTAATAAATACCCACACTATGTTTTGAGCAAAAATATGAAGAATATCACAATTTTATCTGAAAATTTCATTTTTGGTGGTAAAATTTTCTATATATTTGAATAGGCCTGTTTTCGGAATGTTGAACAAGTAGGCCAGAGTTTTTTCCTAACCAAAAAAATACTGCTATCTTTGTTATTTCTCAATGAAAACATATTTTGTGGGTACTCATTAGAAGCGCGTCACCGAGGCGCTTCTCATGAGTATCACAGCATATACATTTGTATTTCATGGAGAAATAAGAAATATATTTACTTGATAACCTTCCCAGCCACTTTAATGTAGGGTCTATGCGGTAAGGATATCATGTGTTTCCAGTATTGTTGTCCAAACAAAAACAAAACAAAAACAACAACAACAAAAAAAAATGAATGATTATAAATTATGATAAAGTTAGTTATGTATTGAATATTTGCAGGTTAAAAAAAACTCATACAATAACAAGTGTATGCTTTACATATAATAGAATTCGTTTAACTTTAACCACTCTCTGCGCAAATTTAGCAGACGACAGTCACAAACTGATGATATCTTTTCTTATTTTTCCCGTAAAATAGGCTTTGAGGTTTCATGTAAATTGTCAGGAGACAATTTGCATGGAATGTCAAACCCTATTTTCTGAAAAGAAATAATATGTTTTAGTTTTTTTTAAATGTCGTCTGCTGTTTTTCCAAGCATGCTGAGCATTAAATTCTCACTAGTTTAATGCTCACTCATTGCGAAAACACGCCTATTCAAATATATAGAAAATTTCACCTAAAAAAAACTGAAAATTTTTCAACCAAACAACTCTCATATTTCTGCTCAAAACATAGATCTTGGGCACTCGTTAGAACCGCTTCATAATGTATACCCCTGTAAACCACAGTTTTACTATATAAAAGTGGGGTTTAAGGGGATCAAATTTATAAAGGCATGTTTTCGTAATCGGTTAAATGAGCACTGATTTTCTCCTCAGGAGATAACTTGTATGAAATGTCAAAGCGTATTTCCTATAAAAACTATGAAAAATATTTCAAAATGTCGTCACTGGCTGCTGATGTTTTTCAAGCATGCTGTGCATTAAATGCTTACTTTTCCATTACGAAAACATACCTATTCAAATATATAGAAAATTTCACCTCCAAAAACGAAAATTTTCAGATAAAAACTCTGATATTTTTTCATATTTCTGCTCAAAACATAGATTGTGGGTACTCGTTAGAACCGCCTCGATGAGGCGGTTCTAACGAGTACCCACAATCTATGTTTTTGAGCAGAAATAAGAAAATTAATGTATACCCCTGTAAACCCCAGTTTTACTATATAAAAGTGGGGTTTAAGGGGGTCAAAATTATATAGGCATGTTTTCGTGATGTTAAAGACGTCTCTACGCCATTTTCTTGACAAGGAGCGGCACTTGCAATGTAGCAGCCCTGAAAATAATCTGTAAATGTTAGTTTTTATGCACTGTAGTTTCTATATTTTTAACATTTTGACCCCTGAGTTTCTGAAGTGGACTCGTACATCTTTAAATTTTAACATTTTCATTGTTGCAAATAGGGGTATCAGCCAAAGCTTAGAATCAGTATGCAAAAAATAGTATACGTTGTGTGGCATTATTTTTGTGGATCTAAACTGGTTATAGAGTTGTCTGTTTTTGGTCTAGGGTATGAATGCGTTAAAGAACTAACTCGATATAATTTCTTTGTCAAAATTATCTTGGAGTTTCTTTTGTTTCTTTTTGTTTTCTTTCCTTTCTTATTTTTATTTTTATTTATCTATTTATTTATTCATTTATTTATTAATTTATTATTTTAATTAATTTTTTGCAATGTTTCGGACCCTATTTACGCATATACTAGAAAATCAAACTTGTTAACACATTTCCCCCCTTCTTTTTGATTTTTTTTTTCAACATTATAGGAATAAATTAATTCTGAGCCAACACAAGAAAAAAACCCGGTCTGATCAAAGCCTCCGCTGTGCGCTCAATGGGTATTTAAGGGCCCAAATTTCTTCCTTCGGACAGCGATGACTCTGATCAGACTGGGCGAATGCCAAAGCAGATCTGAGTCTTCGGTGGGTGCACATGCAATTTTGTTGGTTTTGTCGTGCGCTGGTTCATTTTATTTTTGTGGATGTTATAGATGAGTAAACTCCGGAATTAAGTTCGTGCGTGATTCGCCGGAGTTTACATATCGATAACAATTACAAAAATAAAATACATTCCTTATAATTCCAACTTTGTTATCAAGATGTTACAAATGTGCCGAAACATGCCAATCTTTGGAGACGGGGGAAGGAAAATAGATCCGACGGATTCCTGCTCTGGACTTTATTGAAGTGTAATTCATCACGAAAACACGCCTATATAGTTTTGACCCCCTTAAACCCCACTTTTATATAGTAAAACTGGCGTTTACAGGGGTATATATTATTTTTCTTATTTCCGCTCAAAAACATAGATTGTGGGTACTCGTTAGAACCGCCTCGGCGAGGCGGTTCTAACGAGTACCCACAATCTAAGTTTTGAGCAGAAATATGAAAAATATCAGAATTTTTATCTGAAAATTTTCAGTTTTTTGGTGGTAAAAGTTTCAATATATTTGAATAGGCATGTTTTCGTAATGTTTTTCACATAAATGTGTAATGTTTCTTGCACAATGATTCTTCAGAACCTCATTGAGGGCATAATTTATTTTCAAGGAACACATATTCTAATTATTTACAGCGATTATAATGATCGAAAATAACAGTTTAGGATATGTATGTGGATAAACTTGTAAACTTATAAACTTTAAAAAATCAGCTTGGAACAAGAATGAGTTTTGCATCAACTAAATTAGATCAGGCATCAACCTTTAACGGAAACATTCTAATTGATATGTTTGTATCGTGACAAAACAGAATTTATTTCATTCAAGGGTATGTATGCATTGGACATGGTTCGATGACTTCTGTAACCTAAGTGCAACTGATTATTCATCCATCAAGGCAAATAAAATCCCAAATAATGCATAAGGTGAACTATAACGGGCTGTGTTGGTATCTGCGTACTGAGATCTGACCTATTTTGCGTTTGCTTCAAATTTGAAAAGGCAAATATATATATATATATATATATAAACCATTTTAGTTCCCTTAATGCGCCTGTGTGAAATGTTCACTTTTTATCCACCTTTTTGATCTAAGATAGTGATATTTTTATCAATTTATCGAATAAAACATGTTATTGTAAACTGAAAAAAAAAAAACAAAAAAAAAAAAAACAAAAAAAAAAACATACGTTGTGGGTACTCATGAAAAGCGCCCTCAAGAGGCGCTTCTCACGAGAACCCACAACACATGTTTTTATGGGGCAATAAGAAAATATCTATATTGATACTCCAATTATCACCAGGCGTTTGTAAAATCATGACATTTTCACTATATTATATGGGAAATGAGGAATATTGTGGTTACTAAGCATTTTAAGACAGATTTATGCAATATAAAGTTACCAAAGTAAAACTCCAAATTGAAAAGATAATCGATCCTAAATATCAGTACATTTCCGCTTTTTTTTTTTTTTGGTCGTTTACATATACGAATCCAGTACATGTATATAATCTTGGTCGCTGTTTTCAAAACCTCATAAGAAAGCTAACGTCATTCAAGAGAGAATAGAAAATAAACCAGGGTCGATTGTAAACAAGCCGAAATGTTCAAGGAGAATAACTTTGACATGGCAATATTTACCTCCCATTTGGGAGCAAATTCTTGGCATTAAAGGAAATGGATACTATATAATGTTGACCCCCTTACACCCCACTTTTATATAGTAAAACTGGGGTTTACAGAGGTATACATTATTTTTCTTATTTCTGCTCATAAACATAGATTGTGGTTACTCAAGGCTTGTTAGAACCGCCTCGTCGAGGCGGTTCTAACAAGTAACCACAATCTATGTTTTGAGCAGAAACATGAAAAATATTAGATTTTTTTATCTAAAAAAATCATTTTTGGTGGTAGAATTTTCAGTATATTTTAATAGTCTTGTTTTCGTAATGAGAAGTGATTTGGCATGCAGTAAAGCAAACAGGAAGTCACAAAAGTTGTTTCCCTTGTAAAACTGGCAGGAAAACTACCGAGTGTATCCAGTTTCCTCAAGACATGCCCCTAGTTTATATAGGGCTATAAATAGTGGGGAACTTCCTGTCCGCAAAAGTTGCCCTACTTGGCAAATTGGCAAGAAACCCCTTCAGTTGTATTAATTTCATAACACATTGACCATGTGGCACAGAAACGAGTCTTAGTGTATATATTCCAAAAGTAACTTCCCATACTAGGCTGTGGTGTCACAATCTGGTCAGGGTATGGCACGGCCGTCCGCAAGTGCTACGCAACATGTATAGAAGGCCCATCGGCCATAGCATTATACGAATAATGAAAGCCCAGATGTTCCTGCACGTTGAGGCTGTCCGAATCATGCGCATCTGCGCTGTCCGATCAGGACTTTCGCTGCGCGATTTTTACACAGAAGCATTGGATATTGTAATAAAATGATGAAAAGATGCGATACTGATCGATGCGCATGCGTATCTGTACCTTCTGTGTTCGCATATGGCATAATGGTCCCATTTTCACATGCTCCTTATCACGTTTTCTTCCGTGCGAAGAACCTTGTAAACACATATCATTATAACAATGTCGTTCCGATGTCACTGTGACATCGAAACGACATTGTTGCGATGTGGGTTTGTGGGAACAAACAACAAAGCCCTTCAGATTTGTTATTCGCGATACAGTCAGGGCATTTTCTGTTTGTTTCTTTCTTTTTTTTTTTTTTAGATTACTACATATAAATAACACCTGTAAGGGTGGAAATCATTCACAGACATTCACATGCACTTACAAACAGTAAGGACTGTTTACCAGCCAGCGCGTTCGCGGCAGCGCAGTGTGCACGGTGCCAGCTCTTCAGTTCATATAGGTGGTTCTTAACTCGGAGGGTCCAGTTTTAATCTATCACGAAATATGATTTATCTGTCATGACCCAATTCATTTATAAAAGGCTCTGACACGTATCTGTGAGAAATACGCACGACAATTTGACTTGATTCCAGAGGCATTTCAATGAAAAAAACAATCACAAAAAATATCTGCTGTAAACCATGTATGTTGAAATAATGTTTATAATCATTTTGCGGTCCGAAATAAAGGTCTTATAAAACAGTGTCAAATAACAAAAATAAATATAAAACTCGTATTCGATGTACGAATGTGGCCTTATTTACATCGCATACGACAAAAGTCCAATGTACTTGAGGACACGAATTAACCCTCAAACTTCCAATCACAACAATTGGCGTCTGCGTTGTCACCTGCTTGTGAATTTAAAAGCCATTTCTGCAAACAGTGTGGACCCAGATCAGGAGCAGTCTGGTCTGGGTCAACACTGTTTGCCTGTATGCAAAAACAGGTTTGAAAAGATTGCAAGAATATTCAGCAGGCGACATAAACAGACGACATTTTCAGATGCAGGTTTTCTTGGCATTTTAAGGGTTAAAATGCCGGATTATTTTCTTTTAACCTTTAATGCGCTAATCAAATTGTAGAAAATGTCATTCTAGAAGTGACCTTGTTATTTTAAGAGAAAATAAGATTTGATATTACTTGTGAATCGTCTGTCAGACTATTCAACTGACGTTTCAAGCCTTATTTTCTCTAAAATATATTTAAAAAGAGAGAAAATATCGTCTACTGCAGTTGTGATCAGTGCTTTAAGGGGTAATAAGTTACATATGTAATAACAATATTGGATCCCTTTAAACGTGCCAAATATTTAATGTTTTTTTCTCTCTTGTTGACTTAAGTTATACTAAATATGTATAAAGTCATTATTATTATTACATTGTATCATCATTATTATTAGTAGTAGTATTGCATTATTAGTATTGTTCTTCTTCTTGTTATAATTACTACGATCATCATCATCATCATCAATGGCGTGTCTTTGAGGAGGGGCGGGTGTGTATTGGGTCAGGGCGGATCCAGAAGGGGTTCAATGGGGGTGGGGGTGGGGGGAAGGGGACAGTCGAACCCAGGTTAGAAATATTTTGTTTTCAGGTGGAAATTTGTTAAAAAGAATTCAGACATTGTAGTTTTTGTCTAAACCTGTATAAAGCGAAATAGGTCCCTTTCTGAAATCCCGCATCCAGACCTGTGGGTACGCATACGAACTTCTGCGCAAACACTGGATGATGATTTGGTGTTTTACGCCCCATTCAACATTATCTAAACCATATCGAGACGATGGGAGGATGTTGATAAGGAAAGTCTCTGTGCAATGAAGAACTGAGTCATGAGCTGGCGTCTGCTTCTTGCGGATTCGAACCGGGACCTCGTGATCCGTAGTCGGGAGGGCTAACCACTCCGACACCCGGCCCCGAGATTATAAAACTTTTTTCATACTCAACTCAGCTGAGCATGAAATTTTTCCTGCTAATAAATATGAAAATGCCAACAATAGTTGGCATTTTCATATTTATTAGCAGAGAAATATTCATGCTCAGCTATGTTTAGCAAGAAAAAATTTGTAATTATAAGTAATTTGAGATTTATTTGCAGAGAAAATTTCATTCTCAGCTAAGTTGAGCATGAAAAAAAGTTTTATAACCTCGGGGCCCGGTCACTTCATGAACGTCTGCACAAACCTCCACACGTTTTGGATAAATAAAACCGGACTACAGATTTTGGATAGCAAAATTCAGAATACTGAATTTCGAACAAAAAAAAAAAAAAAAGAAAACAATTTTCTTCCCTGTCCACGTGCTCATAAGCAAACCCTACTGTACATTTAAAATATGTTTGAAGTACGTTTTCTGCTTGGCATTTTATTTTATTTTGAATGAAGTTTTTTTTGTTGTTGTTGTTTTTCTGATAGACCATATCTTATCAGAAACCATTTGTCTTTTCTGTTTTTAGGTTCTGATCTCCAAAATTTACCCTAAGATTATATTTACAGCCAAAACTTGGTGGGATCTATGCGAGTGCAGTTTCTACAGTAAAGTGTTTATCATTATTATTTTTATCTAAGATTGTTTTATTTTTTTTAAATTCTCTACTATGTTTCAATTGATGGTGTTTCACAAGAATAGTGTGAAAATTAAAAATAAATAAATAAATAAATAAATAAATAAATAAATAAATAAATAAATAAATAAATAAATAAATAAATAAATAAAATGAACAATTGTTTAAAACCTGCCTCCAGTCTATCTACCATGTCGAATTTTTTGCTTAATTTGCAGCAATTCTGTATAAATAAAAATATTTTATATATATATAAGAAAGCACAGTGAATAGAATAAAACTTTTTTTTATTTGTGGTAACTGCGACAAAAGGCTTTGCATTGAACCGTGACAAAAATTTGTAAAATTTCTTCAGAGTAAAGTGCCATGTAAAAATCGAAAAAACACATCTCGAATGACGAATACTTTCCGGCCCTTGTTCTCAATATTGCATATTTGCAGATGTCGATAACCGTCAGTGTACGCACATTTGGTGTAAATATTGGCTATTGTTGTGAAGTTCAGGATAATGACTTTTTGAACTCAATTAGTCAGGATAGCTAATGTTTGGGCTAATGCATTCAACTGAAAGATTTTCTCGTCATTCTGCAAAGGGAGATGACTTCTGCAGACAGAGAGCTGCCTTGTATTGTCAGAAACCTTTAGGAAGTGGGGGAGGGGGGGGGGGAGGAAGGGAGAGAGGGGGCTACTCTTAAAGGAAAGAATTTGCAAATTATTTTCCTTTAAAAGTAGCCCCTCCCCAGTCAGCATTCTACGTAAATCTATATCGGGCCGTCATCGGCCCGTCAGGGTAGCTGACGGGCCGATGACGGCCCGATGTAGATTTACGTAGAATGCCAGCTGGGTCCAGTGAGAAGGGAGGCATAGTTGCTGACAGAAAGTTGCCTTCCTGCTGTTGAAAACAGTTCAGAATTAGAGGGTTCTTTTAAACACACCTACGTTAACACTCCTATGTGATATGCATACGGAGCGCTGGGGTGCAGTGGTAAAACATCGGACTCGAGATCGAGAGGTTCCGGGTTCGATCCCCACTAACAGCAAGTGTTGTTTCCTTGGGAAAGAGACTTTATCCACATTGCTTAGTACTGGTTTCTACCCAGGAAAAAAGAGGGCCACATGGAAGATTAGTACTAGATTACTAAATGTGTTACCCTCTTTAAATAAAGTCGATTATTATTATTATTATTATTATTATTATTATTATTATTATTATTATTATTATTATTATTATTAAAGGAAAAAAATACTTCCAGAGTAGACCCACCAGTGAGAAGGGCGGCAAATAGTTTCTTGTCAAAGTTACTTCCCTTAGAAATTTATCCATTCTCCTTAATCACGAAGACCCAGATCAGCTTGTGTATCCCATTTTCTTCTTAAAATTTTCAGTATATTTGAATAGGCATGTTTTCGTAATGGAGCGGGCAGCACAGGAGCTCATCATACTGTGCGGATGCCCGCCCTGTCCTCATATGCCCCGATGACCCATTTTCAAATGGCTTGGCTCCCAGTAGAGATTATCCTCATCAATTATTTAATTGCCATTTTGCTTCTGGTTAGAGATGCTAATCACGGGTATACAACAACAGTATTTCTTCATAGCATACTGTGTGGCAATTATTTGTTTATTTATTTATTCATTTATTTATTTTGATTGATTGTGTTGGGGTTTAACGACATCTCAACCCTTGTGGGTCATTTTGTGTCGCGTCTCCCAGAGAAAGTGAGAAGAGATAGAAGAGATAGTAGAAGAGATGAAAGAGAGAGATAGAGAACAAAGAGGAACAGTAATGAAAGTGAAGAAACAGAAGAAATTAAAACACTCCCCCTCTACCCTTACCTGCTACAAGGATAACAGACCTTGCCCAACTGTAAGCCAATATCAGTTGGACGCCCCGGTGACGTAAGCTACACGACACCTTCGCACCACCCGACCACCCCACATTTATTAATTAATTTATTCATTACGAAAACACGCCTATTCAAATATGTTGAAAATTTCACCACTAAAAAACTGAAAATTTTCAGATAAAAAAAAAATGTGATCTTTTTCATATTTCTGCTCAAAACATAGATTGTGGGTACTCGTGAGTACCCACAATCTATGTTTTTGAGCAGAAATAAAAAAAATAATGTATACCCCTGTAAACCCCAGTTTTACTATATAAAAGTAGGGTTTATGGGGGTCAAAATTTTATAGGTATGTTTTCGTGATATAATTATTTATCCGTTTACTCAGAAACCAACCCCACATATAGTACGTTACCCCTATGTGATATGCATACGACGTAGCTAAATCAATTAGATGTCTTTTCAACATGTCTGTGGATATCCTTCATATCTACAGCTATGTAAGCTATGGTATTTTCACCATATAATACAGAGAAATGAAGAACATTCGGTTATGCAACACGTTAAGCAATACTGGGTATATTTAAGCGTAAGAGCCCGCTCGCCCCCACCCAACACACACCTCACGAACCTCCTCTATTCCTCTGAATCGTTCAAAGGGTTTGATAGTGAAATGTGGGCTTCAGTTTACGCATTACGAAAACACGCCTATTCAAATATATTGAAAATTTTACAACCAAAAACTGAAAATTTTCAGATGAAATTCTGTTGTTGTTTTTTTCTTTTCATATTTCTGCTAAACATAGGTTGTGAGTACTCGTTAGAATCGCCTCACCGAGGCGGTTCTAACGAGTACCCACAATCTATGCTTTTGAGCAGAAATAAGAAAAATAATGTATACCCCTGTAAACCCCAGTTTTACTATATAAAATGAGGTTTAAGGGGGGTCAAGTTATATAGGTATATTTTCGTGATGACTATTTACCATTTATATATAGTGGAATAAAGAATTTGATTTTGAGTTGGTGCATGTGAACTTCTACTTCTTTTTCGAAAGTTCTTTGATAAGCTGTTAGTACACATATATAGTTTCTTATTTCTTTACATTTCAAATAAAATATAAAATTAATTATTATTTTTTAATATTATTCATTTGATCATGGAGTTAGAAGAACATGTACTTAGTCTGGAGTTACATGAGAGCAAATAAAATTATTTGATTTAATTTTGGTATCTGTGTGAGACATTTACCTATACACAGATTATCGCCAATATAAACACTTAAAGGAAATTGAATGAATGAACTTTCAGGATGGAACTGACATTAGAAAGAAATTACAAGTCTCCATCTCTTTTTCTCTGTGAAAAATAAGAATTTAAAAGTTGTCTGTTTTTTGTTGTTTTTTTTTCCAGTCTTCATCTTAATATTTTGCTTTCAACATCGAATCATCTCTAATGAGCTTGCGCAAAATGAAGCTCCGCCCTTTTTCATTGGGTGGTTTAAAAACAAATAGTTTATAAACTCTTTCTAAGCTGTTAAAAACAACAACAAAAAATGTTTTATTTATTCAGAATCCAATTAAACTCGTAATTTCACCACTTAATATAATAAACAAAAGGGAATGAGGATGGGGTGGAAGAAAGGTTGGGTCAAAATTATGAGGAAGTTTACATGACAAACAGTGTGAACCCAGATCAGACGCCGCGAAATGCGGCGTCTGATCTGGGTCTACACTGTTTGCTACTCATCAACAATTTTAGACACATCAACCCTCGTAGTAAACTGGACAAGTTCAAATTTTAGAACAATTTATATTGGACGTGTTCAACATTTTAGGACAATTATGGTAAGATGTTTAAGTGTCCGAATATTTAGGATATATACGGTAATGCTCAGCTCAATAAACTTTATGTTTAGTATACATGGGGGTTGTCTAAAATGTTCAAAGAAAGCTTTTTAAGATGAACAGAAATATAATACAGTCGACTCTCGTTATCTCGAAGTCCAAGAGACTCTAAAGCACCTCGAGATATCCGTACCTCGATCCGTATCCGTATTCGTATCCGTATCCTTCCTATCAGATTTGCGGAACAGAGGAAAGTAATAAATCGAACAACCACATTTAACAAATGAATATGTAACTTGACTCCTGAAGCCAGAGATAAATAAAAAAAAATTGGAAAAGCGGGAATTTCTCCTCTTTTCCACAATATTTTGTTACATGTTGTCAGGTTTCCATGAACAGGGACCAGATTTTTCACTTCGAGATAAGCAGTTATTCGAGATAAGCGAGGTCGAGATAATAAGATTCGACTGTATTTTAATTTGTTGCGTATTTTGCGATTAAAGAGCAAATCTCGAGACCCGCTGGTTTGTTTCCAGAGTATTACCCATTTACAAATGTACAGCACCACGGAGCGCTTCAGAATTATGTCGTGACGTCGTTATAGTGAGGGCTATATAATAATAAACAAGATCATTTGGGAAATTCTCCGGTTTTGTTTCGCTAGCTTACCTTAAATTATTCAGCCTATTAATATACCTAGTGGCTCATACTCGGCTGCCCTTAGGACGAGCATAAATGAAGTGGGCTTAAGGCGCTTGTGATAAACAGCGACAGTAGTATAGTATACTACTAGCGACCCTTGAATGCGAGGTTGTAAAAATGCATGTAACACAATCGTGCCGCGGGTTTGAGAATCTAGACAACAAAAACAACAACAACAACAACAACAACAACATCGACGACGACAAAAACAACAACGACGACGATGATGACGACGTCGACAACAGAACATTTTTGCACCAGCTTGTTCTGAATAACTTTTGTTGGTACATGTATGGGGATTTCTCTTAATTTTAAAAGCATACTGCTGGTTACCTTATTAGCCAGCGTATATGGACATACATGCCTGAGCAAGCAGTGTACCAGATGCAGCGTCTGATCAGGGTCTGCACTGTTTACCACTCATCCATATAAGCCTAGATTCCCATAAAAGGGACATTTCATACAGTGTAGACCCGATCAGACGCCGCAGAACGCGGCGTCAAATCAGGGCCTACACTGTTTTAGAGAGATAAAGTGGTTTTAGACAGATAAGAGACAATGAAATACATCTCTTTTTTGCGTGCTAATTTTAGGTCCACTCATCCAGTAGATTTTTGATATATAAAAAGATAAAAAAAATTTCTGCAAATTTGAAGGCAAGTATAGGAAGAGTGTCTGAACATTTAAAGTAAACATGGCGTATTTTGACTTGTAAGCGAGCAACGAACGCATAATGCATTTCCCTTATATAAACATGCATGCATACTCCGTAAACGGCATTTTGAAATTGTGCTACATTGGTGCTCTGTTACAAAACCATTCAATCACATCACGAAAACATGCCTTTATAACTTTGACCCCCTTAAACCCCACTTTTATATAGTAAAACTGGGGTTTACAGGGGTATACATTATTTTTCATATTTCTGCTTAAAACATAGATTGTGGGTACTCGTTAGAACCGCCTCGCCGAGGCGGTTCTAACGAGTACCCACAATCTATGTTTTGAGCAGAAATATGAAAAATATCAGAGTTTTTAATCTGGAAATTTTCAGTTTTTGGAGGTGAAATTTTCTATATATTTGAATAGGCGTGTTTTTGTAATGAGTTTCGTTGTACAATTTTGCAAAATTCTGACGAAAACCGGTTCCTCAGTAAGTTTATTGTTTATTTTACCATTTCATATAGATTCTACTTTGAAATCCGAGAGAGTATCATATGCTGAGGATGTATTAATCAGAAAGATCTTTCACAGAAACAGATCTGTGAATCGATCAAGTTTTGCTCTATGTTTTAATGATAGAGTTTCGACTAGACGGAGACTGTCACATTGTAGAGTGGGAAACTCCACGTTCCCTTACTTTTTTTTAACTTGTTTGCTAGTAGTACGGCTGTATATTTAAGCATATGGATATAACTTTGTTGTAACAGAAAAAACTGAGATTCAGGCCTGTAACGTCAGATTTTTCTGTAAAAATAAAGTGATATGGTGGTCGATTTGACGAAGATGCTGACTATTTGACTAACGGAAATAAAAAAAAAAAGTCATTAGTCGTCAACAATAAAATCAAAAGCGATTAATCGTCGACAGTTTAGATTTTAAGTATAAATGCCAGATATAGATACAGTAGTGTCATGTAATGGAGATAGAATATAAAGATAAATAAATAAATAAATAAATAAATAAATAAATCATGGAAAAAAATCGACCAAGTGTATCTTCACGGTTTATAAAATGTTATTCTAAACTGCTAATTACATTTTTAAATATTTTACTGTGGGAACTAAATGACGACAATCAAATTTTGTCCGCTTGTATATGCAAATGTATTTTAATTTTATCCCTCAAATACACCAAGAGTATTAAAAAAGGCGATAAACCGAAGCTTTATATCAGAAGTTTGTAACGTTAAGACTTTTTGTTATTATTACACAAAAATACACGATATTGCAACTTGAGTCTAGCTCGAAACAAGGAAAACACAAAATATGTATGTGTGTGCTGATCACACAAAACTATAAAACAGCAAATACCAAGATCAGTCTGCGTATTCACACATCTTGACCAGGACAATCACATTTCATCGAAAGATACCGTAGAAATGCGAGCTTCCCTCTGGTCCTGAACAGAGACAACATCATTTTTAACAAGTCTCTGTAATACACAACGCCGTTTTTCTCCATAACAGTAAAACAGCGGTATATAGAGGTATGCTTTATAAAAAATGTTTTAGAATTCTGTAGTTTTTTAACTCTTTTTTTCTTCACAACGAAACACGCCTATTCAAATATATAGAAAATTTCACCTCCAAAAACTGAAAATTTTCAGACAAAAACTCTGATATATATATATATATATATATATATATATATATATATATATATATATATATATATATATATATATATATATTTCTGCTTAAAACATCATGAAAACACGCCTATATAATTTTGACCCCCTTAAACCCCACTTTTATATTGTAAAACTGGGTTTACAGGGGTATACATTATTTTTCTTATTTTGCCAGAAACACAGATTGTGGGTATTCGTTAGAACCGCCTCGGCGAGGCGGTTCTAACGAGTACCCACGATCTATGTTTTGAGCAGGAATATGAAAAATATCAGAAGTTTTATCTGAAAATATTCCTTGTTTTGGGTTGTAAAATTTTCAATATACATTTGTATTTGAATAGGCATGTTTTCGTAATGACATAGAATGTGTGTACTTGTTAGAACTGCCTCACTAAGCTTCCGTTCCAACCCCATAAATTATTTATGTATGTATGTATATTTTGCATGTCATAGAGAAATTGTGAAATAAATATGTTTAAACTAAAACATAGATTATGGATACTCGTTAGTAACGCCTCGGCAAGGCGGTTCTAAGGAGTACTTACTTTCCATTTTTTGAACAGAAATAAGAAAAATAATGTATACCCCTATAAACCCTAGTTTTACTATATAAAAATGGGGTTTAAGGGGATCAAAATTATATGGGCATGTTTTCGTGATAAAATTGTTTATTCTGATTATCATTATTTTGAACTGGAAAAATCTTCTTTAATAAACTGCTTAAAACGAAAGTACTTTAAATTTTTCTATACTACATACTAAAGTTTTACATAACTGTTGGTAAGGGGGCTATGGAGATAAATATTATTCTCTTACTTCTCCATGAAAACATATGCTGTGGGTACTCATTAGAAGCGCCTCGCAGAGGGGCTTCTAATGTACACCCACAACAAATGTTTGCGAGGCGCTTCTATTGAATGGAAATAACATGTTATCGCGAAAATGTTATCAAGAAAAAGTATTTCTTGGTTTAAAAAAGGGTTTTTTAGGTGTTTTAATGTAACCTAAAATTGTGTGCAAACAGGTCTGAAACGTAAAGGGCCCTGACATATCTGGTATTTTTTTTTTTTTATCTGCAAGTTTTAAAAGGGAGGAAACATTGATCACTTCTTGTTTTGCCGTTATGTACAAGCTCACAAAGGTCCTTCTGAAAATGGTCCACGGTAAAAGGAAAGAAGTTGCTCCTCCTGGGAGCAAATTCTTTCCTTTTTCGGGTGGACCCTTTTCAAAAGGGAGGAAAACAAATTTGGCAAAGCTGCCTCCCTGTAAGTATATCCAGTCTCTTAACCCATTTATGCCTATTGTCCCATTAAAGGGACATTATCAAACAGTGTAGACCCTGATCAGACGCCGCGTTCAGCGGCGTCTGATCAGGGTCTACACTGTGTGCATGGAGTACAGGACTTTCTATAAAACATTGTAATAATAAAAACTATACAGACATCCCTTCTATTGGAAATGGACCTGTCCAAAGACTTGAAGTAAGGGTGTCCGGCATATATGGGTAAATGTATTCGCACATGTACTCAGACCCAGTTTGCGTGACAGAACCATTATTATGGCCTGAAATGCAAAACCACATATACAAATATAATATAAAAAGAACATATGGCAGATGGACAAAGGGTCAAAGTACCATTTTGTGCTACAACATGAGAAAAAGGGACATTCTATCGTGTGCGAAGACCTAAGGTCCATATCAGGCTACGCATCTGTATGATCAATACTATCTTTCAATTTATGTGACCAGCCATGAGAATTTTGGTCCAAGATTGGCCAAAATGAGATATGGGTATTTTCTGAAAGCTTTATACTCGTAACACTGGAGCATATATATGAAATTTTAGTTCATTATAGGAAGTACTTTTTAGGGATATCCAAAAGTTTGAAAGATCCTAAATTGTGTTTTCTCGCATTTTATTATACGCCGTGACCGCAAAAATACGACTTTGGACATATGCGAAGTGCGCAGGAATAAAACAACTTGCGCATCGGCATTGTCTGATCAGGGCTTACCTGACCGTTACAGTGGTCATCATTGACTGATGCAGCAGCAAAGACCCGGATGTGCATTAGCAGATGCGCGGGCAAATCTGAGTCCCTTCTATTTGTAGATGTAACAAAATTCCTGTTCACAAAGTGCAGTTCATATAGACTAACATATATAGCTACAGTTGTGTATCTTCAAAATACAGTTCGCTTTTCCGGACCTATAAATCAGCCACGACAAGCGAAAACGATGCTTTCTCACATGCGCTAAATCCGCTTATTAATATTAAACTTCACATCAACACTTTTGCTGTCCGTCGATTACTTCTACAATAGCCAACGGTTATGTAAGCGGATAGCGAAGGCCCAAATCAGACTGCGCGGATGCGCAGTCTGATCTTGGCCTTCGCTGTCCGCATATGCCCGAAAACACGCAGCCGCTGTGCAGTCTAAGATCTTCAAGTCTATTATTGAGGTCTTGTTTAATGACACGCCAATCTTTGTTGGTGATTTTGTGACATCTAGTGAAAGGGAGAAAAAAAAAAAACGATAGAAGATCTAGTAGTGGAGAGGAAAGGCAGAAACAGAACAGCAATAAGGCAAAAGCGCAGAAACAGAAGAAATACTAACATACCCCTTCCCCTACCTATTGCATCAGACCCTTACCTCCTATTGCATATTAAATCTATATACACGTATGACCACCGTCTTCAGGGCGTATACGAGCAGCAAAACCACACATCAACCTAAGCACCCACAATCTGGACGGTACACTTTATATCTTGACTTCATGGAGACAACCTACTGCATAGTTTACTGACAAAATCGAAGACTCTGATCGGGCTGCGAGCGCAAAAGCAGATTGGTCTGTAGAATTCGTATAAGCGCTGCTGCCTGTTTCCTTGACGCGTCCCCATATCATCACGAAAACATACCTATATAATTTTGACCCCCTTAAACCCACTTTTATATAGTAAAACTGGGGTTTACAGGGGTATACATTATTATTTTTTTCCGCTCAAAAACATAGACTGTGGGTACTCGTTAGAACCGCCTCGGCGAGGCGGTTCTAACGAGTACCTCAATCTATATTTTGAGCAGAAATAAGAAAAATATCAGAATTTTTATCTGAAAACTTTCAGTCTTTGGTGGTGAAATTTTCAATATATTTGAATAGGTATGTTTTCGTAATGTTAATTCGCCAAGCAAGGCCTTCTTTCCATATGCAGGCAACAAAGGCCCAGATCAGAATCCGTATTCGCGCAGACTCATCAAGACCTTCGTTGCCCGTTTAAAATCTACTAGATACTGTAGTATATCAAGTCAACATGCCTCTACAAAAATGTGTTCTGTGTCATAGCATTTTTAGTATAAAGTATTTTAGTATCTTTATATATATATATATATAACCCGGGAATAAATCCTGAAGATTTGGTTACTACGCTCTCTAAAATAGATGAATAAAAATTTGATAAATTAAAAACAAATTAATTAAAGCATCACTTAAGATCAGAAATACCGTGAAAATCCGCCTTATTATATATATGCGCGAACACCTTGGATTTCACTATATATTACTGGAGAACATGGGGTTTAGATTATGACTTATTAACGTAATATGTTGACAAAAAGAAAAAAAAGAAGGAAAAACAAAATGATCAGGCTAGCGGGTCTTTGCTGATCGCATAAAACAAAGCCCTGTTTTGCGTTGCACAGCATTGTGATTTTTGTACGCGCTTATACGGTGGCCCTTGTCTGGTCACGGTTCAATGATCGAACTCACCTTCTGACGTCGGCTGTACAGCAGCTATCAACTGTATCAGCAGTATCGTGGAAACTGACAATAAACCTGTTGATTTCTCCATCGCTGCCGCTTTCACAACATATAAGTATCTCAGTGTTTATTCCTTAAAATTACATGATCCCAAAACATAAAAAAAAATAATAATAATGAATAGCTGGACTAAAATTAAATAAAATACGCGATGCACAGAAAAAAAAATATAAACTATTCCCCACAGTTTGTATTGTTCTATTAATTGCGTGGTCAATAATCAATATTGTTCCGATAATCAATATCGAACTGACGTGCGTGTTAGATCAGCCAGCTGATGGTTAAATGGTCCGAAAGATGGGTTTTTATACACCTAGGCTCCAGTCGTCACCATTTGGCCGCATCAAGCAAAAATGTGTCTTAGAACACGCGGAAAAACGCATTCAAATTATGCGCATGCGCAAAGTATCTTCCTTGCCTTTGCTTTCCATTCGTATATTCTATAGGGTCCAATGATTCTTTTATCGGACAGTGAAGGCCTTGATCAGACTGCGCGGATGCGCAGTCTGATCTGGGTCTTCGCTGTCCGCATATACCTAAAGACATGTTTTCGTATGGCGAGGCCAATTTTTCATATTCTTTTGTCAAGTTTTGATTGGCATATTCGATCTATATGGAAAACTATTGTGTATATTTAAATTTTAATGGGGTTGTTTAGATTCACGATCCCATTGGTAGATGATGTATACTTTTTTATTTGTCAATTAAAAATCTTAAGTCTTAAAAGTTCTAACGCACTAAGGTAAAATATACACCTGGAAAAAAGTTCAGTACCTGTGGAAAACAAAATCGATCTAGTAAGTTGGATATATATGCATATGCATTAAGACCTATCAGATATTATTATTACTCATCGTCTCAACGATGGCTATATTACGATAATAAGCTTTAATGCAACTCCATAACTTTTACATGGAGCATCTCATTATGAGCGGTACATATTTTCTGCCTTTAGATGAGGTAAAACTGGATACCAAACTATAGTGCGCCTAAGCACCCTAAGGCATCCATCCTACGTCACGCCAGGACGAACTTATCAATGTCCTGAAGATGTCAAAGAGGCAGCATATAAAGGACATGTTCGCCCGGGTTTGGAAAGTGGTAGTTGTGTTTGGGAACCCCAAATTATGGTTCTTCAAGAAGAAATTGAGAAATGTTCAGAATAAGGCTGCCAGGTTTGTAATTAGAAATTACTGCATTGGAACTGGGAGCATTACTGGAATACTGGAAAAATTAAAATGGAGGTCTCTCAAGAAAAGGAGGGGAGACAGTACTTCAGTTATACAAAAGTCTAAGAGTTGCAGCCAGCATTCAAAAAGATGACCTTATCCCCCAATTAGGCGCTGTAAAAATCATCACTCATTGACTCACATCAGACCCCCACTGCAAGAAATGACATTTACAAGGGCTAATTTTCCCCTCAAACCATTAGAGATTGGAATACGCTTCCAGATTCGATCATTGCCTCTGCTGAAGGTGCGGCGGATGGTGTGGCGAGGTTCACCTCTTTGCTGAGAGCAAGGGACTATTTCCCATATCATAGGTCCTGGTGAATAAATGTCATCTCAGTGACATCACCAGTAAAAATTCTAATCTGATTCTGAAACTGGACACAACAGAATTAGTACAGTATACAGTCAATAAACGATAGATAGGTACTGGCTTATTTATCTGTCCATAGGTAATATCATACTAGTCAGGGCTCAGAAATAGTCCTACAAACTTTATAACACTTCAGAAGGCCTCTTTATAACCCACTGCAACGACCACACAGCCAGCTCTTTATGACGTGTCTTTGATGCCTCTTGCTTTGCGCCTAGGTAGCGACAATATAATCATTGGTGAGTGGTACCGCTTTTGGTCTCATTGGTCGATTGTTTACAATTATATATCCTTAGTATTTCCTTAAAGTTGTTGCCCACGTGATTATCATTTGACCATTGAAATCAAACCGCGCGGTTTGTTCGCCGTGTAAAGAGGGTTATCTGTAAAACACGGACAAACAGGTTATCTGTAAAACCTGGGCTGGGACATTTGCAAACAGTGCAGAACGCGGCGTCTGATCAGGGTTTGCACTGTTTGCTTAAATTACAGGAAGTAAAGAGTTGAATAAAACAGTCAAGTCCCCGTTCAGGACTATTTTCTCAGCCTACACTGAGAGACAATCGATCCACAAATCGACCCACCAGTTCTATCAGTGCTTTGACTTCATTATTCCTCAGGAACAGACACAATAAAACCGAGTCTGTCTAGCGTTTTCTGATGATGTTTTGTTCCGTATGGCTAAAGTGCCCCTACTTACAATTATTTCACGAACACGAAAACGGTCCTGATAATCAATCGCCGATAAACCTCTTTCTTGGCCATTTGCAATGTCGAAATCATATCGCTACATTTTACCAAAACTCCTTTTCGTATTTACTATTAAGTAGGACTGGGGTAGCAAAAGCGATGGTACACTGACATTTAATATGATAATAAACACATATCTATATATATATGCATTTCCTATTATCATTAGTTTCGAATAATGGTGCAATTGCAAGTAGTCGTTCTCGCTAATATGATACTTAAAACGGAACATTTGCAATGTAAAGATAAAAATCATCTCATTTGTCATACATTTTTTAAAAGAAGTGATTATGCCATAACGAGATATTGAATAGTTTTAAATCCAAAATTAGAGGTTCGGTTTCAGGAGAATTTACTTTCAAATTGTTCAGTTGAATCAACTAATAGACCAAAACATAAGGTCCTCCTGTGTTAATTAAAAATAAATAATATATATAAGGATTTATATGGGCCTATACCATAAAGGCTACATGCTACTATTGATTTTCCATATATACGATACATGTTTGTAAACGTTCCACAGCCCAGAACATTTTAATTCAAATGGTAAGTGCTTGGTACTTGCCCGACAGCAGTCCCTAAATAATTAAAAACAAGAAACGGAATGGTAGGTTGTGTGCCATGTACATTGTTATCAGCTTCCTCCTCTTCGAAGACACTGGTAAGTCGCGGGCGGTGTTAGGGTAGCTGATTTTGCACTTTCCTATTCAAAGTAACCACCAAAAGCATACAATTTTGTTGATATCTACCGCATAATATTGCTTAAATTAGACATTTTGATCAATTCTGGTATCGAAACAGGCAAACAAGCATCACGAAAACATATCTATGTAATTTTGACCCCCTTAAACCCCACTTTTATATAGTAAAACTGAGGTGTAAAGGGGCATACATTATTTTAATTTCTGCTCAAAAATTTAGATTGTGGGTACTCGTTAGACCCGCCTCGCCGAGGCGGTTCTAACGAGTACCCACAATCTATGTTTTGTGCAGAAATATGGAAACCACCAGAATTTTTCATCTGAAAGTTTTCATTTTTTGGTGGTAAAATTCTCAACATATTTGAATAGGCGTGTTTTCGTAATGAGGCAAAAAAAAAAAAAAAAAAAAAGACACTTTAGAAACATGAAAAAACTTTGGAATTATTTGATATGGAACTATATTCGTATTGACCAATCCGTTGTTCTTTATTTTTAGCAGTCCGTGACGTAAAAAAACAACGCATCCTCAGCCTTGCTGTTCGCACCGGCGCCATTAGTTTACAAAACGAGTTTCCAAAACGGGAGCTTCGTATATGATTTATTTTCTTTCTCTGCGAGAAATGCATTGTGGATAGAAGTATTCTTTACAAGCGCCTCGCGGAGGCGCTTCTAATGAGTACCCACAACATATGTTGTCGTGGAGAAAGAAGAAAATATATTTTTAAGATTAATAGTGACATTTTCTTATTTTTTCACAGAAAATAAGCTTGATAAATATATTGATATCATTTTCTTCTTTCTCTATGAAAACATATGTTGTGGGTACCCATTAGAAACGCCTATAGGAGACGGTTCTAATGAGTGGACACAAAACATGCTCTCTGTCAGAGAGAAGAAACTATTTTTAAGAATGATAGTGATATTTTCTTATTTTTCACAGAAAATAAGGCTTGATATTCCATTTTGAAAACAAGCCTATTCAAATATATTGAATATTTCATAACCAAAAAACTGAAAGTTTGCAGATAAAAATTCTGATATTTCATATTTCTGCTCAAAACATAGATTGTAAGTACTCGTTAGAACCGCCTCGCAAGGCGATCTAACGAGTAGTCACAATCCATGTTTTAGAGCAGAAATAAAAAAAAATGGTGTATACCCTTGTAAACCCCAGTTTTACTGTATGAAAGTGGGGTTTAAGGGGGTCAAAATTATATAGCTTTTTTCGTGATGGAAAAAAAAAGAAAAAAATAAGACAAATATCTGTTTTCTTTTTTATTAATAGTCAGCAGGATACAGTTTAAGCATTCAACTTTGAAACCTCTCTAGTATGTTCAAACAAAGTTAGGCTTCGCCCGTTTTCAATGACTGGTTTAATAAATTAAAAGAAAATGTTTCATTAACTTTTTCTGAGGTGCAATTATTCAGAATTGAGTAAAAAAACAACATTTCAATATTTTGTATAGTAAAATGGGAGAATCAGGGAGGTCAGAAATTATTAGGACGATCACGTGATGACATATATGTGAACTAAATAAATTTGGTAAGTTCAGCAAATAATGGCTTCCAAAACGCAATGTTTTAAGAGGCGACAGACTGACAATACTCTCCAATTGTTTAACGCTTAGCACTCTGGGTAAAAATTCAGCAGACGACATTTTGAAATATTTTTCTTAGTTTTTGCTTCAGAAAACAGGTTCTGGCATTTCATGCAAATTGTCTCCATTGGAGACAATTTGCAGGAAATGTCAAACCTGTTTTCTGGGGAAAATTAGAAAAATATCGCCAGACTGTCATCAGCTGAATATGCCCAGAGAATAATAAAGGTTAAATTTCATAACAATAAAAAATCTGAAAGAGTCGTAATTCGCTAACATTTGCATTTTTGTCACGATCAGTTGCGGATCCAGAGAGGGGTTGGGGGTTTAGTCGAACCTGCCTATGACTCACAATTTCATTTTCATAGGATAGTTTGGATAAATTTGATCAATTCTGGAAACCGTATTTTCATCATGAAAACATACCTATATAATTTTGACACCCTTAAACCCCACGTTTATATAGTAAAACAGTGGTTTACAGGGGTATACACTATTTTTTCTTATTTCTGCTCAAAAATATAGGTTGTGGGTACTCGTTAGAACCGACTCGGTGTGGCGGTTCTAACGAGTATCCACAATCTATGTTTTGAGCAGAAACAAGAAAAATAATGTATACCCCAGTAAACCCCAGTTTTATATATAATATGAAAAATATCAGAATTTTTATCTGAAAACTTTCAGTTTTCGATGGTGAAATTTTCAATATATTTGAATAGGCGTGTTTTCGTAATGTTTACCGTATTTACCTTACACATTCGCATAACTCTTTACATTATACTTCTATAATTTCAACAATTCCATTCCAAACGTGTCTAAAACTGCTGGATGAATGGCAAACAGTGTAGACCCTAATCAGACGCCGCGTTCTGCGGCGTCTGATCCGGGTCTACATTGTTTGTTCAAGCCTGTATGTCCGAATACGTGGTTAAAGTATGGTACTTTGATCAAATCGAACCCCACTCACAGAAATTTTGAGCCCCCTATTTAATAATACTGGGTCCGCTCCTGCGGTACTGATCAAAATGTGCGGCACATACACAAGGTATAATAAACAATGGATATATTGTTACCCAATAATCTAATTGTACAAAGAAAGGGATCAAAGAAGAATGTTTTAAATTCGTCACTCTAATATCATACTGTTCTAAACTGGCTTTTTTGACCTTTTAAGAAAAACGTAATAACAGTTTTTGGCCCCGATGTTATTATTATTCAATTACGGCTTGTTCTGAAATTTTAACTTCTAAATGAGATGATTATTTTCAATGGGGTTTAAAATTATGCAAGGCAACTTTAATAAAGCTTTAAAGTTTGCGTACTGCAATGAAAGTCTACAAAATCTACGTTTATATATACTCGGTCAAAAAAGTAATGTCCCAAGGCAAACAATGGGCTGTAAAATGTTTCAGGATCAATCGATTTTCATATATCATATATCATTCTTCAGCACTTACTACCCGACAATACTGACCAGGATTTGGTCATTAAGACGTAACCAAAAATGTTTCAGAGGTAGTTGAACGTGGGAAGAGTCAACTTTCAACACGTGCAAATCGTAACCAAAGCGTAATGACCCATGGGACATAACGGAGCATAACTCAGTAACTGCTGGTTGAATGTTCGTTAAATTTACATCTTTGATATCTTCAGTCTGTGTTTTAAAGAGATCCGAAAAGCGTTGGTCCTTTTGGACCTTAACGCCTGATACAGATGCTGCAGATCTCATGAGGGATCGTCAAAAGAGGTGAAAAATGGGCCAAACTGGGCGTAACTCAGTAGCTGCTGGTTGGATTTTTGTGTAGTTTACGTCATTTCAATTGTCAGCCCACATGTGCTCAAAAGGGATCCGAAAAGCATTTGTCCTTATTGACCTAAACGTCTGATACAGATGCTGCAGATCGCCTGAGGAGTCGTCAAAAACATGAAAATGGCCAAAGTTTTTACTTTTAGTAATCACGCGTCTTGAATACGGTTTTATCACATTCATTCATTCATTCATTTATTCATTCATTCTTTGGTTTGTTCGTTCGTTCTTTCTTTCATTTCTTCAATAATTTGTTAAAAACTGAAAAATTGTGATAATAAACTGATTAAATTTTCACTTGCACGTCCTTACCTTTTTAATTTTAAAACCGTGCGGAATTGCCGAAACACCGTAGACATTGATCACGATGCCACGTCACAACCGAAAATGTCACATTTAGACCGAGCTAGGGCGCTTGGGCAGCCCCAGGCAGGGCATTCCCAGTAAGCATTCTTTATAAATCTATAGCGGACCGTTATCGGCCCGTCACGGTAGGTGACGGGCCGATAACGGTCCGCTATAGATTTATAAAGCATGCTCGCTGGGTTCTAGTCGACGGGTTGCCATGGCGTTCAACACAAGTCGCAAGTCCATTGACAGGATGAGGCAACGCTATGCAGCATCTGGGGATGTCAAGGATCTCCCACGCTCAGGAAGACCCGGGGTAACAAGCCATGCCGAGGATCGAGTTATCACCAATACCACACTTAGAAACCGTTTTACCGACCATGCGGATTCGACAACAACGAGGTGCTGGAGACATAACCGTCTGTTCAAACCATCTGGGACCGAATCCATGCAGCTGGGCTCAAGTCACATGTTCCTACTAAGAAGCCCATTGTTTTTCAGAGGCACAAAGCAGCTCGCCTTCAGTTTACTCGTAATCACTTCAGATGGAACAGACAAAGTGGCGAACTGTCATGTTCTCAGATGAGAACCGGTTCTGTCTACGTCATATTGACGGGCGACTATGTGTCTGGCGTCGAAACGGGGAGCGTCACGCAGAAGTCAACATGTAGCCACTCCGTGCTTATAATGGAGGAAGCGTCATGGTCTGGGCCGGTGTGACGGTGGACAGGTATACCCTACCTCGTTGTTGTTCCAGGAATACTGACCGAACAACGCTACATCGACGAGATCTTACGTCATGTCGTGCCTTTCCTACGACATATGGGCAACAATGGGCTCGTCATTCTTCCAAGATGATAGCGCAAGACCGCATCTGGCAAGGATTGTAGACGGATATCTGCAAGCTAACAATGTCAGGCGTTTAGAATGGCCAGCGATGTCGCCGGACCTAAGCTGCATAGACCATATATGGGATGTTCTGGGTAGAGCCGTTCAAAAGAGGATGAAAGAACACATCACTAAGGCATATCTCCAACGTTTCTTTGGAGAAGAATAACAGCACATCCCTAAGCTAACATCTGGAATCTTGTTTTCTAAACAAAGAAGAGGCTTATCGAGTGCGGAGACAATCGCGGTGGCTAGACTCACTTCTAAGTCAAGGTGCTGTTCAAAGATGGAATAGTGTTTGACAAGTCGAATGAATTCCAAATGTCAAAATAATGAAGTAAAGATATTGATCTCCTTGATTTGTTTGAGAGCAGTGCCACTTCTCAGTCAAGACATGCAATGGAATAATATTGTATCAACGTGGATTCGATATGCATATGTTTCAGTTTCCATCACGAAAACATGCCTATATAATTTTGACCCTCTTAAACCCCACTTTTATATAGTAAAACTGGGGTTTACAGGGGTATACGTTATTTTTCATATTTCTGCTCAAAACATAGATTGTGGGTACTCGTTAGAACCGCCTCATCGAGGCTGTTCTAACGGGTACCCACAGTCTATGTTTTAAGCAGAAATATGAAATATTTTAGAATTTTTCATCTGAAAACTTTCATTTTTTTGGTGGTAAAATTTTCAGTATATTTGAATAGGCGTGTTCTCGTAATGATGTTGATGCGATGGTCTCGATCATGTTTGCTGTATGCTGTTAGGTGACACTTCCTTTATTACGATTTGCACATTTTGAAAGTTGACCCTTACCACATTCAACAGCCTTTGAAACATATTTGGGCATGTCTTAACCCTGGTCCTGCTGAATCC
The DNA here is from genome assembly GCA_964016985.1 of Anodontia alba. Classification (NCBI taxonomy): domain Eukaryota; kingdom Metazoa; phylum Mollusca; class Bivalvia; order Lucinida; family Lucinidae; genus Anodontia; species Anodontia alba. Next base: position 45,309,272 of record OZ024831.1, read on the forward strand.
GGATATGTCCTGCCTTTGCAAACAGTGTAGATCCAGATCAGTTGGCTTCTGAAGAAGCCATCTGATTTGGATCTGCACTGTTTGCCATTATGTATGTGAATTTATATCAACAATCTGGATCAAATAATCTGATTGGCTGAATATTAGAAATAGGCATGGCATCTTAATTTATTCAGCAGGACAAGGGTTAATAATCAAAAATTGTTCAGTATTGTCGGGACGTGGCTGCGCTTAAAGGAATGTTATATACAATATATGAGAATCGACCAACCCGGTAACATTTTACAGCCCATTCGGGCCATTACGTTTTTGACTGATTATAAAAATCTATTTGTTATTTCTAAACATTAAATCCAAACGTATTTTACCATACCTCTTGCTCATCCTAAGAGAATATAAATATGCTGTAATTTATTTTTTTAACGGCTTGCATATTGAGCAACCACTGAACTGATGCTAAAATTTTGCCATCGGTCTTGGCATCTTTCTCTGTGATTTCCAGACAACTGATCACGTGACTTGAATGAGAGATACTAATTGGTTTAAACTGTATTTATTTGTAAAAATCCTTGCAGAGAAATACAAAACATAAAAAGCATGTATGACAACTGATTTACACAATCACGAAAACATGCCTATATAATTTTGACACCCTTAAACCCCACTTTTATATAATAAAACTGGGGTTTACAGGGGTATACATTATTTTTTTCTTATTTTTGCTCATAAACGTAGATTGTGGGTACTCGTTAGAACCGCCTCGCCGATAAATTTTCAGATAAAAGAATTCGGCGAGGCAGTTCTAACGAGTACCCACAATCTATGGTTTGAGAAGAAATATGAAAAATATCAGATTTTTTTTTATCTGAAAATTTTCAGTTTTTGGAAGTGAAATTTTCTATATATTTGAAAAGGCGTGTTTCCGTATTGACAGTGAAATTACAGTAAAACTTTAATAACTCGAACATCGACGGTTCGTAAACCGTGGCTAATTCCAATTCGTTTTCGAATCCCTCAGAAATTCTCAAGAAACAAATTTTTATGGATATTATGGTGAAATGGGTTTTATTTCATGAAAATGTATGCTGTGTGTACTCATTAGAATCGCCTTATACGAGTACACACATCATACCATTATTTTATAGAAGATCAAAAAGAAATCCCTAAATTATCTCCGTTTGCCTCCTGACCTTGCGTTGTGATTAACCCTCAGTGGCTCACTCCTCGTGTCTAGAACAAATGTCCATCTTCCCAAAGAGCCATTGAAATTGATTGTACGACTCCTATTTGAATCTGTATCCCAATGTACTGATTGGCTAAGTTCAAGTATTGGCTGAAGTTCTTGAAAACAAACAAAGCACAAACAGAAAGAAGCGTAAAGTTAAATGGGCAGCAACTGAAAATAACAACACATGTTGGGCCTTCATCACGAAAACACGCCTATATAATTTTAACTCCCTTAAACCCCACTTTTACATCACGAAAACATGGCTATATAATTTTGACCCCCTTAAACCCCACTTTTATATAGTAAAACTGGGATTTACAGGGGTATACATTATTTTTCTTATTCAAGCATATTGATAATTTTACCACCAAAAAAATAAAATTTTTCAGATAAAAACAAATTCTCGTCGAGGCGGTTCTAACGAGTATCCACAATCTATGTTTTGAGCAGAAATATGAAAAAAATATCAGAATTTTTATCTGAAAATTTTCATGTTTTGGTGGTAAAATTTTCAGTATATTTGAATAGGCGTGTTTTCGTAATGTATAGTGAGACTGGGGTTTACAGGGGGTGTACATTTTTTTTTTATCATTATGTTTGAATAGGAATATTTTCGTAATGGTTTGTTCGTATATGACATAAGGGCCCTGTTCACATGTTGCATATCAGTTATGAGACCCTTTTAAGGTTTGTTTAGATGCGTTAATACACTTTCTGTAACACTGGTTTAGCCCAATTTCCGACTAGGGGTCTGCTTTGAAAAAAAAAAAAAAAAAAAAAAAAAATAATTCGCTCCCCCTGTGCGGGTGTCAATCGAAATCGGTGATAAATCCAACCAGCTAGAAGATATGCAACCAGCGTACACCCAGCGTATATCCAGGTCTACACTATTTGCTGATATAATGTTCAAGCGGTTCACAGGTATGTGAATGTGTAGCGAAGACTCTGATAAGAGACGGACGTATACTGACTGTTCTGGTCTATTCTGAGTCTCCGCTGGTCCCTTATGTCACAAGGCCGTTTCCTATTAATTAGAGGGACTCAAATATATGTAGACGCAATGGCATATAGAGAACGGAATTATTTTCACACAAACCCAGGAAACATCTTGAAAACTTCTCCCTAGTATCGCTTCCAAAAAATGCAGGGACTACTCTTAAAGAAAAGAATTTGCTGAGGAAGCAAATTCTTTCCTTTTAGAGTTGCTTATATTTTGAAAGCGATAAGTTCTTTCCTTTAAGAGCTGCTCCTACAACAAAGAAGCAAAATACAGTTGACTCTCATTATCTCGACCTCGCCTGTCTCGAATAACCGCTTATCTCGAAGTGAAAATCTGGTCCCTGCCTAGACATGAAAATCTAACATCAGGTAAAAAAATATTGTGGAAAAGGAGCAATTTCTCCTCTTTTCCATAATATTTTCAATATATCTCTAAATTCAAGAGTCCAGTTATATATATTTGTTAAATGTGATTGTTCAAATTATTTTTTCCTCAATTCTGCAAATCTGATATGTCGAGGTACGGATATCTCGAAGTATTTCAAAGAGTCCATTGGAATTAACGAGGGTCGACGGTATTGTATGTTAGTTGATGTCTCTTTGTTGCAAAGAATATAAGTTTTCTTACGTATGTTACGCACATACGTACTATGCGTAATGATCACTACGCCTATGTCAAGCAATAGAAACAAGTACAAATATATAATATTATTGCAAATAAAAGTTCTTTAAGTTTGTGAAAAATAAATAAAGGTTTATTACGTCATAAATTCTCATTTAGGAGATGAACAAAACAAGCATTTCGCTTTCGGGCAGATCCTTCTTTAGTCCACCTTTTTTTTTTTCTTTTTTTTTTTTTTTTTTTCGGTTTTGTAAATTTAATGTAAATTTAAATTTGTTTCAAATCAAATATGTCTAAACTAAAGTCTCATTAAATCTTCAGTATTAAACTTTTTCTGTCGCTGACAGACAACAGTGCGTTTTTCAAGCAAAATCAATAATTTAAATTGTCTTTAGAAAAAGCTGTATACTAAAGTATACATAAACTATTTTAAATTAGTATATGCTATTGATTTAGGGTTTCATATTGTAGGCTTTATGACTTATAAAGGAGAATTGATACACTTTCAGGGAAGGGAGGTAACTTTCAAAATCCTCTTGCCTCCTCTTCTGCAAAGGGGTCTACTTAACCCTTGTCCTGCTGAACCCGGATATACCCTGCATTTGCAACCAGTGTAGATCCAGATCAGTTGGCTTCTGAAGCCAACTGATCTGGATCTGCACTCTTTGCCATTAAGTATGTGAGTTTATAGCAATAATCCAGATCAAGTAATCTGATTGGCTGAAAATGAAAAGTAGGCGTGGCTTATGAATTTATTCAGCAGGACAATGGTCAAAAGGAAAGACTTTGCTCTTGATTCTTTCTTTCAACAGTATATCCCTTTTCAGAAGGGGATTAATCTGTAAGGAGGCCAACAGGATGTCACAAAAGTTGTCTTCCTGGTAAATAATGGCAAAAAAACAAAACAAAACAAACAAACAAGAAACAAAAAAAAAAAAAAAAAAAAAAAAAAAAAAAAAAAAAAAAAGACCGAGTAACCAGTCCCCTTAAAGTCTCTTTAAATGTTCAAAATAGCGGAATCCATAAAATCAATTTTAAAATCTAAAATCTTCAAACATCGAAAATCTCAGTTTCCTTCAGATTTTGATCAAAATTCGTACCTGTATAAAATTCAGTTCAGTGTCTTTCATTTTTGTCTAGACCTTTCTTTAAAGGTACTTTTGTCATCAACATTAGTCTTGTCTGTTCGAGAGTAGGAACTTTTATTACAAGCTCAAAACGTGTTGACCTCTACTTTTAATTACACCCCTACCTGCCCCCCCCCCCCCACCCCCCCCCCTCCCCCCTCGGCACGCGACTGTCAGTCCATAACTTCTTCCTAATCCCGTGATAACAGAAAACCGACGTTTAAGTACCGAAGATGCATGACATGGGAATACGAGGGACATCCAAAAAATAATGCGAACTTCTCTCTTAAATAGTAATTATTTGAAATATCACACTAACCTTAATAAAATCAATGAAATGCCCCTTGTGTTCTATTACCGGCCTCCACCGACTCTGCCGTTGTTACGCAACCGCGATCAAGCATCCGAACCTACTCGGCCACAGCATCTTCTAGTTCCTCTAAGTCCCCAAATCTAACTCCTCGCATTTTTCTTTCAGTCTAGGGAAAAGGTCGAAGTCACATGCACTGAGAGCTGGATAATAATAGACTTAGTTTTTGTTGTTGTGTTGATATTGGTTTCCGCTCAATAGCTTTTGCAGGGATGCATTGATTTCATTTGAAGTTTGCAAAACAATATATCATTGTAAAATACAGGTCAAGTTCGATATTGGTAATAATGCACAAACTTTTGCCAAGTTATGACCCCTTTTCAACTTAGTTTTTGTTGTTGGGGTAAAATACAGGGAAAAATACATTTCCCCGCAATAACTTTTGAAGGGATGCATTGATTTCATTAGAAGTTTGCAGAATGGTATATAATCAAAGCACAGAGGTCAAGTTTGATTTTGGCTCGGACCCATCAAGTATTGATGGGTCCGAGATTTTGGTAATAATTTGAAAACATTCGGTCGAACTATAGCCCTTTATTAACTTAATTGATAAAATTTAGACAAAGTAGTGAGGAGTCACCTATGGTGCTAGGACCGATTATTAGCACAAATACAATGTGTGTGTGTGTGTGTGTGTGTGTGTGTGTGTGTGTGTGTGTGTGTGTGTGTTTTCCCCTTTTTTCACATCAAATGGTTAGTGCTTTAAGCAGGCGACACATCCGATTCTCGGAATTCAAGTTTTGGTTGAAAATATATATCATATTTCACGAAGTATACATGGCTACAAACATAATGCTGTAAAAATACATAATAAAGACTCGGAAAGAAAGCAAAGATACTTATTTAGTTCTTTTCCTTTAATAATAACAACTGTGAAAAGAAGGCGAAGATCATGAACAAGTGATACTCTGAATTTATGGAACTGTATCTTAATAACTGTACATATGCATTCAAACAAACAATACAATCTAAAGTTTCAATCAGTTTCAAGTACTGAGAGAAAAGGTTTACTAAAGCAACGATAGAAACACGGATATACATTTTGTACATCAGTATTATGTATTTAATTGTGTATTTCAACACTTTCAGTAGACTATTAGCCTTGATGGAGATTATATATTAACACTGAATAGAAGAGAAAACGACTTGACTTTGAGTACATAAGAGAGCCAAGCTTTCTCCTTGATATATATTTATTATGTTAATGTCATGTATAATCAGCTGAGAGATAAATTCCAAAGTGTTTGTGTTTTCGACTTCAATTAGTTGTTGATCTTTCATATCGAGGGTTGAGCGCAAGACTAGCGTAAGTCAGATGGTTGTTTTTCCCCAAACCTAATCTCCTCACCATGAAGGTGTTATGAAGATTACAACATTTCTTTCTGTAAACAATGAAAATTTAGGTGCCATTGCTCATATGAGCAATGGCACCTAAATTTGCATTGTTTACAAAGGGGTCCAAGTTGCCCCTAAACAAGGGTTTCAAAAATATGTTTGAGTTACCATAGTCTTGCGCTCAACCCTCGATATAGAGATGTGAATGAACAGGCGTGTTCATTTACGTGAGAAGATGAGAGTTCCTGTTTTAGTTGGGTTGAAGAGCACCAGCCAGGATGCAGTCCATTGTGATATTACATTTAGGTCAAAATTAAGGCATACAGCAGCTGTCATTGGATTTTCCACTATGCTAAAAAGAATCGTGTAATCGACAAAAAGCCTTATGTTTGCTCCGGTGCCATTTACTATATTATTAATGTATAGTAGACACAGTAATGGCTCAAGAATTGTTCCCTGTTGGACACCAGCTAAAATGCTAATGCAGTCCGAGAAGCACCAGGAAGAACACGTCTTTGTTTCCTGTCAGAGAGATTACACCTGAACCAGTTAAGCACAACACCAGAGCTGCCTGCTGCTTCAAGTTTGTGAATATGACCGGCGTGTCATACACAGTCAAAAGCTTGCTTATATCACAGAAGACCGCGCGGACCTCTTTGCCATGATCTAGGACTTTACAGATAGTATTGTAGATCTCGTAAGTTGATTAACTTTCAAGTCGCCTGGTTATTGTAATTGCGTAGATGATTATATAAATATATGAAAACTAGTCTTTCAAATACTTGTCTTCAGATTTAGGGAAAGTGATTGGTCTGTAATTACCAGGCATGTATGAGTCATCTATTTTTAATATTGAGCAGACATTACCTTCTTTATACGATTCAGTTACAACACCAGTTTGAAGAGATAAATTAAAGAGAGTACAGAGGTGTAAAGAAATTTCAAACGCCAAATCTTTGAGAATACGATTGTTTATTCCATTTTATATCGAAGCTTTACCCATTTTTTTTTCAGCGACTAACTTAACTTAATTTTGGATAAGAACGATGCTACTTCATCTAGAATTTGTGACACATGATAATTCTGGTAGTGAAGCATTCTGCCCCTCTAACACTGTTTGGCTTTGAAAGAAATGGTTTAAGAGATTAATTTTTTTCCTTTTCATCCGTATATATCAATTCATTTCTTTCGAGAGATGAGATTTGGGATTTATTATTCTCATATTAAATAATAGATTTAAATGTAAATTACCAGTCTTTAGAAGAAAGAGATTTTAATTTATCAGTAATTTTGTCGTAGCTTGTCATTTTTTGAATCACGATGGACCGAAATAGTCTTATTTATTAGGGGTTTTCTTTAGTTTAGCCCACTATGAAGCTAGGTTTGTCTGTTTAGCTCTTTTATGTTTTCGTATACATATTTTTGAGATAAGAGGTATGCCATGATGGGTCTGATGGTCTTATTTTAGTTATTATATTTGATATATACTCTTTGACTAGAGATAGTAAATATGCGTAGTTATAATATGGGCGTAGTGTCTATGTCCTGGTCATGTAAAATGTCCCAGTCCATTACGAAAACACGCCTATTCAAATATATAGAACATTTCACCTCCAAAAACTGAAAATGTTCAGATAAAAAACTCTGATATTTTTCATATTTCTGCTCAAAACATAGATTGTGGGTACTCGTTAGAACCGCCCCGGGGTTTAAGAGCGTCAAAGTTATACAGGCATGTTTTCGCGATGCAGTGGATTTGCTTCTTTACAGATCATAGTTACAGATCAAAATACCAAATGAGATATGTGTATGGTTTTAGTTTTGCTGTGGAGAATTTAAATATGCCATATATTGAACAGTAGTATCACACTTTTTGTGTTCAAAAAGGATAATGCGTATGTTGGTTTATGGATTGGAACAAAGCAAAATGGTTACATAATGAATTGATTTTGCGTATAGTCTGATTGTTTAACTCTTTTGGCGCCAAATATCAGACGACATTTGTCGTCTGTTTTTTTTTTTTTTTTTTTTTTTTGTTGTTGTTGTTTTTTTTAACAAACTATCGCTTGGAAAGAAGTTTACATGTAAAGTTGAAAGACTGAATATCAAACAGCGTAGATCCTGATGAGCCGTCTCATCTGGATCTATGTTGTTTGCAAAAGCCTATTATTATCGCCTGTGGCAGTGAAAGAGTTAATAAATTAAAGTTGAAGTCTCCAGTTACAATAATATCATTTATACCAGTGTCTGTTGCTAGATGTAAAGAATCTACAAAAGACGTGAAGTATATAGATTACATGTATTTATTATGTCTTAATTGATTTTGATCAACTATGCACCAAGATTTTTTTTTTCTAAAGCTGGGTATTTCGACACATGCATTGCATTAGGTTTGCATTTATCTTTGAAGGGCAACGCAATATAAGTTGTAAGTATATCTTGGAGTAAAGTGCTTAACAAGCCATTTATTTTAATGCAAGAGTTTTCAAAATCAGCCAAGAAATAAGGAAGTTATGGTGGTTTGAATATATTTAAAATGGCTGTCATGGATGCCGCCATATTGTAGGCACTGTGACGTCGCACAGCCCAAATTAAATACGCAAAACCAATTATAAAAGCTTTTAATTCTAGTGAAAAACAATAATTTCCCCTAAAATAAATCAACTTTATGAGAATAACTACCTTTATGAAATGAATTTTAATTTTTTTATTTAGCCTCATTAAATAATCAAAATGGCGGCGCCCATTCCTCCAATGTTAAATTATTCTATGTCTATAACTTACTTAATTTGCCACCGATTTGATCAAATTTGTGTCAAAATTCATCGTTTGTAAAGTTCTTTACTTTAAATCACAATATCTTTTAAGGTTGCGTTCCCCTTTAAACAAATGGTAACGGTTGGGGCAAAATTCATATAAATTAGACCGGTAGTTTAGAATCTACTTCTTCAGAAGTCTCAAAATGTCTGTCGTTAGGTTGACTGTGGAAGTTGCAATTTTTTAATTTCCAGTAGCACTGAAGACCAAATTTTAAAATGCAACTTAATTGCCACAATATTGTTTGTAAAATTAAAATCTGTAATATTAATATAAGAGTATTTTTAAGGTCGTTATTTGTCCTTGCTCATTTGTTGCTACTTATTTAATAATCAGTTCAAGATGTTTACTGAACGAATACTCAGAGCAACATGCACATGCACGCATTCTGATCACGATATTTGTTGTTCGCTTCATTTGTACACTTTCGAGGGAGGCAAGTCTATCAAAATGTTTTATCTCTCTTGAAAAAAGGAGTCTTCTTTATTGGTACAAATCTTCCGTTTAGAGGAAACCTCTTTTCGGAAGGCAGACTGAAGGGACTTAATGTGCAGGAAAGCAAAAAGCCAGTCACAAAAGTTGTCTCCCTTACCAAAGGCGTAGCTTATGATAGAGTGGTATTCACCAAAAGAATATTTGATTCTTTACCATAGGGGCTGCTCTTAAAGGAAAGAATTTGCTCCCTGTGGGAGCAAATTCTTTCCTTTAAGAGTAGCCCCTATTTCGGAAGAGATTCTAGGCATAGTTTACAAGATTTTTACTGAGTGTACGTACAACAAAAGTCCGTTCTGGCTACGCACCTGCTTACAAAAAAGTGGAATATCTACCAAGTTTATCCAAACTTATTGCAACCATCGCTCCCGTAGATACAAGACAAACAAAGACTGATAATGGTTTGGTACTTTACGTCCCTTTCAATATTATCTAAATCATATCGAGACGGTGGAATGATGACAATGAAAGGCATTGTTTAATAAAGCGCCGTACAGTCATGAGCTGAATTCTCAGCGGAGTTCGAACCTTGGACCTCCAGATCCGGTCGGGGGCCACCAGGACGCTTCTAACAAACAGAGAAGACATAGAGACACTTGTAAGACTGCGCGGATGTGCATCATGCAGTGCTGATTCAGGCATTTCTGTACCCGTAGTTTGTAACCCAGTTCTTATAGTGCGGTTTATCTGTAGAAAAGATTAAACAAACAAAAAACATAAAAAAAAAAAAAAAAAAAAAAAAAAAAAAACGATCAATTATGATATAGTTCGCTTGTACGTTGTAGAATTCTAATGAATATGAACTATTGACATGTTTACATATTTAATGAAGCTTCGGAAATATGGTATATCACTAGAACGTCATGGGACCGTAATTTAACTACCCAATAAACAGTTTGTAGACACATCACCATGCAATGCGAGGGCTGACTGAAAAAAAAATATTTCTCATATGTAATGATTTACATTTGAGGGATTTTCAACATAATCCCCCTCAATGTCTATACACTTTTGCCAGCGATGTTGAATGGCCCTAATGCCACTTTTGAGGAAGTCCTTTCTTGACTGTCCAGAAAGTACTCATGTATAACATCATCATCTGACTGAAAATGGGTACCAGAAATGACATTTTTCAACTCTGCGAATAAATAGAGGTATGATTGAGCGAGAGGCAATTAAGGGAGGGGGGGGGTGATGTTGAATCAATTCCAAGCCACAATCATTAATGGCAGCAATAGCAATGACAGACATATGAGCTGGAGCATTGGCCAGGTGAAATAACGCAGCTTTACTAAGTTTCCCGAGGCGCTTGGCCTTAATATTTTCTAAGATGTTAACTGCCTTAGAAGTAAAGTGTAATTTGCTCCGTTGATTTTCTGCCCTTTTGGAGATACGATGCAGTCTTTGCCTTCTTTGGTGGGTGAGCCAGGGTGCTTCCATTGGGCTTTCATTGTTAAGGCTGTTGTTTGGATTCTGAGATGAAATGATGGACCCATTTTTGATCATCCATAGTCACAAACCTCAGCAGAAACTTGCCAGGGTCTGTCTCAAAAAGGTTCAGATTAGCACGCGACATATTCCAACTTGTATGCTTCTAATCAACTGTCAGAAGTCTGGGTTACCAAGTTGCTGAAAGTTTTCTTATATCCAGATCTTTCGTAAGAATGGAATGAAGTCTGTCCTGAGCAATCCCAACAACACAACTCGTCTGTCACCCATAACCATATCAGGGACTTTAGTGACTATTTCGAGAGTTGCCAAAGTCAGAGACAGGCCTTACTGAACGGGGTCATCCTCAAGGCTCTCTCTGCCACGCTTAAATTCTGCAACCTAGCTTCTTACGGTAACATATGAATAGGGCAGCCTTCCCCAGTGTTGCTACCATACCAGCATGAATACCCTTTGCTATATACTTTTAATGCAAATATTCAATCACCGCTCGTATGTGTTACCACTTCGACATAAACTGACCAAATGACACGGGCTGTGGTTACATAGCCGTAAATAACCAATAAATAACTGGGCTGAAAAATCCTTCAATACAAGGCTCAAAATTTATCAATCACCCCTCGTAGAACTGGCATTTTCTCATGGCAACGAGATAAGATATATGAATATAAACACCGTAATTCGGACAGACAGCTGTAAGCAAACAGTGCAGACCCAGATATGACGCTTCAGAACGCGGCGTCTGATCAGGGTCTACATTATTTGCCACTCATTAAGCAGTTTTAGATACATCAACACATACTAAAATTGACATTCAAATGTTAGTACAATTATGACAAAGAGGTAGGATGTTCCAATAAAACGGGTAGACACGGTATTCGGACAGACACGCCTGAGCAAACAGTGTAGACCCAGCTCTATGGCGTCTGATCAGAGTCTCCACTGTTTGCCACCGTCCAATAATTTCTAGACACATTAACAGGTAGCAAAATGACTTGTTCAAATTCAAGGACAATTGTGGTATTTAAAGGAGTCAAGGTATCCGAATATTAACCTTTAATGCGCTAATCAGAACTGCAACAGATCGCATTTTGAAACATTTTTTTTTTATTTTTCAAAGAGAATAGTCTTGACATTTCACGTGAATCGTCTGCCAAGCAGACGATTCACATGAAATATCAAGACTTATTTTCTCTTCAAAAAATTTATAGAAAAAAACAACAACAGAATGTCGTCTTCTACAAGTTTTGCTTGGCGCTTTAACATTTTAAAGGATTAAGTGTAAACGGGGACATTTTGTAATACCTAATGATACTGCGAAGGCAGCGTGCGCATCCGCCAAATTAGAATTTTAAAGACTTTAAAGAGGAAACATAGAGGGCTCTCGACACTATAAAATACTGGTGGAGATTCAAACTTCGTAGTTTACTATAGTGATATTTTTAAAAATACATGAGAAAGGAAATGACATATGATATATGAAGTTCACAGTTCATACTTCGCAATTCACGCTTCATACTTCACACTTTATACTTCATAATACACAGTTCATACTTCACAGCTCATAACTCACAGTTCATAACTCACAGTTCATACTTCATAGCTCATACTTCACAGTTCATGCTTCATATTTCATACTTCACATATCATACTTCGCAGTTTATAATTTACATACTTCACTGTTTGCACTTCACAGTTCATACATAACAGTTCATACTTCACAGTTCTTGCTTCATATTCATAATTCTTATATACTTAATAGTTCATACTTTACAGTTTAAACTTCACAGCTCATTCTTCACAGTTCATACATCACACTTCGCACTTTACAGTTCATAATTTAGAGTTCATAATTCACATTTCATACTTCAGAATTCATACTTCACATTTTATAGTTCATACTTCAAATTTCACAATTCACATTTCATACATCCATATTTCACTGTCCATACTTCACACGTACGTTCGCACAATACAGTTCAGACGTCAGTTTATACGTCACGCGTCAGTGTTCTACAAAAGACCGAAATAGACTTCATAGTTCATACTTCACAGTTCAGAATTCGTACTTCACAATTCACAGTTCACAGTTTTCTAGAAGTTTATTTTAGCTAAATAAGACAACTGGAAATGACATTTCAATATTCATACTTCAAAGTTCAGACTTCAAACTTCAAAGTTCATAGTCCTCAGTTCACACTTCATACTTCACAGTTCATAGTTCACAGTTGATAGATCACAGTTCACAGTTTATACTTCACAGTTCATTGTTCATAATTCACAGTTTATGGTTCATGGGGAATTTCAAAGTGTTGAGACTTACGTGCTTGTAATAGAAACTATTACAGGTATGCACACTGTTGTAGAAGCCATGGTAGCAGAACACTCGCGTTAATAAAATGTTTCGAATAGCTGCATTATGGCCCAGCTGGTACATAACGTTTATACAACGTCGCCTCAACGTCGATGCAACGTCATGACGTTGCAACGACGTTGAGGCGACGTTGTATAAACGTCATGTGCTCGCTGGGAGGGTATTTCATTTGGAACTGTTCGTGAAATTCTGACAGAACACTTGCAATTATAAAAAGTACATGAACGGCGAGTATCTCAATTTCTGACCAAAGAGCTAAGGGCCAGCAGAGGGAGATATGTTAGATAGATCTTATGGAAGTATAAAATCCCTGATGAAAGAAGACAAAATGAGCTCCTCACAGGTCTATTATATCGAACCTCAAAGGCGGGTAAATAATAAACACTGGCTAATGAAAGGACAAGAAAGACCGTCTGTAGCAAAACGATATCCCAGTAAGCATTCTTTATAAATCTATAGCTGGCCGTTATCGGCCCGTCAGGGTAGCTGACGGGCCGATAACGGCCCGCTATAGATTTATAAAGAATGCTAGCTGGGATCAACGTTCTAAACAGGTTCTATACAAACATAGTTTTTGTTCAATTCCAAAGGCCCTGTTGTGCAAATACCCAGTGCATCTCGCAGTTACTGGGAAGTATTACAGAGATAGTATACAAGCGAAAAAAACGCAAGTTTTCTTTTGGAGTAAAATAATATAAATACGAAAAATGATTTTGATCAAATATTTTAACGTATGTGTGCTTTGAACAATTTTGACCGATTTTTGAACGAAAACTTTAATCCTATACCAGTTAGCATGTCCACAGTGACGACTGATTCCTCAATAAAAAAAGTTATGGCACCAAAACCGAACTTGCTATTATTATTATTATTTTTTTTTTTTTTTTTTTCGTTTGTTTATTTCCGCTAGTATGTACTGAATTAAGTGAGAAAACATTGCGTTTCGTAATTTTGACCACGAACCTGTTTGAGAGGTTTACAATGGATTTGCACATAAGAGTAATATTGTACAGCAGTTTCTGACACTCCCTGTAAATTAATCTTATTTTTATAAGGCCAGTCAAAACGTTTGGAATTCCCCCGTACTTTATCCCTAACCCTAATCATGAATAGTGAAGTATGAATCATGAATTGTGAAGTCGGAACTATGACAGTGGCGTAGCTAGAACGGAATTATTTGTACGCAAATCCAGGAAAACTCTTGAAAATGTATACCTGGAAGCACTTCTAAAGTAGGGGCTACTCTTAAAGGAAAGAATTTGCTCCCAGAGGGAGCAAATTCTTTCCTTTAAGAGCAGCCCCTAATGTAAAGAGCCAAGTATTTTATGCTAATGCCACTTTATTGTAAAAAAGTTTCTTACGCATGGTACGCACTTGCGTATGTGCGTAATGAGCGCTACGCCTATGTATGAAGAATTAACTATGAACTGTGAAGAATGCACTATGAGTTGTGAAACATTAACAACGAATTATGAACTGTGAACTCTGCAATGTCAAGTATGAAAATAAAAGTAAAAAAAAGATTGCCTTTGGAAACAAAGAACACACTACAGATAGAGAATGGGAGCCTCGATTTTGTTGAGAAGCAGTAATGACATGAGCAGAACTCCACTTTCAAAGATACCACAATGGACCCAATAATCCCAAAGGAAATGAAAATTTAATCTGCACTATGGTGATGTACGGGGAGATTTTTTACGGCCGCCATACGGCACTAACACCAGCTACAGTGTAATAAAATATAAGTAAAAAAGATTTTTTACCAGAGGTCTTTTGTACAGTTGAACAGCATTCACTGTTCTACTTCACATTTCAAGCTTCATAGTTCCTACTTCACAGTTCAAAGTCCGTATTTCACTTTTCATTCTTCACAGCTCGTATTCCAGTTTTACATACTACAATTGACATTAGAATGCTAGTACAATTATGGTAAAGGGGTAAAGTGTTCCAATAAAAAGGGTAAACACGGTATTCGGACACACGGGCCTGAGCAAACAGTGTAGACCCAGCTCAAACGTCGCATTCTGTGGCATCTGATCAGAGTCTCCACTGTTTGCCACCCTTCCAGCAGTTTGTAGACACATTAACAGGTAGCAAAATAAATTCTTCAAATTCAAGGAGAAATATGGTATAAAAGGAGTCAAGGTGTTCGAATATTAACAGTCCAAAGTTCACAGCTCATATACAGGAGTATGAGTTTTGAGGTAGCAACTAAGAATTTTGAACTATTAATAGTAGAAACCATCACGAAAACATGCCTATATTATTTTGACCCCCTTAAACCCCACTTTTATAATGTAAAACTGGGGTTTACAGGGGTATACATTATTTTTCTTATTTCTGACCAAAAACATTGATTGTGGGTACTCGTTAGAACCGCCTCGGCTATGTTTTAGCAGAAATGTGGAAAAATATCAGAGTTTTTTATCTGAAAATTTTCAGTTTTTGGAGGTGAAATTTTCTATATATTTGAATAGGCATGTTTTCGTAATGGTTTAACTGTGAAGTGTAAGGTATGAACTATGAATTAGTAATTATGGACTGTGAAGTATGAATTGCGAACTATGAATTAGGAAGAAGGAACTGTGAATGATAATTTATGAACTGAGATGTATGAAATATGAGGTATGAAATACGGAATATGAATGCTATTTTTACAGTGATGCGGCCTAACAATATTTGCACGAGTAGGCAGTGAAACAAAACGGAAAGAAATAATAAAGAAAAAACAACAACAACAAAAAAAAATGAATAAGCAACAACAAAACTCTCTCACGGTCTCTCTTCCTGTCATACCGCTCTCTATGTCTCTCTCTCTCTCTCTCTCTCTCTCTCTCTCTCTCTCTCTCTCTCTCTCTCAACAAGGTTACACTATTAGCTTCTTCGCAGAAGTATAGCTACTAATCAGTAAAAGGAAATGCACAAGTGTGAATCAAACGGTAAGGGTTAGACAAACATTGTGTGTACTAATTTTTACTTGCATATTTAATTAATGGTAAACTTGGAAACTTAATTGTGATCTACATGGGCGTGGTTAAGTTCGCGCTGCGAAGTCGGTCAATTTCCAGTTTCTGCTGACTCATTTATATCAGAGAATCCACAGTATCTTAATTGTGTCAAGACAAATATTTGTACCTATCGTCAAGGAGAGGACAGATACAGACCTGCCTCACTTAATGGCCTTTACCACTCTATGGGCAAATTCAGCAGACGGCAAACTGATGATATTTTATTACATTATTTTTTCGGGAAAATTGGCTTTGACTTTTCGAACAAATTGTCTCCTTTAACTTACATGAAAGATTAAATACTATTTTCTGGGAAAATTAGAAAGATATCAAAATGTCGTCTGCTGAAACTTTACCCAGCAGGCTCAGCATTAATATATTCATATGGCGACGTTAACATTCTAATAAAACCCTGTCTGGGCTTTGTCCAAGCTATGAATAATTCACATGTATACGTGCAGAGGACGGTTCAACCTTTAACCTGCTGAATTCAAATTTCACCAGACGACATTTCAAAATATTTTCTTATTCTTTATTGAAAGTGGGATCATGCAATTTGTTTCCAAAGGATACAGTTTGAATGAAATGTCAAACTCTGTTTCAAAGAAAAAAAAAAGAAACGAGAAATGTTTCCAAAGGACACGAATGCCCCCGCCTGAAAAACAAACGCAAATTGCTAACGCCGGACGCGGACGGAGACGGACGGACGGAAGGACGGAAAGGGGTACCACTATATGCCCTTTTCACCATTCTTCGAATGACGGGAGCATAAATAATATCGCAAAGTCGTCTGCTGAAGTTACTGCAAATATATGGGAATAGGTAGGTCAATCTGGTTACATGCCATTTGTTTGTTATGAATGAAGCATATTTAATGCGCAACGCAAGTCAAGACCCTTATGCCGTGTTCGAAAGGCGAAAGCCCAGATCAGACTGTCCATCTGCGCAGGCTGATCTGGGCTCTACCTGTTCGTTGGATGATTTATTCTTCATTATCGTCCGATTCTGTAACCAGGCAACGAAGACCATGATCAGCTTAAGGAGGCTGAAATGAGCCTTTCTTGCAACATACGTGATGTGGGCTCTTTTCTTATGTTCAGCTTCAATATATGCTTCATTTTCATTAACACTAATTTCATTCTGTGCGTCTAGACAAGATAAAAGGGACTTAGCACAGTATGTGATCAACTAAGGCCCAGATTCACCAGAACAGATCTTTCTGAATCTTCAAGTTTGTTCAGTACAATTTACAATTAGTGTTGATAGGTAAGGAGCGAAGGCCTCAGTCAGGCTGCTGTGACAGGTCTGATCTTTGCATCCAGCGTTCGCATTCGCGTTCGTTTCCTTTTGATGTGACGGGTATAATGCAAAAACGACGGGTATAATGTGAAAAGCGGACGGTAAAGACCCTGATCAGACTGCGCATGCGCATGCGCAGTCTGATCAGGGCCTTCACTGTCCGCTAACAGAATCATTGGCTACTATAGAAGGTATGAATGGACAAAGGCCCAGACAATACTTTGCGCATGCGCAGGATGATCTGAATCGGTGCATTTTTCGCGTGTTTGAAGGCTCTGTTTCGCTTGATGAAGCCCAATTAGAACTGAATACTTGTCAGTCACTTGAAATAAACGTAATTAAATTGTAAATCATGTTTTCGAACGTCAAGAGGCACAATTTCGTAAATAGATCGTTTGACAACCTATTATCGACGGCAGTGTACGATGTTTATTCTAATAAAGAGACGAAATCTGATAACATTTTTTAATATTCAAAGTCAAAGAGCAGATGTCAATTGACCAAATGTATTTCAAAATAACGAACTATCATCAAAATCAATCAACATAAATTATATATTGATGTCATAAGTAGAGATTTTTAGATACATATGTACTTTAGTAAACGTTAAGAACTTAAGAGTGTCTATCAAAATAAAATAAGAATAAAACAAAGTACATTCCAATTAACTTTGAACCATAGTACCATATAAGTATCTTTATGTACGGAGGTAGGTAGGTAAGTAGGTAGGTAGGTAGGCATGTACGTACATACATACGTATGCACGTGTGTATGTATGTATGTATGTATGTATGTACGAATGTATGTATGTAACGTGTGTAAGCATGCTTGTCGGTATGTCTGTCTGCATACATTACGAAAACACGCCTATTCAAATATATTGAAAATTTCACCACGAAAATTTTCAGATAAAATTCTTATATTTTTTTCATATTTCTGCTCAAAACATAGATTGTGGGTACTCGTTAGAACCGCATCTCCGATGCGGTTCTAACGAGTACCCACAATCTATGTTTTTGAGTAGAAATAAGAAAAATAATTCATACCCCTGTAAACCCCAGTTTTACTATATAAAAGTGGGGTTTAATGGGGTCAAAATTATATAGGTATAGTTTCGTGATGCATGGAATGTATGTACACAGTAAAAAAAAAATCCCCTAGCTTTTTATGGTAATCACTGGCAACTGGCTGCTAGTGCATTCACCGTTACTTTTTTACGGGCACTTGTAGAACTTTTGCAGGAATTATCTCGTACAACAGGGTAAGTGTGGGTAGGCTTTAGATACGGTGCGGTAGTTAACATCCTACTCTGCTCTACATTACGTGTCTTACCCTACTATGCCCTGCCTAGCGAGGTGAATCCCATATATATATAAGTAGTATACGTTGCCACTATTCAACGGGCGCCCGTAAAAAAATAACGGTAAAAGCGCTCAGTTATTTTACCGTAAAATCTACAGGTTTTTCTTATAGAATGTATGTATGTGCGTGTGTATGTACGTGTTTATGTGCTAGTGGATATAATTCTGTCATTCTCCTGATATTATGAGCCGCTACATCAGAAAACGTACCTTCGGGCATATGCACCCAGTGAAGATTCACTGTTGTTGCTTATATGTACAGTCGAACTTCAATGGCTCGAACATCATTGGGACTATGGAAATTTGTTCGAGATATGGGTAGTTCGAGCCACTGAGGGTTAATTATGGCGCAAGGTCGGGAAACAAATGGTCTTCTATACAATAATTGTATGTTGAGTGTACTCATTAGAATCGCCTCGCTGAGGCGATTCTAATGAGTACACACAACATACAATTTCATGATAAAATCAGAACATTTACCTTAATATTTGTTTTCTGGACCTATCGGAAGAATTTCATAGGGACTTTAAAACGAGTTCGAATGATCCATGGTAAACGAGCCATCGGTGTTCGAGCTATTGAGATTATACTGTATTTGAATAACGTTGCCTCGAAGTTGTTGAAAAGACTTGTTTCAGTCTTGTGTACCTACTGAGACATAACCTATATAAAATACGACTTAAGTCGCAATGCAGATTTGAGTTTGAGTTTACGGCCTAGTCAACACTGTTAAAGTCATATCGAGCAGTTCATTTAACATGCTCACACGTTTTCCTGGGTTAAGCGGTTAACAAGTACTTGTGTACTTAATTTCACCAGTAATGTCAACTGCTGTTCTTGTATCAACGGAATGGAGAAGAATGACTACAGAAATTAATTCATGATTATTAATCTCCAATAACATAATGTGGCCGAGCTGGGGTTCGAACTTGCTATCCCTGAATCTGAAGTCAGACGCGCTACCATTAAGTCCCTAGAAAATGAGTGGGTAGACAACTTGAAGGCTGCTGTCTATACATTTATTATGTCACTGTGCTCCGTTAAGTTCCGTGTGACCCAGTTACGGTGACTGATCTGTCTATCAATACTCAATACGGGCCGCGTCACGACAAAAGGAGCCTTTAGCAAATACAATGTTTATGCAAAGAATGATGTTCCGGGCATCCGCGCAATCTGATCGGACCTCTCAATTTTCTTGACTTACCCGATTTAACTGGTTAAAACAATGACCTGGTCTAGTTTTGTTGGGGTTCTCTTTCGCTGATCACTCCTTTTTGTAACTGAATTCCAGACATAAGTAGCGAAAGATTTAGACACGTATCAGACACATAACGTGGGGTCTGATAAGGGTCTTCAGTATTCGCCACTCATCCAACATGTTTCGACTTATTAGCTGGTAGGGGGCTGTTCAACTTTTGAAAGAAGTTATCTCATTAAGGCCTACCAGACTCTTTTACTCCTTGAACGGCCCATTTTCAATTTAAGAGAAGTCTGGTTTGGTTCGCTTTTTTTATTTTGGTCTTTAAAAAAAAATCTTATACTTAACACAAACAGTGTTAGACCTTGATCAGACGCCGCGAAACGCGGCGTCTGATCAGGGTTTAACACTGTTTGCCTAGATCACTTATAGGACACACTAAGCATCGATAGGTTAAGATGCCCGAATAATTAGAGTAAATACGGTATACATATACTTAGGTCCCTTTTTACGAGACACGGTTCTATTACAGGATTTCAGTGTTCGCTTCATTGGCTGCATTTCAATGTGATAAAAATATGATGTGCAAGTTGAGAAAAGGGACCTTATGCGAACAGCGAAAGCCCAGATCATCCTGCGCATCCGCGCAATCTGATCAGGGCTTTCTCTGTTCTTCGATAATATAAAACATATACTTCGTAAGCGGACAACATGCAGTAGGCTTTGGTCAGATTGTTGTTATTTACATGGAATAACAAAGCTGACCCAATTTTCTTGTGGATAAATTAAAGGTCATCCGTTTGTCTAACGAAGTCGCCTTCAGAGTGCAATGAAGTGTATAGAGTTAAAAGCATGTTTTTAATTAGTTTTATATGTCAATTATTGATTGGGTCCATCAGAAGAAAAGGTGTCTTTCAGGCATATTTCGGACACTGAAGCCCTGGATCAGTCTGCGTATCGTACAGACAGTGAAGCCAGGTCCAGTAGACGCACAGTATCGTCAAATTTCGCTACGTGAATCGTAGCGCGAGATAAAATATCTACTGACATGGGTGTCCAGCGAAGATTCTGATCAGACAGCGCAACCGCAGTCTGGTCAGAGACTTCAATGGACTCCTCCTGAATAGCAAATGGTCCAAGATCCCCTCATGTGGTCAATGAAAAGTGATTGGAATGATCTGGTTCTTTGTTTAGCACATGTATTAACACATTCAGCCCTGTAGACCAATATAGATATCTTTGCAAACAGTGTAGATCCAGATGAGACGGCTCATAATGAGCCGTCTCATCTGGATCTACGCTGTTTGCAATTCTGTTCTTGATTTACAATTGTTACCCTTTTGGCAGCAACGGATGTGTCCAAATGCAAACATGGAAGAGTTTATTTCTGAAACACTGGGTTGAAAATCTCATCGTGTAGCTAAAGTTACTAAAATGCAAGTTCAGTCCTTTCATTTAACCTTTTCATCCATACAGACCAATATAGATACCTTTGTAAACAGTGCAGATCCTGATGAGACCGCTCGTAACGAGCCGTATCATCAGGGTTAAACTGTTTGCCAGTCTGTTATTTATATTTGACCGTAGCCCCTATTTGCAGAATGAATGTGTCCAAATTCAGAGATGGAAAAGTCCATTTCAAAACGTCAGAACGAAAAGGCTAAACTGCATCTAACCCTTCTTTTAAAGGATGATTTCTCAGCTACTCTAGATGTTACGAACATTACAGAAACACAAGTTTTTTTCTCCAAACTGATTTGCCAGTGACTTTGGTTTGATTATACGTATATGATCTGTAGAATTAATTAGGAGAAGTCTGATACTCAGAGTTTCAAAAACATACAATTAACACGATTATATGTTCAAAATGATTGTCTGAAGAGTCTGCACTCATTGTTAGATCAATTAAAAACAAAAACAAAAAAAAAAAAAACACACACACACACAACGTTTATAAAGTATAACCAGCATTTGGTTGATTATATAATTATCTCTCTTGACCAAACTTGGCTACGTAGCCTCGTAATTAATAATAACCTATGGATGGAGACAGTATTTTCTCCAGTAATAATATGTTGATATGTAGCTTTCAGAAGCATATCAAATTAGGATTAGCATTTCTGATAACAAAATGAAAGATTATAATTTTGTTTGCGTTTTTTTTTCTGTTACAATGTACCAGCAATTTCTTGATAAATTAAATATATAAACTGGCGATAAAATATTCAAGAGTAGGGATCTTTTGGAAACCTATAATGTTTCGAAACAGGAACAACAGTGAGCAAACAGTGTAGACCAGATCACTTATCCAGCAATAGATAGTAAAATGGACTTGTTTAAATTTTAGGAATAGTACGGTAAGGGATTAAGGTGTCCGAATATTTATGGTAGATACATATATTTGTACTTGTGCGATAGCTAGAGAGGCACAGTAGTCGAGAGATTAAAATATTTGACTGCTGTGCTGAAGGTTGCGGGTTCGAAACCCATGCAGCTCAGACCCTCGACTAGAAACTCTCTATTCACCCAGTAGTAAATTGGTAGCCTTAGCAAGCAATTTCAGTACTTTAAGCTTAAAACTTTCTTTAAAGTGCTAAACTTATTCTCCTAAGGCTACCTTAGGGAGCAAAGTCGGTACTTCAAGATTAATTAGGCTATAAGAAGGGTACACATTCAGGTGAGAAACAAGTACAATGAGCTCCCGTCGTGATGGCGCGGTCTTACGTAAAAACGCCCTATTCGTGCAACTGACAATGTAATATAAAACATTATGAAGGTGCTGATGTATAGCGGCCCGGGTACGAAACCATATCCCTTTAAGTACTAAACAAATTTGGTCTAGTAGCAGACGACATTTGAAAATTGCTTTTGCTATTATTATTATTATATTTTTTTTTTTCAGAGAAAATAAGACTTGTTATGCCTACGATTCACATGAAATAACAAGTCCTATTTTTCTCTGAAAAAAAAAATAGTTTTTTTTTTTTTTTTTTTTAATCAATGGCGTCTGCTGTTGTTGTGATTAGCACTTTAACGGCTAATACGATTGTTTAATAATAGTGTCATACCGTGCATGACACAGGCCGAAAGCCCCTGGACAAGTGACAATTCCCACAGCATTGCAACAATGCTGACACAAAATTGTACAAATATAGTAGATAATTTAATAACAAACGCCAAAACAGAAATTCACGTTTAAACAAACATGAAACTTTTCAAACAGTACAAGTCATAATACTTTTACTGTAATATCTAAAATGAATTTATAAATTATTGTACTTATCCTAAATATCGGGGCCACTTAACTCCTGACCATGCATTTCCTTAAATTTGAAAAAAAAAAAAAAAAAAAAAAAAAAAAAATGTTCCATTTAACTACCTGCTGCCGTGTCTAAATATTGCTAGATGAGATGCAAACAGTGCAGACCCGGATCAGACGCCGCGTCGGCGTCTGATCTGGATCTACACGGTTTGCTCAAGTCTGTCTGTCCCAGTATTTAGGGTAAATACGGTAGATAAAAGCCAGGGAAAACAAATAAAAGCTGATCGATGGTGAAAAGAGTACTAAAGAACGTGTGTACACATGCATTTTTTTTTGTTCCTTTTTTCTGAAAAAAAAGAAGAAAAAAAAAAAAAAAAAAAAGAAAATATGTCAGTCAGAAAAGTAAACAATACTCGACACAATCCTATTTTCATACAATATGTAGCATACCTATTTAAATATATATACTTTAAGCCATTACTCTAGGTAAGCCCTTTTTTCAGCCATAATGTAATATAATAGATAATAATGTAATATAGTAATATATGATAATAAAAACATATGTTATGGGTACTCATTAGAAGCGCCTCGCAGAGGCGCTTCTAATGAATACCCATAACATATGTTTTCGAAAAGAATTAAAATATTCTCAAGTTGATATCCCTTTTAACTGGAACTATTTAATCCTTTCATCCCTGAGTTTCTAAAGTGGACCACTCCATTTTTTTAAATCTGGTCAGGACCATTATTCGAAAAAGGGGGCAAAAATCAAATAAGAATGGCCATCTCATCTTGGTCTACACTGTTTGAAGAGATTAATGGTTTGGTCTGCAGGGCTGAAAGGATTAAATTATGATAATATCACCATATGAATACAAGAGATGTAAGGTAGATTTGGCACAAAGCACATTAATGCAGACTTACATTGTATTCAGTGCAAAAATAGGGTTTATAAACTTCAGACTTATGAATATTCGCCAAAATATTCCCCTTTTAATGTAGACCTCCGCATACCCACGTCTTTTACTCCATATTACAGGGGAACATGGGAGTGTATCATAGTCGTCGTCTCAACGATGACTTTATTGGCTCACTCTGCTCCAAGTCAGCTTATGCCATGGTCTGTTTTCCGTCGTCCGTCATCCGGCGTCCGTCGTTAACTTTTCACATTTTCGGCATCACCTCCAGAACCATAAGATGGATTTAGCTGAAACTTAGTGGGAGGCATTGTGGCAACATGCAGAGTCAGAATTGCTAAAATTGTTCCGTTCCGATATCCAAGATAGCCGCCATGGCGGCCATCTTGAAATTCTTCAATCGACATCTCCTCCCAAACCGTAAGTCGGATTGAGCCCAAACTTGATGGAGGACATCAAAGTGACATAGAGATTCAGAATTTCTAAAATCGTTCCATTCCGATATCCAAGATGGCTATCTTGAAATTCTTCAAACGACATCTCCCCTGCCCCCACCCCCACCCCATCCCACCCCCAAACCATGTCAGATTGAGCCGAAACTTGATGGGAGGCATCAGAGCGACATAGAGATTCAGAATTGCTAAAATCGTTCCGTTCTGATATCCAAGATGGCCTCTTGAAATTCTTCAAAAGACATCGCCTCCCAAACCATACGTTGGACTGACCCGAAACTTGAATGGGAGGCATCGGCGCGACAAAGAAATTCAGAACTGCTAAAGTCGTTTCGTTCGGATATTCAAGTTGGTCGCCATGGCGGCCATCTTGAAATTCTTCAAACAACATGTTTTCCCAAACCATAAGTCAGATTGAGCCGAAACTGGATGGGATGCATCGGAGCGATATAGAGATTCAGAACTGCTAAAATCGTTCCGTTTCGATATCCATGATGGCCGCCATGGTGCCATCTTGAAATTCTTCAAACGACATCTCCTCCCAAACCGGATTGAGCCCAAACTTGATGGGAGGTATCACAGTGACCTAGAGATTCAAAATCGTTCCATTCCAATATCCAAGATGGCTGCCACAGTGGCCATCTTGAAATTCTTTAAATCTCCCCCAAACCCATGTCAGATTGAGCCGAAACTTGATGGGAGTCATCGGAGAGACGTAGAGATTCAGAATAGCTAGAATCATTCCGTTCTCATGTCCAAGATGACCGCATGTCGGCCATCTTGAACATCTTCAAACGACATCTCCTCCAAAATCGTAAGTCAGATTGAGTCGAAACTTGACGGGGGAGGGGTGGGGTGTGTGCATTGGAGCGACATAGAGATTCAGAATTGCTTAAATCGTTCTGTTCCGATATCCAAGATGGCTGCCATAGCGGTCATCTTGAAATTCTTCAAATAACATCTCCTCCCAAATCGTAAATTGGATTGAGCCGAAACATGATGGGAAGCATTGGAATGACATAGACAGCTAAACTATTTTCGTTCGG
The DNA here is from genome assembly GCA_964016985.1 of Anodontia alba. NCBI lineage: Eukaryota > Metazoa > Mollusca > Bivalvia > Lucinida > Lucinidae > Anodontia > Anodontia alba. The sequence goes on from OZ024831.1 coordinate 45,334,628, forward strand.
CTATCAAGATGGCCGCCAAAGTGGCCATCTTGAAAATCTTGAAATCACATCTGCTTCCCCGACCCTAAGTCAGCCTGTCAAAATTTGGTGAATGGCATGGGGTCACATGGAGGTTTAGAATTGCTAAAATCATTCCATTCCGATAGCCAAGAAGGCAGCCCTGTTAGCCATTTTGAAAATCTTCAAACGACATCTCCTCCTAAACTGTAAGTCAAATTGAGCTGAAACTTGTTGGGAGGCATCGGGGTGATTTGGAGATTTAGAATTGCTAAATACGTTCCGTTCCAATATCCAAGCTGGCCACCATGGTGGCCATCTTGAAAATCTTGTAACGACATCTGTTCCAAAATAGTAAGTCGGATTGAGCTGAAACTTGGTGGGAGGCATTGAGGAGATGGAAATTCAGAACTGCTAAATTGGTTCCATTCCAACATCCAAGATGGCCGCCACGGTGGAGGCATTGGGCCGACATGGAGATTCAGAATTGCTAAATCATTTTGTTACGATATCCACGATGGCCGCCACAGCAGCCACCTTGAAGATCTTCAATTATCAGCTTATGCCATGGTCTGTTGACCATGGTCCGTCCCTCATCTATATGTCCGTCAGCAACTTTTCACGTTTTCAACCTTTTCATCAGAATCATTTTCATGATGGCTGCCATGGCGGCCATCTTAAAAGTCTTCAATTGTTATCTGCTCCCGAACAGTAAGTCTGATTGAGCGGGAACTTGGTGGAAGGCATTGGGACAGCATGGAAATTTAGAATTGCTAAAATGGCTCTATTCTGATATCTTGAAACTCTTCGAACAATATCAGATTCTGGATTGCTAAAGGCAATCTGATCTGTTAGCCAAGATGGCCACCGTGGCACAATGTAACATGTCATGATCAGCCTAATCCAGGTGAGCGATATCTGGCCCACGTGGGCCTCTAGTTATGATATAGGAGCTTGAAGGGTTTTTTTTATCATATCGTAAATGACCTTATCGATTTTCAAAGAAAATCGAAGGACGAACACTTCACAGTTCATAAAATAGGTTTTTGGGTGAATGTCGTTGTAAGTAACCAACATACAGACTAGAGCATATGCTCTTGCGAACTGGAAACCAAAAAATCTTCCGCCGCACATTACATTTGGCATTAGCTTGCCTATACATGTACTACTCGTACACCACAGCGGTTTAAATCACGAAACAACCCTCCGGACAGTCACTAGATATGTTCGTCATTTTGTTTTCAGACGTCATCTAGGGTCGATTTAGTATTCGTGATCTGATTGGCTGATGGTTTTGACGTTAAAAGAAGTGACCGATTTCAACCAATCAGATTGTGAATACAAATTACCCCGGATTCGCATCAACAAACAAGATGGCGAATGTATCCATTGACTGTCCGCAGGGAGGTTCGATGAATGAATCCTATTTACTGTTGTATATAAACGATCCACTGCCAACGGTAAGATCTCAGCTAGCATTCTTTATAAATCTACAGCGGACCGTTATCGGCCCGTCAGCTACCCTGACGGGCCGATAACAGCCCGCTGTAGATTTATAAAGAATGCTTACTGGGATGCGGCGGATGGTTACTGGTCCCATTTGCAGTAACAAGAGTATATAAACTAGTCTGTATGCGATTATTCGCCAAGATACCAACACGAAATGTATCTTATCAGCTGTGAAGTGTCCATCCTTCGATTTTCTTCGAAAACCATATAGTCTATATGAAAAATAATAACTTTAAGCTGCTATGTATTACGATAGTGTTTTGGTTGAAGAAAGCTTGACCCTGAGTATGGAATGTAACTTCACAACTTTTTACCTGGAGCCTGCCAAAACCGAAATGCAAATCAGTGTACGTAATTGGAAGAGGCGCCCCCACCATTCACCGCTACTTCCCACCCCATCCTTCACGACCTCGCAGTCACTCTCTTTCTCTCTCTCTCTTCCTCTCTCTCTCTAACAAGACTGGCCAGCATATGAGTGTAAAGATTCAATTAAACCAACAGACGCGCCTCGTCAATTGAGGGTCATTACTTTACGTATATGCATTCTACGGTATCCTATAGTTCTGCAAGCCAACATCGCAGTCTCTGGTCAGGACACCCGATCATAGTCTAATCAGGGTTATTCAGTTTAACTCACCCTTAATATTTACCATGTTGCGGGCAAATTCAGCAGACGACAAAATGATGATATTTTTATTATCATGTTTCCTAGAAGATAGGATCTGACACTTCATGCAAAGAAACTCTGCAAATCTGAGCGAAAGCACCAACAACGAAAAACCAGTGTCAGTGTGCTATCACCTGAAGATTCTTCGTCAGAAAGAACTTTCAGGCTTCAAGGAACACACTCAGAGTACATAACGAAAACATGCCTATATAGTTTTGACCCTCTTAAACCCCACTTTTGTATAGTAAAACTGGGGTTTACAGAGGTAAACATTATTTTTCTTATTTCTACGCAAAAAACATAGATTGTGAGTGCCGAGGCGGTTCTAACGAGTACCCTACAGTGTATGTTTTGAGCAGAAATAAGAAAAATATCAGAATTTTTATATGAAAACTTTCAGTTTTTGGTGGTGGAATTTTCAATATATTTGAATAGATGTGTTTTCGTAATGAATTGCACTGTAGGCATCACATTTAAAAGTCAAGTTGGTCATAATATGATTGGTTGGCTTGGAGTTTAACAGCCCAGTCATCACTATTCAGATCCTGTCGAACCGGTCAATTTACCTAACCATACTTTTCCTGACCAGTCTAGCGCGATCTGAGTGATCCACCGAGACCGGTACTCATAGTAGGAAATGATTGTAGACTGTTTCATTGTGTAGTTTTATCTATTTAGAAGCTATGCTATGGTTTAGAAATGATTGAGAAACATCACTATTAAAATTAAATGTTTAGAAAGATTCTCGCATGCAAAATTGATTGGTCAGCCCCAAAAATTTACTGCCTATTCTAGTTATGTTAATACATATATATACTCATGGTACATATCAGCACATCACGAAAACATGCCTATATAATTTTGACCCCCTTAAACACCACTTTTATATAGTAAAACTATTCTTCTGTTTCTGCTCAAAAACATAAATTGTGGATACTCGTTAAAACCGCCTTGTCAAGGCGGTTCTAACGAGTACCCACAACCTCTGTTTTTTGCAGAAATATGAAAACAATCAGAGTTTTTTATCTGAAAATTTTCAGTTTTTGGAGGTGAAATTTTCTGTATGTTTGAATAGGCATGTTTTCGTAATGATACGCTCCACTTGGAATATACTCCATTTTCTAGGAATGTTCGGATACTTTTTAATGAGCATTCCTACCCAGCTAACATTCTACTTAAACGCTCAGCATACTGCTAAAAATCGCAGTGGGTGACAGAAAACAGGCTTTGGCATTTCATGCAAACTCTCTCAGCCTGCTTTTGTATGAAATGTCACTGTCTGTTTTCTGGGACAAATAAAACAAAATATCATCAATTTGTCATCTGCTGAATCTGCCCATAGAGTGGTTAAGGTCTGTAAATCTATATTAATAATCTGTATTATCGGCCAGACAGGAATCCTGTCGGGCCAACAACGGTCCGATTTTGATTTAAGTCGATTGCTCGTTGGGTTATTTTTTCATATATTGTTAACAAGGCATTTCTGTGTGAAAGAATTAAATTTTAACTATGTGGCAAACAGTACAGAACCTGATCAGAAAGTTTCTTCAGAAGCATTCTGATCTAAATCTACACTGTTTTCTCAAGCATATTCCTGAGTTTTTGTGTCCGAATTTTATGGAATATATGGTAATTAAAATTTTGAGCTCACAGGGCGGTTTAACCCATTTATGCCTAACGTCCCATAAAATGGGTAATCGTCAAACAGTGTAGACCCAGATCAGACGCCGCAAAACGCGGCATCTGATCAGGGTCTACATGTTTTGCATTAAACACAGGAATTTCTAAAAAAAAAATGGTAATCATAACTAGAACTCCGAGAATCGGATGTGTCGCCTGCTAAAACCGCCAACCATTTGATATGAAAAAGGAAAAAAAAAACACTGGTCCTTATAATCGCTCCTATCCCTAAAGGCAAACCCTCACTACTGTGTCTATTTTATTAATCAAGTAAATGAAGGGCTATAATTCAACCGATTTTTTTTTTTTTTTTTTTTTTTTTTTTTTTTTTTTGATGCTTACAAAGATCAAACTTGACCTCTATGCTATCATAATATACCATTCTGCGAACTTCGAATGAAATAAATGCATCTCGTCAAAAGTTATTGAAGGGAAACAATATCTTTACCTGCTATTTTATCCCAACAACAAAAACTAAGTCGAAATAGGGCCATAACTTGGCCAAAATTTCGCAGGCGATTACCAATATCGAACTTGACCTGTATTTTACAGTGATATATCCTTCTGCAAACTTTCAATAAAATTAATGCATCCTTGCAAAAGTTATTAAGCGGAAACCAATATCAACACACAAAGAAAAACTAAGTCGAAAAAGGCCCATAACTCAGCCAAAATTTTGCGGATGATGACTAATATCGAGCCTGACCTGTATTTTACAATGATATATCCTTCTGCAAACTTTCAATAAAATCAATGCATCCCTGCAAGTTATTGATCGGAAACCAATATCAACACACCAACAAAACCGAAGTCAAAAAATGGCCATAACTCAGCCAAAATTTGGCGGATGATCACAAATATCGAACTTGACCTGTATTTTATAGTGATAAAAAGTTCTGCAAAATTTGAATGAAATCAATACATCCCTTCAAAATTATTGAACGAAAAGAGTAACGACGACACCGCCGACGACGACGACGCGGACAGACAACATGATCCCTATGTATCTGCCATGCTACGCAGGCGACATAAAAAGTAAACAGACACTCCTTCTATTGGAAATAGACCTGTCCAAAGAATTAATGCAGAAGAGTCCACTCAGCATATCCCATAGAAAATCTGATTGAGGGAAGAAACTGTTAAAGACCAGTAGCAAATTATTAAAAAGCTGTTATTTCCCTTGTTATAGTTTGTAGATGATAGATGAAGTAAGTGGCTTTTGAAATTTGACACGCAGCATGTGAAAACGGCGCGTATGCCACATGCGAACATCGAAGGCCAAATCAGCATGTGCATCAGTGCAGTTAGTTAAGGGCATTCTCTGTTTGTAGATGTATTCTACAATAGCCACTGATTCTGCCAGGGGACAACGAAGGCCCTGATCAGCCTGCGCGAATGCTTAGGCTGATCTGGGCCTACGTTGTCCGAGAATCGCATGCCTTTTCGTGCGTTGCGCATCATTTGTCCGTAATAAGGACTATTTAATTCTGAGTGGAGTCGGTGATTCTTTTTTAACACAAGAAGTACGATACAACTGTCCAAAAAATGATATATGTAAACTCCCCGACGCTAAACTAAAACCATACACACCGCGGTCTCATTTGGTATTGTGAACAAAGTAACTACGAACTGTTGTAAACGATTTGATTGCAAACAGTACTCCTTCAAAACAACGGTATAAAATGACACACCAGTTCCTCTTACCTAAATGTGATAAACAGAATATCCTTTTCTAGGAAAAACCACCAGATTGTTGAAACGGATCCCAAGAAAGTTCAGGTTTTGAATAAGTATTTTACCGAACATATCAAATTATATGAATGCAGCGCTGACTTGCATTTATTTCAACCTCCTATTTATGAAACACTGACTATATATAATAATCAGTAAGAGAAGCCATCAATCGCAAAGCACAGGCCCAGTTCTCGTCAGCCAAAAACTTTGGAAAGAAAGAAGTCATCTATTGGTTGCTCCTCTAAGAAAACTTTTTATCTTTAACCATAAAAAAATCCTTCGGACTTGAAACGAGCTAATGTAACACCGGTACACAAAAAGGCAGTGTTGAACCGTAAATTTCACACTTCGTAAATTTCACGCCGTGAAGAATTGGTACCAGTTCCTCACAGCGCGTGAAGAATTGGTACCAGTACGTCACGGATTCCATACCAACATTTCTCACGTGCGAGAGAAATACGCACGTAGTCAAATTTCATGTAGCAATCATGCATATTCCTCACATCGATAAACTACCCCGCAAAAGCTGCTGCATTTTGCATTCGATTCCAATTCTTCACACGCATACCATAATTTTATAAACGTGGAAGGAAATTCCAATGTTTTACTGTTGGAACTTCTGGGACAAGAGTAAGAATGCTTAAGATGAACCGAGTCGCGAGAAAACCTTTACACGGTGTTTCCGACTAGACCCGTCAGCCTGTGTAACTATAAAAGCAAGTTTTAGCAAGAGCTAATTTTCTGCTAATGTTTATTCGTAATTATGTGGTTTCTGTTCGGAGGGGTTTCCTCTTCCTCTTGGTGCTGGGGATAAGCTGCGTTGTTTTGTTGTGACACACCCTGGGCCTTTCATATAATTATTTTTAACTTCTGATTTAGAAACTTGGTATATTCTTCAATCAGTGCAACGAAAAACAAATGCGCTGATTCTTCTGAGTGATTACGGAGCTATTCTGCGCATTTGTTATATTATTTATTTTTTTTTAATTTTTTTTTTTTATTTATTTATTTATTTATTTATTTATTTATTTATTTATTTATTATTATTTTTGCTTTGTTTGTTTGTTTGATTTAGTGTTTGACGTCTACGATCAACAGTTAAGGTTATTGACGGTCAGTTGACCTAACCACACTGTTCCTGGACAAGCCTCCCGGAGGCAGTTAACCAGTACTTAGTGAAAATTCTTTCTCCATCAGCTGACAATTGCTCTACTGGAATCAGAGGAAGAGGATGATTGGTCGTAGCAATATTTTCATGAATTCTTCACATGTAAGAGGAATTGGTACCAATTCTTCACATGTAAGAGGAATTGGTACCAATTCTTCACATGTAAGAGGAATTGGTACCAATTCTTCACATGTAAGAGGAATTGGTACCAATTCTTCAAACATGTAAGAGTAATTGGTACCAATTCTTCACACCCCAAAAAAACACAGGTCACAGGTGTGACGAATACTTACAATTCTTTACACGTCGGAAATTATCAACGAATTCTTCACATGTGTGAGTTATTGGTACCAATTCTTCACACCCGAGAAAAAGTCGCACCAGTTCTTCACAGATGTGACGAATACTTACCAATTCTTCACACGTCAGAAATTATCAACATGAGAAATTTGAGCACAAATTTTAGACCCCAAAATTTATCGAAATTGACCATACGTAAATTTCACATTTGGCAAATGTGACGTAGTGGTACCAATTCTTCCTATCGGTGTGAAATTTACGAAATGAGACATTTACGGTTCAACAAGGCAGTCTTTCAGATCCAAGTAACTGTTGAGCAGTATCTCTATTGAATTGCAATGGCAAATTAATGAAACGATGTATTCACAAACGCACATCAAACTACCTAATAACACATTCAGTTCTCTCTCCTTTTCAAACTAGTAAACAAACTACAGTAAAACGTCGATGGCTCGAACACCTTTTGGACCCTTGAAATAAATTCGAGACATGGGTGGCAGTTCGAGCCACTGAGGGTTAATCATGGCGCCAGGTCAGGAAGCAAATGGTAGTAATTACGAAAAGGCTTTTTGATCCTCTATACAATAATGGTATGTTGTGTGTACTCATTAGAATCGCCTCGATGAGGCGATTCTAATGAGTGCACACAACATACCGTTTCATGATAAGATAAAAAAAATTCCCTAAAATTTCCATAAATGTTTGCTTACTTGGGCTATCAAGAGAATTTCCAAGAGACTCAAAAACGACTTCGAATGAGCCATGGTAAACGGACCATCTGTGTTCGAGCTATTGAGGTCCAACTGTACTTCACTTGTGAAATGAATTCTCCACAGCATTTGATGAGAGCTAAAAAAAATAATAGCAGTAGTCTATAACATTAGCAATGCGTTTGATAAAGTTTGGCATCGAGGATTAATTTTCAAACTTCGATCTATTGGACTATTTGATTCTTCATTGGACTGGATTACTGATTACATGTATCTCGAAAATAATCCTCAACAGGTTTGCATCAAAGCTTCTTTGTCTTCTTGAAAAAAAATATTCGCAGGTCTACAACAAGGGTCTGTTATAGGACCGCTTCTTTTTCTAATAGCCATTATTGATTTAGTTAATATTATCGGAACCAGTATACGACTGTTTGCTGATGATAAAATTCAAAATTATATTGTCCAGGATCCTCTACTAACAACCTTGTACTTAAATCAAGCTCTTAGTAAAATATTGCCTGTGCTAGCCAGTGGCCAGTCGATTTTCATCATTCTCAAAAAAAAAAAAAAAAAAAAAAAAAAAAAATCTCTAATCATAAGTAAAACAAAAACTAGTTAAACCTATTCATCTACCTCTCTATATGGGAAATAGTCACATAAAAGAAGTTAATGAGCATAAATAAACATCTTGGTCTTGTATTTACCAGCGACAGTTTTGGCATTCTAATATTAAAGCAATTAGTAGTAAGACCTACAGGACATAAGGCATCCTACAAAGGCACACCATCACGAAAACATGCCTATATAATTTGGATTCCCTTAAACCCCACTTTTATATAGTAAAACTGGGGTTTACAGGGGTACATATTATTTTTCTTATTTCTGCCCAAAAACATAGATTGTGGGTACTGGTTAGAACCGCCTCGCCGAGGCGGTTCTAACGAGTATCCACAATCTGTGTTTTGAGCAGAAATATGAAAAATATCAGAGTTTTTTTTTTATCTGAAAATGTTCAGTTTTTGGGGGTGAAAGTTTCTATATATTCGAATAGGCATGTTTTCGTAATGCATTTAACTTAAGCGTTCAAATACTAAAATATAAACCTCTTTTGTTCGCCCGCTCTTGGAATATACAGACAGACCATAGGGGTAATTGTGCATTTGAAACTGATCGTGCCCTATAAAGTATTATAAGCGATGGAACTGAATCATGTAGCATACAAAACCTTTATGACGAAACATGTTTCGAAACCTTGCAAGAACGATATAAGAAACAGATTTTGCCAGATGTTTAAAATGACTAATGGCCTTGCATCGTTTTATCTGCAAACCTTACTACCACAACGTGCACAACAGCAGTCAAGGTATTCCTTACGAATCTCCAACAATTATAGAATACCACTTACTAGAGCTGTCTCTTATTTCAATTCTTTTCAACCATCTAAGACTGGATAAAGGGAGTTGAATTCCTTTGCTCCAAATACAAGAGACTGTGCAACACTAGGCAAGTTTACAAGGAAACTAAATGCACCTGCAAATCACCTGCGAGTATATTTTGAGAATGTACAAACATCACGCAAAGCGCAAATTCTTCACACCCGCTTAACTCTTTCGGTGCCAAATTTCAGCCGACAATGTCTTCCGGTATTTTTTAAACAAACCATCGCTTGGAAAGAAGTTTATATGTTAAGTTTAAAAACTGAATGCCAAACAGCGTAGATCCAGATGAGACGGCTCATAATGAGCCGTCTCATCTGGATCTTTGCTGTTTGCAAAAGCCTATTATTATCACCTGTGGCAGATAAAGAGTTAAGGCCAGCTTAAATGTAACTCCTTAAATCAACATCTTTATAGGTAAAATCTTGTGGATAATCCATATTGTTCCTGTGGTATAACATAATCCTCGTCTCACTTTCTGTTATCATTCGTTAGATATATAGAGGATATTCAAATGTTTAGAGTGAATATGACTTTTATTTCATCTCGTGAAGTGAAAAAATGTATATTTCATTCGTGCCTTCGACTTTTATTTCATCTCGTGAAGTGAAAAAATATATATTTTTATTCGTGCCTTCGGCCGAAGGCACGAATGAAATATACATTTTTTCACTTCACGAGATGAAATAAAAGTCATATTCACGACAAGCATTTGAATTTTCTTTATATTGTATACATCACTTTTGACAGAAGAGATGCAAATCTTGCAAATCTTGCAAAATTTGAGTTGCTTCCCTTTGACCATTAATGTAAATAAGAAAAAAAGTAGTTCCGGATCTTATATTTTTCACTGCTCAGATCCTGGAGTGAAAATAAAAGTTTTATATTTTCACTAGTGAAAATATAACTTTTTCGAAATATGCATTTTATTTCATTAATAATTCTCTATATTTCATTACTTTGTATATAATAAAATCATATCCGACAGTATTATTTCTCTGTTTTACAGCACCCACTGACTTCTTCAGTAATTTTGAATGGTGTACCAACAAAACTGTAGTAAACGACAATTTAATATTTAAGCAGGTGCAGCTTTTTTATTCTAGCAATAAAACGTTTTGATTAATTGTCTAAGCAAAATGCTATTTAACAACAACAGCAACAAATAATAATGTATGTAAGCTACAATGGTAACGGTTTTAATAATGATACCAATAACAACAACAACAATAATAATAATAAAACTTGTCAGTTAAAATGATGGCAGTCTGGTATCATCTCACTTCGTTTACTCCAATTTCGTCTATTCCCATTTCGTCTACTATTCCATTTCGTCTACTCCCATTTGGTCTACTCTCCCATTTCGTCTATTCCCGTTTCATCTACTTCGATAATAATTGATGTTTGAAATGGTAGTTTTCAAAATGAGAGTAGACAAAATGGGAATGGAATTGAAACATTACATAAAAACATAAAATTTATTACAGTGGGTAAAATATGACAAATATTTACACTTCTAAAACATAAATAAAATAATTATAAAATGGGTACACTGAATTTGAATAAAAAGCACTATTTTCACAGCTAAACCTTAGGGGAGTCTCACAGCCTCACTGGGCAAATAAGTAGCTCACTACTTTTAAATAGTCACACATTCCAATTTTATTGTTCTGGGACTTTTCCTGGAGGCGACAGAAATCGATGTGTTTTGGAAATACTCAGTGAACTGTTTGTAGGCATCTTCATCTTTAGCACTAGATTTCAGTCCATTCCAGGTGATTCTTACACGTTCAGTTGGAATGAATGCTCAGTAGTGATGACGTTTGTTGAATGGAACTTTTGAATTCGTCGTCCTCCTTGTACAGAACTGTAAAAACTTTTGTCTGCACCCATCTCCAAATTGATTGGTTGAAGTGGAAGAAGCATCCAAGAATACCGGTCCCAGGGAAATTTAACCGTACAGATTGATGAGGTGCTAACTCAAAGTCTACTAAGACATAATCCGTACTCAGATTCAGTCCCCGATCCTGCAATAGTGGCTTATGACATGTGAGTGCTTTATTGTACATTTTCCTAGACTTGCTTTACAGCAGAAAATATGCAGCAGGACATTGTTTATCTTCAACATAGATGTTCACAGTGACAATCTGGTAAAAGAGTGAAGGGCAAGTCTTAAAGGTGCCATCCATATACCACTTGTCACTCTGAGACAGTCTCTGCAACATTAAATCAGTGACAAACAGAAGAAAAGACTGGTCATTTGTTTCAATCAAAAACCTCTGTTGAGAATTAGTGGCAGCCCACAATTCAGACAACACAATTTCTTCACGACTATATGGATTTGTCGGCAATCGCTTACGGCGTTCCCGATACAAAGAATATTTCAAGGATGCAAATGTTGGCACACAAGCTATTAGTTCGTCGGATTTAGTGTTAGCTTGTATTTCAGTGATAGATTCTGTATATAATTTTGGAATAGGCTGAGTCTGTGACAAGATTTCTTCTTTCATGTTTCTGATTATCTTTTGGGCTTCACAACTGGCGTTATTTTGGGGATGGGTATGTTCTGAAGTGATTTTGTACTAATTCTCGCCCAAAGATGAGAGTCTGCCTAGAAGACAAAACGTTAAAAAAATAATAAGACCCCTTTTACACATATGGGCTAAAATATGTCAATTTTACTGTTACTACAGCGAAGAGGCCTATTACGGGTACAATGTAGATGAAAGAATGTCATTAAATATTTAAAATGGCGGTTTTCAAATCTTTGAATGTCATTAAAGTTCTTAGTTTTTATCTGATTTTAATTAAATTTGCATTGAACCACATCATTTGTCAGGATCTTTCATTTCAGACAATTTTCCCCAAACTTTCTCCAACCTTGATTTTCCCTTTAACAGTTCATGTAAATTTGATATCAAGGAGACAATTTGCACAAAGTGTGAAGCCTATTTTCTGGATCAAATTATGAGAAACATATTTCAAAATTGCATCTCCTGAATTTATCCAGAGATTGGTAAAATTCATTTTTCGTCTTCGCCCGCACATTTACATTACTGTCCAGAGAAAGCGAAAGGTCGACCGTGAATGTCAATAGGGGCGGATCAAGAATTGTTTAATCGAGGGTTCGATTTGATAAAATACCATACATGTATTCATTCCAAGAATTCGGAGCGATAGACCTTATAAACAGTGTAGACCCAGATCAGACGCCACAGAATGCGGCGTCTGATCTGGGTCTAGACCGTTTGTCACTCGTCCAGCAAAATTAGATACATTGATAACAAGTAAAAAAAGGACTCCTTTCAAATTTTAAGAGAAGCATATTGTAAAGACTCAAGAGGTGCAAATACTTAAGTTAAATACGGTATCCAAAATATATCAGGTTTATGTATGATTTCCCATGAAAAGCGAAATTTTAATGGTTAGGTTGGGGTGGGGTTCAATCGAAACCCCTAAACTCCCTCTGGATCCGCCCCTTGTCAAACAATGAAACAAACATACATCTAGTTAGCGGGAGAAATTAACTCAATATATTGAATTATTTCTGCTGACATAAAGGAACAAATTTTACAAACAAACAATAAAAATAATTTAAAAAGAACGGCTAATATTATACATCGATAAATAAGCCACAAGTTAATTAATTATTTATCATGCACAATTCGACACTGGAAGGTAAAAAGACACTTATTTCATTTTTTCTAAAAGCGATCTCGCAAGAGTCGAACGAAAGCTGTTTTTCAACTATCTGCTATAGACTACATGTATTTTGTTTACAACACCTTTTGTTTTTTTTTTTGTTTTTTTTTGTTTGTTTCATCGCGAAAACATGCCTGTATAATTTTGACCCCCTTTAACCCCACTTTTATATAGTAAAACTGGGGTTTACAGGGGTATTCATTAATTTTCTTCTTTCAGCTCAAAACATAGATTGTGGGTACTCGTTAAAACCGCCTCGGCGATGCGGTTCTAACGAGTACCCAAAATTTATGTTTTGAGCAGAAATATGAAACATATCAGAATTTTTTATCTGAAAATTTTCCTTTTTTGATTGTAAAATTTTCAAAATATTTGAATAGGCGTGTTTTAATTGTTATTCACACTAACACTTCAACAACTGTGGAAATCCCATATTCCTGTCGATTGACTCATATTCAAAAGTCAAAACACTCGATGTCCAATTTCGGATTAAGCGTATTTTATTTGTATTTACATACTGTACATTGTATAAATACAGACAAGGTACATGTACTAATAAATAAATACAATACAACTTAGTATATCTTACTTGCCAAAATACACATCATACCTAAAGCTGGTACAAATAATAGTATTACTTAGTCAAACTCGTCCAACTGGCCGAAATTAGTAAGGCTGGCACAGTTAATCGGATAATCGATTAACTGATCGATAAATTCCACTAAAAATAATAAGCGATTATTGAATTTCTGTGTCTCTTACTTCATCGTATTTACCCTTAGTAATCAGACACCTCAACTCCTTACCATACTTAATCTAAAATTTGAAAAAGTACAGCTTACTACCCAATGTTGTATTTAAAATAGCTGGATGAGTGGCAAACAGTGTAGACCCTGATGATACGCTGCATTGGCAGCGTTTCATCTGGGTCTACACTGTTTGCTCAGGTCTGTCAGATCACATATACAGCAAAGTACAACCTATGGTAAGAGTCATGCTCAGACAGACAGGTAAGTAGTATAGGTTTGCCAGCCTATACTACTCAGGTAAAATTATGACTAAATCGTCAGTGATTACTAATCGATTATCGATCGCAATGACAGGACTGATAATCGATTAACTTTTCAGCTCTGATTAGCAAGCCTAAGAAACTAGGCCTACTTAGTCTGGCCGAGAATACTGGAGGATACCTCAGCTGGGCAACCGAATGCTGTCATCCCAGTGGACAAATCCTTGTGAAGGCTTCTAAATAAGGTACAGTAAGTCTTTAACGCTTAGCACTCTGGGTAAACTTTTCAGCAGACTACATTTTGAAATATTTTTTTCTTATTTTTCCCAGAAAACAGGATTTGACTTTTCATGCGAATTGTCTCCAGTTATTCTTATTTTTCCCAGAAAACAGGATTTGACATTCCGTGCAAATTGTCTCCACTGGAGACAATTAGCATGAAATGTAAAATCCTGTTTTCTTGGAAAAATGAGAAAAAATATCACCTATTCGTCGTCTGCTGAATTATCCCAGAGAGTGGTAAAGGTGTCTGCAGTAAGGTCATTGTCAAAACGTTTTTGGATGGCCCTCTAAACTCGACAACAATACTGAATGAGGCGGTGTCATCGGCTGTACGAGCGGGACATGCGATAGCATAGTCTATTCCGGGATTTCACTGCTCAAGGTAATCAAATCGTATAATCTAATTCACCGTTTTTGTGGACATGCATTTCAATTTCTTATGCAAAAAAGCATGCGGATTTCGATAACAAATTGACCACTTATAAACAGAGAGAAAAAATAATATTTTGAAGTTTCCTCTATTTCTTCAAACTTTCCTGGTGACCGTCAAACAATCGCTAAACTATTTTCTAGGTTGTTCTAGCGTTACACGCCATTTTGAATAGTCACAAAAGCCTTCTTGCTGATGATGCCATAAGTTAACAGTGAGGTTATTCAGTCAAATACTTGGTAATATTACTACAAGAACAAATATAGAAACAAGTATTTTTTAACTGTGGCTATAGCCATTGTACAAATAACGGCTTTTTAGTGATTTATTTTCAACACAAAGTAGTCCGCATTTAGGGTTAAGATGGACGACTAAAATGACAGCAATTATTTCTCAAATGACCCAGACATTTTCAACATTCTATTTTTTTTTTTTTTTTTTTTTTTTTTTTTTTTTTTCAAACTAGGGCTGAGTATTTTATGTGAATTGCTTGCCAAGCATATGAAATGCCAAGTCTTGCATGTATTTTCTCTAAAAAAATATTGATAGAAAATAGAATGTTATCTGTTACAATTTTGGTTAGCACTTTAGGGGTCAGCACTCGTAGCTTCAATTTGAATCAGAGTATTGGTTTGTGTAACGGTGTAAACCTGTCTTATCGAGCACAGAGGCATCTGTCACTCATGAAGGCGGATTGTGCATAGAAGGAGTAGTTCCTGACGAGTGTGGGTTAACCCATTTATGCCGAAAAGCCTCTACTAATAATATAATTCTTTAGGCCGGTATAGTTCCAATCGCGGGGTGTCTTATTAATTCTTATTATCAATATGTTTTGTAGAAATTCCTGATCTTAATGCAGACAGTGTAGACCCTGATCAGACGGTGCGTTCTTGGGAGTAAGTTTTGGGCCTCGAATAAGCTCATGACATAGGTCAGCTGGAAGTAATGTTTGGCCTGTACTTTGCATGAGTGACTGGTAAGCGACTTGACTGTACAAATCTCACAATTTATAAGATAATCTGATGTACATGCTTTGCTTTTTTCATACATTGTAAGATATTATGAATACATGTTTTGATCTCACACATTATGAGATAAAGTAAGGCACGTGCTTTGACCCTAACCATTATAAGATATTGTTACGCGCATGTTTTGCTCTAACACATTATGAGATAGTGTTATGTACATGCTTTGATATCTAACGGTATGAGATATTGTTATGCACATGCTTTGAACTTGCACATTATGAGATACTGCTATGCACATGCTTTGAACTTACACATTATGAGATAGTGCTAGGTATATGCTTTGATTTCTTAAAGTATGAGATTTGTTATGCACATGCTTTGATCTGACACATTATGAGACATTGTTAGACACACGCTTTGATCTCAAACAGTATGAGATATTGTTATGCACATGCTTTGACCTGACACGTTATGAGATATTGTTAGGTACATGCTTTGATCTCTAACAATATGAGATGTTGTTATGCATATGCTTTGACATGACACATTATGAGATAGTGTTAGGTACATACTTTGATCTATCTCTAACAGTATAAGATATTGTTATGCACATGCTTTCACCTGACAAATTATAAGATATTGTTAGGTACATGCTTTAATCTCTAACAGTATGAGATACTGTTATGCACATGCTTTGACCTGACGCATTATGAGATAGTGATAGGTCCTTTTTTTTATCTCTAACAGTATGAGATTGTTATGCACATACTTAAACCTGACACATTGTGAGATACTGACACATTGTGAGATATTGTTAGGTACATGCTTTTTTCTCTAATAGTATGAGATATTGGTTTGCACATGCTTAGACCTGACATATTATGAGATAGTGTTAGGTATATGCTTTGATCTCTAACAGTATGAGATATTGTTATGCACATGCTTTGACCTGATACATTATGAGATAGTGTTTGGTACATGCTTTGATCTGTAACAGTATGAAATTGTTATGCACATGTTTAGACCTGACAAATTGCGAGAAATTGTTAGGCGCCGATCAGACTGGGAAAAAGGGCAACTGATCTAAGCCTACGCTGGGTACAAATGCCAAAAGGTACATTTTCTCACATTATAGCAAAAATATGTTAATTTACATATACCGTGCTATCAAGAAGCCTAAATATCCCTCAGATCCAAGCAAAAACGTGTCTTCGGGTATATGCGGAAAGCGAAGGCCCAGATAAGCCTGAGCATTTGCATAGTCTAATCAGGGTCTACTCTGTCCGCTAACAGAATCATTGGATACTACAGAATGAATGGAGGGAGAGTGAAGGTTTGGATGATACTTTGCGTATGTGCATAATGATCTAAATGCGCATTTTGCTTGTTCGATGGCATTTTTTCACTTGACGAGGTCATTAATTGATACATATCCAACATGGGTTGCTTCTTAAGAAAGGGACCACTATGTCGATTTAAAAAAAAAAGTCCTGACCAGCCTGCGAACCTGTGCAAACTGAATAGTGCCTTTTTTCTGCTCAGTGATATATTCCTTCATAATAGTTCTGTATGTGAAACGTGAATTTCCTGCTCAGACTGTGAGCATGAAGAGACGAATCTGTACTCTCGCTGTCAGCATACGTCCGCCAACCCTTCTCGGCATGGCGTGTCCTTAATTGGGTTCTAAATTTCCACAATGGGTCTGGGCAAATATTTGTGGGAAATGGAGCAAGTTGTTTAACGTGATATGAGAATATAATCTGCGTCCTGAGAAATATATTCAAGTAATAGAACGAGTCCATATACAATTTTGTAAAAAAGTTTTCGGTGTAAGGAAAACGACTCAGAACGATTTTGTGTATGGAGAATTGGAGCGGACAAACATTATAACAAAACGGTATTTTAAAATAATTAAATACATGTTTAAAATTTTTAATGTCACCAGAAAACCAATACATTAAACTGATATATCAGACGATGTTAAATGCTATCGACGAATTGCCAAATGTCTCTTGTTTGTCACCATTTAATGTTTTTAGGCTTCTATAAGTATGCCTTATTCAGAGACATAGACATCGAATGATTAACATGAACGTAGGGCATATAAATAGTTTTCATATGGTCCGATCGAAAAAAAGGCAGAAACTGCAAAAATCATATTTTTGCAACTAGAAGTATTTTAGAACTCTTGGACTTGAACCATATTCTGATATAACAGGAACCTTCACCCGAAATAAATCTATATTTGATATAGTAGAAACTATGATGGCTCATTATGTTTTAGAATGGCACACAGTTATTAATAGCGAGTCGGGTCAGTCTGGGATTGGGCACAATAAACTACGTACGTATATCTAAATCGGAAAACAAAGCTTATAATTATTGCACGTTTCTTCTACCGACCGGCCACAGGTCGGCTTTTTCAAAATTTAGGAGTTGCTCACATTAGACTAGAAACGGGAAGATTTGAAAATCTTAATGTTGGTCA
The DNA here is from genome assembly GCA_964016985.1 of Anodontia alba. NCBI lineage: Eukaryota > Metazoa > Mollusca > Bivalvia > Lucinida > Lucinidae > Anodontia > Anodontia alba. Next base: position 45,352,708 of record OZ024831.1, read on the forward strand.
GCGATTGTGTTATTTTTGTAATGTCATTGAGGATGAGAGCCACGTAACAATGGAATGCTCCGCCTACAATGATCTAAGAGATATTTTATTTACAAAGACCGTTTCAATTCTGTCAAATTTAATTGATCTTAATTCCAATGAGAAAATGAAAGTCTTATTCAGTCATTAAGATTCGATTTCAATATGTACCATAACCGGTTTTAATCTTTTGCAAAAACGTAATGCATACTTTTACAAATAACGTATTTTTACATGTAATTGCTTAACCTTATTTGTTTATTATTATTGTTATTATTATTATTATTATTTGTACAAACTTCATAATCAGTACTGTAATTTGTACGTTTTGTATGCTGATTTCCTATAAGTCGCTCGCATGATGTATGTTTGGACATTGGTTTACGCCACTTTCTTTCTGTCCTTGATCTGGTCCGTTTTTTTTTTTTTTTTTTTTGCAGTGGTGCAGGCAACGTGCGGTTGCACATTTTACTGTTTGGGAGCAACAACTGGTAACAATGTATCCATAAATAATTTGTTTGTTTTACAGCACGATTGTGTGGGCATCACCTGTGTGTATGTATGCATTATGCTGTTTTCTCTCTCTTCTGAAATTTAAGTCAATTCTTGGTTTTCTATTTATTTATTTTTTATTTATTTATTTATTTATTTAGTCATTTTTGACACACATTTTGCATCAATATTTACTCTGTGTCAAACAACATTAATGAAATGGTAGACCCAATACTTTAGGCTCGTTCCTGTATTTCGTTTTCGTCAAGAGCGAGCCTTGTGGACTGGGTACGTTCATATAAGACAAGAAAATTTTCAGTCGCTGCCGGCCGTTTCTTTGCTTAAAGAAAATGGCAGTTAATATAAACCAAACTGTATATATATGTGAGCAATGCAGCGGTTAAAGTAATTTGTGGCAGGCTGTACTAATGGAATTTATTAAGAAATCTTGTTTTTGGTTGGTTAATTTTACATCCATCACAAAAACATGCCTATATAATTTTGACCCCCTTAAACCCCACTTTTATACAGTAAAACTGGGGTTTACAGGGGTATACATTATTTTCTTATTTCTGTTCAAAACATAAATTGTGGGTACTCGTTATAACCGCCTCGGCGAGGCGGTTCTAACGATTACCCACAATCTATGTTTTGAGCAGAAATATGAAAAATATCAGAGTTTTTTATGTGAAAATTTTCAGTTTTTGGAGATGAAATTTTCTATATATTTGTATAGGCGTGTTTTCGTAATGGTTTTTGCTTTAATATTTGTTTTAAAATGCTGCTTCTTCAATCATTATATACATCTTCTCAGCAGTCTTTACAATTACTTGGGGTGGTTGGGTGAGGCAAAGGTATCGTGTATCTTACGTCACCGGAGCGTACAACTGATATTGGCTTACAGTTGGGCAAGACCTGCTATCTTTGCAGCAGTAAGTGTGGAGGTGGGGTGGGGGGGGGGAGAATGTTTTTATTTCTTCTGTTTCTTCACTATTATTCATTTGCCTTCCTCCCCTGTCCCTCTCTTTCACTTCCTCTATTATCTCTTCTACTCCCTCTCTCTGGGAGACGACACAAAATGACCCACAAGGGTTGGTTTAAACATATTTTATTACATAATACAAGTACAACAAAGTAACAAATTTGACATACAAACGATATAGGATTAGAACGAAAGCATATAAATACTTATAGAGTTTTTCTCCTCTACGGTGTATATTTCGTTGTTGACTTAAAGGCAGATCGTTTCACAGATCAAGGCAAAATGTTGTGGTTTATATCATGTAAGAAGGTAAAATAAATTAGTTGACAAAACACACACAAAAAATATAGAATAAAAAAAGAAATAAGAATAAAGAAAAATTATAAAAAAAATAAATAAAAAATAAATAGATAAATAATAAACAAATAATTCAATAAGTGTTTGTATTAAGAAAACAGTAGTAAGAATCAAACAGTGTGTAACAAGGTATATAAAAATAGCATTCTTGGAGAGGAACAACTGAGCTTGCATCCACAGGCAGACAATGCAGATATTGTTCAGGACAAGTTGTACCTGCAACATGCATTTACTACAGATTTAAAACCGTTTAGTGTCCAATATAAATTTATGACCTTTATCAAAAATGGCTTTGTTTATGTCAACAGAGAGGTTTGAGCTGCCGTATAGCAACAGATTTAAAGTAGGTGTCTGAATTGTAGAAATAGCGTTCATTAAAGCTGTGCGTTGAGTTTGGTAATGTGAGCAATGGAAAAAATAATGCTGCGAATCCTCGATACTACCACAACTACACAGTGGAGTTTCAGAGACATTTTTCAGGAACAGATCCAGATTCAAAGCACTGCAGTGAGTACGCAAACGAGTGTGTAAGATCTGGAGGCGGCGACTGCCAGTATAATAGTGTTTCGGTGTTTGTTCCTTGTCTTTAGTTAAGTTATAAAGAGTTAACAGAATCACTTTGCTGTAGTTCTAATGGCAGATTATTCCATTCTTTGATGGCCGTTGGCAGAAAAGATTGTTGATACTGAGTGATTCTAGCATTGATTCCTCGTAGATTATTTGAATGCCTTAAATTATAATTAGAAACATTACTAATAGATTCAGGTACCAAAGAGGATAGATACTGTGGAGTTAAACTGTAACTCATTTTATAGAAAAGAGTTAGCCTGTGGTTTTTGCGTCTCTGTTCGAGAGTTTCCCATCGAATTTCAGAATAGAGTGTGTCTAACGAAACTAACTTTGTTGCTCCCGTAACTATTCTGGCAGCTTCATTTTGTATTTTGTCCAGTTCTCGTTTTTCGTACTGGGTACAGTTATCCCATATGACATCACCATACTCAAGCAACGGTCTTATAAATACAATATAAATGGTTTCAAGAGATTTTCGGTCGAGTTGAAATTTAAGTTTTCTCATGATATTTATTCTTGTCCACGCTTTTTCAGATATGTAGTTTATATGTTTGTGCCATGAGCAGTCTTGTGAGAATACTATTCCTAAGTGTTTATGAGAGTCCACTTCAGTTATTTGTACATTTTGCATAAATAATGGGGGGGTGAAGGTTTCTATTTAATTTACGCGAAATTAACATAGATTCAGTTTTTGGAGGGTTAAAAGTGACTAACCACTTAGCAGCCCATTGTGTTATTCTTCCTAAGTCAGCGTTAATACAAGCAGCTGCAGTGACGGGGTCATCGACAACAATATAAACACTTGTATCATCTGCAAAAAGTCGAATATTGGAACCTATATCAAGAACAATATCATTGATATACACAAGGGTTGACGTGACGTTAAACCCCAACTCAATCAAGTTTTGCAATTTCTCATGTATTACGAGTATTTATGCTGTTATGTCAGTGCGTAAGATGGATACTATGGCCAAATACACATATTATTATCGCCATCACATAATATGTATATATATTTGTATCCTCAAGGGCTACACCGCCTTTTAAAAATTTGGATAAAAAATTCTTCTTAAAAAACAACAGTATTTTACTCTTGCAAGAGCGTTGTAATTCCTTATGCTAATATTGAGTTCAGATTCAATGCACAAAGCACGAAAAGGTCCCTTATGCAATTTGCGGACATCGCAGGCCCTGATCAGCCTGCGCAAATGCGCAGGCTGATCTGGGCCTTCGTTGTCCGCTTACAGAATCAATGGACACTGAAGTACATGCCGACGAACAGAAGATGTCCAGATTAGACTGCACAGATGCGCTTGCTGATCTGAACCAACGTTGTCCGCAAAATGCATAACCGCACTTTCGTGCGTTGCGCATCATTTAGGTTTAACTTTACAGAAGGAAAATGATAGGTTATCATATAAACGGTTTTGCTGGCTATAAAAACTGCTGTTTGCTGAATAGCTCATAAAACAAATTGAATCGCAATGTCAGAAAACGTACCTCCAGACATGTGCGTCCAGCGAAGATTCGCGCAGTCTGATCAGGATATTCGCTGGCAGCATTTTTGATCACCAAGATACAAGGTTTCTACATGCGGATAACGAAGAGTCTGATCAGGCTGTGCGGATATACAGGCTGATTTGAGTCAGATCAGGCTGTGCGGATATACAGGCTGATTTGAGTCTGATCAGGCTGTGCGGATATACAGGCTGATTTGAGTCTGATCAGGCTGTGCGGATATGCAACTGATTTGAGTCTGATCAGGCTGTGCGAATATACAGGCTGATTTGAGTCCTATCAGGCTGTGCGGATGTACAGGCTGATTTGAGTCTGATCAGGCTGTGCGGATATACAGGCTGATTTGAATCTGATCAGGCTGTGCGGATGTACAGGCTGATTTGAGTCTGATCAGGCTGTGCGGATATACAGGCTGATTTGAGTCTGATCAGGCTGTGCGGATATACAGGCTGATTTGAGTCTGATCAGGCTGTGTGGATATGCAGGCTGATTTGAGGCTGATTAGGCTGTGCGGATATGCAGGCTGATTTGAGTCTTCGTTAGGTGCACATGTCAAAAAGTGTTTGTTTTCTTTTTTCTTAAATCGTCTAGGGCATAATGTAAAAGATACACAAGGCATATTAATTCTTTACTTTTCTTTACAATATATATATATATATATATATATATATATATATATGTGTGTGTGTGTATGTGTGTGTGTGTGTGTGTGTGTGTGTGTGTGTGTGTGTGTGTGTGTGTGTGTGTGTGTGTGTGTGTGTGTGTATGTGTGTGTGTGTGAGCGGTGTGGGCACGAGCGGATGGACACATGCATACACGCACACGTTGGTAATACAAAATCACAGCTCTTAAATACAACAGATTTAATCATAAATGCTGGCCAGTCCAGGGAACATTTAGGAAGGGGTTGGCAAAGGGAGGTGACATAGGCATCTGAAGTGAGGGCCCCACGGTGGTGTTTTAAAGCAGGCATAGCTGGCCCGGTCTACGTTTGTTCTCTGGGATGTTGCAGTTTGTTGTTTTATCCTGCTTTTAGTGGCTTACAAGTCGGATTCGGCTAAATATCAATACTAATCTTTTATGCTATTTTAATATGTATACATATTGTAAATATACTGATAAAAGACACTTAAATAAACAAATTACTAACTCACTCTCTCACTCATAAACGCATGAACTAATGTATACTTTTTTCCAGAACAATACATTCAGAAACAAAAAAAAAAAAAAAAGAAAGAAATCTTAAAAACAAATATACATCTTTCTTAGTTCTGATTTGGCCTGTTTATTACATGGGAGTAACAGCCAAATATAGACTAATGCGTGTAGAATGGCGTGTCAAAGACCAAATTCGTTTTTAGGTAAACATGACTAAAAAGCCTCTCAAACATTTTTTCGGAATTAATTCGTGACGTATTCGGCAATGTTTCCACGAACATACATGTAAGTACAATATGGTGGACACCTATTTCAGTTGGATACATGCAGTGGATACGTACTTAATCTGCAAGACCAAGTAACGTGGTGTGTCCGTATGTACGTACCGCGTCCTTTCATATTTGCAATTGAGTCCTTTATTTATTTATATTCAGTATTTTATCTAAGGGTACCTTTTAACTGGAATTTTATTTATTAATTAATGTCTGTTTGTTTGTTGTTGTTTTTTTGTTCTTGTTTTTGGCTTATGTGTGTGTGTGTGTGTGTGTGTGTGTGTGTGTGTGTGTGTGTGTGTGTGTGTGTGTGTGTGTGTGTGTGTGTGTGTGTGTGTGTGTGTGTGTGTGTGTGTTTGCTTTCTCATAAGATTATCATATTTCCAATTTATCAGTTAGATTAGCATTACTATCAATCAGATCAGAGGCCATGTCATGACTTGGCTCGACCAATCTGGCTCGTGTATCCCTCTCGTTTGCTTTGGCTGTCTCCTAGAAATGATAACAATTGAAAATTGTAAATGTTTGCTGTTCCATGTTAATGTTTTAACATAATTTGATAGGAAAACCTGCAGTCTGATCAGGATCTACACTGTTTGCTATTCGATCAGGAATTTTGTGAAATAAATCCACAAACTACAAAATTTGTGCAAAACAGTATGGAATAAAGTGTTTGGAATTTTCGGACATTTGCCGTATTCGGTTTGCATTCGGCTTACTACGGTAGCATTCGTTCATGTGATAACCATATTTATCCTAAGTACTTTGACACCTTATTTTTCTTCTTATACTCCTATAATTTTGAAACCTCCATTTTGCTACATGTACTACAGTCGACTCTCGTTTTCTCGAAGTCCAGTGAACACCCTGAAATACTTCGAGATATCCGTACTTCGACAAATCAGATTAGCAGAACTGGTGAAAAAATAAGTCAACAACCACATTTCACAAATGAATATGTAATCTGACTCCTGAAGTTAGGGATATATTGAAAATATTGTAGAAAAGAGGAGAAATTGCTCCTTAGGAGCAATTTCTCCTCTTTCCCACAATATTTTGTTACCTGTTGTAAGATTTTCGCATTTAAAAGGGACGAGATTTTTCACTTCGAGATAAGCGGTTATTCGAGATAAGCGAAGTCGAGATAACGAGAGTCTACTGTATTTAATTAAAATTGTTACTGGATATTCGGCAAACAATTTGGTCCTGACCATGTTCTGTGACGTCTGATCTGTGTCTAGAGTATTTGCTCAGGTCCGTCTATCAGAATAATTAGTGTAAATACTGTACCTATTTTATGTTTTTCGTGACTTATAGATTTCTTTACAACATAACAGTCCACATTCAGGGATCAGATGTAATGATGATCACAAGGTCTTGACTGAAATGACTGCAATTATGTTCTCAAGTGACCCAGATATTGTCAAAAGCCGGGACAAACTGAAGGAAAAGAGCAATATCAAATGTTATTTGTAAATTATTTTCTGATTATATTTTTCGCTGTCCCCATTATTCATATCCTCTTTCACTCAATCCTTCCAATCGTATTAAGTCTAAAACTGCTTTACGACTATGCAACCATTACACCAGATGTCTGCCAGCAGCAAATTTCTCGATTATTCGCTACTACCAGACATCTAGCGGCAGCAAATTTCTCGATTTTTCGCTACTACCAGACGTCTGGTAGTAGCAAATTTCTCGACAATTCGGTACAACCAGACGCATGGCAGCAGTGATAAATATACATACAAAACACATTACAACAACATTTGATTAACAGTACGGTAGCTTCAAAATATATGTGCTTTGATTTAAAAGGTTTTCTCTAAGTTTGAAAGATTTAATTACAGACACTGCCAAATTGTTAAGGATCTTAAGCTTATTCGAGTTTAATAAGGTTATAAACTTAGCAACGCTTGGTCTGACATTAAAATACGTAGATCATTATAGATAGGACAGACTAAGGTAAAATGGTATTCGTCTTCGAAATCGTTTACGTTACATAAGATACATTTTCTTTCTCCTCGGTCAATGTTCCTACGTCGACCTATGTCTATGTACAAATGGTGGGATGAAAGCCTAAATTTTGCAACTGAGTTTCTAAATTTTATGCTTTTACAATTAAGAGGAAATGTGAGGGGGTAAAATACTGCATTTTTGATTCTCGGTACATGATGAGAGAGGGTGATAGCTCAGTCCCTTGGTTTTATTCAGCAATATACAATCCTCTTAATCTACATTGTAGAAGAGGAATAAATTAATTTACAATTCATTGAAACTAAGACTCGACATTTCTCAGAAAAAATAATGATAAAAAATAAGATTGTTGTCCGCTACAATTTTGCTTAGTTTCAATCTGCAATCTGAATACAGTCTACAGTTAACTCGTTATACCGACATTCGACAGAACGACAAAATAATGATAATACTGGCACAAAACTAAGGCTGGCACGATTAATCGAATAATCGATGAATTGATCGATAAATTCCACAAAAATGACTATCATTACAGATTTGCTAATAATCGATCATTTGATTTAGGTGTTTGTTACTTTACCGTATTTACCCTTAGTATTCAGACACCTCACCATACTTCATCTAAAATTTGAACAAGTCCAATTTACTATCCACTGTTGTGTCTTAAATAGCTGGGTGAGTGGCAAACAGTGTAGACCCTGATGAGACGCCGCGTTTGCGGCATCTCATCTGGGTCTACACTGTTTGCTCAAGCCTGTCTGACAAAATACATACAATAAAGTATAACAAATATGACAGGGTCATGCTCAAACAGGTAATATTATGATCAAATCTTCAGCGATTACTAATTGATTATCAATCGCAATGACAGGACTGATAATCGATTATCTTTTCAGCTCTGATTAGCCAGCCTTACACAAAACCTTCGCTCAAGAGGTGACAGTTAATCAGAAATTATCCAAGAGCACTGTAATTATTAGGTCTACTTCAAGACGCATGTGTTTTGAATACTTGTTAGAATCGCCTCAGTGAGCCGATTCTGACAAATATCCAAACCATATGTTCTATGAGGAAATAAGAATAAAACACGGCCTTTCTTACATATCATTCTGCTTATTAAGTATTCTTAACACCAGATTCATTTTATTGACAACATCTTTGGGAACAAAATACTGTCGTTGTAACGAGGGTTCACTGTATATGGTAAAATGTCGAATTGTTCTGTTTGCAGAGAAGGTATGAATTCTGAACTGAAGTAGGCGGATGCGTAGCCTTATATTGTTTAGTGTTTGTTTTCTAAGGGAATTTTTATTGGGCGTATACCGTATTTACGGTAAGTATGGGATACCGTAACTCCTATTTCTGAAATACGTTATACTTCTCCAAGAATTGCAACAAGTCATGTAACTACCATTGATTGTATCTAAAACTGTTTGTATCTAAAACTGTTGGATGAGTGGCAGACAGTGTAGACGCTGTTGAGAGTCTATGCTCAGGTCTGTCTGTCCTAGTACTTAGGGCGAATACTGTACTAGGACATAATCGGGTTGCCTGTGGGAGAGTACTGAACTACAATATGACAATAGGAATTAAAAGATGTTTTTTCTTGAGATCAAATACACTATAGGAGTTAAAAGATTTTAGTACATCACCAGTGACAATTCAATGTTACAATAGGTCTAGTTGTTAACGCTCTCTGTCTCTCTCTATGTCTCTCTCTCTCTCTCTCTCTCTCTCTGTCTCTCTCTCTCTGTCTCTATCTCTCTGCATTCATGTGCGGGCGTGTGCTTGGATGGCTCATACCTGACTGCATGAAGGTTCATAAATTGGTTTAACTGACACTTTAGGAATCTATATATTCATTGAGAAGTTTATCTGTTAACAGCTCTTTAACAGCAAACATGTATCTGAAGGGTAATAATGTTAAGTTAGAACTAATTAGTTAATAATTATTGATATCAAATTATGAATGAATAATTAAATTATTTTTATTTTTCATATTTCTTCTATTTTATCATCACGAAAACATGCCTATATAATGCCCCTTAAACCCCACTTTTATATAGTAAAACTTGGGTTTACAGGGGTATACGTCATTTTTTTTTTGTTTTTGCTCAAAAACGTAAATTGTGAGTACTCATTAGAGCCGCCTCGCCGATGCGGTTCTAACGACTACCCACAATCTATGTTTTGAGTAGAAATACGAGAAAATATCAGACAGAATTTTTATCTCAAAATTTTCATTCTTTTGGTGGTAAAATTTTTAGTATATATAATAGGCGTGTTTTCGTAATGTTTACCTTTTTTTAATCAAGTAATTAATTAAATGATTAATTAACTAATTAATTAATTGATTTTTATATTATTTTTGTTTTGCTTACCTTTTGTGTTATAATTTACATTTATTATACGCAATCCGAGACATAGTATCGTTCAATTGTAAATTACACAGGGGAAATCGGAATATTAAGGGTTTGACATCACTACTACATGTATGATGCGGTTTGTTGGTTGGTTTGGAAGTTAACGCCAGGTCAACACCACTAAAGGTAATTGCGAGCCAAACCACACTAATCCTGGGCAGGCTCAGCCCTCTAAGCGGTTAACCAGTACTTGCGCACATTTTATGATGAGATTATTGTTTCCTGATATGTTTATTCATTACGTTCACAAGGCTATGCAATGGGTATAATGTTTCTCCATACTGCATAGTGAAAACCCGGAAAGGCGTGGTTATACACTATCAGGCAGATTCCTAGCATTTTGCCATGTATACCTGAAGTGTTCGCACAGACAGGCCAGACAGGCCTCAGTAAACGATGAAGACCTAGATCAGGGTCCATACTTTTTGCTATTCATCGAACAATTTTTACATTACGAAAACACGCCTATTCAAATATATAGATATTTCATCTCCAAAGAAAAAGGAAATTTTTAAAGAAAATCTCTGCTACTTTTTCAAAGTTCTGCTCAAAATATAGATTGTGGGAACCCGTTAGAACCGCATCGGCGAGACGGTTCTAACGAGTACCCACAATATATGTTTTTGAGCAGAAATAAGAAAAATAATGTATACCCCTGTAAATCCCAGTTTTACTACATAAAAGTGGGGATTAAGGGGATCAAAATTATATAGGCACGTTTTCGTGATGGACACAAAAAACAGGTATTAAATAGATTTGTTCCTATATTAGGATAGGTATGGTAAAGAATTAAGTTGTCCGACATCCATACTTATCCTTTATTATTATCATATATGTATATATAATTATCCTTTATTCAATCTCTCTAAATATAATCCTGATTATCATAATCACAATATAATTGACATAAATTATATTGAGAAGAGATTGATAAACCACATAGTAAATTACCGGTTTGAAATATCAAAATATGTAAATGATAATTGATCTATTTCCATGTATCCTGTTGTGTATATTTTGTATTCTTGTGAGGAAATGGACTCTTAAAGCGTCTTTCTACAACCAGTTGTTGCTAGTGAATGTATAGTTGTAGTGTCACAGCAAAGAAGAAATGAATACAGTAAACTCTCGTTATCTCAAACTTCAAGGCACCAAAACATTCGGTTTATGATAAAAATAGTTTGAGGTAAAAGGAGTTGAAATGAAGTCGAAGTTAAATGGCTTGAACATGTTTGGAACTATAGAAAATATTTCGAGACACGGGTAGTTCGAGTCACTGAGGTTTAATCATGGTGCTAGGTCAGAAAGCAAATAACGATAATTTAGGGGGGGGTGTTTGTTGTTGTTTTTTTTTTTCAACTTTCTACACAGTATTTGTATGATGAGTTTACTAATTAGAATCGCCTCGATCATGCGATTCTAATGAATACACACAACATACCATTACATGATAAAATAAAAAAAAATAAAAAATATTTTTTTTCTTGACCTGTCGGGTGAATTTCGTAGGGACTCAAAAAACGAGTTAGAATTAGCCATGGTAAACGAGCCATCGGTGTTCGAGCTATTGAGGACTGTATTAGGAACATAAAAGAAACCAAAAGAGTACTGACATATTATTTAGTTTGGAGTTTGAGCAATCTGTGTTTGAGATAACGAGAATCAATTGTATTGTTTAAACCAAGAGGGCTGAACATTTATGATTAATACGGTAAACCAGGGCCCAGTTGTTCAAAGCATCGTTAGCTTAACGACCTCGTTAGTGGTCAAAATGTTAACTGTTCTAGATAGTACAAGATCTAATTCGCATGTTTTTTGCTGAAAAAATGTGAGTAAATTTTGCAAATGCAAAAGCTACTCACATTTATTCAGCAAAAATATTAGCCTATATGCCATATTTAATGATCAAAGTTTCAACGATACGTTAACTAACGACATCGTTAGTTTTGGAGAACTGGATCCAGATGTTTTTTGTTTTTTTTTGTTTGTTTGTTTTTTTATTTTATTTATTTTTTTTTTTATTTTGATTTATTTTTTTTTTTATTTTGATTTATTTTTTTTGTTGTTGTTATTTCTACAACATCTTTACTGCATAAATCTATCTAAACGCTTAGCATGCTGGGTAAAATTTTCAGCAGACAAGATATTGAAGTGTGTGTGTGTGTGTGTATATATATATATATATATATATATATATATATATATATATATATATATATATATATATATATATATATATATATATATATATATATATATAATTTTTTTTTGTTAGAAAAACATGTTTTGCCATTCCTCCAATGGAGACAATTTGCATGAAATGTCAAAGCCTCTTTTCTGGGATAATAAGAAATTTTGACTTCTCATGCAAACTGTCTTCAGTGGATACAACCTGCATGAAATATCAAATAACTAGAAATGTGTCCAAAAGGACACGGATGCCCCCGCTTGAAAAACTTAAACGGGAATTGCTAACGCCTGTAAAACTTAAATGCAAATTGCTAATGTCATCTCTTACGCGGACGGAGACAGACGGACGGGCGGATGGACAGGGGTAACACCATATGCCCTTTCCACCATTCTTCGAATGGCTTGGGCATAAATGCTAACAGGTTACCTTTGGAAACATAGAGCACGGTTAAATAAAACAACGAAAACCGGAGACTCGGTTTTATCAAGTCACTTCATATACAGCCATTACGAAAACAAGCCTTTTCAAATATACTGAAAATTTTACCACCAAAAAATGAAAATTTTCAGATGAAAAATTCTGATATTTTTCATATTTCTGTTCAAAACACAGATTGTGGATACTCGTTAGAACCGCCTCGATGAGGCGGTTCTAACGAGTACCCACAATCTATGTTTTAGAGCAGAAATAAGAAAATAATGTATACCCAGTAAACCCCAGTTTTACTATATAAAAGTGGGGTTTAAGGGGGTCAAAATTATATAGGCATGTTTTCGTGATGACTATCATTTGCCAGGCTGCATACGCCCCTTGTTTGGCATTTCATGCAAAGTGTTTCCTATAGATATAGCTTGTATGAAATGTCAAGGCGGTCTTCTGGGAAAAATAAGAAAAATATCAATTTGTTGCCTGCTGAATAGGAGAAAGCAGTCAGTTAACTCCCTTGATTACTTTCTGTTAATAACCAGGTCCAATTAATTGGATTCCGTCATTAGTGTTTCCATTAAGTATCACTTCCTTGACCTTAATAAATCTAATTTTAACAAGGTCATGTGCCAATACAGCTTCCAAACTATTTAAAAGAAACATTTTCTGTGCAATGAAATATATAATATTAATTAATCTTCCATGTGGATATGGAGAAATGTAAAGTTAAGAATTTGTCAAATTCCACTGATCACCTATGATAAAAAGCAGAGGATTTCAATTAGAAGGACCTGGTTAGTATTTGCTCTACCTTGGACTTTACCTGTCGAGGGAAATAATAGAAATACTGCTGCTATCTCTCATTAGCTCGAGAGTGGTAAAGGTTAATATATCCAAATCTTCATAATTTTCCATAAGGGCACGACATAAAAATTACGATAAGACGTATGCGACTAGCGAAGACTCAGATCAGCATGCGCATACGCGCAGGCTGATCAGCGTCTTCGCTAATCACATGTGCCTTTTACAGCCTCTGGGTTATCGAAAGACAGAAAACGAGAATCCTTGCCATACTGTAATGGGTATAGAGGCTGATCTGCCTTTGCTAGTCATACAGGGCTTATTGTAGGTTTTGTCGTGCGCTGGCTCATATTATATAGTGAAAATGGCATGCCTAATGATAGCTCTAAGAGGGGTATTCAGATAAATGTTGTCTTTTTCTTCAATTTTAACCTCATAAAAGCACATATTATGTAGTGTTGTCACTGATGATGGATTATAATCGATCATCCATGATTTTTGCCTCTTGTTACTGATGATCGGAAAGATTTTTTATAGTCGACTAATCGGGAAATTCTAATTTTTAGAAACATATTTTTCTCACGTTTAATTTTTGATAGGAAGTTATTAAGAAATAAATACGAATAAAAAAAATGAAATTCAAAGCTGTCTATTTGGCTCATTCTAGATTAATAGTGAGTAAAAGTTAAAAAAAAAATGGTAAAACAGTCTTAAATAAGTCAACCCAAAAGTATTAATATTTTTCTTATCCCTCCATGAAAACATATGTTGTGGGTACTCATTAGAAGCGCCTAATGAGTACACAAAACATATGTTTTCATGGAGAAATAAGAAAAAGATATTCCCTGAAAACCACTCTTTTGGATCTGGAGCAATGAATATATACCTGGAAGAGGCTTAATTAAGAGGGAATACAGTGAATCCTCATTACAACGACAGCATTTGTTCCCAAAGACGTTGCCGTTAAAATGAATTTGCTGTTATACAGAATACTTAATGAGCAGATTGATATGTTAGAACAAGTCTTGTTGTGTTCTGATTTCCTCATAGAACATATGTTTTGGATATTTGTTCATTACGAAAACACGCCTATTCAAATATACTGAAAATTTTACCACCAAAAAATGAAAATTTTCAGATGAAATTTCTGATATTTTTCATATTTCTGCTCAAAACATAGATTGTGTGTACTCGTTAGAACCGCCTTGTCGAGGCGGTTCTAACGAATACCCACAATCTATGTTTTTGAGCAGAAATAAGAAAAATAATGTATACCACTGTAAACCCCAGTTTTATTATATATAAGTGGGGTTTAAGGGGATCAAAATCATATAGGTATGTTTTCGTGATGTAGAATCGCCTCACTGAGACGATTCTAACAAATATCCAAAACATATGTTTCTTTAAAGTATTAAATACAATATTCTTGCAGAATTTATGACTAACTGTCACCTCTGAAGCGAAGGTTTCGTGACAGTTAAATTGTCATTATAACAAATTTTGTCGTTGTATCGAGTGGCGGTATGAAGAGGATTGTATATTTTCTACAAGTTGATTATTAATCGATGATCAATCAGTTTTACAAAACCGATGATCGACTATGAAATTCTGGTCGATTCCCAACACTTGTATTATGGGTACTCACTGGAAGCACTTCTGTGCGACGCTTTTAGTGAGTACCCAAAACATATGTTTGTTTGTTGTTGTTTTTTTTTTTTTGTTGTTGTTGTTTCTTTTTTGTGTAGAAATGAGAAAACTTCAGTCTGTTTGGTTGAACAAATAAAATAAGTTTGTTTAGACTTACAAAGTGTACGCTTTGGTTGATTGACAGCAATGTTTGGCCCTGGTTTCCTGTACCTAATGATCAACACCAACAAGAGCAGGGATCCAGGACAAAACGTTCTGATAAAGTTTGCTAAGCGGATTCACTGATATAAAACATACCATGTATATGAACTTCCTAGTGTCAGGTGAAAAAATATTTAAGTCCTACGTAGGAGATAGTATCTCCTAGGCAAGATATACTAAGTCCTACGTAGAAGATAATAACTCCTACGTAGGATAATAACAACTACGTAGGACTTACTAACACCTACCTAGAAGATAATAACTCCTCCGTAGGACTTTATAACACCTACGTAGGAGATAATAACTCCTACGTAGGACTTACTAACACCTACGTAGGAGTTTCTAACACCTACGTAGGAGATAGTAAGTCATACGTAGGTTACTAACCCCAAAGTAGGCGATAATAAGTCCTACGTAGGACTTACTGAGTCCTACGTAGGAGGTTATTGAAACGTCGTAGTGCCAGGTGAAAAAAAATCCTACGTAGTAGATAGTAACTCCTACGTAGGAGATAATAAATCCTATATAGGAGATAGTAACTCCTACGTAGGTGATGATAATTCCTACGTAGGACTCACTAACACCTACGTACGACTTACTAACTCCTACGCAGGAGATGATACGTCCTAGATAGGACTTATTAACTCCTACGTAGGAGATAATAACAACTACGTAGGAGACAAAAACCGTACGTAGGACTTACTAACACCTACGTAGAAGATAATAACACCTCCGTAGGACTTAATAAAACATACGTAGGGGATAGTAACTCCTACGTAGCACTTACTAACACCTACGTAAGAGTTACTAATACCTACGTAGGAGATAATAAGTACTATGCAGGAGCTACTAACACCTAAGTAGGACTTATTATCTCCTATTTAAGAGTTAGCAAGTCCTACGTAGGTCTTAGTAAGTCTTACGTAGGTATTAGTTAGTCCTGTGCAGGTTTTATCATCACCTATGTAGGAGTTACTATCTCCTACGTAGGATTAATTATCTCCTACGTATGAGTTACTATCTCCTACGTAGGATTTAAATATTTTTTTTCACTTGGCACTAGGACGCTTCCATAGTAAGTCATTTGTAGGACTTATTATCCCCTACGTAGGAATTATTATCTTCTACTTAGGACTTATTATCTCCTACATAAGAGTTACTTTCTCCTATGGGGGACTTAATTTTTTTTTCACCTGGCACTAGGACATCATAAAATATTGTGTTCTTATTTTCCAAGAAGACAGGATTTAACTTTTCCTGCGAACTTTCGCCTTAGGGGACAATCGTTTGGCAATTTTCATGAAATGTCAAAGCCTATTGGACTGGGGAAATAAGAATAAATATCGTCATTTGTCGTCTGCTGAATTAGCCCAGGGAGGGGCTAAGGATGAATAAGTCAAACTAAATGAAATACACAAAACAAGTTATTTTGTCAAAATATATCTATATAAAATTATTTTGGGACTTCTGTTCAATTATTTCAAGGTGAACTATTTCAACGGGACTTGTAATTGTAATTTTTAAATTTAATAGTAGTAAATGCCTGGATTTAATATACCTGATCAGTCCTGGAAAGAATATATATTTCCTCCTTATTACATTCCCTTCTTGAAGAGACATGCTGAATACTGCGGCCTTGATTTTTGTCGCACCTGCTTTAGCATGGGCGACTTAGGCGTGCAAGTTTCCGTCCGTCCGTCCATTCGTCCGTCCGTCCGTTCGTCTTTCCATCAACATTTACCCTGGGTAATTTGTGAGCACAGCTCCTCTTACAGATTTCTACTTTTTCCACATTGTGAACTTAGTCATTTTTTACCCTCAATATATAGACAATGGGTACCTCTTGTGAGCGCAACTCCTCTTACAGTTTTAGACTGATTGTTTTGAAACTTCGTGTTTTCTTCATGGTATGAGGATGTGTATGTGGTTTGGGTATTATTGTTAGAACATTTTTGTCACTTTTTCCACATTGTGAAACTAGTCATTTTTACCCTCAATATATAGACAATGGGTACCTCTTGTGAGCGCAACTCCTCTTACAGTTTTGTACCGATCGATGTGAAACTTTAAATATGTTTTCTTTGTGGTATGAGGCTGTGCATGTGGTTTGGATATATTTGTCAGATCATTTTTGTCACTTTTTCCACAGTGTGAACTTATAAAGGGTATTTTTCACCCTTTATATATAAATAAACAGTTGGTACCTCTTGTGAGCGCAACTCCTCTTACAGTTTTGTACCGATTATTATGGATTTTTGCATGCGTTTTCTTCATGAGGATGTGCATGAGGTCCGGATGTAATTGTTAGATTTTTTTTTTCACTTTTTTTCACTAATGTGAACTTAGTCATTTTTCATCCTCAATATATAGACAGTGGGTATCTTATGAGCACAACACCTCATATAATTTTACACTAATCTTTTTGGAACTTTGCACATGTTTTCTCCATAGTCTTAAGATGTGCATGTGTTTTTCATATAATCCTTGCCTTATTTTTGTAATTTTATTTTATACTTTTTGAACTTTGTCATTTACTGACCTCAGATGTATAGACAGTGGGTACCTTGTGATTGCAACTTCTCATGCAATTTTAAACGGGTATTTTTGAAACTTTGCCCATGTTTTCTCCCAGGTCTGCAGAAGTGTAGATGGTTTAAATATGATTTTTAAATTTATTTTTGTCACTTTTTCTACTTTAACCTTGTCATTTTCTCAACCTCAGATTTTATGAAAGTGAACAGACTGTGGGTACTTTTTGAGCCCAACTTCTCATGCATCATACGAGAAAATGCATATGCTTTCAATGAAATTCTTACATTAATTTCTTCTACATGTACCTGAAATAAACATTACTTTTTTTTTTTTTTTTTTTTTTTGAGGGAGTGGGGTGGGTGGGGGAGGGGGAGTTGAGGGGAAGGGTCAGGTGCGACATCAACTTCACCGGTTTAATCTATTTTTGGTAAGGGCTTAGTCATATTAGCTATCTCGAATAAAAATATAAAAATACTGCCTTTGGATTACGCTCAACTATCAGCGCTTACAATTTTCACCCCGGAGACAAACTTTTTCACCTCATTCATTACGATATTTGAAATCTCTAATGACCTGGGTAATGACTTTTATATTTTTATATTCAGTATTTTACCAAAAGTCGCTTTGTATCGCTCTCAGCTGACCGTTCCCTAACACGACTAGGTATTGGCTTAATTTTTTTTCCGAACAAACGCTGTTGCTAAATTTAACTAATTTGTGTGTGTGTGTGTGTGTGTGTGTACTATTGAAATCTGATATTTAAAATCTGTCTGCAGTCTTGCTCTGCGAAATAAAACAATAGCTAGCCAATTCAGATTCACGCATGTTTCTCATCAACATATTTATTAATTTGTCATCTACAATTGTTGGTTCTATTGAATATCTACCTTTGAAATCTACACTTTTCGAAAACAGGATAAACATAATTTATAATAGATGCAGCATGTGCATTATCACTGCTGCATCTAAATCATCTAAACGCTTTTCAGCTTTGTTATCTGTTATTTGACCAGAAAGCCTATAATAAACAGTCTCCATTTATATGGTAAAACTGGGATTTACAGGGGTATACATTATTTTTCTTATTTCTGCCTAAAAACATAGATTGTGGTTACTCGTTAGAACCGCCTCGCCGAGGCGGTTCTAACGAGTACCCACAATCTATGTTTTATGCAGAAATATGAAAAATATCAGAATTTTTTATCTGAAAATTTTCATTTTTTGATGGTAAAATTTTCAGTATAGTTGAATAGGCGTGTTTTCGTAATGCAACACGGCACCAGAGAAACAGATAAGGCGAGTTTTTTTGGTGATAATTTAGGGATAATTCTACTTGTTTCGCCATAAATCTGTTTCGCTATTCATAAGAACTGCCTCATTTCTAATGAATACCCACAAGTTATGTTTTCATACAGAATTTACGAAAATAATCCCTAAATTATCACCAAATACCTACCTGGTCTGTTGCTCTGCGTAAGATAATTAAACTGACAGCAGCTGATGTGTGTTTGTATCACATAGTAGCTAAGTGGTGCAGAGCATTAATTACTGATCACTAACACAGTCTTCCGTCTAGCAACTCGCAGAAAGACATCATGGATGCACCCTCGCTCTAAACACTGGCATCTCATTGACTATGTCATAGTGCGAAGGAAGGATAGACAGGATGTCAGAGTGACAAAGACTATGTGTGGTGCAGACTATTGGACAGATCACGTTTGATGAAATCCAGTCCTTTGCAGACAGAAAGGACACGAAGATGTTCTTTGATGCACTCAAGACAGTATATGGTCTCCAGAGCTCAGGAACCATCTTACTTAGATGGAACTAGTCTTCTGACTGACAAAGAAGCTATCTTGAAAAGATGAGCTGAACACTTTGATGGTGTCCTTGATCGGTCATCATCTATCAATGATGACGCTATCAACAGACTACCACAGGTGGAATGTAATCCGCTGCTTGATGAGGTCCCAACCGTCTCTGAAACAATGAAAGCAATAAAATTCCTGTCATCTGGCAAGGCTCCAGGATCAGATGCAATACCTGCAGAGATCTACAAAGCAGGAGGTCTTCCAGTTGCAGAGAAACTGACAGAGTTATTTCATATTTTGTGGAGAAAAGAAGCCATCCCTAAGAATTCAAGGCTGCAACAATAATCCACCTATTCAAAAGGAAAGGGAATCCTCAAGTTTGTGAGACTCATCGAGGCATCTCTTTAATGTCAATTGCTGGGAAGATCCTTGCTAGAGTCCTACTAAATCGATTGAATGAACACATTGAACAGTCAATGCTTCTACCAGAAAGCCAATGTGGATTCAAGAAAGACAGAGGAACAATAGACATGATCTTCACAGCACGACAGCTTCAAGAAAAATGCCAGGAATAGAATGCGGACTTCTACATGACCTTTGTCGACCTTACCAAAGCATTTGACACAGTCAGTCGTGAAGGACTTTGGAAAATTATGGCAAAGTTTGGCTGTCCTGCTAAATCATAGCAATGGTGCGGCAGTTCCACGATAGTATGCTTGCAAGGATCCAAAATGAAAACTAGTTTTCTGATCCATTCCCTGTGACAAATGGAGTTAAGCAAGGCTTTGTACTAGCTTCAACGCTGTTCAGCATGATGTTTTCTGCCATGCTTACAGATACTTTCCAGGATGGTGACAATGGTATACCTATTAGGTATCGCTTTGATGGAAAACTTTTCAACCTAAGAAGATTAAAACTAAATCCAAGGTGCAGACAGAGGTGCTAGATGAGTTCCTCTATGCTGATGACATGGCAAAGGGTGCTCCAACAGACGGGAAAATTAAAAAAGGTGTGGATCGAGTATCCGATTAATGTGACAGCTATGATCTCACAATCAGCATCAAAAAGACTGAGGTATATCAGCCAGCACCTGGAAAGCCTTACAAGGAGTCTACCATCACAGTAAAAGGTCAACGATTGCAAGTGGTAGACAAGTTCACCTACCTTGGAAGCGCATTGTCTAGAGTTGTGCACATTGATGATGAAGTCAGTGCTGGGATTGCCAAAGCTAGTGCAGCATTTGGCCGACTACGTAGAAGTATTTGGGATCAAAGTGGAATCAGACTTGACACGTAGCCGAAAGTATACAGATCGGTTGTGCTGCCAACACTATTATAGGCATGCGAAACTTGGACAGTTTACCAACGGCATGTCAAAAGACTGAACCACTTCCATGCAAGCTGTCTTAGAAAACTTCTAAAGATCCAGTGCCAAGACAGGATTCCAGATATAGAAGTCCTGAAAAGGGGCAGGAGTGCAGAGTGTACTTACTCTTCTGAAATTGGCACAGTTAAGATGGATAAGCCATGTTACCAGAATGCCTGATGAGCGTTTGTCAAAGAAACTCCTCTGTGGTGAACTACAAATTGAAAAATGCTCCCATGGTAGTCAGAAGAAGTGATAAAAGGACACCCTAAAAGCCTGCCTTAAAGACTTCAACATACCAACAGAGTCGTGGGAACAAATTGCAAAGGATCGAACAAAGTGGCGAGCACTCATAAGAAGGGGAGCTGGTGAATACGAAGCAAACAGAATCAGCAAAGCCGAGCAGCAACGTGCACAGCGGAAAGCCAGAGCTAAGGCATCACCAACAGAGCTTTCTTCCTCAAACCTCTCTTGCTTTATCTGCAACAAGCAGTATAGAGCTAAGATTGGTCTCATCAGCCATCTTAGAACACACAAATAATAACACTTTACACAGTTTATTAGGATTAGTCATTGTCAGTAATGACAGACGAACAAACAGCTAAGTGGTTTGGTTGTAACAGGTGCTCTGACTGGCTGTTCAGCTGAAGAGTTCCTCTGATTATAAATAGTCGTAGTAAGCTTTTATCAATGAAATGGTGAAAGATAAAATAGAGGTTTGTCTACAAAAAATATTGTTAGCAAATCTCCGTGCATGAGAGTACCTTTGGATACAAAGAACACATGAAAGATAGTTAGAATAAAGGCTAAAATGCTGCCTGTTTACAACATATTTTGCTTCCATTTCGGGAAACACAGAGGTACAAAAGAAATATCAAGTTTAAAACTCCAATCAGTTTATAAAGGAACTTAAAAATTCTAAACAATCAAAGCTTTTTAAAATTCTCAAAGGCAGTATACAAATTTAATCTTGTTTCTATCCTGATAGGGCAATATAATTTTCAGTGTTCCCAACGGGATGTACTGGTTCCCAATCGGACACCACAAATGTCATGTGTTCCCACACGGGATACACAGAAGTGCAAAAAGAAAATACCGATTTTAAACCTCAATAATCTTTTTCTTGGCACTTTAAAGAAATTCTGAACAGTCAAACGTTAGATAATTTATTCATCTTTAAGTTCCCAAAATTTGGTGGAGATTGGTCAAAAACTGTGATACATTCTTTTCGTTTTCTGAGGGTACTACAAAAATGATCAAATGATGCCCGATCGGGTATCAAGTTACTAATTATAGTAACATCTACCAAGCAAAAATCAAAGGTCATCAAAGGTTAGTGATGCCCGATCGGGCATATTTCGTTTACTGTTAACCGTAAAAACGTTACTTCTATTAAATGTTTATTCCTAAACAACTGGCACAACATTTTTATGTACACAAATGCAAATAATCCACACTTTTTCAAAATGAAATTCCTTTAATGACGTCATATGTGATTGTAGTGAAAATCGTTATCCAAATTCCTGGGACAATTGTAGGAAACAATCCGGTACCCGAGTAGGGAAAAAAACATTTCAAATCGGGACCTATATGTATAGTCTATAAATAGAAAGTCAGAAAAAAAAAAAAAAATCAAAACTTTTTATTTCGGGACCAAGCATACCCAGTCTTCCATGCCATTCATTATGAAAACACGCCTATTCAAATGTACTGAAAATTTTATCACCAAAAAATGAAAATTTTCAGATAAAAATTCTGATATTTTTCATTTAACGAGTACCTACAATCTATGATTTTGAGCAGAAATAAGAAAATAATGTATACTGTGACCCCTATATAAAACTGGGGTTTAAGGGGGTCAGAATTATATAGGCGTGTTTTCGTGATGCATGTCATATACAGAGAGAACTGGCGTGTGTAGACATCTATATTATAAGGCGTTTTTTTTTAAGAAGTTTGCCTTTCATTATGAAAACATGCCTATTCAAATACACTGGAAATTTTACCACCGAAAAAATGAAAATTTTCAGATAAAAAAATTCTGATATTTTTCATGTTTCTGCTCAAAACACAGATTGTGGGTACTCGTTAGAACCGCCTCATCGAGGCGGTTCTTACGAGTACATGTACCCACAATCTATGTTTTGAGCAGAAATAAGAAATAATGTATACCCCTGTAAACCCAGTTTTACTATATAAAAGTGGGGTTTAAGGGGGTCAAAATTATATAGGCGTGTTTTCGTGATGTTAAACTCTTAGCACTCTGGTTAAAATTTTCAGCAGACGACATTTTGCAATAGTTTTCATAGGTTTCGCAGGAAACAGGATTTGACATTTCAGCCAAATTTTAAAATGTAAAATCATGTTTTCTGAAAAAAAAAAAAAAAAACAGAAAAAATATAATCCATTTGTCGTGCCGAGTCGTAAAGGTTAAAACCAGGGCCCAGTTGTTCAAAGCTAACGACGTCGTTAGTTAACGATTCGTTAAAATTTCAATCAAGTGATATGCTGAAATTTTTTGCTGAAAAAATGTGAGTAGCTTTTGCAGTGCAAAAGCTACTCACATTTTTTCAGCAAAAAGTATCAGAATATTGTGTATTGAATCCACTAAAACAGTTAACGAAATGACCCTTAACGAGCTCGTTAAGCTAACGACGCTTTGAACAACTGGGCCCAGGTTTTCAATTAGTCCATTACTTCTTGCAACCTTTATAACGCACAAATCAGTCTCGCTGTGCTTATTAGCCCGCCTTTATTCTTGTTTCCCATATTATATGGTGAGAATGCCATTGCTTATATAGATCTAAGTAAATACTGAATGATTAATTGATTTAAGGTTTTACAGCCCAGCCAACCTAGTAGGGTCATGTCGAGCCGGTCAGTTTACCTAACCACACTTTTCCTGGGCAGGCTTAGTCCTTAGCGGTTAACCAGTCATGATTTATGCACATTCTTTCGCCAGAAACTGACAACTGCCTTTCTTGAATCAGCAGAAGGGAGAGGATGACAGTAGAAAATATTTCATGATCAATCTCTACGAGAGAATATTGCCGGACCCGGCGGGGATCGAACCCGTGACTTCCTGATCAGCAGTCGAAGGCGCATCCGACTGAGCCACCGGGGCCGGCTGTCTAGATAAGAGGGTACCAAGATAATTATTTTCTAATTCCTCCACAAAAAGATATGTTTTGCTTCTGAGGAGTCCACATTACGCATATATCTTTTGGAAATATAAGAAAAATATCAACAGTTTTACTTTAAAAAATGGCATCTAAGAGCTATGGCAAAAGAAATAACAATTTTACATCAGGCATGTTAACATAACACTTATTCTGTAATCAGAATACATTCATTAGACTAAAGAATCATGTGATTTTAGACTGGCAAAAACTGAAGATCTTGATCAAACTTCTTTAATTTGATCTGGATCTACACTGCTTGCTAGAGCCATCTGTCCGACTGTTTATGGTTTGATATCCTTACCTACATATACGTTTGGTATCTTTAATTAGCTATTTCCACGCTAGTGTCGTCCGCACCATTACGCAAACAAGCCTATTCAAATATATTGAAAAATTTACCACAAAAAATGAAAATTTTCAGATAAAAAAAATCTGATATTTTTCATATATCTGCTCAAAACATAGATTGTGGGTATTCGTTAGAACCGCCTCGGCGATGCGGTTCTAACGAGTACCCACAATCTATGTTTTTGAGCAGAAATAAGAAAAATATGTATACACCTGTAAACCCCAGTTTTATTGTATAAAAGTGGGGCTGAAGGGGTCAAAACTATATAGGCGTGTTTTCGCGATGGACAATCTTTGCAAACAGTACGGACATTTTGTCGGGCCTGATCTAGATCCACATTGCTTGACACTCTTATGGTATTCCTGACAGATTTTTTTTTTAAAGTTGATTAAAAAAAACACAAACGACAGAAAAGCATGCAAAATTACTCAGCATGCAAAGAGCTAGATATGACTTTGATGTAAATGACGTTATGTACTTAGTTTTTGTTTTGGATTGGAGTTTAACGGTCCAGTCAGCATTTAGTAGAGACAATTTGTATGAAATTTCTGGGCACAAAAATAAGAAATGTATCATCAATTTCAATATCGTCTGCTGAATATGCTCATAGAGTGGTAAAGGTTAAAACATCTCATCTATTCATGTTCTTTTGTTTTTGTCATTGTTTTACAGAAATGGTGGGCTGTATGAAGACTATCCGGCGCATTTCTCCAGTCGTTGTAATTGTAGGAACCGTGTTTGCCTATCTAGTATATAAGAAACATGGTAAGACAAATAGAATTTATTTGGTTGCTCTGATCTATTACTATAAGAGTGAATTATTATTGTTGTGGAATTTATTAATGTGTAAACGTCAGCCAATAACTCACAAACTTACCCATACGCTTCTACCTCAGTTCTTTGGACGAGTCCATTTCCATTATAAGGGATGTCTGCTTAGTTTTTTTTTTATCACCATGTTTTATAAACCTGTACTTAATGCAAAAGTGTAGACCCTGATCAGACGCCGCGTTCTGCTGCGTCTGATCTGGGTCTACATTGTTTGCCAATTCCCATTTATGGGACGCTATGCTTAAAAGGGTTAAAATAAAGTACGAAGGGCTTTATTTTATGTTGTGGATTTTATCGATAAGTAAACTCCGAGGTATCACTCAAAAGCTGAATAAAACCCGAACTGAGTTATTTGCAGGAGTTTACACGTCGATAAAATCCTTAAAAAAATCATTTGTTCATTATTATTCCTACTTTGTCGTCACTATAATACAAATGTTGCCAAAACTGTCAACCTTTTGAGACATTGGAAGAACAACTGGAGTGTTAAACATTTCCTTTACCCAACCAAATAGCGTGAAATGTGTATAAAGTTGAGCAGTTGGAATTATAGACAAATAATAGAAACAGTTTTTAAGGCCATCACGAGAACATATCTATATAATTTTGACCCCCTTAAACCCCACTTTTATATAGTAAAACTGGGGTTTACAGGGGTATACATATTTTTTCTTATTTCTGCTTAAAAACATAGATTGTGGGCACTCGTTAGAACCGCCTCGGCGAGGCGGTTCTAACGAGTACACACAATCTATATTTTGAGCAGAAATATGAAAAAATATTAGAATTTTTTATCTGAAACCTTTCAGTTTTTGGTGGTGAAATTTTCAATATATTTGAATAGGCTTGTTTTTGTAATGAGTGAGAAAATTGCAGTCATGTTCAATTTATAATAATCATTATTTTATGAAGCGTACTTTTGGCCAAATTTAATAGTAGATACATTGTTTGATTAGAAGTTAAAGGTGAGAAAAAAAAATACAACACACTCATTTCGAAAACACGCCTATTAAAGGTGGTGGTTGGGTGGTGCGACGGTGTCGTGTATCTTACGTCACCGTGGCGTCCAACTGATATTGGCTTACATTTTGGCAAGGCCTGCTATCCTTTTAGCAGGTAAGGGTAGAGGGGAAATATTTTTATTTCTTCTGTTTCTTCTCTTTCGTTCCTGTTCCTCTTTCTTCTCTGTTCCTCTCTTTCATCTCTTCTACTATCTCTTCTATCTCTTTTCTCCCTTTCTCTGGGAGACAACACAAAATGACCCACAAGGGTTGACATATCGTTAAACCCCAACACAATCAATCACGCCTATTCAAATATACTGAAAATTTTACGACCAAAAAAAAGAAAATTTTTAGATAAAAATTCTGATATTTTCATATTTCTGGTCAAAACATAGATTGTGGGTACTCGTTAGAACCGCCTCGGCGAGGCGGTTCTAACGAGTATCCACAATCTATGTTTTTAGCAAAATAAAAAAAATGATGTACATTTCTGTAAACCCCAGTTTTACTATATCTAAGTGGGGTTTAAGGGGATCAAAATTATAAAGGCGTGTTTTCGTGATGAAAATGAATTCTGAAGAAAAAAATGTTGTTAAAATGTTATCTTTTTAACTGCGCCTAAACGCGACAAAGCGTACCTTCTGACATGTGCGCCCAACGAAGACTTAAATCAGCCTGCGCATCTGCGCAATCTGATCGGAGTCTTTATTATCCACAGGAAGAAACTTTGCATCTTCTTTTGTCCAAAATGTGCATAGAGCCCAGCTAGCATTCTTTATAAATCTATATAGGGCCGTTATCGGCCCGTCAGCTACCCTAACGGGCCGATAACGGAGGGTCTCAATGGGGTATCTTGGAAATCAGTAATCAGTAAAATTTAGGCCCAAAAATCAGTAATCAGTAAAATTTAGGGCCAAAAATCAGTAATCTGTAAAATTTTGACCAAATCAGTAACATTTCTGTATAATATGTAAATTGGGAAGATAATGTTCTTTTGGAAGATAGTAAGATCAATCAAGGCAGACCCAACACATGCTAATGGCAAGCAAAAATACATTGCCACAGATTTATTATAATGTGAATTAGTTAATAACAATGCAACACATTGTATGTTGGGTACAAAAAATGTTGTCACAAAATGTGTTAACTGGCTACAGCTTCACAACTTCTGATGTGTCACTTTTCATCACGAAAACATGCGTATATAATTTTGACCCCCTTAAACCCCACTTTTATATAGTAAAAATGGGGTTTAGAGGGGTATACATTATTTTTCATATTTCTGCTCAAAAACATAGATTGTGGGTACTCGTTAGAACCGCCTCGCCGAGGCGGTTCTAACGAGTACCCACAATCTATGTTTTGAGCAGAAGTATGAACAAATATCGGAATTTTTCATCTGAAAATTGTTCGTTTTTGGTTGTAAAATTTTCAATATATTTGAATAGGCGTGTTTTCGTAATGTTATTTTTCAACTATATACAATCCACCCTTTTTACAACAACTAGTGTTTGTCTCTAGTGATTTATGGCATTAAACATTGCTATATGAATAATTAACTATAACATGAATACAGTGAAACTGAGAATGACTAAGAAATTGTTTTCTGAGACCATTCTTATTGATACAAAATGTATGTCAAACAGATGAAGACAATTTGGGAGAGAGCTTATCATTTAATGCTCTTTTACTTTGTTTATCAATAAGACTGAAATGAAAGCATTTTCTTCTTTCCCTTTGGATGTAAAGGGCAGGGTTTAGGATCTGATTGTAGCAATTACTTATTGTGACAGTCTAAAACAAGGGGACAAAACTGCGGTAACACCGTTAAAGGCCATACTGTAAAAATGTAATGGAATTCGGACGGGACGAGCACCGTTTTACGGCGAAATCGCTAATCGCTAACCGCGGGAACCGCTATTCGGTAATTTTTAACGCAAAAATCGCTAATCAATATTTTTTCCGGCCGAAATCGCTAATCACTAAGCACCCTCCAATTCGCTAACCAGTAAATTATTCTTAAAAAATCGCTAATCAGTTAATTTTAGCGCCATAAATCGCTAATCAGTAAACCCCATTGAGACCCTCATAACGGCCCGCTATAAATTTATAAAGAATGCTTACTGTAAGTAGATTCTAATAAGATTACGCGAATGCGCAGGCTAATGTGAATCTTCGCTAGGCGCACATGTCCGTAGATGCGTTTTCTGACCTTGCGCTGCAATTAATTGTACATTTTTTTTTCCAGTTCTAAATCTTCAAGACATTTTCCGCGTATCTGATTTAAAGAAATCAGCAATATGTGTCATTTATATTATGATCGATTATTCAATTAACAGTGCACTTCATTTTTATTTTTTTTTTATTTTTTATTTTTTTTAAAAATGCTTACTATACGCTGTACTATGAAAGTCAAGTATACCACCGTCTTCGCCCAATTCCGAATCATTTTGTCAGTACCGTATCACGGGTCCCAATTCCAACTTAGCCGGTACAGTAGCTATTTTAAAATGGTTTGACAACAATGAACGGTGGCTCCCTGTACTTTCGTAGTGGTGAGCCAAAGCAGAAGAATGGTTTATTTCCTGTAAGCGTAATTACCAGGGCATTGTATATTGAAGTTAACTTTAAATAAAACCTATACTTTATCTAAATATGATATATACACAGCTAACATTCTACTAAAATCTATATATTGGACCGTTATCGGGCCGACATGAATCCTGTCGGGCCGATAACGGTTCGATATAGATTTAAGTAGAATGCTAGCTGGGCACATTTTGTAACATTATATGTCAGAACGTCCAATAAACAGCAAGTAACGAAATATGAAAAGATGAAAAAAAAAAAAAAAAAAAGAAAAAAAAAAGACTACCACAAATCTTTCCACAGCATTAATCCTCTGATTCTAAAACATAGATCTCTCTCTCTCCCTCTCTCGCTCTCTCTCACACACACACAAATAAGTGGCAACTTATTATGAATTTGTCCGTTTAGAATTAAGTGGCAACTTATTACGAATTTGTCCATTTAGACGGTTATACCTATGACAGCAAGAACCAACACATCTTTCGCAATACGACTGAAACTAGAGTAACAGAAAGATCCAACATGGACGGAAATGACGTATTGCCTAAACAACGCACAGCAGACATACAATCTCTACTGGAAGACAGCAGTATTGCGCATAAAATGGTAAATTACATATAATCTATATAACACAACTGAGCTGGGGCACAGTATTTCCAGCGAGATTGAATGTGCGCCCAGCGAGGACTCAGTTGGTCTCTATACTTGTATTATAAAATCGCTGTCGTTAACCCTTTCATCCTTGAGTTTCTGAAGTGGACTCTTCCATCCTTGAATTTTGGACATGTCCACTGATACAAATGGGGTTTCAGTCTAAAATAAAATAAAAATAAAGCAAACCAAAAAGGCAAATAGTGTAGATCCTGATGAGACGGCTCGTCACTAGCCGTCTCATCTGGATCTAGACTGTTTGCATCGGTATCTGTTTTGGTTTGAAGGGATGAAAGGGTTGAATATCTGTTCTGAAACTGTTTGGCCAGTTTTCATTAAATTCCACGTAGAGCCTTCTTTTGAAGGGTTCCGGTGGTCTGTCTCCATTGGCCAATATATCTGTCATGCTCATATATGGTAAAACACTTAACACTCTCTTCATAGATAACCAGTCGACCTCGGTGGCTCAATCGGTTGCGCGCCCGACTTGTAATCAGAAGGTCGCGGGTTCGACCCCACCCCCGCCACAAACACATTGGGTCCGGCAACATTCTTTCGCGGAGATTGATCATGAAATATTTGCCATGGTCATTCTCTTTATTCCGCTGATTCAAAAATGGTAGCTGTCAGTTTCTAGCGAAAGAATGTGCATATATACTGGTTTACCGCTTAGAGGACTAAGTCTGCCCAAGAAAAGTGTGGTTAGGTAAAGTGACCGGCTCGATATGTAATCTAATGATTACCCACAAGATAAAATTTTGTTGTTGTTTTTTTTTTTCTGTTTTTTTTTTTTTTTTTTTTTTTTTTGGGGGGGGGGGGGGGGGGGGGAAAGAAACAAAGTATACGGACACCCTCTTAGCTACAGTTTTGTAGGCAATAGCATTTTCACTATATAATATGGGGGTAAGGAAAAACTTTGATTAGTTTCGTAAATAAGACATATTTATGCACCATAAAATATTGGTAAAATAACAAAATGAAACTGAAACTAGAGCTGGTGTTTATAAAACACTATGCCCCCAACACTGCCTGACTCTACAACTGCTTGACGCCAACACTGCTTGCCCATAACGGTAATAACAGTACAAATATACGAGATTTCAGTGTTATTTTAATCAAAAGGGAAATAACTCTAAAATGGGTGATAATTCAGAAAAAAGAAAACATACGGGTCACCTATATTTTCATGAGGAATCCATATATGAAATTTCAAAACTTTAGCATACATAGTTCTAAACTGATGCTATGCACAATAAAGCAACAAATGGCCACAAATTGCAAAAGACCATAACTCCAACAACTTTTCAGTAAAATGGCTGAAGAATTAATCAGGTGATCTCCTTCTCAATCCCAATCAGTATACAAAATATCAAGACTCTAGCTCAAATACTTTTTGAGATATCTTGCTAACGAGATTTCAATGTTATTTTATTACAACGGAAATAACTCTAAAAGGGATATAATTCGGATAAGAAAACAAATACTGGTCACCTATTTTTTCATGAGGAATCCATATTTGAATTTTCAAACATTGGTTCTAAACTTATGCAATGCACATGAAAGCAACAAGATCAAATAGCCAAAAATTGCAAAGGGCCATAACTCCAACAAAATTTTATTAAACTGGCTGAATATGTAACCAGATGATGTCCTTCTCAGTCTCAGTCAGTATACCAAATATCAAGACTCTTGCTTAAATACTGTTTGAGATATCTTGCTTACGATATTTCAATGTTATTATATTTAAAGGGCAATAACTCTAAAATGGGAGATAATTCGGATAAGAAAAAAATAAGAGTCACCTATTTTTATTTTCATGAGGAATCCATATATAAATTTTCAAAACATTATTGTACATGGTTCTAAACTTATGCTGTGCTATTGAAAGCAAAAAGATCAAATAGCCAGAAATTGCAAAGGGCCATAACTCCTACAAAATCTCATTAAACTGGCTGAAAATTTAATCAGGTAATCTCCTAGTCTAAATCAGTATACAAAATATCAAGGCTCTAGCTTAAATACTTTTTGAGATACCTTGCTAACGAGATTTCAATGTTATTTTATTAAAAGGGTAATAACTCTAAAATGGAGATAATTCGGATAACAAAAAAAAAAAAAAATAAATAAATAAAAATAAAAAAAATACGGGTCACCTATGTTTTCATGAGGAATCCATAGATGAAATTTCAAAACATTAGCACACATGGTTCTAAACATATGCAATGCACATGAAAGCAACAATTGGCCAAAAATTGCAAAGAGCCATAACTCCAACAAAATTTCATAAAAATTGTTGAAAATTTATTCAGATAATCTTCTTTTCAGCCCCAATTAGTATACCAAATATCAAGACTCTAGCTCAAATAAATTTTGAGATATCTTGCTAACGAGATTTCAATGTTATTTTATATTAAGTGCAATAACTCTAAAAGATAATTCGGAGATAATTCGGATAAGAAAAAAATACGGGTCACCTATTTTTTCATGAGGAATCCATATATGAATTTTCAAAACATTAGCATACATGGTTCTAAACTTATGCAATGCACATGAACGCAAAAAGATTAAAAAAGCCAGAAATTGAAAAGGGCCATTACTCCAACAAAATTTCATTAAACTGGCTGAAAATTTAATCAGGCGATCCCCTCCTCAGTCCGAATCACCCCCGTTTACCAAATATCAAGACTCTTGCTACAATACTTTTTGAGATATCTTGCTAACGAGATTTCATTGTTATTTTATTCAAAGGGCAATAAGTCTAAAATGGGAGATAATTCGGATAAGAAAAAAAAGGGGGTCACCTATTTTTTTTATGAGGAATCCATATATAAAATTTCAAAACATTAGCTTACATGGGTCTAAACTTATGCTATGCACATGAAAGCAACAAATGGCCAAACATTGCTAAAGGCCATAACACCAACGAAATTCCATTAAATTGGTTGAAAATTTAATCAGGTGATCTCCTTAGTCCCAACCAGTATACCAAATATCAAGACTCTAAAATACTTTTTGTTATATTTTGCTAACGAGATTTCAGTGTTATTTTATTGAACGGACAATAACTCTAAAATGGGAGATAATTCGGATAAGAAAAAATACGTGTCACCTATTTTTTCATGAGAAATCCTTATATGAAATTTCAAAATATTTGCATACATGGTTCTAAAGTTATGCTTTGCACCAGAAAGCGATGTGTCTAGCCACGAAATAACTGGAAAATTTCAAATGTTCGCAGCGAGAAACTTTTGCGATTTTGTCTTTCCCCACGAAAACTGCAAACATGCCACGAGTGCGATAGAAATTTAGTTTCACGGTACACCATTTATTGTAAAAATCATAAATACAGGCAACCCTCTTTATACGGACACTCGATACAACGACAAAATCCGTTGTAAGGATAATTTGACTTGATTGAAACCTTCGCTCCAGAGGTGAAAGTTATGCAAGAACAAACTATGCAAGAAGATTGTATTAAAATACTTCAAGATACATGTTTTAGATATTTATTAGAATCGCCTCAGCGAGGTGTGTCGTGGTTCTAACAAATATCCAAAACACATTTTCTATCAGGAAATAAGAATAAAACAAGGCTTTTCTTACATTTTATTCTGCTCGTGAAGGATTCTTTACAACAGCAAGTTTATTTTAACAGCAACAGCTTTGAGAACAAATGATATCGTTGTAGTGAGTTTATAATGTTTGAGAAACGATTTAGATTGCAGGAAAGAACACAAAGCTACCAAGAAATCAAGTGAGAAAGGTTCAGCTTAATCGAATTGCAACCCCAAAATGGAAAAAAGACTACAAAGGAAAATACAGTCAGAAGAAACAGAGAGGTTTGATCGTAAAAAAGATCGTCGTGAGCAACGAACAAGAAAATAATCCATTACAAGACAACAAAGTTATTCCTTCAGCTGCAACAAACAAACTCCAAACTCAGGAAGTAAAAAGTGTCGGTTCTCGTAAGTTATCAAACTTCTACATAGTTGAATCGCAATGTCACAAAACGTACATTCGATTTGTGCGCCCAGCGAAGGTTCAGATCAGCGTGCAGATTCGCAGAATCAGAATCTTTACTGAGGGATCAAGGTTTCTTCATGCGGGCAACGAAGTCTCTGAACAGACTGTGCGGGTGCACAGGCTGATTTTAGTCTTCGTTGGGCACACATGTCAGAAGGTACTTGGACTGCTTACCATTAGACTAGCTCCTAAACAAAGACCTGCAGATGTTGCACAGGTTGTATGCCCCTGCTACCGGTGCTAACCATGTCATCGTGTGGGAGAGGCCAAAAATAGTATGCAGGAAGAATAATCAGAGACTAAGACGTCATAGAAGCAATCTGGATCAGTCAGTCTCAACACAGCATGAATTTGGACTACTGGAGGGGGCATACAACCTGAGCAACATCTACAGGCCTTTGTTTACCACTACGAACCAGTCTAATGGTAAGCAGTCTAAGTCCCGTTACGACACGAGGTCAAGGTCACAGTCTTATGATGATTCTCAATCAGACCGTAACTTTCACAGTAAGTGAAAATGTTGCTTTGGGGAATAATGTGATCTTCTATCCTGATGAGCCTATTTAGTGAATCTCTACAACATTGTATAGGAATACGTTTCATTTTGTTGATTTGTTGATTTATTTGACTTTTATCGATAGGCTAATGGTGGTGAATCAGTCACAAACAGAAATGAATCCCAGTTGGGTTTTATGTTATGTTCGTGGGTAAGCTTGTTCATTTTAAATTTCGATGGATAAAAGCAAGTGATTCATTGACAAACTGAAAAATAGAGCTTTACTTTAGTTTGTGATTAATTCACTGGTGTTTACACATCGATAAAAATCTATAAAATATAAGTCCTTATAATTTCAACTCGATCATGCTTTAAGTTGAAAACGCGAGTTAAATAACTTTTTTTTAATAATTTATGTAGAGCCAGGACATGATTTCAAAATTCTTACTCAGTACATTTATCCTTTTAGTCGGAAGAGGTCACACAGTGGTATGTTTTTTTTTTTAATTCTTACCAGTTTGAAACTGGTATTTCTGTAGAAAAAACACGAAAATATAAAACGAACCGAAAACCAAATTTTGTGCACATTATACGATGTACAAGTAGGTTCAGAAACCCTGTGGGATTTAGCATATTAGACGTGCATCTTTACTATTTTTTCTAAATGCCCAGGAGTAAATCACAATATGTGTGTGTGTGTGTGTGTGTGTGTGTGTGTGTGTGTGTGTGTGTGTGTGTGTGTGTGTGATTCCGCGTTTCTCTGTCGTTCTACACGTTCTTACAGCTGTTCTAAATTTTTATTTTAGGCCTAGCTCAGGCAACTACGAAAGGCAACACGTTTGACGATTTTGTGTCGCACAATCAATATCAAGATACAGATCTTCCGTCCTTATACCAAGAGCTAACACCTATGAAATCTTCAGTTCCTGTGTTGCTAGTGACCTATATGAGATCTGGTTCTACGTGGCTGGGATCAATTACAAATCAAGCAAAAGAATCGTTTTACTTATACGAACCATTTCAGTTTCTAATAGATGCGGGCTATTACACAACAGACTTAGTATGTTTCTTCAACAATACATGCAGGTAGGCAAACACTGAATGTAAAAAGTGAAACATCCAGAAAATACTTGTCACTACAAAAGGTTGTCAGTTGAGACAGAATGGCGTAAGTTAACTGTGCATGAGTTATTAATTCAAGCGTTTTATTCCAACATAGTACATGTACCATATACATATAGACATGTCCGGTTACGTACGAATTTCAGAAGAGCACTTTTATTTCAGATTTTACTGGCAACTTCCAGTTTCATTCCACACACCACTGGTAACTTCCTTTTTTGAAAAGTAAGTAGACCATTTCATGTTCTGTAATGGTCAATGTCATTTGATGCGCAACGCATGAAAAGGGTCTTTATCCAATTTGCGGTCAATGAAAGCTTTAATCAGCCTGCGCAAATGCGTACCCACAATCTATGTTCTAGAGCAGAAATAAGATAAATTAATACCCCTGTAAACCCCAATTTTACTGTATGAAAGTGGTCAAAATTAAGGGGGTCAAAATTATAAAGGTATGTTTTCGTGATTCTCTTATCAGCAGTGGTGCGCAGTGCGTACATCAAACTTGTAGGAAATGCTGTGCTCCGTCTCCTTATATGGGCCGCGCAATGCCAAAATATGTCTTTGGGCATATGCGGGCCGCGAAGTCCCAGATCAGCCTGCGCATCCGCGCAGTCTAATAAGGGCCTTCAATGTCCCTAAAAGATTCATTGGATACTAGAGAATACATGAATCGATAGCAAAGGCCCGTATGACTTTGCGCATGCGCAGGGTGATGTAAATCCATATAGTTTGCGCATGTTCGAAAGCATTTTTTCGCCCATGCAGAGTATTCCTTTTCGCACCGGGTAAGTAATAGGGCATTTCATTAAAACATTGAGCGTTACATACTTAGGTCCAGAGATGAGTGAGTATCCGAGAAATATTCTTTTTATTTCTCCACGAAAACATACCTTGTGGGTACTTATTTGAAGTGTCTCGGTGAGGCGCTTCTAATGAGTACCTACAATATATGTTTTCATGGAGAAATAAGAATAAATATCATTTGTTTTCGGTCGAAAAAAACGCCTTTTCTGAAGACATGACATATTTGCATCTATTTTCAGACAACCTAATTCAGTTCTTGAGAGCCACAGATTGATAATGAAGAATTTAATTCAGCTGTATACCTGTGACATAGGTAATTTGCATCCAAGAATACGCCGTAACGTTTTAAAAAGAACCAAGAAACTTTGCACAAATCGACCAACAGCTAACGACGACACTCAGACAATACAACCAGGTCAAGAACGAGTACGTAGGAGCATTTACAGCAAGCCGACTCACCACTCCAACTTTTCTTCCTTTCGTGAAAAATTGGCCACATATCGGTATTCCACCAGTTGTACAAGGATTGTGACAGGAGCATGTAAAAATGCCAAGTATAGAATAATCAAAACGATTCGACTGTCAATGGATCTTGTAAAGGAACTTATGGAAATTATACCTGATTTAAAAGTAATACATCTTGTTAGAGATCCAAGAGGAATAATAAATTCCCGTTTACATTTAGGGAAGTTTAAGGCTCTGAAAACTGAGGCTCATTCAAAGGCCTTGTGCAAACAAATGTATCTCGATATTTCAACTGTGACCGCACTCCAACACAAATATCCTGATAAATTAATGACGGTCCTGTACGAAGCTATGGCCGAGAGACCAATCGAAGCAGCGAAGAGTGTATATAAGTTTCTGAAGATGACCTACGGTAAGGCAGTAGAAGACTGGGTCTATAATTCTACGCACGCAAACAACAACAATGGCTACTATGGTGCACAAAGAACTGATTCCGGTCATGTATCAGTTCAGTGGCGAAACGAACTATCCTTTAGTCGAGCAAAAATGATTAACAAATATTGTAGCGAAGTTTTTAATTTACTAGGGTTCATACCCTTCAAAATAAAGGAAAAAATGGAAGACTTTAATTTGCCATCAAGAACACGTGCAAATATAATAGGTTTTGCATGAAAAAAAATATAGAAGATGTCTAGGAATAGCTACAATCACATATCAAAGCCTACAAACTCTTATTGGACGGTTGCATTATGAAAACACGCCTTTTCAAATTTCACCTAAAAAAACCTGAAAATGTTCAGATTTCAAATTTCTTCAAATTTCTGCACAAAACATAGATTTTGAGTACTCGTTAGAACCGCCTCGGCGAGGCAGTTCTAACGAGTTCCAAAATCTATGTTTTCGAGTAAAATAAGAAAAATAGTGTATACCCATGTAAACCCCAGTTTTACTGTATAAAAGTGGGGTTTAAAGGGGTTAAAATTATATAGGCATGTTTTCGTGATAAAGTATATGAGTGTTGTGAGCAGAGTACATCAACAACTTCAAGAGCCAAGTCGTGAAACTTGTGTATTTAAACTGGCATATACAGGATTCGTTACTCAACTGATTAGTTGTGAGAACTATTCTAAACAGCAAATTTACCCAGAAAAAGTGTTCATGAACATTTTACAAAGACGCACCAGAGAAGAAATGTGTATTAGTCGGCAGGTTCACAAAGCAGGCCATATTATACACACTATGAAAAATGTATTTTAGGGCAGGTTCACATAACTGTATCCGGAAAAAAGTATGTTTTAGCACAGGTTCACAAAGCTGTCCGTACAATAAGTTTGAGATGCTTCATGAAAAATATGTTTTGAGGCAGGTTCGCCAAGCTGGCAATATAATACACTTGAGCCGCACCATGAAAACGGTGTGTTTTGGGTTTGGTTCACATAGCGCGCCATAAAATACGTTTGAACCGCAGTGTTTTGGCACAGGTTTACAAAGCTAGCCATATTATACACTTGAGTCGCATCATGCAACAGGTGTAGATCAAAGCCGTGATCATAAATTAAAGAAAAAAAAACCCAACTAAACCAAGATGTAGTCATGGTAAATATGCCTGCCGTTTTCGCCAGAAAAATAAAGGGAAGATGATTATTCTATGAATCCATTATTCAAGGATGAGTACACTATTCATTGCATTTATACTCGGAATATGACAACACTGCACATCTGTGTTTGGGATATTGACTTAACTACGTCTTGCTGCTGCTGCTGAGAAACACACATGACTTTGTTGAAATGAGGCAGAAGACAGCGCGAGTACCACAGAAAATGCTTTCTTCAGTATGTGCCTGATATAATAGGCACAACGTTCTCATTCTTAAGATTAAACATGGCTGTATATAAATAAATACACACCTACTGAATTGTCTCAGGTTTACATATTCATAGTGCAATGTCCTGTAACATTCATTCAGAATAATAGCAATAAGTGATTGGTATGCATGGCACCATGTGATCCAATTGTGATATTGTTGGTAATAGTGCTTTTAACCCTTGTCATGCTGAATAAATTATGAAACCACACCCACTTGTAATTTTCAGTCAATCAGATTACATGATTCAGATTGTTGATACAAATTCACATACTTAATGGCAAACAGTATAGATCCAGATCAGTTGGCTTCTTCAGAAGCCAACTGATCTGGATCTACACTGTTTGCAAAGGCAGAGTATATCCGGGTTCAGCAAGACAAGGGTTATGGAGATGCAACTGTTACCATGGGTATACAATAATGTCTCCAAAACGGCATAAGTGTACACAGCGGACCACTTCTACCTACTAGCCCGGAACGTCCACATCCAACCTTTTACAAAAAAAAGAACAAAAAAAACATTGAATGTTGTTATATATCTTGAAATGATGATGCCACTATTTTCAGAGGCATGTTAAGCAAGCTTCTATTCAATGTAAACTGTTGTTAAAATTTATTGTAGATGGAAATGACTTTTGGAGAGGTAGTATAGTGTAAACAGGGAAGCGTGAATTTACTTTATCTTTCGTTAGAATTACATATGGACAGTTCCATTAAATTCATGCATTTTAACATTGGATTATTTATTTAATTCTTTTTTTGCATGCAATAATTATGATGGAATATTGAATTCATTCAATATTGTTTCTAAGTATATGAATTACGGTCACAAAGCTGGTCATATAGTACGCTTGAGCCGTAATACTTTAAATACGTTTAAGCCGCATCATAAAAATGTGTGTTTTGGGGCAGTTCCACCAAGAAGCCCATATAATACATTTGAACCGCATCATAATATATGTTTTTGGACAGGATCATAAGATGGCCTAGTGATACATTTGAGCCGCATCATAAAACAATTTGGGACACATTAATAAAGCTGGCTGTATAATAAACCTGATCCGCATCATGAAAGGTATCTTTCAGGTCAGGCTATCAAACTGGTTATATATTACACTTGAGCCGCATCATGAAAAAAGTATCTTTCAGGTCAGGTTATCAAACTGGTTATATATTACACTTGAGACGCATCATGAAAAAAGTATCTTTCAGGTCATGTTATCAAACTGGTTATATATTACACTTGAGCCACATCATGAAAAAAAGTATCTTTCAGGTCAGGTTATCAAACTGGTTACATATTACACTTAAGCCGCATCATGAAAAAAGTATTTTTCTGGTCAGGTTATCAAAATGGTCATATATTACACTTAAGCCGCATCATGAAAGAAGTATCTTTCAGGTCAGGTTATCAAGCTGGTCATATATTACACTTGAGCCGCATCATGAAAAAAGTATCTTTCAGGTCAGGTTATCAAGCTGGTCATATATTACACTTGAGCCGCATTATGAAAAAGTATCATTCAGGTCAGGTTATCAAGCGTCATATATTATACTTGAGCCGCATCATGAAAAAAGTATCTTTCAGGTCAGGTTATCAAAATGGTCATATATTACACTTAAGCCGCATCATGAAAAAAGTATCATTCAGGTCAGGTTATCAAGCTGGTCATATATTACACTTGAGCCGCATTATGAAAAAGTATCATTCAGGTCAGGTTATCAAGCGTCATATATTACACTTGAGCCGCATCATGAAAAAAGTATCTTTCAGGTCAGGTTATCAAACTGGTTATATATTACACTTGAGCCGCATCATCAAAAAAGTATCTTTCAGGTCAGGTTATCAAACTGGTTACATATTACACTTAAGCCGCATCATGAAAAAAGTATCTTTCAGGCCAGGTTATCAAACTGGTCATATATTACACTTAAGCCGCATCATGAAAAAAGTATCTTTCAGTCAGGTTATCAAGCTGGTCATATATTACACTTGAGCCGCATCATGAAAAAAGGTATCTTTCAGGTCAGGTAATCAAGCTGGTCATATATTACACTTGAGCCGCATCATGA
Organism: Anodontia alba; assembly: GCA_964016985.1. Taxonomy (NCBI): domain Eukaryota; kingdom Metazoa; phylum Mollusca; class Bivalvia; order Lucinida; family Lucinidae; genus Anodontia; species Anodontia alba. The sequence continues at coordinate 45,392,903 of OZ024831.1, forward strand.
AAAAAGTATCTTTCAGGCCAGGTTATAAAACTAGTCATATATTAAACTTGAGCCGCATCATGAAAAAAGTATCTTCCAGGTCAGGTTATCAAACTGGTTATATATTACACTTGAGCCGCATCATGAAAAAGTATCTTTTAGGTCAGGTTATCAAACTGGTCATATATTACACTTGAGCCGCATCATGAAAAAAGTATCTTTCAGGCCAGGTTATAAAACTAGTCATATATTAAACTTGAGCCGCATCATGAAAAAAGTATCTTCCAGGTCAGGTTATCAAACTGGTTATATATTACACTTGAGCCGCATCATGAAAAAGTATCTTTTAGGTCAGGTTATCAAACTGGTCATATATTACACTTGAGCAGCATCATAAAAAAGTATCTTTCAGGTCAGGTTATCAAGCTGGTCATTTATTACACTTGAACCGCATCATGAGAAAAAGGTGTTTCAGAGGCTAGTTCACAAAGCTTGCCTTATAGTAGACTTGAGCAGCATTATGAAAACAAATATGTTTCAGGACAGGTTATCAAACTGGTCATATAATACACTTGAGCCGTATTATGATGAAATGTGTTTTGGGACAAGTTCACAAAGCTGACCATATAATACACTTGAGGTACATCATGAAAAAATGAGACTCATCATGAAAAAGCGTTTTTACGGGACATGTTCACAAAACTTGTCATACAGTACACTTAACCGCATCACGAAAAAAAAAAAAGCTGAAAGACGCATTTTTGAGACAGTTTCACAAAGCTGGCCGTATATTAGACTTGACAGCATCAATTTCTTGTTACTGGGCCAGTTTAAACAAAGCTGGCCTTATTACTGTAATAGACTTAAGCCGCATCATGAAATTCAACTTCCTCAATTTTGGATAACTTATCAAATACCGATAATTTGTAATTTAAACAAACGGTCGATACAATTTATCCATAATAACAAAACAACAACTATTACAGCTATATAAAACTTACACCTCTGATACCGAAGCACCTTGGATTAAAATTTATCAATATCTAATGACATAATCTCTACTAACGTTTAGACGATATTAATTTCTATATTGTACTTTTATCCATATTTCGATGGCGAGGTCTGTCGCGCTACAACATATGGTGTATGTATTTTTCAGTTCATTACGAAAACATACCTATTCAAATATATTGAAAATTTTACCACCAAAAAATGAAAATTTTCAGATAAATTTTTATGATATTTTTCATATTTCTGCTCAAAACGTAGATTGTGGGTACTCATTAGAACCGCCTCGCCGAGGCGGTTCTAATGAGTACTCACAATCTATGTTTTGATCAGAAATAAGAAAAATAATGTATACCCCTGTAAACCCCAGTTTTACTATATAAAAGTGGGGTTTAAGGGGGTCAAAATTATATAGGCATGTTTTCGTGATGAATAAGAGCATCTTGTCAAGTCAGTAACTTTAATAATCGAAATAAAAAAAAATAATTGCTAAACTTCTGAAGCAAAGGTACCGTTATCATTAATTACGTAAAACATTTTCTAAGCTTTTTCGCCATGATTCTGAATTAATGCCCAAATATATTATTGGTTTGAAAACACTTATGCAAGAGGTCTGTCTGAATTTTTGGGGACTGAGTCTATAAATTCAGAAAGAGTATTTGCAAATTGATTTTTCGGTACAATTTGAAAAGTTTATCACTCACTACAAAAAGATAGGTTACAAAATAGATATTCTGCGGCAAACTGCACGTATGGCAGTTAACCCAATCATGATTGATGTCTTTGCTTTTCGCTTCAACTGCACGACAGTGAGGCTGTCCTATTTTAGATGGTTGTGCCTGCTTATCAGAGTCTGTTGTCATCGTGGTCCTGTTTGTGTTTGTCTTGTGTTCTGGCTTCAGATTGCAACTGAGCTCACTGCTGCTTTCATCACGAAAACATACCTATGTAATTTTGACCCCCTCAATCCCCATTTTTATATAGTAAAACTGGGGTTTATAGGGGTATACATTATTTTTCTTATTTCTGCTCAAAATATAGATTGTGGGTACTCGTTAGAACCGCCTCGACGAGGCGGTTCTAACGAGTACCAACAATCTATGTTTTGAGCAGAAATAAGAAAAATATAAGATTTTTTATCTGAAAATCTTCATTTTTTGGTGGTAGAACTTTCAGCATATTTGAATAGGCTTGTTTTCGTAATGGTTTCATCACGGTGTTTGTGATTATATGTGTTTCATTGTGATGTTTCATAGATGAGGTAGAGAACCTTCATTACGAAAACACGCCTATTCAAATATATGGAAAATTTCATCTCCAAAAAACTGAAAATTTTCAGATAAAAAACTTTAATATTTTTTATATTACTGCAAAAAACATATATTGTGGGTACTCGTTAGAACCGCCTTGGTGAGGTGGTTCTAACAAGTACCCACAATCTATGTTTTATGCAGTAATAAGAAAAATAATGTATATCCCTGTAAACCCCAGTTTTACTGTATAAAAGTGGGGTTTAAGGGGGTCAAAATTATATAGGCGTGTTTTCGTGATGTATGAGGACCGAACATATGCTTGAAATTTGGAACTGCATCAGAATTAAGGGCGAGATTTCATGCGAAGAAAGCAAGTCTAATCCCCACAGTAGTTTTTGTCCCCCGCCTTTACAAAGAAAAGCGAGTGGCATAGCTTTCGACTTTTCGTGCTGCGTAGTTCCGAGTTTGTAGAAAGTACCGTGTGAGCGCAACTCCTCCTACAGTTTTGGGCCGATTCTTTTGAAACTTTACAGGTGTTAATCATGGTCCGAAGGTATGCATGTGGTTTTTAAGGAATTCTAAAATTATTATTGTTATTATTATTATTATTATTATTATTTTTACATTTTAAACTCAGACTTTTTCGTGCTCGAATACAATGAAAGTGTATAGGTAGTAGGTACCTTGTGAGCGCAACTCTTCCTACAGTTTTAAGCCAATCCTTCTGAAACTATCCAAGTATTTTACTTGTGGTCTGAAAACTTGCATGTGCGTTTTACAGAATCCTGATACTCTTTTTTTGTACTTTTATTACATACTTAACCCTTGCCATGCTGAATAAATTAAGATACCACGCCCACGTCCAATTTTCAGCCAATCAGATTACTTGATCCAGATTATTGATATAAATTCTCATACTTAATGGCAAACAGTGCAGATCCAGATCAGTTGGCCAACTGATCTGTATCTACACTGTTTGCAAAGGCAGGGCATATCCGGGTTCAGCAGGACAAGGATTAACTGAAGACGTTTTTGGTGCTTCAGTACTATGGGAAGGTATAGGGGTAAAGTACCTTGCGAGCATTACTCCTCCTACAGTTTTAGGCCGATCCATCTGATACTTTACAGATGTTTAAATCTTGATCTGAAGTATTGCATGTTCTTTTTTTTTTTTTTTTTTTTTTTTATAGAATCCTGAAATTATGTTTTTTCTACTTTTTATACAGTTTAACTTAGAGTATTTTTCTCCTCGAATACTATGAAAGTGTATAGGTAGTAGGTACACATGTACCTTGTGAGTGCAACTTCTACAGTTGTGCGCCGATTCTTCTGACATTTCACAGGTGATTTAACCGTGGTCTGAAATTATGCATAATTTTTTTTTTCTTGTTTTTTTTTTTTTTTTCAATCCTCAAATTATATTTTTACTTTTTTTTCCGCGTTGTGAACATCGCCATTTTTAGCCTCAATAGTGTATATATATATAGTCGGTGTCTTGTATGCGCAATTTCTAAATGTTTTGACCGTCTTTTTGAAACACTGCGCACATTATCTACATGTCTTAAAATTTGCATTAGGTTGGACATAATCGTCAGATTTTTATTACATTTGCACTTAGGTACATTGTTGACCTGGTCATTTTTTGAGAATTTTTAAATGGCAGGGGACATCATTTCTGAATTTGCTTGTTCTGCTGACCATATAAAGGAGGTTCTCTGTTGCAGTTTTTTTTTTTTTTTTGTTTGCCTCACGAAAACATACCTATATAATTTTGACCCCCTTAAACCCCACTTTTATATAGTTAAACTGGGGTTCACAGGGGTATACATCGAGGCGGTTCTAACGACTACCCACAATCTATGTTTTGTGCAGATATATGAAAAATATCAGAATTTTTTATCTGAAATTTTTCATTTTTTGGTGGTAAAATATACAATATTGTTGTATAGGCGTGTTTTCGTAATGGTGCATCGGTCGGCGGGACATGCTCACAAAATACATTTAATTCACATCATAAAAACATACTTTGTGACAGCTATATATAGTCGAACTTCGACTGCCCGAACATCTTTGGGACCATGGAAATGTGTTCGAGACATGGGTAGTTCGAGCCACTGAGGCTTAATTATGGTGCCAAGTCAGAAAGTAAATGTCGATAATTTAGGGATTTTCTTTTTCGTTTTTTCTACAAAATAATTGTATGTTGAGTGTACTCATTAGAATCGCCTCAATGAGGCGATTCTAATGTGTGCACACAACATACAATTTCACGATAAAATAAGAAAAATTCCCTAAATATTTGTTTCTTGAGCTATCGGAAGAACTTCGCAGGGTCTCAAAAACGAGTTCGAATTAGCCATGGTAAACGAGCCATCGGTGTTCGAGCTATCTGGGTACGACCGTAATTCACGAGTAAAAATAATAAGAATAAAATGTGTTTTGGACAGGGTCTGAAAGCTGGCCATATATCTGAACCTCGCCATAAGAAAATGTACCTTTAACGCATATGCCGACAGTAAATGTACAGGCCAATCGGCGATATAGCACAATGTATTATGGATATTTGCTAAACACCACTTTCCCATAATAACCTATGGTTCTGTAAGCGTAAAGCAAAGGTCCTCATCAGACTGCGAGGACGGATGATGACAGTTTTAACGCCCCTTTCAATATAAATTTAATCATATCGAGACGATGAAAGGATGATAATGAAAGGATCTGTGCAATGAAATCAGTCTCCAGCGAAATTTGAACCCACCTTATGACCCGAAGTCGAGAGCGCTATTCACACGGCCACCCTGACATCTTTATGCATGTAAAAAGTTAAAAAAAAAAAAGTGAACGGAATAGAAACATTCATTTTTTATCGATCGAGTGTAAAGAAAAAAAATGTCAGTAAATGAATAAAAAAATAAAGAAAGAAACCAGTCTTACAGTCTTCCGTATTGGCCTTGCTGAGAGACAAAGTGTCTGCGGGCACATGCGGACAGCGCATTACAAGAACACGCCTATTCAAATATGTTGAAAATTTCACCACCAAAAACTGAAAGTTTTCAGATAAAAAAAAATCTGATATTTTTTATATTTCTGCTCAAAACATAGATTGTAGGTACTCGTTAGAACCGCCTCGGTGAGGCGGTTCTAACGAGTACAACAATCTATGTTTCTGAGCAGAAATAAGAAAAATAATGTATACCCCTGTAAACCCCAGTTTTACTATATAAAAGTGGGGTTTAAGAGGATCAAAATTATTTAGGCATGTTTTCCTGACGAAGGCCCGGATCCTTTCCACATTGTGTTCATGGTCTTCACTGTCCGCTTACAGAATCATTCGATTCTATACCGTATTTACGCTATTTCTTGAGTATGAGTTTTACGGCCCAGTCAACACTGTTAACGCCATGCCGAGCCTGTCAGCATATATATACCTTTTCCTGAGCAGACTTAGTCGCCAAAGCGGGTAACCGGTACTTGAGCACATACTTTTGCCATTTTGTGACAATATTTACGTTAAATATTCGGACAGATAGACCTGAGCAAACAGAGCGCGGCGTCTGATCAGGGTTTAGACTGCTTGCCACCCATCCAGCATGTTTGGACACATCAACGGGTAGCTAAATGCAGTTGTTTGAATTCTATGACCAACATGGTAACGAGTACAGATGTCCGGATATTAAGGGTCATATACACAACTGCTGAGTTCCTATATAAGTCGAACCTCAATAGCGATGATCGAAAAGATTTCCCTATATTATCGCAATTTGCTTCCTGACCAAGCGCCATGATTAACCCTCAGTGGCTCAAACTACCCATATCTCGTACAAATGTCCATGGTCCAGAAGATATTTTAGCAATTGAGGTTTGACTGTAGCTGTACTTTTATTGGTTCTGCATTACGAAAACACGCCTATTTAAATATATTGAGAATTTCACCACCAAAAAATGAAAATTTTCAGATAAAAAATTCTAATATTTTTCATATTTCTGCTCAAAACATCGATTGTGGGTACTCGTAAGAACCGCCTCGGTGAGGCGGTTCTAACGAGTACCCACAATCTATGTTTTGAGCAGAAATAAGAAAAATAATGTATACCCTGTAAACCCCAGTTTTACTATATAAAAGTGGGGTTTAAGGGGTCAACATTATATAGGCATGTTTTCGTGATGGATTGGCTCTGTCTAAAGCTGCCGCAAACATCCAATACGTAACCATAACTCATTTTACATAATGGCGCAAGTTTACGGAGAATTGTCTCGCTTCTTTTATTTGTGTTTGATAACACATCGTTCAACGGGATGTCTAAATGGCAGATAAACCTTTTTCGACAATTCGATTGAATGTAAATCAGCCCATATTCTGCTGCATTTTCTTCTGATCTGGGTTTAACCTCTCACCTGACCACCCGCCATTTCTCTTGTTTTTCACTGATTTTATTCGAACTCGTACATATGATGTATCAATGGTGAAGATCCGTATTTGTAAAATGCAACGCCCCTAACCATTACGAAAACATGCCATGCCTATTCAAATATACTGAAACTTTTACCACCAAAAAATGAAAATTTTCAGATAAAAAAATCTGATTTTTTTCATATTTCTGCTTAAAACATGGATTGTGGGTTCTCGTTAGAACCGCCTCGAAGAGGCGGTTCTAACGAGTAGCCACAAATTCAATGTTTTGAACAGAAATTAGAAAAATAATGTATACCACAGTAAACCCCAGAATTACTTTATAAAAGTGGGGTTTAAGGGGGTCAAAATTATATAGGCATGTTTTCGTGATGTATAGCTTGTCACTTAAAGATGTAGCTCTGCCCATCAGTCACCAAATTAGTTGACCATCAATCATTCAAATCACTTTATTTCTCTCAGTTCATTTACATGACAACCTGAGATACACAAAAATGAAGTATAGACATATTGAAGCAAAATGTGCAGCAATAAAACATATAAAGACGAAGTTGAACTATTGACGCACCAGTTCTAACCACCAGTTTTCCAATAAAGGTTAATTAGGATTATATATATATATATATATATATATATATATATATATATATATATATATATATATATATATATATATATATATATATATATATATAGCCCAAAACGGTATGCCAAATGTCAAAAGCTTAGCTCAAATTATTTTTCTGAAATAATGATAACAAAATTGCTTTTTATTTTTGTAAAAGCAGCACAACTCTGCAATATCAATTCCAACAAAAACCAAAACAAAAACATGGGTCAGCTAATTGTTTGAGGGTCATTCACATATGCAATTCCATTCTAAGATTCTAGCACGTTGGTTTGGTTAGGAAATATATACAAAGTGAGGAATGCCATTTATGTCCAAAACGGAGCCTATTTCAGTGAAGGATTAACATATATTACCCAAAATTTAATTAAGTCATCGACACATTGGCACACGGCAGTATACAAAATACCAAAGCCCTACTGTCATTTCGACATCACTCGGAAAGACGTTTTTTGCTTGGCGTTTTATTTTAAATGAAAATATTTTTATTCTGATTGATCATATATCTTATCAGAAACCATTTGTCTTTTCTGTTTACTGCTGTGTTTCTATAGTAAAGCGATTTTTGGATATTGTCTAAGAAAACATATTTTTACATTTCTTTGCTGATTTTTTTTTTTTTTTTTTTTTTTTTAAATTTTTTTGAGGTTTCACAGCAACACTGTGAAAATTTCAGAAAAACTGAACAAGCGGAACTTGTTGAAAATCTGCCTCCAAGTTACCTACCCGACATATTTCTGCATAATTTGCATTCCTGTTTACTATGGAAAAAAGTGAAACTATTTGAATTTTTAAAAATCAAAAACTAGAATAAGACTTATAGTGCATAGGTAGTTACGACAAATGGTTTTGCATTAAATCATGACTGTCACAAAAGTTTGCAACTTTACTTCTTTTGTGTAAAGCGCCAAGCAAATAATGACTTTCTGAAAGATGTCGAAAGCACAATAGCTCAAATACATTGAAATCCTAATAACGAGGCTGCATTTTATTATATGGGAATATGCTAAAGTCGAAAAATGGGCAAAACGCTGTCAGCATTGATATACTTATCCAAAAGCTGAAATTGTGATTAAGGGCAATGGCAATACTGGTAGAGAATTAAATAGTTTTATGATTAATTTCAATATTTCTTATATTATTATTGTTATTTATAAGTATGCAGTATTAAAGAACAATAAGATCGGGACCCGAATGCATCAATTTTATTTTGGTACCAAAATAAATATTCTGTCTCTTAAATTGAGTTAGATATTGGTGACTTTCTGTCTGTGCATGTCGCCATTTGTAAATACTATACCTTGCCATGAAAACGGAAAAAAATATTAGGACCTCGATGCATTAAGCGGAGTACTGTCAAAATCTTTAAACCAGAATGCATGTATATAATTTCCCTTTTATTTTGTTATGAACTGAGAAGTATCAGGTTTCACTCCTGATTCGTAAATGATCTACTATCTCGTTATTATTACTTCGTATGCAAATAAGCGATTCATTACGAAAACATGCCTATTCAGATATACTGAAAATTTTACCACCAAAAAATGAAAATTTTCAGATAAAAAATTCTGATATATTTTTTTCTGCTCAAAACATAGATTGTGGGTACTCGTTAGAACCGCCTCGCCGAGGCGGTTCCAACGAGTACCCACAATCTATGTTTTAGCAGAAATAAGAACAATAATGTATACCCCTGTAAATCCCCTGTAAATCCCAGTTTTACTATAATAAAAGTGGGGTTTAAAGGGGTCAAAATTACATAGGTATGTTTTTGTGACGTTCAACTAAATACATGTTAAAAAAAGGATATTACCTCAGATTAATTTTAGTTTCAAACAGGATTTTATCTTTTAAACTGAGTAATTTTGTCCATAGTAATCATATTGACTTGAAATTTTATGTGAATCATCTCCCTTGGGAATGATTTGGTTTGTAATACCGTGGCCTTTTGTGAGATGTTTTCGACACCTATTTGTACAATAAGAAAAACAATATTGAATCTTTTATTAAAGTTAGATGTCTTTAGAATACTGCTATGTTTACAGATGCATGCTAATTTATTCCAGAACGTTCAACCTAAAAGACCTACATCTTTGGCTTGACCAACATATTTGTCGTTTTCAGGTGTGAAAATTAGTTTCAATCGTGACGTTTCAACAGATATAAGAAACATTTTACAAGCAATTTAAATCTTATGATAAAAAGATTAACCTTTACCACTTTCTTGGCTAATTCAGCAGACGCCAAATTGACATGTTTCTTATTTTCCCAGAAAACAGGCTTTGACAACCAAATGTCAATTACTGTTTTCTGAAAAAAAAAGAAAAAAAAAGAAATATATTTCAATATTTCAATATGTCGGCTGCTGAAAATTTTACCTAGAACGCTAAAACTTAACGATATACAATGTCGCTATCTATAGCTAATTCAATTACCTAATCCCTGCACGAAACAGTACATTCAGAAGATTAAAGCTCCTATAAATTGATTAAGTTAGGTGAACAATTCACCCCCTTCGTAGATAGCAGGAATAAAAAGTTCATTATTGCAAAGATTATCATCGATTAGATTTATCGCTCTCTTTACAACTTTCCATATCTACACAAATAAAGAATTATTTTGGACGTTTGATCGGTTAGTTTATCACATCTGCTGGGATCGAAGGAATTAGCGTTTTTACTTCTGTTACCAACATATGACTAATTCACAGATAATGCCTTTGAAAATCCGTTACCGGTGTGTTCTACGTTCCTTGTCACATGGAAGTGGCGAAATGGAATTTACAAAAAAGCAGGATGAAGTATGATATATGAACCGCAACGTTGGAAAACGTACCTTCCGAAATATGTACCAACTAAGACTCCTTCTTTTTCCGATTAAGTGCAGGGCCCAGTCCATCACGAAACCATACCTATATAATTTTGACCCCCTTAAACCCCACTTTTATAAAGTAAAACTCGGGTTTATAGGGTAATATATTATTTTTCTTATTTCTGCCAAAAAAAAACATAGATTGTTGGTACTCGTTAGAACCGGTTCTAACGAGTACCCACAATCTATATTTTGAGCAGAAATATGAAAATATCATAATTTTTATTTGAAAACTTTCAGTTTTAGGTGGTGAAATTTTCAATATATTTGAATAGGCTTGTTTTCGTAATGTTCGGTCAGTGTCGAGGCGGTTCTAACGAATACCCACAATCTATGTTTTTAGCAGAAATATGAAAATATCAGAATTTTTATCTGATAACTTTCAGCTTTTGGTGGTGAAATTTTCAATATATTTGAATAGCTTGTTTTCGTAATGTTCGATCAATGTTGCACTGTGAAAAAACAGTTTCGTGAGGCACGGTATTTACAGGTTAAAAGAGGATAAAAAGTTAAACCCTCCTTAAAGACGTTCAAGGACTGGGCTGTGGCGATTGTTATACAGGCGGATGCCTGATGGGAAGAAGGGGTATGTATACGTGTCTGTCCGGCAGTATGGAACCAGGGAACGCAGGCTGTGACCACGAATGTTCAGTTTAGATGTGGGAAAATAACGGCTGGTATATCAACGAGGCCGTATACGATTCTGTACACAATAACTAACACTGGTTCATCGAGTTTGCAGCCAAGATCCCAACCAAAATCCTCAAATATATGACTTGGAGTGCTGATATACGGGTCTGAAACCGTAAAAGCATACTATAGTGCTGGCATGACAAATGATTCATAACATTGTGACTTGGTGGTTCTTGGGCAGCATGACATGTTTCTTTTGAGGAAGGTTATAGCTTTTTTGGCTTTATTAGTCACAGTGTCGATATGTTGGTTTTAATACGGATTTTTGCCACCACCTCTTCCCCTCCCCCAACCCCGCCCAAGAATTTAGGGTATGTCCGTGAAAGGTGTAGTTTCCGTGAGTTGTTTTCCTCTCATTGGTGATGCATTTCACCTCGCACTTAATGGGGATTAAGGCTATCAACCAGTCTCTCCCGGTCTTGTTGTCTGTCCAAACCCTGTTGTAGCATTTTTTGGTTAGCTGAAGACCTCATGATTTGGTACAGGAGGCTATCGACTGCGAAAAAGGCGGGTGATGGAAGATATACGGCTTGACATGTCACTGATATACACCTAGGTGAGGGTCGAAAACCGTTCCTTGTGCTACACCAGAGGTAACTGCGGCTGTAGATGACTGGCCTTCTACAAGGACTTGCTGACTCCTGTTCTTGAGAAAACTGGAAATCCACTGTAGAAGCTGTTCTCTGATTCCGTAGTGATGATGTTTACTGGGTAGACTCTGATGAAGCACTTCATCAAATTCTTGTGAAAAATCTACTAGTCATCACGAAAACATACCTATATAATTTTGACCCCCTGAAACCCCACTTTTATATAGTAAAACTGGGGTGTACAGGGGTATACATTATCTTTCTTATTTCTCCTCAAAAAACATAGATTGCGGTACTCGTTAGAACCGCCTCGGCGAGGCAGTTCTAACGAGTACCCGCAATCTATGTTTTGAGCAGAGACATGAGAAATATCAGATTTTTTTATTTTATTTTTTTTTATTTTTTGGTAGTAAAATTTTCAGTATATTTGAACAGGCGTGTTTTCGTAATGTACAACGTCAATGTGTTCACCATAACGGATCACTCCTGTACCGTTGGGATGAGTTGGCTCTCGCAGGATCTTTTCTTCCCGAAACCATGTTGTTGGTTTGTCAATATGTTGTGAGCTTCAAAGCGCTCCATGATCTCACGTAGAGATCATGTTCCATCACTTTGCAGCACACTGACGTAACGAAGATGGGCCTGTAATTTGAAGCATCACTATGGTCACCTCCCTTGAAGAGGGGAGTCACTTTAGCATGTTTCCAGTCGCTGGGCACCTCTCCTTGTTGAAGTAAAGCTTGACGAACGAGTGTCAGAGCTGGGACAATCTCCGCTGCTGTCTCTTTAAAGTGGCTTGAAGGGTGGGGTTAAGATTCTGCAAGTTTCTGGACTTCTTTGACGTGCACCTCAAAGTTTACAATGTCTGGGTAAGGGCTCTCTTCAAGTAATGGAGCACTGGTTTTATCCTGCTTTGTAAAGACGCTAAATTGTTGGTAAGAAGACGCTTCCATCTCGGATCCATTGCAGGCAGTCCATCTTATTTAAAGGAGACATACCCGCTGCTGTCTCATCTGTTATCCTTGACAAAACTCCACAACTGTTTTAGAGTTACCGTGGCTTGTGACAAGGTCGGAGACATGGGCAGCCTTGCACAACTTCTGTGTTCCTTTCTGCAGACTCTTGAATCTAGCCTTGTCCTTGTCTGAATGAATCCTCTATGATTGTTTCGGTAGGGTCGCTTCCTCCTTTTAGGGGTCTGCGGATACTTCTGTTGCTTTTGTTGGTCCGTGGGGCGGGGGTCGGTGTGGCAGGGGGTTGGCTGAATCTTGAAGAGGACATCTTGGTAGCGACATGGATTGCTACCAACTTGCTTGGAACATCCATCTTTCAAACACTGTCACATTCTGTTGATGGCTGCGGTATTGTCATATTCTGTGTGAAACCGTCTGACGGGTATCTTCTTTTAATGCTAGACATCAACGGTTTTCCACAGGATTTTTTTTCGGGGCGGAGTCTTGCGTTTTCCCTCTGTGACACCGGTCTAAACAACAATATGTCATGATTACTGATCCAAGGCACTGGTTATACTTCTGCATAACGGGCGGTCTGTTTGTGACAAAGATATCTAATGAATTCTCGAGCCTTGCGGGGAACTTTAACATCTATTCACAATCAGTATTATAGAGTAAGTCCAGGAAGGTCTGATTTATAGCTGAGTGGTAATGGCTGTCATAATTTCACGAGTTTTCCAATTAATTTCATGTAAGTTCAAGTCACCTGCAATCCAGAATACTGCTTTTGGGTGCTTCTTTTGAAAATCTTGGAGCTGTCTGCAGATTTCCTCTGTACATACGAGGTCATTATGTCTGTATATGGCATATACAATGAGAGTGTTCTTCTCTTGGATTTCAAAAGATGCCGAAATAAACCCTGTGTCTATATCAAAAGCCATCGCTGTGATGACAGCGCCTTGGGCATTCTGCGGTCTAGCTCTTCTACGCACAATGTCGTTACCGCTTGGGATGCTTTCACGTTCAAATATACCAGCATGACCCAATGATAATATCTGGGTCAATTTCTTGTAGTAGAAGCCGGAATGGTGTCTTTTTAGCCGTGACACTCGGGAAATATATTACCAGAACATGAAGGTTGTGTTTCATATCTCCCGGTGAGCTTTATCCTGGAGATGGTCTGAATAGGTGAGCCAATAGAACCACTGAGAAGGGAGCTGATACTCTGGTTAAATGTTGGGGATACTGCGCTGTCTATACCCAGCTAGCATTCTTTATAAATCTACAGCGGGCCGTTATCGGCCCGTCAGGGTAGCTGACGGGCCGATAACGGCCCGCTGTAGATTTATAAAGAATGCTTACAGGGTACAGCCCATAAAATGGTCAATATGATCTCCTAGCTGTAGGGTGCTGAAGAAGTTCAAGGGAGCAACCGAGTCCATAGAGTGGATGTCAAACAGCGTTGTGGAGAAGTTTGGTAAGGTAAACCACAGCGAGTACATAACCAATTGACATTCGCAGTGATACATTTAAAGACCTTAAGCGGCATATCCATACACTTTGTGTGGAACCACTGGATTACAAGCGATGCAGTTTTGGTTTGACTTACACAGCTTTTCACAGACGCCACATCGGAATCTGTAGGTCGGACAGGGGTTCAGGTGACAATTTCCTGACAGCATGATCTTGTTGCAGGTTACATGAGAGAGGTGCAAGGTGCAACACGAACTGATGAGAATAAACAGGAGTTCGGCTGTAAGCATGTGTAAGGTGGATTTAGGATCCATGACATTCTTTACATACAGCTACCAGAAATCAGCAGCAAGCCTCAATCACCTCAGACAATGAGACAGTGCAGCGTGCCGACGAAAGCTTCAGTCTGAATCACGGTCCAGTTGCATCGAAAAGGCAAACCGGATGTTGATACTTGATACACAGCATCACCTCCCTCCCTCCACATTATCAAATAAATAAAACAGCTCAAAACTGGGAACCCAGTAAGCATACTTTATAAATCTATAGCGGGCCGTTCGCGGCCCGTCAGGGTAGCTGACGGGCTGCTAACGGCCCGCTATAGATTTATAAAGAATGCTAGCTGGGTGTAGGCAATCATATGTGATTAAGACTACTCAGAACGGTGCGATATCATTTGAGCTATATCTCTGCTGGTCTTTGACGTTTAGACAGCTATGCATTATCGGATTTACAATATTTTATCCTCTGGGTCAAACCGAAAAACATCCGCGCCTTTCAACGACCTTTGACTCGCGCAGTCTGACCAGAGGTTTCGTTGTCCGCATGAAGATACTTTGCAGCCTAAGCTATACAATATGCGACCAGTGAAGATTCTGACAAATGCTCAGCCGTACCGGGTCTCAAACCCGTGATTACCGTTCCGATACTCTAATGGCTGATGGCTACCACTGTGATATAGCCCCCTGCTTAATTGAGATTCGTCCCGAAATGTAAGTCCTCTCCAGGCCGGCTGAGAGATTTGTTTTCATATACTTGCATACTCACACTGGCTACCAAATGCCACGGGGTGAGAAAAATGTACAGCCGTAACGGGGCTCGAACCCGGGACCCTCGGATTACCGTTTCGATGCTCTACCGACTGAGCTATCCGGCCGCCATTGTCACAGACGGAGAAGCATTCGCAAACCCATGCTTCCTTAGCCATGTGAACTCGTGCCTATCTGTTGGTAGTTTGTGAAACAAACATTGAAGGCTAACAGTCCGTTCCATTGCTCTTCACAGCTAATTTCATAACAATCCGTTAGCAGTGAATTACAGCAAACCAATAAGGCATCTCGAGACCGCTTCTTATTCCTCTCAATTTACGATGGCGCTAACAGCGCCATAGGTCTTTATTATAAAAGACTTGACCATTTTAGAGGCATTGTTAACGGCTGTGTGAAACGACTTTAATTAATTAGAGGATGTTTTAGGGCAAATATTTGTAAAATTCCTCCATTAAGACAGTTAAAAGGAATTGTAAGTTCGCATTTCCTTGCAATCGATTAGATTTCTGTCTGCTCGTCAGGGTTGGACATTACGGAAGATCGATTCTTTTCATTAATCATAGTCAGTAGAGGGGAAGAAACTCTTCGCATACTGAAGTAATATACCGTATTCGACCTAATTACCGCACGTACACCTATCAACGCACAGTGAAGCAATATCGTATCAGATTCCAGCCAGTTCACTTGTATCTATTTCTTTTTGAAAGCATTATGTAAGTCATGAACCGTAACATAAAATGCAGTCTTGCCCCGTGTTGAACAGAGTGAGCTTGGTAATTCCAAAATACGAGACGATATAATCTAGACTATGATGAAGGTTGCGAAAGGTTGTTTTTTTTTTTTTTTTTTTTTTTTGTTTTTTTTGTTTGTTTTTTTTTTTTTTTTTTTTTTTTTTTTTTTTTTTTTTTTTTTTGTTTGCAAGCTCTTAATAAAAGAAGATATGTGCTATAAAGGGGTTCTTACAGGGTATATGGTATTTACATGGGCGTCTGCCAATGCTTGGACTTTGGTGATAGTATGCAAAGTTGTTGCCTGGGACATGACTTCTATGATGATTGTAGTGCATTTACTGTTTTGTGTTTCATCACGAAAACATGCCTATATAATTGTGACCCCCTTAAATCCCACTTTTAGCTAGTAAACTGGGGTTTACAGGGGTATATATTCTTTTTCTTACTTCTGCTCAAAACACATAGATTGAGGGTACTCGTTAGAACCGCCTCGAGGAGGCGGTTCTAACGAGCACCCACAATCTATGCTTTGAGTAGAAATATGAAAAATTTCAGAATTTTTTATCCGAAAATTTTCATTTTTGGTGGTAAAATTTTTTGTATATTTGAATAGGCATGTTTCGTAATGAATTCCGTCGTATATTCACGACGTTGTGTATCATGTCGATTCCAAAGGGAATCTGATATAAATCCTTCTATATGTAATGTGTTCTTTTTTCCCAAAGGCAATCTTTTTTACTTTTATTCCGAGTAATAAGATTATCATATTTCTAAGTCTGAAATCCGACTTATGAGCTAATATTATTATTGTTAATTACGTTAATACTATGAATGTCTTTATTCGTTTTGAAATTGTGGGTGGGCATTCAGTTGTTAACAATTTTACAAGATACACCCCCACCCAACCATTTCAGCTGCATGCTTTGTATAAATTTACTTTTGGAATTTAATTTTACCATGTTCCAAGTTCCAACTGTGTAGAATATGTACGCTAAATCGAGGACCGGTAATATGTATTTTAAAAGCATTAATTGTACATTGTCCAAATTCAATGGAATGTAAAAAATATATATTATGTGAGGTAAACTTAACTGCTGGTTCCGATTTTGATGGCTATACAATATCTTATGTTTTCTGTAAGCAAATTGATATCTTAAATATATGTTTTTGTAAAATTGCCTCCTAGTTAACACCACAGAAAAATGAATTGTTTTGATTTCTTAAACAATCTGTACCGCATAGAAACTAATGAAACAAAAAACTTCATCATATGCGTTCATGAAATTAAATAAGATTTATCATCTGTCTGTCTAGCCTTATTGTATACTATTGAGAAACTTTGTAGACAGCATAACATCTCTACCTCAAATCGTGTTGTAAGTTGTTCAAATCAGATCAAAATTGTTGCTGAAAGTTAGTTAACCCATTGTTGTCTGGAGATCCATAAAAGGGTAGTTGACAAACAGTATAGATCCAGATCAGACGCCGCAGAGCTTGCAAATATCAACCATTTTTCTAAAGGAATATCTAAATTACATAGTCTGGCATACCTAAAATCGAAATTAGAATCTTCCAGTATATAGTGTGGGGAAGTTCATTCAATCTACAATTGGTTAAATAGTAAAAAAGATTTATTTTCTTAGCCAATGCAAAACCCTCGTCATCCGCATTACTATTTTACTTCTTTTTCATCTTTTTTTTTCTGTAGTCCTGATCTCTATTATGAAACTCAGTCTGTATCTTGGCCTAAACAGTAATCTATCTCACCGGGGGATGAAGGTAAAATAAAGAGTATCATCAGTCTCCATCAAAGACCCCTCATTTTTTTTTAATCTAGAACAGCCCGTATCTGCGTTATAAAACAGCCTATATCATTTCCGTGTTTAAAGTAATATATCTGATATACTAGAGATCTTAATTGATTGAATAAATCAGATATCTTCTTTAGTAAATAAGATATCTTATATCTTATATATCTTATATAGGATATCAGATACTTTATATAGCATATAAGATATCTTACTTGTCAATTAAGATATCTTATTTGTCAATTAAGATATCTTATATACACATAAGATATCCGAATTGACATATAAGATATCTTATTTATATGAAATA
This sequence comes from Anodontia alba, assembly GCA_964016985.1. Taxonomy (NCBI): domain Eukaryota; kingdom Metazoa; phylum Mollusca; class Bivalvia; order Lucinida; family Lucinidae; genus Anodontia; species Anodontia alba. Next base: position 45,410,660 of record OZ024831.1, read on the forward strand.
TCTAATATAATATATCAGATATATCATATATATTATAAGATATCTGATACATTTAATCAGATATCTGACATATACAATAATTAGTAAAACGGCTTGCTGGCAAGCCTTTTTACTTACATATTATGCATTCTATCAGATATCTGATATGGAATATAAAATATCTAATATAGGATATAAGATATCTGAATTAGTGTATCAGATATCTTATATCTTAAATTAGATACCATATATCCTATATAATGATATATCATATTAGATATCTTATTTAATACCACATATAAGATGTCTTATTTACCATATAAGATATCTTATTTGTTAAATAAGATGTCATATCTTAATATAGATATCTCATATATAAAATAAGATATCTGATATACTAAATGAGATATTTAATTGAATAAATAAGATATCTTCTTTAGTAAAATATCTTATATCCTATATAAGATATCTTATAAAGCATATCAGATATCCTATATAGCATATACGATATATTCTATGACAATTAAGATATATTATATAGCATATCAGATATCTTATATAGCATATACTACATCTTAATTGACAGATATCTCATTTATATAAGATATCTTATATAATATATCAGATATCTTATATATTATATAAAAAAGCTGATATATTTAATCAGATATGATTTATAGAATAAATAAGAAAACGGTTTGCCATAATGCTGACATATCTAACCTAGGTTAGGTACACTGGCATGTTTAGCCAGGGTTAGTTGAGCTAGCACGTATATATTAGCAGCTGGTTTGTTGTGTTGACATATCTAACCTGGATAAATGTCTTGGTTTGTCTAACCAGGGTTACGTGTGCTGTATTGTCTTACCTTGGTTATTTGTACTGATTTGTCTAACCAGGGTTACGTGTGCTGTATTGTCTAACCTTGGTTATTTGTACTGATATGTCTAACCTGCGTGTATTAGCAGCTGGATTGTTTTGCTGATATATCTAACCTGAATAAATGTCTTGGTGTGTCTAATCAGATTACTTGTGCTGTGCTGTCTAACCTGGGCTGTTTGTGCTGATATGTCTAACCAGGGTCAGTTGAGCTAGCATGTATTAGCAGCTGGTTTGTTGTGTTGGTATATCTAACTTGGATAAATGTCTTGGTGTGTCTAATCAGGGTTACGTATGCTGTGCTGTCTGATCTTGGAGATTTGTGCTAATACATATAACCAGGATCAGTTTAACCTTGGTTTTTTGTGCTGATATATCTAACCAGGGTCAGATGAGCTAGCATGTATTAGCTGCTGCATTGTTGTATTGATATATCTCTAACCTGGATAAACGTCTTGGTGTGTCTAATCAGGGTTACGTGTGCTGTGCTGTCTGATCTTGGAGATTTGTGCTAATACATATAACCAGGATCAGCTGAGCTAGCATGTATTAATTGATTGTGTTGGGGTTTAACGACACGTCAACCCTTCTTGGTCATTTTGTGTCGTCTCCAAGAGAAAGGGAGAAAAGAGATAGAAGTAATTGTAGAGGAGATTAAAGAGGACAGGGGAAGAAAGAGGAACAGGAATGAAAGTGTAGAAACAGAAGAAATAAAACATTCTCCCTCTACCCTTACCTGCTACAAGGATAGCAGGCCTTGCCCAACTGTAAGCCAGTATCAGTTGGACGTCCCGGTGAAGTAAGATACACTACACTTACGCCACACCCAACCACCCACTAGCATGTATTAGCAGCTGAATTGTTGTGCTGATATATCTAACCTGGATATACGTCTTGATGTGTCTAACCAGGGTTACATGTGCTGTGCTGTCTAACCTTGGTTATTTGTGCTGATATATCTAACCTGGATATACGTCTTGATGTGTCTAACCAGGGTTACATGTGCTGTGCTGTCTAACCTTGGTTATTTGTGCTGATATATCTTACCTGGATATACGTCTTGATGTGTCTAACCAGGGTTACATGTGCTGTGCTGTCTAACCTTGGTTATTTGTGCTGATATATCTAACCTGGATATACGTCTTGATGTGTCTAACCAGGGTTACATGTGCTGTGCTGTCTAACCTTGGTTATTTGTGCTGATATATCTAACCTGGATATACGTCTTGATGTGTCTAACCAGGGTTACATGTGCTGTGCTGTCTAACCTTGGTTATTTGTGCTGATATATCTAACCTGGATATACGTCTTGATGTGTCTAACCAGGGTTACATGTGCTGTGCTGTCTAACCTTGGTTATTTGTGCTGATATATCTAACCTGGATATACGTCTTGATGTGTCTAACCAGGGTTACATGTGCTGTGCTGTCTAACCTTGGTTATTTGTGCTGATATATCTAACCTGGATATACGTCTTGATGTGTCTAACCAGGGTTACATGTGCTGTGCTGTCTAACCTTGGTTATTTGTGCTGATATATCTAACCTGGATATACGTCTTGATGTGTCTAACCAGGGTTACATGTGCTGTGCTGTCTAACCTTGGTTATTTGTGCTGATATATCTAACCTGGATATACGTCTTGATGTGTCTAACCAGGGTTACATGTGCTGTGCTGTCTAACCTTGGTTATTTGTGCTGATATATCTAACCTGGATATACGTCTTGATGTGTCTAACCAAGGTTACATGTGCTGTGCTGTCTAACCTTGGTTATTTGTGCTGATATATCTAACCAGAGTCTGTTGAGCTAGCATGTATTAGTAGCTGGATTGTTGTGTTGATATATCTAACCTGGATAAACGTCTGGGTGTGTCTAACCAAGGTTACGTGTGCTGGAATGACTTACCTTACTTAGATTTGCTCACATATATGTGCTGTATACCTAAATGGGGTTAGTGGTGCTGGCATGCCTGGCAAAGTTAAGTTGTTTGGATAAATTTTTTTGCTTAAACATTACAGTAAGGCATTTTCCATTAGACTTAACCAGCAAGATGTACAAAATACAATGGTCGTCACGCTGGATTGAGGGTGTGTTATTTTTGTAATGAAATATATTCGAACTTCAATGGCTCGAATATCTTTGGGACCATATAACTTTGTTCTAGGCAATGGTAGTTCGAGTCACTGAAGATTAATCATAGCGCCAGGTCAGGACGCAAATGGAGATGTCTTTTCAATCTTCTATCAAATAATGGCATGCTGAATGTACTCATTAGACTCACCCCGATCATGCTATCCTATTGACTACACACAACATACGTTTTCATGATAAAATAGGAAGTTTTTCCTAAAATATCCCATAATATTTTTCTTAAACTATCGGAAGGATTTCCTAGAGACTAAAAACCGAGTTCGAATCAGCCACGGTAAACGGGCCATCCCAGCTAGCATTCTTTATAAATCTACAGCGGGCCGTTATTGGTCCGTCAGTTACCCTGACGGGCCGATCACGGCCCGCTATAGATTTATGTAGAATGCTTTCTGGGATCGGTGTTCGAATCATTGATTTTTTACTGTAGTTTATCTTCAATGTTAATGGCTGCCAGCAGCAAGGACTTGCTTTTAGGAAGCATTTAATATGGACATCGAAAACACATTCTTTAAAAGATCTACAAATGGCAGGAAATGATGTATTTGTAGATAGGTCCGTTGACAGCGAAGGTCAGTAATTAGTGTACTTTGGGTCGACAGATGGATTTCTCTTCCCCAATCAGACACCGCAAACACTGACGACTATCTGGGGATGATTAAATTGGCATCTAGCCCCTGAACACAGAACCATTTGCTAATTTAATCTACAATTTGAGCCCGATTAGCTGGCAGAGGCGATGATTTTTCGATGAATTAGTCAACATCTTGTATCAATGCTTATCAAGTGCTTCAATCGGGCCCGAGATTGATTGATTAACAAAATTACCATGAGAAAAAGAGAGCCGTGAATGATAGAAATATTACAGCGCAGTCAGTTTTCCGATGAATAAATATCCGAATACGATTCCAAGATTTCGATTAGGGTCTGAAGAAGAATAGCGCATTTATAATTGCGCCATAGCATGAGAAAAAAGACGACTGTGTGGTTCTGTAGACAGAAGATGCCTTGATCAGTCTAAGCATCCGCCAATAAAGCCGTTTATACAGCGTCGCATTTATGTCCATACGTCCTTACGTTGCATAGACGTTAATACGACGTCGTTTCAATGTTGTGTCAGCTGGGTTGCTGTCAGCAATACATAGATGTTGTATGCAGATTGATTTTTGAAAAATTTATGTGATGTCACCGATGAGGCTTTATTGGCCGAAACTAGTTACTCTGACTCTATTTTCATTTTCGCATTACGAAAATACGCCTATTTAAATGTATATAAAATTCCACCTCCAAAAACTGAAAATTTTCAGATAAAAAACTCTTATATTTTTCATATTACTGCTCGAAACATAGATTGTGGGTACTCGTTAGAACCGCCTCGGCGAGGCGGTTCTAACGAGTATTCACAATCTATGCTTTTGAGCAGAAATAAGAAAAAATATATCCCAGTATGTGTGTGTGTGTGTGTGTGTGTGTGTGTGTGTGTGTGTGTGTGTGTGTGTGTGTGTGTGTGTGTGTGTGTGTTTTCGCTGCCCTCGAGGGTCATTCTTTTTAAAATCTATCCGTATTTGCTGCAGATGGTGTTACATGTAGTACCGTTTGGCGGCTGTAAAACGACCCTCTGTACTTCATTTAAGTGAAGTATATACTTTCTCTGGTCTTTGTGGTAATTTAGTACTGGATTTTTGAAAATTTATATGTGAGTTATATTACTGATCAAGCTTATTTGGCGGTAACAAAGTAATTTGACCCAAAAAAAAAAAATCGCAATTTCAGTCATTTTCATCTTCGTATGTGCGTTCTTTGCACTCACGGGTCATTTCTTTCAGAATCTATTCATTTGGACCGCAACGGAGACAATGTACCGTCGGACATGTGCGCCCAACGAAGACTCAGGTTAGACTGCGCTTAAGCGCTGTCTTCGCTGAGCTCTCTGTGGATAGTGAAGGATCCAAACTGCTTTCGGCAGACAGCGAAGACTTTGACCAGACTGTGCAGATGCAATTAGATTTACAAATATACTCTTCTAAGTTAGTGAGGAATTCAAATAAGATAAGAACGAACACAACTGCTTTAAATCCGTTTGTGCCTAGCGTTCCATAAAAATGGACATTGGCCAAACAGTGTAGACCCAAATCAGACGCCGCAGAACGCGGGAATGTCTGTAATAAATGAACACTAAAACACAAACCAGACATCCCTTACAATGGACATGAATCTGTCCAAAAAGAGGTAGAGGAGTCCTTTATAGGCATATACAGCACAATATAGGAGTACCATTACGAAAACACGCCTATTCAAATATATAGAAAATTTCACACCCACAAAAACTGAAAATTTTCAGATTAAAAAAAAACAACAAAAAACTCTGTTTTTCATATTTTTGCTCAAAACATAGATTGTGGGTACTCGTTAGAACCGCCTCAGCGGTTCTAACGAGTACCCACAATCTATGTTTTTGAGCAAAAATAAGAAAAATAATGTATACTTCTTTAAACCCAAGTTTTACTGTATAACAGTAGGGTTTAAGGTGGTCAAAATTATATATGCGTTTTTCGTGATGACAAGGTTATGTACCTCTAAGAACACTGCAATTGAATCCAGAATCCTTAAAATAGTTTGACTTATTAGCATATTTCTGACTCTGTACGGCGTCTGCTAGTAATATTTTGGTTATATTTTCATGTGGTTAACAATACCGTTTTGTTCCCCCTTTTTAAATAAATAAAGCTGTTCTAATATATATACAAATTTATTCCTTTTTTTTTTTTTTTTTTTTTTTCTTTCTGTGTCGTATGATCAGAATCATTTTTATTATATTTTCATAATGAATACTCTTGAACGTTTTGTACGTTATAAGCCGAATAAAGCTTTTCTTATTTGTTTTGATTGTATAATAAAATTCGCTGGAAACTAAGGCTAGTGATAGAAAATTAACGTTAATGTTATAATCTATTAAGAACTGATTCTGTGCAAATGGGCTTGCAAAGACAATTCGATTTTCAAAACATTGATAGAATTTTTATTTATAAAAGCAGAAAATGAATTTAGTTCGATTTGCAGTTTTTTCAAAGTACCTTGGAGTCCAACCAGTATGTTAATGAATAGTGTAAACCCTGAGGAGACTGTGCCGACGGCAGATCGATCTTACTTTCAGCTAGCAATGAAATACTGTTAGTAGGTATTTTGTAAGGAGCCGTGAAGTATCGGCAATGAGCCGTAAAGGAACGGTAAGGAGCCGTAAAGGAACGGCAACCAGCCGTAAAGGAACGGCAACCAGCCGTAAAGGAACGGTAAGGAGCCATATGGGAACGGTAAGGAGCCGTAAAGGAACGGCAATGAGCCGTAAAAGAACGGTAAGGAGCCGTAAAGGAACGGTAAGGAGATATAAAGGAACGGTAAAGAGCCGTAAAGGAACGGCAAGGAGCCGTAAAGGAACGGTAAAGATCCGTAAAGGAACGGTAAGGAGCCATAAAGGAACGGTAAGGAGCCGTAAAGGAAAGGCAAGGAGCCGTAAAGGAATGGTAAAGAGCCGTTAAGGAACGGTAAGGAGCCATAAAGGAACGTTAAGGAGCCGTAAAGGAACAGCAAGGAGCCGTAAAGGAACGGTAAGGAGCCGTAAAGGAGCAGTATGGAGTCGTAAAGGAACGGTAAAGAGCCGTAAAGTCTGAAAACGTACCTTCGGAATTGTGCGCCCTGTGAAGATTCAGATCAATCTGCGCATTCGCGCAGTCTAATCAGAATCTTCATCGGGCGCATTCTGAATAGCCACGGATGCACAAATTCTTCATGCGGACAACGAAGACTCTAATCAGACTGCGCGGATGCGCAGGCTGATTTGAGTCTTCGTTGGCCGCATACGTCAGAATATACCTTTTCTCACGTTCAAGCTCAAAGAGATCACATTTATCATCCAAACGCTCGCAAAACTCACGAACAGCACCGATTTAAAGGAAACAAATTAACTGATCTTTCATAAAATGAAAAAGTAGTTATCGAAGCGGAATTAGCACGTTCACTCGAAATCACACGCAGTTCAACAGCATTTCACTTTGTGCAATTTTGTCCGCTTAATTCGTGTCTTATCAGTTAATACTTACTAATAAACAAATACAGGTGTCTGATTTCGAACTTAATACAAGCATAATGAATAAGTACCTTGAAATTCATAGAATGAATGGTATCTAAATAAGGTTTGCAGACGTAAATGATTATAAAGATAAATTACCCGGGGCTCCAACAATTACAGAACAGAACAGACCAGAAATTTTATTTAGATTTAAACATGTTAAACTATATAATTTCTTGTCTTTCAAAACATTTACATTCGTACTTCAATGACTCGAATATCTTAGGACTGTGGAAATTTGTTCTAGGCATGGCAAGTTCGAACCACTGAGGGTTAATCATAGCACCAGGTCAGGAGGCAGGTGGGAATAATTTAGGGATGTCTTTTCGATATTCTATAAAAATAATGCTACATGGTATGTTGAGTGTACCTATAAGAATCGCCTTGATGAGGTTATTCTGATAAGCACAAATAACATCAATTCTCATGATGAATTAGAAAATTTCCCTAAAATATCCTTGAATATTTGTTTTCCTGGGTAAGCGGAGGAATTTCCTAGGAGCTGAAAAACGTGTTCGAATCAGCAACTGTAATCGAGCTATCCCAGTAAGCATTCTACACATCACGAAAACATGCCTACATAATATTGACCCCCTTAAACCCCACTTTTATATAGTAAAACTGGGGTTTACAGGGGTATTCATTATTTTTTCTTATTTCTGCTCAAAAACATAGATTGTGGGTACTCGTTAGAACCGCCTCATCAAGGCGGTTCTAACGAGTGTCCACAATCTATGTTTTGAGCAGAAATATGAAAAATATCACAATATTTTATCTGAAAATTTTCATTTTTTGGTGGTAAAATTTTCAGTATATTTTTAAATAGGCATGTTTTCGTAATGATAAATCTATAGCGGGTCGTTATCGGCCCGTCAGGGTAGCTGACGGGCCGATAACGGACCGCTGTAGATTTATAAAGAACGCTAGCTTGGATGGGTGTTCGAGTTATTGAAGGTTTACTACAGTAAAATTCACTAGTCACAATAAAGTAGTTCAGTTTTCAAAAACAAAGACAGAGTTGGCACCAAGTGGTGTATTTTTCTATAGTATATGTAAGACGTAGAGTAGAGTAGAGTGAGAGCAGAGAAACAGACGTACACGGTACAGAAGAGAATCAAGTCTTGTTTGCGTTGAGGTTTTACGGCCCAGTCAACCGTTGGGGTAATGTCGAGATGGCGGTCAGTATTCCTAACCACGCTTTTACTGGGCAGGCTTAGTCCTCTAAGTGGTTTATCAGTGTTGTGCACATTCTTTCGCCAGAAACTGACAACTGCAATTCCCGAATCAGCGGAAGGGAGAGAATGACGCAGAAAATATTTCATAATCAATCTCCACGAAAGAATGTTGTCGAACCCGCAACCTCCTGATCACCAGGCGGATGCGAATCCAGCTGAGCCACCGAGGCCGGCAGAAAATCAAGTAGACTGGTCTCCGTCTCCACTGACTAAATATTTATTCTTATAATCCTGTTTGATAATACAATAAAATGAAACCAAAATACGAGCGTAATATCATTACTATAAATGCTGGTCACTAGACCGCCATGTTAGATACTAGCGTCGACGATCAATAGCTGATTGGTCAAATTTAAACAAGCTGCACTACGTCATAGAGCATGTCTGCAAATACCAGTATTCTCTTTCTAAATAATAATTGGGCGACTTACAGGGAAATGTAAATAAACGCATCATTCCGGGTTTGTCAGTGTACAATTAATATAATAGGACTATATAAAAAAAATTAAATAGCTGTTACATTTCAGAAATATGCATTACATCACGAAAACAAGCCTATATAACTTCTATATAGTAAAACTGGGGTTTACAGGGGTAGACATTATTTTTCTTATTTCTGCTCAAAAACATAGATTGTGGGTACTCGTAAGAACCGCCTTGCGGAGGCGGTTCTAACGAGTACCCAAAATCTATGTTTTGAGCAGAAATATGAAAAATATCAGAGTTTTTTACCTGAAATTTTTCAGTTTTTGGACGTGAAATTTTCAATATATTTGAATAGGCATGTTTTCGTAATGATTTAGTGGGCACATGACATTTGTATAAAGTCGATTTCATGTCATGCAACGTTATGACGTTGCATCGACGTTAATGCGACGTTGTATAAACGCCCTGTGCCCGTTGTTTGGTACTGTTGTGATATTGTATAAACGGCATGTGCCCGTTGGGTACTGTGTATGCACCTAGGTGTTTAGCAGACTATTTTCACAAGCTGAACCGACGTTCAGGTCGACCTTTTTATCGGGTTCTCCATCGATAAAAGTTGATTCCTTTCTGTCGTTTTCTGATAGACAGACAAAACGGACATTCTTTTAAGTCATTTACATGACATATATGTATAAAGAACACATGTCACATATGCTTGATGAAATGTTTAATTCCTAGAGATGGGTTTCAGGCCATAAGTACAAAGTCATACTTTACACATTCTTTGAGTGTTCACAGACTGGCATTTAGAAACGGACAGCGCCTCTATATATCTCCATGACATAACGTTAACAAGTCTTTTTAATGCATACCCCCAAGGCACCCCGTAAAATACAGTAAAAATAGAAGCATGCAGGGGTACACATTATTAAGTGAATTTCTAGAATTTTCAGTTTGTCATTTTTGTTTCAATTTCTTCTGTTAGATACCAATGTTTTGAACTGCACAAATATTTCTTAATCTAAATAATAACCAAATTTTCCACCTTTTTGCCATATTTGATAAATGTAATATGGCTTATTTGGTGATGACGATTTGGTGTTTACCATCAGGAAAATATACATTTTGACCCTCTTAAACCCCACTTTTATGTAGTAAAACTCGGGTTTACAGGGGTATACACTGCTCAAATTCATGACAAGGCGGTTCTAACGAGTACCCACAATCTATGTTTTAAGCAGAAATATGAAAAATATCAGAATATTTTAATCTGTAAACTTTCAGTTTTTGATGGTGAAGTTTTCAATATACTTGAACAGGCGTGTTTTCCTAATGGTCCATTTATAACAATATTTAGCCATATCGAGGTGATGGGAGGGTGATAATGAAAAAGCCTGGGCAAAGAAGCGCCTTACATTCATGATCATGGCTTATAAGCTGTTGATAAGACAAATAGACTAATAAGTGATTTCATTACGAAAACACGCCTATTCAAAAATATAGAAAATTTCACCTCCAAAAACTGAAAATTGTCAGATAAAAAAATTATGATAATAAATATTATATTTATCATATTTCTGCTCAAAACATAGATTGTGGGTACTCTTAGAACCACCTCGGCGATGCGGTTCTAACAAGTACCCACAATCTATGCTTTTGAGCAGAAATAACAAAAATAATGTATATCCCTGTTAATCCCCAGTTTTACTATATAAAAGTGGGTTTAAGGGAAGGTCAAAATTATATAGGCATGTTTTCGTGATGAATGGGTACCCAACAAATGACAGCATATATTTATGGAGGAACAAGAAAACAAATCATTTTATAATTGAAAATGGTGGAAAGATCCGTGAAATCCATTACAAAAACCCGCCAATTCAAATATAGTAAATATTTTACGACCGAAAAGTGAAAACTTTCAGATAAAAATACTGATATTGTTCATATTTCTGCTCAAAACATAGATTGTGTGTACTCGTTGGAACTGCCTCGACGAGGCGGTTCTAATGAGTCCCCACAATCTATGTTTTTGAGCAGAAATAAGAAAAATAACGTATACCATGTAAACCCCAGTTTTACCTTATAAAAGTGGGGTTTAAGGGGGTCAAAATTATGTAAAAATGTTTTCGTGATGAATGCTGGAAGAGTACAAATGTTTGCAAACAAACAAAATATCAGCCCAATATAAAAGAAACATAGTTAAATGGTCGTAAAGGCATCTGGCTTTTCCTCTTTTAATTCTTTTCGTGTCACTCGCTACTGTAAATACTGAAACTCTTTTTGTCACTTTTCTCAATAAGTTTGCAGTACATGCTAGAGTCTTTAAATTTGTCATAGCAACATACAATGAGCAGTTGTAGCGTGGCATTGAGAACCAGGTCCCTGTTTGTGGCTAGTAACCCAGCTAGCATTCTACATAAATCTACAGCGGGCCGTTATCGGCCCGTCAGCTACCCTGACGGGCCGATAACGGCCCGCTGTAGATTTATGTAGAATGCTTACTGGGAAGCCGCATGCCGGTCTCGATAATCTTAACTAGAAATGTAAAGCTTAAATGTACCTTTTTCCTTCTGTGTTCGAAGTCACATAGCATCACACAGCATAAACGTCATTATGTGTCGGTTGGTAGTATTAATCCCAGATGACACTCCCCAGTAAGCATTCTTTATAAATCTATAGCGGGCCGTTATCGGCCCGTCAGGGTAGCTGACGGGCCGATAACGGCCCGCTATAGATTTATAAAGAATGCTGGCTGGGTCAGTGTTGAGACAACGTTGCATTAACGTGTGTCCGCTAGGTTATTATCCCAGTTTACCTGTATGAATATATTGTTTTATATATATATTATTCCATATCAATTTCAATAAATCCACAATTCATGAAATAAAATATCAACAACAAACACGTGTACTATCGTAATACAGCACGCTTTTAGCCGTATGTGGAAAACAGACCTGAAGATCAGTCAAGTGTGAAACGCGATGACGCGCTAAGTATAACAGAGATGGCTGTTTTAAAATATGCTAAAACGTTTTCTCATTGCCTTTTCTTGTTTATATATATATAAGGGACCTGGCGAATGTTAATGCATTGAAAAACCATGTTCGATCGCTATTATTGCATAAAAACTGAAAACATTAAAACATTATATTGTAGAACTGTTACTGCAGGAGAAAATAATAATAGGGTAATGATAGGATAGGTGAAAGTTGTGTACAAATGTAAGGTTTTAGACAGATTCGCTTATTACGGTTGATCTTAGGCATTATGCATTGTGCGGACCTAACATATGTTAGTAACTTGGAGCTGAATCAGAAATAAGGGTAATGTTTCGCGCGAGTAAAACTGGTTTAACCCCCATTATGAAAACACGCCTATTCAAATATACAGAAAATTTCACCTCCAAAAACTTTAAATTTTCAGATAAAAACCTCTGATATTTTTTTCATATTTTTGCTCAAAATATAGATTGGGGGTACTCGTTAGAACCGCCTCGCCGAGGCGGTTCTAACGAGTACCCAAAATCTATGTTTTGAGCAAAAATAAGAAAAATAATGTATACCCATATAAACCCAAATTTTATTATATAAAAGTGGGGTTTAAGGGGGTCAAAATTATATAGGCATGTTTTCGTGATGCACCTCATCCCAAGTAGTTTTCTTACGGACCGTTCCAAGGCGGTCCCCTATTGCAGTTCTTCTTTCTAGGTGTGTCGTTGGTTTCATATGTGGCGTTTGTTTTGTCATTATTCGTTTCTCATCTCTCCTTTTGGTGCCGTGGATGGTTGTGCTTTGTGATTGTGGCATTTCCTGGGTATCTTCACTTGTTTCTTTTTTTTTTTTCTTCTTTATTTCCATATTTGTTCTTTTTATAGAACATACATATATATATATATATCTTTATCTCGACCTCGCTGATCTCGAATTACCGCTTATCTCGAAGTGAAAATCTGGTCCCTTTTTAAACATGAAAATCTAACAACAGGTAACAAAACATTGTGGGAAAGAGAAGAAATTGCTCCTTAGACAAAATATTCTGGAAAAGAGGAGAAATTGCTCCTAAGGAGCAATTTCTCCTCTTTTCCACAATATTTTCAATACATCTCTTACTTCAGAAGTCAAATTATGTAGATATTTGTGAAATGTGGTTGTTCGATTTATTTTTCCTCAATTCTGCAAACCTGATATGTCGAGGTACGGATATCTCGAAGTATTCCAGACAGTCCCTTGGAATTCGAGATAACGAGAGTCGACTATATATATATATATATATATATATATATATATTCTTTCGACACTTTCCATCTCAAGCGCTGATATTAAATAAAGCCACTAAAGAGGAAAAAATAGAGAACTGAACGTTTTTCTCTAATTTATATATCTAGGAGAGATTTGGCTGACCGTTACGTCATAATAATCGTGTCCTTGATCTATCGTCGTTAGAAAATATTTGAATATATATCTAAATTCCCCATTGTATGTAATTGTTTATCACTAAAGCTTATATTATTGTATATTGTGTTGTACAGGGGCAAATTCAGAGAGGTTTCGGGGGTCCGGTCGAACCTCACTCTAACTCAAAATTTGATTTTCATGGGAAATTTTTGGATAAATTTGATAAATCTGGAATGCCGTATTTACCCTAAATATTCACACCCTTGTTCTTTACCTTATACTTCTCTGCAACAAGTACATCTTACTGCCTGTAAATGTGTATAAAATTGTCCACATATGCGGACAATTTTATACACATTTACAGGCAGTAAGACACGTTTTCGCATGGTGCGCCTCAAATAATAGACCCAGTTACCCATCCAAAGTTGCTTATATTGGCAACACCTTAAAATTTTAAATCCTGGTAAATTCACAAAGATTATAAACGACAAAATTTGATCCAAACTGCACATCAATTTAGATCTAATTGTAATATAAACGTGATAACAAGTTCGTACGCTTGTCTGCCTCATGCTGACAAAATCTGATGTTCCACCATTTCAGTCTTTGTTGAGAAAAACCGACCGTATCTTTGTCAGTCTGCGAATATCGAACGTCCTCTAAAGACCTGCGTGTACATACTGTTTGACTGTAAGAGATTGTGGTATTATGCGGGCCGCGCCACGTGAAAACCTGCCTCGGGCATATACGGACAGTGAAGACCCAGTTCAGCTTGTGCATTCGTGTAGTCTGTTCAGGGCCTATACTGTCCCCGAACAGAATTGGATACTACCGAATGTTTGAATGGAGAGAGAAAACCCCAGATGAGATTTTGCGCATGTACAGGATGATGCGAATCCGAACATTTTGCGCATTTTCGAAGGCACTTTTCGGCCAGTGAGATATATTGCGATTTTTTTTGTTGTCCGTGCAGACAGGTCTGTGTCCGTTGTACGATGGTCGGATAATGTTGCTTTTTACTGTGAAGCCCAGTTCGCTGGTAGACAAATTGATTTTGGCTTTCTGTCCGTCAATCAAAGGAATCTTTTTATCCATTTTGATCTTTATTGAAAATAAATTTGTTTAGTTTATGATTGCATGTGTTATATTCTTCGATTTTTGACACCTGTTTCGTTCAATTTAGTAACATGTCCTGTGCCGAATGCAAAAAAAAAACAAAAAAAAAAAAAACAGGTAATGCGAAGTCAAGAAAAGGACCAATATGTGGGCCTTATGCGTGCAATAAAAAACCCTTATTAGTCGCTCAGTCAGATCGGGGCCTACGTTACCCGGTTACAGAATCAATTAATACTGCAGAAATAAAATCGACCACAGAGAAAATATACTACGGACAATATTTAAGACTTCTAAGACTTCTCGAGTACGAAAACATTCAAAGCTGTTTTGTATAGTACATATGTCCAAGAAGAGCCACTATTAAAGAACAAAGTCTACCAATGACACCAAGAGGAAGAATAAACCAACTACGTCACTCATTATACATCACGAAAACATGCCTATATAATTTTGACCCTTTATAAAGTAAAACTGGGGTTTTGTTTGTGTTTAGGTTTTACGGCCCAGTCAACCCATTGGGGTCATGTCGAGCGCGGTCAGTTTACCTAACCACACGTTTACTGGGCAAGTTTAGTCCTCTAAGCGGTTAACCAGTATCGTGCACATTCTTTCGCCAGAAACTGACAACTGCCAGTCTTGAATCAGCGGAAGGGAGAGAATGACCGTAGAAAATATTTCATGATCAATCTCCACGAAAGATCTCGTTCAAACAACATACTATCTAATTTCTGTTCTGCTAAATATTGGTAAGGAAATGTCCCTTCCGGGGCTCCGTTCTTATCTCTGTTTTATACTTGTCGTATAGTTTGTAAAAATCAGTTTTACTACCTGCTGATGTGTCTAAAACTACTGGATGAGGGCAAACAGTGCAGACCCGGATCAGACGCTGCTGAAAGCAGCATCTGATTAGGGTCTACACTGCCCATACCTATACATCCAAACACTTAGGGTAAATACAAAATGAACACTACTTCATGTACAGATGGAAGGAATAACAGTACTATGATAAAAAATAAACTTACTTATGTGTAACCAACATCAAAATGAACTTCCCCCATTATTTCTGAGTCTACTGACTACCCCACCCCTACCAGTTATCCATTACGAAAACACGCCTATTCAAATATAAAGAAAATTTCACCTCCAAAACCTGAAAATTTTCAGATAAAAAACTGATAATTTTCATATTTCTGCTCAAAACATAGATTGTGGGTACTCGTTAGAACCGCCTCGGCGAGGCGGTTCTAACGAGTACCCACAATCTATGTTTTTGAGCAGAAATAAGAAAAATAATATATACCCTGTAAACCCCAGTTTTACTATACAAAAGTGGGGTTTAAGGGGGTCGAAATTATATAGGCATGTTCTCGTGGTGATATAAAATGGTGGATATGGAGTGTTGTCTGTATGCCGAATAAATGAAGCAGATCTTTTTATTGTAACGTGCTTGAAACCTCCACAATAATTTAAGGCATTTTTATTTAATAAACCGACCACTGAAATGGGTAGAAGCTCAATTTTGCGCAAGAACATTAGAGAGGTTCCGAAATATGAAAGCTTATACTTTTAACCTTATACAGCTAGAGAACATTTTGTTTCTTATTTGTCACACAGAAAGTAAGATTTGACAAGTCACTCAAATTGTCTCTGACAATTTCATTTTACTTGATATTTCATTAAAATCGTCTCAATTTCAATGAACTATCAAGCCTAATTGTCCGTGAAAATACGAAAAAAAGTCACTTTTGTCTGATGATTTAGCCTACAGAGTGTTTAAACTTAAAATATATATACGAGACGGCACCCGCGCTTAACATGATCTGTTTCCAAGCAGAATTAACCCTTCTCTTGCTGAACACGACAAGCCCTGTCTTAGCAAACAGTGTAGATCCAGATCAGTTCGCTTCTGAAGAAGCCAACTGATCTGGATCTGCACTGTTTGTCATTAAATATGTGAATTTCTAACAAAAACCCCGATCATGCAATCTAATTGGCTGGAAATTAGAAGTGGGCGTGGCATCTTCATTTTTTTTAACATGGGAAGGGTTAATAATGTAAGGAGAATCAAGAGAAAAAAAGATCTTACATGGCAGGGGCAGATCCAGGAGGATTTTTGAGGGGGGCGGGGGTCGATTTAATTATACTACTTTACTTATTCTACGTATTCCGACAGACAGGCCTAAGCAAACAATATAGACCTAGATTGGACACCGCAGAACGCAGAAATTTTACATACATTTACGGGCAGTAAAATGGGCTTGTTGAAGAGAAGTATAGGGTAAAGAATGAGGGTGTGAATATTTAGGGTAAATTTAATTAAAATTTGCCAAGAAAATGAAATTTTGAGTCAAGGGGTGGGGGTGGGGGTGACGCTCAGTCGAACCCACCGAACCCCCTCAGAATCCACCCCTGCATGGCAATGTTTACCTCCCTTCTCATTGAAACTAATCTTAAATGGAAGGCTAAGGTTTTCCCCTTAACCTTTAGCACTCTCTTGATTAATTTAGCAGACGACAAATTGGTGATATTTTTCTTATTTTTCCCAGAAAAGAGGATTTGACATTTCATGCAAATAGTCTCCATTCGACATAATTTGCATGAAATGTCAAATCCTGTTTTCTGGGAAAAATAAGAAAAAAATATTTCAAAATGCCATCTGCTGAAAATTTTACCCAGAGTGCTTAGCGTTAAGACTCATCCGTTTGTATATTTATATGTTTCAAGTACTAAGAAGAAGGCAACTTCCTGTCTGCAAAAAATGTGTGCTTTTGAAAAATTGCGGCAAAACCGCCAGTTGTATCTACTCACAAAATATGGCGAGGACGAACTAATCGGACCACTCTTTGCAATGTCGGACCAGAGCGTACATTCGGATACGATTCCAAAAATATCCCCCATACATGGGACTTATGTCATAGCCAAACAATTCCACTGTTTGTCGTCGCCAAGTAATTCCGTTTTGGCAACTCTTTCTTCAGTAAACCTTTAGCAATATTCAGGCAAAACCAACAGACGACAAAGCTGTTGTAGTCTTTACCCAGAGAATAGAGTTTGACATTCCATGCAAATTACCTTGGAACAATTTTTATGAAATGTCAAACCCTATTTTCGAAAAAAAAAATATTTTAAAATGTCGTCTGCAGAAATTTAACCCAGCATAGTAAGCTTTAATAAACATCCGTTCTGATCACGTCCCTAAGTTTCATTTTGAAGGACATGGCCATTCTGAAGGGCATACTAGTATTGGTTTGAAGGCTGGACCGATGGGTTGGACCTATGGGCTGGGCTCCTGGGCTGGGCCGGTTGGCTTGGCTCATTGTGACATCATAACTCGTTATGACAGGCCAGTACGCTTAAGGTCAGGTAAGTATCTGAAACATTGTTGAACAACTTTTTGACACATTAACCTTGAGACCTAGTACAGAGGTTCAGACCATGAACTCAGCTCATGGGCCCAGTCCATGAGTCCGCTTAATAAACCCATTCCTGCTTTTCCAGAATGCCATTCTGAAGGCATTGTTAACTGCTGCCTGTGAAATGGCTCCAATTAATTAGGGAGAGTTACGGAGTAAATATTTGTAAAATGCGTCCATTAGGGCAGTTAAAGGAAATCCGTTAGAACACATTTTCTTTCCGATTGATTAAATTCCTGATAGTCAGTGCAGGGCATTAGAGCAATTCCCTAGATTAATTATGGTCAGAGAAGAGAAGTTAATTCATAAGATTGCTTCTTGTAACATTCAGCGCAGGGAATATTCGATCACTTTCTTTCAGGAAATATTTACATTCGCAATTAAAAAGTAATGCGTTGTTTGGGCATATTTTTTTTTCAGCGGAAAATGCTCAATGATTAAAAACAAAAGTTGTAGATTTTCATATTTGAAAGTGCTACAAGGTGACCAGCGATCATGATTAAAACATAAACAAGATCTTATGAGCTTAATCTGTAATAGAAGGTAAACGACCGAAGGTTTTTAGGGAAAATATATAGCTTTGCTTGGAGCAACTCAGTCAAAATGTTTTGTCCCCCTTCTAAAGAGGGGTCACTGTCCTAGATATTCCAAAGTCAGTAATACTTACCTTTCTGGCTGTTTGCACACGCATTCTGTTCAGGAACTGCTTTACGGTAAAGTAAGAGCCACCGATGAAGATAATGAAACAATGTTTTGTCACGTTCGAGAATTCATAGTCAAGTCGAAGCGCTTTTTATGATATAAAGGTACTAACGTAAAATTGATGCAAATTATATTGAAATAATGAAGTTATGGAGTCTTGGAACATCTCTCTCTCTCTCTCTCTCTCTCTCTCTCTCTCTCTCTCTCTCTCTCTCTCTCTGCATGTTTGATGTATATGCGCGTGCACGCATAACTGCATGCATGTGTTTGTGTACGTGCCTTAATGCGTGCATGTATGTATATATATATATGTATCTGTGTGTATGTATGTATGTATGTACGTACCTACGCATGTACGTACATACATGCATATGTATGTATGTATGTATGTATGTATGTATGTATGTATGTATGTATGTTACGGTTTACATACCTGCATATAAGTAATTAAGCTCTTGGTTTAATTGTTTACGATCAAACATGTCAAAAGGTTCAGCCAATCATAACATCGAAGAAAGTTATATGCCTTTATTGCCAGGAGATGACTTTCAGACAAGCTAGGGCTTACAGTCAGACCCTGGAAAATATTGTTTTGTTGTACATTATGTTGTATTTGAAGCAATCCAAATAAAGTTTAAACCAAAGAGGGGTGTTCTCTAAAAGGAAAGAATTAGACTGGCTCCAGTCTCCAGTGACTGCCTTTTTTCTTTATAATTCCTTAAAATTCTGTTTGATAATTTACTGAAATAAAACCAAAATAATATCATCACTCTAAAGGCTGGTCACTCTAGTGACCAGCCTTTATAGTCATGATATTATTTTGGTTTTATTTTAGTGAACTATCAAACAGAATTATAAGAAAACAATATTACTGGAGACTGGGGCCAGTGTAGATGAAAATTCACTCCTGTAGGAGCCCAGAGGGAGCAAATTCTTTCCTTTTAGATAAGACCTTTTTTCGAAGTGCTTGGTACAGGAAAGCCAACAGGAAGCCACATGTGTAAAATGGCGGAAAATCTACCAAGAGTGTCAAGCCTCCAAATAATCAGAAACAGAGCATTACTCGTATATTGGCAATTACATGTTTTAAAGGGACATCAATATTGAATTTAGAATGTATCTCAGACGCAAGAACACGGCAACCGTACATTTCGATACAAATAATATCAAAATCGGCTGAAAAAATACATTACATGACGAAAACACGTCTATTCAAATATATAGAAAATTTCACCTTCAAAAACTGAAAATTTTCAGATAAAAAAACTCTGATAATTTTCATAATTCTGCTCAAAACAGAGCGGCGAGGCGGTTCTAACGAGTACCCACAATCTATGTTTTGAGCAGAAATAAGAAAAATAATGTATACCCCTGTAAACCCAGTTTTGCTGTATAAAGGTGGGGTTTAAGGGGGTCAAAGTTTTATAGGCATGTTTTAGTGATGTGGTTGATCTAGACACTATGTGAATATTTCATAAAGCTCTCTCTCTCTCTCTCTCTCTCTCTCTCTCTCTCTCTCTCTCTTTCTCTCTCTCTGGATAAATTACATGTCCATTTTTTTTCGGTGGTGTATTGATTAATTTGAATGCACATTCGAATCTCGCAGTTACTCCAAAGGACCAGAATTTCGGGGGTGAGATAACAGTTGTTTGTGTTTAGATACAAAAAGGAGTTGAAATGTAAAGAAAATATAGCAAACTGAAACAATAATGTACTTTGTTTAGTTTAACTTAAATACTAGTTTGAGTTATCAGTGTTTTAGATAATGAGAGTCATCTGCCTTTTGGTGCATATCTTAAATAATCGTTCGGGTTATCTAAATGATTATTTAAGAGATGATTTTTTTTAATTAATAACTGATTAAAATTCTAAAATATCTTTAATGATCATTTGGGTTCTCCAAAGAATTACTTAAGATCTGAATTTTAATTGATAATAATTAAAATTCATATCTTAAATATTCGTTTGGGCTCCCCAAATAATTGTTTAAGAAGTGAATTTTAATTAGTTATTAATAATTGACGTTTAATTAAAATTCATATCTTAAATAATCGTTTAGGTCCCCCAAATTATTATTAAGATATGGATTTTATTTAGTTATTAATACTTAAAACTTGATATTCATTTCTTAGAAAATCATTTGGGCTCCAGAAATAATTACTTAAGATGTGAATTTTAATTAGTTGTTGATAATTAAAAATTGAAATTCATAGAACAGAACAGAACAGAACAGATCTTTATTGAGAACTCCAAAGGGCTATAAAGCCCATCAGGACATAACATTTAACAGTGTGATGGCGAATATACACAATGACAACATTTTACATACACAAATCTGTAGTAAGACTCAGTACTAGTAAATATGTATTAATCCAAATGATTTGAAAAATTAGTTATCTGAATAACTACCCAGAAAGGACAAGCCAAAGTGATTGGGGCTTGTCTCTACCCGCTTTGGCTCACCTGTCTGGGCAGCTATTTTAGCAGTAGAGTAGAAATCTGTGTTGTAATATACATCGTACTATTTATCCTTCAGACAAAATCTTTGCAGACACTAATAAAACATAATATAGGAAATAGTAACATACGGAGAAGGTGTACACAGTTAAAATGATTTTATACATTGATTTTATTTATTTATTTTATTATTATTATTATTTTTTTTTTTTTTTATATATATATATATATACTTTTGCATTGTAACCTGGAGCATGAGCTACCAAAGGATATGTACAAAAGTGTTTATTTAAGAATAGAATAGAATAGATTTATTTCAAAATTCTAATAGGTGCCCTTGAGGATATAATACAAACATATACGATGGCATATGACATAGTCATTAAAGATACAAAAGCATTTTCTGTTATTACTGAAAAAAAAATCAATACATTGTGTATATAATTAACATTATGGGGTAATTAACATTATGTGGAGAAGATAATATCTCACAAAACAGGGGAATCAGAAAATTAAAACAGTAGGTCGTGAACAAATTCAGTTGCACCAGCCGTCTCTTGCCAGACATCTTTAACAATCTCCTGCTACAGGAACGTGTGGCGGACCAATGTCCAGACAGCACGTCCCTGCATTCTTTCTTCCTTATGCAAGACACATCCCGCACAGAACTGGCCACAATCTACCATTCCAAAATCTGACACTACCAGTAGTTATCTAACACATAAGTTCTATGCGAACATATCTCAGTTTAACTCTGTACATAAAATAATAATAACAATAATGATAATGATAATAACAATAATCATAACAATAATAATAATAATTATTATTATTATTATTATTATAATAGCATTAATGTTCAACTCTTTTATATATATATATATATATACATATATACATATATACATATACACATACATATACACATACACATACACATACACATACATATATATATTTTTTCAAGTAATAAACGGGTATTTCCCAGTCTGCGGACAAAGAATGACTGGCACATGATATGGCCTATCCACACCAACATGCCAAATGCCATTCCATCTACACAGTGCTGCATATATGTACTCACTTAGATTATATTTCTAGACTAATTGCATTTTCATTTTTTCTTTTTTCAAAGAATGAATAAATCATGAGGACACAGACTGACTGGCAAATTGTACGGCCTGTCCACACTCATCCGCCATTATGTTAGCCCATATCCACATGCTCTACATCATTAACTGAATTGCCTGTTATCTATTGATAGAAAAAAAAAATCATATCTTAAATAATCATTTAGGTTTCCCAAATAAATAATTAAGATATGAACTTTGATTAGTTGTTAATAAATGAAAAATGAATTTCATATCTTAAATAATCATTTGGGTTCCCCAAATGCTAATTTAAGATATGAATTTAATTAGTTAGTAATTAAAAATTGAAATCCATATCTTAAATAATTATTTGGGTCGCCGAAATAATGATTTAAGATATAATTTTAATTAGTTATTAATTATTAAAAATTGTAATCCATACCTTAAATAATCATTTGGATTCCCCAAATCATTACGAAAACATGCCTATTCAAATATACTGAAAATTTTACCACCAAAAAATGACAATTTTCAGATAAAAAAATCTGATATTTTTCATATTTCTACTGAAAACACAGATTGTGGGTACTCGTTAGAACTGCCTCGCCACATAGATTGTTGATACTCGTTAGAACCGCCTCGGCGAGGCGGTTCTAATGAGTACCCACAATCTATGCTTTTGAGCAGAAATATGAAAAATAATGTATACCCATGTAAACCTCAGTTTTACTATATAAAAGTGGGGTTTAAAGGGGTCAAAAGTATATAGGCGTGTTTTCGTGATGAATGATTTTAAAATATGATTTTTAATTAGTTATAATGAGTGAAAATTGAAATTCATATCTTAAATAATCATTTGGTTTGCACCTAGGCTGATTTCTCAGTATTTTTCGACGTTGGGCCACATTTACAAATATGGCAGTACTCAGTATATTGTTTCTTCTTATTCTCCCAAACACAACTTTGTTTTATTAACCGTCAAATTCCAATAGAAGGTGTTTATAGCTATAGAAATCCTTTATTGCAAACAGTGTAGCCCTGATCAAACGCCGCGTTTTGTGGAGTCTGATCTATGTCTACACTGTTTGCAAATATCCATTTTATGGGACGCTAGACATAAATTGGTTAAGGTACGTTCCTTTTTCATTACATAAAACGACAGCTGGTAGCGGCGTCGAGACAAGTTTTAATTTCCCCAAACATTTTTATTTAATTAAAACAACACAACCTAATTGAGGTATTTCTTGGCCGAATATAGCTGATCTGGCCCAGAAATCTTTACACTTCAGCAGTCTCTCAAGGCTCTCAAGGGTCATTCGTTCTAAAATCTGTTTATCTTCACTACATCTGGTTGTAGGACCTTTTGGCGGCCTTAGGCATCTCCCTTACCTTGCGATAATGTGCATGTAGTTATACATTTTGGATGTCTTTATTTTCCTTTGAGCCGTTTCCTTTTTCTTTTTTTTTTTTTTTTTTTTTTTCTAATTTACATGAAGGTTACTGATGATGCTCTCTCTAAATGGCCGAAATTAGCTAGTCTGGGCCAGAAAACTTGACACTTCAGTTGTTTTCAGTTTTGTGAATGTGTTCATTCCTCTCAGAGGTCTGTGAGTGCGCATATGTCACACATACTTATACGTAACAAATCTGTAACATATACGTACAACTGTACGCATATGTGACAAATTGTTTCGTATGCGTACGACTGTACGCATATGTAACACATGATAACGTTAATGTGTTACGTTTGCGTACAACTGTACGCATATGTGACATATGGATAAGTCAGTGTGAAGCGTTTGTATGATATGTATGAACCATACACATATGTAACACCTGATCATTATATGAAGTAGAAGTCACTATTTCGGGAGCGATTACTGTGACCGATTTGTTTCTTAGTATGCATGTTTTATTTTATTTGACACACGGCCCTACTTACAAAACTAATGGTTTGGCACCTACGAGTATATTTGTCGAACAAACTTTTATGTTCAATGTAATACGAGTATTTAACGTGTATTATTATCAAAAAAAAACAAAAAAAAAAAAAACAACTTCTTATTGTTCGTGTTTGTCATCTGTATATTTAGCATTGTTAGACGATATGTATTAAATATGTATGCAAAGATATTGCAACTACTTGATATGCATGCAATCCCAAGTAGAAAACGTCTATGTTGCTAATATTCCATAGCGGAAACTTCTAGTTGCAAAAATTATTTTTGAAGTGTTGTAATGTTCTTTTTACCCCCTTGCACGGATCAAATATGATCCTCATGCGAATTGCAGCTGAAGTATTAAAGGATCAGTGTCCGTCATTACAAAAACACGCCTATTCAAATATATTGAAAATTTCACCACCAAAAACTGAAAGTTTTCAGATAAAAATTCTGATATTTTTCATATTTCTGCTCAAAACATAGATTGTGGGAACTCGTTAGAACCGCCTCGCCGAGGCGGTTCTAACGAGTACCCAAATTCTATGTTTTTGAGCAGAAATAAGAAAATAATTTATACCCCTGTAAACCCCAGTTTTACTATATAAAAGTGGGGTTTAAGGGGGTCAAAATTATATAGGCGTGTTTTCGTGATGGTTTGGTGTAAATGATGTTACTCACTTCAACTGACATTTTCATTTGTTCTGACAATGGAAATCTACTATAAGCGTGCATACGATCGTATATATGATATGAGCCGTGTCATGAAAAATAAAAAAAAAACAGCATTGGTCAGTGTAGATCCAGATTAGCCGTCATATTGCTATTATAACATCTGATCAGGTTTTACACCATTTAGAGTGATATGGGACAAAATGAGTGGCAAACAGTGTAGATCCAGATCAATCGCCAGATCCGGTCTACACAATCTAAATGTATCGATTTTTCTTTGCAATTTTATAAGGTGTGAAGCTTTTGTATTATTGGCACACATGTTAAATTCGACATGTGACACTCATATATAAATGTAACTGTTACGTGTGCGTACAACTGTACACATATGTGACAAATTTGTTACGTATTCGTATATGTGACATATGCACACTCTCAGAGGTCATTCCTTTTAGAATCCATTTCACCAATAATATAAAAGGACAGTGTTTATGATACATATATAAGTTTTGTCTTCTACTGTTGCAACATCGGTCATCTTTACTTAATCGCACTACCGAGAGAACCCTTTTAATACGACACTTTCCCCTGATGTCAATGTTTGAGTTATTTGAGAGAAAAAAAAAAACGGAAAAAGGAAAGAAAAAAAAACATGTATAAAAAACGACAAGGTTTTCAAATAACACTGCGAGAATTTGTTGATTGCTTACATCCATCTCCGTCCATTTTATACATATGACAATCTCGTATTTTGATATCTTCGAAATCAATTTTCCAAAACATGAAAATACAGTCGTCTGAATGGCAACGTCACAAAACAAATGCTTTATCCATTGTATTGTATTGTAAACAGAAAACCTCAAGCGTTATTTATGATTTAGTGATATTTTGCAACAGCCTACATTGTATCTTCTTGTCTGTTTAACACTTAGCACACACAGGACAAATTTAGCAGACGACAAACGGTTTTCCCCTAGAAAATTAGCTTTGATAGTTCATGCCAGTTGTCGCCTTTGCATGAAACATCAAAGCCTAATTGCTGGCAAAAATAAGAGAAACATTTCAAAATATCGTCTGCTGTAATATTTACCCAACATGTAGAGCATTCCAAAGTATTACTATCAACTTGTAGTCATTGCATCTGCAGTGCATTATGATCAACTAATGAGTATTCATTTGCAGTGTAATATGGTCATCTAGTAGTCATTCCATTTACAGGGTATTATGGTAATCTGGTAGTCATTCTATTTGCAAAGTGTTATTATCAACTTGTAGTCATTCCATTTGCAGTGTATAATGGTCAGCTAGTAGCAATTCCATTACAGTGTAATATGGTCAGCTAGTAGTCATTCCATTTACAGTGTATTATGGTCAGCTAGTAATCATTCCATTTGCAGTGTATTATGGTCAGCTACTAGTCATACCATTTGCAGTGTATTATGGTCAGTTAGTAGTCGTTCCATTTACAGTGTAAAATGGACATCTAGTAGTCATTCGATTTGCAGTGTATTATGGTCAGCTAGTAGTCATTCCATTTGCAATGTATTATGGTCATCTAGCAGTCATTCCATTTACAGTGTATTATTTTCAGCTTGTAATCATTCCATTTGCAGTGTATTATGGTCAGCTAGCAGTCATATCATTTACGGTGTATTATAATCAGCTTGTAATCATTCCATTTGCAGTGTATTATGGTCAGTTAGTAGTCATTCCATTTACAGTGTATTATTATCAGCTAGTAGTCATTCCATTTGCAGTGTACTGTGGTCAGTTAGTAATCATTTTATTTGCAGTGTATTATGGTCAGCTAGTAATCACTCAATTTGCAGTGTATTATAGTTAGCTAGTAGTCATTCCATTTACAGTGTTTTTTATGGTCAGCTAGCAGTCATTCCATTTACAGTGTATTATGGCCAGCTAGTAATCATTCCATTTGCAGTGTATTATGGTCAGCTAGTAGTCATTCCATTTACAGTGTATTATGGTCAGCTAGTAGTCATTCAATTTAAAGTGTAATATGGTAATCTAATAATCATTCCATTTGCAGTGTATTATGGTCAGCTAGTAGTCAGTCCATTTGCAGTGTATTGTGGTCAGCTAGTAATCATCCCATTTCAAAAGTATTATGGTCAGCTAGTAGTCATTATATTTACAGATTAATATGGTCATCTAGTAATCATTCCATTTACAGTGTTTTATGGTCAGCTAGTAATCATTTCATTTACAGTGTATTATGGTCAGCTAGTAGTCATTCCATTTGAAGTGTAAAATGGCCAGATAATAATCATTTCATTTGCAGTGAATTATGGTCAGCTAGTAGTTATTCCATTTACAGTGTATTATGGTCATCTAGTAGTCATCCATTTGCAGTGTATTATGGTCAGCTAGTAGTCATTCCATTTATCTTGTAATATGGTCATCTAATAATCATACCATTTGCAGTGTATTATGGTCAGCTAGTAGTCATTCCATTTACAGTGTATTATTGTCAGCTTGTAATCATTCCATTTGCAGTGTTTCATGGTCAGCTAGTAGTCATTCCATTTGCAGTGTATTATGGTCAGTTAGTAATCATTCCATTTGCAGTGTATTATGGTCAGCTAGTAATCACTCCATTTGCAGTGTATTATAGTTAGCTAGTAGTCATTCCATTTACAGTGTTTTTATGGTCAGCTAGTCGTCATTCCATTTACAGTGTATTATGGCCAGCTAGTATTCATTCCGTTTGCAGTGTATTATGGTCAGCTAGTAGTCATTCCATTTACAGTGTATTATGGTCAGCTAGTAGTCATTCAATTTAAAGTGTAATATGGTAATCTAATGATCATTCCATTTGCTGTGTATTATGGTCAGCTAATAGTCATTCCATTTACAGTGTATTATGGTCAGCTAGCAGTTCCATTTACAGTGTATTATTGTCAGCTTGTAATCATTCCATTTGCAGTGTATTATGGTCAGCTAGTAGTCATTCCATTTACAGTGTATTATTTTCAGCTTGTAATCATTCCATTTGCAGTGTATTATGGTCAGCTACTAATCATTCCTTTCCCTGTGTATTATAGTCAGCTAGTAGTCTTTCCGGTTGCAATGTTTTATAATCACCTAGTGGTCATTCAATTTGCAGTGTATTATGATAAAACAAAACCAGTAGTAATCCCGTTTGCAGTGCATTTTGGTCAGCTAGAAGTCATTCCATTTGCGGTGTATTATAATCATCTAGTAATCATTCCATTTGCAGTGTATTATGGTCACCTAGTAGTCATATCTTTTACAGTGTATTATGGTCAGCTAGTAGTCATTCCCTTTGCAGTGTATTATGGTCAGTTAGCAGTCATTCCATTTACATTGTATTATGGTTAGCTAGTAGTCATTCCATTTGCAGTGTATTATGGTCAGCTAGTAGTCATTACATTTGCAGTGTTTTATGGTCATCTAGTAATCATTCCATTTGCAGTGTATCATGGTCAGCTAGTAGTCAGTCCATTTGCAGTGTATTGTGGTCAGCTAGTAATCATCCCATTTACAATGTTTTATGGTCAGCTAGTAGTATTCCATTTACAGTGTAATATTTTCAGCTAGTAATCATTCCATTTGCAGTGTATAATGGTCAGCTAGTAGTTATTCCATTTACATGTATTATGGTCAGCTAGTAATCATTTCATTTGCAGTGTATTATGGTCAGCTAGTAATCATTTCATTTACAGCGTATTATGGTCAGCTAGTAGTCATTCCATTTGCAATGTATTATGGTCAGCTAGTAGTCATTCCATTTACAGTGTATAATGTTGATCTGGTAGTCATTCCACTAGCAATGTATATGGCCAACTAGTAGTCATTCCATTTCCAGTGTATTATGGTCAGTTTGTAGTCTTTCCATTTGCAGTGTTTTATGATCACCTTGTTGTCATTCCATTTGCAGTGTATTAGGATTAAACAAAACCAGTAGTCATTCCATTTACAGTGTATTATGGTCAGCTAGCAGTCATTCAATTGGCAGTGTATTATGGTCAGCTAGTAGTCATTCCATTTGCAGTGTATTATGGTCTGCTAGTAGTCATTCCATTTACAGTGTATTATGGTCAGCTAGTAGTTATTCCATTTACAGTGTATTATGGTCAGCTAGTAGTCATTCTGTTTACAGTGTGTTATGGTCAGCTAGTGATCATTCCATTTGCAGTGTATTATGACCAACTAGTAGTCATTCCATTTGCAGTGTATTATGGTCAGCTAGTAGTCATTCCATTTACAGTGCATTATAGTCAGCTAGTAGTCATTCAATTTAAAGTGTAATATGGTAATCTAATAATCATTCCATTTGCAGTATATTATGGTCAGCTAGTAGTCATTCTATTTGCCGTGTATTATGGTCAGCTAGTAGTTATTCCATTTACAGCGTATTATGGTCAGCTAGTAGTCATTTTGTTTACAGTGTGTTATGGTCAGCTAGTGATCATTCCATTTGCAGTGTATTATGGCCAACTAGTAGTCATTCCATTTGCAGTGTATGGTCAGCTAGTAGTCATTCCATTTGCAGAGTATTATGGTTAGCTAGTAGTCAATCAATTTGCAGTGTATTATGGTTACCTAGTAGTCATTCCATTTCCAGTGTTTTATGGTCATCTAGTTATCATTTCCTTTGCAGTGCATTATGGTCAGCTAGTAGTCATTCCATTTACAGTGTATTATGGTAAGCTAGTAGTAATTCCATTTGCAGTGTATTATGGTCATCTAGTATTCATTCCATTTATATTGTATTATGGTCAGCTAGTAGTCATTCCATTTGCATTGTATTATAGTCAGCTAGTAGTCATTCCATTTACAGTGCATTATGGTTAACTAGTAGTCATTCCATTTGCAGTGTTTTGTGGTCATCTAGAAATCATTCCATTTGCAGTGTATTATGGTCAGCTAGTGGTCATTCCATTTGCAGTGTTTTATGATCACCTAGTGGTCATTCTATTTGCAGTGTATTATTGTTAAACAAAACCAGTTGTCATTCCATTTGCAGTGCATTATGGTCACCTATCAGTCATATCATTTGCAGTGTATTACGGTTAACTAGTAGTCATTCCATTTGCAAAGTGTTATCATCACCTTGTAGTCATTCTATTTGCAGTGCCTTTTGATCACCTAATGGGCATTTCATTTGCAGTTTGTTAAGATCAACTAGCAATCAGTCCATCTCAACTGTATTATGATAAACTAATAGTCTTTCATCTGCAGTGTATTGTTATCAAATATTTCTTTATTTGCATTGATATTTGTGTATGAAAGCTTTTAGAGTTTATTTTAGCAACCCTTAAACAACCTGTGTACCATTGCAACATAATCTGATCGAGATCTTGTTTTTCTGTCGTTTTTTTTTTTTTTTTTTTTTTTCTGCGATAGATTAGTTTTACAGGAGGTTTAAAGCGGACTGCGTACTTTTAATAGATTTTCCTCCATTGTTTACAAATGTGACAATTTTGTGACCCTCTGTTTGTTTGTTGTTTTTTTTGTTTTTTTTTTCTTTTTTTTACACATCATGTCCCTTCTAAAAATGGGTCTACGCTTAACCCATATAAGCCGAGTGGACTCTACTACCATAACATTTTGGACAGGTCAATTTCATATGTAAGGGTTGTCTGGTTAGTTTTTATTATTATTATGTTTTGTAGAAATTTCTGTACTTAATGCAAACTGTGTAGACCCAGATCAGACGCCGCGTTCTGCGGCGTCGGATCTGGGTCTGCACTGTTTGCCAATGTCCCTTTTATGGGACGCTAGGTATGAGTTAAAGAAAATACTTTATTTGCTCCCATGGGGAGTAATTTCTGTTTTTAGAGTAGATCCTTTTCATGGCAGCAAGTTCTTTTTTTAGAGTAGAACCTTTTTTAGACGAGAAGCAAAAAACATTTGGCAGAGTTGTCTCCCCTGAAATGTATCCATTCTCTTTAAGACAATAAAACGGAACCTAAACAGACCATGAAATGTCACTCTTCACTTGAACTGATACAGGTTTTAATCTCTAGCGGATACTCATGATTGCCTGAGATTATCACTAATAATACACTTGAGGGTAGTACCAGCAACAACACGCAGTAGCAAAAATGTTTAATAAATCTCCCAAGATTTTGATATTAATGAAAGACCTCTATCTACTAATGAACGTCAACCCAATCAATCAAATCCCAAATGTGTTTGAAAGTTATTTAAAATGTGTTTATATTCAATGGCATATCAACGATTTGATTATTCAATTGTGCCTTATCGGTAAATGAAATATAACCATGTTAAGATTTTAATTTTCGTCCGTTCCATTACCTGGTGATTGTCCTGCTTATCGGGGACCTGTTACTAGGCACGACGGGCCCCAGCGACCTGCTTAATTAATGACACTTTTATGGCAAAATTAGTGTTTACAAAGTAATTTGAATCGCTTCAAATACCGGAAAGTTTAAGACGATATCGTCATTTTCCCAGATTAACCATAATTAAGAAGATATGCATATGGAATCAAAGTCATTTTATTATTTCAAGAAACGGACTTAAGTTCATGTTTTAACGGTCTGCATGCTGGGTAAAAAGTCAGCAGACGACATTTTGAAATATGTTCCGTTTTTTTTTTTTAGTTTTCGGTAAATACTATTTGACATTCATACTTTTCATGCTAATTGTCTTCATAGGAGACAATTTGCCTGAGATGTCAAAGCCTATTCTCTTGGAGAAAATAAAAAAAAAATCATCAAAATTTGTCGTCGATTGAATTAGCCCAGAGAGTGGTAAATGTTAAACAAGCAGAAACATTGGCTGTTGCAAAATGTCACTTAATCATAAATAAAGCCTGAGGTTCTCGTATTTACAATGCAGTGCACAAAGTATGTTATTTTATAACGTTGCTATTCACAGTGTATTATCATATTTTCAAAAGTATTTTCGATGATAAAAAAATCGTCACAAATATCAATGGGCAGTAAATATATGTCAGCAATCAACAAAATTCTCAGGAATCTGTATTTGGGTTATTTATAACCGTGCTATTTGAAAACCTCGTCGTTTTTTCCAAGACAGCGTCAACATTGACATTAGGGAAATGTGTCATGTCGAAAATCAAATGTTGTTTCGGTAGCGCACTTAAATAAAAAAAAATATGATCAACTAGTAGTCATTCCATCTGCAGTGTACAGTGGTAATGTAGTAATAATTCCATCTGTACTGTATAATGATCAGCTAGTAGTTATTCTATATGCTGTGTGTAAGATCAACTATGGTTATACCACCTGTAGTGTATATGATCAACCAGTAGTCATTCCATCCGCAGTGTATAATGATCCACTAGTAGTTATTCGCTGTAAATAATAACCTATTACACTGTAGTAGTCATTCCATCTGCAGTGTATTATAATCATCAAGTGAACATATCATCTGCTAACCATCTAGTCGTCATTCCATCTGTAGTGTATAATGATCATCTAGTAGTAATATCATCTGCAGTGTATAATGATCATTTAGTAGACATTCCATTTGTAGTGTATAATGGTCAACTAGTAGTCATTCTATCTGCAGTGTATTTTAATCATCTAAAATCATTCCCTCTACAGCGTATTATGATCATCTAGTAAATATTCAATCTGCTATGTAGTATGATCAACTAGTAGTCATGCTATTTGAAGTTATTATCATCATCTAGTAAACATTCCATCTGCAGTATATTATGATTATCTAGTGGTTATTCAATCTGTAATATATAATGATCATCTAGTAGTGATTCCATTTGTAGTGTAATATGATCATCTAGTAATCATTCCTTCTGCAGTGCATTATGATCAAGTATTATGATAATATAGTAGTCATTCCATGTGTAGTATATAATGGCCATTTAGTAGTCATTTCATCTGCTGTACAGAATGATCATCTAGTGATCTTTCCATCTGTAGTATATTATGATCATCTGGTAGTCATTCCATCTGTAGTGTATAATGATCATCTAGTAGTCGTTTCAACTGCTGTGTATAATTATCATCTATTAGTCATACCATCTGCAGTGTAATATGATGAACAAGTAAACATTCCATCTGCTGTATATTATGTCATCTAGTAGTCATTCCATGTGTAGTGTATAATGATTATCTAGTAGTCATTCCATCTGCTGTGTATATTATTTATCTAGTCGTCATTCTATCTGCTGCGTAATATGATCCTCTAGTAGTCATTTATCTGTCGTGTATTACGATCATCTAGTAGTCATTCCATTCTGCAGTGTATTATGTCCACAAGAAATTATTCCATCTGTAGAGTATTATGATCATCTAGTAAACATTCAATCTGCTGTATATTATGATTATCTAGGAGTCATTTCATGTGTAGTGCATAACGATCATCTAGTGGTCATTCCATCTGCTCTGTATAACGATCATCTAGTAGTCATTTGATTTGCAGTGAATTATGATCATATAGTAGACATTCTATCTGTTGTTTACAAGGATCATTTAGTAGTTATTCCATCTGCTTTGTATAATCTTGTATTCATTCCATATTTAGTGTATTATGATCATCTAGTAGTCATTCCTTCTATAGTGTAACATGACCATCTAGTAGCCATTCCACCTGCTGTGTATGATGATCGACTACTAGTTGAACATAATACACTGCAAATGGTATTTGACAATAGTACACTGCAAGTTGAATGACTGCTATTTAATCATAATACATTGCAGCTGCAATAACTATTAACTGAGCATAATACACTGCAGACGGAATGGCAACTAGTTGATTATAATACACTGGAGGAGGAATGGCTACTAGATGGCTACCAGAAGATGATTATGCATTGAAGATGGAATTACTAGTATATACATGTACTTGATCATTGCGCACTCTAGATGAAATGACTGCTAGGTGTCCACTGCAAATAGATTGACTTCTAGTTGAGCTTAATACTATGCAGATGAAATTTTACGGTTTGATCATGATATACAGCAAATGTAATGTTTACAAGATGATCATAATACACTACAGACGGAATGATTACTAGATGATCATATGGAATGACTACTGGATGATCATAATACACTGCAGATTGTGTTACGTATGTATATCTTTAATCTATGACAATTGCGTCAGAGAGTGGACTTTGGATCAGTGGTTAGAGCACTGAATTTTCACTTGACCGGTCCGTTCGCGTTCCACGATAGGTGGGAAATTTTTTTTCGGCTATGCTTTACAAATTTGTTACGGCTTTCGTGTTATAAGATAGGGGCTTTTCCGCGATCGGACTTTACTTCGCCGAAAAATGGCCTCACGTCATTATAAATGATGCCTTCCTTGACTAAGTGGGGAGTGTTACGGCCTATCACTGCTACCTTCGGCAGCTTGGCAGCTTGTACGTATATATTCAATCTCTGACAACTGCGTCAGAGAGCTGACTTTTTGGCTCACTGTTTAGAGTAATGGATTTTCCACCGAGCAGCCCGTATTCGAAACCCTCGACAGGCGGGAAATGTTTATAAGCTATGCTTCATACATTTGTTACGGCTTTCATGTAGTAAAAATGGAATGACTACTATAAGATCATAATACACTGCAGATGGAATAACTACTAGATGATCATAATGCACCGCGGATGAACTGTTTACTAGATGATCATAATACACTGCAAATGAAGTAACTACTAGAGGATCATAATACACTACAGATAGAATGGCTATTAGATGACCACAATACACTACAGATGCAATATCTACTAGATGATAATAATACATTGCAGATAGAATGACTACTAGTTGATCATAATACACTGCAGATTGAATGTCTACTAGATTTCCAAAATACACTGTAGATGGAATGACCACTAGATGATCACAACACACTGCAGATGGAAGGATTACTAGATGATCATAGTGCACTGCAGATTGAATGACTACTTACGGATAATTATACACTGGACGGAATGCCCACTAGTTAACCAAAATACACTGCGAATCAAATGACTTCTAGTTGAGCCTAAAAAACACAACAGATGGAAAGTTTACTAGATGATTATGATACACAGCAGATAGAATGACTACTAGATGATCATTGTACACTACAGAATGAATGACTACCAGTTGACCATAATGCACTCAGATGGAACGACCACTAGATGATCCTTATACACTGCAGATGGAATGACTACTAGATTATCATAAGGCACTGCAGATGGAATGACAACTAGATGATCATAATGCACTGCAGATGGATAGACTACTAGCTGACCATTTAATCAGTGTGTCATCTATGAGTATATTTAAAACAATTACTTGGTGTTAGTGATATTCAAAATGCCTACCGAACACGGTTCTAGCATTGTGGTTGATATAATACCATTTTTTAAATACCATTTGAAGCTTGAGAAAGGGTCTTAAAATACTATATGCGAACAGGATCTTCTCTGGGTATCGATATACTACAATATCTACTGATTCTGTAAGCTGACAAGGAATTCCATGATAAGTCCATGTGCTACCTATATGCAAAAGAATAATTGTAATCTGAAAGGAACTTGCTTTTTGAACGCCCCTTGCTAATTAGAAAATTGGACATCAGAACTCGTGCCCGAATAAGACGTAAATCGTGCCATGAGAAAAAGGTTTTCATCGTGTATGCGAATGGTGTAGACCTAGATCAGCCTACACATCCAAGTAGTCTGACCAGGCCCTTGGTTGCTCGCTTATAATATCCTTGAATACTATAAAAAAATATCGAAGATCAGCGAAGGTCCTGATCAGTCTGAGCCAATGCTTAGGATGATCTGGGCCTAAGCTGTCCGCATATGCGATGATGGCCCATATTGCCATGAAACAAACCCTTCCAGACACCTGTACCAAGCAACCTTACAGACAATTACTGCAATAAGTTTCTTAGCCTTTTCTAATACTGACAATTTTATGTTTCCCTTGAAGAGAACTGTTGTTCATTTACGAGGTGTGTTGTTTTTTTATTTGAATCCGATAATCAGTGTCAAAAACCTCCCTAATTTGTCTACTTTCCCTATCCAAGTGTCGATTTCTTACTTGTGTTTTTCTCTTGAAATACCATACTTGTACTAAATATTTGGATATCTTATCTCCTTACCATATTTAAGCTAACATTTGACTTTGAACAAGTCCGTTTTCCTGCCTGTCGATGTGTCTAAAATTCTACTGGATGAGTACCAAACAGTGTAAACCCTGATCAGACGTCGCGTTCTGTGACGTCTGATCTGGGTCTATATTGTTGCGCAGACCTATCTGTCTGAATACTTAAGGGTAAATACGAGTATAAAGATTTTAATTTTGGCACAACTGCGATAAAAACCAAGAAGTTATACAAGCATGTGTTTTACCCATTAATTTCCAGCCTCCCCAAAAAGGGGACCGTAGCAGACATTGTAGACCAAAACCAGACGCCGGAGAACACAGTGTCTGATCTATATCTACACTACATTGATTGCCTTTACATCAGCAGTTTATAAAAAAACTGAAGCAATTATGGCGCTTATATATAGATAATGGAGCGTTCCGTCATTCAAGATGGAAGATTTTGTTGAAGATATCCTAACTTCAGTGGGTTAAAATCAGTTAAGAATTGAAATTTGGGTCGTCGATTTATGCAGATGAAGCAGCGTGTTTTGGTGTACTGCATGTTGCCCATGTATCCATGTACATGTGTATGAAGTACAAATATCAACAATTCCGTGCTCAAAACATCACGAAAACTTGCCTATATAATTTTGACCCCCTTAAACCCCACTTTTATATAGTAAAACTGGGGTTTACAGGGGTATACACTATTTTTCTTATTTCTGCTCAAAAACATAGATTGTGGGTACTCGTTAGAACCGCCTCGCTGAGGCGGTTCTAACGAGTACCCACAATCTATGTTTTGAGCAGAAATATGAAAAATATCAAAGTTTTTTGTCTGAAAATTTTCAGTTTTTAGGAGGTGAATTTTTCTATATATTTGAATAGGCGTGTTTTCGTAATGATAAGAAATTAAGCGAAATCGATACACTTTCAAAATGAGCTAATTCTTTCGACTTTTTTTTTTTTTTTTTTTTTTTTTTGCTCCCTTCTGAAAATGGGTCTACTCTACAAGGAAACGGGCAGCGTCCTCTTCCTTTTTTTTTCCTTTTGGAGTAGTTTTCTTGTCAGAAAAGGACTGGTAAGCAAACAGGAAGTCACAAAAGTTGTCTCCCTTGTTAAAATGGCGGAAACTCTACCAAGTGTATCCAGTCCCCTTAATTGGAACTAATAAATGTTTTGTTGTTGCGTGTTTTTTTTTCTTCCTCGCTTCAGGTTAACACTGGTCTTCGTTGACACAATAGAACATGGACTGCTGAATCTCACAGTATGCTGGGGAATATTCCACATTACGAAAACATACCTATATAATTTTGACCCCCTTATACCTCACTTTTATATAGTAAAACTGGAGTTTACAGGGGTATACATTGGTTTTCTTATTTCTGCTCAAAACATATATTGTGGGTACTCGCGGTTCCAACGAGTATCCACAATCTGTGTTGAGCAGAAATATGAAAACTATCATAATTTTTATCTGAAACTTTTCATTTTTTGGTGGTGAAATTTTCAATATATTTTCGTGATGAACAATCACAGTTCCAGAATAAATAGGCTAATTGTTTAGATAATGCCGTTTGTTTCTTACATTTATCGTACTGTTATATAAATGTTACCACTGTTCTAGCATATTCTGAATGCTATTCTTTTTGTTTGGAGAGAACCATCAATGTTGTTTAATAACTTATGTCCAATCCCATAGTTTATCTCAATAAAGTGTGTTGAATCTAATCTAAATTGTTGTTCTCTCCTGCCTTCTCATTTCGGGAATTTCTTCTCAACAAATATAACTTATAATAAGCCAGGGCAAAGTATTTACTACAATACTGCATCTGCGGCCAGCGAGGACTAAGATCAGCCTGCAACAAAAATTGGCAAAATGTTTTCTCTCGAAATTATCATTTATCTATGGCCTTCTTTAACTTTTACTTATCCAACGATAGAATGGTGGAAATTGTCATTTTCCAGAAAATATGGTTTGACATTTCATGCAATATTTTTAGAGATACTATGCATGCAAAACATTACGAAAACATGTCTATTCAAATATACTGAAAATTTTATCACCAAAAAATGAAAACTTTCAGATAAAAAAATTTGATATTTATCATATTTCTGCTCAAAACATAGATTGTGTGTACTCGTTAGAACCGCCTCGCCGAGGCGGTTCTAACGAGTACCCACAATCTATGTTTTTGAGCAGAAATAAGAAAAGTAATGTAACCCCTTTAAACCCCAGTTTTACTATATAAAAATGGGGTTTAAGGGGGTCAAAATTATATAGGTATGTTTTCGTGATGACTATATTTTCTTGGGGAAATAAGCTATAGGTTATATGGTCTGTTTACTGTACGCAGTGTTACTGAAACGTTATCATTAATCGGTGTAATCTTTTGCTGTTATACTAATATTGCTACAAATTATGTTATTAATATAACTGCAATTACCTTTGGTTTATTACATGAACTCAGACATGCCAGAAATGTCAGATCAAACTATAATGTGCACACCGCCAGGAAAGGACCGTTATGCCATATGCAGCAACGAGGTCCAGGATCAGCGTTCGCATCCGCGGAGTCTGATCAGCACCCCAGTGCCCGCTTACAGAATCAATGGATAGTATGAAAATTTTCGACGGACAGGAAAGGCCCATATCAGACTGGTCGGATACGCATGCTGATCTTGATCTTCGCTGGTTGCATAAGGCATAATGCAATTTTACGTTGTGCATCATATTAACGAGAAACAAATGACGATGACTTTTGTACTTAGCATTAACCGATTTATGCCGAGTGGACTTTTCCGCCGAACTCTTTTGACAGGCCCATCTCATGTTTAAGGGTTGTCCGGTTTATTTTATTTTATGTTTTGCAAATATTACTGTATAAAATGTAAACAGTTTAGACCCTGATCAGACGCCGCATTGTGCGGCGTTTGATCAGGGTCTACACTATTTGCCAATGTCCATTTTCTGGAATAGTAAGCATTAATGGGCTAACAATTTCCAAGACAAAATTACAGTAATAATATTTATATGCGCAAATTCTAACGTCATAAATGTTAAAACACCAACTGCGCTAGTCTGAGCATGCGCAGGTCGCATATTCTTGGTACAAGTGACCTTTCTAGATATATATAGCTTTTGAAACTCTACAAGAAAACGGGCAGCAAAAATTCTTTTCCTTTTGGAGTAGTTTTCTTTTCAGAAAGGGATTGAGGAAGTCACAAAAGCTGTCTCCTTTGTTAAGATGGCAGGAAATTTACCAAGTGCATCCAGTCTCCTTAAGTGGTGCTAACCCAGCAAACACACAACGTCGCAACAACGTCGTTACAACGTCGCTGCAACGTCGTGACGTTGCAGCGACTTTGTACCGACGTTCCTGCGACGTTGTGTGTTTGCTGGGAATGAACGTTTTGTTGTTGTTTTTCTTCCACGCTTTAGGTTAACACTCGGTTATAACTTATAAGTGTATGTTAATATTGTGAAAGCCATGGTAATGTAAGCAAAGCTAATAAATGAAGATTCTGTTTTTAATAATGAAATGAAACGAACATTAATTTAAATACAGTGCTACAATGTACATATAACAAATGATTTTATCCTTTTACCACTCTTTGGGCAAATTCAGCAGACGACAAATTGGTTATATATTTCTTTCTTTTTTTTTTTCAATGAAATAGGATTTGACATTTCATACTAATTATCTACTATGGAGACAGTTTACATGAATGTCAGACAATATTTCTGGGAAAAATAAGAAATGTATTTAAACATGTTGTCCGCTAAATGTTTTACCCAGCACGCTAACTGTTAAAATTACACAGTCAAAGTCAGTGGTCGTTCCTCCGCTCGCAGACCATGCGGTTACTGTATTGACCCTAAACAATGGGGCAGACATGCCTAAGCAAACAGTGTATACCCAAATAAAGAGAGCAGCAGTCTGATCAGGTTCAGCTCTATTTGTCATTCAGAAGTTAACCATCATTCTAATAATCACCCGGGCCCAGTTGTTCAAAGCATTAACTAGCTCGTTAACGACAAACTCGTTAACTGTTGTAGCTGAAGTATTTTCAAAATACATTGGTATTTTTG
This sequence comes from Anodontia alba, assembly GCA_964016985.1. Lineage (NCBI taxonomy): Eukaryota > Metazoa > Mollusca > Bivalvia > Lucinida > Lucinidae > Anodontia > Anodontia alba. The sequence goes on from OZ024831.1 coordinate 45,450,411, forward strand.
CTGCAAAACTGTGAGTAGCTTTTGCAATCACATTTTTTGCAGCAAAAATAGCAATGTATTTGCCATATTTCACGATACAATATTAACATCAGGTAAGCTAACAATTTCGTTAAGTTTCGAACAACTGGGCCCGGACCGCATCACGAAAACATGCCTATATAATTTTGACCCCCTTAAACCCCACTTTTATATAGTAAAACTGGGGTTTACAGGGGTAAACATTTTTTTTCTTATTTCTGCTCAAAAAACATAGATTGTGGTACTCGTTAGAACCGCCTCGCCGAGGCGGTTCTAACGAGTACCCACAATCTATGTTTTGAGCAGAAATACGAAAAATATCAGAGGTTTTTACCTGAAAATTTTCGGTTTTTGGGAGGTGAAATTTTCTATGTATTTGAATAGGTGTGTTTTCGTAATGGTCAAATGGCATTGTTTCATTTTTAGGATGAGTACGGTAATTGGCTATGGGAATAGTTGGATTCATTACGATACGTACTGTTATGAATGAAACAAAAATTGTCCAGCGAAGAAGTCCATTTTAATCGTAAAGGCGCTATTAACCCTTGTCCTGCTGAATAAATTAAGCTACCGCGCCCATTTCTAATTTTCAGCCAATCAGATAACTTGATCCCAATTATTGCTATAAATTCACATACTTAATGGCAAACAGTGCAGATCCAGATCAGTTGGCTTCTTCAGAAGCCAACTGATCTGGATCTACACTGTTTGCAATGGCAGGATATATCCGGGTTCAGCAGGACAAGGGTAAACAACTGCTGCAGACAATATTTTGATTTTTTTTTTTTTTTTTTTTTTCAGAGAAAATGCAGCTTGACATTTCCTGTAAATCTAGCAGACGTGTCATATGACATGTCAAGCCTTATTTTCGCTGAATAATAATAATAAAACAGACTATCTTCTGCTTTTAAGACAATAACACGAAACGTTAGGATACCTGAACCCATGGTAGTCTGGAGACCACTAAAAGTGTTATTGGCAAACAGTGCAAACCCAGATCAGTCGCCACAGAATGCGGGGTCTGATCAGGGTCTCCAGTGTTTGCAAATAGTTCAACCAGTTTTCTCTAAGAATATCCAAACCACATAGTCTGACATACCTAAATTCGAAATTAGAATCTTCCAATATATAGTGTGGGGGAGTTCATTCAGTCCATAATGGGTTAAACTTACTGTACTTATTTTCAAAATTGAACAAGTCCATCAGACCGGTTGTACCTAAACTTTACTGGCGGAATGGCGAACAATTTAAATCCTTAAAATCCTCTAAAGGAGTTGTTTGATTAGTCGTTGGATCTAGGTCTACACTGTTTACTCAGGCATAAGCCGGCCACGGTGGATCAGCTGGATGCGCGTCCGACTGGAGACCAGGAGGTCGCGGGTTCGAACCGGGTTGTTGTATACACCAAGATATTTGAATTCTATTCAGTTTAAGCCTTTTAGCCGGCCTCGGCGGCTCAGTTGGATGCGCCGTCCGACTGGAGACCAGGAGGTTGCGGGTTCAACCCCCGCCGAGGTCGGCAACATTCTTTCGTGGAGATTGATCATGAAATATTTTCTACGGTCAGTCTCTCCCTTCCGCTGATTCAAGAAGGGCAGTTGTCAATTTCTGACGAAAGAAAGTGCAAAATACTGGTTAACCGCTTAAAGGACTAAGCCTGCCCAGTAAACGTGTGGTTAGGTAAACTGGCCGCGCTCGACATGACCCCATTGGGTTGACTGGGCTGTAAAACCTCATTACAAACAAATACTCAGGCATATATGTCCAAGTATTTATGATAAAATACCTCATCCGAAATATCCAAACACCTTAACTCCTTACCGAAATTCAAAACTTGAAGAACTCTCTGGGGTGCGTCCTAAATGTGTTGGATGACTTTGAAACCGCACAGAACAGGGCTTCATTATATCCCTGATAATTCTGCTCCAAAAGGAGTCGTTTGATCAGATCCTCGCTGATTGCTCAGATTTTGTATCTGGATATACCGTACAATATTTCTGTCCTTGGATTTACACCAACTAATGTCAAGAAACAGCTGAATTAATAACATTTGTTTCCTCCGTAAAACAGGAAGTATGCAACTGTGGATTTTGTAAATAAATATTATTCCGACTCAAGTCCATGGAAGTTAAACTTCTTTGTAACTCCATTCTCTCTTCTTCACACAGCTGCGATTCCATGTCTGACTTCCTATCCATGTCCATATTGGGATCATCCGATATATCGATATCGGAATCGTCTTCTTCACCAGCGATATCGACTTCCGTGAGATTATCATTGTCTTGTAACGGTTTATTCTGGTTGTTATCTAATTTCTTATGAGATTCAGATATCGCCTTTTTACTTCGCTTCCACTTCATTCTTCTGTTCTGGAACCAGATTTTTACCTAAAATGATAACAATAAAACTTAACAATTTTGTATGGTGTACCCCTAGAGTAAAAAGTCAGGAATATTAGTAGGACTAAAATACTATTAGTGCGACTAATATTATTATTAGTCGCATTAATATCATTTTAGTCCCACTAATACTATTTTAGTCCCACGAATACTCATATTTAGTGGGACCAAAATAATATTAGCCTGACAAAACAATAAAATAAAAGTTGCCACAACATAAGGAAATATACCTTTGGACATGCGAGCCCAGCAAAGATTCAGATCATACTGCGCATTTGCGCAGTCTGATCTGAATCTTTACTGAGCGCATTTTGGGTTGCCAAGGATACAAAATCTCTTCTTGCGGTCAACGAAGACCCTGATAAGATTGTGCGAATGACTCTTCGTTGAGCGTTCAGAAGGTGTGTTTTCTCACGTTGTGGCTCAAAACATTAATTTTATGTTCATAACAAAAAGAGCACTTTTCTACTATTCTACCTCCATAATACCGACACCAGCCATTGATAGCGTTTCAGTTATCAAAATGGCTCCATCGTGTGTCTTGATCATATTACTAAATACCCATTTTATTGTCTGCTTTATTATTGTCCCCATTTAAAATATACCGTCGAAAGGGACTAATATTCTTCTGTATTGAACGTTGGCAATGGTTGTATTATCGTGGAAATTCATCACGCCGTGCCGTACGTGATATCAGCCGAAGTCGAATCATGATTTTCGGTTTATTATGCATTACAGGGTCTCATTCTCACTCAGATCGATTATTCTCTTCAATTAAAGCAACAACGTAGTTCAGAAAACTTTCAAATTTATTGAGGATTCTTTAAAATTTCAGAGATCCGGATTGACTCGACCGTCACAAAAGTTTGCCAGCCATGTTTATTTACCTTCGTTACCAAACAAGTCACGTGACAAGGTCGGTTGCATACTACTGCACGGTACGACTTTGAAACACGGTGCACAAAATTAAACGTTCCAAGCTTAATTATGCTGATTTTTTGTTTGTTTGTTTGTTTGTTTCGGAACTGACTCGCGCCAGCTCGTCGGTTCCCACAAAATATATAACCATACAAATCCAATAACTACAAATCTTAAATCAAATGTGATGAAATGACGTCGGAGCGACGTTACTAGAACATCATGTGTTAATAGGTTTTGACATTTCATGCAGATTGTCTCCTAACAACTTCCATGAAGTATCAAAACCAGTTTTCTGGGAAAAATAAGAAGACTGTTTCAATATGTCTTCTGCTGAATTTTTTACTCAGGGTGCTTAAGCGTATAGCAAATGGTCAGGAAATGCCAAAGGCAACGCTATACGTGGGTGTCATAGTCTTCCCGCACATAAAGGCATTTCTACACGCACTGTTTTGATATGCTGTACTCCAAGTCATCACGAAAACACGCCTATGTAATTGTGACCCCCTTAAACCCCACTTTTATATAGTAAAACCGGGGTTTACAAGGGTATGCATTATTTTTCTTATTTTGTTAAAATAAAACATAGATTGTGGGTACTCGTTAGAACCGCTTCGCCGAGGCGGTTCTTACGAGTACCCACAATCTATGTTTAGAGAAGAAATATGAAAAATATCGGATTTTTTTATCGGAAAATTTTCCTTTTTTTGGTGTAAAATTTTCAATATATTTGAATAGGCTTGTTTTCGTAATGTATTTTAATGCGATTGCCCAATTTCTGTCCTGTTCGCAGAATCGTTTAATCCTTATAAGCACTATAATAGCAAAATCCACTTTCATCTGAGACAGTTTATTCAACCTTTACCACTTTCTGGGCTAATTCAGCAGACGACAAATTGGTGATATTTTCTTATTTTTCTTTACTTTTTTTATTTTTATTTATTTATTTATTTTCAGAAAACAGGTTTTGACATGACATTTTATGCAAATTGTCTCCACAGTGGAGACAATTGGCATGGAATGTCAAATCTTATTTTCTATGAAAAAAGAAAAACAATTCAATATGTCGTCTGCTGAAAATTTTACCCAGCGTTAAATAGACGAAAACAAGTCGACCTCAACAACCCTGCAGTCGGGAAAAAAAATTCGCTGTTAAAGGCTTGGACTGAATAGAATTCAAATATAATGTGTGTATACAGCAACTGTCCTAATCAACCCTGTGCGGATGTTGTCTGATTTTGGTTTTCCTCAAGTTGTCTGTATGCCTCTTGCTAAAAATAGTTCCATGAAAATCGTTTATGTTTTCAGTAGATTCTGAAAAACCCAACATGTGAAATAAATACCGTACTTTTATTATGGAAAATATATAAATTAATTTACCTCAAAATATTTGAGGCTTTTTTTCATAATTTCTGTTCAATTAATGATAGTTATCTCCCTTGATCTAATTTGGCTACATAGCCTAGAAAGCAAACTACTAATTTAGGCAACATTTCCTCCAATATTATAACAGATCGACAACGTTCTCTGTAGATTTCGTTTGGAACTACAAATGTAGAATTTTCAAGCAAAAGAACCAATGAGGTTATATTAAAAGTACCTCGCACAACAATCTTAGAACGGACCGTATTCTATAAAGGCAATATTTGCATCATGATAAAAAAAAAAAAAAAAAAAAAAAAAAAAATCACCGATGCGAGGTATATCTTAAAGCTAAGTATGCCGAGGCGGTTCTAACGAGTACCCACAATCTATGTTTTAGAGCAGAAATAAGAAAAATAATGTATACCCCTGTACACCCCAGTTTTACTATATAAAAGTGGGGTTTAAGGGGGTCAAAATTATATAGGCATGTTTTCGTGATGAAGAAATATAAAAATATGTAACGGCCCTCATGATCCCTAGCAACTTTGAACAGAACTCTATTACACACATATAAGGTGTAACTTCAGTATCCCCGAACGATCAGAAAATTTAATACTATCAGCTCTATGTCGAAGTACGAGGTGACGTTTATGGCTTCCACACAGACACTTTACGACAGCTGATGCGATCATGAAATTTTCAGAAATAGGAATCCTTTGGAAATACATAAGACCATAGTTGATGTCTTTTACTTTTATTTATTTATTTATTTATTTATTATTTTTTTAGGTTTGCGGGAGAGCCTACACTATGGTTTTAGCCCCTCCAGAAAAATTTTGCATCTCAATTTTTATTTTTATTTTATATCCCTACCCTTCAAATTAGGAGTTAAAATATTGCATTTTACATGAATTTTTGTTCGTAAATTACGTTTTGATCGACCCAAGATTCTTCATATTTTCCTTTCTATTCCTGTTCCTCCTTCCCGACAGCAATTTTAAAGAAATTTCCCATAAACATAAAGATAAAAAAAAACTGGCATAACAAATGAAAATTAGAAAATAGCAGACCCTGTTTGACTGAGCGCAACTTGCATACCAGTTGTTTTTGTTGTTGTTATTGTTGTTATTGTTGTTTGTTTGTTTTCATCACGAAAACATACCTATGTTATATTGACCCCATTAAACCCCACTTTTATATAGTAAAACTGGGGTTTACAGGGGTATACAATATTTTTCTTATTATTTTGTTCAAAAGCATAAATTGTGAGTACTCGTTAGAACCGCCTCGGCGAGGCGGTTCTAACGAGTACTCACAATTTATGCTTTTGAGCAGAAATATGAAAAATATCAGAATTCTCATTTTTTTGATGGTGAACTTTTCAATATATTTGAATAGGCGTATTTTCGTATTTTTTTTTTTTAAAGAAAAATAAGAGCAAGCATAATGTGTTAGCCTACCTGTGTCTCTGTGAGCATCAGTGATGTTGCCACCTCGAACCTCTTTGGTCGTGACAAATATTTGTTCATCTTGAACTGTCGTTCAAGCTCCAGCAGCTGTTGACTGGTAAATGCTGTCCGGGGGCGCCGCGTTTTACCCAATAAGCTGGACTGTGCTTGAGCTGAAAAAGACATTAAAGTCCATTTGATCATTTTTATTTCATATTCGATGAAAACTGTTGCTTTCAAAATCACGGCTGTTGCCTCATCAGAATAGTACTGGAAAACCTACATTTACAGAAGGTATTCTCCAGTCACAGCAAATATATAATATTAGAAATAACACTACAGTCAGTTAAGCAAGTGTCCGTTTCCGGGGACTAGACACAATTAGTCGATTTTACTCCATTCTTAGAAGGGATGTAACTTTTGTCCTTCTGGAAACATTTGTCTAGTGTCCTTCTGAAAAGGGGTCTCCTCTAAAAGAAAAGAATTAACTCCCACTGGGACCAAATTCTTTCCTTTTAGTATAGACCCCTTTTCAGAAGGGAGGTAAAACATTTTTACAGAGTTTCCACCCTTGAAAGTGCATTCATTACCCTAGACCGAAAGAGATATTACAACCTGTTGATCTGGTTTCAGCCCTCAGATTTGTTTTTCTGAAGTCTGCGTGATCCGTGGTCAAATATGTAAAACAAAATGGCTGCATGTATTATGCGCTCTAGAACTAAAAGCAATGCTGAAGTATTACAGCCAAAATACATATAGTCTGTTAAAGCGTCATTATTTACACAAACTACATTCTTGTGAATCCTCTGCTTTTATGATAAAAAAGGTTTGACATGTCATGTGAAATGTCGAGCCTCATTTTCTCTGAAAAATAAAAAACAAATATCATTTGGAAATATTATCTGTAACACTTTTGAATGGCGCATTCAGGGTTAAAATTAAGACAAACGATTCATTGTCACTGCCAACCTTATTTTCAAATGTACATCTGGGAATGGCATATACAATTTTGAACGACACTTTGAGAGTTAAAATAAGACTACACTCCGGATGCTCAGCAGTTGATTCACATGAAATGTCAAGCCTTATTTCATCGGAAAATAAAAAATAAGGCTGTCGTCCGCAACAATTTCAAATGACACTTTGCGTGTTAAAATCAGCATACACTCCAATGATCACAAAACCATCCCTATACATGTAGGCTACTTGGTTATATTCATGGCGGCTTGAATCATCACTTGTTTCAGAAGCAATGCAAACTGGGAACCAGAACTCCATTGGAAAGAATATTACAAGTGATTTCGCAATTTTCTTCTTTTGCCAATAGTGACTATAACTGTCGGAAGCGTGAAATATTAAATTTGATTCCCAAATATCGTTATTATTAAAATTTCTTCCCTGTCTGCCAATCTGTTCCAGTAAACTATGATTATATTTCCATAACTGTCGCATAAAACATTTTAAGAGTTGCATCACAATTATGAGCCGAAACGGCAGAAAACGTACATACAGACATGTGCGCCCAGAGAAGATTCAGATCAGCCTGCGCATTCGCGCAGTCTGATCAGAATCTTCACTGCGCGCATTTCGGATAGCCTAGGATGCAAAAATGTCTTCATGTGGACAACGACGACTCTGGTCAGACTGCAAGGATACGTAGGCTGATTTGAGTCTTCGTTGGGCGCACATGTCACAAGGTATGTTTCCTGACGTTGCGGTTCATTTCTTTTCATGAATTTATCATTGCATGCGGAGCAATTTCAATTTCTTTAGAAACTACATCTGGAAGTAGTTCCAATTCATCAGAAAAATGTCAACAATTCCACGATTAAAGTCTAGATTAAATTGGCATCCTTCAATGTGAGCCGAGGCGATTTGATAACTTAATTTTCAATTTGTCTCCGATTAACTGGTTGAGTAAACGATTTCTCTGGCACATTATCGCCGTTTTTGTATTCGTTCCGCTGATTACATCGTTCCTCTGGGACAAATGGCATTATCATTTGAAAGGAATAGAGCACCAGAGCCTATACAGGTCCATCAAAGAAATTAATCTAGCTCTGCGAGTTGATCGAAATGGTTACTAAACTAAAATGATGAGGCAAATTAGCCTCTTCGTTCCCGTTCTTAGGGGAAGATTAAAACTGTTATGTACATTTAATTTCTACTAGAGCACTTTATTAAGTTGCCACTTGACAACAAACAGTGCTAAATCGAGACATTGTCCCGTAATGAAATAAGATGTTAGCAAATTTTGCCCATTAACCTTCACCATTCTCTGGGCAAATTCAGCAGACGACATATTAATTGCATTTTTCTTATTTTTCCCAGAAAAAAGGCTTTGACATTTCATGCAAATTGTCTCCTACGGAGACAATATGCATGGCGTGTCAAAGCCTATTTTCTGGGAAAAAATATGAAACAGGTTTCAAAATGTCGTCTGCTGTAAATTTTACCCAGAGTGCTAAGCGTTAATATTAACGCGACGGAGTAACGAGATTTCGCCTATAAAAATGAAACTATTCCCCTTTCAGTGATTTTACTCTTTCTATTAAATGGAAAATTTAAAAGCAATAAGTTATGCTGGCTACATTGGCTACCAAAGGCAACAACGTTTGCTCTGAGGGCTCCTAGAAGATTTTTAATGTATTGCTGCCGTCATCTTATTGGTTTGTTTTGTTTCGATACAGCTGTTGGCTTGATTTTAAATCTGTAGCACTCTCCGGGCAATTTCAGCTGACAACACATTGATCATATGTTCCTTATTTTTGCGAGAACATAGGGTCTGACATTTTATCTAAATTAGGAGACAATTTGCATGAAACAATAAACCCTGTTTCCTGGTGAAAATAAAAAGAAATACTATTAAAAATGCCGTCTGTTAAAAATGTTATCCAGCACGTGAGCGCGAAACGCCCACATGCATGTCTTCATGCAAACGAAAAACGCTAAACAAATAAAGCAGTTGAAAGCCAAAGGACAGATTAATACACGTATATCATAGATCTTCGTATACCATTGTCTTCTACCTTTTTTCTTCAACCAGAAAATATTTATATCCATCACGAAAACACGCCTATATAATTTTGACCCCCTTAAACACAATTTTTATGTACTAAAACTTGGGTTTATAGGGGTATACATTATTTTTCTTATTTCTGCTCAAAACATAGGTTGTGGGTACTCGTTAGAACCGCTTCGTCTTAATTCTGCTCAAAACATAGATTGTGGGTACTCGTTAGAACCGGCGCGACGAGGCGGTTCTAACGAGTACCCACAATATATGCTTTGGGCAGAAATATGAAAAATATCAGAATTGTTTATCCGAATTTTTTTTATTTTTTGGTGGTAAAATTTTCAGTTTATTTGAATAGGCTTGTTTTCGTAATGTTTGTAAAAAAAAACAAAAAAAAAAAACGAAAAACAATAAAGTGTTATGTACTCATTAGTATCACTTTTAGAACCGTTCACTGGGACAATGATTGTCAAATGAATACATACAAAAAAATATAAATTGTATCCAAAACAACTAATAAAGATAATATTCCTTTTATAAGATCATACTTGGGCAAATATTTGATTTTTCTAAAGGTTTCTGAACTCGGAACCCGAGACACAGATATTGATTTTGCCCTTTTTATGTTGAAAAGCAATTCGCCTGTTCCCATCTGCTCGTTATATTACAGTCTTCAAAGTTGCTCAGCCATTTCGAACTGATGATTTACTTGAAATATAAAGAATAAAACTTATTATCATTATTATTATTAGTAGTAGTTATGGTAGTAGTAGTGGTGGTGGTAATAGTAGTTTTAGAGACATTTTTACTTCTTTTACTATTTCTTCTTCTTTTGATTATTATTATTATTATTATTATTATTATTATTATTATTATTATTATTATTATTATTATAAGACCACTGCCACCGTAGCTATCTAAAAATAATTAAATTCATATTTTCCCAGACTTCAGAACCAAAAGCAATCAATTTATCATTCAGGAGTATTTAATCGCTTAAATCATTTCTTATCATATTTATTTTCCTAAAGCTTAAGAGATAGAAACCCCGGATTTTTCTTCAATGATCAACAACCCTGTATGTGTTAGATTCCTTTCATTCCTACAGATAGCCGTGTTCCCAAATCACACAGCCCATAAACCCCCATTGTTCGCAGCCATTTAACGGTAAGTACACGTTATCTGCGGGTACTTGAGAGTTTCACCGCGACCTATTCACTCACTACCACCTGTTATCAGAAATATGGTGAAGAGGGATTAATTTGAACATAATTTGTTGATATGGGCTGAATTGATAAGGCAGGTAACAAACCCTCAGCTCTGCACACCTGTGAATAAATAACGTTCAAGTCTCAACTGAAGTGTTGTTATACGGAGGACCCTTTTTACGGCCCTTTGCAGCCATTCATGAATAACGACTGGCCACTCCAAGATGCAACAGAATCTGTAACTCTAGACGCAGGGGCCTAAAGCATACGCGTGCAGGGTGCAACATGTTAGCTATTTTGCTGTCAATTACTTCAGATGTAAAAATAAATATATTCTTGATTTCAGGAGTGTCTATTGTGGACAGGTTTCTACATTTTCAAATCATCTCTTAACCTTTACCACCCTCTAGGCGAATTCAGCAGTCGGCCAACTGTTGGTATTTTTCTTATTTTCCCCGAAAATATGCTTTGACATTTCATACAAATTTGGAGACAATTTGTATGAAATGTCAAAGACTATTTTCTGGAGAAAACTTAATAAGAAAAATATCATCAATTTGACGTGTGTTGAATTATCCAAAAGAGTGGTAAAAGATAAACAAAAGTGATGTCTGGAAAAATAAAATGGGCGTAAATGCCCATCGGGCAAGCCAAATTTTCCGATCATCACTGACTTCACAGACAGGCTTCGAACGATGCATCAAGGCGTCTACAGAAGTTGAATTCTTTATCCACCTCGTGCACTGGGCCATTCATATTTGCCATCGTATTTGATTGCTCGGGACCAAATTCAACACGGAATTTATATTTCGATAAATCCACGGAGCAAGAATCTTGGAACTATTTGCTTTGCGTATGTCTTGGCTGGGCGCACATGCCATTTGTTATGTTTATTTTTGTGCATTTTATCGATGTGTAAATGTCGGCGAAATACTCGCCAACTTAACATAAAGCATTCGTGCTTTATTCAGTTTGTGCGGGCGTTTATACAAAACGGCTTCAGGCTATATTTGTGAGTAATTCGGCGGCGTTTACACTGCGATAAAATCCAGGAAAATGAAATGCATTCCTATACATGTACTAACATCTGTAAGAAGTCTTCAGCACATCCAAGATCACTTTCGACAAGTTTTATAGAAAAAAAAATCAAATTATTAATTGGGCCGCGCAAAGCGAAACAGTGCCTTCGAACACGTGTAAAATGGCAGATTCAGATCAATCTGCGCATGCAGAAAGTATCATCCGGGTCTTTGCTCTCAATTCATACATTCTGTAGTATCCAATGATTCTGTTTGCGGACATTGAGGGACCCGATCAGGCTGCGCGGATGTGCTGGCTGATCTTGGCCTTCCAAACATTACGAAAACATGCCTATTCAAATATATTGAAAATTTTACCACCAAAAAATGAAAAAAAAATCAGATAAATTTTTGATATTTTTCATGTTTCTGCTCAAAACATAGATTGTGGGTACTCGTTAGAACCGCCTCGTCGTTCTGCTCAAAACATAGATTGTGGGTACTCGTTAGAACCGCCTCGACGAGGCGGTTCTAACGAGTACCCACAATCTATGTTTTGAGCAGAAATAAGAAATATAAGGTATACCCCTGTAAACCCCAGTTTTACCATATAAAAGTGGGGTTTATGGGGGTCAAAATTATATAGGCATGTTTTCGTGATGGAGACATTTTCGCATAGCGCTGCCCAAATATGTTACCTTAGCCAGTCCACCTGTTTGACACGGAAGGAAAGGACACTCTCTTACTTCAAAGTTGTCATGATTAGAGCAAGGAAATTGTTCAACAAGACCACAGTATCCCTAATCAACGGATATATATTCGGCTATGTTATTTCATTAATGCAGAAATAATTGGTTGAGACGGGATGAGCGCGATAAAGCACGGGACCAGAGATCTGCAGCCATTTTACTTGAAGCAGCACGTGCAGGCGACCAGAGATACGAATATGTCTCTCAGACATGGAACATAGCTTTTTGTATTAAATTTCAACATTTCTCTCTTATACCGTATTAACATCAAGTATTTGGACAGACACGCTTCAGTAAACAGTGTAAATCCAGATCAGATGCTGCACAATGTGGGGTCTACACTTAAGTCACTCACCCAGCAGTGTTTGGACACCTCAACAGGCCGTAAAATAGACTTGTTTAAGTTAAAGGCCATGATAAGGAGATAACCATTACTATTCTATGGGGCAGTTTAGCAGACGATAAATTGAAGATATTTTTTTCCCCAGAAAATAGGCTTTGACATTTCAAATGTCAAAGCCTATTTCCTGGGGAAAATAAGAAAAAATATTCCATAATGTCGTCTGCTGAAATATTTCCCCAGCATGCAGAGCGTTAAGGTATCCGAATGCTTTGGATAAGTAAAGTTGCTGTTTGTTTTTTTTATTATGTAATTTAGAAGAGGAGAAAGAAAGAAGTTCATATACTGTAGAAAATAGAGGTCACAGAGTAACAAGATCGTGAAGTGTCGTCACTTCAACATCAAAAATGCTCTACACATATTTGACATTTATTGACCGTTGAAAGCCTCCTAAACACTTAGATAATTTCCTTATCATTTCCATAACAAAATGAGGTTTCCTGTTTATCAGAGAACAACAAGTGTAAAGTATGTCTTAGGTTTAGGTCTCGTAAATTTCAGTTGGTAAATATAAATTGCACTATAGCGTAGTTTATATTTTCTGGCCCTTTATGATCATTGAGCCCATTCTGGGATTTTAGAAAATTTATTAAAGTCACTGATATATCTGACAGAGACTCTCTCTCTCTCTCTCTCTCTCTCTCTCTCTCTCTCTCTCTCTCTCTCTCTCTCTCTCTCTCTCGCGTGTGCGTGCTCATATTTGTTCCATCACCATGTTGATTATTTAATTTATATGATTTTGTATATAATTTATCTGTGCTGGGTTCCAAAGTGCAAGATACTTGCGAACGTTTTGCCCTGGATCCCCGCTCCTGTTGGTGCTCGTCATTGGGTGGAAGGACCCAGGGCAAAATGTTCGTGATCACTTTGTACTTCTGAACGAAGACCATATATATTGCGCGGACCATTTACATGTTACTTATTGTAAGGATTAACCCATTGTAGTCCGGAGACCCTGAAAGGTAAATTGGCAAACAGTACAGACCCAGATTAGATGCCTGCAAAAATAGTTTAGCCATTTTTCTCTAGAAATATCTAAATCTCATAGCAGGACCTAAAATTGAAATTGGACTCTTCCACTATATAGTTTGGGGGGGGGGGTCTATTTAGTCTACAATGGGTTAAGGATGAGGGCTGAGTACTGGTAAACTATGTTCAAGCCCATCCCATCCACCCCAGTAATTATACTGCTGTACGTTCCAAGGCGGATATATTCTGATATGGGCCATCTTTGTGATAACAGCTGCCCACTTTGCGTCCTGTCTTTCTTTCTGCCTATGTTTTCTTTTATTTTGTGTTTTATTCCGCCAGTATGCATTAGAACTAAGGGCGACGGTTAAGCACTTGTACAACATATTTAAGTCCCATTTCACCGTCCCCAACCCCGGAATAGAACAAACGAATAGAAAACGTGACGGAAGGCGGTGCTTCTGTCACGATATCTATTCGTTTGTTCTATTCTATTTTCTAGGCAATGTTATTTTGTTTATCGCTTAATGTCCCAAATCCCTTTTCTTTCTTTCGTTTTTAAGGTGCCGCTGAAGGATTTGGTCCATGATAGCAGACTTTCAGCTTGGGTATCCATTTGGGATAGTTCTGGGGAAGCGTGACACTAAACATAGATATTGGTAGGTGTACTTGATATGTAAACATTTCACCCGATGTTAGCAATATTTTGGATGGTAGCAGCTTAAATCCAGTTCATCTGTTGGTACAATTTTTTGAGCATTTTTTAAGATTTCTACACTCAAATATAATTTAAGAGGAATGTATAACAATACAGTTAAAAAGGCAGCAATACTGACATTTTTTGGTCTTGCTCCTGAAGACAATCTTTCCCTTTAGAGTAGACATTTTTCAGAAAGGTTTGTGCATAGAAAAATAAACAGACAGTCACAAAAACTGTAGCCCTTCAAGTTAAAATTCTGCTTAAATCTATACCGGAACTTCAACGGGCCGACGGTCCGATATAGACTTAAGCAGAATGCTAGCTGGGTTTTTAAAATGGCGAAAAATCTGCACAGTGTAGGCCGCCTCCTTAATTACGGGCGTGCCTGTCCTTAGATGTTTTCAGTATTTGTGCCACATTGTGTCTTTCAATGTCCAATCATATTAACAAGCCGAGACGTTTACTCAGAACAATAGCTGCACGTGTATTAAAAGGTCGTGCCGCGTGTCAAATGTTTAAACACTTAAGTTAAAATTGCTGTTTTTGGTTCCCTGCTTCAGATACTGCGGTAACAGAAGCCAGACTGAAGCTGATACCGTGGGTGATGGTAAATGGCAGCGCCCATAGCAAGGATCCAGTTGTATAGTATCTATATGTCACAGGACCCCCAGTGCGCACTTTATAATGCAACCTGCCCAAGACACCTAACATTATACACCACCTAGCTCTATCTTGTGAGGCCACAAAAAATGTAATCGGGGTTAATCCGACATTACCTATTTTTTTTTTTCTTTAATTTCATTAAGTTTTTCTGTCAAAATAATTTAAAATCTTAGGATTTTTTAGTATTAATTTCATTTGGGGGCATAATGTTTAGAAAACTAATCTATGATTTGCTTTGAATATTAGATAAATATGGTTTGGGTGAAAAAAAATCTGTTGTATGACAGAAACGGTACCCCTTTCAAATTAAAATATCTACCTAACTTCAATACCTACCTTTTATTGACATTTTAACCGAACCACACTTACGTGTATTTTTTCTCCCTGAATCTTAGCAAGCGAGAGTCATGCTCAATATAAGATATCCAGAATATAATACAGCAATAGTTATTATACATATACCTATCAAACTACAGTGAACCCTCGTTACAACGACATCAGGTGTCACCAAAGACCTTGCCATTAAAATGAACTTGCTGTTGTACAGAATACTTAATGAGCAGATTGTTACGTAAGAAAGGTCTTATTTTGTTCTTATTTCCTTACAGAACATATGTTTTGGATATTTGTTAGAATCACCTCACTGAGGCGATTCTTACAAATATCCAAAACATATGTTTCTTTAAAGTATTAAATACAATATTCTTGCATAATTTGTGACTAATTGTTACCTCTTAAGTGAAAGTTTCGTGTCAGTCAAATTGTCATTATAACGAATTTAGTTGTTGTATCGAGTGTCGGTATATAGAAGGTTGTCTGTATTTACAAGCACTGCAAACATGTGCTAGGTAATTGAGCCAGCGCACGACAAAACCTACAGTAAGACCAGTGTGACCAGCAAAAACTGTGATCAGCTAGACATCCACCCAATATGGCGAGGGTTCTCGTTTATCCCTTTTTGAATAGCACGGAGGTTGTAGAAGGCACATAATCAGCGAAGATTAGAAATTCCAAAATCTAACTTTACTACAGAAATTGCATAGGTCAGACCAATTTTGGGGCATACATTTAATTGTTTGGTAAATCTTTGCGACCAAAGTGCAGAAACAGGAAAGACAAACGGTTTCTTATAAGATACGTTCTGTCAGAAAAACTAAACGTTTTCATTCAGAATAAATCGGCAAGCGAAAAAAAGTCCTTCCAAAGCATTTGCCTATACAAATATACTGAAAATTTTGCCACCAAAAAATGAAATTTTTCAGATAAAAAATTCTGATATTTTTCCTATTTCTGCTCAAAAACATAGATTGTGGGTACTCGTTAAACCGCCTCGGCGAGGCGGTTCTAACGAGTATCCACAATCTATGTTTTTGAGCAGAAATAAGAAAAATAATGTATACCCCTCTAAACCTCAGTTTTATTATATAAAAATGGGGTTTGAGGGGGTCAACATCATATAGGCATGTTTTCGTGATGGGATGTCGGAAGCACAGCAGTTTTTTTTTTTTTTTTTTTTTTTTTGTTGTTGTTGTTGTTTTTTTTTTTAAAATAAGTTGCATGTACCTATTAAACTATTCCCAAGATACTACAAAATGTGTTAGCCATTATTTCATAAATATTTATGGCATAAATATATATTTAATACTCTTATTAGTCTTTCACATTACGAAAACACGCCTATTCAAATATATAGAACATTTTACCTCCAAAAACAGAAAATTTTCAGATAAAAAAAAAAAAAACCACTAAAATTTTTCATATTTCTGCTCAAAACATAGATTGTGGGTACTCATTAGAACTACCTCACTGAGTCAGTTCTAATGTGTACCCACAATCTATATTTTTGAGCGAAATAAGAAAAATAATGTATATCCCTGTAAACCCCAGTTTTACTAAATAAAAGTGGGGTTAAAGGGGGTCAAAATTATATAGGCATGTTTTCGTGATGAATGCCAGTCACCCACCCAATAGTTTAGCTGGCTGTCATCAGCGAACTTTCGCTGGAGACAGCCGACTGTCAATAGTTATCGCCTACTTTAAATTGGTTGTTTGTAACCTTCGGAATATTAGATACTGTTTTTGGCAACATGTAAACATCACGTTAGGATCAAGTCGTATTTAACGAGGACTAATTATAGAAGCATTTCAATATTAGGTAGGAATTTTACGACTTCATTAAAAAACTGGAAATCCGTAATTGGCTTTGGTACTTCTAAAAGTATACTGTTAGAGTTTATTTTTCTTATAGTCCATATGCTTTATTCGGCTGAGAAAGAATAAAATATCATTTGCAAAACGTTGGAGAATGTTCTTATTTCATTTTGAAAACTAAAGTTGTGGGTATCGTAAACTAGCATTAAACCTTATCCAGCAAGCACGCAACGTTGAGACAACGCCTCATCAACGTTGATGCAAGGTCATCGACGTTGGTGCTACGTTGTATAAACGACACGTGCCCGCTGGGTAAATACCATTAAAATCATCACCTTAGTTTACAATAACGAAATTAATAGGTAAATGAACGACATGAAGTGAAGAAAAACTCTCAGTTCGAAAATGAAAATAGATATGTACATAGCTACTATATACATATATATATATATATATATATATATATAATATATATATATATATATATATATATATATATATATATTTTTTTTTTTTTTTTTTTTCATTTGCGACGAAAATTTGGTTTCCGTATGAAGGTCGGTAATAGTTCTTTAACACATGAATGTTGAGTAAAAAATTCAACAGACGACATATATTTTTTTTCTTATTTTTCTCCCAGAAAAGCAAATTTGCATGAAATGCCAAAGCCTATTTTCAGGGAAAAAAATAAGGTAAAAAAAAAGAAACTATCATCAATTTGTCGTCA
This sequence comes from Anodontia alba, assembly GCA_964016985.1. NCBI lineage: Eukaryota > Metazoa > Mollusca > Bivalvia > Lucinida > Lucinidae > Anodontia > Anodontia alba. The sequence continues at coordinate 45,468,161 of OZ024831.1, forward strand.
GCTGGAGTAGACCAGAAAGTGGTAAACATTAACCATCACCAAAACATGCCTATATAATTTTGACCCCCTTATACCCCTCTTTTATATAGTAAAACTGGGATTTACAGGGGTATACATTATTTTTCTTATTTCGGCTCAAAAACATAGATTGTGGGTACTCGTTAGAACCGCCTCGCCGAGGCGGTTCTAACGAGTGCCCACAATCCATGTTTTGAGCAGAAATATGAAATTTATCAGAGTTTCTTGTCTGAAAATTTTCAGTTTTTGAAGGTGAAATTTTCTATATATTTGAATAGGCGTGTTTTCGTAATGAAAGCCCATTTCTACATTGGCCATTGTATGCTGTTTGGACTTCCCAGCCGAATGACGATCAAAGTATTTTTGGATCATTAAAAAGAATAATTTGGTGTCGATTTTGACTAACGACATTAAACGAACATTACGGATGGTGACTTTGTGTGCACACAATTCATTGCAGGAACCCAAGAGGACTGACTGTCTTCCACTATAAGACTTATCTATTTATCTTCACTACAGCTGGTGTTAGTGCTACGTATTGTCCTTAAAACGTCTCCCCGTGCTTCACTATAGTGTAGTTTATACTTTCTGGTGCTTCATTGATTCCATTCCGGGACTTTTCGCAATGCAGTCGACTCTCGTTATCTCAGTCCAAGGGACTCTCTGAAATACCTCGAGATATCCGTACCTCGACATATCAGATTTGTAGAATTGAGGAAATTAGATCGAACAAATACATTTCACAAATGAATATGTAATTCGACTCCTGAAGATAGAAATATGTTAAAAATATTATCGAAAAGAGGAGAATTGCTCCCGACAATTCCTCCTTTTTTCCACAATATTTTATTACCTGTTGTTAGACTTACATGGTCAAACATGGACCAGATTTTCACTCCGAGACATGCGGTTATTCAAAACAAGCGAAGTCGAGATAAGGAGAGTCGAATATATATATATAAGGGTCTATGACATTTTAATCATTTGATATTTATAGATACCTTGTATATACGGTAAATTTTTGTAATAAAACAATTTATATATTACAGATCCCATCAAACAGCGCCATGAAGACGTCAGTATTCGTCGTGGTACTAACTGTCTGTCTGCTTCTAGATTTAATTCTCACAGAAAATTCTAAAGTTGAAGCGACCCGACAACGTCGTCGTTGTTGTCGTCGGTGTCCGGCCGGTTCTTATTGCGTACAGTTTCGGAGGGGATGTCGATGCAGGTCGCCCTATGTAATAGCGGATGCAGGAAGATATAACAACAGGCGTCCCTATATCAGGAGACTTACAATATGAATAAGTAATATTTCTGACACAACCTATTTGGAATGTTTTTAGACAGAAGCTGTCTTCACAGCGAACAAATTAGACTGGCTCCAGTCTACAGTGACTAAATACATCACGAAAACATGCCTATATAATTTTGACCCCCTTAAACCCCATTTTTATATAGTAAAACTAGGGTTTACAGGGGTATACATTATTTTTCTTATTTCTGCTCAAAAACATAGATTGTGGGTATTCGTTAGAACCGCCTCGTCGAGGCGGTTCTAACGAGTACCGACAATCTATGTTTTGAGCAGGAATGTGAAAAATATCAGAATTTTTTTATCTGAAAATTTTCATTTTTTGGTGGTAAAATTTTCAGTATATTTGAATAGGCATGTTTTCGTAATGGTTATATTTCTGACACAATCTATTTGGAATGTTTCTAGACAGAAGCTGTCTTCACAGCGAACAAATTAGACTGGGTTCAGTCTACTGTGACTAAACATTTATCCTTATAATCCTGTGTGACACAACCACTAAAATAAAACATATAATATCATGATTATAGAGGCTGCTCACCAGACTGATTTCACTACCAGATGAAAAATGAAAAGAGAAAAGATTAGATTTATTTCATTCTATAGATATAATTAATGCGTTTTTATGCATCATTGTTTAATTAACCCGTTTATGCCGAATGGACTCTTCTACCTTCACCCTTCGGACCGATGCATTTTTTATATAAGGGGTGACTGTTTAATTTTTATTATTATCATGTTTGATAGAGATTCCTGTATTTAATGCAAACAGTGTTGACCCTGATCATACACCGCCTTCTGCGGCGTCTGATCTGGGTCTGCACTGTTTGCCAGTGTCCCTTTTATGAGGTATAAATGGATTAATTCAATGGACTAATGCTAGTCTGTGAACAAATATGAATGTGGCGAATAAGCCCTGCTAACCTTCACCGCTATTCTCATGGCAAATTCAACAGACGACAAATTGATCTTTTTTTATTATTTTTCTTAGAAAACAGGTTTTGACATTTCATGGAAATTGTTAGAGACAATTCGCATTTCAATGAGTTTCAAAACCTGTCTTCTGGGAAAAATAAGAAAATATTCTCAAATGTCGTCTGCTGAAATTTTAACCTAGAGTGCTTAGTGTTAAACGCTTCTTCGTGTGATGAAACCTTTACCGGAAGCAATATTTTATGAAGACACTGAGACAAACAGACATTTAAACGTTGCCCTGTTGGACCTAAATATATTGTCTCATTTTTCTTTTTTTTTTTTGTTTAGAAATTATGAGATGACATTTTATGTGAATTGTCTACTAATGAGACAAACCCTATTTTCTGGAATAAATAATAATGAAAAAATACTATCATCTGCTGAAGATCTAAATATAAACTTATTAAAATGCCATCAGCCTGATAAACTGTAAAATATAATGTGTGTTTACTATAACTCTGGTGCTGTTTATTATTTTGAAATATCATAACCCTGAGTGTTGTGACAGGCAGACCTTCGCAAACAGTGTAGACCCAGATCAGACGCCGCTTATGCGGCGTCTGATCAGGGTCTACACTGTTTGTCACTCATCGAGCAGTTTTAGATACATCACTAGGCCATTTAATGGATTTATTTTCATTTTAGGACGAATATAATGTCCGAATATTTAGGGTAAATGCGGTAGAAACTGTCCTATGCCCTTCATCTCATCACGTGATCCATGTTACGTCACGTCACGCGAAAAGGCGTCTTTGGTGCATATGTGAGCAACAGCGTAGCTATTAAAGTACAAAATTATTTTACGCACACCCAGGAAAAGTTTACAAAAGAAATCCTCCGGTATCGCTACCAAGTTGAGCTACTCTTAAAGGAAAGACTTAGTTTCCAGTCGGAGTAAATTCTTTCCTTTAAGATCAGCCCATATGATAATGGAGGAAAAATATTTTATGTTATGTGACTTCTCTTTATTGCGAATGTTTTCATTTCGCGCATGCGCAATGTGCAGAAAGAGCGCTACGTCTGCATCACGAAAACACGCCTATATAATTCTGACCCCCTTAAACCCTACTTTTATATAGTAAAACTGGGGTTTACAGGGGTATACATTATTTTTCTTATTTCTGCTCAAAAACATAGATTGTGGGTATTCGTTAGAACCGCCTCCGTGAGGCGGTTCTAACGAGTACTCACAATCTATGTTGTGGGTATTCGTTAGAACCGCCTCCGTGAGGCGGTTCTAACGAGTACTCACAATCTATGTTTTGAGTAGAAATATGAAAAATATTTGATTTTTTTTTGTCTGAAATTTTTCAATTTTTCGGTGATTAACTTTTCAGTATATTTGAATAGGCATGTTTTCGTAATGTGCAGTGAACAACAGTACAGACTCAGCACAGTCAGGCAAGGGCCTTTCCGGTGTGCTGACGTATCAGTCTACGGAGCGCCTTTAGAATCTATCCGCCACTTAATCTTATCCTGTCTGAAAATATTCCAGATATAGAACTTTAACCCTAACCTAACCTAAACATAAGTAACCTAACTGTATTTTAACCATAACTTTCTGTGCACATGTAGTTAATGGGCGCACAAATGTTCAAGCTATAGTCAGTAAGTAAAAGTGGACAGTCTAAGTCAAACGAAGTCGACGAGCAGTAGTGGCGTCTGATCGGGGTCTACATTGTTTGCACAGCTCGGTCTACTCAGGGTGACTACGGTACAGTACTGAAACAAACGGTGATGATACAACGATGGTAACTAGGTTTAGAACATCTTAAGAAACCGACTCTAATCTTATGATACAGACACATTTTAATAAAAATCCTATTATTTTGATATCTATATGCGGATAACGCGTTATCCTACCCGACTTGTCGGTATATTCAACATTTGAAGACAGAAGGCGTTTGTAATTGATGATAAAGTGGGCATTATATCTTTTAACGCGTCATTTTACGCAAGAAGAAACCACCTCCACCTCTCTCTCTCTCTCTCTCTCTCTCTCTCTCTCTCTCTCTCCTGCAGATACATTCAATACACAGACAAACAAGTACGAAATGCCTCTCCAAGCGCCCAAAAAAGGAATTTCTAACACTGATCAGTGTGTGTATGGATTACCTGGAAGTGTATTTAAAAAGTGCTAGCTGAATGGCAACCAGTACAGACCGTGATCAAAATGTTTTTGAAAAAGTCCACTCTGTTTGCTCAGGCAAGAATGTCAGAACATTTACGTGCATTCAGAACGTACTTTCTGGCTAATTCAGCAGACGACAAACTGATATTTTTACTATTCTTCACAGAAAACAGGTTTTGACATTTCATGCAAATTGTCTGACATTTCATGCAATTTGTCTCAAGTGGAAACAATCTGCATGAAATGTCAAAACGCACGTGTGCCCAAACGAAGACTAATCAGCCTGAGCATCTGCACAGTCTGATCAGAGTCTTCGTTGTCCACATGACGTAACGTTGCACACTTGACTATCCAAAATTCATTACGAAAACACGCCTATTCAAATATATTGAGAATTTTACAGCAAAAATGAAAACTTTCAGATGAAAAACTCTGATATTTTTTCATATTTCTGCTCGAAACATAGATTGTGGTACTCGTAAGAACCGCCTCGGCGAGGCGGTTCTAGCGAGTACCCGCAATCTATTGTTTTGAGCAGAAATGCGAAAATTAATGTATACCCCTGTAAACCCCAGTTTTACTGTATAAAAGTGGGGTTTAAGGGGGTCAAAACTTTATAGACATGTTTTCGTGATGGCGCCCAGTGAAGACCGCGCGAATGCGCAGGCTTATGTAAATCTTCGTTTGGTGTAAATTTCCGAAAGTATTTTTTGACGCTGCGGCACATTCAGAAAACATACGGTCCCAACAGACTTTTCTTAAACGTATTGATATCACTTTAGACATTGGACATCGAACAATCATCAAACACTATCGTCATGATAACTTAATCCCTTTAAGGACCTGTTAATACTTGTAGTGGCCCCTTATCTCGTATCCGTAATATATCGTCTTTGATCGTAATACCAATAATTAACTGCAACTACAGAAGTCGGGAGTTACCGTTATAAGTGTTATAGCCAGTTGCAGGGATTCTTAAATCTTAAAGCGCCGGGCAATTTTTTACTATTTTGTTTTTTAATTTATTATTTTTATCTATTTTGTTATTTCTATTATTTTATCTTATTTTATTTTTATATAATTTACCAATTTACTTATTCTTATTATTTTATTTTATTTTTTTTTTTCAGAGAAACAAGTCTAGACATTTCACGCGAATCGTCTGCATAAAATGTCTAGCTATATATTCTCTGGAAAATAAAAGAAAAATATTTCAAAATTTCGTCTGCTGCGGTTGTGATGGCGCTTTAATGGAAAGCCTGCACTGTCTGCAAAGAAGTCAGAACGAGTTTCGCAGTGGAGTGTCGTCCCTTGTTTATGATTGCTTCCAGCAGAAAATGCCCATGCAGATTTTGAGCATGAAATGAATTTGGCGTCTACCATGTATGTCATCAAGTTCCAAATAAACTTTATTTATTTTTACCAAAGAAAAATGGGCTCCCGAAGGTGCGGGTGTTTGCGTATGGTAGACATGCATGGCGATGGAACCAGAGTATTCGTAGAAAACCACTGACATAGGCGAGCACACTATCATTCCACATGCCTTTAATATTTGCCCAACCTGAAAACATGGGCCCAAGAGTTCAAAGCTAACGATGTCGTTAATTAACAATTCGTTAAAATTTACATCGAGTAATACGCAAATATGCTGAAATTTTTCGCTGAAAAATGTGAGTAGCTTTTGCAATGCAAAAGCTACTCACATTTTTTCAGCAAAAAATATCAGAATTCTGTATATTGAATCTGCTAAAACAGTTAACAAAATGACCCTTAACGAGCTTGTTAAGCTAACGACGCTTTGAACAACTGGGCCCATGGTCTTTAATGCCATGTGCGGGGAGCTACGGTCCAAATCAACATACACAACCTGGCCTTTGTTTTCACTAACGAAGTCACTGAAGACAGCAAAATTTATGGACTGAAGATATGAGAATGTATGAGCAGATCAGCCTGTATAGCCAGAATAATTAGGCAAATCTAGACGTTTTCTGTTCGCATAAAACACAAGGGCTATAAATGTTAATTAAAACAGAACTTGTGAGACTACAAGCTGCTGAACGAGTGGCAATCAGTGTAGAGTCTATTCAGACGCCGTCCGGGCCTACACTGTTGGCTTGCGCCTGTCTTGCCGAATACTTAGGTTAAAACTGTTTGCGAATCTGCCCATCAACAGTCTTATAAAGTCATTTACTTTCGTCGAAATATATTTCAATATGTCCAATGAATTTTGTAAACATCACAAAAACATGCCTATGTAATTTTGACCCTCTTAAACACCTCTTTTATATAGTAAAACTGGGGTTTACAGGGGTATAAATTAGTTGTTGTTTTTATTTCTGCACAAAACATAGATTGTGGGTACTCGTTAGAACCACCTCGCCTCTATGTTTTGTGCAGAAATATGAAAAATATCAGAGTTTTTTATCTGAAAATTTTCAGATTTTGGAGGTGAAATTTTCTATATATTTGAATAGGCGCGTTTTCGTAATGAAGCCCAGATAAGATTGCATACGAATACCCAGATCGACGTATGTTTATTTTATTTTCATTTTATTTCATTTTATTCTATTTATTTATTTATTTATTTATTTATTTATTTTAGTTCAATCTGATCGGCTCATTTACTGTTCTAATACTTAAACATACTACATGGATCTGTATTCGACGTTCTGGACATTAGCTGTTAACATAGGTTTTGGGGCCCTTTTTCCTTGCGGACAGTTGATATCTCCTTGATAGCCATTTTTGAAGCATACCCATCCTACTTTAAATCCTATTATACTGATAACTTTAATAAAGCGGTGAGAATTCTGATTACAGATTTTCATTTCATAGTGTCCTACGCAAGCAAATGTCCCTTATGACATATGTGAAAAGCAAAGTCCTAGATCAGTCTACTATCTGCAGGCGTTCTCTATTTGTCGGTACCACATTAAGAAAACACGCCTATTCAAATATATAGAAAATTTTACCACCAAAAAATGAAAATTTTCAGATAATAAAATTCTGATATTTTCATATTTCTGCTCAAAACATAGATTGTGGGTACTCGTTAGAACCGCCTCAATGAGGCGGTTCTAACGAGTACTCACAATCTATGTTTTTGAGTTGAAATAAGAAATATAATGTATACCCCTGTAAACCCTAGTTTTACTGTATAAAATGGGGTTTAAGGGGATCAAAATCATATAGGCATGTTTTCGTGATGACGCAGTCTGATATGGGCCTTCAGTGCCCGCATATGTGACATTAGCCATTTCCCTTGTTCCCAGCAATATATATATATATTGATGATGAGGTGGAGGATTTGGTGTTTTACGTCTTTTCAACAGTCTTTAAGTCGTATTGAGACAATAAAGGGGGTGGTATTGAAAACCTCTGTGCAACGAAGCGCTGTACAGTAATTGGGTGAATTCCGTTTACAGTGGGATTTCAAACTAGGACCTCGTGGTCGCTAACCGTTCGGTAACACAGATGCTTCCTGCGAAGGCAGAAAAACACATTAAAATATGACGTGAATATTTAAGGGAACGGAGATTTTCGCTGACTGTATGGACAGTGCACATTGGCGAATTTAATGGTGAACATCTGAGTTCGAACCTCTATTGCCCATTGTAATATTGCATGTAAGTGTTGGAATTTCCACTATGCAATATGAGAAATGAGAAGGATTTTAGTTATTTAAGCACTTTTAAGACGTACATGTTTTTATACAGTAAAAACGTTGATAGAGGTGATAAACAAAATTAACCTTTACCACTCTCTGGGCTAATTCAACAGACGACAAATTAGCGATATTTTTCTTATTTTCTTTTTTGTTTCAGAAAACTGAATTTGGCATTTTATGCAAAATGGCTCCAGCGGATACAATTGCATGAACTATCAAATCTTGTTTTCTGGAGAAAAAAAGAAAAATGTATCACTATGTTGTCTGCTGAAAATTTTACCCAGAGTTCTTAGCGTTAAAAGCAAAGGCCGGTTTAAAAAAAAAAAAAAAAAAAAAAAACGAAATTCGGAATATCCCCCTAATAATGTAGACCCCGAAATGCCCGTGTTTTCACTATATATTACGGGGTAAGGTGGGAGTAGAAATTACGTAGACTTGTAAACGTTACGTTGAAACTTGATAATTCAGACTTTGTGACCATAAAAGGGTCATTCGGTACATCTGAGGCTGAGCTGTATTCGTTTATCCGTTTTAAGTGCGTTGATATGAGACCCTTAAGACACATACCATTTAGGATCATTTAATATTGGTGGTTGGCGGGGGCGGCTAGGTTTTAATGTAATTTTGTTTTTGGCCTTTTTTTACACTTAAAGCGCTAAGCAAAATTGTTGCGGATGTCCTTCTGATATATATATATATATATATATATATATATATATATATATATATATATATATATATATATATATATATATATATATATTATTTTTTTTTCGGAGAAAATAAGACTTGGCATTTCATGTGAATCGTCTGCTAGGCAGAGGATTCACGTGAAACGACGTCAATCCTTATTTTCTATGAAAAATACAATATAGATCTCAAAATGTTTGCTGCAGCTGCAATTAACTTTCATCCATTTTAGCCTGGAGACCCTTAAAGGGTTACTGAAATGGCAAACAGTGCACACCCAGGTCAGACGTCGCAAACGCGGCGTCCAATCAGGGTCTACGGGTTGCATTAAATACAAGATTTCTATAAATCATAGTAGTAATAAAAACCTAACCAGATACCCTGCTGTTGGAAACAGACCGGTCCAAAGAGTTGTGGGAGAAAACTCCAATCGACATAAATGGGTTAAGGATCAATATACTTAAGCAAATACTGCAGAATACTTTTCAATCTTTGAGATATTTTTGGGCTATTTTCTTACTATTTTAACACTTAGCACTCCGGATAAGATTTTCAGCAGACGACATACTAAAATATCTTTCTCATTTTTCCAGTAAACCGGATTCGGCATGTCATGAAATGTCAAATATTGTATTCTCAGTCTGGGAAAAATAAGAAAAATACCATCAATTTGTAGTTTGCTGAATTAATTAGCCCAGAGAATGGTAAAGGTTAATAGAACCAACTATAGAGAAAGAGTATTTTCATAGTCGACCATGAGTGGCTACATTCGTAAGAAAGATTTTGTAGACTCTATTGGTATAGAAAGCTATTCAGCATGCGGAGATTTCGTGGGTCCCGTAAAACAGAAACAAATCATGTCACTTCCTGGGTTCCGAACTAGCTAAGGTTGTCGTGAGGTTGAAAGCCCCACTTCAGTGACACCCCGGCGAGAAGGTTGACTGGATAGAAATAACATTACTGAAAAAAAAACTTAGCCAAAATAAGGAAAGAAAATCCAGAATAATGCTACTAAGAAACATGTTAATATTATTTTTTATCAAATAGACTGAACTGATCCAGAAGGATGGACCAATAACTAAAATCTAAAGTGCTTCAGTATAATACTGTCTGGTAAATAGTGCTCATTTAAAATCTTTATTCAAATTAAACACACTTTACCAGCAAATTATAAAATAATGCAACACAATTTCCGGCGTGGCAACCTCTTTGACCCACCTCTGACATGAAGTCTACTCTCATAGGAAATATTTCCATATAGAGTCTTACCATATTGAGTAGATCTGTTTTCAAAAAGGGTCTTCATGTGTAGGAAAACAACTGGAAGTCACAAAGACTGTTTGCCTTGTACAAAAATCACATCAAATCTACCAAGTGTATCAAGTCATCTTAACCCATTTATGCCAAATGAACTCTTCTATCTTCACTCTTGGGAAAATAAGGGATTGCCTAGTTACTTTTATGGGACGCTTGGCATTAATGGGTTAACATTGCTTTTAGACTATCTTCAGTGACTGAATATTTATTCTTATCATCCAGTTTGATAAACCACTAAAATACAACCAAAATAATATCATGACTATAAAGGCTGGTCACAAGTGACCAGCCTTTATAGTCATGAGATTATTTGGGCTTTAGTTAAGAGGATGTATCAAACAGGATTATAAGAATAAATATTTTGTCACTGGAGACTGGAACCAGTCTACATTGCTTTCAACGATATTTCCGTTATACCATAACGGTGTCTTCGCTTAGAATGCGATCTCTGAAACTTCATTTCCCAAATACATGACGAAATATTAGATTGCTGTCTCTGAAACATCATTTCCCAAATACATGGCGTTCTAGTAGAACGCCGTCTCTGATACACCACTTCCCAAATGCATGCCGTAATATTCCACCCAGTCACATATTGACGTCACTCTCATAGTGCTGCCGGCCAAGAGAAAAAAGTGTCCGGGGCCCGCGCACAAAGCTAACGTTTTATCAACATACTGCGATGTTTTCGTTTCAGGACGATTCAAACGGATTGGATTTCTTAAAGGGTCAGACTAAAACAATTACAATTAACTTTACATTACAATTACAATTAACTTTATTTCGGCATTAAACATTATAGAATGTTTCTAGCCTACATCAGCAATATAAACAATGAAAACATGAAAACGCCGAATTTTCTGTTGAATTCACCTAATTGCTGCATGATCAGCTAAATTGTCCTAAAACGTTGAACTGTTAAATTGCTGATAGAATTTAATTATCGTTTAAATAATTTGTTGTATATAAATATTCTTTAGATTTATGTTAAAATTATTTTATTGCTACAATTTAGTGTTTAATTGGCTTGAAATCTACCAGCGCCTCTTGTTTTCAACAATACGCTGATCTTGTATAGCGGTATAACACTGCCACTTTTTGTGACTCGCAATGAAAGCAGATATTTTGTTTTGTGTGCTGAAATGAGTCATTAAGTTTTCTTTTAAAATTAATAAATTTGTATTATCAACATCTTTCCAAAATTCTGAAATCTCAGTACTCTCGAGGAAACTTTTGCTGTATAACAAACTTCCCTAAATCTCCCCGAAAGCCTTTTGGAACCTACCATATGTATGTAACTTATACTGTATATAAAGTGTTTTAAAATATAAAGATCAAGTGATGTGCCATAAAATATCACCAATGTTCTTTACTCAGCATTTCAGCAATTCAGCGTTTTAAACCATTTCTGCTGATCAATATGTCGCTAAATTCAGCAGAAAGTCCAGCATTTTAGTTTGCCCCGAACAAAAATTCTGTATCAGCCCGAAACGGATGGACCTCGGGAGATGGGCCGATATTTATGAGGAAGAAAACAACGTGAAGATATCGATTAATCGCTAAGCACGACTGAAAGTGGTCTACCGAACTATTATACGAAATGGTTTCCGATAAAATATGATGGAACCAGAAGACCATATATCCATTATTCAATTGATGTAAACAAGACTATTGTAAAAGTTCGGCTTCCTTGAAATATATAAAGCTTGTCTTTGAGGGATCTGCGAGAAATTTAGTCTCAAAGTGAGAAAAAGTATATTCTGGCATGTGCGCCCAACGAAGACTCTAATCAGACTGCGCATCCGCGAAGTCTGATTAGAGTCTTCGTTGTACGCATGAAGAAACTTGGCACCCTGGGCTATCCAAACTGCGCGCAGTGAAGATTCTGATCACTATGTGAATGTGCAGGCTGATCTGAATCTTCGCTGGGCGCACATATCCGAAGGACGTTGCGGCTCATTTGATAGATTTAACAATTACGTTATCAAGTTCTGCTGGCGATAACATCGATAACATATAGCCAAACCTCTTTATACCGACACTCGATACAACGACAAAATTCGTTATACTGACAATTTGACTTGCACGGAAACCCTCTCTCAAGAAATGACATTTAATCAGAAATTATACAGGAACATTACTATTCAATACTTCAAGCAACATATGTTTTGGATATTTGTTAGAATCGCCTCACCGAGGCGATTCTAACAAATATCCAAAATATGTGTTCTATGAAGAAATAAGAATTAAATATGGCATTTGTTGCATATCATTCTGCTCATTAAGAATTCTTTACAACGGCAAAAACATTTTGATAACAATCTTTGAGAACAAATACTGTCGTTGTAAGGAGGGTTCATTGTAGTTCGTAACATGACAAAATGGGCGACCCGGGAATAACCAAGGAGCAATGGTTTATACAAGCGGACCGCGAGGATCCTGATCAGATTGTGCGGATGCACAGGCTGGACTAAGTCTACGATGGGCGCACATGTCATTAGGTATATACATGTATTTCCCTATTTCTCGCAAATAGGGACCTTAGCGCATATGCCAACACAGAAGGCCAAGACCAACCGGAGGATCGCCGCGCCAGACGTACCTGATAATGTTAGCAAGACTGTATAATGTGTACCCACACCTCCACCCCCTACCCCTTCACACTGTTTCCATGTAATGTGTACTAAAATACAATGATATGCAGGGGGTATAGATTATTTGAAATTCCATAGTTCATGCTCTTTGTGGGTACTTGATGGCTCTTTCCCACTGGTTATGGAGAGAGTTACGAGATAAGTCGCGTAAAATATTTTAATAACTAATATGAGTTAACTAAAAATCGACCAATTTGATTGGCTGAACCGTAATAGTTTGTCAATTTGCACGTTAGCCCCAGTGACATCTGAACAATTTCTTTCTTTGCTGCTTGCTGCATTTCTGGAATGATAGTCTTTTTCAAGACAGTTTATCTCTGAGAAAGTTTAAAAAGGTCGTCTATACTTCAACATTTGTTTGCTCATCGCCCATTTACGTTTTGAACACCTGTGTTGCATTTTTTAGTTTGCAATGCAGCGTTACGTATCGACTGAATACCGTATTTACCCTGGCCCTGAGGTTATAAAACTTTTTTCATGCTCAACTCAGCTGAGCATGAAAATTTCTCTGCTCATAAATATGAAAATGCCAACTATTAAATTTCTCTGCTAATAAATACGGAGTGTCTATTGACAAACGTTTGTCAATAGCACAAAGTCGGTAAAAATGCTATTGACAAACGTTTGTCAATAGCACAAAGTCGATAAAAATGCTATTGACAAACGTTTGTCAATAGCACAAACTCGGTAAAAATGCTATTGACAAACGTCTTTCAGATTTCAGAGTCGAAATGCGAAAGTTTTTTTTTCTATTTCTTTCAAAGATTTCTGTTTTTCCTGTCTTTTTTGAAGAGCGGTTTGAATTAACGTTCGACTGGAGCCATAGATGATGCGGGTTTGGCCCACCGGTTCGCGGCCTCTTTCTGTGGAAAGACATTCCGCCTTCCGCTGGTTGGTTTGATTTGAGATTTAATGTCCCCGTCAACACTGAATATTTTCATTTTGCTTCCAATTTTATGGGACTTTACATGTAAGGCATCGTAGGAAAGAAATGACATCGTAAGATCTGTCACCTAATGAAACCTATAGAGTTTATAAGCATGGACAGTCCTATTTGCACCGCTTAGCCCGGGCAGGCTTAATTCTTTAAGCGGTTTAACCGCAAATTTTGTGCTGTCAGTTTCAGTTCTCCGATGAAGCCTCGTGCAGCCCATCTATTTATTCAAACCCCGATGGGCGGGGCCGTCCTTCTGTTGATTCAGGGAAGACGACAGTATGATGAGCGCTTGGTCTAAGCTTGTTGAGGAAATATGATATAAGTATTATAAATGTCACTTAAATGACCTAAAATGTGATGACTGGGACGTATCTTGTATCCCATAGATCAACGTTTTTCTTTCTTAATCTGATTCTAATTCGTTATGAAGATCAAAGAACAACGATCAAACAATAATCAAATGGTTATGATAATAATTTTTGCACATCATTAATCAAAACGATGCTAATACCTTTCTTCAATAGCCCTTAATTGGTATTAACGTTGCTGATACCTTTCATAATTAACCATTAAGAGTACTATTTCGCAGCTTGTAAAGAAAATTGTTTCATATTTAAAAGATTAAAGTTGTGATGCCGACTTTTGATGTTCTTCGGAAATTTACATAAATCCGAATTTCATTGGGTAAAGACCCCAGCCACTTGTTTTCAAGCTTCTTTTTTTTGTTAGATATTTACCAATCAAAAGTTGCAAAAGAAAAAAAACAAAAGCCCATATATTTCGATTCGCCCATTTTTCGGGACATTAAAAGTGAATGTTCTTTATAACATAGCCATATTAAATGTATTCTTAAGTATTTCCTTAAAAAATAAATAGTGTATAACAGTGATAAATAACTTATGCTGGATTCTTGTTAGGATTGTGTGTATTTCCTTGTATAATGAAGTAGTGTAAAACAGTGATTCTTGTTTGGATTGTGTATTTCCTATATATTGAAATAGTGTAAAACAGTGATTCTTGTTTGAATTGTGTATTTCCTAATATATTGAAATAGTGTATAATTAGTGAAATAAAATGGCAAATCTTATCATAGGTAACTCACAAGTGAAATACTTTGAAAATTACATTAGTTTAATGGACACAAAATGTGAATCCTTTTCCGGATGTTTGATAGAGGACCTGTTAAAGGAATCCTCAGTAAAGAACCTCATTCCTGAAACCCAGGTGGTAGCCGTTTTGTGTGGTATCAATAATCTGCCTAGGGACGACTCAGCGACCGTCATTGACAAGTTCAACAAACTCTTCGACGGCATTCTTGAACTAATAGTTGGCATTTTCATATTTATTAGCAGAGAAATTTTCATGCTCACTTATGTTTAGCAAGAAAGAATTTACAATTTTTAGTAATTTGAAATTTATTAGCGGGAGAAATTTCATGCTCAGCTGAGTTGAAAAAAAGTTTTATAAGCTCTGGGCCAGATTACTGAAACACCCTAACTTCTTACTACACTTTTCTTGTGTCTGAAACAGCTAGCTGACTAGCGCCGTATCCTGTGGCGTCTGATCTGGGTCTCAACTGTTTGCTCACGCCTGTCTGTCCAAATACTTAAGGTCAATACGGTATCAAAGCCAGTCTTCGCGAAAACTGCAGGACTGTCAGACAAAACCGGCAATTTTTTGTTTTGTCCTGCAAAAATTTTCGGCCTGTCTGACAGTTGTCCTGCAAACTTTCAATTGCCAAATTTTAATAATAGACATATTTTAAGATTTATAAGCAAAATAAATTCCATGCTCAGCCGAGTTGAGCATGAAAAGAAAAACATTATAACCTTGGGGCCTGGTTAAGGTCTTCGCTATCCGCCACTAAAAGTCTGCAAAAGTCAAATGTTGTGTATAAAGTAAGCATTTTGACCAGACTGCACGGAAAGCAAAACCTGACCGGTCATCAAAGAGTGGCCCAACGGTGCAAGTGCCAAGGCGACTCTCGGAATTTGCTGCATTAATTACGTTTTTGATTTTCCTAACAAAATATTTAATTCCATTAAACTGATCGGTTTGGAGTACAATGTATACTTTTGCAATATGCAAATGTACTTTTTCACTTATATAAACAAGACCTCTTTCTCACACATCATAAGTGTGCATTGTTATAAGAGCTAGTCGAGGACCCACGCATCATATACGAATGCCCAAAACAGCATCTGTCTCCGCGACGAACCCTCTCTTTTCGTCGATATATTCTTCATTTTCCATTGATTTTGTAAGTGGACGGCGAATGTTTAAATTAATGGCATTTTCATCACGAAAACATGCCTATATAATTTTGACCCCCTTAAAACCCCACTCTATATGGTAAAGCTGGGGTTTACCGGGGTATACATTATTTTTCTTATTTCTGCTCAAAAACACAGATTGCGGGTCGAGGCGGTTCTAACGAGTATCCGCAATCTATGTTTTGAGCAGAAATATGAAAAATATCAGAATTTTTTATCTGAAAATTTTCATTTTTTGGTGGTTAAATTTTCAGTATATTTGAATAGGCATGCTTTCGTAATGTGACCATTTTCTTGCGCTATTCATCTTTTTGTTATTCTTACTCCCTTACTTGGAATCATACGTTCACAGCTGTCAATTTCATAAAATAAAAAGGGACAAAATACTGAACTGACACAAATTCATTTACATTGTTTTTATCAGGTAAATTTTGAATCTACTGCTTTCATTTAAGAAAAGCAATACACTTTCCACTTTTAGGGGAGTCAGATCTATCAAAATTGTACTGTCAAAAATCTGAAAAAGGATGTACCCTGAATGCAACGAATTTGCTCCTAAAGGGAACACATTCTTTCCTTTTAGAGTTGGTCCGTTTTCAGAAGTGGCCTGGTGAGGAAAAAAGCAAACAAGAAGTCACTCAAGTTGTCTCCCATGCAAACAATTACGTAAAATCTAGAAAGTCTGTCCGGTCCCTATACACGATATGTAGATCGTTACGGTTACCCCAAGATGATACTGAAGCTTAGAGAGACAACAGCGAACCTGTTTGTATGTTTCTCCTACCTATCTCTCGATAAATTCTGTCATTTCTGATCATTGTCTCAGGGGTTGGTGAGTGGGTAAATTTAGAATTAGCATGTACATAGCGTGGTAAGTGTTCAACCAAAAATGGATGGCTCAGTAAAGATATTTACAAGCAGCAAGGAGGGACTTAAATCCCTCTGTAGTCTCAGGTGTGACTTCACTAGGAGATTGACTAAAACCACTGTGGTATAGTCCTGGGAAAGATTAACTAATCCAAGCCATCAGTGTAAGACAGACACCGTAGTATTGTAAGTTTTTAGATGCCCCCCCTTCGTTTCAAACCAGGTGTCAGTGTCAAATATTTAGATAGAAAGGGTCCGAATATGAATCTTATGGAAGAAAGCTAGAGAGGTGTCCTGCCGACGGGCTTCCAGTGTTGGCCACCTCAAACCATCCAGCACGAACATCACAAGCCTTGCAAGTATTTCGCCAAACGCCTATGTCCATCGGGTCACAGTCCTCTACACACCTCTCTGTTTGAAGGGACTGCGTTTCTGAATGAGAATAGCCTCATCGAGGCAATTCTAATGAGTACACTCAACATACCATTATTGTATAGAAGATCGAAAAGTCTTCCCTAAATCATCTCCATTTGCTTTCTGGCCTGGAACCATGGTTGACCCTCAATGGCTCGAACTACAAGGGTCTCGAACAAGTTTCAATGGTTCAAAAGATGTTCGAACCACTGAGGTTTGACTGCACTTAGAACATGAATATTGTTTTCGTGGAAATATTGTTAATGCTCTAATACAGTGTAAGGTAACGTTCACTTGAACAGTTTTGGGTACCATTACTTTGTTTTCTGGGGTTAAGTTTAATCACATTTTACTGCTAAATTATTTTACTAACAAAGTTTCTGAAAGGTGAAAATCAGATTCTAAAAGGAATCGTCCTTGAGAGCAATTAACATGGTCGTCTGAAGTACCAAATTTTCTAGACCAGGCAATCTAGGTTCGGCCCATATGCCCCCATCAATGACCTTCATATAAGTTTGGAATGGTCTCAATGATCAGAAAATATAAACTACCGTATTCGCCCTAATTACCACACTGTGCGCTTAAATTTTTTTCTTTTCTTTTTTTTTTCAAAAATCACTAGATAAATTTGCAGTAAAATATTTTCCTAATACGGGTATACTTTAAAGAAAGATCAGCAGAGAACTTCATGAGGGCGTATTTAATGATACTTACGCAATATTTTTTCTGACTTTCCTTTTAAAGGCATATGTTGTTGGTACTTATTTGAATTGCCTCGACAAGTCGAGGCAATTCAAATGAGTACCAATAACATATGTCTTTATAAAGAAGTGGATAAAAGTTCACTGACTGTAATCTAAAGAGAACTGAAATGCTTGACTGTGCCTTTATAGGAGATGTGCGGTAATCAGGTCGATTACGGTACACTATATATTGAAGTACGGAGAAGCTTTTTACGGTCGCCAAACGGCACTAAGACCAGTTGTAGTAAAAACAAAAGAGATCATATAAAGAATGATCCTTCAGAGCAATGAACACATAAAACTGAAAACAGCTTTATTGTCAAGTTTTCAGGGCCAGCTAGCTAATGTCGGACAAATAGGCTTCATCAGTAAACGAGAATGCGGGTCACTGTATCTAGTTTCCCAGATTACTTCTTTTCTTGTATAAGTTCCTTGTTTTACAAGGGACCAATCTTTTCAAAACATTTTAGAAACAGGTCCCTGTGTTAATAACGTCATTACAACAGTATACAAAAGTTCTGGGCCCAGTTGTTCAAAACTAACGACGTCGTTAGTTAACGTATCGTTAAAACTTTGATCATAAAATATGGCATATATGCTAATATTTTTGCTGAAAAAAATGTGAGTAGCTTTCGCATTTGGAAAAGCTACTCACATTTTTTCAGCAAAATACCTGTGAATTAGATATTGTACTTACTAGAACAGTTAACATTTTGACCACTAATGAGCTCGTTAAAGTAACGATGCTTAGAACAACTGGGCCCTGATAAAAAAGAAGGAAATTAACAATGCATGAAATTCAAAATTTCTAAGAAACGGTTTGTTGTTTTAATAATATGTGGGACGAGTGAGAAGATTTCGTCATTTTCGTCAGTGAAAAAGTACAACAGAACTGTAAAGAAAAGAGAATGCATTTCTTGTGGTTTATTTATACCCTGATGGCAGTATTAACGACAATGAAGACAATATTTACCATTTTAATATAGCTAGCGCTTTCAGCTCTCAAAAAACGAATGATAACATTTAAAATATAAACCCAATCTACCTTGTATAGCCTAATTATTCAGATAGAGAGGAATGAGCAAGCAGTACCGATCCACATCAGTGTGTACAGTGTTTACCATTCATCAAGTATTTTTTTTTAGAAACATCAACAGGAAGAAAAATGGACTTGTTCAAGTTTAACCCATTGTAGACTGAATAGACTCTCCAGAACTATGTAATGGAAGAGTCCAATTTCAATTTTAGGCATGTCCGGTAATGAGATTTATATATTCCTAGAGAAAAATGGCTAAATTATTTGCAAACAGTGGAGACCCTGATCAGACGCCGCGTTCTGCGGCGTCTGATCTGTGTCTGCACTGTTTGCTAATTACCCTTTGTAGGGATGTCCGGTTTGGTATAGTTTTAAGGTGTTCGACACATTATACACAGCATGTCAAACTTATAAAACAAAAGTATACGTTTTGATTTATATATTCAATAAATATGTTTTAACCTTCACTTGAAATCCATTGATGTATTTAATATAGATAAGAAAATATGTAAATTACCATAATTCCGATTACTAAGTACTTATTAAATATATTAAGAAGTCGATACACCTATAGTAAATTGATTTTATTTTAATATCATCATTCAAAATTATTAGTTTGTTTTATATGTATATTTCAGAAATCTTGTTAAGGAGGTGTATTGGTGATAATTCTGGGATAACTTTATCCCGTTCTCTATAAGAAAAAAAGAAAAAAAAAGAAAAAAAAACACATGCTGTGGGTACCCATTAAAAGCGCATTGCCCTCCATAAAAACATATGTTGTGGGTACTTATTAGAAGCGCCTCGCCGAGGCGAGGCGCTTCTAATAAGTACCCACACCACATTTTTATGAAGAACAAAGAAGAGGATAAAAAAGCGAGGCTCTTCCGTGAAGTGGTTCTTATTTGTGCCCACAACATATGGTTTTTTTTATGGTGAAATAAGAAAACATATCCCATGGTATCACAAAAAGCTCTTCCTTAACAAGCCCTCTGTCTTTTTCTTAATGTTTCTCTTGTTTTCGTTTTATCATGTTCTAAGGTTAACTAAATAAGCATTCATACTTACGTCCAATTTTTTATATGCTGTACGTGTATACGGTCATGGAATATTTGGAATTAAAATTTGTTTAAACCAATGAGTTACTAAACTTACTTCCTTACTTACTTTATCGTGTTTACTGTGCCCTTATTTATTACTGATCCGATTTGTTTACCACGCAAAAAGATACACGTGACCTCTAGTATAAATACGGCTTCCAAGGCCCAGATCAGCATGCGCATCTCTGTAGTCTGATCAGGGCCGTCGCTGTCCCTTTCATATTTTTATTATAATATATATATATATATATATATATATATATATATATATATATATATATATATATATTATACCGTAAGTACTGGGACAGATAGGCCTTTGCAAACAGCGTTATTTATTTATGTTTGTTTTTGTCTGGTTTTGTTTTGCCCAGGCATATGTTTTTCCTTGTTATGTCTTCATTCTGAAAAGAGGGGTCCTTTTGAAAAAGAAAGCATATCAAATAAAGAAATAAATTCGTTTGTAACGGTAGTTTTTTTTTGTTGTTTTTTTTTTTTTTTTTTTTTTTTTTTTTGTTGTTGTTGTTGTTTTTTTTTTTTTTTTTTTGTTGTTTGTGTTTTTTTTTGTTTTTGTTTTTTTTGTTGTTTTTTTTTGTGTGTGTCTTTTTTCATATCTGTTTTTGTTGGTAATGTAAGATATTTTGTATTTGGTCAGACAGTAAAATATTTACAACATTCAAAAATTATTGTAGTATATACAAAACATTTAACATGCTGTCATGTTTATGTTCAATGTTGTACACATACATACCCGCGAATAAGATTCTATGAAATTCCGAATAATTAAGTGTTATAATTAACCTTCAAAGCGAATAAATTTATGTATATATTTTAATTTTAGAAGCAACCAACTCTTCAAATTCTGCAACCAATTTGCAATGAGAAGTAATGAATACAGAGGAACTATTACACATCCAAAGAAAAATATTAGAGTTTTAACAATACGAAAACACGCCTATTCAAACATATAGAAAATTTCACCTCCAAAACTGAAAATTTTCAGATAAAAAGCTCTGATTTTTTTTCACATTTCTGCTCAAAACATAGATTGTGGGCACTCGTTAGAACCGCCTCGCCGAGGCGGTTCTAACGAGTACCCACAATCTATGTTTTTGAGCAGAAATAAGAAAAATAATGTATACCCTGTAAACCCCAGTTATACTATATAAAAGTGGGGTTCCAGGGGGTCAATACTATAAAGGCATGTTTTCTTGATGACATTGCGATTTTTAATATAAGAAACCAATGGACTACATTTTGATATTGTTTACTTCTCAGGTTTTCTTTTAAGAAAACAAAATTAGAAAAAAATGTCATGAGAAAAGTGAAACCATTCTAAACAGTGACAATTACCTCAGGGAAATTTCAATGCAAAGCATCGGAATCCCAATGTATGGTCAGCAATCATTCATAGGCGTGAACATGTACAGCATTTCGTACAAGACTGCGTGTCTGCCAAGCAATGACTCAGATCAACCTGCGCAAATGCGCAGGTTGATCAAAGTCACTGCTTGGCGCTCTATGGGAAGCCAAACATCCAATCTTTCTGTAGACAGACAGCTGAGTTTCTGCTCAGAATGTATGGATATGCAAGCTGATCTGAGTTTTTGCTCGGCGTACATGCAATCTTGTTGGAAAATGCTGTGCCCCGGCTCAATTTATAGTTACTTTGCTCACCTGTATAATCCATCATGCGTGACATCAACATTCCCCCACGTGACATCCATTCGTTCAAGTAAGGCTGAATGTTTTGTGACTGAGACTGAGCCGCATGGACCTGTGCCATCTTGAAAGCATGTTCCGAGGGCGCATGAAACGCTGAACCATTAAGAGCGTGGTGTACGTGCGTCTGTGTGTGCTGTAAGTGACTGTGCCCTGAACCCTGACCGTGCAGCGCGTTCAAATACTGCGCCTGTAAAAGTCCTTGGATAGCTGCTGGGTTCGACTGAAGCATTGCTTGATGATGGGCGTTGAGAAGTCCGGGCCGCGGAATAAATCCGTTTTTCAGAAATGAGCGCGCTGACTGAATGTCCGGAGAGAGCCGGGACTCGGGGCTTGGTGTAGACGTATTGCTAGATCCGTCGGATGAAACACGCGGCGACATCTGGTTTGGGTTAACGTTAGATTGTGACGTCAAGTGTGTTGGTGACGTTTGCGGCGCACCGCCGTCTTTTTTCTTGGACAGTAATGAATCTATACTGAACGAACCTTTCATTGTCATTTAGAAATGATTTACAATACACTATAACACTTGATGATATAATTTAAAATCCTTCACAACGAATTAAAGTCATTACTTTATTACATTAAACGGAAACAACATTAAAACTCTTGTTTTCTTTCACAAATATCCCAGTTCTTTCTCGTAGCCTTCAAGTTTTCTCACTTTTTTTTTAAATCCAAAAATCGCCCAAAAGACAAATGGAACGATAAAACAATGATAAAAAGTGATCCAGTCTACAAAATTTCAATTTCTTATGTATTTCTTAATAGTATGAATCGGGTAGTCCCCTAAGTAAGCGTCACAAGTTACAAACGGGATCTTGTGATTTCAAATTGCCTAATATTAAACGGTTAACTTTATAAGATGTCCCAAACAGTTTCTGATTGGCCCTAACTATGTAAATAATAATGCTTCCGAATGAATTATGTTATCTATAACAAACACATTCAGCCAATCTGAGCCCCCGGAATATTTTATCTTAATTTCTAGTTCATATTTGGTATAATATGGCTAATCTTGATTGCAGCGTTAAGAGCTCCACAAACGGTGCAGCGGCGTCTTTTTACGCTTAGCACTCTGAGTAAAATTTTCAGCAGACGACATTTTGAAATATTCTTTCTGATTTCTTCCCAGAAAACTGGATTTGACATTTCATGCAAATTGTCTGGAGACAATTTGCATGAAATGTCAAATCCTGTTTTCCGGGAAAAAAAGAAAAAAAAATATCATCAATTTGTCGTCTGCTGAATTTGCCCAGAGAGTGGTAAAGGTTAATTAATTAAAGC
The DNA here is from genome assembly GCA_964016985.1 of Anodontia alba. Classification (NCBI taxonomy): domain Eukaryota; kingdom Metazoa; phylum Mollusca; class Bivalvia; order Lucinida; family Lucinidae; genus Anodontia; species Anodontia alba. Next base: position 45,491,307 of record OZ024831.1, read on the forward strand.
GGCTATGCATTAAGTTAATCCGCGGTTTTCAAGCTTTCTGAAGTCGTTTTAATTCTCTGAAAATTCATAAGCATCTTAAGTTGGGCCGGGCTCTTGAGCAAACACAGTGCTAATGAATCTGGGATCTTCGCATTCAGGGCGGTTGATTAATTTCTATTTAAATTGTCTGAATTTAATCAAATAAAGTAATCGACATAATACATGATAACAGTCTTAATTGTCTTTGTTACTTTAGACCCAGTCTGTTACCATACTTCACAATGCATATAGTTTATCACTCAATGTTAAATTCATTATATTAATTTCTCAGAATATTTGGTATGGTCAAAGTTTTGGCCAGAACGACTTGGTTTTATATTTTGTTATTTTTTGTTGAAATTGTTTTATTGATACTGTCGTTGTTGTTTTTAATTTTGCTTAACGCTATTTATTTATTTATTTATTTATATGTATTTTGTTTGTTTGTTCGTGTGGTTTTGGTTTGTTCAGTAATAAATGCATAAAAGTACAAATTATAAAAGCTGAATTTAAAGAGAAAGGGAAACTTTCAGGGAAACAACTCAAAATTATTTTCACTCTCTTTAGAAAAAAGAAACATATCTAAAAGGAAATTATTTGCTTCTACTCAAATAAGTAATATATGATAACAGTCATTGTCTTTGTTACTTTAGATCTAGTCTGTTACTATACTTCACACTGCATATACATCACGAAAACACGCCTATATAATTCTGACCCCCTTAAACCCCACTTTTATATAGTAAAACTGGGGTTTACAGGGGTATACATTATTTTTCTTATTTTGTTGAAAAACATAGATTGTGGGTACTCGTTAGAACCGCCTCGAAGAGGCGGTTCTAACGAGTACCAACAATCTATGTTTTGAGCAGGAATATGAAAAATATCAGAATTTTTTATTTGAAAATTTTCCTTTTTTTGGTTGTAAAATTTTCAATATATTTGAATAGGCGTGTTTTCGTAATGGTTTATCACTGTTTCAAGTTTATTATATCAATTTCTCAGAAGCTCTTTTATATAGTCAGTTTTACCAGAACGCCTTGGCTTTTTATGTTGTTATTTTGTTGTAATTGTTTTGATGTTGTTGTTCTTTGAATTTTGTGAAACGTGAACTTTTTTGTTTGTTAGCTCTGCTTTTTTTTATTCTTACTTATTTATTAATTTATTTATTTACAGTAAAATATGTATAAACATATTATAAAAACTGAACTTTAAGTGGAATTGATATACTTTCAGAGGTAGCAAAATTGTTTTTTGCTCCTTCTGAAAAGCGGGGCTACTCTGAAATTCAGAGGATGTTTAGTGTGCAGGAAATCCAAACAGGGAGTCGCAAAAGTTGTTTTCCTTGTAGAAAAAAGTTGGGCGGGGGGGTGGGGGGGGAGGGGGCGGATAGAAAATCTACCAGGTGTATCCAGTCACATTGAATTGTCTAAAAAGTAACGATTTGCACGGACACTTCGTTTATCATCATGTACGCAAAAATAAAGCGGTTGTATATTGATAATTTCAAAGTAGAAAGCTAAAAATATTTTCAAAAAAAAAAAAAAAATATTGAATTCACTACAAATTCAAATTTTCGAGAAATTTACGATTGTTACAAGGCGACGTTTCTTTTTGGGGTCAGTGTATATTATGGTATTCGCGTTTTGATATGGTCAAAGTTTTACCAGCACGACTTGATTTTCTTGCTATGATTTTCGTTACAGCTATTCTTTTTTATTATTATTGTTGTTGTTGTTTGAAAGCTATTTTTGTTTCAAATTTATTTATTTATTTATTTAGTTAGTTAGTTATAATATATATATAGTTAGTTAGTTAGTTAGTTAAAGTAACATTTTTTATTGTTTGTTTGCTGTTGGGTTTTTTTTTTTAAGATACATTTATTTGAAGTTATTTTTATTTTATTATTCATTTATTTTATTTTATTTATACATTTGCAGTAAACTATACATTTGCAGTAAACTAAAAAGGATTATAAAAATTTGAACTTTAACTTACAGTGGAAGCAACTCGTTCAAAATCGTTTTCGCTCCGTTCTGAAAGGCGGGCTACTCTAATAGGAAAGAATTTGCCCCCCCCCCCCCACCACCAACCCCTTCCCCCCTGGGCCCTTCTTTCCAATTAGAGTTCCCCATTTCAGAAGGGCCTAAGTGGAGCAAGTTTCTCTTGTTTATGATTGTGCCCTTTTTAGAAGTGACTTAGTCTGTAGGAAACCCAGACAGGAAATCACACACAAAAAAAAAAAAAAAAAAAAAATGATTCCCGCGTAAAAAATAAAAAAAAAAGCTACCAAGTGTATCCAGTCCCTTAAAGAAGTTTTGGGGCTACAGAAAAACAAAAAGAAAATACAGACATTTGACAAATGAGCCGCAACGTGAGAAAATGGACCTACGGACATGTGCACCAAGCAAAGACTCAGATCAACCTATGAAGGCTCAGTCTGATCCATTACGTAAACACGCCTATTCAAATATATAGAAAAATTCACCTCTAAAAACTGAAAATTTTCAGATAAAAAAAAAAACTCTGATATTTTTCACATTTCTGCTCAAAACATAGATTGTGGGTACGCGTTAGAACCGCCTCGTCGCATAGATTGTGGGTACTCGTTGGAACCGCCTCGGCGAGGCGGTTCTAACGAGTACCCACAATCTATGTTTTGAGCAGAAATAAGAAAAATAATGTATACCCCTGTAAACCCCAGTTTTACTGTATAAAAGTGGGGTTTAAGGGGGTCAAAATTATATAGGCGTGTTTTCATGATGTCGGTCATCCCTAGGTATTCCATGGATATATAAAAACATGACTCTACTCCTGCGGACAGAGAAAACTTTTATCAGGCTGCTCGGATACGCAGGCTGATCTGAGTTTTCACTAGACGCGCATTCAGGTTTAGGTTTTCAAAAGACCATAAGATAAATGCTTATCAGGGTACAATACAATAGTTCATGTACATTATATACAGAATCTTAAAATCGGGCAGTGGATATTTTTAACCCTTGTCCTGCTGAACCCGGATATACCTTGCTTTTGCAAACAGTGTAGATCCAGATCAGTTGGCTTCTGAAGAAGCCAACTGATCTGGATCTGCACTGTTTGCCATTAAATATGTAAATTTATATTAACAATTCGAATCAAGTAATCTGATTGGCTGAAAACTAGAAGTGGGTGTGGCATCTTAATTTATTCAGCAGGACAAGGGTGTAGACTAGACTAAAGCCAGACATGGGTTTTCGCTAACCGCTGTGCAACGCAGATAGAAAACGGCCCTTGGCATATGCGAACAGCGAAGGCCCAGGTCAGTTGTAGTATCCACTGATTTTGTAAGCGGGTAATCTGGTTCTTCGTTTCCAGATGTTCTCGTTTTGGAATTCATGTTGCATTTTGTAGCATTTTCAGGTTTTATGTTAACCAATTCAAGTAAATTACAATCAAACTTCATCCAGAAAACATGGAAATTTGTAATTTGTATGATTTTGGCAATGACTTCCGCTAGTGCTTAAAAGGAATTAATGAATTTAGGAACATCTGAACGTTTCAGAAACACACACACACACACACACACACACACACACACACACACACACACACACACACACACACACACACAAATAAAAAATAAATTAAAAAAATAAAATAAAATCAGTATTCTGGTTAAGGATATGTATTGCTTGAAATCAACAATTTCCAAAAATCAACAATTTCCAAATAAGGTCAATTCAATGAACTTTATCTAATGACGTGACAGTAACCATAAAAATGAAATACATACCTAGTTACATATCAGTAATATGAGCTACAAACGACTGCGTATTATCAATACTCCAGGTGCAAAAAGACAAAATAAAAATCTAGTCTATGCAGCAATACTCCAGGTGCAAAAAGACAAAACAAAAATCTAGTCTATGCAGCAATTGCGCGCTGAAGCCTGAAGTGTTTTCGAAATAACTAGGAATGACAGTTTTTGCTGGTGATTTAGTTTGCATGGATTTTTTGGCCCTGATTAAACATGTCTTATCATAAACTTTTCGTTTTTCCTGTTTCTGGCTATTTTCTCAAATATTTACCCTAAAATTAAATTTACGACCAGAAATTAGCCTGTCCTATGTCATTTCTACATAAAGTAAAGTGTTGTTTATTTATTTATTTATTTATTTATTTATTATTTATTTATTAAAATACGTTTTGTTTTTCTCCACTGAATTTTGATTTTGTATGTGTCATTGTGAAAATTTCAAAATTTTTGAACATGTGGAACGCCTCCACTGTCAATTTTGCCTAATTTGCAACCATTTTGACTACGTGGAGTGGTGTATGAAAATATTGTATTTACAATAAATAAATAAATAAATAAATAAATAAATAAATAAATAAATAAATAAATAATAATGATAATGGTACATACATTTCAAACTTATTCTCATAAGTAAAGCAGCAGACATAAAAAAAATACTGTCTTAAAGAGCAGCGTAATCATTTTCAAAACAATGTGCTGTATCTACATTAAATAAGTCATCACGAAAACATACCTATATAATTTTGACCCCTAAAACCCAACTTTTATATAGTAAAACTGGGGTTTCCAGGGGTATACATTATTTTTCTTATTTCTGCTCAAAAACATAGATTGTGGGTACTCATTAGAACCGCCTCGGCGAGGCGGTTCTAACGAGTACCCACAATCTATGTTTTGAACAGAAAAATGAAAAATGTTCGAATTTTTTCTCTGAATATTTTCATTTTTTGTGGTAAAATTTTCAGTATATTTTGAATAGGCGTGTTTTCGTAATAATTGTTTTCTATATGTGTTTCTCTATTGTTATATTAGTCAACTATTTTCAAATAATTGAAAAACGTCACTTTTAGCATCTGAAGTCATCAGCGTTAGTCTTACGTGTCGTTGTTCTAAAATAACTAAATGATGTCCAATAAGACTGTACACAATGTTAAAAGTGCCATTTGAAAATAGTCTGACTGGTTGCTAGGAATGAATTAAATGTATAATCAAAACGTTTCTTTAGTTTAGAAGTGGTTTATTCATTACTGAAAACCGCAAAGCTTTTGCACAATAAAGTCACATGAATGTCTACAAAAACTTTTAATTAATTAGACTTTAGGTACAAAGTCAGCATTTTACTACAGTCGAACCTCAATGGCTCGAACATCTTTGGGACCATGGAAATGTGTTTGAGACATGGGTAGTTCGAGCCACTGAGGGTTAATCATAGCATCAGTTCAGGAAGCAAATAGCGATAATTAAGGGAAATCTTTTCGATTTTCTACACAACGATTGTATGTTGAGTGTACTCATTAGAAATTAGAAAAAAAATCCTAAATATTCGTTTTCTTGAGCTATTGGAAGAATTTTGTAGGGACTGAAAAAAAGAGTTCGAATCATCCACGGTGAACGAGCCATCCGTGTTCGAGCCATTGAGGTTATACTGTACATGTATATTGTATTTAACCATTATACATATGTATTCCAGGAACTATATATGAGATATTTTGTTCAGTTTCTTACATTACGAAAACACGCCTATTCAAATATATAGAAAATTTTATCTCCAAAAACTGAAAATTTTCAGATTAAAAAACTCTGATATTTTTCATATTTCTGCTCAAAACATAGATTATGGGTACTCGTTAGAACCGCCTCGACGAGGCGGTTCTAACGTGTACCCACAATCTATATTTTGGAGCAGAAATAAGAAAAATAATGTATACCCCTGTAAACTCCAGTTTTACTATATAAAAATGGGGTTTAAGGGGGTCAGAATTATATAGGTATGTTTTCGTAATGGAATTTCTTATTCTGCTGACATTTAAATTAAAATTTCTCCACTATCGGTTGATATAAGATTATTTTAGAAACACCCTGTTTGAATGCAGTTGGTTAAATGTTTACATGCAGATAAACAATACAATTCAGTTACTGCAGCGAGTGACTTTCAGGTAGTTTTATGAGGAGGCGACACGTAAAAAGTCCTTTATTGTTTTATTGAAACATTATCGCATAATTAAAACCCAATTACGTCATTTCCTCTATACTAGGCACCTGTTCACAGGTGGCGTCCATAAAAGATCCACTCGGTGACCACTCGAGCCACTTCATGATCCTTCATTGGACAGCAAATACGAAGTGATCGGTGGTGACATTTTACTTGAGAACCAATCAAATAAACGCAATGATACGAAGCGCCTGGGAAATACTGGAGAAAAGCACGCACGCACGCAAACACACACACACACACACACACACACACACACACACACACACACACACACACACACACACACACGTTGATTTCAATATCCGCATGGGAGACTTTTAATTACCTCCAATTTCCAATTTATTACGTCTATCTCACCTTTATATTACCTGAAATAAATAGTTATATAAATAAACTTACTAATCGTTACGAAAACACGCCTATTCAAATATACAGAAAATTTCACCTCTAAAAACTGAAATTTTTCAGGTAAAACACTCAGATATTTTTTAAATTTCTGCTCTAAACATAGATTGTGGGTATTCGTTAGAACCGCCTCGCACGGCGAGGCGGTTCTAACGAGAACCCACAATCTATGTTTTCGAGCAAAAATAAGAAAAATAATGTATACCGCTGCAAATTCCAGTTTTACTATATAAAAGTGGGATTTAAGGGGGTCAAAATTATATAGGTATGTTTTCGTGATGGCCTTAAATACTCTTATAACTGTTTCGGGTTCTCCTTGAAATCCATCTTATTTTCTCTCTTTGTCCTAGCTTGATCTCCTATACCCTTCTTGTCTTCACTTCTTTACTATATACCTTAGACTGTATCATCTCTTCTTATTCATCACGAAAACACCCCCTTAAACCCCACTTCTATATAGTAAAACTGAGGGGTATACCTTATCTTTCCTATTTTCTAACGAGTACCCACAATCTATGTTTTAAGCAGAAATATGAAGAATATCAGAATTTTTTATCTGAAAAGTTTCATTTTTTGAAGGTAAAATTTTCAGTATATTTGAATAGGCATGTTTTTCGTAATGTTATAAATGATCCAGCTTTCATAGAATAGAGAATTTTAATCTACTTTCGTATGTATGTGCTATTGTGATCACAGTAGAATCTAGTTTTATGATTTGTTAGAAGACGAATTCATATAAGTCGCAAGGCTTTTTTTTTTTTTTTTTTTTTTCGAATCCCATTTGTATATTGATGTTTACTATTACATTACGAAAACACGCCTATTGAAATATATTGAAAATTTCACCACCAAAAAACTGAAAGTGTTCAGATAAAAATTTCGATATGTTTTTCTTATTTCTGCTCAAAACATAGATTGTGAGTACTCGTTAGAACCGCCTCGGCGAGGCGGTTCTAACGAGTCCCCACAACCTATGTTTTGAACAGAAATAAGAAAATAATGTATATCCCTGTAAACCCCAGTTTTACTATATAAAAGTGGGGTTTAAGAAGGTCAAAATTATATAGGTATGTTTTCGTGATGCATGTCATTATTCATGTCTGTTACCGATGATAATACAGAGAAAACTTATTGAAATTATTTACCTCTTTCGCATCATCATATTATCTGCAAATAAATGAATAAATAAATAAATAAATAAATAAATTGTATAAGGAATGCTTTTTTTCGTGAGTTACTCGTCGACTTTTAAAATTCTTGATAGTAGCATAATTATATTCATTCAGGAACACCTTACATTTTTTCGGAATTTTAAATTATGATTAATTTTGAATCATGTTTCGTCATTAATAATGCATAAGCAGGGCGGATCCAGCATGATTTCTTAGGGGGTTCGATTTGGTAAAATTGCCGTACTTACTCTATGTTTTCGGACAGATAGACCTGAGCAAACGTTGTAGAATGCGGCGTCTGATCAGGATATACATTGTTTGCCACTCATTCAGCAATTTTACACGCACTCACAGACAGTGAAATGGACTTGTTGAAGAAAAGTATAAGGTAAAGAGCAAGGGTAAATACGGTATTCCAAATTCCCATCAAATTGAAATTTTGAGTCAAAGAGGGGTTCGACCGAACCCCACGAACTCCCTCCCAATCCGCCCCTGATAAGTTTCAGGGAGCCAACTATTGTGACTTCGTCAGTTTCGGTCCTGCTGACGAAGTTCATTCTGAAAAGTGGTCTATTCCAAAAGGAAAGCATTTCTTCCCATTGGGACCATGTCCTTTTCCTTTTATAGTAGACCCCTTTTCAGAAGGGAGACAAAACAACTTTTACAGAGTTGCTTCTCCAGAAAGTGTAGTAATAACATGGAAACGAAAGACTCAAATCAACTTGTACATTCCCGCAGTCTGATCAGAGATTCATTGTCCGCATAAAAAAAAACAAACTTTGCATCCTTGGCTATCCAAAATGCGCACAGTGAAGATTCTGATCTGACTGCGTGAATGCGCAGTCTGATCAGAATTTTCTTTGGGCGCACACATCACGAGAACATGCCTATATAATTTTGACCCCCTTAAACCCCACTTTTATATAGTAAAACTGGGGTTGAAAGGGGTATACATTATTTTTCTTATTTCTGCTTAAAAATATAGATTGTGGGTACTCGTTAGAACCGCCTCGGCGAGGCGGTTCTACCGAGGTGGTTCTAAATGTGGGTACTCGTTACAACCGCCTCGCCGAGGCGGTTCTACCGATGCGGTTCTAACGAGTACCCACAGTCTATGTTTTGAGCAGAAATATTAAAAATATCAGAATTTTTTATCTGAAAATTTTCATTTTTTGGTGGTAGAATTTTCAGTATATTTGAATAGACTTGTTTTCGTAATGATGTCGAACTTAGGCACGGCTCATTTATTCATGTTACAGTAAGTTAACACATCTATGTAAAATGAATAGTTATATATAAATATTTCTACGAGGCGCTTCTAATGAGTACCCACAACTTATGTTTTGTGAAGAAATAAGAAAAATATTTACCTTTTACCCTCTTATCTCTAGCTATCAAAGCCATGGCACTTTCACCATACCATATAATATGGTAAATGAGAAAAATTTTGGTTAATAAGCACATTAAGATTGAGCTATGAAGTAGCAGAGGTGGCAAAAAGTACTGACCAAAATGAAAATCTCGTTGAAAAACAGCCAAATTCTGAACATTCCCGGACAGTATCATATATATAAAGTGTATAAGAAGAGAAATTCCATAGGTAAATGGGGCAAGTTGTATTACCTATTATATCTGTTTTTTTTTTTTTTTTTTTTGTTTTTTTGTAATTGAAGAGTTTCACTACGAAAGCATCCGAGCCGGTACGGAAATGAACGATTGTTTTCCAAAGCCGCATCCATGATAAAAAAAAAGTATCGACCAATCAAATGCTGGCGACAATCAACTGGCAGTAAATAAATTCTCAACATTTATGATCTATTCTCTATCGATAAGCATTGTTTAAACTTTCATTTAGCACTTCACTTTTGATTATTGGTTATTGCACGCTGTTGATATCTCCTTCTGAAGAATATAATGATAATATAATTTAGGTGAGAATTTTATGAAAGGAAATCGCCAGAGATTAGAGTGCGATTTACAAACATGAAGATCGAAATGTTTGACATGTCACGCTTTTGACAGAAATATGACGCTTCTGAAAGGGATAATAAATGGAGCGCGTTATACAGAACAGAACAGAAGCACAGAAGTGTTATTTTAGACCTAAGCATGCAAACTCATCGTCTATATACATGTATACAAAACATAACAACATGAGTTCTGGCAATCATACAATGAAGTACTGTATGCGATTATTTGATAATTGTCTTAGACTTCGCCCGTGGTAGTAGAATATCTGAGTATTTGTTATTGCTCCGGAAGCGTTTTCTTTTGAAAGGTCATAGACTGGTGCAGTGCTATATTTCCGCTATTATAACCAAGTTTTAGCTTCCACCAAAAAGCTTGGTCTACGCTTAGCACACAGTGTGTGCTACAGTGTGTGCTAAGCTCAGGCCAAGCTTTTTGTGATAGCAAAATAATACTTAGCCAAGATATGTATTTGAGATTCTACCAAAGAGACTTGCCATTGTTAACAAATTAATAACATTTTAATGATAAACCAAAAAAAAAAAAAAAAAAAAAAATGATCAGACTTTTATTATCAGACTAGCAGCTAGTAATGCGTACCCATGTTCTCTCGTAATGTATATAAGTCGTGATGTCAGAAACATACGCGCCAAGCGAAGATTCAGATCAGGCTGCGCATTGAGACTCGTATAATGAACTAAAAGGTACTTGAAGTGGCCGGGTGGTTAGCACTCCAGACTTCAGATCATATGTTCTCGGGTTTGAATCCTGCTGGAGGTGGAACTTATCTCATGACTGTACAGGGCTAGACCACTCGGATACTTCACCCATGTCTAGAACAAATTTCCATGGTTGCAAGATGTTCATTTGAGCTGTTAACCCCTGTCCTGCTGCACCCGGATATACCCTGCCTTTGCAAACAGTGTAGATCCAGATCAGTTGTCTTCTGAAGAAGCCAACTGATCTGGATCTGCACTGTTTGCCATTCAGTATGTGAATTTATATCAACATCCTGGATCAAGTAATTTGACAGGCTGAAACTTGGATATGGGCGTGGCATCTAAATTTATTCAGCATGACAAGGGTCAAAAGTTTGACTATACCCAGATTGATTGTGTTGGGGTTTAACTGTCACCGTTCCCCGGTTCGACTTTCACTGGATAAAAACAGATACACGAAGATGGTCAAAAGTCATGATCTTTATTTGCTGACGTCATAATAAAATGTGGACATGGATCATCACATCTGAAATTATATAAATAATTTCATATAATATACTAGCATGTACGATTTGCGTGAAAAGTACAAACTTATCACACTAAGCTCAAAATGGCAAATGCACTGGAGCATGAAGTCCGGGCATGCATATTAGGTGAAGTGTTAAGGCCATAAATGAATAAACGGTACATGCATTGTAAGTAGTAAAGATCAGGACATGGGACAATTGGAGGAAAGGTCAAGGAATAGGGATTAGGCCGCAAATAAAGTTTAGGAATAGAATAGAATATAAAACAAGAATAAGGACTGTTTTAATTTATTCCATCAAATTAAACTCGACCTATGACATTACAACACGTCAATCCTTGTGGGTCATTTTGTGTCGTCTCCCAGAGAAAGGGAGAAAAGAGATAGAAAGGGTAGTAGAGGAGATGAAAGAGAGGGACAGGGAAGAAAGAGGAACAAGAATGAAAGGGAAGAAACAGAAAAAATAAAAACGTTCCCTGCTACCATTACCTGCTACAAAGATAGCAAGCCTTGCCCAAACTGTATGTCAATATCAGTTGGACGCCTCGGTGACGTAAGATACTCGACACCTTCGCCACACCCGACCACCCCCAATGAACATAGAGGTATGTAGGGTTCAACATTATTAAGAGGTTTTTAACAATATACGGGCCACATTACGAACTAAGGGTCTTCCGTGCACATGCGAGAAGTGAAGTAAGGTGAAGTGAAGGCGTTGATGTGCTTGTGGAATCACGTGGTCTGATCAATGTCTTCGCTGCTTGCAGATTATATGTAATATCCAGGTTTCTTTCAGTAAAAATTCACGTCCTGGTGGCATCACGAAAACACGCCTATATCATTCTGACCCCCTTAAACCCCACTTTTATATAGTAAAACTGGGGTTTACAGGGGTATACATTATTTTTCTTATTTTTGCTCTAAAACATAGATTGTGGGTACTTGTTAGAACCGCCTCTCCGAGGCGGTTCTAACGAGTACCCACAATCTATGTTTTGAGCAGAAATGTGAAAATATCAGAGTTTTTTATGTGAAAAGTTTCAGTTTTTGGAGGTGAAATTTTCTATATATTTGAATAGATGTTGATCTGAGCTTATGCTTATATTACTTTACTTGTCCTATTTTTGGACAAATCCATAATGATCACCTGCTGGTGTGTCAACTTTTGGAAGAGTGGCAAACGGTGAAAACCTGATCAGACGCCGCGTCTTGCGGCGTCTGATCTGGACCTTCACGCTTTGCTCAGGCATGTCTCTCCGAATACTCATTCATGATGACACGAAGAAGTTTACGTATAATGCTGAGGACAGTGTTCAAGACAACTGCTAGAAACAAGTGTTCTATTCGAAGGCGCCGACCACTATTTCCTCGATTGCAATCTTTACAACACCCGAAGATTATTGCAAACAATATGCCAAATTCCAAACACTCTTAATAAAAATTTTGATCTCTAAACAAATGGCTGTTCGTTATTCGATTTTTAAACATACACACTAATCATTCTAGCACTTTTAAAATTCACCAAAGACACCAACAGATTTGACTAATTCTCCAGTCTTGTGTGCTAGTATGCCATATAGTTTGCTTTTTGTTCTTGCTAAAACCTAATATCAGCATATAGAAAAGTTTACACTGTTGAGGACCACTATTTCTTTTCCAAGTATGTTCTGTCTTCTATTTTGTTATGTAACATGTTTGTTGCCACCACTGTATCTTTAAATGAATGCATTTCATGCAGCAGGGAGAGGATTTTCTAATGTTGTTATAGCTTGTGTTCAATCCCTTTGTTTAACATGCAATAAAATAGGATTAATTTGTGAGAAGAAAATTAGCCGAGACACAGCATTTCCCACCAGAATGCTTGTGCACCCAGCGAAGACTCAGATCAGCCTGCATATCTATACAGTCTAAGCAGAACCGCTGATGTCCGTCTAAAGAAAGCTTGGAAGTTTGACTAGCCTTAGGGCGCAAAGCATTGACTCTGATCGGTCTGCGCAAATGCGCAGGCTGACCTGAGTCATTGCTTTGTGAACATGCGATCTTGAAGAACATGTTGTGCCCCATCTCAAATGGTTTAGTAGGAATGATAGCTCAAAGCAGATGCAATGCATTTTCTAGCAATATTTAAGCCATCGAATTCCAAACATCCATCCAATCAACGTCGAATCAGACCATATATGCGAAGTTAACGTCAAGTGCGAAAACCGTGCAGTGAAATTTAGATCTTCATTACGAACACATGCCTATTCAAATATATAGAAAATTTCCCCTCAAAAAAAAACTGAAAATTTTCAGATAAAAACTCTAATATTTTCATATTTCTGCTCCAAATATAGATTGTGGGTACTCGTTAGAACCGCCTCAGCGAGGCGGTTCTAACGAGTACCCACAATCTATATTTTTGAGCAGAAATAAGAAAAATAATGTATTCCCCTGTAAACCCCAGTTTTACTATATAATAGTGGGGTTTAAGGGGGTCAAAACTATATAGGCGTGTTTTCGTGATGTTCTAATTATTAAACACTACTGGACTATTGTTTGAGTGCATTTACTTGTTTAAGACAAAACTTAGACCTGACTGTGGGAATTCGACACTAGGATACGAACAGTTCTAAATCAGATCTGACTGAAGGAAATGGACTGGCTCCAGTCTCCAGTAACTAAACATATTTAATTCTTAAAATCCTGTTTTATAATCTACTGAAATAAAACCAAAATAATGTCATGACTATAAAGGCTAGTCTAGTGACCAGTCTGTATAGTCATGATATTATTTTGGTTTTATTTTAGTGGATTATCAAACAGGATTATACGAACAAATATTTAATCACTGGAAACTGGAGCCAGTCTATGATGGAAAGTACACGCCCACCACTCGTTGCCAACCTGTACAGTTGCCACACAGGCAGGTTTCTTTGCGACTGCGCTCAATCTGGAATATCCGCTCTGTTGATAGCCAATGATTCAATTCTTCTTCAAGCGAAAATTGAGGACTCTGATCAGACTACGCGGATGCAGAGACTGTTTCAAATTTAGCTAAGCGCACATACATGTCATACAACTGACCATTGAAGACAGGTGACAATACAAAAAAAAAACATTAAATACAAGTAAAACCTCGATGACTCGAACACCGATGGCTCGTTTGCCTTGGACGATTCGAACTCGTTTTGAGTCCCTACAAAATTCTTCCGATAGCTCAAGAAAACAAATATTTAGAAAAATTTTCATATTATATGATGAAATTGTATGTTGTATGTACTCATTAGAATCGCCTCATCGAGGCGATTCTAATGTGTACACACAACATATCATTCTTGTATAGAAGATCAAAAAGACTTCCCTACCTCACCATTTGCTACCTGATCTGGCGCCATGATTAACCCACAGGGGCTCGCACTACCCATGTTTCGAATAAATTTCCTTACATCACGAAAACATGCCTATATAATTTTGACCCCCGTAAACCCCACTTTTATATAGTAAAACTGGGATTTATAGGGGTAAACAGTATTTTTCTTATTTCTGCCCAAAACATAGATTGTGGGTACTCGTTAGAACCACCTCGGCGAGGCGCTTCTAACGAGTACCCACAATCTATGTTTTGAGCAGAAATATAAAAAAATATCAGAGTTTTTTTATCTGAAAATTTTCAGTTTTTGGAGGTGAAATTTTCTATATATTTGAATAGGCGTGTTTTCGTAATGATCCCAAAAAATTCCTTGATCCCAAAGCCATTGAGGTTTTACTGTATACAATAAAGCAGCATTTTGGGGAGTTTGAAAAGTGGCTGTTATAGGAAGATGGTTGCTAAGAGACAACTGTTCTTGGAGGCCCCGCTGTATTTACCCTCGTTAAGAGCCATCCCACCTGAATCTAATTTGAAAAAAAAGTATCTGTTTTGGTCTACAGGCGTGAAAGGGTTAGAAATTCGAGCCAGTGGCACATGACGTTTACACAACGTGGCATTAACGTCGATGCAACGTTATGACGATGTATCATTACGAAAACACGCCTATTCAAATATATTGAAAATTTCACCATTAAAAACTAAAAGTTTTCAAATAAGAATTCTGATTATTTTTTTGTCATATTTCTGCTCAAAACATTGTGGGTACTCGTTAGAACCGCCTCACCGAGGCGGTTCTAACGAGTACCCACAATCTAGTTAGAACCGACTCGCCGAGGCGGTTCTAACGAGTACCCACAATCTATGTTTTTGAGCAGAAATAAGAAAAATAATGTATACCCCTGTAAACCCCAGTTTTACTATATAAAAGTGGGGTTTAAGGGGGTCAAAATTATATAGGCATGTTTTCGTGATGTCAATCTTAATGCGACGTTATATAAACATCATTGGCCCGCTGGGATGCGCAGTTCTAAAACAACATAAGCAAATATAAGTTTCCGAAACACCAGTAATTCGTAAAATAGAAAGCAATTCTATACTTTCAAATGTAAAATAACCTATTAATATTTCCCAGCATTGTTACGAAACGCTGCGTAATATTTCTCCTTCCGAAATCCAAATTATTTTTATATTATTTTTGAAGAGCTGTCATAGGAAAATGTTGATCGCATTTGGATCTTTTAAGACTGCACAGTCTCTAAACTAGTAGAAGATGTAAATTTCTTTTAAACAAACTATTCGATTGGTTAACATGAAAAATGACGTATTGATGAAGACGGAGTAGGAATTGGTGAAATGGGGGATTATATTTTCATTATCAGGGAATCAATCAGCGCCTCTGCAAACAGAGTACCAATTCAATCTTTATTACCGATAATACGTTACAAGAAAAAAAAATCCAATCCAAAGAAGAGCCTGCCTTTGCTGGACAGATTATTCCTTAGCACTCTCTGGACTAATTCAGCAGACAACAATTTGATATTTTTCATAATTTTCCCGGAAAACAGGCTTTGGGGTTTCATGCAAATTGTAGGCAATTTGCATGAAATATCAAGGCCTATTTTCTGGAAAGAATAATATTTTTTTTTTGAAAATGTCGTCTGATAATTTTTTACCCAGCATGCTGAGCGTTAAGGAACGTTTTTGAATTACGTAAAGTTCGCTTCACTCTTTGAATTTCAGAAATCCATCAGGCTTTTAAAGACAAAGGAATTGCTGTGGAGTTTGCTCTTTTATTCTGCTTTCTTGATTATCAAGACTGTTTTCCACATTCCGTTTTTCGGTTCGATGCTCATGGAATTGTCGCAAGACAAAGTCACGCGCCCGGCTGCAAGTAAACCGGTGCAAGTGCACACGTTTTGTCTTTGCGCGCGTGTGCGTGTGAGTGTGAGTACACGCTGTACGTACTAGCAGCTTGTATGTAGTGTGGCATCAAATTGTAAGCCTTTTTATTGACAGACAGACAGACAAACAGACAGACAATACTTTATTTGAGCATAACTATACAGGCAACACGTTTGTGGCAACTGGTAACATTACATACAGTAACGGTGCTGCAGTTTCCATTGATGTTGCGCATGCGCTGATTCGTCTAGGGTTTACGTCATTTGCAAATGTTTTAACCCATTCCTGAGTATCTGAAATGAACTTTTACATTATTAACCCTTAAAGCGCCAAGAAAAACTGCATCTCTAAATGTCGTCTGTTTATGTCGTCTGCTGAATATTCTTGCAAACTTTTCAAACCTATTTTTGCATACAGGCAAACAGTGTGGACCCAGATCAGACTGCTCCTGATCTTGGTCCACACTGTTTGCAAAAATGACTTTTAAAATCACAAGCAGATGACAAAGCAGACGACAATTGTTGTGATTGGCGCTTTAAGGGTTAATGTTGTACGGATCCATTACCCACTTAAATGGTAGATAAAAATCGTATGGACCTCGTCAAGCGAAACAATGTCTTCGAACATGCGCAAACTGCGCAGAGCCAGATCATCCTGCTAAGTATTATCCAGGCATTTGCTCTCCATTCATGCATTCTGTAGTATCCAATGGTTCTGTTAGCAGACAGTGAAGGTCCTGATCAGACTGCATCAGGAACTTCGCTGTCCCTATATGCCCAAGACATGTTTTGGCATGGCGTGGCCCAATTATGGGAATATGTTAAATTGGTTCTGCGACTGAAAGTTGCGAATTTCATGGCAAATGGTGTAAACTTTCAGTGATAAAATGTCGTCGTCTTTGGCATATGATCTGGGCTTACACTGGGTTTACTGTTTGTAAATTTCGATTTATTTTTGTGACAAAAGGCATTGATGGATTAAGGGGAATGGATACACTATCAGAGGCGGCAACCTTTTCAAAATTGTTTTGTCCCCCTTCTGAAAAGGGGTTTACACAGAAAGGAAGGAATTTGCTCCCTAAATTCTTTCTTTAAGAGTAGACTCCTTTTCAGAAGGGACTTTGTGTGCGAGAAAGCAAACAGGAAATCACAAAAGTTGTCTCCCTTGTGAAAAATGGCAGGGAATTTATTAACATCAACTTTGTTTATTAGACCGCACGCTGAAAAATGGGAGGGAGTGGGGGTGAGGGGTGGTGGGAGTCTTTCTTATCCCATACAAATCAGACGGTACCCAAACCCGTACCGAAATTCTGGACAAAACAAAAAAAAAAAAAAAAAAAAAAAAAAAAAGAAAGAAAGAAAGGAAAAAAACGAAATATATCATTTCACATATTGTCTGCTGAAATTATTACCCAGCAAGCTACGCGTTAAAGGCTCTAAATAAAAATCTAAAAGGTTGGCTTTTGAAATAAATAACACACAAAGAACGAAAATCGAAGCCTCGGCTTTATTAAGTCTCATCGTATGCAGCAATGTCAGTTGCGAGACTGTATACACCCACTAGCACCGGCCTTAAGCTAAATGGGACGGAATGCGTATTAACGCTGGTATTCGATTCCTATGCGTTCTGTGTAGGTAAAGATCAGGCTGCACATCTACATGGACTGATGTGTTCTATTGCTGCCAGTCTATATACTCCGGCGTGTTCAATATTCTTTGAGCGAACATCGAAGACCCTATTCAGACTGCGCGGATGCACGTGTCGATCAGGGCCTTCGTTTTCCACTTGTAAATCAGATTCCTTTTTAAAGCTTAGCACTCTAGAGACACTTTTTCAGCAAACGACTTACTGAAATATGTTTCTTATTTTTTTCCCAAAAGGCAGGATTTGTCATTTCATGCAAATTGACAATTTGCATGAAATGACAAATCCTGATATGTGGGAAAAATAAGAAAAAGTATCACCCATCTGTTATCTGCTGAATTAGCTCAGAGAGTGGTTAAGGTTAAAGAAAAATCTTTATCCGAAAGGTTTGCATCTTTTTACAATGCTGTAAAGTAGGTCGTATTAGTTAAAGTACAAATGCTTACCCATTGGATATACATTTGTACCTGATAGATTCCCCACCATTTTTTACAAGAATGACAAATTTTGTGACTTCCTGTTTGCTTTTCTGTATACCAGTTCATTCCTGAAAAAGGGGTCTACTCTAAAAGGAAAGAATTTGCTCCCCGTGGGAGCAAGTTCTTTCCTTTTAGAATAGACCCTTTTCAGAAAGGAGACAGAGTTACCTCCTCTGAAATTGTATCAGCGTATACTCTTATCTAGATCTATGTAAGCTATGCCATTTTCATCCGCTCTCGCTCTCTCTCTCTCTCTCTCTCTCTCTCTCTCTCTCTCTACCCCACCCCATACCTCAATAATGTAGAACCCTACATACCATTGTTTTGGGGGGAAACACTGAGGTACATATAACATAACCTTGTTCCATTCGCACATTTCCAACAGTACAAACTTCACATTTTACTTCAGGAAATTAAGAAACAAAAATGGCGTCATTCTGATAAGATTTTAACAATGTTTTGGCCTGTCCAATTAATCTTTCAGTATATTCAATAACACAATAACATAAATTTTCTTGAAGAATTGCTAGTTCTTCTGTACAACACCTGTGAGAGATCAAATGAAGTATATATTATTTAGTCATCACTTTCCTTGTTTGTTATTTCTCAAATGATAATCAACCCTTTTCAGAAATAACGCTTCTTATCTCCTGCCACAAAACGTTTGATCCTCTAAGCAAGAAAATAAACCCTATGCCACAATCGAACAGCGACGGATCCAGCTCCGTCTGCGCATGCGCTCGGTCCGAGCAGGGCCTTCTCGATTAGTCAGTATAACCTAGAGTACCCGCTAATTCCGTAAGCGGGCAACGAAGGACCGGGTCAGACTGCGCACATGCGCAGTCTGATCCGGGAATTCGTTGCCCTTTTGAGGTATAAGGGCATTTCTTGTGTTATGGATCGTTTATAGTTTAATTGTTTGCTTTAGCAAGCAGTAAATAACTTACCTTTGATCTAAAATGGCACCTACAAGCTTTAAAACGTGATTATGAGAATGGTAGTGAAGTTTAAACGGATCACGGTAATCCATGGCCTTACAAACACTTCAGACTCCACATAGCATCTGCATGTGAAAAACAGAAATGGTGAGAAAATAAAAAAAAAATGCTTCGGACGTACATGACCGCCTGTACTTGAGAAACTTTGACGCTTAGCACTCTGGATAAAACTTTCAGCAGGCGACATTTTGAAATATGTTTTCCAATTTTTCTCAGAAAACAGGTTTTGACATTTCATGCAAATTAATTTACAAGACATGTCAACCCCTGTTTTCTGGGAAAAATAAGAAACCTATCATCAATGTGTCGTCTGCTGAATTAGCACAGAGAGTGGTAAAGGTTAATGTTTATCAAGTCAGGAAAATTGTTAGCAATCGCGACTTTTTTGAACAATTCAAAATGATTATTAATCGATGTAAAAGGACAGGATATGTACATATGCGACATCGTACTGAATGTTTAGTTGTTAACATCACGAAAACACGCCTATATAGTTTTGACCCCCTTAAGCCCCACTTTTATATAGTAAAACTGGGGTTTACAGGGGTATACATTATTTTTCAAGAACATAGATTGTGGGTACTCGTTAGAACCGCCTCGCCTCAACTTAAGAATAGCCATGATTAACCGAGGAAACCCTCGAGGCGTTTAGCTTTTCATTGTCTCCAAAGGATAAGGCTTACAGCAGCTCTCTAAAACATCTCATTTCCGCTATTTCCCATGATTGGCAGATTGGTTGTAAATAAATGGTGTACTCACAGATACACATAAACACTGGATACATTTTCACCACACATATACTGGTGTACTCACAGATACACAGATACACAAAAACACTGTCATGTTTTCACCACACATATACTGGTGTACTCACAGATACGCACAAGTCATATTTTCAACAAACATATGCTGGTGTACTCACAGATACACACAAACACCGTCATATTTCAAGACATATATCGTTCTTCGTCTACCCTTTCAACGGTTACGTGTAAATATATATTTTGCAACAACGAAAATTTATTGTTAGACTAAACATTTACTAACTACTATTGATTAGTTGAAACATTATTGCTGCAGAAGGAAAGCTGTTTTTCACAAAATAATGAAAAAAAAAAAAAAATAGGAAGCCAGAATGGATGCAAATATACAAATATGCAAGCCTTCCTAGAAAACTATTTAGATGCCTCGTAAGGCCGCTTAGTGTTAACCTTACTCTTAGTGTAACCTGTTAACACTATATAGCGTTGCAAAAACATCGCTTAGTGTTACCCGTTTATACTTAACATTGCAACTGCAACGCTTACTGTTACTCGTGAACACTAATCGTCGCAACTGCAACGCTTAGTGTTAAGGGGTGACAATAAGTGTTCGTGTTGTCAATACATTGTGCAATACCAACGCATAGTGTTAACTTTGTCAGTTTCGGTCTACATTGTTCCACTTGTTCGCTTCATGTTTTTCGAGTTCCTTTATCATTAGAAATTATTCCTATAAGAACCATAGGCATCCACGGGGGCATCTATTGCACATTGATGACAGTGCATTGTGATACTATGGCCAACCAAATAACCAAGTTACATATACGTGTGTGATTCTACAGTGATCTTGCACTTGCAGACTATCTAATCGATATCCATTATACATGTACGTTATATAGACATTATAAACTTTGTCTGTCAGTGATCTGGACCCAGTTGTTTAAAGCATCGTTAGCTTAAAGAGCTCGTTAGTGGTCAAAATGTTAATTATTTTAAGGTATTTTTTGCTGAAAAAATGTGAGTACTTTTTGCAGATGCAAAAGCTACTCACAAATTTTCAGCAAAAATATTTGTGTAAAGGGCATATTTAATGATCAACGTTTTAACGATACGTTAATTAACGACATCGTTAGTTTTGAACAACTGGGCCATGCACTTAATTCTCCAGCGACTTTGCCTTACATCGGAAAAAGAAAAAAAACTATTTGATGGATAATCCTCAACCTTACAGGCTGGCTATGAAGTTAATCGGAGTGACCGGTATTCCACGGTCGATTGACTGCCTTGTATCCAGAAGGGTATATCATAACTGGAATAATCATTTATCTTGAGACAGAGGTCGAAAACCGAAATCCTGCGGGTTAAAACGACCTGTATTTTATGGTCCAGTGATTTTGTTTAATTTTGAAGACTATTTAGAAGATATACATTAGTTCATTTTTTAGAATAGGATAGTTTGCAAAGAAAAGTTGGTCAGTATAAGGTTTCTTTCATGATCCATGATCGAAAGCTAATTAACCCTTGTCCTGCTAAACCCGGATATACCCTGCCTTTGCAAACAGTGTAGATCCAGATCAGTTGGCTTCTGAAGAAGCCAACTGATCTGGACCTGCACTGGTTGCCATTTAGTATGTGGATCTATATCAACAAACTTGATCAAGTAATCTGATTGGCTGAAAATTAGAAATGGGTGTGGCTTCTTAATTTATTCAGCAGGACAAGGGTTAAAGGATATATATATCATATGTGGACTAATAGTTTAACAACGACTTCGGCAGGCCATATGCAATATATACTTGAAAGGGATCATTACTTTATGTTTCATTAATTTTGCCTTATACTTCGAAGACCATTTAATGGAATTACATCACATCACAAAAACATGCCTATATAATTTTGATCCCCTTAAACCCCACTTTTATATAGTAAAACTGGGGTTTACAGGGGTATACATTATTTTCTTATTTCTGCTCAAAAACATATATTGTGGGTACTCGTTAGAACCGCCTCGCCGAGGCGGTTCTAACGAATACCCACAATCTATGTTTTGAGCAGAAATATGAAAAATATCAGAATTTTTTGTCTTAAAGTTTTCAGTTTTTGGAGGTGAAATTTTCTATATATTTGAATAGGCGTGTTTTCGTAATGATATGAGGGATAACATTTTAGTTTGATGCTATAACTGACCACATACAACGTAGAAGACAAAGTGGCGTATCAATATTTCGCTCACATCACGAAAACACGCCTATTCAAATATACTGAAAATTTTACTACCAAAAAAATGAAAATTTTCAGATAAAAAATTCTGATATTTTTCATGTTTCTGCTCAAAACATAGATTGTGGGTACTCGTTAGAACCGCCTCGACGAGGCGGTTCTAACGAGTACCTACAATCTATGTTTTGAGCAGAAATAAGAAAAATAATGTATACCCCTATAAACCTCAGTTTTACTATATAAAAGTGGGGTTTAAGGGGGTCAATATTATACAGGCGTGTTTTCGTGATGCAGGTAATTTATGCTGTAAGTTTGAAGGCTTTAAAATTGTATCTATCGCACTTGGACTTACTTTTCAGTGTGAATATGGGTTGACGACATAGCACTTGTAGGCCATGCAGACCCGTTTCACGTGCTCTACTGATTAATTCGTATATCTTATAAACTATTTGATAAAACCATTTGACCAATTGTGCATTTGGCTTGCCATACTCAGGCCCCTTTTGATCCTAAAATGTTGAATTTTAAATCAAAGCTAAAAAAGCATACGGTTTGGCTAAAGAAATTGTCAACACAGGGGTTACAGTAACGGTTGGTCTTGTTATTTGATCGATATTGTCGATGCTTAGTATAACCACAGCAAGGTGAACAGTTTAGTGTTGCGGTTGCAATGCTTACTATAACGGGTTACATTAAGCGAAGGGTTAATACTAAGCGGCGCCACAATACCTAGTGTGTCTTATCTAATGAAAACATTGACCACATTCATTTTCAGTGCTGTACTGATGTATGTATGCATGTAAAGAGATTTTTAGAATTTGGAATATTTGCTTTGTGTATTGAAGGGTATTTGTTTCTTTACTTTAATTTAGGGATATGGGATATCTAGGCATTTTGGGATATAGGATGTCAAAATTTATTTAGCGATAGTTGGGATATCCGATATTTTGAGGAACATTTGTAGGATAGGGAATATTGGCATCCCCACTATAAAAACCTCTAGATCTAGATTATGAATATGTAATTCAAGCGTGTAAATATGTAAATGTGACATATGTTAGAGGTGAGTGATCGCACTGTACAAATTTTGTCATGTAAAACAAAAATGTATCTTAGGGACATACCAACAGCCTATGTCCATGCTTACATGACCATTGGAGCCTAAAGTCAAAAAACGTGTGCCCAACCAAAATTCAGATCATTATGAAAACATGCCTATTTAAATATATTGAAAATTTCACAATCCAAAAACTGAAAGTTTTCAGATAAAAATTCTGATATTTTTTTTCAGAATCCGCGCGGTCTGATCCGAGTTTTCGCTGTTCGCATATGCCTTCTACAGCCTCACGGCTATCAAAGAGGGATAAACGAGAACCTTTGCCATACTGGATGGATATATAGGATGATCTGTGCCTTTGCTCGTTACAAAGGTCTTATTGCAGATTTTGTCGTGCGCTGGCTCAATTTTGAATTGCATCAGAATTTAGGGCGAGGTTGTAAGTATTTGTTTCTTCTGCTGATGTTGTTTGTTTGCACATCATGAAAACATACCTATATAATCTTGACCCCCTTAAACCCCACTTTTATATAGTAAAACTTAGGTTTACATGGGTATACATTATTTTTCTTATTGCTTAAAACATAGGTTGTGGGCACTCGTTAGAACCGCCTCGGCGAGGCGGTTCTAACGAATACATACAATCTATGTTTTGAGCAGAAATAGGAAAAATATCAGAATTTTATCTAAAAACTTTCAGTTTTTGGCGGTGAAATTTTCAATACATTTGAATAGGTGTGTTTTTGTTATGATGTCTGTTATTGCAACTGTGCCGCTGTGTCTTGTCCTTGTTTCTTATCTATTCCTCTTTCGGTGCATCGAGAAGGATTGCTTCATGATTGTCCCCTTTCATGGGTAACTTCATTTATATTTGAGCCAGCGTATGACAAAACCTACAAAATTGCATGTGCGCCCAGCGAAGACTCGGATCAGCCTGGGCATCCGCCCTGTCTGATCAGAGTCTTCGCTGGGCGCTCAATGGGTAGCTAAGGACCCAAGCTTTCTTCATGCGGAGAGCGAAGACTCTGATCAGACAAGGCGGATGCCCAGGCTGATCAGAGAGTCTTCGCTGGGCTCCCCAGCCATTTTGTAGGTTTTGTCATGCGCTGATTCATATTTAGTTTATAATTATCGAGAGTTGGTCGTTTCGGTTACTTCCGCTCGGTTTTACTAGTACGTCGTTCTTTCGTATTCCGTACGTCCGGTTCAGTTCATCGTTTTACCCACGGCACTATGCGGCTCCTCGACCTTCTTTCGACGTTTTATTGCGAAATACTGAGACTGAGGGGGTCACCATTGTCGGGGAGTTTGCGATAGAATATATGGATTTCGAGATTTTACCCCACAATCCTCATTGTTAAAGCGTTTGTCACAGCGCATGTCTTTGTTAGTTTTATTGTATGACTGCGTGTATGTCTAATAACGCAAAACCCAGCAGGCACATGACGTTAATACAACGTCGCCTCAACGTCGATGCAACGTCATGACGTTACATCGACGTTGAGCCGATGTTGTATCAACGTCCTGTGCCGGCTGGGAAGAGTCTAATAAAGCGTCTTCTAGTCGCATGATTTCTGCCTAAAGTGTGTGCAATCTATAACCACATAAATTAATACCAAAAAAATTCAGGCCTCGCATATACCCCTGGCCATTACCGTTCCCAAAGCTAATGCAAAATTCTACGCTGATGACCATTATATTTGAAATACAGTCGACTCTCGTTATCTCGAACTCGCTTATTTCGAATTACCACTTATCTCGAAGTTAAAATCCAGTCCCTGTTTTAACATGAAACTATGACAACAGGTAACAAAATAATATGGAAAAGAGGAGAAGGAGCAATTTCTCCTCTTTTCCATATTATTTTCAGTATATCTCTATTTTCAGGAGTCAAATTACATATTCATTTGTGAAATGTGGTTGTTTGATTTATTTTTTCCCTCAATTCTGCAAATCTGATATGTCGAGATACGGATATATCGAAGTATTTCAGAGAGTCCCTTGGACTTCGAGATAACGAGAGTCGACTGTATATGCAAACTTTTGACACAAATATTAACACAGTATTAAAGTTTATGACATTTGTCTTTGGTTTGTTGCAGTGCTCAGCAAGTTATCACTGAACTGTAGCCTTCCAGCATCAATACAAATCACATACCAACTAATTCAAGCGAAAACTTTCAGTAACAGAATGAACTCATACAAACTTTGCAAAACGTTGGCGTATGGAAATGAGGACAGGTGGAAACAATATAATAGCATGGTATACTTCGTGTGTATAAGTTTGTGTACAGTTATCTGTATAAAGACTTGAGTTTCTGCGCCAACAAACACCTTTCGGAACCATTTAACAGCCACCTTCTGATCTAATGAGTCACTGCTCCAGGCCCTGTTAGTCACCCCCTCTAGACCCATAGGTCCGTCCCTCCCACATCCGAGCGGTCCCAAGTGGTTATATATTTCCTGGATTGCATTACATGTCAAGCTATATGTGATCTGTAGTGGACTTAGGTTCATACTTTTAGCGGAAACTAATAACATGTACAGAGGATCTTCAATGACTCGAACATCTTTGGGCCCATGGAATTTGTTCTAGACACGGGCAGTTCGAGTCACTGAGGGTTAATCATAGTGCCACGCGGGTCATGAGGCAAATGGGGTAAAGTTTATCTTTTATGAAATAATGGTATGTTGAGTGAACATATTAGAATCGCCTCTAATGAGTACATACAACATACAGTTTCATGATGAAATAAATATTTTTATTACCGTTATGTGTTTTCCTGCATTCTGATTGGTGAGAAAATTTCATTCATTTCCCGCTCAAACAAACAAAAACAGGGTGCCCCGCCTACGAATAAACTACTTGCGGTAAAACCCAGCATCCACAAGTCGCCGATAGTCTCACTCACAACTGAAAGATTAAAACTAGGAAAAATAAATATTTCTTTGCTTTATTGGGCTTTATTTTTGTATCTAATATAAAAATAATGTATACCTTGAACGTTTTTGGCATTTATCTACCCACTTTTATTTTAATCTCTTGTCAGTCTATGCAAATTTGAAATGTCGTCAATGACGCGTTTTATCGTCCTTCACTGTCCTGGCGCTCAGGTCGGGTAAAACTAGGGTAAAACACGCACCAAATGAAATATTCTTGCGCGCACTGACCTGTCACCATAAAGGCAAAACTACGATGCTCTAACTGTTTAAGCGAATTTATGAAAATTTCATACAGAAATTTAATTGTAAAAATATTTTTTTTTTCGTTTCATCGAGCCATGAATGAAAAAAAAAAAAAAAAAAAAAAAAAAAAAAACAAGGACGATGCGTAGCGTCTTCTGTTTTTTTTTTGTTTTTTTTTTTATTATTATTATTATTTTTATTTATTTATTATAATTTTTTTGGTTTTTGTTCTGTTTTTTTGTTTGTTTGTTTTTTGTTGTTGTTTTTTTTGTTTGTTTTTTTGTTGTTGTTTTTTTTTTCATTCTTTATTATTATTATTATTATTCATTCATGGCTCGATAATAAAAAAAATCAAAATTCAATTCTTAAATAATAAAATTACCCTAAAATATCCCTAAATTTGTTTTCTTGAGCTATTGGAAGAATTTCCTAGGGACTCAAAAACGAGTTTGAATCAGCCACGGCAAACGACACGGCAAACGAGCCATCGGTGTTCGATTTATTGATGTTTTACTGTTTATCAGACTATTTTATGCAGAAGGCACCAGAGAACAAACTGTACAATGGCATTTTTCATGCTTTTTTAGAAAGTGTACATATCAAATCTCCGAAAAGTGGGGAAATTATGGTACTTGAGTGAAAACAAATGACGACTATACTTCTGTTATTTTGTTTTAGTTGTAATTCCATTTTGCATACTTACCACGAATTATCATTTTTAAAATTAACAGAAAGTGTCTTGCTCAATCAGTCGAATTAGCAAGATTATGGTATCTCGACGTAATAGCCCACTCGGTGTTTTGCATGCAAAGAGGATGCCACGTGCCAACAAGTTATTTTCATCTGTAAAGATATTGTGATATTTGTTCAACTGTATTTGGCTAGAAACGAATGTCAAACTCGGCAAATTTCTCAGTAACAAGATTGTCTTGTAAAATAAACGTCATCAAATTGTTGTGTAGAGGGCTAATAAGAATTTTGACAGTCAATAGAATAGCTTAATCTACAAAAGTCCCCCTTCATAAAAGGATTCTCACATTAATTTTGTTTCTGCGAGCCTAAAGGTCTGTCCTTCCCGCCATCAGCGCCATACGTCACGTGCTCCTGTCAATCAAGTTGTAGATTTCCATTTAGGAGATTGAATACGAGGCTTTCTACCATTTGTAAACGTCAATTACTTTATATGTATTTAATGTTTACTCATAAATCTAGTAATTTTCGCACAATCATGGGCTCGGAAGTAATTTGATCATCTTAAGAACCAATCAATTTTCTCCAGATTTTATTTGTGTAGTCTCGACCTTTAACACGTAAAAGGTTTTTGCTCGTTAATTTCTTTGCCAATTGACGCCGGAGCGGTTTTGAAATGTGCTGCAAATTTGGTAAAACACCAAATGGATTCGCCGGCACACTGCAATATTCTAATTGAGTTTTCAAACGATTACTCTGTTAATTCTCGAAAATTGCTCTTGATCTTACAAATCTGAGGGAAACTTTTGGATGGACGTATTACGCTTTATTAGCCTTCTGAGCGATTTATCAATCGTTCGGCTAATTTAGGAATTTATTGTCCATCAACCATTCCTAAGTGATCCAGTGCTGGTATTGATGCTGTTTATGGAGACGCTATATAAACAAAACAAACTGTTTCACCCTATGCACCCGAGATGCAATCTAATCCCCGCCTGAGGAGCTTAAATGCAACTTTACATGTCGCGTGAAAATACGAATGCATGTAAGAAGGTTGCTTTTCAGCGTTTCAGTTTAGAATTTTCGTTATTTTAACGTGTTCGTTTGAGCTGATAATAAAGCATACTAAACTCTCATTTTCAGCATTAGTAGTTAACCCTTGACCTGCTGAATAAATTGAGATACCACGCCCACTTCTAATTATTAGCCAATCAGATTTCTTGATCCAGGTTGTTGATACAATTCACAAATTTAATGATAAACAGTGCAGATTCAGATCTGTTGGCTTACTGATCTGGATCTACACTGTTTGTAAAGGCAGGACATAACCGGGTTCAGAAGGATCAGGGTTACTGCGACACAATCGCTACATGGCGGAAAGACTACATCAGACGAATGCAACAGACTTAAATTGTACATTTTTTGTGATACAACGGGACTTCAGAATGGTCGACGAAAAAAGATGCAACGGACTTCTACACAACCCGGGGAATGTTATTATGCTTGCCACGTTCAGTTTCAAGATTATGAGCATTAAGCCTAAACGTAAACTCAACACGCCATTTATCACTGGAAATAATCTCAGAAAAATTTTCCATAACTATTCTGACTTGAATTTTGAAAAAGAAATACAGTCGAACTTAAATAGTTCGAACATCTTCGGGAACATGGAAACTTGTTCTAAATATTGGTATTTCGAGCCACTGAAGGTTAATCGTAGCGCCAGGTCAGGAGGCTAATGGGGATAATTTAGAGATGGCTTTTCGCTATCATGGTATGTTGGGCGTACTCATTAGAACCACTCTGATGAGTACAAACAACATACATTTTCATGGTAAGAAAAATTCCATAAAATATCCCCAAATTTGTATTTTCTTGAGCTATCGGAAGAGATTCATAGCGACTCAAAAACCAGTTCGAACTAGACACAGTAAAAGAGCCACTGAATTTTTACTTACACTATGAATGGATGCATCCAATTAATTGCGGGTCGTCCTGGCGAGCCGTATATATAGGAGCTATGCTAATCACACATCAGATACGGGAATTTCACCGAACCTAGCTTGAGCGGAAGTAACTACCAAGACTGCTGACAAACAAAATGTAGTAGTCAAGCATTTGATTACGAATAGAATAGAATAGAATATTTTATTATCCAATTATGGCCTTTTTCGGGTAAACAGTTAACGAGATCGTTCGCTTCTATTTCGATTTCGCCCTTAAATGAAATGCTTCAGCAACTACGAGAATTCATCAACACAAAGGAGCAGCTTATAAAGGACTGGTGCGTCCAGTCCTTGAATAAGGCAGTCAATAGGTTTGGGACCCCAAGGTGTAGTCAGGAAAGCGTGCAAAAGCGCGCAGCCAGATTCGTAACCGGAAATTGCAATTATTGTTAAAGAGCCAGCTTATTTCGCCCTCAATTGTAATTATGTTTCCGCAAGTGCGAAAATTCATAATATTTCTTTATTGAACGATTTGAAAACCCGCAATGTTAAAGACTCAGCCAGAAAAGGCGATTAATATGGTGGCATATTTCTGCCACGAGATAGCTAGGTAGCTATCACGATACTTTCAATAATTATCGTGATATTTCGAAGTTTCCTGAAAAGATTATCTTAATAGTTTTAAAGTTTCCTGGAAATATTATCGCGAAAGTTTACAGTATTATCGCGATATTTTTATCGTTAGTGTCCAGAGCTGCCATTCATTTTCTGTTATCTATATATAGAAACCGAAATCGGAATACCTTTGTTTATACTGTTGAAATTCACCGAGGGTATTTACCAGCGACTTTTGAGATAAGAGTTTGTACTTGGTAATCGCCAATCGGTGCGTAGAAATCCCAGAATGTCATATCCGCTTGTGTTCTATTTATAGCTACCTCGCTACCATGAAAAAAATATCGCGATAATTTTATTTAGATACTAATGTCAGTTCCGAGCAGTATCACGAAATTTTGCGTTAAAATATTTTCTGGAAATTAAAAAACATATCTAGATAATTCAAATTATTGCGATAATGTTTTCAGGAAAACTTTTTATTTTCTGGAAAATTAAGAATATTATCGCGATAGCTATCTAGCTACCTCGTGGCAGAAATATGACACCATAGATTAATACACACACAAAAAAAAAAAATACAATTCAATGAGACATTTAGACGGGTTCTAATTATTTTTCACTTAATTCGGTCTGACTAAACGGCGAAAAAAAAAGCAAAAAAAAAAAAACAACAAAAAAAAAAGCCTTGACCAACCGCAGATGGATCTACATACATAGTATCAGCCTCAAAAACCTTGACCAACCGGAGATGGTACATACATAGTATCACCCTCAAAAACTCCTCGTACTTCACGGTTGCTACTGCCAACTAAATCATGTACCCTGGAGTCATGGGTTTTGACGCACTTGAATATTATTTAGCAGTGTGTTCAATTCTCCAGTAACACACCATATATTTTTATTTTGCAAGATAGTCATGGACTACATGTACTAATACATTATTCAATGCAATTAAGTTAACTGACTACTGATCGTTCCAAGGCAGTTCTTCAGTTGCAGTTCTTCTTTTTGATTGCATGTCGGTTTATATTGCAACTTTGTCATTGAGTCTTTTCAGTATTAGTTCTCCATCTCTTCTTTCGGCATCTCAGGATGGCTGTGCTTCGTGATTGTGGCATTTCCTGCCTTACTTCATTTTTTAGATGGGAAATGATTTTTCAGCCAGTTATTTATATACCTTTCTTTAGCAATAACAGATAAGGAAATCTTCCTACCGTCCTTTCGGTATCATTTAGAAGGACGGTTTTTGCTTGGAAGGTGAAAATATTTTGTTCTGATTTACCATAACTTATCAGAAGCCATTTATCTTTTTTCTGTTTCTGTGCTTTGTTCGCAAATATTTAACCTAATGTTTTGGTTATTGAAAATATCAGAAATACCAGTGTATATCAATAAGTTTTGAGCCTTGTGTGTATAGCTTAGGAATGTGTTTACAATTTTATATACTTAATTACTGAGGTATCATTATTCATTTCACAGGTTTGGAAGAATTTTTGTACAACTGTTACTAAAGATTTTTATGTGATTGTTGTTTCGTCCTCCTCACTAATAGTAAACTGGACAAAAATGAGTACAGGGCAGTGATGAAGTTGTTTTATTCTAGAATACCAATATCCCCAGAAAAGATCCATGAACGTTTGGTTGTAGTTTATGGTGAATCTTCTCTATCTTATGCTACTGTGAAAATGTGGGCAGTTTGTGTTGAGGTTTTACGGTCCAGTCCACCCAAATGGGTCATGTCGAGCGCAGTCAGTTTACCTAAGCATACTTTTACTGGGCAGGCTTAGACCTCTAAGCGGTTAACCAGTATAGTGTACATTCTTTCTCCCTTCTTAAATCAGCGGAAGGGAGAGAATGACGGTAGAAAATATTCCATAATCAATCTCCACGAAAGAATGTTGCCGACCAGTAAACTCAAGCAAATATTGAGACGGTGCATCAGCTAGTTCTTATAAAAATTCATGAACTAGAGGAGACTACTGGTATCTTATGTTTCCATGGAAAGTATACTTTACGATCATTTTCATATGTGAAAGACCTGTGCAAGAAGGGAGCCCTTTAATTCTCGCATCTGAAATGAAGGCAATCAGAGTTAACAAAAGCTGTTCTCTGATAACTTGGTATAATTGTGAGCCCGGAGAATTTCACTTTAGATTGATAACGTGATGAAATGCGGTTTTCTTCAGTGATCCTGAAACTAACCAAAAGTCAGTGGAGGAGAAGCACATGAGGTCACCACGGACTAAAATATTCAAAGCGTTTAGATCTTGCATGAAGATTATGGTTATTGTCATTTAGGATAGCAAAGGTATATTCCACATAGATAATTTACCACGTGGCTCAACAATAAATGATTGATATGATATTTAGCCAGCTTGTTGAAATAGGGTTCATCAGTCAATCAAAGATAAACGCCGCGGCAAACCTAGGTGCGGAGCTCTTGTGCTACAGGACGATACTCTAGTTCACACCAGCTGAAGTGCAATGACTGCTATAAAGGAATATGGGTTCAAAGTGTTGCCACACACGCCTTATTAGCTGTTGCCCCTAGTGACTATCCTGAAAAAGCGTCTGCTTGGAAAAGGTACAGCGATGATAATAAACGCATGGGTGTTGTTCAGGCTTGGGGTGAGGGCCAAATTCAGACTTCTACAGAAGTGATATTAGTGAAGAGGTGAATAAAATGTGTCGACTTATAAGGGGACTGTGCAAAAAACAATGCTGAATAAAATCCATGTCATTATAAGATATATATTAGGCTCAAAACAATTTGATTTCTAAAATCTTCGAAAAACAAATGCTCTGTATTAACATTTGGTTTAGACGAGTTATTCTTCCGAAAATGGTTTATGTGCTTCAAGAATATTGCATTGACGTTTTCCTATCCATTTCTTTTAGTTCTACTCTTTGCTTAGCTCTTTGCTCCCCACCCCACATCCTCCCTGCTTTAGCAGTGCATAAATGTAGGCTGTTTTTATTTTAGCTTGTAGGAAATATAGTGTGCTTTCGAAATAATCGGAATGCTTTAAACACATTCTGCATTTAGAAAGGTTCGTTTCGATTCTCTACAGCAAATTCAGCTGCGGCATCGAAGGTTAATCGTTTTTTGTTTTGTTTTTTTTTTTGTTTGTTTTTCTTTTTTTAAGCTTTCAATAATTGGCCTATTTGTGATGTACCAAAAAAATCATAAGTTTTGCCAGTTAATGAGTTAACGATTCATAAAACGGCACGAGAAGCGTACGGCTAGTCACTTACCCTTCGAAATACTCTTCACAAAAGAGGTAACCGGTGCAAAGATCAACATTTATTCTCGTTAAGTGTCAGTCGCAAAAATGGCCAAAATTATGGATTATCCTTCGTTCAAAGGCCTCAGAACTATGTTTCTGCTTGTCACACCTAATGAGACATCTTTTGAAACACTCGATCAAGTGCCAAACTATGTTGATGAGGTAAACTCGAGCTCCTCGCACTATCTTACTAGTGTCATTCCAAAAAACTAGAATCACATGATGTGTTTCTTATAATTTACACTGTCAATGCACTTCGTGAAATTTGTCTAGGCTAATTATGTGACTTTATATTTATTTAATAATTTCAGGAGAAAATTTGTCATATGTGCAGGACTCTCATCCACAACCCCCAAACTGTTAGCTGGTCATTCAACTACAGGAAACTATAGTCCGATTCGATGTCTTAGTTTACACAAAATATGTGCTATATCATTAGAGAGCAGAGGTCCAGATAACATGGACATGCTTATATAATGAATTGGACAAGGTTTGATTCAGGTGCAGGACAGACCATCATGGGACAAAACTTACCTCAGAGTCAGACCTCCCACTGACCTCATCTATATATCATTGGGCATATTTGGCAGGATCTGTGCATCTTGTTGTTAAAAGAGAAAGTAAAAGCAGCACACTCATTGTCTCTTTTTTTTTAACACACACACACACAAAAATAATACTGAAGTTAGTGGGATGTCTGAGTGAGGTAATTATTGTTCCATGATGAATGACAATCTAACTTGGTGCAAAGGCAACAAGTACTGCTAAACATTTGTGGAGAACAATGAAACATTGAGTTACGGTAGTTGAACTACCAATTAGGTTAACTGGACTGACAGCAGGCGCTTGAATTTTTGTCCTTAAACCCTGTAAAATACCCTTTTCAGAAAGTTCAGTAGCTGTATGACATAATGACATGCTCCTGCTAATCACCACACTTCTCTCCATTAAGTGCCAGACCTCAATTGTGGATGACAAATAAGCCACTACGTGAGAAAATGTACCATCTGACATATGTGCCCAATAAAGACTTACATCAGCATGCATATTTGCACAGTCTGATCAGTCTTCATTGCAATGCAAATACTATATAATTTTGACCCCCATAAACCCATCTTTTATATAGTAAAACTGGGGTTTACAGGGGTAAACATTATTTTTCTTATTTCTGCTCAAAAACATAGATTGTGGGTACGCATTAGAACAGCCTCACAGAGTACCCACAATCTAACGGTTACCCACAATCTATGTTTTGAGCAGTCTTCAACTATGAAGAATGTCAGAATTTTTTGTCTGAAAATTTTCATTTTTAGGTGATAAAATTTTCAGTATACATGTATTTGAATAGGCATGTTTTCGTAATAGTCCGCATGAAGAAACTTTGCATCTTTGCCTATCCACAGTGCATTCAGTGAAGACTGTGCAAATGTGCAGGCTGATCTGAATCTTCACTGAGCACACATGTCAGAAGGTACATTTTCAGCTGTTGAAGCGTTGAATGGGCTCCCTATACACCCAACACTGGTTCTACCCATGAAAGGTGTACTGGTACTCCTAGTAACAGATTTTTGATGGAATACAAACTAGTTGCTATCCGTTATCTGCTAATAATGATAACTGATAAATAAATAATAAAAATTTGGTTTTATTTTTTCAGGCAGTGCCCTACTTTTTTGGGCTGATTGTGTTAGAATGCGTCTTATTGTACTGGCAAGGGAAGAAACTACCAAGATTTAATGACTCATACAGCTCAATGTCAAATGGACTTCTGTCCTTGCTGCATGGGTAGGTATGACCATATAAACCATACAGCAGGTGAATTTCTGCAAGATGTAAATTTCTCTGGCATGGTTCAAGGTGCAGAAATTAAAAGTACAAAAATTTCTTCCAACCTACTACCATACATGTATTTTAATTTTACCCGAAATATTGAGACTTGTATAACTTCTTACCATGCTTGTCCTAAGATTTGAATAAGTATTGTTTGGTCATGTCAAACTGGTCATTATCATACTCACACTTTTCTTGGGCATGCTTAGTCCTTCAGGCAGTTAATCAGTATGCCAGTTTTATGGTTGGAAATTTCGTTTTACCGCAACGGGTCAGCAGAGCCCTAAAACGTAACTTGTGACTGTAGAACTGACGAGTTACCTCCCCAAATGTTGTTTAAATGCAATTATCCCCATTCTAATGCATCTATTTATTTGTTTTGTTAAAAACCATTGTACTATTTACTCGGTGACAAGCACTGTGAGCTGCATAAAGCCAAATGCCAGCCAATGAAAAGCGGCGTTATGTGATGAAGTCGGGGGTTTTCGACAGTATATCGCAGAATATACATGTACCATCTGAATTTTTTTTACATTATCCACATACATGCCATAACCTCAGTTGGTCAATCTGTGAGATCTGAGAAAAATTTAAGTGAGATTTCAAAAAATTCTGTGAGATTTTTTCTCGGCGCTGTATTTTGTCATACGAAGTAATTTTCGAAATTTAAAGCTTATTTATTTGAAAGGCATGACTTCTGCAGGAGTCTTTAAAGTGTTTAAATAATGAGGGCCAGCAAACTTTATCCCTCTTGCAGCATTCATGTCTTTAAAATCAAAATAAATATCTTTAATTTCCAAAAAGCTCTTCTTCACCCATGGAAATTCTTCAGACCATGCAGGGTTGAAATGGACAGAATAGGCCTTTTTCTTGGATGCTGGAGATGCTTTTGCATCAGGAGAAGCAGGGTGCTTGAGCATGATACTGGCAGTACTTCAAATTTAAGAATGATTTATGACTAAAATTATCTGCATTTTATATAAAGATATCAACATCTGCTTGAGCAACCCTAATTCTATTCTTTATGTGACAATTATTGCAAACAAAACAAAAAAATATACAACATAAAACTTTTATGTTGTATATTTTTTTGTTTTGTCTGACTGGATTTAAATTAAATCCAGTCAGACGTGGCATAACATGTGCAAATGCATTAGAATTACCACTAACTGACAACTGCCCTTCATGAAACAGCAAAAGGGGGAAAATGACTAGAAATGATTTCATGATCAATCTCCTCGAAAGTTTGTGGTATAGCCGGGATTCATCTTGCTACCTCTTGATCTGTTGTCAGATGCAGTACACACTGTGCTGTGAAGCCAAGCATTTAAGTAACTTATACTGTACTAACTTTTGATGTGTCTACAAATCTACTGGAGAGGTGACAAAACAATATAGACCTGATCAGACCATTACGAAAACACGCCTATTCAATTATACAGAATATTTTACCACAAAAAAAAAAAATGAAAATTTTCCGATAAAGGGTCTGATATATTTCATATTTCTGCTCAAAACATAGATTGTGGGTACACTTTAGAACTGCCTCAGCTAGGCAGTTCTATTGAGTACCCACAATCTATGTTTTTGAGCAGAAATAAGAAAATTAATGTATACCCCTGTAAACCCCAGTTTTACTTAATAAAAGTGGGGCTTAAGATGGTCAACATTATATAGGCATTTTTTCATGATGCACAGCATTCTGTGGTATCTGATCTGGGTCTTCACTGATTGCTCAGACCTCTCTGTCCCAATCTTTAGAGTAAATATGGTAGATTGTATACAGCATTATGTGTACTATGCTATGTTCTCATCAGAGATAAATTTTCATCAGAAAAAACTGCACAGCTTCAGATAAGAGGGGGTATCCAGCTGATATTTTTCTCATATCTTTACAAAAAACATACGTTATGGGTACCCATTAGAAGTGCCTTAGCAAGGCACTTCTAATGAGTACCCAGAACATGTTTGTTTTTTTTTTGTTGTTGTTTTTTTTTATGGACAAAATATGAAAAATATCAGTACTTTTCAGTTGAAAATAGTATCTTAACTGGTTCTATAATTAGGTTATTAAATTTCAGTAAACATTATTAGTTTCAGAAGATTGAAAGTTTTGAGTTAGACAGGAAGGTCACATTTATATGGTCATCACTAGATTACTACACTTTGCTATCTGCTATCACTAATAGTGCATAATTTATTTGCACTGATCATTAGTAACACTCCTATAATTATAGATTACCATATCTGGAAAAATATGTCATTTAGAATAGAACATCTTAGTCATCCATGTTTTAATTCTTTATCATACTGTTTTACATTTTATACTCATACTCTTATATATTTGATTATTATTTTTTTTTTTTAAATGTAATTTTTATTTAGATATATCTGCAGAATTTTACACTTGCAACAATAGCCTTCTGTATGATATAATCAGATGTGTAAAATTCCACTCACCCGCTCACATTTGCGAGTAAATTTTAAGGCATGAGGGCAAGTGAGATTTTTAGAACTTTCTTCACTTTTCCTTCATTTTTAGCATCTACATGAAAAATTTAGACCATAAGAGTGAGTAAGTTTTGAAGCAATTTTACACCTCTGATAATTTTTTCTCATTTCTCTACAAAAATATTGGTATTGATACACTTCCATGGGGGATGGGTAACTGTCAAAATTGTTTTGCCTCCCTTCTGATAAGGGGTATACTCTAAAATGAAAGATTTTTTTTTTTTTACTTTAAG
This sequence comes from Anodontia alba, assembly GCA_964016985.1. NCBI lineage: Eukaryota > Metazoa > Mollusca > Bivalvia > Lucinida > Lucinidae > Anodontia > Anodontia alba. Next base: position 45,528,840 of record OZ024831.1, read on the forward strand.
AGTAAACCCCTTTTCAGAAGATGTGCAGTAAAACGGTGTGCAGTAAAGCAAACAGGAAGTCACAAAAGTTATCTTCTCTGATGGAAATGGCGGAAACTCTACCACATTACGAAAACAAGCCTATTCAAATATACTGAAAACTTTACCTCCAAAAAATGAAAATTTTCAGTTAAAAATTCTGGGATTTTTCATATTTCTGCTCAAAAAAACATACATTATGGGAACATTAGAACTGCCTCAGCAAGGCAGTTCTAATGAGTACCCAAATCTATGTTTTGAACAGAAATAAGAAAAATAATGTATTCTAGTTTTACTGTATAAAAGTAGGGTTTAAGGAGGTCAGCATTATATAGGCATGTTTTTGTAGAGTTATTTCCAGTCCTCTTAATATCAGCTCTGTAAGATGATTCTAATGCGATTCCACAACATGTAGAAGAGGAAAACATAACTAGATAAGAGGGTATCAAGTTAAATAGTTTTCTTATTCCTACACAAAAATACATTGTGGGTACTCATTAGAAGCATCTCAGTGCTTCTAAGAGTATCACAACATTCATTTTCCTAGTGAAATAGTGATACATTTAGTTATACATTTTCTCGCATTCTGGGTTCTTTTGCAGGTTGTTGTTCCAAGGCACTGAATTTGCAGCTTTTATGTGGGTGTATGAGAGATATAACATAGTTACTCTGCCATGGAATAGCCCTTGGACATGGATTCTCACTCTGCTAGGTGTGGACTTGGCATACTACTGGGTGCATAGATTTGGCCATGGTAATTTAATGATGTGATCAGTCATTCATAACTCCAGATAAGAGGGTATCCACATCATTTTTTTCTTACTTTTTCCATTAAACATATATTATGGGTACTCATTAGAAGTGTCTCAGAGAGGCACTTCTAATGAGTACCCAAATATATGTTTTCATGGAAAAAGGTCAGTAATGTTCGGTTGAAAAAGGCGCCTTTTCTGGAGCTGTGGTCATCTGAACAGTCATTGTTTTTAAATTATTTTACTCAAGTGCAAATGAAGTGTAGGGGATGGTATATGGAAGTCGTCATGTTGGTCAGTCGGTTTAGTTAGCTGTTCAATCTGTCTGTCCAAGTATGTGATTCAAACTCCTACAGTTTTATCAGATTTTCATGAAACTTGACAGAAACAATCAGTATGATGAGAATAAGTTCTGTATAAGAAATATTTTTTCATTGCAGAGCTATCTGCCTTTGGCACTTAAATCTGTCTGAGTTTGTGACACAAACTCTTAAGATTGTGATGGAAGCTATTTATAGTTTTGTTGCATTTTGTAAAACTTGACATTGATCAGCATAATGAGAAACAGTGCTGGATATATATTTTTTTTTTTTCATTGTTGGTTACATAACTTTAACCCTTATCCTGTTGAATAATTTAATTAGCCACACCCATTTCTGATTATCAGCCAATCAGATTTTATCATAAAATGTTTTCGTTCAAAATCACAAACTGAATGACAAACAGTGTAGATCCTGATCAGATGGCTTCTGAAGAAGCCATCTGATCTGGCTCTGCACTGTTTGCAAAGGTAGGGGTTGTCATGAACAACAGGATAAGGATTAAGACTGAAGTCTGTCTATATGAGTTTGTTAGATGAACAACTTCTATAGTGTTAGGTACAGTTTTCACAAAACTTCAAAGAAGTAATCATTATGATGAGTAACAGTGAATGACATTAATTTTTTTCAGTGCAGGGTTAACTGCCCTTGGTTTTTAAGTCAGTCTGTCAAAGTTTGTGATGAAATCTATATATTTGTAGAGGGATAGGGTTTTTGGGGGTTTTTTTTCGTACATTTTCATGAGATGTGTCTGACATTTTTTTATTTTGGACATTTACAGATCCGTTTTATTATACTACAACCACTTTAACACGGTTCGTTAAAACACGGCTTTGAATACAACATGGTTCAAAGATGGATCCCAAAATGTATAGATTATATAGAAAAATAACCATAAATGGTCATTTTTCTATATAAAATCTATACATTTTTGTTTGGATATAACACAGTTGTATAACTAACACGGTTTATGCTTTTGACCCCAAAGATAGTGTTATAAAAAGGTCGTGGCGTATACATGTATCAATGCACTCTGCACCTCTGGGCCCACTTTTTCAAAGCTAATGACATTGTTAGTTAATGTTTTGCTGAAAAAATGTGAGTAGCTTTTCAGTGCAAAAGCTACTCACATTTTTTTCAGCAAAAAATATCAGAATATTGTGTATTGAATCCACTAAAACAGTTAACGAAATGACCCTTAATGAGCTTGTTAAGCTAACGACGCTTTGAACAACTGGGCCCTGGGTGTTAATCATCTTTAGATTAAATGTAATATGATAATACCCTGCCATTATCATGTCGCAGGCAGATAACTCTGTCAAAAATTGACGAAACTTGCCAATGAGCAATCCCAAAACAGATCTCTACAAAACCAATGCACATATCAAATTTGGTGAAAATCGATTGAGATTTACTCAAGTTCTGGTCCTGAAAGTAAAATACGGAGGTATTGCAGGCAGATAACTTTGTCAAAAATGGACAACTTTGCCCATTAGCAATCCTAAAGCAGATCTCCACAATATCAATGCACATACCAAGTTTGGTGAAAATCCATTGATATTTACTCAAGTTATCATCAGGAAAAGAAAATACGAACATATCGCAGACAGATAATTCTGTCAAAATTGAGGACTTTGCTCATTATCAATCCCAAACCAGATCTCTACAATATCAATGCACACACCAAGTTTGATGAAAATCCACTGACATTTACTCAAATCATCCCGAAAAGAAAATAAGGATGGACATACATAGGGTAGACAGATGGACAGATGGATGGACACATGGACAGCCAAAGTGATACCATAATACCCTGCCACTATAGTGTGGCTGGGTATAAAAAGCATGGGATGTACATACTGGTCTCTGCATGGCTTCTGTTTTTGTTGCAGTTTGTTGTCTGCATGATGTCTTTTGAACCAGTGGGCACAGTCTTATCAAACTTGCATACACATATACCATTGGGACATACTTAAAGTTTATGTATATACTTGGAGATTAAGCTGCCATTTTTACAAGTGAGAGAACTTTTGTTCCTTTCTATTTACTTTCCTGCTCACCAGTCCCCTTCTACTCTAAAAAGGAAAGAATTTACTCTTTCTTTAAGAGTAGGCAAAACAATTTAGAAAGAATGGTCTCCCTTGGAAATTTATTAATTCCCCTTAAATTGCATTTGAATCATCTTTTGGGCAAGTGTTTATAGTTTTGCAAAAAAAAAGAAAAAAAAAAGGTATTGGGAACCAGCATCCAAGATGATTACCATGACCACATATAGCAAAAACGGTTTGTCAATTTTTTGTCCAAAAACTGCAAGGCCAATCATTGAATTCAGATTGTATATCCTTTAGGTGGTATCTTCAGGCTTGTAAAACTTTTTGGAACTGACTGGTTACCATGACCATATATGGTAAAAAAGACTTCACTGGTTGAGCTCATATTGCATGTAGAGCATCCCTCAGACAAGCTTGAACCTATTTTAGTCTGGAAACCTTTATACTGATCAGGCTCTGCAGAATTTGCATTAACTACAAGAATTTCTATAAAACATAGTGATGATATAAACTAAGCAGACACCCTGCAATTGGCAATAGACTGGTCTAAAATTGTGGTAGAAAAGTCCATCCATGTAACTGGGTTATGTATGCAAAAACAATATTGGTAATTGGCATGCAAGATAGTCACCATGACCATATACATGTATGGTAATAACCTTTAAACCTATTTTTCATCAGAGTTGCTTGACAGTGACTTCTCAGAAACTACAAGACCTTTGATAGGTTTCATTGTGCAAGAACATCCATTGATCCTGAAAATATTAGCCTAAGGGTTCAACTACACCTGCCACTAAAAAACAAAAACAACAGCATAAAAAATCAAATCTGGGTTTGAAGTTATTTAATTGTGTCTTCCCAAAATGGCTCAGTAGGTTTTCACATGTAGGATGGTGCATCCTCCTGCTGAAACTTCCAGAGGGTTGCCCAGTCACCATTGGTTTTTGGCAGGAAGGTTCTTGCCTCACATGAAGCAAATTCAGGGTTTGAGTCTTGTATTTCATCTCTCCCATTCTTTTCTTTCTCCCTGTCTATCAGAGATGGCTTGACATGAGTTAAATATTATTAACTAACAGGGTTGTAAATCCTTGCACCATTTCAGAATGTAATCTGTTTTGGGCTGGCCATCAAACCCACCACAGTTCACAAGAGTACAATCTCTCAACAGCACTGCGACAGTCAATGATGCAAAACTACTTTTCTTGGGTAAGATGGTGTGATGATTGCATGCGTTTGTCAATTTGAAGCAGAGCAAAAATAACAACACGAAGCAAAGACTTTAGTTAGAAGCTTTTGGGCATTCAAAACTGGGGATCTGACTTTCACTGTCTGTCTAAAATTTATTAACCCATTTTAGTCTGGAGACCCACAAAAGGGTAATTGGCAAACAGTGCAGACCCAGATCAGATGCCACAGAGTGCAACACCTGATCAGGATCTTACTGTTTGCAAATAGTTTAGCCATCAGTTTCTCTAGGAATATCTAAATCACATAGCCTGACATACCTAAAATTGAAATTGGACTCTCCCAATATATATTGTGGAGGAGTTTATTCAGTCTAAAATGGGTTATGTAAAGGTGTATGGACACTGTAAATTGAAAGTATTGCCCCCATTTTCAAAGGGAGACCACTCTAGCAGCAATAAATATTCTGGACACATTACGAAAACACGCCTGTTCAAATCATCATCATCATCATCAACTGATTTTTTTTTAATATGCAGGTACAGTGGCAACATCCACATCACTGGCCCCCTTCCAGGTAGTTGGCTTGCTGCAGGTATGGCAGATCTCACACCAATCACCATAAAGATTTTTGAACATTAGTTTTTATGGGATCCCCTGTCCTAGCTGTCATCCCAACTCAATTCTTTGACGGCATCTGAGCATTCACACCGTTCCAGCACTCAAGCAGTGTGCTTTGCCATTGTCCTTATAAAGAAAGGATTGTCTGTCAAACCACAATAGCTAGATCACCAAGCCATCGGTCTGCAGATGATTGCCGCCTAGCTCTGCCACCCAGGTTGTGGCAGCCTCGTAACCCTGAAGGTGGGGAGGCAACTGTGATAGAGGGCAACCTCACATTCCCACACTCATATTGAGTGTCACAGCTGGATGCAGTTTTACGTCATACCCAGGACACAAATATATAGAAAATTTCACCTCCAAAAACTGAAAATTTACAGATAAAAAAACAATCATACATAGATTGTGAGTACTCATTAGAACCACCTCGATGAGGTGGTTCTAACGAGTACCCACAATCTATGTTTTTGAGCAGAAATAAGAAAAAATAATGTATACCCCTGTAAACCCCAGTTTTTACTATATAAAAGTGGGATATAAGAGGGTCAGAATTATATTGGCATGTTTTCATGATGAAGTCATCTAGAAGAGCTGCTCTTAAAGAAAAGAATTTGCTCCCAGGGGTGACTACAGTAAATGTTCTAAAATTCCGAACACTTTATTCAATACTTTTTTTGCCTAAATTTTGCTTTTTATGAAGTTCTTTCTTAACCTTTGTCATGCTGAATAAATTGACATGCTACACCCTCTTCTAACTGTCAGCCAAACGCATTACTTGATCTTGGTTGTTTATACCAAATTCACATACTGAATGAAAACACTGCATTTCCAGATCAGTTGGCTTCTGAAGAACTGATCTGGATCTACACTATTTGCAAAGGCAGGGCATATCCGAGACCAGCAGGAATGGCAAACAGTGTAGACCCTGATCAGACTGTTCCTTCAGGAGCAGTCTGATCTGGGTCTGCACTGTTTGCATATGCCATTTTGTCAGAAACTTTGATGTTCGAAATTTTAAGACATTTACCATTCTCTGAAAGGGAAGGATTTGGTCCTAAGAGTACCTCCACTTTGACAAGGAGGGCAGATACTTTCTAATCAGAATTATCTCCCTTGGTGTATCCATTCACTTAAAGGGGACTGGATACACCTGGAAGGTTTTCTGCAATTTTGTACAAGGGATATAATTTCTGTGACATCCTGTTTGTACACCAACCTCCTTCTGTAAAAGGGATCTACTCTAAAGGGAAATGATTTGCTCCCTTAGGCAACTTTTTTAACAGAGTTGTCTCCCATGTATCCATTTACCTTAATATTTCCTCATTGATGGTAGTGAATCATTGCACCATTTCAGAATGTAATCTATTTTGTGCTGTTAATATCTCTACATTGATGATAGTAAATTCTTGCATCATTACAGAATGTAATTTGTTTTGGGCTGGTCATCAAACCCACCACAGTTCGCAGGAATTCAATTTCACCACAGCTCTGCGACAGTCTATGATGCAAAATAAGTTTTCTTGGGTAAGATGATGTGGATTAGGCATGAATTTACAATGTGGCAGGAATTTACTAACATGTTAAATGGAAACAAAGTAGTTTCTGGATTTGCTTCTTTCTAGGTTTGGTTAGATTTTTATGTTAAAATATTTGATTTTGCTTTATTAATGGTTTTGTTTTCTGTTTCTGCTTTGAACAACTGGGCTCATGTCTTTTGAAATGCCATGCATTTACTGCACACCATCTTCTGTTTGCATACAGAGAACTGTTTGCAAAACATGTAACTGAAAATCACTGTAAAATACAGTCGACCCTCGTTATCTTGACTTTGCTTATCTTGAATAAACGCTTATCTTGAATTAAAAATCTGGTCCCTGTTTTAACATAGAAATCTAACAACAGGTAACAAAATATTGTGGAAAAGAGGAGAAATTGCTCCTTTCCACAATATTTTCTATATATCTCTAACTTTTGAAGTCAAATTACATATTCATTTGTGAAATATGGTTGTTCGATTTATTTTTCCCTCAATTCTGTAAATCTGATATGTCGAGGTAGGGATATCTCGTATTGTATCAAAGAGTCCCTTGGACTTCAGATAACAAGAGTCGACTGTAAATCTATTACAACAGGGCTACGGAAAAACCATGGAAACAGTCCTATGACAAGTTTCTTATAACTTTGGACATATATAATTGGAGTATCTGGATAAATATGTTATTTCTCGAGGAAAACTTGTAATGGGTACTCATTAGAGTTGCTTCTAAAGAGTACTTAGAACATATGTTTTCATGGAGAAAGTTTGTTCAGACAAGTGGATTTTTGCCATTTATTTGTACATGGATAAGTGAGGCCTATTAAAAACAAAAAATAGTTTGATTCTCAGACACTGCCACATCTGTCCAAACAGCCCCACATATTCATTTTTTTTTTCAATGTTTTTTTTTTTTTTGTTTTTTTTTCTATACCCATCAAAAATACATGACACTGGCGTATTCTCATTTATCTGAGAATTACATTGTATATATATTTTTAATCAATTTGCAATCCAGACCACAAATGTGTGGTATTATTACTTACTTGCAGAGAAAATCTTTTTTTTACAACATGTTTATGTTGTTTGAGACTGAAAATTTGCATTTCAAAAACTTGCCGTTAAAGGCACCACCAGTACGTTTTGCTAGATAACCTAAAATGTTCAAGAATGTACTCAACTGGAAAAAAGAGGCCTCTGCTTACATGATTTTTTTTTTTTTTTTTTTAAAGTGTTTGAGGATCGAAAGACTAATTCAGCAGATGTCAAACTGATAATACTTTTCTTATTTTCCCAGAAAATATATAAGGCTTTCAAATTTCATTGAAATTGTCTCCTAAACCTATTTTCTGGGAAAAAAAAAAGCCTGAAAAAAAAAAAAAAATGTCCTCTGCTGAAAAGTTTACTCAGCATGCTACATGTTAACCCTTAAAGCGCCAATCACAACAATTGTCGTCTGCTTTGTGTTCTGCCAGTTACTTTGTCATTGTTGCAAACAGTGTGGACCCAGATCAGACTGCTCCTTTAGGAGCTGTCTGATCTGGGTCCACACTGTTTGCCGGTATGCAAAAATAGGTTTGAAAAGTTTGCAAGAACATTCAGCAGACGACATAAGCAGACGACATTTTCAGATGCAGATTTTCTTGGCGCTTTAAGGGTTAAATTCAGCAACCTAAAGTTAATGATAGGGTCTTGTGAACCTATTTCAGAGATTAATGTTATGTGGGCGGGGCATCAGACTCACCATAGTTCCCAGGAGTACAATCTGACTACTGCTTTAAGACAGTCAGTCATACATAGATATGTTGGGTTACCGGTAAGGTCACTGAACTTGAGCCACTTCATCCATTAGCTTGCTGCAGTCAAAATTGGCAGATGGTAAATTGGAGTTAACAATGCACTTGAATCCTCTCCTGAATGGAGCACCTCCTAAGAAAGCAGGTGCCATATCATTTCGAAAACATGCCTATTCAAATATAGTGAAATTTTCACCACCAAAAACTGAGAGTTTTCAGGTAAAAATTCTGATATTTTTCATATTTCTGCTCAAAACATAGATTGTAGGTACTTGTTAGAACTGCCTCACCGAGGCAATTCTAACAAGTACCCACAATCTATGTTTTTGAGCAGAAATAAGAAAAATAATGTATACCCCTGTAAACCCCAGTTTTACGACATAAAATATTTTCTACGGTCATTCTCTCCCTTCCGCTGATTCAAGAAGGGCAGTTGTCAGTTTCTGGCGAAAGAATGTGCACAATTCTGGTTAACCGCATAGAGGACTAAGCCTGCCCAGCAAACGTGTGGTTAGGTAAACTGACCGCGCTCGACATGACCCCATTCGGTTGACTGGGCCGTAAAACCTCAACACAAACAAACATTTACGACATAACAGTAGGATTTAAGGGGGTCAAAATTATATAGGCATGTTTTCATGATGCATGCCTATTCAAATATATTGAAAATTTCACCACCAAAAACTGAAAGTTTTCAGATAAAAATTCTGATATTTTTCATATTTCTGCTCAAAACATAGATGTGGGTACTCGTTAGAATTGCCTCGCCGAGGCAATTCTACCAAGTACCCACAATCTATGTTTTTGAGCAGAAATAAGAAAAATAATGTATACCCCTGTAAACCCCAGTTTTACTATATATAAGTGGGGTTAAGGGGTTCAAAATTATATAAGCATGTTTTTGTAATGCACTAACATTTTCAACCACCCTAGATTTCAAGATCCTTCCTTTAAATATAGCCCACATTGAGAAGGAAGGCAAATATTTTCATATAAGAGTTATATTTCCTCTTGAAGATATATCCTTTTCCTTTAGATATATAGTTCTTCTTTTTCTTTAGATATTTAGATTTCTTTCTTTTTCTGCTGATGTGGCTCATTTTCAGATAACCCCCACCCTTCCCTTTGATTAGCAATCACCTCAAAAATCAGAAAGCCTCATCTTTTATTTAGTCTGCTATGAAATTGAAACTTCAGAACACAGGAAAAATATACAAAACAGCAAAGTCCTAGACTGCCATGTTTATCCTAAGTATTAGCTCTGAATATTTGGATGGAAAGACACAGAATGTGGTGTCTGATCAGAGTCTACACAATTTGCCCCTCATCCAGCAGGTTTAAGACACATCAGCAGGACTTGTTTTAAAAATTTAGGATAAATATTAGGCCCCCTAGGGGAACCTTTAAAAACCATCACGAAAACACGCCTATATAATTTTGACCCCCTTAAACCCCACTTTTATATAGTAAAACTGGGGTTTACAGGGGTATACATTATTTTTCTTATTTCTGCTCAAAAACATAGATTGTGGGTACTCGTTAGAACCGCCTCGTTGAGGCAGTTCTAACCAGTACTCACAATCTATGTTTTGATCAGAAATATGAAAAAATATCAGAATTTTTATCTGAAAATTTTCAGTTTTTAGTGGTAAAATTTTCAGTATATTTGAATAGACATGTTTTCGTAATGCCTTGTATTTGATTCAAATCCTTTAATTAGGCTGAAAAACCTTTGAAACCTATAATTTGACTTGAAAACTTTTATTTTTGTCAAAATATCATACAGATAGAAGGACAGACATATAGGAAAATGGAAAGACTGAATGAGAGTGACTATATATCCCCACGGCATACTTTGTTTGCATATGGTTTTAAAGTTTTTTCTATGACAAAGGAAGCAAAGTCTTGGGTCAACTAAAATATGGAGACACAATACATGGCAGATCCTGAATGGTGAATTTACATCGATATGGTCCAGCCTAGCAGGTATTTATGGCACAGAAACTGGAAAGGAGATGAAGAGTTCAGCCTTTTTTCTCATTATTTTAAAATTCTTCCGAAAACCTATATTTGACCAAAAAAAGCCTTTGTAAAAACCTTTGTGTTCAAAAGAGTCTGCCAGGGGTCCTGTAAGTTTGGTAAGGAGTTAAAGTGTCACAATTTTTAGGATAAATAGGGTATCATGCACATCATTGTAGTACTGGTCAGGGTCTTAGCTGTTTTTATGCACATTGTTTGAACCATTCTGAATCCAGGATACAGCTCCAGATAAGATTGTCTTTTGTTTTTAACAAAAAAGTATTGATGTTTTTCTAACTTCTCCTTGAAACATATGTTGTGGGTACTCATTAGAGATATTTCTCTTATTTCTCCACAAAAAAACATATGTTGTGGGTACTCATTAGAGATATTTCTCTTATTTCTCCACAAAAAAAACATATGTTGTGGGTACTCATTAGAGATATTTCTCTTATTTCTCCACAAAAAAACATATGTTGTGGGTACACATTAGAAGTGCTTCACCAGGCTGATTCTAATGAGTACCCACAATATATGTTTTCTTGGAGAAGTAATAAAAATATATACCTGGTACACTTTCTTATCTGGAGTTATGCTTAAAGCCAGATGTAGTAAGATTTAATCTGGCCAGGGTGTTCTTGGTCATATTCCTGTATATATAATTAAGGCCATTAGAAACACAACTGGTATAATAGTTGATTTTTTTCTCATTTATTGCAATGTTTTAAGCATTTGTTTTGCTTGAATCAACTTGCCTTTCATATGAAAACAGTTAAAACAACAGTTGCCCTCAGATGCTCACTCATGAGTAAAGATTTTACGAAAAATGATAAACATCAAATTTCTTGTTTAATTTTTAGAACTTAAAAGTCCACAAATCTTCCATGTGATGGTATCCATTATGTTGCCAACAATAAAAATACACAATAAACTCTAAAGTTCTTTATGCGGATACAACTTGAAGCCGTATCTCAAATTTCAGATTTTATGAAATTTGCACAGATTTTAAAAATTGTCTTGAATGTCATTTTAAAGGAAAACATCTCATTGTTGGGTAACTTGAATCAAATCATTTGACTGAAGGTTTTCATTTCTGTTGATTTTTGCCATAAAAAATGCCATTTAGAGTACGGTCAAATATAGACAGTTGCATTTTCACTGGCTTTAGGTATATAAAAAGACAGTTCATTTTGTAGGTTTGCAATGCACTGCTTCATTTAGCTTCTTTAGCTGCCAATAAACAGCTTACCATATTTTCCCTAAATGTTTAGATGGACATGACTCTACAAACATTGTAGACCCAGATCAAACTGTTCCTAAAGGAGTAGGTTGATTAGGGTCAGCATGGCATAGATTTTAATAAGAGTATCCAAAAATGTTTTTCTTGTTTCTCCACAAAAATATATGTTGCGGGTACTCATTAGAAACACCTCTCCAAAGGCAACAACACACATTTTCAAGGAGAAATAAGAAAATTATCAGGGCCCGGTTGTTCAAAACTAACGGTGTGGTTAGTTAACGTATTATTAAAACTTTGATCATTAAATATGGCATATATGCTAATATTTTTGCTGAAAAAATGTGAGCAGCTTTTGCAAAAGCTATTAACATTTTTTTCAGCAAAAATATCTGTGAATTTGATATTGAACTTACTAGAACAGTTAATATTTTGACCACTAAGGAGCTCGTTAAGCTAACGATGCTTTGAACAACTGGGCCCAGTACTTTTTGATGAAAAAATTGTCTGTTATTATTTAAATTTAGCATACTACAGATTACAAGTTGTGTCTTACATTTGAAAGGAAGTTGGTTAACAGGTTTCGTTAGTCTACATAAAAATAACACAGAAAAGTATTTAAGATATCATGGGATATTGTAATTAAATTCATTGCTATGTTTGCACAGTGTGCATAAAGGCAACTTTCTGGTATTGCCATTAGTGACTTTGTTAATTCATATCATTTGTCCATTTCATGCTGGCTGCAACCTTGAAAGTCTATAGAGTGTACAACACAAACATGATATCTTATATGTTATAATAGACAAAAGCTTTGCTTGCTTTATTTGTTGTTTTTGTTTTTAATTTTCTTTATCTCTGTATAATTTAGTAACAAATTTTGTGTCATTTTTTTCTCAGGAACATGGCTAGCTGCAGCTGTGAAACTTTGTACATGATATAGCCATGACCTATTGTAATGGTCAGTTTTTATTTATTTTTTACTTTTTGAATTAATTTTCTTTCTCTCCATGTAGTACAATAGGAAATGGAATTGTGGGGGTGTTAATCATGTATAGTTATAATATTAGGTGAATGAGATTAAGGGGATACACTTTCAAGGGAGACAACTTTGTATTTGCTTCCTTTTGAAAAGGGGTCTACTCAAAAAGGAAAGAATTTGCTCCCCATGGAAGCAACTTCTTTTATTTTAGGATAGACTTTCATACAGAAGGGATTTACATTATGAAAACAAGCCTATTCAAATACAATGTATATTGAAAATTTCACCATCAAAAACTGAAAGTTTACAGATAAAAATTCTGATATTTTTCATATTTCTGCTCAAAACACAGATTGTGGGTACTCATTAGAACTGCCTCACTGAGGCAGTTCTAATGAGTACCCACAATCTATGTTTTTGAGCAGAAATAAGAAAAATAATGTATACCCCTGTAAATCCCAGTTTTACAATATAAAATTGGGATTTAAGGGGGTAAAAATTATATAGGTATGTTTTCATGATGGATGCAGAAAAGCAAACTGGAAATCTCAAAAGTTATCTCCCATGTATCAGATGACAGAAAAAACTATTCTTAAATCTAAAAAATTGCTGATATGTTTCATTCAAATGTTGTAAGCTTCTTGCTTGTAAAAATATGGCACTCTGGCAAGCTATGAGTTTTTATTTTTCTGAAAAGTATTTGTCTTACAGTGTCCACTTGCATTTCTTTTGTTGATTCAAACTCTTTATATAAAGAAACAGGAAATAAAAAAATGGAGAAGCTGTGTAGCCATAAATAAGCTAGGGCACAGCATTTCCTACAAGATTGCATATATCGCCAATACTCATATCAGCTTGTGCATCCACATGGTCTGATCAGAGTCTTTGCAGGGCACTCTGTGGGTAGGCAAGGATCCAAAGGATCTTTAGGTGGACAGCAAAGACTAATTAGTCTTTGCAAAAGCAAAGACTAATTAGTATTTGCTGTCCACCTAAAGTACATTCCCTTGTGGAGATTGATCATGAAATATTTTCTACGGTCATTCTCTCCCTTCCGCTGATTCAAGAAGGGCAGTTGTTAGTTTCTGGTGAAAGAATATGCACAATACTGGTTAACCGCTTAGAGGACTAAGCCTACCCAGTGAATGTGTGGTTAGGTAAACTGACCACACTCGACATGACCCTATTGGGTTGACTGGGCTGTAAAACCTCAACACAAACAAACTGTCCACCTAAAGATGCTTTGGATGCACAGGCAGATCTGAGTCTTCACTTCCCGCTCATGCAATCTAGTAGGGGATCATATATACTGTAGTGATGGATTTTGGTTGACTTTTTATATTAACTCTTGCATTGGGCAATAAGTATGCAGTTCTCTAAGAAACTGAGTATCTCCGATTAACATGGTCATCTTTATAATAAGACCTGCTCTAAGAAACTGAGTATCACCAATTAACATGGTCATCTTTATAATAAGACCTGCTCTAAGGAACTGAGTATCACCAATTAACATGGTCATCTTTATAATAAGACATGCTCTAAGAAACTGAGTATCTCCGATTAACATGGTCATCTTTATAATAAGACATGCTCTAAGAAACTGAGTATCACCAATTAACATGGTCATCTTTATAATAAGACCTGCTCTAAGAAACTGAGTATCACCAATTAACATGGTCATCTTTATAATAAGACATGCTCTAAGAAACTGAGTATCTCCGATTAACATGGTCATCTTTATAATAAGACATGCTCGAAGAAACTGAGTATCACCAATTAACATGGTCATCTTTATAATAAGACCTGCTCTAAGAAACTGAGTATCACCAATTAACATGGTCATCTTTATAATAAGACATGCTCTAAGAAACTGAGTATCTCCAATTTACACGGTCATCTTTATAATAAGACATGCTCTAAGAAACTGAGTATCACCAATTAACATGGTCATCTTTATAATAAGACCTGCTCTAAGAAACTGAGTATCACCAATTAACATGGTCATCTTTATAATAAGACCTGCTCTAAGAAACTGAGTATCACCAATTAACATGGTCATCTTTATAATAAGACATGCTCTAAGTGAGTATCTCCAATTAACATGGTCATCTTTATAATAAGACCTGCTCTAAGAAACTGAGTATCACCAATTAACATGGTCATCTTTATAATAAGACCTGCTCTAAGAAACAGTATCTCCAATTAACATGGTCATCTTTATAATAAGACATGCTCTAAGAAACTGAGTATCTCCAATTAACATGGTCATCTTTATAATAAGACCTGCTCTAAGAAACTGAGTATCACCAATTAACATGGTCATCTTTATAAGAAGACATGCTTTAAGTGAGTATCTCCGATTTACATGGTCATCTTTATAATAAGACATGCTCTAAGAAACTGAATATCTCCGATTTACATGGTCATCTTTATAATAAAATATGCTCTAGGAAATGAGTAGCTCAGATTAACATGTTCATCTTTATAGTAAAACAGGCTCTTATAAACTGAGTATCTCAGATTAACATGTTCCTCTTTATTAAAAAACATGCACTAAGAAACTGCTTATTACAGATTAGGCAGCTTATTTTTTGACATAGCAGCAAGTAATCAAATCAACAATGGAATTTGTTGTAAATTTCCTGTTTTCATGAAATGTAAAGGAAATGCTACATTATTTATTTTACCAGGCCTGAGCAAACAATGTAGTTTTGCTTGTTTGTATTGAGATTTTACGGGCCAGTCAACCCATTAAGGGCATGTTGAGTGCAGTCAGTTTACCTAATCACACTTTATCCTGGGCATGCTTAATCCTCTAAGCAGTTAACCAGTATTCGTGCACATTTTTTCACAAGTAACTGCTTACTGCCCTGCTTGAATCAGCGGAAGGGAGAGAATGACACTGTAGATAAAATTTCCAGAGCAATTTCCACAAACAAATGTTGCTGGACCCGGCGGGGTTCGAACCCGCGAACTTCTGATCACCAGTTGGGCATGCATCTGTTTGAGTTACTGAAAAAAGGAGCTTTGATTAATCTACAATATTAACCATTCTGTCACAACATTTGTTTTAGAAGACATCACATCATCGAGTAGTCTGATGGATGACTTCAAATGTTGGACACCTTTATTCCTTACTATACCTGTCCTAAAATTTGAACAAATTAAGAAAATGTAGATGCCCTAATCAAGTAGTATAGCCTTCTTGGGGTACCAAAAGAAGGAGAGAAAAGGAACAAACCATGACAAAGCAAATGTTGTATACCAAACTACCGATGCACAAACAAAGAAGAACTGCAACATAGGAACCATGTTAGAATGTCAGAAGAAAAACTGCAGGGGGGGCTTAAACTAGTTTTTACTTGCATCTCACCCTTAACCCTTCTCTTGCTGAACACGACATGCCATGTCTTAGCAAACAGTGTAGATACAGATCAGTTGGCTTCTGAAGAAGCCAACTGATCTGGATATGCACTGTTTGCCATTAAGTATTTGAATTTATAGCAACAATCCAGATCAAGTAATCTGATTGGCTGAATATTAAAAGGGGGCATGGCATCTTAATTTATTCTGCAGAACAAGGATTAAACTAGTTTTACTCACATGAAATCTCACCCTTAATTCTAATGCAGCTCCAAATTATAAACATTTGCTTGGTTCTAAAGGGTTGGCCTCATCTGCAAAACATCACAGTAAAACGAAGAAACAAAGCATAGGGCTCAGTGGCAATTTGAAGCCAGAACACAAGAAAGCCATGAAGAGGACAACGGTCGGTTTTACTACCTCTCATTTTGTCTAAATTTAAAAAGTTTCTGG
Organism: Anodontia alba; assembly: GCA_964016985.1. Classification (NCBI taxonomy): domain Eukaryota; kingdom Metazoa; phylum Mollusca; class Bivalvia; order Lucinida; family Lucinidae; genus Anodontia; species Anodontia alba. Next base: position 45,545,171 of record OZ024831.1, read on the forward strand.
AGAAGTGGCAAACAGTGTAACCCTGTAATGCTGCATTCTGCCATGTCTGAATAGGATCTACACTGTTTGCACAAGTCAATCTGTCTTAATACTTAGGATTGTTGTGGTAAATATAGAAAAAATTAAGGTATCTGAATATTCAGGATAAAAACATTATTCATTATTTTGTAACCAATCTAACTAGGGTTTGTGTTGGGTCATATAGATTTTACAGTGCAGAACCTGGTGTAGTTGCATATGCTGATCTGGAGCTACACTGGTCAAACCACAGGAGCTTGAAGTTCAGTCAGAAATGTATGTTAAAATGGCTAAAATCAACTATCCTATAAGGTGAGCCAAGGCAAAAAAAGTCAACTATCCTATAAGGCGAGCCGAAGGCAAAGCCTTCCACTCGCCTTATAGGATTGTTGATTTTGGTCATTTTAACATGCATTTCTGACCAAATTTCAAGCTCCTGTGGGTCAAACATGCCATACGTTATTTACCCTATGCTTTGAAGCAGATAGACCTTGGGAAATAAATAAGACCCAATCATTACGAAAATACGCTTATTCAAGTATACTGAAAATTTTACCATCGAAAAATGAAAATTCTGTTATTTTTTATATTTCTGCTCAAAACATAGATTGTGGGTACTTGTTAGAACCGCCTCGGCGAGGCGGTTCTAATGAGTACCCACAATCTATGTTTTTGAGCAGAAATAAGAAAAATAATGTATACCCCTCTAAACCCCAGTTTTACTATATAAAAGTGGGGTTTAAGGGGGTCAAAATTATATAGGCATGTTTTTGTGATGTCTATGACATCTGATCAGCCTCTGCAGTCTGCTCTCTAGTAGTTTTTTTTTTTTTTTTTTTTTGACACATCAACAGAGAAATGGAGTTATTCAAATTTTAGGACAAGAATGGTAAGGATTTAGGATTTTAAGATCAATATGGTAATATTTATTATGGTTGTTTTCTGTTTAAAGGTTCTCACCTGTCTTTTATTTCAGTTATTCTACATGCCTCTTGGATTATTCCTGCCACCATCAATATTTCTAGTCCACAATCAATTCAACTTAATCTACCAGTTCTGGGTACACACTGAGGTATGTATAGTGCCATCTGGTGTCATTAGTCACTGAACACTTTTCATGCTGGGTAAAAATTTCAGCTGACAACATTTTGAAATATTTTCCTTATTTTTCCCAGAAAGTACACTTTGATATTTCATGCAAATTGTCTCCTAAGGAGACATTTTGCACAAAATGTCAAAGTCTGTTTTCTGTGAAAAAGTAAGAAAAATATCAATTTATTGTCTGCCAAATTTGCTCAGAGAGTGTAATGGTTAAGGAATTCAAGGTTTTTGTGAAGTAGCAATGTATATAATTGTTACTGTTTATAATCAAAAACATCAAAGAGCTTTAGTTATTGTTTTTGCTTATAAAATATATATACATTACAAAAACATGCCTATTCAAATATACTGAAAATTTTATAACCTTAAAATGAAAATTTTCAGATAAAAAAATTCTAATATTTTTCATATTTCTGCTCAAAACATAGATTGTGGGTACTCGTTAGAACCGCCTCGACGAGGCAGTTCTAACAAGTACCACAATCTATGTTTTTGAGCAGAATTAAGAAAAATAATATATACCCCTGTAAACCCCAGTTTTACTATATAAAAGTGGGGTTTAAGGGGGTCAAAATTATATAGGCATGTTTTCGTGATGTGTTCATAATTTGTTTCTGATTTATAATAGTAGAGCTTTGAATGAGGTCACTACTTTAAAATTGATATCAGTGTATCCTGGTAGTAGTCATCTAATAGTGTTCTAATGCAAGAGAAAAAGCTCTTAAGACATGATGTTTTAGCTTTTTATAATTGAGCACTGTTATATTTTGCATAGCAAGCCATTTATGGCTCTAGATACGAAGGTCCTGCAAAAAGTTTTGTCACTCGTAAGGTCCTTCTTACGAAACAAGCCTATTCAAATATACTGAAAATTTTACCACCAAAGAAAGAAAATTTTCAGATAAAAATTCTGATATTTTTCTTATTTCTGCTCAAAACATAGATTGTGGGTACTCTTTAGAACTGTCTCAGTGAAGTTGTTCTAACGAGTACCCACAATCTATGCTTTTGAGCAGAAATAAGAAAAAAATTGTATACCCCTGTAAACCCCAGTTTTACGATAGAAAAGTGGGGTTTAAGTGATTTCATGATGTTGATTTGAAAATATGTTGTTGATACTCATTAAAGTACACAAAACACGTTTTCCCAGAGAAATATGAAAAATATTTATCTAGACACTTCTCTTCTATGGAGCTGCTTGTGTTCTGGTTTCAGACAATAAAGAGCCTAGGTCCACTGGAATGGATATTGAGCACCCCTAGTCACCACAGAGTCCACCATGGCAGAAATCCCTATTGTATCGACAAAAACTATGGAGGAGTCCTTATAATTTGGGACAGAATTTTTGGTGAGTCATTTAAGTCTGCCTTACGTCATATTTTGATAATAAACAGGAAGCATCCATGAGGTTGAGCAGTTAGCCATAGCTGCAGATAAGAGGGGGTATCCACATAATATTTTTCTTATTTCTCGATGAAAACATATGTTGTGGGTACTCATTAGAAGCGCCTTGCTGAGGCGCTTCTAATGAGTACCCACAACATATGATTTTGTTGAGAAATAAGAAAGATATCAGCATTTTTTGGATGAAAAAAGTGCCTTATCTGTTGCTATGGTTAGCCCTTCTGACCTCAGATTATGAGGTCCCAGTCTGCAATTGTGCTAGAAGTAGAATTCAGCTTGTCTGTATGGCCTTTGGGAGCAAGTAAATCCCTTTAAAATAGGCCTCTTTTTAGAAGGGCATTGCTAGGCAAGAAAGTAGACAGGAAGTCACAAAAGTTACCTTTGTCAAAATGGTGGAAACTCTACCAAGTCTATTAAGTCCTCTTAAGCATGCACTTGTCTTAAGCAAACACTGTTATGGGCTCTTCCATAGTTATTTGCTTTAGAAATACTGTAGAGGGGTCTGGCAACATTCTCTCATAGGGATTGGTTATGAAATATTTTCTACTGTCATTCTCTCTCTTCCACAGGTTCAAGACAGACAGTTGTCAGTTTCTGGTGAAAGAATATGAACAAATACTGGTTAACCACTTACAGAACTAAGCCTGCCCATGAAAAGTGTAAGGTAAGCTGACTAGCTCCACATGACCATAATAGGTTGACTTGGCTGCAGTCAGTCAGTCATACTGTCAAGTAACCTTTACCACTCTTTGGCCAATTCAGCAGATGACGAATAGTTTGCTTGGATAGGAGATAGTTTGCTTGTAAAATCAAAGCTTGTTTTCTGGGAAAATAAGAAAAATATTTCAAAATGTTGTCTGCTGAATTATTTACCCAGCATGCAGAGCATTAAGCAAACAGTTTAGGGCTCTCCCATAGGTGCTTGCTTAAGACAAGTTATACTGTAGATTATAGATTTTGAAATTTGAAAGCCCTCTCATCAAGATTGACACTGCAATTCCGCTCTGGATCTACAATTGGCACCCTTTGGACAGCAATGAATGTGTCCAAATGCAGAGATAGAAGAGTCTATTTCAGAACCTCAGGGATGAAAGGTTATGACAGATTATGCTGTACATTCCTCTTTGCTGACTCTGCAGTGATTCTTTACTTGTAGAGACTTGTTTTGTTACAGGAACATTTGAAGCTGAGAAGGAGGAAGAGAAGCCGGTATATGGTTTGGTGCATAATCTGGAAACTTGGAATCCACTTTGGGCACAGGTAGGTACAATGTTTATATGGTAAATGTCCTAAAGCTTTGTACACCAAAGTTTCTGACAAATGCCATATGCAAACAGTAAACACTGATCAAACTGCTTCTCAAGGAGCAGTCTGCTCAGGGTCTATGCTGTTTGTCATTCCACAAAATGTTTTAACCCTTAAAGCGCCAAGAAAAACTGCATCTGAAAATGTTATCTGTTTATGTCATCTGCTGAATATTCTTGCAGACTTTTCAAACCTATTTTTGCATACAGGCAAACAGTGTGGACCCTGATCAGACTGCTCCTAAAGGAGCAGTCTGATCTGGGTCCACACTGTTTGCAAAAATGACTTTTAAAATCACAAGCAGATGACAAAGCAGACGACAATAGCTGTGACTGGTGCTTTCAGGGTTAAGAAACAACTGCATAAAAAGTAAAATTTAAGTAAAAAGAATGAAAAAAATTATTCAGAATTTTAGGACATTTACCATAATTATAGTAGGGCTTGAAATTTTGGAAATTTAATTGGTGGCTTTTGTGTTTTATCAAATCCCATAAACTTTCTGGTGCATAGAAAGTGACGACATAAGGGTTTACATTGATTCATGATAAAAGTTTGCAAATTTACAATGCATGAGTTAAGGACCATGTAAAAAACAACTTTTAAAAGATGTCAAAATGAAAGCAGGGTAGTTAAAAAGGAGTATTTGGTGATAAATCTTGGATATTTTTTATTTCTCCATAAAAACATGTTATTTGTACTCATTTGAATGCACCTCACCAAGATGCTTCTAACCAGTACCCACATGTATTATGGAGAAGGAAAAAAATATTCCAAAAAAATGTTGCAAAGTGCTTTTTTTCTTAAGAAGACCTCAGGATAAACACAATCTGCTCTACCCAGCTAGCATTCTATGTAAATCTACATCGGGCCTTCATCGGCCCGTCAGCTACCCTGGCGGGCCGATGACGGCCCGATATAGATTTACGTAGAATGCTGACTGGGTAGGTCTTTGGTGCCTACTTACAGACTCAGTGGAATATACCATCTTTGCCAATATACAGCAAAGACACTGATGAGGCTGTGCAGAATTGCAAGCTGATCTAGACTTTCTATATTTTCTAGTGCTTAGCACTCAGGGTAAAATCATCAACAGATGACATATTGAAATATTTTTCTAATTTTCCCAGAAAACAGGATTTGACATTTCATGCAAAGGAGAAAATTTGCATGAAATGTCATGTCCTGTTTTCTGGGAAAAACAAGCAGCATATCATCAATTTGTTGTCTGCTGACAGATCAGAGAGTGGTAAAGTTTAAAGCTTGAACAGAGGACTTGTTGAGGGGACTGTATAGACTTTCAGGAGAGGCAACTCTTACAGATTTGTTTTATCCCTATTCTTAAAAGGGGTCTACTTCACTTGGGAGCAAATTCTTTCCTTTTAGAGTAGATCCCTTTTCAGAAGGGATTTGATGTGCAAGAAACTGAAAAGAAAGTTATAAAAATTGTCTCCCTGAAAATGGAAGAAAATTTGCTGTTTATCCAGCCCCTTTAAGGAGGAATGCTTTAATTTGTGGGATAATTCTGCATAAAAGCATACATTGTGGGTTCTAACCAAGGCACTTCTAATAAGGACTCGTACAGAAATAAGAAACATTATCACACGATGTTCACAAAATACTTCTCAGTAAGTTTTCTGCCTGAAAGCGTCTTTTTCACATGCACTATTTATATGGAAAATTAATGTCTTTTGGCAGAGTTCATAATTCAATTTTCAAAGCATCCAAGTGGTTGACACTTCCACTGCGAATCACAAGATCATAGGTTTTAACTGGGCTAGAAGTGGAATTGTTCTCACAACTGTATGGTGCTTCATTGCAAAGAGTCTTTCATTATCACCCTTCCTTCATCTTAGTATGACTTAAATAATGTTGTAAAACACCAGGGCCCAGTTGTTCAAAGCATCGTTAGCTTAACAAGCTTGTTAAGGGTCATTTCATTAACTGTTTTAGCGGATTCAGTATACAATATTCTGATATTTTTTGCTGAAAAAATGTGAGAAGCTTTTGCACTGCAAAAGCTACTCCCATTTTTTCAGCAAAAAATTTCAGCATATTTGCGTATCACTCGATGTAAATTTTAATGAATCGTTAACTAACAATGTCATTAGCTTTGAACAACTGGGCCCAGGTCATCATGTTTTGTTTTTCAGTTCTGTCACCTCATACACATCATCAAGACAGCTTTGAGCATTGAGGGGTTGGGTAATAAACTGTCAGTGGTATTTAAAGGACCAGGCTGGTCACCTGGGAAACCAAGGTTAGGCCTGCATGAAGATATTCCTCAGGTCAGTATAGAATACTTGAGCCATATCAAACAGAAGCTTACAGTAAATGTCCTAAAATATCTAACACATTATTCCATACTTATTTTACTTTTTGCTTTTTATACAGTTGTTTCTTAAAATGTTTAGTAGAATAGCAAACAGTGTAGACCCTGATCAGACTGCTCCTTCAGGAGCAGTCTGATCTGGGTCTGCACTGTTTGCATATGACATTTTGTCAGAAACTTTGGTGTACAAAATTTTAGGACATTTACCTTAATGTATCCTCAAAGCATTTGCAGACAGCTCAAGCTTCTGATCAGCTTGTGCATCTGCACAGTCAGCCTGGTCATCTTCTCTTACCAAATCAAATCAAATCTATTTGATTTAAAAAATCCAAGCAAATATTGGTGTTTCACCAACACTTGAACAGCAAATGGACAAACAAATCTGGTATCAAATCAGTAGCTTCATGAGAAAACCTGCTTAATTAAAGTTGGAAGAACAAAGGGGCAGAGCAGCCTGCGCATTCACACACTCCCATCAGCACCTCTGTTGCTCGTCACCTGGACAGTGTAAAAAAAATACCTATACTTGCCTAACCAAGGCTGTACGAGCCAGGCTTGTTTCTGCAAATGGACAGATGATTCAAGTATTATCTGGTCAGAAACGCTGGATATAGTTCCCGTTATGAAGTGGGTCAGATGTACTGAATCAGTAGATATTGGTGAATTTCAGCAGAGAGCTAAGGCATCAGATTTCTGCATATGTCTAAATAAGATGCTTTTTTAACTTTTTTTTTTCAATCTTTTTTCTTATTTCTCTGTGAAAATATAGGTTGTGGGTTCTCATTAGGATATGCACATGACCCCCATGGGTTGATTGGGCCATAAAACCTCAACTCGGAAGCATGACACAGAAAGATTTTGATTTTACATGCTTACCCAGGGGATTTTAAAGCCTAATCTTGAATTTTGTAATGGGAAATTTGACCCTTTCTTAAAACTCAAATTCTACTGGATAATCCTGCTGCCTCCTCTTTGATTGGTCTAAGTCACTTAAAAAAGGAGTTTACTCTAATAGGAAAAGGATTTTCTTCCAAAAGGAGTAGACGTCTTGCATATGGGATGCAAAACAGTTATGATAGAGTTCCCTCCCATGGAAGTGTATTTATTCCCCTTCAGTATACGAATGCTGTCTAATTCTTCAGAATAGAATATTATCATCTCAGACTTTTCAGTGTCTTAGTTCAAACTGCTTTGTGTTTTTGGATAGTCGAAAAACTGGCAAACAGTGCAGACCAAGATCAGATGCCTGCCAGCCTCATTGGCTCAGTTGGATGCACATCCAGCTAGTGATCAGGAGGTTGCTGGTTCGACCCAGCCAGCTCAGCAACATTCTTTCATGGAGATTGATTATGATCATTCTCTCCCTTTGATTCAAGAAGGGCAGTTGTCAGTTTCTGGTGAAAGAAGGTTAACAATACTGGTTAACCGCTTAGAGGACTAAGCCTACTCAGTAAAAGTGTGGTTAGGTGGACATGACCTCATTGGGTTGACTGGGCTGTAAACCTCAATACAAACAAACACACAGATCAGATGCTGCAGAATATGGTGTCTGATCAGGGTTTGCACTGTTTGCATTAAATACAGGAATTTCTATAAAACATAGTAGTAAACTAACAAGACACACTGCACTGGAAATAGACCAGCCCAAAGAGTTGTGGTAGAAGAGTCCAGTCGATGTAAATGGGTTAAGAATGTTATTATTTCAGGTTGAAGTACCAGAGAAGAAGTATGATACTAGAGTGCCACTGTGGAAAAGTTTATATCTGTGGTTACACTACATGATAATACTGTTGGTATTTCATGCATATCTAGCTATGAACAAAGCGGTAAGGCTTAAATAAAATATTTAGTATTTCCACTATCATACCCCAGTACCCACTTAAAAAGTGTCTACCCAAAAAATGCATTATGACTTTCAAAATAATTATTTCTTACAATGTGAAATGGTTCAGTAGTAGATAGATATCACATTGAATGTCATTTTTTTTTCCAGAAAAAAGGGGTTTCTGAAAAAGACAATAAATAAACTGATAAATCCTATTTTTTGGGCAAAATAAGAAAAATATTTTAAATTGTTGTGTGGAATTTTTTTCCCAGCATTCAAATGATAGAAATTTAAAAAAAAAATCATATACCTACCTAATCTGATGTGTTGGGTCAGGTTGTTAAGGGGAAACATTTTTGCTTAAATCTGTTTTCGTATTGAGAAATATTACCATATTAGTCTTAAATATTGGGATTACTAAACACTTTACATGCTGGGTAAAAATTTCAGCAGACACCATTTTGAAATACTTTTTCTTATTTTTCCTAGAAAATAGGATTTGACACTTCATGCAAATTGTCTCCTAAGGAGACAGTTTGCATGATGTGTCTGATCCTGTTTTGTTGGAAAAATAAGAAAAATAGCATCAGTTTGTCGTCTGCTGAATCTGGCTATAGCGTGAAAAGTTGAAGCTCAAGCATTATGCCGACAAATTCAAGTAGTAACTGCAGTGTACATTGCTTAACAATTAAAAATGCAAACCACTCTACCTGTGTCACAATAAAAGCCCTCTTCCACAGTAAGGCTGTAGAAATTATTTATGTACTTATTCCATTACATTTCTCCCCTCTTCTCATGACGACATTCCCAAGCCACCAAAAATTTTATTGCTCACCCAGCAGACCTGAGGAAGAAGCCTGAGTAATGTTTTCGGGGACAGCTACCAGTCCCTGCGGTTTGGTTGTCCAGAGATAATTGTGGCGTCATCTCCCATCCCATCACTGCCACCAAATGTAGCATTTGATAGATTGTCTACAAAGTCAAGTATTGCAATTACACATCCAGGCACTAACAACAGCATGCATTGCTCAACTTTGTGAATAGGCCAAACTTCTACCCACTTTACCATAAAAAACTGTATACCTATTTTAGATTTGTATAACTACTTTATTTCAATGCTAATATGGGCAGCGTCAAGTGAAAACATGCCTTTGAGCATGCGCAAAGTGCACAAATTAATACATGTACCATCCTGCACGTTCCTAAAGTATCCTCCAGGCATATGTTCTCTATCCATACATTCTGTGGTATCCAATGGTTCTGTTAGCGGACAGCAAAGGCTCTGATCAGACTGCACAATTGTGCAGTCTGATCAGGGCCTTCTCTATCTGCATACGCCTGAAGACATTTTCTCTTGGCATGGCCCATGTCATATCCTCAGACTATGAATAAATGAAAATAACAGAAATTTCTATGCTTCACTGCACAGTTAGGTATATAATAAAGTAATATACTTCAACCTCTTTATAACACAATTCGTTATAACATGGTTTGGGATATAACACGGTTCTAAGATGGATCCCAAAAATGTATAGATTATATTGAAAAATGACCATAAATGGTCATTTTTCAATATAATCTATACATTTTTGTTTGGATATAACATGGTTGTTTAACTAACACGGATTATGCTATGAATCCCAACAATAGTGTTATAAAGAGGTTGTGATGTAAATGCTATAGATGAGACCTTATCTTTTTCAGGACATATCTTTCACATTTATGGTATCCAGTGTTATATACATAGCAATATCCTTAGGAGTATTGGGCTCTATGTTTGATAACAGGTAAGGTTACCTCTCTTTGAGAAATACAGTGTACCAGTACTATATTTAACTCTAAATATACAGACACCTAAAGTATTTACTATACTTGTCCTTAAATTTGAACAAAGTTCAATTTACTTCCTGTTGCTGTATCTGAAAATTGCTTGCTGAATACAGTATAACCTCAATGGCTCGAACCCAGATGGCTCGTTTACTGTGGATGATTCAAACTCTTTTTTCAGTCCCTACAAAATCCTTCCAATAGCTCAAGAAAACAAATATTTAGGGATTTTTTTCTTATTTTTTCAAGGAATTGTATGTTGTGTGTACTCATTAGAATTGCCTCATTTAGGTGATTCTAATGAGTACACTCAACATACAATCATTGTGTAGAAAATCGAAAAGATTACCCTAAATTATCGCTTTTTGCTTCCTGACCTGGTGCCATGATTAACCTTAGTGGCTCAAACTACCCATGTCTCGAATGAATTTCCATGGTCCCAAAGATGTTCGAGCCATTGAGGTTCGACTGTATGTGGCAAACAGTAAAAACCTGATCAGGCTCTGCCCATGTCTGTATGCGTGACTATCGTGATAAGTATTGGGACGGCTAGGCTTTTGCAAACTGTAGACCCAGATCAGATGCTGCAGAATGCAGCATCTGATCAGGGTCAACAATGTTTGCCATACATCCACCAATATTTTAGATACATCAAAAGGTAGTAGAATGGACTATTTCAAATTTTAGGACAAGTATGGTAAGTAGATAAGGTGTCCCAATACTTGTGGTAAATATGGTTCATAAAAATGGTACATAAATATGGTATGATAAAATACAGCCCTAGATAAGCAGTTGTTTGTTAGTTCTTTTTTTTTCTCAGCCTTAGAGTGTTGCTATTTTTACACATCTCGACAAAGACATATGCTTGTAGGTGCCTCTGAGACAGTTCTAGTGAGTACTCATAATGTTTTCATGAAGAAATTAGAAAAAAAAATGTCTAGCTACATTCTTATCTCAAGCTGTTTAACGCTGTCATGCTGAATAAATTAAGATGCCATGCCCACTTCTAATTTTCAGCCAATCAGATTAGTTGATCCAAGTTGTTCATATAAAATTCAAATACTTAATGACAAACAGTATACATGTAGATCCAGATCAGTTGGCTTCTTTGAAGCCAACTGATCTGAATCTACACTGTTTGCAAAGGCAGGGTATATCCGGGTTCAGCAGGACAAGGGTTTAAGCTTTCTGTTAAGATGTTGAACAGACTTGAGACAAGCAGGCTGGTTTCCACACTTTGTACTAGATCTATCCCTCTTGGATGCCTGAATAGATTTAGTCAGTATCTGAAACAGTGTTAGATAATATTCTGGTTCTTTTCAGTACAAGTCCACCCCCTAAGTGACCCTCAGTTCAAGGTCATGGTCTTAGAAATTCTGCACACTCAAAATGTTAATGTTTTACATTTTAACCCTTGTCCTGCTGAATAAATTAAGATGCCACTCCCACTTCTGATTTTCAGCCAATCAGATTACTTGATCTGGTTTGTTGATACAAATTCACATACTTAATGGCAAACAGTGCAGATCCAGATCAGTTGGCTTCTTCAGAAGCCAACTGATCTGGATCTACACTGTTTGCAAAGGCAGGGTATGTCCGGGTTCAGCAGGACAAGGGTTAAGTCTTTAAAGATACATTTTCTTAATGCCTTGATGTAGTTAGCTAACTTGGACTGGGGTTAAATGGATTTAGTTGATATTTGAAAAAAAAAAAAGTTTAATGGATTATATTCCAAAGTTCTGTTCAATACAAGCCCCTTTCCCTCAGTGACCCCGAGTTCAAGGCCATGCACTTAGAAATTTTACCCACCCAAATTGTTAATGGCTTACATTTTAAATCTTTAAAGATGTATGTTTTCTGAATACCTTGATGGATTTAGGGTGCTTCTAATGAGTACCATAACATAGGTTTTTATGGAGAACTGGAGAAAATTATCCTAGAATTATCACCAAATACTCTTACTGAAGAAGTTCTCTATATTCATTTTGAATCTCTTTTAGCTCAGAGGCAAAGTTCCTGGAAGCAGTAAGATGTGGAATGTTCATAGCAGCTACACACCTAATACCTACCATTCCTGTCACAGCAGAGGTATACTGGGTGTACTTTGGCTCTGCTGTGTTTTGGGAAATGGCCAATCTTGGTGACTTATTGGGACACTCTGGTGATAAAGAAGGTAGGAAGAAAACAAACTGATTTTGTGATGAGCTGTATTATGACCATATAGCTGCCATAGTCAAGACTTCAGGACTTCAGATATATGATAAATGTTCTAAAAATTCAAAAAAGAAAGAAAAGAATAATGATATCTGAATTAATTGTCTATTCATGCCAATGAAGCAGAGGGGTGTAGCAAATTTTTCAAAGGGAGGCAATTTTTGTTACCTCAAAATTTGTTACTTCCCTTAGAAAAGTCATGATTTTCTTATGAGAGGCAAAGATTATACTGTTCATTTTTTCATACCTTTGCCATATATATTGGTATGAGTATTTTTCATACTATTATATACTATTATAAAAAAAAAGTGTTTCAAGAATTTGTTCGCGGTGAGGTTTTACGGCCCAGTCAACCCAATGTGGTCATGTCGAGCGCCGTCAGTTTACCTAACCACACGTCTACTGGACAAGCTTTGTCCTCTAAGCGGTTAACCAGTATTGTGCACATTCTTTCGCCAGAAACTGACAACTGCCCTCCTTGAATCAGCAGAAGGAAGAGAATGACCGTAGAAAATATTTCATGATCAGTCTCCACGGAAGAATGTTGCCGACCTCAGCGGGGGTCGAACTCACGACCTCCTGGTTTCCAGTCGGATGTGCATCCAACTGAGCCACCGAGGGCCAATCAAGAAGGGCAGTTGTCAGTTTCTGGCGAAAGAATGTGCACAATGTGTCTTACTAAAGTGTTTTTCTTACTGTTATATTAGCCCTTCTCATGCTGAATAAATTAAGATGCCACACCCACTACTAATTTCCAGCCAATCAGATTACTTGATCTGGGTTTTTGATAGAAATTCACATATTTTATGACAAACAGTGCAGATCCAGATCAGTTGGCTTCTTCAGAAGCCAACTGATCTGGATCTACACTGTTTGCTAAGACAGGGCATGTCGTGTTTAGCAAGAGAAGGGTTAAAAATGTTTCAAATTTTCTTAGAGTTGTCTTACCCTAGTTACCATAAGCAATTTTATTGATTTTGATTAGCCATAAAATATACATATATGGTGTAAAATACGAAAACTTTTATATCTGGATACCTTTTATTACTAGAGCCATGAATAATGGCAGTCTAATAGTTCACCTTGCTATGGCAAGAGAATTAACATTTAACCTTTAAATTGCTGAATTTAAATATCAGCAAACATTTTTTTTTATAATTATTTTATATTTAGTTACTTTTTTGAAAATTAATCTTGGTATTTCATTCTGTCTCAAAATGTCAAACTCTGTTTCAAGAAGAAAAAAAATAAGAAAAACACCATACATTTATCTGCTGATATTGCCTACATACTAAACGTTAAACCTTGTCCTGCTGAGCCCGGATATACCCTGCCTTTGCAAACAGTGTAGATCCAGATCAGTTGGCTTCTGAAGAAGCCAACTGATCTGGATCTGCACTGTTTGCCATTAAGTATGCAAATTTATTACAATAATCTGGATCAAGTAATCTGATTGGCTGAAAATTAGAAGTAGGCTTGGCATCTTAATTTATTCAGCAGGACAAGGGTTAAAAAAAAGAGCCAGTGTGAGTTATAAGAATGAATTTTACTTTTATGGATTTGATCAGTGTGTAAAGTCCAACGAATCATTCACAAACTGAATAAAGCCCTACTTGTTTAGTTTGTTAGTGATTTGCTGGAGTTTACACATGGATAAAATCCACATTGATAATAATTCACTCATTATAGTTCCCACTTTGTCATCAAAATGTTAGAAAGGTTACCAAAGATGCATAACGAAAACATGCCTATATAATTTTGACCCCCTTAAACCCCTCTTTTATATAGTAAAACTGGGGTTTACAGGGGTATACATTATTTTTCTTATTTCTGTGAAAACATAGATTGTGGGTACTCATTAGAACTGCCTCAGCAAGGCGGTTCTAACAAGTCCCCACAATCTATGTTTTGAGCAGAAATATGAAAATATCAGTATTTTTTTTATCTGAAAATTTTCAGTTTTTGGTGGTGAAATTTTCAGTATATTTGAATAGGCATGTTTTGGTAATGTCAGTCTTTTGAGACATTTGAGGGAAAAAAGATCCAATGGGTTCCTGCTCTGGACTTTATTGAAGTGTAAAACTTTTCCTTCAACCAATCGAATTGCATGAAATGTCTGTGAAGATGAGAAGTTCAAATTATAAGACAAATATTGTTTTGTCTATCATCAATAGCAGGATAAAGGTTATGTCAGTATTACTGAACAAAAAGGCATATCTGTGATTCCTTAAATTTAAGTCTAAGTCTATTAACTCTTGTTACCTCAAAAGCCACTAGAGACGAACCATTATAATGGCTAGAAATAAAAACACTAGCTGTCAGCTTAGCCACAGTGTTAGAAAACACACCTTCAGATGTGCTCCCAGCGAATATTCAGATCAGCATGTGTGTTTGTACAGTCAGATCATAATCTTCACTGAGTACATTTTGGACAGCCAAGAATTCAAAGTTTCTTCATATGGACAATGAAGACTGATCAGACTGCATAGATGCGGTCTGATTTTGGTTTTCCTTGGATGCACATGTTGGAAGGTATGTTTCCTCATGTTGTGACTCAGATGATGTAAATTAGTAATACAGTCAACTCTCGTTATCTCGAATTCCAAGGGACTCTCTGGAATACTTTGAGATATCAGTACCTCAACATATCAGATTTGCATAATTGAGGAAAGACTAATTCGATTAACCATATTTAACAAATATATGTGTAATTGGACTCTTGAAGTTAGAGATACAAATGTATATTGAAAATATTGTGGAAAAGAGGAGAAATTGCTCCTTAGGAGCAATTTCTCCTCTTTTCCACAATATTTTTACATGTTGTTAGATTTTCATGTTTAGGCAGGGACCAGATTTACACTTCAAGATAAGTAGTTATTCAATATAAGTGAGTTCGAGATAGCGAGAGTCAACTGTAGCATGAAAAAAGACTATTGCTTGTGAAGAAAACAAAGGCCAGATCAGCCTGTGCATTTTCTTAAAGGTGTGTTCATTTGGGCTGCACCATGCAAAAACATGTCTCCGGGAGTATGTGGACAGCAAAGGCCCAGATCAGTCTGCCCATCCATGCAGTCTGATCAGGGCCTTAACTGTTTGCTAGCAGAATCATTGGATACTACACTACAACCTCTTCATAACTCGGTTCATTATAACACGGTTTTAGATATAACACAGTTCAAAGATGGATCCCAAAATGTATAGATTATATTGAAAAATGACCATAAATGGTCATTTTTCAATATAATCCATACATTTTTGTTTGGATATAACACAGTTGTTTGACTAACACGGTTTATGCTATGGACCCCAACAATAGTGTTATAAAGAGGTTGTGGTGTACATAATGTATGAATGAAGAGCAAATACCAAGGTGATACTTTGTGCATGTGCAGGATGATTTGAATCGGCACACTTTCGCATGTTAGTAAGCACTTTTTTGCTAAATGCAGCCCATTTATCTTAGGGTGAATGGATACACCCATTAGATTTCCTGTCATTTGTTTCCAAGGGAGGCAACTTTTGTGATGTCTGGTTTGCTTTTCTGCTTACCAAAAGGTGAGCAGAAAAGCAAACCAGACATCACAAAAGGTGAGGTGAAAAGGTGCGTACTCAAAAGGTAAGAATTTACTCTAGCTAAAAGCAAAGAATTTGCACCCAAGGGGCCTGCCCAGTAAAACTGTGGTGAGGTAAACTGACCATGCTGGGCATGACTCCATTGGGTTGACTGGACAGTGAAACCTCAACACAAACAAACAAAACCTAAGGGAACCATAATCTAACTTTGTAGAGAAGACTTGTATCAGAAGGGAGACAAACACCATTTTGATAGTTTTTTCACCTTAAGAAAGTTTTTCATTTCAGAATTTTAGATAAAAAGATTAGTCTAAAATAATATAATATTATGAATAAATAACTTTTTGTTTTTGTATTTAAAATAAAAGCTGTGTTATTGTGTTGGTTTTTTGTCGATTTGTTCATTTTCATATTGAAAATGAAACCAGCATTAATTTGAGGCTGACAAGTTAGGATTTTTTTTTTTGTTGTTGTTGCAGTTGTTGTTTTGTATTTAAATTTAATACTTCATCCTGAGAATTACCTACTTAAATTCAGGGAGTTAACATGGGCAGAATGACTATTCTTCCCTGGTATTTCAGTCTTTTCAAAAACTGAAGCTAGTCTAACCCATTTTAGACTGAATAAACTCCCCTCCCTCCACCCACCCCCAACTATATATTTAAAGAGTCAAATTTCAATTTTAGGTATATCAAGGTATGTGATTTAGATATTCCTAGAAAAATGGCTGAATTATTTGCAAACAGTGGAGATCCAGATCAGATGCCACATTCTGCAGCATCTGATCTGGGTCTACACTGTTTGCCGATCTCCAGACTAAATTGGGATAAAGGAAAGAATATGCTTTCCTTAAAGAGGAGCTCCCTGCACCCCCTGTATAAAGGGGCTAAATATTTCCATGTCAGAGTTTTTTTCCCCTTGAAGATGTGTCTTTTACCCTTGATGTGTCATTGACAGAAATGCCAAATTCAGTAGGGATTGACATTTGAGTCAAACAGTCTTTGAAGGTTTTTTCAAGTGATAATTTTCATGTTTATTTTTGAGTGCTAAATTGTGTAAATTGATGTGATAGCTACTGAAATAACAAAAAAAAAAAAAAAAAAAAAAAAAATAACAAAAAAAAAATAAAAAAAAAAAACAAGCTCATTCCTGTGTTGGAGTAATTAAAGATATGGTATTTTGTTTATTAAAATGAATAAATATATTTTTTGCTTATGTTTATATTTAATTTTAGTGATTTTCTGTACTTCATAATCCATTTATGCCCAGTGGACTCTTCTACATCATCTCTTTGGACAGGTCCATTTTCAATTGAAGGGGTGTCAGGTTAATTTTTATTGTTCCCCTTAGCAAAAATTCTTCATTTCATGCAAACAGTGCAACCCTGATTAGGGGCTACTTTCTGTAGTGCCTGATCTGGGTCTACACTGTTTGTCAGTGTCCCTTTTGGGATGCTGGGCATAAATGAGTTAATCTTCTCTATGTCACCTCTCTTACATGCTGATTAATACATGTAGTTTATATTTTTGATACTTTAAAAATTTCATTTTATGTTTTAAATTGTACCTGTATTAGCTATGTCTCTATAAACAGATGATTGTTTACTGAACATGACATAGATTAGGGATTCCCATGATTTGCACAAAAATTCTAGTATTTCTTGTGTGACATAATGATCAGTAAATAGTCATTAATTTATACCAATGATTTATTTATGTTATATTTTAATTAACTTCTGTCACTCTCTGGGTTAATTCAGCAGATGACAAATTTGTGATATTTTTCTTATTTTTCCCAGAAGACAGGATTTGTTATCTCCAATGGAGAAGTTTGCATGAAAATGACAATTCCTGTTTTCTGGGAAAATATAAACTATTTTAAAATGCTATCTGCTGAAAACTTTAGCCAGAATGCTTAGCGTAAAGTGGTATTGATACTCTCATGGGAGGCAACTTTGTCAAAACTGATATTGCCTCCCTTCTTAAAAAGGGTCCACAGTAACAGGAAAGAATTTGATCCACATGGAGGTAATTCTTTCCATTTCAGAAGGGACTAGGTGAACAGGAAATCAAAGAGGAAGTTATGAATTTGTCTATCCAATAAAACCTGGTCGAAAAGCAACCACATGTAATCAGTTCACTTCAAAGAAAACATTAACAGTGGTCATAACTTTTGAATCATTTGAGATACAGCCTTTATATTTAGCATATAGGTTCCTCGTGATAAGGGCTTCCCATTCATGCAAAAATAATTTGACCTGTAACCTTGACCTGTGACCTACTTTAAAGAAAAAAATTGACATTGGTCATAATTTTTAAACCGTTTCAGATAGAGCCTTCATATTTGGCGTGTAGGTTCCTTGTGACAATTGCTTTACACCCATAGGAAAAATTTTGACCCGTGACCGACTTTAAAGAAAAAAATTAGCATTGGTCATAACTTTTGAACCGTTTCAGATATGGCCTTCATATTAGCATGTAGGTTCCTTGTGACAAGGGCTTCCCACTCATACAAAAAAATTTGACCTGTGACCTTGACCTTTACCTACTTAAAAGAAAACATATCATTGGTCATAACTTCTGAACAGTTTGAGATAGAGCCTTCATATTTAGCATGTAGGTTCCTTGTGACAAGGGCTTCCCACTCATACAAAAAATTTGATCTGTGACCTTGACCTTGACCTACTTTTAAGAAAAAATATCATTGGTCATAACTTTTGAACCGTTCGAGATAGATCCATATTTGCCATGTAGGTTCCTTGTGTCAAGGGCTTCCCACTCACAAACACATCTTGTTTTTTTTGTCAAACCTGCATTACCGGTAGCAGGTCAGTTCATGTACTTATGTCCACCCTAGCGTCGATTCTAAATGAAGTTTACAAACTGTAAAACTTTACAGTCATTGTCACTCTACCAATTGTTTTATCTCACTGCGCTAAACAAGGAAAACAAACTTCTTCCACCTTTGTTATATGCGATAGGCTTTTTGCCCAAAAGAGAAACTTCTATCTCACATGACCATGAAGTAGACCCACTGTTCCTAGGAACAATCCACTTAAAGGTGGGAGAAAAAAGAATCAGTCATGAGCCAGTCCATACAGGGTTGGAAAATCTCATCTTTGGGGTAGGAATTTCAACCAGGGACTTGGCAAGCCTTATCGCTGATTGAAATTCTCAGGTGAGATGTCCCTATCTTACATGGACACTCATGATGTATTCTTATACTCCCCATTCTGGTGCTTATTTTAGTATGTTTTAGTATGCGACAAACTTCAACAAAGTTCATAATATTTTTTTTTATGGTTGATTTTTAGTTAAAGACTCCAAAAGCCAAACTATGTCAGTAAATTATGTTTCCTTAACCCTTGTCAAGATGCCATGCCCACTTCTAATTTTCAGCCAATTAGATTACTTGATCCGGATTGGTGCTATAAATTCACAAAGTTAATGACAAACAGTGCAGATCCAGATCAGTTGGCTTCAGAAGCCAACTGATCTGGATCTACACTGTTTGCAAAGACAGTAAAACCTAACATTTAGATATTAATTTACATCCTACAATAAGTACATGTAAAACTTGTAGATTATTACTTAGTTAAGAAAATTTCCTTCGAAGATATTACCTCTTTAGATGTAAACATCTAAAATTAAAACCACTTACCTCTTTAGCTATGATTTACCTCTAAGATCAAACCTATCTCAGATAATATCACTTCCCTTTAGATATAATTTACCTCAAAGTAATTTACTTCTAAGATAAAAATCACTTACCTCTTTAGATATACTTTACTTGTAATTTACTTCTAAAATACATGTATACCTCTTATCTAAATGTTACCTCTATTGAAATATATTACATCTTAGATAACTCTTATTTTTTATATAGCTATACTAGTTTAAGATTTGTTAGATTTCAGTTGTTTCATTCTTCTGCATAGATTGTCATTATTCACAAGTCATTATTCATAATTTAGTTGTGACTTGAGATGTGTTTGAGAGAAACTGTAAACACAAAGCTCCAGGTGTCAATAAGTGAATAAGTCATCAGCGAGGTAGTTATATGCATGGCACATAATATAAATGCTTTTACTTGTAAATTCAATAGAAAAAGGCTGAATAAAATTGTATTGAGTAATAATGAGGATTTCATCCAAATAGGAACTGAAAAAATATGATGTAGAAAAGTAGACAAGAAACTTCTAGTTGACTATATACTACAATTAAAGTTAATCACAAAATCTGGGTTAGCTAAACAGTTGTGTTGTGTTGTATCCAAACAAAAATATATAGATTATATAGAATAATGACCATAAAATGTATAAATTATAAAGAAAAATGATCATACTTGGTTATTTTCTTTATAATCTATATATTTTTTTATCATTTTTTCAAAAACAGTTTTTGTCTTTCTGTTAAAGACCATAATTGGCCATATCTTTTTATATAATGTGCATACCTGCATATTGTATACATTTTTGTTTGGATACATTTCTAGGATCCGTCTTTCAACGGTGTAATCTATGAAACCATGCTTTAATGAACTGTATTACATGTATGTAGTTTTCTGTGTACATTTAAACATAGCTCTAACGCTCTTTTTTTTTCAACCGAAAAGTGTTGATAGTTTTCTTAATTTTCAACAAAAACATGTGGGCACTCATTAGAAGTGCCTCAGTGAGGCGCTTCTAATGAGTACCCACAACATGTTTTCACATTACGAAAACAAACCTATTCAAGTATATAGAAAATTTCATCTCCAAAAACTGAAAATTTTCAGATGAAAAACTGATATTTTTCCTATTTCTGCTCAAAACATAGATTGTGGGTACTCGTTAGAACTGCCTCGATGAGGCAGTTCTAACAAGTACCCACAATCTATGTTTTTGAGCAGAAATAAGAAAAATAATATATACCCCTGTAAACCCCAGTTTTAATATATAAAAGTGGGGTTTGAGGGGGTCAAAATTATATAGGCATGTTTTCGTGATGATCAAGATACGAGAAAAATATTATGTAGATATCATCTCTTATCTGTAGCTATGTTTGAATGTATGCATTACAGTTGATTTTGTCTGTGATATTATTTTTTTTGATATATACAGTGAGAGAAAATTGATTGAATGATATGAAATAGCCGGTGATTTTATTAAAATGCATGAAAATGAAAGTTGTTTGTTTTAAAACTGCCGGTCATCAAATAGAGGAATTTAACAGTGGGCCTGTGGCAGTATTATATGATACAGCATCAACCCTAAGTATTTAGACACCATAGCCCTTTCAGCGCTGCAGACCAAAACTGTAATGCAAATTTAAAAAAGGACACCATGCTCGAGTTCCTTGATTACCCTACAGGTTTGTGGACATTAACCCTTAAACTACCAATCACAACAATTGTCGTCTGCTTTGTCATCTGCTTGTAATTTTAAAAGTCATTTTTGCAAACAGTGTGGACCCAGATTAGACTGCTCCTTAGGAGCAGTCTGATCAGGGTCCTCACTGTTTGCCTGTATGCAAAAGATAGGTTTGAAAAGTTTGCAAGAATATTCAGCAGACGACAAACAGACGACATTTTCAGATGCAGGTTTTCTTGGCGCTTTAAGGGTTAAGGTTCTGTGCATGTGCATGTATTTGCAGCACCATTGGTGCTTTTCTTTGCCTGCTATAGGTGTAAAAAGGTTTATTTATTAAAGGTTTGGCATCCCATAATGTTTTTTTATTGATTGTGTTTAACTACACGTCAACCCTCGTGGGTCATTTTGTGTCATCTCCCAGAGAAAGGCAGAAAAGAGAAAGGCAGAAAAGAGATAGAAGAGATAGTAGAGGAGATGAAAGAGAGGGACAGGGAAGAAAGGAAAATGAATGACAGTGAAGAAACAAAAGAAATAAAAACATTTCTCCTCTACCCTTACCTGCTGCAAGGATAGCATGCCTTGATCAACTGTAAACCAATATCAGTTGGATGCCCTGGTGAAGTAAGATACACGACACCTTTGCCTCACCCAACCACCCTGTTGTTGACATTAATGTTCTGTGCACGCGCATTTGCAGTGCTGTAGGTGCTTTACTTTGCCTGCTATTGGCATAAAAAGGTTTATTTATTAAACGTTTGGTGGCCCTTAATGGACATGCAATTTCATTGACTGCACCCAGATTTTGCCGGTCTGTTGGTATGGAAGGGCTCTATAAAACGTTCTAAATTTCAACCTAATCAGATGATAAACCAGAGGACAAATGGTCCTGTAACTAACTCACCTGAGCCTATTTGTTCTCAGCAAGCTTATGGCAACATTTTGAAAGAATGAAACATATGGATATGGCAGCCGGCACAGTTTGAAAAACCTTTAATCTCAGTATCCTACAGCAACTTGGTATGGAATTTAGCTTTAATTTTGCCCCAGACCGAAGAAGTTGAGGGGCATATTGCTTCTGGGGTGTTTGTCGGTCCGTTTGTCTGTCATGCTTTTTGATGCATAGGGTAACTTTAGAACTGCATGCTGTTTTGAAATTTCTTGTCTGGATTCCTCATGAAAAATAGCTGACGTATTTTTTCTTGACATGACTGATTATGCCCCTTTCCTGAGTTATGGCCTTTTGAAAAAATATTGATGCAACCTTGTCAGCAAAATATCTTAAAAAAAACTATTGAAGCTAGCGCCTTGAAACTTGATGAATAGACTGGTAGTGATGAGTAGACGACCTGATTAACTTTTGAAGAAATTTTGAAAAATGCTTCATGAGTTGATCCTTTGTAATTTTGGGCATTTTTACCTTGTCAGCAAAATATCTCAAAAACTGTTGGCGCTAGAGCCTTGAAACTTGGCGAATTGATTGATAATGATGAGTAGATGACCTGATTAACTTTTGAATAAATTCTGAAAAAGATTTCATGAGTAATGGCCTTTTGTAAATTTGGGCATTTTTCCCTTTGTCAGCAAAGTATCTCAAAAACTATTGGAGTTAGAGCCTTGAAACTTGATGAATAGATTGGTAGTGATGAATAGATGACCCGATTAACTTTTGAATACTGAAAAATACTTCATGAGTTATGGCTTTGTAATTTTGGGCATTTTTACCTTGTCAGCAAAATATCTCAAAAACTGTTGGAACTAGAGCCTTGAAACTTAGTGAACTGACTGGTAATGATGAGTAGATGACCTGGTTAACTTTTGAGTAAATTCTGAAATATATTTCATGTGTAATGGCCTATTGTAAATTTGGGCATTTTCTATGTCAGCAAAATATCTCAAAGTGTTGGAGCAAGAGCCCCATAACTTGATAAATAGATTGGTAGTGATGAGAAGGAAGTTGGAGGGGCCTATTGCTTTTGGGCATGAGTAATGGCCCTTTGTAAATTTGGGCATTTTTCCCTTGTCAGCAAAATATCTCAAAAACTATTGGAGTTAGAGCCTCATAATTTGATTGGTATAGATCAGTAATGATGAGAAGACGACCTGATTAACTTTTGAATATGGGCCATTTTTACCTTGTATTATCTTTAGAGGCAAGCATATGGTTGGGGTGTAGTGTTTTACAAACAATTTCTAGTTAATTTGGCAAAACAATTTTCACATATAAAATATGGCTTTGATAAAGTGACATACCACAAATCAAAGGCTTATGCCTTCTAGTTTCACACAAGAAGAGTTTTAAAGATTTTCCCCATGTGAGTCAATGTAAAGTGTGGCCCCTGCTGTAGGGCCATTTTTGACCCCAGGGCTATTATGTGAAAATCTTGGTAAAGGTCCACAAGATAAAACTAAGTACCAAATGTCAAAGGCCAAGGCCTTCTAGTTTCACACGAAAAGATTTTTAAAGCTTCTCCTCCATACAAGTCTATGTAAGACAAGTGACCTCTGGTATGGAACCATTTTGACATCAGGGCCATAATTTAAACAATCTAGATTGGTAAAGGTCATCTAGCTGAAGCTACATGCCAAATATCAATGGCCAGGGCCTTCTAGTATCAGACCAGAATTTTTTTAAAGTTTGTCCCTATATGTGTCTATGTAAAACAAATGAGCCCTGCGGCAGGGCCGTTTTTGATCCCAGCGCTATAATTTGTACACTATTGATAAAGGCCTACAGATGAAGCTACATACCAAATAACAAAGGCCTGGGCCTTCTAGTATCAGACGAGAAGATTTCTAAAGTTTTTCCCTATATGAGTCTAAAACAAATGTGCCCCATTTGTGCAGGGCCATTTTTAACTCCATTTGAACAATCTTGGTAGAAGCCCTAGATGAAGTTACATACCAAATATCAAATGCCTGGGCCTTTTAGTTTCAGAGAAGAAGAGTTTTAAAGTTTTTCCCTATACAAGTCTGTGTAAAACATGTGACCCCTGGCATACGACCACTTTTGTGCCCAGGGATATAGTTAGAATAATCATTGTGGATACTCATTAGAACCGCCTCAGGCCATTCTAATAAGTACCCACAATTTTTATATGGAAACTTTCAGTTTTTAGTGGTGAAATTTTTTATATATATTAATAGGTGTGTCTTCGTAATGTGAAGAAATATTTCAAACTGTTGTCTGCTGAAGTTTTTGTTTGTTTGTGTTGAGGTTTTACGGCCGAGTCAACCCAATGGGGTCATGTCGAGCGTGGTCAGTTTACCTAAACACACATTTACTGGGCAGACTTAGTCCACAAAGCAGTTAACCAATATTGCGCACAGTCTTTTGCCAAAAACTGGCAACTGCCCTTCTTGAATCAGCAGAAGGGAGAGAATGACCATTGAAAATATTTCATGATCAATCTCCACGAAAGAATGTTGCCGACCTCGGTAGGGTAGAACCCGCATTTTTACCCAGCATTCTAGGCATTAATAAAATAATGCAAAACGCCAGACACCAGTACCACTAACCACTTCAATTAACATGTTCATCTAACTTTTACACCTGCCAGCGCATTATCAGACGCCAATAAACACGACATCTGATCAGGCTCTACACTGTTTGTGAACAGTTTAGCCATTTGCTCTAGTAATATCTATCACATAGTTTGACATACCTAAAACTGAAATTGACTCTTCCAATATAAAGTTGGTGGGGGAAGGAGTGGTATATGCAGTCTTAAATGGGTTAAAAATATTAGCATATAGCAATGGCCCAGACCAGATCTACATAGCTGATGGCGGAAAGTGCCTATTGTGTGTTTCATATAAAAGGAAATGGCAAAGACTACTTAAAGTTTGATACTCTCTGGACCGATTCAGGACACAACAAATTTATGACTTACTGCAAATGGTCTCTTAAGTCAATTTCTCCGGTAAAATAAGATGGATGGATGGATGGATATTTTATTTATAGACGCCCAACCCTAAAAGGGCATACAGCGTCTAATAATTTGTATATTATATGATGATTTTATTTAATGAGAAATTAAAAATATCTAGGATTGATGAGTTCATTTTAAAAAGATAAAGTATCAATGATTTTAAATTATTAAAAATACAGATCATATTTTATTAAAAAGTCCGATCTCTTTTAGAAAGTCGATTTTTTTAAAAGTTCCTTTATATTTTTTACAATAAAATACTTTGTGCGAATATAATTAAATTCAGCACAAGTAACAATAAAATGTTTGACCGTAAAAGGTTAGTTACAAGGAATGCAGTATGGAGCTTGTTCATTTTTTAATATGTAAGAATGAGTAATTCTAGTGTGTCCAATTCTACATCTCATGATTTTTGTTTGTTCTTTTCTGCTGTAATTAGAGAATGTGCATTTGCTGTTAAAATTTGTTTTTATTTCATTTAGTTTATTTTGAGTTTGTGTTTCCCAAACAGACTGACATTTATTGTTAATGTATAGACGGATGTTCGATTTAAAGTCGGAGTGAGGAATTTTAAAATAAGAAAAACTATTTCACAATGTCTTCTGCTGAAATTTTTTACCTAGCATGCTGAGCATTAAGGCGTAGATGAAAAAGTGGGAGCTTGTGCAAAAGTGAAAATGCTGACCAACCATGATACCGATCCAAGAAAAAGTGATCCACTGGCTAAAATGAAGGTCACTGATGACCAATGGTCTTGGTCAAAACACAGGAAGTTGTCATTTTATCCTATGCCCATTCATAAGCAAAAACAACTTTTTTTTAAATTTTAAAAATGACAATATTGTAAAACTTCATCCAAACAGTCGTTGTTATGGTGTATACAATTAATTTAGGCTTTCTGTGACTGGTGACTGTGTTGTTAATATTAATTCATAGATACGATAAAAATTATTTCATTTTTGATCCAGTTCAAGAACAAGAGACTGACTGAAATTTTACAGGCTGTCAGGTGCCACATTTCATGATTCTATTAATACCATATATCAATATATTGAACCTACTGGTATCTTGGATAATAAAATGTCTGTTTTTGAGGAATACGGAGCCTTAACCCTTAAAATACTAAGAAAACCTGCATCTGAAAATGTTGTCTGTTTATGTCGTCGGCTGAATATTCTGCAAACTTTTCAAACCTATTTTTGCATACAGGCAAACAGTGTGGACCCAGATTAGACTGCTCCTAGAGGATTTGATTGTGTGGGTTTAACGACAAGTCAACCCTTTGGGGTCATCTTGTGTCATCTCCCAGAGAAAGGGAGAAAAGAGAAGAGATGAAAGAGAGGAACAGGGATGAAAGAGAGGAACAGGGAAGCAAGAGGAACAGGAATGAAAGTGAAGAAACAGAAGAAAACATTCCCCCTCTACCCTTACCTGCTACAAGGACAGCAGGCCTTGCCCAGCTGTAAGCCAGTATCAGTTGGACGCCCCAGTGACATAAGATACACAAGACTTTCACACCATCCGACCACCCCTATGCTCCTAGAGGATCAGTCTGATCTGGGTCCACACTGTTTGCAAAAAATGACTTAAAATCACAAGCAGATGACAATGCAGACCACAACTGTTGTGACTGACAGTTTAAGGGTTAATGTTTAGAATGCTGGGTAAAATTTCAACAATCCGTTGTTGTCAGTTGCTCTTATGTTTCCCAGGAAACAAGTTGTCATTTGACTGGAGACAATTTGCACAAAATGTTAAACCCTCTTTTCTTTATGTTATCTGCTGAAGTTGCATGGATAGTGCTAAAGGTTAGAGAGATTTGAAAGATTCAAACAGGTCTGTTGTAATAAAGGCTTACGGTTCTAGTTCTGCAAATATTTGAGACCTTAACAAGAAAAATGCCTAATGCCATTATGGATGGATTTTTCAAAAAGGTTAACTAGAAAGTAAACCCTGGATGTCAGGGGAGATAAGTACATAATGAAAAAACTGGTTGTCCCACTTGCACGTCACATCCTCTTGATCCCTACCAAATATGAAAGCAATCCACTGAAGAATAAAGATACCATATATCTTTGAGAAAAGGTTAACCAAAAGGTAAACCCATTTTTATGTTTCCCAGGAAACAAGTTGTCATCTGACTCGAGACAATTTGCACAAAATGTTAAACCCTCTTTTCTTTATGATTTCTGCTGAAGTTGCATGGATAGTGCTAAAGGTTAGAGAGATTTGAAAGATTCAAACAGGTTTGTTGTAGTAAAGGCTTAAGGTTCTAGTTTTGCAAATATTTGAGACCTTAACAAGAAAAATGCCTAACGCCATTATAGATGGGTTTTTCAACCAGAATTCTGCGGAAGGCGGCGTCACACCTGCTGGGGCAAAAGTCATTATTAAATAAATTTATTTCATTCTTAGCAGTGCTTAGTTGGAAAAGTGACAAAAATTAAAGACAAGGATTATATGAATATAGGAATTTCATTGAAAGCATATGCATTTTCTCATGATGCATGAGAAATTGGGCTCAAAAAGTACCCAAAGTCTGTACACTTATACAATCTGAGGTTCAGAAAATGACAAAGTTAAAGGGGGAAAAGTGACAAAAATAAATTTAAAAATCATATCCAAACCACATGCACTTCTGCAGACACAGGAGAAAACATGTGCAAAGTTTCAAAAAGACTGGTTTAAAATTGTATGAAAAGTTGCAATCACTGTCTATACAACTGAGGTCAGATGGATGGATGGATATTTTGTTTATAGACGCTCAACCCTAAAAGGGCATATAGCGTCTAATAAGTTTTATGTTATATGATGATTTTATTTAATGAGAAATTTAAAAATATCTAGGATTGATGTGTTTATTTTAAAGAGATAAAGTATCAATGATTTTAAGTTATTAAAAATACTGATCATATTTTATTAAAAAGTCCGATCTCTTTAAGAAAGTCGAGTATTTTCTGAGTTGGCAGATCAAAAAGTTCCTTTATAGTTTTTATATTAAAATACTTTGTGCGAATGTGATTAAATTCAGCACAAGTGATAAGGAAAAAATGTTTGACTGTGAAAGGTTCATTACAAGGAATGCAGAATGGAGCTTGTTCATTGTTTAAAATATAAGAGTGAGTAATTCTAGTGTGTCCAAGTCTACATCTCGTGATTTTTGTTTGTTCTTTTCTGCTGAGATTAGAGAATGTGCATTTGCTGTTAAAATTTGGTTTGATTTCATTTAATTTATTATAAGTTTGTGTTTCCCAAACAGACTGACATTTGTTGTTGATGTATTGACAGACGTTTGATTTAAAGTCGGAGTGAGGAATTTTGAAATTGGTTATTACTAAGGATAACGCAGATTTGGCTTCTGAATCTGCTAATTCATTTCCACGAATATTAACGTGGCTGGGAAGCCAACAAAATACAATTTCTTTTGAAGCGGAAAGATAATAATATTTTTTAAGAATTTGCTGAATTAATGGGTTTCTATGGTGTAAATCTTTAAGAGATTTTAATACAGAAAGAGAATCTGAATAAATGATAAACTGTTTTTCAGACTGATCTCTGATATGGTAAAGTGCAATATCAATTGCCTTGGC
This sequence comes from Anodontia alba, assembly GCA_964016985.1. NCBI lineage: Eukaryota > Metazoa > Mollusca > Bivalvia > Lucinida > Lucinidae > Anodontia > Anodontia alba. The sequence continues at coordinate 45,573,636 of OZ024831.1, forward strand.
TTTGGCGGTAAAAATGGAGCTATTATCAGGTAATCTGATACTGTCAGTAAAATTTGGACTAATAACAGAACAAGCAACTTTCTCATCTTGTTTCGAACCATCTGTATAAATTGACAGGTAATGTTTATAATTTGATTTGATTTCTAAAAATTCATTCTTAAAAATATGCGACTCGACTTCTGTTTTTTTATTTTTATGAAGGTCTAAAATAATCTTTGGAGGGTTTAACGTCCATGGCTCTTTTGATGGAAAAGAAAAATGCTGAACATTTTTAATATTGATATTGGCCCCTTCAAGTAACGGTTGTATTCTCAGGCCAAGGGGTTTAATAGCCGTTGGTTTGTTGTTGTAAAATCTTTCATATTTCGGGTTAAAAACACAATCATAAGCTGAATTTTGTGGATTGGCGGCTAGTTTAGTAACATATTGAAGAGACAATTTTTCTCTTCTTATATATAGTGATGGTTCATTTGATTCAGCGTATAAACTTTCGATGGGGGAAGTACGAAAAGCCCCTAGAGCCAGACGTAAACCTTGGTGATGAATAGTATCCAAAGATTTCAAATAAGATTTTCTTGCGGATCCATAAACTATGGATCCATAATCCAATTTAGATCTAATTAAAGATCTATAGAGATTTAAAAGAACAGTACGATCTCCTCCCCAGTCGGAACTGGAGAGAACTTTAAGAATATCAAGAGCTTTTAAACATTTAGCTTTTAAAGCTTTGATGTGTGGTATAAAAGATAATTTGTTATCGAACAAAAGACCCAGAAATTTTGCTTCACTGACGACTGGAATGGGACTACCGTATATGGTGAGATGAGGATCTAAATGTAGCTGACGTATCTGACAAAAATGAACACATTGAGTTTTTGTTTTTGAAAATTTGAAACCATTTTCTGTTGCCCAATCTTCTATATTGTTTAAACATCGTTGTAGTTTGAATTCAATGGTTTCCATATTTTTCGATCTAATAAATATTCCAAAATCGTCAACAAAAAGTGAACAATCAAGGTCTTTCACACATTTAAAAAAATATCGTTAATTTTAATGCCAAACAAGGTAGGTGATAAAATGCTTCCCTGTGGTACACCTTGTTCTTGTTTAAATATGTCCGATAATGTATTACCTATTCGAACATTAAATGTTCGATCTGATAAAAAATTTTGAATAAAAAGTGGTAATCGGCCTTTAAGGCCTAATTTATATAAATCTTTCATGATGCCATGTTTCCAAGTAGTATGGTAAGCCTTTTCAAGGTCAAAAAATACAGCTACTACATGTTCTTTTTTAACAAAGGCATCACGAATAAAAGATTCCAAACGAATCAAATGATCGTTTGTACAGTTATTTTTTCTGAATCCAGCTTGGTATTTTGTTATAAGCTGGTTTGATTCCAAGAACCAAACCAGTCTATCATTAATCATTCTCTCCATTGTTTTACATAAACAACTTGTCAAAGCAATAGGTCTGTAGTTAGTAGCTTCAGTATGATCTTTATTTGGTTTTGGTATAGGTATAATCGTTGCTTTACTCCAGTCTTTTGGAAATTTTCCAGTGATCCATGTGATAATGGATGTCATCAGGACCAACAGCTGTATCATGAGATTTATGAAGAGCATCTAATAATTCTGAAGCTATGAATGGTACATTATATTTTTCATGATTTAGTGACCTAAAATTTAGATGCTCTTTCTCTCGTTCCTGTTTTATGTTTTGAAAGGTTTCGGAATAATTTGCACTAGAAGAGTTTTTCTGAAAATTCTCTCCTAGTGCATTGAAAATATCTTTAGTCGTTGAGCATATATTTCCATTTGATTTAATATGGACATGCTTGTTATTTTTATTTTTGCCAGTAATTTTTCGAATCATGTCCCATATCTTCTTTGCTGGAGTTCTAGAATTAAGTTTGGAGACGTATTGCTGCCAAGATGTTCTTTTAGCCGTTTTTATTGTCTTGCGAGCTTTTGCTCGCATTTGTTTGGCATGGATTAGATTTTCTTTTGTTGGCTGCCTATTGAACTTTCGTAAGGCAGATTTTCTTTTATTTATTGAATTTTTAAATTCGTTATTAAACCAAGGTCTATTTCTTTTTGAACGTGTCGAGGACTTTGGAATACATTTTGCGGCTATGTGAATTAATGTATCAGTAAAAGCTTGTATATCATCTGCTGTTTTAAACATTTCAGGTTTTAATTTTTCATTACATATTTCTATAAAATTCTCCCAGTTTGCTTTATTCAAATTCCATCGGGAATGATGGTCTTCATTTGTCGATTCAATTTCTTCAATTTTAATTGGAAAATGATCGCTCCCATGAAGGTCATCTAAAACTGACCAATCAAAATCTAAGTAAATATTTGGAGAGCATATAGACAAATCTAAAGCAAAATAATTTCTTGTAGGAGAATGAAGATAAGTTGGTTGTTTATCGTTAAATAAACATAAATCATTTTCTGCAATAAAATTTTCTATTATTTCTCCTTTGTCATTTGTATCCAGACAACCCCATAGTTTGCTGTGACTATTAAAGTCACCTAATAATAAATAAGGACGAGGTAACTGGTTTATAAGATTTTCTAAATCGTGTTTAGAAAATTTACAGTGTGGAGGAAGATATAGAGAACAAATTGTTATGGATTTAGACAGAGTGACATTTACAGCAACAGCTTGTAAATTACTATTTATATCTATCTGTCTATGAGGAACATTTGATTTTACAAGGATAGATGAACCTCCTGAGGCTTTCTGATTTTCAGTTGCAATATGTTTATATAAACTATAATTTTTAAAATTAATATTATCTGTATTTTTTAAAAAGGTTTCCTGGAGACAAAAGACAGTCGAAGAAAGTAGTGTTGTTAAAATTAAAATTTCGTTATAATTTGCTTTTAGTCCTCGACAGTTCCACTGAATAATTGATTTTTTATCCATGATAAATGGAGAGATGATTTGAAAATAAGGAACTTAATCCTTTTGTTTTCTCTGAGACTGCGAGAACATGGAGGAGTCAGTCTCTAACTCCATGTTCTCAAGGGAATCGAACCGATTGACCAACTTGATCGGATCGGCCGACGCCCCTTTACTATATGGATTTGGTTCTTTATCTTTTTCTTTTCCATTTTTTCCTTTCTGGTCAGCTGTCCTGGACCTGGATCTCTGTTGTGATCCACTTGTTTTAGTCGGCTGTGTTTGTGAACTGTTTTGAGATTTTGTTGGTGACCTAGACTGATGAGTAGATGTGGGTTTAGGTTTAGGTTTTAGAGTAGGAGTAATAACTTTTGAATTTGCTTTGATGGCAGAATCTTTTTCGTTAAACTGGGTAGAACTTTCTTTGGTTTCTGGTTTAGTGTTTAGGGATTGAACAACTTTTGCAAAGGTGATTTCAGGTTGATTTTCTTGTATTTTTTTGGCTTCCAAATAAGTAATTTTTTGTGTAACTTTAATTTTCATTATTTCTTTCTTTTTTTTCCAAATTTCACACTGATTTGATTTTGATTGATGGTTTTTGTGACAGTTCACACACTTGGCTTCATTTTTACAAGCATTTGTAGGGTGATCAAATTCACCCATACCACATTTTTCACATATTGATCCAGGTGCTTCCGGACAGCCGTTTTCATGATGTCCAAACCTCTGACAGTTGAAACACTGCAGAGGATTTGGAATGTAGACTTCAACCGGTATAATTCGGTAAAAAATTCTTAGTGATTTCGGTAAAGTTGTGGTGTTGAAAGTCAGTAAAAGTGTATTTGTTTCTATAAAGTTTCCATCTTTTTTAATTTTAAAACGTTTGCAAGCTGTAACTCCTTGTGTGTTAAGATAGAATATTCTGTGATATTTTCTTCAGTTTCATGTTTTAGCATTCTGTCACGGATAATACCTTTGCAAGTGTTGAGAGTTTTATGTTCCGTGACAGTGACATTAATATTAAAAAACTTTGTAATTTTCAAGAGATTATCAGTTTGTGATTTTCTGTTTGTTTCGACCAAAAGAGTTCCATTTTTTAATTTTTTAACATTTTTTGGAGTGCCTATTAAAGATTCTATTTGCTTTTCTATGATGAAAGGAGACAGTGAAGTAATTGGTTTGTCTTCCTTACTCGAAATCACTAAACATTTAGCGAAGTTCTCATTTGCTTTGAAAGTAAGAGTAGTCGGTTGCGTGTCGTCCTCCGAAGAGTCGAACGCCAGAAATCGTTTTCGAGAAGCCATGGTGATGAAATTTTTGATTCGATAGCTATGCGCCCCACCCTCCATGGAGCCCTACAAGGGGACGTTTAACAGAAATGGATCTCCTATTTCTAACGTCAAGGCTACATTGCTATTATACTCGGTGTCAAGATCAGAGTCTTCAGCTCGGCCTCATGCTTAGATGATTTCCCACCTATTCATCTAAATTTCCATAGAAAAATTTATGAACAGTTGAGTTCATCCCCCTATCCACAGCCTCCACTCACAGAGGTTTCCGCCAAAGCCCCAATACAAGCCCACCAATTGACCCTTCAGCCGCCGCCCATTGAAACTCACTTAAAGTTAGAGGAACATGAGAAAAATAAGCCCGGTTGGTACCATAAAGATACGTATGAAAGAGAGAAAGAAGCTAAGAACAAGTTGTGCGCTTCTAGAGCTTGGCTCGACTGAGCCGATTGATCCAGGCCGGATCTAACCCAGACCGCTCTTCTATCTGAAATAAGGGCCAAAATGATGTGTTGAAAAGCTGGAGATCCCTGGGCTTTCCTCAATCATCAGGTTCCCCTCTCCCAGCATACGAGACGCCACCCACGGCAAACAGATGGTTCCTGTTTTAATAGGGGATTACACCCTATCCACTACAGAAGGAAAGTGATCTGTAGGTTTTATTCCCTACAGACAAGGGAGGCCGAAAACGTCTGGGAAATTGAAAGGTTATTTTTAACATTAGGAGATCCATATTTAAAATAAACAGTTTATTAAAGAAAGAAGGATTCATTTTGGATTCATTTTTAAAGAGAGTCAAACAAACAAGCTGTGTTAGATGATATGTAGCTTTCAAATGATATGTAGCTTTCATACCTTGGAAAACGTTCAGTTTTTTTTTTTTGTTTTTTTTTTTTTTTTTATCTAACAATAATAAATGCATCTTACTTTTTAATGTGGAGAATGCTAGAGTTCGGAAAAATGACACAAACACAAGACAAACACATATGTTAAATACAGATGAGGTTGTAATCTTCGTCCCATGTGCGACCCACGGGCACAGAATGATACACAAACAAATGAAGCATGTTAGTAACATGAGATAGGAAATGTTTAAAAGGATAGATCTCGCGAAATTTGTTTTTTTCCAATTTAAGATGCATTTCAGTAAATTTAATTTTATAGTCTGGAATTATACCGGTTGAACGGACGGTTGCTCTGTTATGTTAGGGGTTTTACCCAACTGCCACAGAAGCGGAAGGCAGCCACCTATTTCGAGGGCCCGGGTGGTCACGGGCGGCCAATTTTAGACGGCTCGTACGTCACGCAGAGGGTACGTCTGGCCTATTCTAAGCCCGGAACCAGCACGGGGCATCAGGTTTAGGGTATAACCCAACCCTAAATTATTTTCCTGGTAAAACCTAGCAATTTTCTTAATTTCCCAGAAACATCAGAACCGTATGAGGGTGATCATTTTGGGATAAAAAAAGATGTATGCAACTGAATTTGTGGTATCCTAAACATTCGGATATACAAATCTTTGCAAACAGTGTAGACCCAGATCAAACTAAAGGAGTTTGATCAGGGTACACACTGTTTGCCATTCTATAAGTACTTGATTATTAAGACAACACCATACAGTCAAACAGACCTACAAATATGCCAATTTCACACAGTTCCTCAACATTTAAATGGCTGTTGAACAATAAATCAATCAGACTTGTGGCTGTGCAGACTACATGTATATAGTATTGTTTGTCAGACTGGAAAATCAATATCATTCATTGGGCAGCCCTAACTAATGTGATCAAATTCACAAAAATTCTGTGAATGCATTCCAGAATAAAAAAAAAAAGTTCACCTGTTTGCATTTGTCAGAACACAATAATACATTAACCTTTTGCATGCTGGATAAAAATTTCAGCAGATAACATTTTGAAACATTTCATTTTTTTTCTAGAAAATAAAATTTGTGACATGTCATTCAAGCTGTCTCTCAGATGGTTTGAATGAAATGTTAGATCCTACTTTCCAGGACAAATAAAAACATATCCGTTTGTCATCTGCTGCATAATCAAGTTTAATAAATGTTGAATTCTACATACCTTGTAACCTTACATAGCCTCACAGGCTGCACACGCAGATTAACAGCAGCTGAAACAAAATAGAGGATTGTACACATTAGCTGCAAAACAACTCAATCTGGGCTTAAACCCATTTACATCAAGTGGACTTCTCCGTACCGCAACTCTTTTGACCAGTCTATTTCCAATAGCAGGGTGTCTGGTTAGTTTTTATTACTATATATGTTTTAATTCCTGTATAAAATGAAAACAGTGTAGACATTCTATGGCGACTGACATAAGTCTATACTATTTGCAGAGTACCCTTTTTGGGGTTTCCCCAGCTAATAGGAGTTAATTATAGAGCTGACATGATACAGGAATGAATATTCATCTGTATAGAAAACACTGGCAAATCATTCACAAATTGAAGAAAGTCAAAAGTTTGCGTGACTTGCTAGTGTTCACACATTGATCAAATTCACAAAAACACTGTTCATTATATATATATATATATATATATATATATATATATATATATATATATATATATATATATATATATATATATATATATATATATATATATATATCACCAAGTTAAGAAATCAACACTAAGGAAACGGATCCATGAGGCCTGTCCAGTGAATTAATTGAAACACAGGAGTGCTGTTATGACAGCTCTCGACCAATCAAACTGCACAAAATTATTCTTTGCCTGTTAAGACTGATTGGAATTATTACAAATTTCACTCAACAGCTCATATTGAGAAAATTAACTGCAAGAATGATGATTTGCATCTATTCAGCTTTACTGGAGTTATATCAAGATGATGGCAGTGTGACAATGAAAGGGTGCAATAAAGTATGTGGCATAGCCCAGCTGCCATACAGTCATTAGTAGAATTCCACCTCTAGTCGAGTCTAAACCCTGAACTGTCTGACAAATGCATAGACCTAGATAAGAATGGATATCACATTAATACTGCGTGTTGAGGTTTTACGGCCCAATCAACCCAATGGGGTCATGTCGAGCGCGGTCAGTTTACCTAACCACACGTTTACTGGGCAGCTTAGTCCTCTAAGCGGTTAACCAGTATTGTGCACATTCTTTCGCCAGAAACAGACAACTGCCCTTCTTGAATAAGCGGAAGGGAGAGAATGACCGTAGAATATATTTCACAATCAATCTCCACGAAAGAATGTTGCCGACCTCGGCGGGGGTTGAACCAGCGACCTCCTGGTCTCCAGTCGGACGGCGCATCCAACTTACCCACCGAGGCCGGCTATCACATTAATATTTTTCTTATTTCTCCAAGAAAACATATGTTGTGGGTACTCATTAGAAGTGCCTCGCCATATGAGTACCTCAATATATGTTTTGAAAAATAACACTTTTGAATTGAAAAATGTGCCTTAACTAGAGCTATGCAAATGCAGACTGGAGCAAGTTGATGGTGCACCACCGCATATCCCTGCACAAGGGCGGTCACATATCTCTGTGCACATCAAAATTCCAAATGCATTTCTCCAGTCCTCATCCATAGGGCTATTACCTGTGACAGTTTCAAGATTCAAGCTTATGGATGGATGGATGGATATTTTGTTTATAGACGCTCAACCCTAAAAGGGCATATAGCGTCTAATAAGTTTTATGTTATATGATGATTTTATTTAATGAGAAATTTAAAAATATCTAGGATTGATGTGTTTATTTTAAAGAGATAAAGTATCAATGATTTTAAGTTATTAAAAATACTGATCATATTTTATTAAAAAGTCTGATCTCTTTAAGAAAGTCGAGTATTTTCTGAGTTGGCATATCAAAAAGTTCCTTTATAGTTTTTATATTAAAATACTTTGTGCGAATGTGATTAAATTCAGCACAAGTGATAAGAAAATGTTTGACTGTGAAAGGTTCATTACAAGGAATGCAGAATGGATGGATGGATGGATGGATGGATGGATATTTTATTTATAGACGCTCAACCCTAAAAGGGCATATAGCGTCTAATAATTTTTATATTATATGAGGATTTTATTTAATGAGAAATTAAAAATATCTAGGATTGATGTGTTCATTTTAAAAGGATAAAGTATCAATGACTTATTAGAAATACTGGTTATATTTTATTAAAAAGTCCGATCTCTTTAAGAAAGTCGAGTATTTTCTTCGTTGGTATATCATTAAAAAGTTCCTTTATAGTTTTTACATTAAAATACTTTGTGCGAATATAATTAAATTCTGCACAAGAAATAAGAAAATGTTTGACTGTAAAAGGTTCGTTGCAAGGAATGCAGAATGGAGCTTGTTCATTGTTTAAAATATAAGAATGAGTAATTCTAGTGTGTCCAAGTCTACATCTCATGATTTTTGTTTGTTCTTTTCTGCTGAGATTAGCGAATGTGCATTTGCTGTTAAAATTTGGTTTGATTTCATTTAATTTATTATAAGTTTGTGTTTCCCAAACAGACTGACATTTGTTGTTGATGTATTGACAGACGTTTGATTTAAAGTCAGAGTGAGGAATTTTGAAATTGGTTATTACTAAGGATAATGCAGATTTGGCTTCTGAATCTGCTAATTCAATTCCACGAATATTAACGTGGCTGGGAAGCCAACAAAATACAATTTCTTTTGAAGCGGAAAGATAATAATATTTTTTAAGAATTTGCTGATTTAATGGGTTCCTATGGTGTAAATCTTTAAGGGATTTTAATACAGAAAGAGAATCTGAATAAATGATGAACTGTTTTTCAGGCTGGTCTCTGATATGGTAAAGTGCAATATCAATTGCCTTGGCTTCGGCGGTAAAAATGGAGCTATTATCAGGTAATCTGATACTGTCAGTAAAATTTGGACTAATAACAGAACAAGCAACTTTCTCATCTTGTTTCGAACCATCTGTATAAATTGACAGGTAATGTTTATAATTTGATTTGATTTCTAAAAATTCATTCTTAAAAATATGCGACTCGACTTCTGTTTTTTTTATTTTTATGAAGGTCTAAAATAATCTTTGGAGGGTTTAACGTCCATGGCTCTTTTGATGGAAAAGAAAAATGCTGAACATTTTTAATATTAATATTGGCCTCTTCAAGTAATGGTTGTATTCTCAGGCCAAGGGGTTTAATAGCTGTTGGTTTATTATTGTAAAATATTTCGTATTTAGGGTTAAAAACATAATCATGAGCTGAATAACGTGGATTGGCGGCTAATTTAGTAACATATTGAAGAGACAATTTCTCTCTCCTTATATACAATGATGGTTCATTTGATTCAGCGTATAAACTTTCGACGGGGGAAGTACGAAAAGCCCCTAGAGCCAGACGTAAACCTTGGTGATGAATAGTATCCAAAGATTTCAAATAAGATTTTCTTGCGGATCCATAAACTATGGATCCATAATCCAATTTAGATCTAATTAAAGATCTATAAAGATTTAAAAGAACAGTACGATCTCCTCCCCAGTCGGAACTGGAGAGAACTTTAAGAATATCAAGAGCTTTTAAACATTTAGCTTTTAAAGCTTTGATGTGTGGTATAAAAGATAATTTGTTATCGAACAAAAGACCCAGGAATTTTGCTTCACTGACGACTGGAATGGGACTACCGTATATGGTGAGATGAGGATCTAAATGTAGCTGACGTATCTGACAAAAATGAACGCACTGAGTTTTTGTTTTTGAAAATTTGAAACCATTTTCTGTTGCCCAATTTTCTATATTATTTAAACATCGTTGTAGTTTGAATTCAATGGTTTCCATATTTTTCGATCTAATAAATATTCCAAAATCGTCAACAAAAAGTGAACAATCAAGGTCTTTCACACATTTAACAATATCGTTAATTTTAATGCCAAATAAGGTAGGTGATAAAATGCTTCCCTGTGGTACACCTTGTTATTGTTAGAATATGTCCGATAACGTATTACCTATTCGAACATTAAATGTTCGATCTGATAAAAAGTTTTGAATAAAAAGTGGTAATCGGCCTTTAAGGCCTAATTTATGTAAATCTTTCATGATGCCATGTTTCCATGTAGTATCGTAAGCTTTTTCTAAAGCAAAAAATACAGCTACGACATGTTCTTTTTTAATAAAGGCATCACGAATAAAGGATTCCAAACGAATCAAATGATCGTTTGTACAGTTATTTTTTCTGAATCCAGCTTGATATTTTGTTATAAGCTGGTTTGATTCCAAGAACCAAACCAGCCTATCATTAATCATTCTCTCCATTGTTTTACATAAACAACTTGTCAAAGCAATAGGTCTGTAGTTAGTAGCTTCAGTATGATCTTTATTTGGTTTTGGTATAGGTATAATCGTTGCTTTACTCCAGTCTTTTGGAAATTTTCCAGTGATCCAAATATCATTTAAAATATTTAATAAAGTTTTTAAAGCGTTATCGGGTAAATGTTTAAGAATTTGATAATGAATGTCATCAGGACCAGCAGCTGTATCATGAGATTTATGAAGAGCATCTAATAATTCTGAAGCTGTGAATGGTACATTATATTTTTCATGATTTAGTGACGTAAAATTTAGATGCTCTTTCTCTCGTTCCTGTTTTATGTTTTGAAAGGTTTCAGAATAATTTGCACTAGAAGAGTTTTTCTGAAAATTCTCTCCTAGTGCATTGGAAATATCTTTAGTCGTTGAGCATATATTTCCATTTGATTTAATATGGACATGCTTGTTATTTTTATTTTTGCCAGTAATTTTTCTAATCATGTCCCATATTTTCTTTGCTGGAGTTCTAAAATTAAGTTTGGAGACGTATTGCTGCCAAGATGTTCTTTTAGCCGTTTTTATTGTCTTGCGAGCTTTTGCTCGCATTTGTTTGGCATGGATTAGATTTTCTTTTGTTGGCTGTCTATTGAACTTTCGTAAGGCAGATTTTCTTTTATTTATTGAATTTTTAACATCTTTATTAAACCAAGGTCTATTTCTTTTTGAACGTGTCGAGGACTTTGGAATACATTTTTCGGCTACATTAATTAGTGTATCAGTAAAAGCTTGTATATCATCTGCTGTTTTAAACATTTCAGGATTTAATTTTTCATTACATAGCTCCATAAAATTCTCCCAGTTTGCTTTATTCAAATTCCATCGGGAATGATGGTCTTCATTTGTCGATGTAATTTCTTCAATTTTAATTGGAAAATGATCGCTCCCATGAAGGTCATCTAAAACTGACCAATCAAAATCTAAGTAAATATTTGGAGAGCATATAGACAAATCTAAAGCAAAATAATTTCTTGTAGGAGAATGAAGATAAGTTGGTTGTTTATCGTTAAATAAACATAAATCATTTTCTGCAATAAAATTTTCTATTATTTCTCCTTTGTCATTTGTATCCAGACAACCCCATAGTTTGCTGTGACTATTAAAGTCACCTAATAATAAATAAGGACGAGGTAACTGGTTTATAAGATTTTCTAAATCGTGTTTAGAAAATTTACAGTGTGGAGGAAGATATAGAGAACAAATTGTTATGGATTTAGACAGAGTGACATTTACAGCAACAGCTTGTAAATTACTATTTATATCTATCTGTCTATGAGGAACATTTGATTTTACAAGGATAGATGAACCTCCTGAGACTTTCTGATTTTCAGTTGCGATATGATTATATAAACTATAATTTTTAAAATTAATATTATCTGTATTTTTTAAAAAGGTTTCCTGGAGACAAAAGACAGTCGGAGAAAGTAGTGTTGTTAAAATTAAAATTTCGTTATAATTTGCTTTTAGTCCTCGACAGTTCCACTGAATAATTGATTTTTTATCCATGATAAATGGAGAGATGATTTGAAAATAAGGAACTTAATCCTTTTGTTTTCTCTGAGACTGCGAGAACATGGAGGAGTCAGTCTCTAACTCCATGTTCTCAAGGGAATCGAACCGATTGACCAACTTGATCGGATCGGCCGACGCCCCTTTACTATATGGATTTGGTACTTTATCTTTTTCTTTTCCATTTTTTCCTTTCTGGTTAGCTGTCCTGGACCTGGATCTCTGTTGTGATCCACTTGTTTTAGTCGGCTGTGTTTGTGAACTGTTTTGAGATTTTGTTGGTGACCTAGACTGATGAGTAGATGTGGGTTTAGGTTTAGGTTTTAGAGTAGGAGTAATAACTTTTGAATTTGCTTTGATGGCAGAATCTTTTTCGTTAAACTGGGTAGAACTTTCTTTGGTTTCTGGTTTAGTGTTTAGGGATTGAACAACTTTTGCAAAGGTGATTTCAGGTTGATTTTCTTGTATTTTTTTGGCTTCCAAATAAGTAATTTTTTGTGTAACTTTAATTTTCATTATTTCTTTCTTTTTTTTTCCAAATTTCACACTGATTTGATTTTGATTGATGGTTTTTGTGACAGTTCACACACTTGGCTTCATTTTTACAAGCATTTGTTGAGTGATCAAAGTCACCCATACCACATTTTTCACATACTGATCCAGGTAATTCAGGACAGCCGTTTTCATGATGTCCAAACCTCTGACAGTTGAAACACCGCAGAGGATTTGGAATGTAGACTTCAACCGGTATAATTCGGTAAAAGATTTTTAGTGATTTCGGTAAAGTTGTGGTGTTGAAAGTTAGTAAAAGTGTATTTGTTTCTATAAAGTTTCCATCATTTTTAATTTTAAAACGTTTGCAAGCTGTTACTCCTTGTGTGTTAAGATATTCTGTGATATTTTCTTCAGTTTCATGTTTTAGCATCCTGTCACGGATAATACCTTTGCAACTATTGAGTGTTTTATGTTCCGTGACAGAGACATTAATGTTAAGGAATTTTGTAATTTTCAAGAGATTATCAGTTTGAGATTTTCTGTTAGTTTCGACCAAAAGAGTTCCATTTTTTAATTTTTTTACATTTTTTGGAGTGCCTATTAAAGATTCTATTTGCTTTTCTATGATGAAAGGAGACAGTGAAGTAATTGGTTTGTCTTCCTTACTCGAAATCACTAAAAATTTAGCGAAGTTCTCATTTGCTTTGAAAGTAAAAGTAGTCGGTTGCGTGTCGTCCTCCGAAGAGTCGAACGCCAGAAATCGTTTTCGAGAGGCCATGATGATGAAATTTTTGATTCGATAGCTATGCGCCCCACCCTCCATGGAGCCCTACAAGGGGACGTTTAACAGAAATGGATCTCCTATTTCTAACGTCAAGGCTACATTGCTATTATACTCGGTGTCAAGATCAGAGTCTTCAGCTCGGCCTCATGCTTAGATGATTTCCCACCTATTCATCTAAATTTCCATAGAAAAATTTATGAACAGTTGAGTTCATCCCCCTATCCACAGCCTCCACTCACAGAGGTTTCCGCCAAAGCCCCAATACAAGCCCACCAATTGACCCTTCATCCGCCGCCCATTGAAACTCACTTAAAGTTAGAGGAACATAAGAAAAATAAGCCCGGTTTGGTACCATAAAGATACGTATGAAAGAGAGAAAGAAGCTAAGAACAAGTTGTGCGCTTCTAGAGCTTGGCACGACTGAGCCGACTGATCCAGGCCGGATCTAACCCAGACCGCTCTTCTATCTGAAATAAGGGCCAAAATGATGTGTTGAAAAGCTGGAGATCCCTGGGCTTTCCTCAATCATCAGGTTCCCCTCTCCCAGCATACGAGACGCCACCCACGGCAAACAGGTGGTTCCTGTTTTAATAGGGGATTACACCCTATCCACTACAGAAGGAAAGTGATCTGTAGATTTTATTCCCTACAGACAAGGGAGGCCGAAAACGTCTGGGAAATTGAAAGGTTATTTTTAATATAAATTAGGAGATCCATATTTAAAATAAACAGTTTATTAAAAGAAGGATTCATTTTGGATTCATTTTTTAAGAGAGTCAAACAAATAAGCTGTGTTAGATGATATGTAGCTTTCAAATGATATGTAGCTTTCATACCTTGAAAAACGTTTAGTTTTTTATCTATCAATATTAAATGCATCTTACTTTTTAATGTGGAGAATGCTAGAGTTCGGAAAAAATGACACAAACACAAGACAAACACATGTTAAATACATATGAGGTTATAATCTTCGTCCCGCGACCCACGGGCACAGAATGATACACAAACAAATGAAGCATGTTAGTAACATGAGATAGGAAAGGTTTAAAAGGATAGATCTCGCGAAATTTGTTTTTTTCCAATTTAAGATGCATTTCAATAAATGTAATTTTATAGTCTGGAATTATACCGGTTGAACGGACGGTTGCTCTGTATTGTTAGGGGTTTTACCTAACTGCCACAGAAGCGGAAGGCAGCCACCTATTTCGAGGGCCCGGGTGGTCACGGGCGGCCTCTTTTAGACGGCTCGTACGTCACGCAGAGGGTACGTCTGGCCTATTCTAAGCCCGGGACCAGCACGGGACTCAAGCTTATGAGCCTAGAAAAAGTTGTGTGACAATAGTAAAATAATAAAAAGAACCCCAAATCCTACTTTTTGACCTCTGGTGACCCCCACACATGCCACCGATGCAAAATTTTTGCACCACTGTGTACCTTTGATTTGATATGCAACATGACTGTTCAAAATCAATATTTGACATTTCGGGGCCACACCCTCCTGGCCCTGCCCCCAGAGGCTACATCAAAATTCTGAATATGTTCTTCCAGTCCTCATTAATAGGGCTATCTCCTGTGAAAATTTCGAGATTCTAGCTTAAATGGTAGGAGCAATGGTGCGACATTACAGACTGACGGATATGATCACAATATCCCCTCTTTTTCTTCGAAATGCGGGGGGATAATGAGTGCAAACAGTGGGACCCTGTTCAGACATTGCATTCTGCCAGGTTTGATCTGGCAGTACACTGTTTGGTCTCTGATCCAAAACCTAGAGTTGTCAACACACCTGGTAATCTCATAATGGGTAGTTATGAGTTATGGGTAGTTATCCAGTTATGCACTCAAAATCTTTACACAAACTTCCGACCGTGACTTGCGAGACATGCCAATGTCAACAATCGTAAAAGTTCTTCTGATATATTGATCATTTGAATTATAGTCAATGTTAAAAAACAGAGTGCCTGTGGGACAGAGTCTTGATCAAATGGTTTAGACCCAAATCAAATGGTACAGAATGGGACTGCTAAATAATTGGATGGATGGATGGATGGATGGATATTTTATTTATAGACGCTCAACCCTAAAAGGGCATATAGCGTCTAATAAGTTGTATATTATATGATGATTTTATTTAATGAGAAATTTAAAAATATCTAGGATTGATGTGTTTATTTTAAAAGGATAAATTATCAATGATTTTAAGTTATTAAAAATACTGATTATATTGATTTTAAGTTATTAAAAATACTGATTATATTTTATTAAAAAGTCCGATCTCTTTAAGAAAGTCGAGTATTTTCTGAGTTGGCATATTAAAAAGTTCCTTTATAGTTTTTACATTAAAATACTTTGTGCGAATATAATTAAATTCAGCACAAGTGATAAGAAAATGTTTGACTGTAAAAGTTTCGTTATAAGGAATGCAGAATAGAGCTTGTTCATTTTTTAATATGTAAGAATGAGTAATTCTAGTGTGTCCAATTCTACATCTGGTGATTTTTGTTTGTTCTTTTCTGCTGTAATTAGAGAATGTGCATTTGCTGTTAAAATTTGGTTTTATTTCATTTAGTTTATTTTGAGTTTGTGTTTCCCAAACGGACTGACATTTATTATGTATAGACGGATGTTAGATTTAAAGTTGGAGTGAGGAATTTTGAAATTTGTTATCACTAAGGATAGTGCAGATTTGGCTTCTAAATCGGCTAATTCATTTCCACGAATATTAACGTGGCTGGGAAGCCAACAAAATACAATTTCAATGTTAGAAATTTACTTTTTTTCGCAAGCAGCAAGTAGTTGCTACCTGGTCTGAAATTAGGTAGCAAAATGCATCTACATGGCAGCAAAACATGTTGCTCCCATGTCATGGGTTAAACCTTCAAGCGCTAAGCATATTTAGCAGAGAGCATTTTCAAAGTATTTTTCTTATTTCAGCAAAAATGAGGCTTGCAACTGCATAGGATTTGTCTGCTTGGCATACGAGTCACATGGGGTGTTGTCTAATTTGCACTGAAGACATTCACAACACTTAAAGTTGATAGTGTTCGGAGCACTTTACCAGGTGGCAACTTTTTGCTACCAACAGCTTGACCAGGTAGCAAACTGAATTTTCAGGCAGCAAATTTGCTACCTGCTACTGTTAATTTCGAACCCTGAATTTCTTTTGAAACTGAAAGATAATATTTTTTAAGAATTGGCTGAATTAATGGGTTTCTATGGTGTAAATCTTTAAGAGATTTTAATACAGAAAGAGAATCTGAATAAATGATGAACTGTTTTTCAGACTGATCTCTGATATGGTAAAGTGCAATATCAATTGCCTTGGCTTCGGCGGTAAAAATGGAGCTATTATCAGGTAATCTGATATTGTCAGTAAAATTTGGACTAATAACAAAACAAGCAACTTTCTCATCTTCTTTCGAACCATCAGTATAAATTGACAGGTAATGTTTATAATTTGATTTGATTTCTAAAAATTCATTTTTAAAAATATGTGACTCAACTTCTGTTTTTTTATTTTTATGAAGGTCTAATATAATCTTTAGAGGGTTTAACGTCCATGGCTCTTTTGATGGAAAAGAAAAATGCTGAACATTTTTAATATTAATATTAATATTGGCCTCTTCAAGTAACGGTTGTATTCTCAGGCCAAGGGGTTTAATAGCCGTTTGTTTATTATTGTAAAATCTTTCGTATTTAGGATTAAAAACACAATCATAGGTTGAATTTCGTGGATTGGCAGCTAATTTAGTAACATATTGAAGAGATAATTTTTCCCTTCTTATATATAGTGATGGTTCATTTGATTCAGCGTATAAACTTTCGATGGGGGAAGTACGAAAAGCCCCTGGAGCCAGACGTAAACCTTGGTGATGAATAGTATCCAAAGATTTCAAATAAGATTTTCTAGCGGATGCTAAATAATTTGAATAAAGATTTGAGAGTTTCTGAAAAGAGAACAGTGAGGTCCTTACTTTTAAAATAAAGTTTTCAAATTTTGCAAGGCTGCTTGTAACACGGTTTTGGCAGCTAAAAATTAATGTCTCACAAAAAAATTGGTAGACTTAACATTTCTGAGTTAATTGGATTTACCGGTACAAAGTTTGCAACTTATCCAGCAATTTTCAGATGCACTAACTGGTAATAAAATGGATGCCATGACTGTCATATGTGGTGAATCTTTTATTTTCTTTACTTCCAAAATAAACCTAAGTACTGGGACAGACAGGCTTCAGTCAACAGTGCAGACCCAGATCTGACATTGATGAATGCAGCATCTAATATAGGTTTATACTGATTGCTGTTGATGCAGCAAATTTTTAGACACAATTAACAGGTAAACAAATGGACATTCATATTTTAGGACAAGTATGGTTAGCAGTCAAGGTGTCACAGTTATTTGGGGTAAACACAATGTCACTGAAGCATTTTTTTTTTTTTTTCAGATTAGTCTGCTTCAACTTGAACAAAAATCTGTAAAAACAAAAATAAACAGCTTCATATTTTTGCTCAATAGACACTTGGCATCACTAAAACATGCCTATATAATTTTGACCCCTTAAACCCCACTTTTATATAGTAAAACTGGGGTTTACAGGGGTATTCATTATTTTTCTTATTTCTGCTCAAAAGCATAGATTGTGAGTACTTGTTAGAACTGCCTTGCTGAGGCGGTTCTAACAAGTACCCACAATCTATGTTTGAGCAGAAATATGAAAAAAAAATCAGGTATTTTTATCTGAAAATTTTCAATTTTTGGTGGTAAAATTTTTTGTATATTTGAATAGGCGTGTTTTCCTAATGGGCTGACTATCAGAGAATATGGTCCTCACTATAGCTTTTGAATTTTGGCCTCAGAGAGTTTGTCATCCTCTAATTTTTGCATTTTTATAATTTTGAATAACATTAGATGATTTTGTTTTACCCCAGCTAGCATTTTACGTAAATCTACATCGGGCCGTCATCGGCCCGTCAGCTACCCTGACGGGCCGATGACGGCCCGATATAGATTTACGTAGAATGCTGACTGGGACCTCCCTTTCAACATTGTCACACGGACCCATTAAAAGGATGATCATGAAAGACCCGATGCACCGTACAGTCTTGAGCTGAATTCTGCTTCTAGCAGGGCCTAACCCCGAACCTCTTAGAAGTACACTCCTCTATTTTAAGCTATCACGAAAACATGCCTATATAAATTTGACCCCTTAAACCCCACCTTTATATAGTAAAACTGGGGTTTCCAGGGGTATACATTATTTTTCTTATTTCTGCTCAAAAACATAGATTGTGGGTACTGGTTAGAACCGCCTTGCCGAGGCGGTTCTAACGAGTACCCACAATCTATGTTTTGAGCAGAAATATGAAAAATATCAGAATTTTTATCTAAAAATTTTAAGTTTTTTGGAGGTGAAATTTTCTACATATTTGAACAGGCGTGTTTTCTTAATGCAGAATATCAGTACCTTAGATAAGCTGCTTTTTTAGGGTATTTACCCAATTAAAATTCCTGAAATAGCAAGTCAAATTAAATTTGTGGGGTAAATACCCAAATACCAGTATTTCTTGCACCCATAAGAAAAATCCTGATACCTTGATATCCTGATATTCAATGAGAAATTGGTGGGTAAAAAAATAGCCCAAAATATTTTACTAAATTTTTTAAATTTTATCTAAGGCACAGTGGACTATGAATATTTTGAAACCAATATTCTGAGACAAAATCCTGATTTTTAGTATAATAAAGCATGTATTTTTTTTTTTCTTCTTTTTTACTTTCTTCTTTATGTACTACTGCGCTGGGCCTTAGCATCAGGACAAGGCGATCAGCAAAATAATTTATGTAGGGGTCTAGAGATTTCTGCCTGGAAGCCAGGTTTCAGTGCCTTGAATTTTAATCTGGACAAATTCTCAAACTGTTCTAAAATGAATGTTTTGTATACAGCCGTGTAGCCTAATGTGGCGCATCTGTCAATGCTGCTCACTCAAATATTTTCTCCCAAAAATCCAAAAGTATCATTTTGTGGGCGTATGTGATGAAACATATCAAAAGGTACATGACCATTACAATTTGCATGGGGAATCAGGAGTTTATTTCAAAATAATGAGGAAAATGTTGTTTTCACTGAAACCAAAGGACCCTTTTCCCTGAACGTGAAATTTAAAAGTTGGTTTTGTCGGTGTGAACAATGAAAATGGCACAAATATATTCTAAATTGATTTGTGACCATAGAAATGCATCTTTGATCTGGAAACATTCTTTATGTCCAAGGCAACAGACGAAATTCTAACAGGTGCCAGCATTGGCAGACATTTTTCATAACACACAAACAAGTGGGTGATGAAGTTGAGGGATTATTATCTGCTAAATTTGAAGAAGAAATTAAATGAAAATAAACTGGCTTTATCTATAATAAATTATTCTTCGTTCTAGTACATTTAAAAATTAAAACTGGTCTAGCGAACATTTTTTAAATTCAGCTCAAATCCTGAAGTGAGCTGAATAAGCCGACAGCAGTGTACAATATTTACTGATAGGCTGAGCAGACCGTGTGGACCCAGATCAGATGCCGGAGGAAACCACATGGTTTACACTATCTTTCATCGAGCATTCTCCTGGTGAATAAATGTCATTACAGTGCTCCAGCTAGCCCTATATGGAGCGGCGTGCCACCCCTCTTGCCCTCTCCTGCCGCCCCTCTACCCTTCTTAAGCTGCCCTTTGTCTTTTTTCAACTCCAGACATAAAACCCTACATTTTGGTGAAAATTTCAGGAAAATCAGACCAAAATTAAAAAAAATGTTATCAATGTTTAAATGTCAGTTTCATGTGTACTCTATTTTTGAGGGTTTTTTTTGTGGAATGGGATTATATTTTGTATTATGTCTTGACACAAGGTGCCCGGATTCTTGTATGATAGCGCAAAAAGTGCCCTACCCGGCACCCCTCTGCCCTCAAATCCTAGCTGGAGCACTGTCATTGGACCTATCACCGGTAAAAATTCTGGAAAAAAAATCTGAGCAGCTTTAGGACTTCAACAGACTGACTGGTCTATATTTTTGGACTAGTATGGTAAGGAGTAAGGGTGTACGAATTTTTCCCTAAATAAATTAAGATAGAAAAAAGAAAGCTGATAAAAGTTCGCGTAAATCTGTCATCCAATACCGAGTCGACGGTTATGGAGGGGCCGCAGAAAATAATAAAAAAAAAATGATAAAAGTTCGCGCCTTTTTTCGCGCCTTTTTTTTTTTTTTTTTTTTTTTTTTTTTTTTTGAGGCCCCTCCATAACCGTCGACTCGGTATTGGATGACAGATTTGATAAACTTAGAACTAAAATGCTAGAAAATGATACAAAGAATCCTCACTTAGTGAAAGTAATTGTTAGCACACCTTATAAAACATGTTTGAAAAGCTGGTCACCCCACCCACCTGTGCACGTGAAACTGGGCCGCCAAAACAAAAAAATAAATAAACAACAAACAGAATGCCCTATTCTGCTACGATAAAGATAAACGTACCCGCTGCTGCTACCGCAGCTGCTGCTACTGCTGATCTCCGTGTTGACACCATTATGCTTATGAAAAGATGAAGGCTTTAGATAACTGATGAAAATGATATGTAACTACTATCTCTACGTAATCAGAAAGCTAAAGCGACGGGTTTTCATGCGTGGAGGCCTTATATAGTGATTTGTCACGTGACTCTGAAGTTTGGCCTGCTGCACAAATTTGTTCATTCATTTCTTTAAAGAAACGGCCAAACTTTTCAAAGAATTTCTTTTTTTTTTTTTTTTTTTACTTCTTGGTTAGAACAAAAAAAAATGCCATTTCTCTATAATGATTCTAAAGAGAAAAAATATATGGCTAAAATATACTGACTGGAGCAAATGATGGCCAAAAGTTAACATCTTATGTATTTACAAAAAAGTAAAAAAAAAAATAAATAAATAAATAAAAATAAAAAAAAAAATATAGGAAACGAAAACTGGTTTGGGTGAAATAAAAAATAATATTTGGAAAGTAAAATTAGCCTTGAAACATGTTTTCTAGCCCATTTGTTATTTCAATCAAGAAAAATGGAATAAATAAAGAAGCACGGCCAAACTTTTAAAGCTTTTTTTTACTATTAGAGAAATCTCATCCCCGCATCCCCAACAGACCCTCCTGAAAGCCCTATATTTTGTGACTAGTAGGCTCCCAGGTTGGGTTGAGAATCTGTGCAGTCTGATCTGGGCCTTTTGCTACCCGCTCATAAAGTATTGAAAATTATTGAAGCGCGATCTGTTTCTCCTTTACTATTGATTACAACATGTTAATAGGATGTGGGCAGCTAAGGCCCAGACCAGAGTGCGCATCTACGCCCGCTTACAGAATCATTTGAACCGCAACATGAGAAAATCCTCGGACCTAATATTGTATATTGGTTCCAAGGAAAATCTGACATTGGGCTGCGAAGATCCGCGCATCCGCGCAATCTAATCAGATTCTTCGCAGCCCAATGAAGAAGCTTAGAATCCTTGCCTATCCAAAATGTGTCCAGGGCAGATGGATGGACGGAGACGCTCAACCCTAAAAGGGTCTAAAAGGGCATATAGCGTCTAATAATTTTTATATTATATGATGAGTTTATTTAGTTTGAAATTTAAAATATCTAGGATTGATATGTTGATTTTAAAAATATAACAGTATTAATGATTATAATTTATTAAAAATACTGATTTTAATTTATTAAAAAGTCCAGTTTCTTTAAGAAAGTCGATTATTTTGTTACTTGGTATATCATTAAAAAGATCCTTTACAGTTTTTATATTAAAATATTTAGTGCGAATATGATTAAATTCTGCACAAGTAATAAGAAAATGTTTGACTGTAAAAGTTTCGTTACAAGGAATGCAGAATGGCGCTTGTTCATTTTTTAATATATAAGAATGAGTAATTCTAGTGTGTCCAATTCTACATCTGGTGATTTTCGTTTGTTCTTTTGTTGCTGTAATTAGAGAATGCGCATTTGCTGTTAAAATTTGGTTTTATTTCATTCAGTTTATTTTGAGTTTGTTTTTCCCAAATAGATTGACATTTGTTGTTAATGTATTGACGGATGTTGGATTTAAAATCTGAGTGAGGAATTTTGAAATTTGTTATCACTAAGGACAATGCAGATTTAGCTTCTAAATCGGCTAATTCATTTCCACGAATACTAATGTGGCTGGGAAGCCAACAAAATATGATTTCTTTTGAAACCGAAAGGTAATAATATTTTTTTAAGAATTGGCTGAATTAATGGGTTCCTATGGTATAAATCTTTAAGGGATTTTAATACAGAAAGAGAATCTGAAAAAATGACGAATTGTTTTTCAGGCTGATCTCTGATATAATAATGTGCAATATCAATTGCTTTGGCTTCAGCGGTAAAAATGGAGCTATTATCAGGTAATCTGATACTGTAAGTAAAATTTGGACTAATAACAGAACATGCAACTTTCTCATCTTGTTTCGAACCATCAGTATAAATTGACAGGTGATGTTTATATTTTTCTAAAAATTCATTCTTAAAAATATGTGACTCAACTTCGGATTTTTTATTTTTATGAAGGTCTAAAATAATCTTTGGAGGGTTTAACGGCCATGGCTCTTTTGACGGAAAGGAAAAGGGCTGAACATTTTTAATATTAATATTGGCGTCTTCAAGTAACGGTTGTATTTTCAGACCAAGGGGTTTAATAGCCGTTGATTTAATATTGTAAAATCTTTCGTATTTAGGATTAAAAACACAATCATAAGCTGAATTTCGTGGATTGGCGGCTAATTTAGTGACATATTGAAGAGACATTTTCTCCCTTCTTTTATACAATGATGGTTCATTTGATTCAGCGTATAAACTTTCGACGGGGGAAGTACGAAAAGCCCCTCCCTAGAGTTAGACGTAAACTTTGATGATGAAAAGTATTCAAAATAGTATCCAAAGATTTCAAATAAGATTTTCTAGCAGATCCATAAACTATGGAACCGTAATCCAATTTAGTTCGAATTAAAGATCTATAAAGATATAAAAGAACAGTACGATCTCCTCCCCAGTCGGAACTGGAGAGAACTTTAAGATTATCAAGTGCTTTTAAACATTTAGCTTAAATGTAACTGTCGTATCTGACAGAAATGAACGTATTGAGTTTTTGTTTTTGAAAACTTGAAACCATTTTCTGTTGCCCAATCTTCTATATTGTTTAAACATCGTTGGAGTTTGAATTCCATGGTTTCCATATTTTTCGATCTAATAAATATTCCAAAATCGTCAACAAAAAGAGAACAATCAATGTCTTTTACACATTTAACAATGTCATTAATTTTAATGCCAAACAAGGTAGGCGATAAAATGTTTCCCTGTGGTACACCTTGTTCTTGTTTGATGATGATGATGAGTTCAGGTTTAACGACGCATCAACCCATGAGGGTCATTTGCGTCAAAATGGTAAACTAACATGGTTCTGTAATGAAACGGCTATAAAGGTAAGTTATGTTCTTGTTTGAATATGTCCGATAATGTATTACCTATTCGAACATTAAATGTTCGATCTGATAAAAAAAAATGAATAAAAGTGGCAATCGGCCTTTAAGGCCTAGTTTATGTAAATCTTTCATGATGTCATGTTTCCAAGTAGTATCATAGGCTTTTTCAAGATCAAAAAATACAGCAACGACATGTTGTTTTTTTTTAACAAATAAATGATTCCAAGCGAATCAAATGATCGTTTGTACAGTTATTTTTACTGAATCCAGCTTGATATTTTGTTATAAGCTGGTTTGATTCCAAGAACCAAACCAGCCTATCATTAATCACTCTCTCCGTTGTTTTACATAAATAACTTGTCAAAGCAATAGGTCTATAGTTAGTGGCTTCAGTATGATCTTGATTTGGTTTTGGTATAGGTATAATCGTTGCTTTACTCCAATCTTTTGGGAATTTTCCAGTGATCCAAATATCATTTAAAATATTTAATAATGTTTCTAAAGTCCTGTTGGGTAAATGTTTCAGAATTTGATAATGTATATCATCAGGACCAGCAGCTGTATCATGAGATTTATGAAGAGCATCTAATAATTCTGAAGCGTCCAGGGCAGATTCAGATCAGACAACGCAAGTGCGCAAGCTCATCAGTCATCGCAGGGTACACATGTCCGAGGGTACGTTTTCCGGCGTTGCCACTGAGTGAGAAGGCCCTCATAGCTCCAGATATGGGTTGGGGTAGGGTGGGGTGGGGGTGGGGGTGGGGGTAACAGGAAAATAGTTTTTTTTTTTCTCTCTCTCTCAGTGCAAACATTCTGGGTATTCGTTACAAGCACTTCATTGAGGCGCTTCTGAATGGAACTTTAACTTATGTTTTTATAGAGCAATAAGAAAAATATCACGAATTTTTGCTTGAAAAAGAAAAGGGTCTTATTTGGATCAAAGGTCCCGATTTAACACGAACGTCTGTTTCCTTTTACATGTCCCAATTAGTCGGCCTCGGTGGCACAGTTGGATGCGCGTCCGACCGGAGACCAGGAGGTCAGGGGTTCGACCCCCACCAAGGTCGGCAACATTCTGTCGTGGAGATTGGTCATGAAATATTTTCTACGGTCATTCTCTCTCTTCAATAAGGGCAGCGAAAGAATGTGCACAATTCTGGTTAACCGCTTGGAGGACTAAGCCAGCCCAGTAAACGTGTGATTAGGTAAATTTACCGTGCTCGATGTGACCCCATTGGGTTGACTGGACCGTAAAACATCAACACAAACAAACAAACATAGCCCAATTAACCATAAATGGATCTAATGACAAATGTAAACAACGAAAGCCCAGGTCAGCCTACTGTCCGGTTATGGGAACAAAAAAAAAGGGTCTCATTACATTGTGTCATTGCAAAAGCTGCTTTGGGTCTATGCTGTTCGTGTACGGACACTTCCAAATGTGAAAGTTAAGGCCTTTTTTGATTGACTCGAGCGATACTATGTACATGTATATATAAACAACTGTACGAAAAATTTCAATGAACAAAAAGTTTATTGAAAGTGACGTTCGCTCACATATAAAATCATGCACTTTTCCACCCCAAGTATGCTCTACGAATTAACAATTCAAGACGTTAACTGTACAAACAAACTAGTGAACATTTCTCAAGCCATCCGGCGTAATTTTATTAATGAACATGTACAATACACAACGACCATGCGAGTTTGCTGTCAGCATAGACTCAGATCACACTTCGTTTCCACGATATCTTGTCTACGATAGTCACCAACAAAATGTATGGTCCTAAATAGTTTGTTGATTTAATGGCAAACAGTTTAGACTCTGATTGGGTGGACGCGCATCGAGATCTAGATGTACGTCAGGAAGTGTTTTTTTGTTTTTTTGTTTTTTTTTGTTGTTGTTGTTTGTGTGTGTGTGTGTGTGTGTGTGTGTGTGTGTGTGTGTGTGTGTGTGTGTGTGTGTGTGTGTGTGTGTGTGTGTGTGTGTTTGCTTTTTTAATTTTTTTTTTTTGATGGGGTCCGTTATGTATTTGGAATATTTTTGCTTGTTTCTCCATCATAATAGCTTGTGGGCTACAAACTGACTTGTCCTTGCGACACATCGTTCGTTGTGTTTATTTGTTGGTAAAATTTCTGAAAGTTTGAGGCCGATTTGATCAAGTTATCGAACTTACCCTCAGGATTCAGACAGACAGGCCTGAGCAAACAGTGTAGACCCAGATTAGACGACTCAGAACGCGGCGTCTGATCAGTGTTTACACTGTTTTCTCTGATCCAGCAGTTTTAGAAACATTCATTATAAAATAGAATTATCCCTTCCGCTGATTCAAGAGAGGCAGTTGTCAGTTTCTGGCGAAAGAATGTGCACAATACTGGTTAACCGCTTAGAGGACTAAGCCTGCCCAGAAAACGTGTGGTTAGGTAAATTGACCGCGCTCGACATGACCCTATTGGGTTGACTGGGCCGTAAAACCTCAACACAAACCAAAATAGAATTATTGAAAGTTCAGACATATAAGACGTGAAGTAAAGCATGTCAAATTTGTCAAATGAAAATGAAATTTTGAATCAAGGGTTGAAACAGGAGTTCGACTGAAACCCACGGTGCCCATTTGGATCTGCCCTTTGACTTAACTAAAAAGAAAACAAGCTGAATACAAGTTCATAGTAAAATTCGTTGCATTACTACATTTTGCTGCTGGGGCGTGTGTGTGGGCGGGTGGGGGGAGGGGGAGAGGGGAGGGGGGAGGAGGAGGAGGAAAGCGTGGGAATGCATACTTTCGAAAATCTTCGGAAAGACGTTTTTCATTTGGCTATTTACGATAGTCAAAAACCTTAAGATAACTACTTTCAGTCAACTGTCATTCGTGAAAAAAAAAATAAAATAAAAAAAGATTAAAATGACTATATTGAATGGGGTGGGTGGGGTGGGGTGGTTGGGGTGGGGTGGGGTAGGGGCGCAGATGACTGGAATACAAAAGGCATGTCATTCTTGTATGTGACACTCCGCCTTACCCTATTCAATAACTCTACACTGTCACAGAAATATTTCAAACGACTGCATAGTTATGGGCTGCAAAATATTATAAAGAGAAGATAAAAACAAAAGACGTGAAAGTTGTCATTCTTGTATGTGATACATTCTCTATAATCCTATCAAGTATCATAAGAATCTTTCGAACGGCAACTGAGCTTTAGACTGAAAACACAAGAGGCCCATGAGCCACAACGCACACCTGAGTTAACTGCTATAAGTTAATTTTGGTCATTTACCCAGTCAGCATTCTACGTAAATCTATATCGGGCCGTCATCGGGCCGTCAGGGTAGCTGACGGCCCGATGAGGGCCCGATGTAGATTTACGTAGAATGCTAGCTGGGTACTGATCATTCCCTATCAAGTCCATGGCTTAAACAGTTTTTACCTTGTTTATAAGGTTAAAATGCTGAAATTTTTAAAAGGCCATAAGACAAAGAAGAAATTCAAATTCTATTTTAGAAGTTGATTGGGTCATCTACTGGTACTTATCCTGTCCTGTAAAGTTTTTTTTTTTTTTTTAGCTCTGGCCTCCAATTTGTTCAGTCAAAAGCGGAACCATTTTAGTAATTTTGGTACAGGGCGATTGGAGGAATATTCCTTTGCAAATACTTTGAAATCGGGTCATTGGCCAAAGACGAGATGTCATTTGAAGATTTTCTATTTTTAGCTCTGGCGGCATTCTTGTTCAATGGAGCGGAACCATTGTAGCCATCTTGGATTTTCGATCAACACAATTTTAGCAAGTTTCAATCTAGAAGTCACCTTGTTGCTAAAGAGCAAGTTTCGGCTCAAAGCGACCTAAGGTTTGGGAAGGGATGTCCAAAATTGATTTTCAAGATGGTGGCCATCTTGGATTTTCTATCGGCACATTTAGCTCTTTTGTGTCTCAAAAGCGCCCTAATGCTCATCATTGTTTCGATTCAGCTGAATTATAGAGGAGATGTCCAAAATATGAATTCTCAACATTTTTTCCCATATAAATGTATAAGGCCCATACAAATGCATGGGGAAGCAAATTTGACTTTGCCGTAGAAAAGTCAAACGTCAACGTAGGATCATCATTTTTGCAAATTTTGGCAGATCTCTTGTCCCCGAGAATTTGTGCAAAGACAAGACCCCAGGGCTTATATTGTTTTGAAGAAGAAGATTTTTAAATGTTTTTTTTTTTACCATATATGGGCATGGCTGCCGTCTTGGTCAATGGATCATGACCATTTTAGCAATCTTTCGTTCCCCTGCCCCAAGGAAGCTCCACATAAAATTTGAGCAACATTGGCCCAGAGGCTTCAGAGGAGAAGTCATTTGAAACATTTTTCCATACAAATGAATGGGGCCCATACAATTATACATGTATATAGAAGCAAACTTGAACTCGCTGTAAAAAGGCCAAACGTCAATGTACGCCATCATTTTAGCAACTTTGAAAGACCTCCCGTCGCCGATGATTTGTGCAAAGATTTAGCCCAAAGGCATCCTCTGTTCTGGAGAAGAAGATTTTTTAAGGTTTTACCGTATATGTGCATCTTGGTCAATGAACCACGACCATTTTAGCAATCTTTGGTTCCCCCAACCTAGGGAGGCTCCACATAAAATTTGAGCAACATTGGCACAGACGCTTCAAAGGAGAAGTCGTTTGAAATTCTCAACATTTTTTGCCATACAAATGTATGGTGCCCATACAAATGCAAAGGGAAGCAAACTTGACCTCGCCGTAGAAAGGTCAAACGTCAATGTACAACCAATAGAGCAACTTTAGTAGACCTCCCGTCCCCGATGATTTGTGCAAAGATTCATCCCAAGGTATCCTCGGTTCTGGAGAAGAAGATTTTTAAAAGTTTTTACCATATATGTTCATGGCGGCCATTTTGTTCAACTGACCGCAACCTTTTTAGCAATCTTTCGTTCCCCCAGCCTAAGGAAGCTCCACATGAAATTTGAGTGAAATTGTCTAAGCGACTTCAGAGGAGAAGTCGTTTGAAAATGTTAACGGACGGCTCAGACGGACGACGAACAAAAAGTGATCACTATAGCTCATCCTGAGCCTAGCTCAGGTGAGCTAAAAATAAGATATAAAAAAGGAGAGGTAACTGGATAACCTGACAGTGGTCATTCCGTCTTGTTATTATCTAGTTTGCTACCAAGTATCACAACAGTCTTCCCAGTCAGCATTCTACGTAAATCTATATCGGGCCGTCATCGGCCCGTCAGGGTAGCTGACGGGCCGATGACGGCCCGATGTAGATTTACGTAGAATGCTAGCTGGGTTCCAAACTGTCCAGCTATAGTCTGAAAACAAAACAAAAATCTGCATGTATATGGAGATAACTGGAATAAAAAAAGCGCGAAGCTGCCATTCTTGTACGACACACTCCATCTTGCCCTATTCTATAATCCTATCGAGTATCATAAGAATCTTACAAAAGACTTCTGAGTTTTGGACTGAAGACGAAAAAAGTCGAAATAAAAGGGAGATACTGGAAAACAAAATGCATGAGAGTTGTCTTTCTTGTACACGACACTCCGCCTTGCCTTATTCTATAGTCAGGGGGTGGACAGGGGGATAGGCTTTCCCCACTTCCCTCCCCCCTTACCCCCACTTCCCTCCCCCTTTCCCCCCACTTCCCTCCCCCTTTCCCCCACTTCCCTCCCCCCTTACCACCCCTCCCCCAAGCAAATTATTCCCTCCTCTAAATCAGAATTTCTAATATCACCAACGCTATAATTAAATTCAAACATGACTATGCAATATACATTCATGCAGATTTTGACCCCAAACTACACACCTTATTTTTGCCCCAAAATCGGTATTTCCTTAGCATTTGCATCCCCTTTACAGAACAGCTAAAGATTTGCACCCTTCATTTCAAAAGTCTGCGTAAGGGCCTGCATATGAGCCATATGGAAAACAGGTATCACAAGGTGGTGGGCCTTGATCCGGTCCTAAACTGGTCAAGAACAAAATGTGATGGGCCTAGATCCGGGCCTTAACTGATCCACACTGGCACAAAAACAGTCGTATTAATTACTGAAATCAAAACTAAAGAATACCATGTAAATCTGCATCTTCTTTTAATATTTTTTGATAAGCATGGCCCCACACTTAGGGGTCCGTGAGAACAATAATCTTTTTCGTGGTTTTCTCAAAAGCTGAGAGTTAAATGTCGAACGTGTGTGGTGGATGACAAAACACGGACCACTTACAGACACGGACTCATGGACTTACCGACCTATTGACAATACACGGACGGCATAACAAAATACGAACAAATTATTCACGGATACGGACCTACAATCCACGGACTTGACAAACCACGGACCCTATTATTCACGGACTTCACAAAGCACCGACCGTTATTTAAATTACGAACGCCACTTATGATATATGAAAAACTAGGAGCAATATCAAAATCGGAATAACGTGACCTTATGGATAACGTGACTTTACATTGTCATAGATACCTATATACATGTACGTTGAAGTAATCCAATTGTACAGATTTTAGATACCCATTCTAATGATGTAGGTCTGCACTGGATTTGTTTCTCGAAATTTAACTGCGACGATGATGTTGTCAACTTGTATGATAGTGCAGGCGGTACTTACATTTCAAGTGCCGCTGCAATGGCAATTGCAAACAAGATGTTTAGCCCTATGCCGAAATTCTTTGTTAGACACTTTAAATGCTCTGTACAAACGAATACAAATGACTGTGGTTTTACACCATTGCAAATATGGTCAGCATCCTCAATGACATTAATCCTAGTGGCATAACATATACTGTCTCTAAACTTAGGGATCATCTTATCAAAGGATATGAGACTCAAAACATAACATGTTATGATCAGTTGTGCTTCATGATAGACATTATCTGTGATTTGCTTATTGCCCGTAATGATTAATGTACGAGTTATTTTTACCGCTATGGAAGCTGACCACGAGGGTTAGGATTCTGTAAAGATAGCTTAAGCTCCCCGCTTCCCTGCTTAAAGGGACCGGAATTCCACTGTTTTGTATTTGTCGCATTCTGGCTTTATGTTCACATGTTCAAAACGCCAAAAACGGTTTCATCCAAGGTGATAAAATATCACACATTCAGTATGACAAGTCAAATTATCCAAAAAAAAAAAAAAAAAAAAAAATCAAGTGTTTAGATAACATGTCATAAGAGACAATCAATTATAATTATGAATTATTATTTAGTTATTTTGTAGTTTTTAATTAACTGACCATGTTATTGCTGCTACGGACCATTTACGGACCAATTTTCGGACCATAACTGACCATTCACGGACCAAGGACTTTTCACAGACGATCTGATTGCTATTACGGACCGATGTACGATGCACCAATTACGTACTAATTACGGACTATTCACGGACCACGGACTACTCACGGACCAATTAGCAGTTACTATATTTTGCAATTAATACAGACTATTCACGACCACGGACACGGAATTTCTATTGGTCCATAAGTCTATGAATGGTCCCTGTTTTGTCACCGGGCAACGTGTAATTGATTTGACTGTGTTGGGGTTTAACGACACGTCAACACTTGTGGGTCATTTTGTGTCGTCTCCCAGAGAAAGGGAGAAGAGAGATAGGAGACAGTAGAGATGAAAGAGAGGGACAGTGGAGAAAGGAAAATGAATGAAAGTGAAGAAACAGAAGAAATAAAAACATTCTCCCTCTACCTTTACCGTCTGTAAGGATAGCAGGCCTTGCCTATGGTAAGCAAACATCAACTGGACGCCCGGTGACGTAAGACACACGACATCTTTGCCTCACCCAACCACCCCAACGGGCAATGTGTATATTCCGTGTTTGGAACACCTATCAGAAAATTCATGTTGGATCTTGAAGTTTTTTGTTTTGTTATTATTGTTTTTTTGTTGTTTTTTTTCTGAACAGCGCAAAAGACCATATCCAACAATGAGCAAATAAAACGATTGTCTACGACAGAAGGATAATTATTTCTAAAAGCGTGGATTGCCACCGAAACAACGGCTATTTTGTGAACTTTCGGAATCAAAGGGAAGTAATCAACTAGAGATAATCCGAAATCGGACGTAAACGAAGTCAATGTGAACCACGCTTAGCGGAACACTCCTTGTCGGTGAAGTGAAATCAACGCCGGATTCATTTTAATATACCTGAATTTACTTCAGTACGTCTATTAGATATTTCTGATACCCAGTTATTGCATTGAAGTACATGAAAATAGAGTAAAATCAGTAAAATATAACAAATTTTGGTATAACACCCGCCCCCAAAATTTCCGTACCCCCGCCCCCTCTTCCCCCGTCCCCTTTAACCCCGTCCCGCCCCCTTTATCCCCGTCCCCCGCCCCCTTTAACCCGTCTCCCCCTTATCCCCGTATCCCCCCCCCCCCTGTCCACCCTCTCTATAGTCCTACCAAGCATCACTAAGCTTTTCAAACGGTTTCCGAGTTGTGCTCAGAATAAGGAAATCTGACGCCGGCCGACATTAAGCATCTTTATTATCACCAGATTTTCTTTTGGAAAACCTGGTTAATGATAAATAATAATGCAGTGTCAACTAGCGAGACCCATAGTGAATGAAAACATATCCTGTATGGGACGCCGTTTTGCTATTTAATCCATATTGTTACGAGCCAGGCGTAACGAGAAAGAAATGAAAGTGAAACCAGCAACAAGCTTTAACTTATTAACAATATTTATTCACAAAAAAATAAGACAAGATTCAAAACAGAAGAATGTAAGTAGACAGTACCTTTCAAGTTTATGTCACAAAGTCCCTCAAAATAATCCGCAAGAATTTATAAAACAAATCCTTTCAATATCAGTTTCTGATCCCACAATTTAATGTTCCTGAATTCAGAATTTAAGTCCAGAATGAATAAAATAGTAAAGTAATCCAGTATAGAATAATTTCCAGTGAAAGTATACAAAGATGCCCAGATGAAATTCTTCTCTCCTTATATAATATCAGAGAACGTTCTAGAAAAAGAATTTACTACAAGCATCTCTTATTTTCTAGGTTCCTTCAGGAAACTTCTAAATCTTCCATGACATGCCAAAAATAACTCAGTCCAGAATCAAGGCTGTAAACATCATGTTATTGTAAACATGTTGAACATTCCAGAAAGTTATTTTTGGAAACATAGTAAATAAAGCTATTTATGGAAACATAGTAAACATGTTGTTTAAAACAATTGAACACCCTGTTATATAACACTTCCCCTCTTCAGGGAAAAGAAAGATTTATGTAATAAAGCTTTCTTTTGCCATAAAATTATCATAAAACAAAATACTGATAAAGGCAATTATTATCTTATATACAGCAAGTTACAGGAAACCACAGATCAAGACATCATGCTCTGGACAAGGCATCAGGAATAATATTATCTTTTCCCCTGATATGCCTGATGTCAAGATTGTATTCCTGTAACAACAGGCTCCATCTGAGCAACCTCTGATTCTTGTTTTTCATCTTATGGATGAAAGTCAGTGGATTGTGATCACTGAAAACAACAATAGGTGAGGACGAAGAAGTCAGATAAACTTCAAAATGTTGAAGAGCAAGAATGAGAGACAAACATTCTTTCTCTACTGTAGAATAATTCTTTTGATGTTTGTTAAACTTTTTCGAAAAGTAACAAACTGGATGATCCACACCATTGTCATCCTCTTGCAGTAATACACCACCTGCACCAACATCACTCGCATCTACTGCTAACTTGAATTCTTTATTAAAATTCGGTGCCAAGAGAACCGGCTCACTTCTCAGTATGGCCTTCAGTTTATCAAAGGCATTCTGACAATCACTGGTCCACTTAAACCTCATTCTTTTACTAAGTAAATTAGTCAGTGGCTCAGCAATAACAGAAAAATTATTACAGAATTTTCTGTAATAACCGGCCATACCAAGAAACCTCATCAGTTGTCTTTTGCATGTGGGCACCGGAAAATTTGAAATAGCTTCAACTTTAGCCTCTATAGGTTTAACCTGACCATGACCCACAACATGTCCTAGAAATGTTAAAGTTGCATGACAGAATTCACTTTTAGCAAGGTTTATTGTCAATTTTGCTTCACTTAGTTTATCAAAGAATGCTTTGATAGTTCCAAGATGGTGATTCCATTCATCACTGTATATGATGGCATCATCGATGTAAGCATCGCAATGCTCGATTCCAGCTATTATGGTGTTGATTAAGCGTTGAAATGTTGCTGGAGAGTTTTTCATTCCGAAAGGCATTACTTTATAGTGATATAATCCATCAGGAGTAACAAATGCTGAGACCTCTTTGGCTCTTTCTGTGAGAGGAATTTGCCAAAATCCTTTCAGAAGATCAAATTTAGTTATATATTTTGAATTTCCAACTTTGTCAATACAGTCATCCATTCTTGGTATGGGAAAAGTGTCTGTTTTACTCAAATTATTGACCTTCCTGTAATCGGTGCACATCCGATATGTTCCATCAGGTTTTGGCACAAGAATGCAAGGTGAACTCCATTCACTTTGACTTGGTTCAATAAAATCATTGTCCAGCAAATACTGAATTTCCTCCTTAAGATATTTTTGTTTTGTTGGGTTCATTCTATATGGATGTTGTTTGACAGGTTGTGAGTCCTCAACATTCACATCATGATAAATTTTGTCAGTCCTTGTAGGAATGTCCGGAAATAAGTGTTCATATTGATAAATTAACTGTTTCAGTTCTTTTCTTTGGACTGGATCTAGGTGTGAAAGTTTCTGGTCGAGATCCTTTAAAATGTCAGAATTCTGAAGTTTTGATGAAGCAGGATCAGATTTGGTGAATTTCATGTCTTCAGAGTTCATTTCACTTTGTTCCTGAGGGACTGAACTAACAACACTAATTGGTGTAACAGAAGAGCTATCCCTATCTATGTATTGTTTAAACTGGCATTTGCGGTAGCAGCTACCACCAGAAAATGTGGGCGGGGCTTATTGATTACTGGTCAGCTGTTTACATGTTTAGCTGGGGTCTGCTAGCCTCTTGCTACAAAATAATGTATATACTCACTACTAGGTATGAATATGGCAAATAAGATTTAAACTTGCACCTAACATGCCTGGCTTACATGGGACACAAATGGTTGTGACTTTTAATAAATTGTACCCAGCAAACAGTGGCATAATTTGTTTACTATATTTTACTTGGTTTAAAGAAACAGGATTCACAATATATTACATGTTTTAGTGCAATTTCCATTGCTGGAATAAAATTGTAACTGACTACTTAAAATATCTCCCTACATGTATGCAGATTGCATAAGCTCCTATATATGCCTATTAATAATGGTTTTAACAATTTTCTTTTCGAATCATGGAATATGAGTGTAATTTTCTCTGAAGGAATCAAAGATAGGATAATTTATCTGCTTTTACTGTGATTGCCATCTTACAAGTAGACAGTGTTTGTATTTAACACTCCAGGTTGCTATGTTTACATCACATGACCCAGGTTAAAGGTTATATCTAGTTTGAATTTCTCAGCACTTTCAGGTTATTTTATTCAGCTTGCTTGTTTAATAATCTTTTATAACACAATACTTTAGTGTTAATGTGTAAAGTAAAGACATGCCTTCTAGCAAAACAAATTTTGTGTATGAAGGTTTTCTTGTTCTCTTATTTTCATTGATAAAGCTTCTGCAAGTAACAAAATGTAAAAGTCCTGCACCATTTTGAAATAAGCCCCGCCTACATCCTTTTATAGAACAGGTGGGGGTTTAAGCATGTTAACATGACATAACTGTTTTTGTTTGCGTCTCCCAGGAGTGTTAACAATGTAATTAACATCACTAATCTGTTTATCTACAGTGTAAGGGCCGTAATATCTGGCTTGCAGTGGTTTGCCAGGAATAGGCAAAAGAGCAAGTACCCTGTCTCCAGGCATGAATTGTCTTTCTTTTGCATTTTCATCATACCAACGTTTCATTTTCCTTTGTGCTGACTTAAGATTGGTCCGAGCAGCTTCACAAGCTTTAGACAGCCGGTCTTTAAAATCTGATACATACTGAAGTAAGTTCAGAGAACTGTCATCATTTGAGAGAAATTTCTCTTTCAAAAGTTTCAAAGGTCCACGCACAGTGTGGCCAAATACCAGCTCAAATGGGCTGAAACCAAGAGATTCCTGAACAGATTCTCTAACGGCAAACAACAACAAATGAATGCCTTCATCCCAATCTTTTTCAGTATCAAAGCAGTATGATCTGATCATATTTTTCAGTGTCTGGTGAAATCTTTCAAGGGCACCTTGACTTTCAGGATGATAAGGTGACGATTTATATTGAGTAATGCCCAACTCGTGCATGACCTGTTGAAAAATTCCAGACATAAAATTAGAGCCCTGATCCGACTGAACAGACTTTGGGAGACCTACAAATGTGAAAAACTTTACCAAAGCCTTAACAATATTCTTTGTTTTAATATTCCGAAGTGGAATGGCTTCTGGGAAACGTGTAGAAGCACACATTATAGTGAGAAGATATTCATTACCTGACTTTGTTTTGGGCAAGGGACCAACACAGTCAATAATTATTCTGCTAAAAGGTTCATCAAAAGCAGGTATGGGCTGTAAATGAGCTTTTGGTATTGTCTGGTTGGGTTTTCCTACCATCTGACAAGTATGGCAAGATTTACAAAATCGAGAAACGTCAGATTTTAACCCTGGCCAGTAAAAATGGTTAAGAATTTTATGATAGGTCTTATTTATACCTAAATGACCTGACATGGGAGTGTCATGGGCCAAGTTCAAAATTTCAGGGCGATAAACCCTATGAACCACTATTTGGTGGTTAACAGTCCACTCGTCTTCTGCTGAGACATCAGGAGGACGCCATTTTCTCATTAAAATGCCATTTTTGACATAAAAACAGACTGGGACTTGATCTATTTCTTTCTCATCTAAAGCCCTTTCAAGCAAAGGTAAAATTTCAGGATCATTATGCTGTTCCTTACAAAGTTGAGACCTTGACACCAAGTCATGACCTTGACCTTGGTCATTTAATATTGCAGAGTAATGACTGGACTCTGACTTGTTATGTAACTCCGTCTGTTTGTCAGACAGGCTGGGTGAAAGAGAATTTGTAATCTCATGTTGAAAAGACTGACCCAAAAAGGTATCAGTTAAATCAATGTCCCCATCATTCTGTTTTGCTTTCTTTGCCATGGCCCTTGTAACGGCACAAGATGGGTAAAGATCAGGGATTTCCTGCTCAATGGGATCAGGTGGCTGATCAATACAAGGTATGTTAGTCAAAAGTGGGTTTACCACAACCTTATCTCCTGCTAAGTCATTGCCTAACAGTAAGTGAACACCTTTAAAAGGTAAAGAAGGTCGAATACCAACAGCCACTAAACCAGTTACCAAGTCTGAGGATAAATAAATGTTATGAAGAGGAACATTAACAAATCCACACTCTACACCCTGAATAAGGACACTTGTCCCAGAAGAAGTCTTCTCAGAAAAAGGCAGAGTATCTGCTAAAATAAGGGATTGAGAAGCTCCAGTATCTCGTAAGATTTTAATTGGGGTAGACTGGGCATAGTCACTATTTAGTGACACAAAACCATCTGATAAGAATGGTTCATAAATCTCCATAACAGAATCAGTCTCAGGCCTTTCGGTCTGGATAGGATCTTCCTCCTTAACACATGACTGTGGTTTTGACCGTAAAGAGGTAAGGCCAGTAGGTTTAAGCCCCTCTTGTTTTTCTTTCTTTCTTTTCAGATGTAAACATTCAGATATAATATGACCTGTCCTTTTGCAATAATTGCAAATTGGTTGAGATAAGGGATTTTGATCTTTATTTTCACCAGAAGGTTTGGGTTTGGGAGTAATTGTTTGGCTATGACTGCTAGGTGGATTACTAGGACTATGTTTGGATCCTGAATGTGGGAAAAATGGTCTTCTAGAGGGATTTGACTTATTAATAAAGGAAACTTTATGTGTTAAAGCATAATCATCTGCAAGTCGAGCTGCAGCTTCCAAAGTTTCAACCTGTTTCTCATCTAAAAAGGACTTAATGTCTGAATTTATGCACCTTTTGAACTCCTCTACAAGCATGAGCTGCCTAAGTTTTTCATGATCGGAGCCAATTTTCTTTGAAGAGCACCACCTATCAAATAGCTGTTCTTTAGTTCTAGCAAATTCTACATGGGTCTGCTCATTTTCTTTCTTACAGTTCCTAAATTTTTGCCTGTAAGCCTCAGGGACCAACTCATAAGCCTTAAGAATTAATTCCTTTACAGTATCATAACTGGAGCTCTGCTGGATAGTCAGCTGAGTATAAATTTCTCGAGCCTTCCCAATTATAACACTTTGCAAAAGCAAGGTCCAATGCTCCTTTGGCCATTTTAAATTTTCTGCTACTTTTTCAAAATGAAGAACATATTTGTCAACCTCTTTTTCTTGAAAAGGGGGAACTAATCTGATGTGTTTGGTAATGTCAAAATGAACGCCAGAGTCTAAAAGTTGCCGCTTTACCGTCATATTTTGCATTTCTAATTCTTTCATTCTTAATTCTGTATCAAATTTTAATTTTTCCCTTTCTATCTGCATTTGTCTTTCTTTTTCTTTCTCTCTCTCTTCCATTTCCATTCTTTCTTTCTGCATTTGTCTTTCTTTTTCTTTCTCCCTCTCTTCCATTTCCATTCTTTCTTTCTGCATTTGTCTTTCTTGTTCTAATCTTAATTTTTCTAACTCAATTTGCTTCTGAATTTCAAGCTCTCGCATATGCAAACCTGTCTGAGTTACGAGAACAAGAGACAAAGCAGAAGAATCAAGAATTTCCTTATCAACCAAAAATTGAACCAAAATATTTTTTATTTCCTGTTTTAACATGGACTTGTTGACGGTAGTCAATTCATAGTGAGCAGCAATATCCAACAAATCAGACTTTTTGGCCAAATCTAACAGCTCCTGCGAAGGCGCAGTGATAAAAGCTTGAAGGTCAAATGACATGATTGCTTTTTGCTGGTTTTATCAAGTAAATTTATCAATCAGAGTTTATTTATTGATATTTTCCAAAAGTCAATACTTGCTTTTTTTTTATTATTATTATTATTTACTTATATTTTTTGAAAGTCAATACTTGTTTTTTATCAAATAAAGATTTTTATAATTACTGAAATTTTTTTTTTAAAAGTCAGTACTTGTTTTATAGCAAACAAATATTTTTTTTTTTTTTTTTTCTTTAAAAATCAATATTTGTTTTCTTTAAAAAGCTCAAACTTGTTTTAGCTCAAGAAAATGTTCGATCCCGGACGAGCCCCCAATTTCTGTTACGAGCCAGGTGTAACGAGAAAGAAATGAAAGTGAAACCAGCAACAAGCTTTAACTTATTAACAATATTTATTCACAAAAAAATAAGACAAGATTCAAAACAGAAGAATGTAAGTAGACAGTACCTTTCAAGTTTATGTCACAAAGTCCCTCAAAATAATCCGCAAGAATTTATAAAACAAATCCTTTCAATATCAGTTTCTGATCCCACAATTTAATGTTCCTGAATTCAGAATTTAAGTCCAGAATGAATAAAATAGTAAAGTAATCCAGTATAGAATAATTTCCAGTGAAAGTATACAAAGATGCCCAGATGAAATTCTCTCCTTATATAATATCAGAGAACGTTCTAGAAAAAGAATTTACTACAAGCATCTCTTATTTTCTAGGTTCCTTCAGGAAACTTCTAAATCTTCCATGACATGCCAAAAATAACTCAGTCCAGAATCAAGGCTGTAAACATCATGTTATTGTAAACATGTTGAACATTCCAGAAAGTTATTTTTGGAAACATAGTAAATAAAGCTATTTATGGAAACATAGTAAACATGTTGTTTAAAACAATTGAACACCCTGTTATATAACAATATTTATATAAATCGATTTATGGATATCCATAATTCGAATTAGTCATATCCATAAATTAGCCGAATATTGGATAGCCATAATTCGAATTATAGATATCCATATATCGAATTAATGATATCCAAAATTCGATTTATGGATATCATTAATCCAGCTCGTTTAATGGATATCCATAATTTGAATTATGGATATCACTAATTCGAATTATTAATATCCATAAATCGGGCTGAATTAATGATATCCATATTGCGAATTAATGATATCCATAATACTCCGCAAAAGCCTTTGCTTTAATGAGTTCTCCCTAAGTCACTTGATTCAAGATGGCGTAATCGCAAAAATTATTCTGGCGTGAGAGACGAAAGTACAATTATTTGCTATTTATAAACAAGGTTAAAAAAACAACAACAACACACACACACACACACACAAAAGATAAAACGTGTGTGTTAAATGGTATGGTATCTTCCATCTGTTTGCAGTGTGCACGACTACTTCTTCATGTTATGTCGTGATGGCCCGCCGGTTATCCTGGACTTATGTCATGGGGTTTGATGCACTTCAACATTATTTGACGTTTCATTAATTTTAATTAATTTCACGAATAGTAATTTAATTCTTATTTTAGAAAACTGTGAGATACGTTTCATTTTGTGTGTGTGTGTGTGTGTTTTTCTTGTGTTTTTTTTTTTTTTTTTTTTTTTTTATGATATTTCGTCTTTACAACTATGTATGAAATATTTGCCAAAATCGCTTTGGATCTTTAAGAGCACTACCAAATTGGACACCCTAAAAGCACCAAATTCGACATTTTTTTTTTTTCACATTATTTGGTGTAGAAGGCAGTTGGAAAAATATGAAGCCCCACATTCGATGCGATGATTTTTCGTACAATGTTTCATAAGGCGTAAAACAAAATAGCTGTATTTCCACTAACATGCTGAAAAAATGGTCGTTAGGTTGGAGAAACTTTCTTTTTTATTTTACTACTTTTTCTCCAGAAGAGAACAGGGCCGGGCCTGTA
This sequence comes from Anodontia alba, assembly GCA_964016985.1. Taxonomy (NCBI): domain Eukaryota; kingdom Metazoa; phylum Mollusca; class Bivalvia; order Lucinida; family Lucinidae; genus Anodontia; species Anodontia alba. The sequence goes on from OZ024831.1 coordinate 45,614,408, forward strand.
ATTTTATGAAAATACGGGTATTTTGTTGAGGTTTGCGCTTTATTATTTTTAAATAGTAGAGTCGGGCGTTTGAAACAGGGTCGGTCGGGTTAGTGGAAACACAGCTATTTTTTTTTAACGCCTAAACGAGTGAAGAATATTTGGTAAAAAATATCAAGGTGTCGAAATTGAGGCTTCATGTTCAAATAAGAAAGAAGGGAAGCAATATGTACGACGTTTCATCCAAAATACCAAAAAAAAAAAAACGCTGTTTTTCGACAGCAAGAAACGCGGCTTTCGAAATTACGTTATATGCGAGGTTTTAATGGCAATAAAAGACTTCATTCATACGATGCTGTGATGTGGACGACGAGCTTTTTGTTTTCTAATGATGTATTTTAACAGGCAAGTTATAAAAAAAAGAAATTCTAAGCTGCATTGTTGCATTTTAGAATTTTAGACTCCCAGTAAATACACAACGTCGCAACATTGCAGTGACGTTGTAACGACGTTGTTGCGACGTTGTATGCTAGCTTTGTGGTTATGATAAAGGTGAAGAACTAAAATAGCCTAAATAAGGCACTTGTTTCAAATGTCCGACTGGAGACCAGCAAGTCGCGGGTTCGAACCCCGCCGAGGTCGGCAACATTCTTTCGTGGAGATTTTCTAAGGTCATTCTCTCCCTTCCGCTGATTCAAGAAGGGCAGTTATCAGTTTCTGGCGAAAGAATGCACAATACTGGTTAACCACTTAGAGGACTAAGCCTGCCCAGTAAACGTGTGGTCAGGTAAATTGACCACGCACGACATGACCCCATTGGGTTGACTGGGTCGTAAAACCTCAACACATACAAATTCAAACGAAAAGTACTCATGTTTTCTTATTTCTCCATGAAAACATATGTTGTGGGTACTCATTAGAAGCGCCTCAGCGAGACACCTCTATTCAGTACCACAACATATATTTTGCGAGACGCTTCCAATGAGTGCCCACAACATATGTTTTCATGGAGAAATAAGAAAAGATGTTATCTGGATACCCCACTTATTAGGCCACTGGCCAGCTATGGTTTATCTCCCCCCTCCGTCCCCCAGGGGGAATTTTGTAGACCATGTTTTTCTTAAAACCTATTATCTTGAAAGTATTTTGCAGCATGTTAGCCATCTGGCGATAGAGGCGTTACCGAGTATCAGCCTGTTACATTCGTTACCCCTACAAAACGTATAATACCATAGGAAATTATTAAACCTATGAGAATTGGAGCAAAAGTAATTATATGTTCCAACTAAATATATGAAGCTAAAGAGCAGTCCACTAGCTACAAAATGTGATGTTTGAAACGTCTTTTTGGCCTTACTTGGCTTTACGCATGTTACAGTTTCTAATGTGTCCTTTAGAAAGGAGTAGCTTAACTCATATAGTTCATTTTCATAGATTGTACTTAGCCTCTGTGACCATAAGACTGTCATTTCTAATAAGATATTTCAATACCCTTTTTAAAGCTGCAAAAATTATCTCTCTAGCTTTTATAATTTGTAAGCTACTGGCTGTTAAGCAAAGTCACCCCACTGTGAAATGTAACATTGAAAAAAATATTTTCACATAATATCACATCAAAAGCAGCAAAGAAGTTATAAAGTAAAGTGAATTCTTATTTTTACATTATATCTTACTAATATGAGATACAAATGCACATTAAAACATGTCTCTGCCATATCATTCTGCCTATAGTAACGTAGGTAACATCTAAAATATTTTCATACTCCGAGCTTTGGTGGTTTTCTGTACGGCAATCTTCATCAGTTTTTAGTGCATCTGTTTTGTATCATTTAGATGTTTCTGACAGCATTTCCAAAGTTGAAAATTTAATGCCTATATTCTCTATCAGTTATAACATACATTTTTTTATACTGAAAACAGTAAAGTTGCTATCTGCATCTAGGCCACTTTTACATAAAATACTGAATATTGTCCTGAACTTTTGCACAAGTCAGTTGTTAGTTTTGTCATACTGCAGCTTAAATACATTAAGTTAATAAAGTTAATCATATAACACTTTGCCTTATGGTAATATGATTTCTCCCAAACAAACAGTGTTATCTCTTAAATATACAGAATACAATAATCATTAAAGATAAGTGTGTAACATCCGGCAAATTTAGAAACATACATATAACAATGTATATATTAAAGCAATTTAGTGACTTTAATACCTTTAAGAGACTGACTCAACTCTTGTGTTGAAAACAAAAAAGGTATGATACTTGATGTTCATCTGTTTCACGCATATATTTAAACATTTATCTATTATAACATAAACTACCAGGACCTAGCTAAAATGCACAAAAGAAAATCAGATCAATATTGTTGGATATAATTAGCTACAGTCAGCATTACATATGGCTTTGAAACTAACTCTATGAAAGGACCTAGAAAAGCTATTCTTAGTGTCAGAATATGCATTCTGAGCAGTAGAAGTTGTATTCTGTAAATTTGAAGACTGATCAGTCTCTTGGCATAAGGATTATGGCCTTGGAGAAAATGGAACTTTAATAATAGTTATGAATAGTTCTGTCTTATTTTGGTAGGGTCTGTCTTTGGAAGCACAATAAAAGTTGTAAATGTCTAAATGGAGATATGCAAGAGATTGATTAAGAATAGCAGTTACAATTGTGTTACATATGTTACCAGACATATTAGGTAAATGATAATGTCTGTTAATGGCATTTTATATTGGTATTAAACTATTTTCCTTAACAGAATCATTGACCATCAGCAGGTCCTGCCAGAGTGTGCATGCTGTGTATTTGGCTGCATCATCGAGATGACTTAAAATTGCAATGAAGTGTTGATATATGTGTGATGTTATTATCAGCGTGATTACCACTACATTTTCATGTAAACTCAAATAATGAAATAGTTCTCCTTAAATAATTTGTGCCCTCAGAATGTTTGTTTTCACTTTATTCATGCTTTGAGTTTATATTTGGAAATTATACAGTGTTTTCATTGCTGAAGCTTTACTGAAGAGATTTTTCCTGCAAACACTGTCTATAGGAAACAGTGTTCTGATATCACAGCACTTAAACTGACATATAACGTGTGTAACAGTATTAAGTGTGCAATATTTCTGGAAGTCTAGATGGATTTCAGTTTTTGAGAATCAGTTTTATGCATAGAACATAAGCAATAAAGAGCACATATCATGTAAGTACATGTACATTGTATTATGAACAAGGGGATATTTCTGCATTTATTATAGGGTGCATCTTACTATTTTAAAGATAAAATTATCAATCAGATACACCAGCAGAAGATTGGCAAAAGTTTTCTTTCACTTAATTCAACAAACTATAAAGGTGTCTGAGAAATAATTTACTACGTTTGTTATTAAAAGAATTATAGAGCAGATTTCCCTTCACCTTTATGTACAAACTATCAACAGCCATTTTAAACAATGTAGATAAAGCATCACTCAAAAAGTAACGTATATAACATTAAGAATATACTAAAGATTTATTCCAAGTATATAATGCATTTAACCAATAATAATACTTAAGTATATTGTACTAAATGCAACCACAGCAAATAAGATGTTAAGAAGTTTGAAATAAATATACTTTTCAGAAAAGAGAAGTTTAGGCCATTTAAAATAACTATTGTTCCTTTTGTCATTTGCTTAGTCAAGCTGAGGGTCTCTATAGCCAGCCCAAGGTCTATATCAATATGGAGTTATGAATAAGAACATGGAAAAAGAAATAAGAATAAATAGATTTTCTTTTAGTCAATTATTGGTCGATGACCGGTCAGTTTTACCAACCCATGATCAACGATGAAATTCTGGCTAATCCCAAACATCACTCTCAGGCCCTCGATGTCATGAAGCACCCTGCCATGAAGCACCCTGCCCACTGCTATTGACCGTTACTGACGTTGACCTACCTTTCACACTTAGCTGAACAATGCCCATGCTTTTGGCTCCATTTCTTGAACACTCTCAGGCCCTCATTGACGTCATGAAGCACCCAGCCATGAAGCACTCTGCCCACTGCTATCGACCGTTACTGACGTTGACCTACCTTTCACACATGGCTGAACAATGCCCATGCTTTTGGCTCCATTTCTTGAACACCACCAGAAGTCCCCACAAAGTCATTTGGCAAATTTCTTGTTTATTTTTCTGTTGACAATTCAAAACTGGTTGGATGAGTGGCAAATATTGCAGATCAAGATCAGATGCTGCATCATGCGGCATCTAATCTTGGTCTGCAATGTTTGCTCAGGCATACTATAAGGGCAAACAGGCTGTCACAGCAGCCATTGTTTTCTCTCAACAGAGGCACATTCCTCTGGTTTTATTGTTGTAGATTAACCAATTATTAGTTGATAAAACTTGAAAAATTGTCAAGACATATAACAAGAAATCTGCAAGAGGAAGCGTCATACACCCATTGTAAGTATTACCCTTTACCCCTTTCTGGGTATTTTCAGCAGAGGACAAATTGATGATGTTTTTCTTATTTTTCCCAGAAAACAGGCTGTGATATTTCATGGAAGTTGTCTCCTTACGAGACAATTTGCATGAAATGTTATATCCTGTTTTCTGGGAAAAATAAGAAAAATATTTCAAAATGTCGTCTGCTGAAAATTTTACCCAGAAAGCTAAGTGTTAAGATGTAGCACATAATTATATATATTTTTTTTTTTTTTTTTGATTTGTCTTTTACGGCCCTTTCAAGAATATTTCACTTATATCGAGCCGATCGTTCATCGAAGGTGGGCGAAAACCGGAGAACCCGGAGAAAAACCACCTGACCATCCGTAAGCAGAACTTGGCTTTCCCACATATGACCCGAGCCAGGCTCGAACCACAGCGGTGAGAAACCTAATGAATTAAGAGTCAACTCTCTTATCCACTAGGCACATAATTATATATACATTCTCTCGTACAATTTAGTGCAATAATGAAAGATGGAAGAGTTAACTGGTAACATAGGTGGACTGTAACCGCAAAACAGTGTTCCCTGCTCTACATCATGGTCTGTCTATTTGCCAAGTTTCAGCTTGTCTGGATGTAAACTGTAAGAAAACAGTTGGAAACAAAAAAAAAAAAAAAAAATTACTAAAATTTTCAAAGGAGCATAACTCTGCTAATATGTGGTGGACTATAACCTTGAAACATTATGCACTGCTCCATATCAGGATGTAACTATTTATGTTCAGCCTGATTGGATGTAAATTATAGGAGTCAGCAAGAAACTTTAAGTTCACAGAAATTTTCAAAGGGGCATAACTCTGCTAATACTTGGTGGACTGTAACCTAGAAACAATATGCACTACTCCACATCATGGTTTTACTATTAACCTAGTTTCAACTTTATCAGATATAAACTGTAAGAGTAGTAAGCCAGAAACAAAACCTTTAAGGAAATTTTCAAAGGGGCATAACACTAACTTTTGGAGGACTGTAACCTCAAAACAACATGTGCTGCTCCATTCACAAGTTTCATTTACAAAATTTTCAGCTTGATGAGCTGTAAACTATAGGAGGCGTTCGATGGAAACAAAAAAGTTTACTGAAATTTTCAAAAGCGCATAATTTTGCTAATATTTGGTATAATATAACCTTGAAATAATTTGCTGCTCCACATAATAGTGTAATCATTTACAAAGTTTCAGCTTGACAAGATGTAAACTGTAGCAGTTAGCTAGAAACGAAATGGTTACAGAAATTTTCAAAGGGGTACAGCTCTGCTAATTTTTGATGAACTGTATCCTCTAAACAATGTGAGCTGCTCCACATCATGGTCTAACTTTAAATCAAGTTTCAGCTCCATAGGATGTAAACTGTAGGAGGAGTTAGCTGGAAACCAAAAGTTTACAGAAATTTTCAGAGGCATTACTCTGCTTATATTTGGTGGACTGTAACCTCAAATTAATAGGCACTGCTCCACATCATGGTCTAACTATAAATCAAGGGTTAGCTTGATCAGATGTAAACTGTAGGAGGAGTTTGCCGGAAACCAAAGTTTACAGAAATTTTCAAAGGGGCATAACTCTGCTAATATTTGGTGGACTTCAACCTCAAAACAATATGGGTTGCTTCACATCATGGTCTAACTGTAAACCAAGTTTCAGCTTGATTGGAGGTAAACTATAGGCAAAGTTTGTTTGTGTTGTGGTTTTATGGCCCAGTCAGCCCAATGGAGTCAAGAAGAGGGTGGCCAGTTTACCTAACCACACTTTTACAGGCAGGCTTAGTTGTCTAAGCAGTTAACCAGCATTATGCATATTCTTTCACCAGAAACTGACTACTGTCCATCTTGAATCATCGGTAGGGAATGACCGTAGAAAACATTTCATAATTACATCTCCAAGAAAGAATGTTGCCGAGCAGGTGGGAGTTGAATCTGTACCCGTTAGCCTGAAACAAAACAGTTTACAGATGGATGGACTGACAGACGGATTCAAACGGACATATAAAAAGCAATTACTATTGGTAAGAAGGAATAAGCTGTTCTCATACTCATTATTAGGATTTAATCAATCTAAACATATTCTTATAAATATTAAAGCTAAACTTTGGCTACTGTAGGAGAAGAAAGCCACGGTTATCACCTCCATGGAATGCTACAAAATGGCGACAAAATGGTGGAAATCATAACTTTGCCTGAAGAGCACCATGCAGAATATCCCTATATTTACTTGAATAAATATGGTATAATGGTATAATCAACTATCATGAGACTGCATGCTCAACCTGCTTTATATGGGGTTTGAGTTTAAAATCGCTGATATACTACAACTGTCCGGCAGCACTGAACATTTGGAGGTTGTGAAAAATGGTAAACTTTTTTTCATAGAACTGTTTTTTTTTTATTTTGTTATTGCTGTTGTTTTATGTTTTTGTTTAGCCTCAGCTCAGCTTCAGGATGATAAAATCAAACGTTTGACAAGTCCATTGACTAGATCTTGTTGGTATCAATCAGTATCTGAAAAAATTATCAAAATATTCCACATGGTTCAGGGGTTATGGCCATTTTCATATTTTAACCCTTGTCCTGCTGAATAAATTAAGATGCCACATCCATTTCTAATTTTCAGCCAATCAAATTACTTGATCCAGATTGTTGATATAAATTCACATACTTAATGGCAAACAGTGCAGATCCAGATCAGTTGGCTTCTTCAGAAGCCAACTGATCTGGATCTACACTGTTTGCAAATGCAGGATATATCCAGGTTCAGCAGGTCAAGGGTTAATTAACATTTTTTGTCTTGTCTTAGCCTCTGTCAATGAAAACTCAGATTTGACGTCTACTGGCTAGAATTTGTCGGCCAAATATTATCAAAATATTCCAAACTGTTTAAGTGCTAGGGCTACCCTCCCTATATGACCACAGACGAACAGACACATTCAAATTGTAATTACAGGCCACTCTTCAAAAGTCAACATTTCAATGGGTCTACTAAGACTTTTCTGCGGGTTGTGTTCTTTTTTCCAGACAAAAGACAGAAACAAACAATACACATTTCAAATATATGTAGCTTTAATAGATCTTTGAAAGCACAAGCTGTGCAGAGATAAAATAAAACAGGAATAACAAACAGGCCATATCACATGAAACCACAGCCTTCTAAATAAGACAGGACACAGCATTTCCTACAAGACTGCATGTGCTCCCAGGGAAGACTCAGATTAACCTGCACATCCTCGCAGTCTGATCAGAGTCTTTGTAGGACATTACTCTGAGGGTAGTTAACGATCCAAAGTCACCTTCAGGCAGAGAGCCAAGACTGATCCGACTGCCTGGATGCACAGGCTGATTTGAGTCTGTGCTGAGTGCAACATATACTCAACAATCTAGCTTTGTACAGTGGAATCTCCACAAAAGGTCACCTTAACAACAGCCACTCCCTATAACAACCAATGAATTCCCAAACTACTGGTTTACTTTACATTTGAGCCAGCGCAAGACAAATGCTACAATGAGACTTGTGTAACCAAAAGACGGATCAGCCTGTACATCACCGCAGTATGGAACGGTTCTTGTTTATCCCTCTTAAGATAGCCTGGAGACTGTAGAAGGCACATGCCATCAGCAAACCCTGATCAAACTGCACAGATGCTTAGGCTGATCTGAGATGTCACTGGTCACACTAGTCTAATTGTAGGTTTTGTCATATACAGGCTAAATTACATTTTACTCTTTCCCCGCTATTGGTGACTTTTGTTGTCTGCAGATAACCTTTGCAAACAGTTTGGACCCAGATCAGGTCTGACAAAATGTCAGGCCTGATCTGGATCCAAACTGTTTGACACTCTGATAGCATTCCTGAAAGATTTTTTTGAAAAGGTTAATTTTAAAAACCTACAGACCACAAAAGAGAATGCAAAATTATCCAACATGCAAATAGTTAACCTTACCACAACTGCCACCTCTCTAAAACAGAGCCCAGTTGTTCGAAACCAATGATGTCATTAGTTATCATATCATTAAAACTTTGATCATTAAATATATGGCATACAAGCTAATAATTTTGCTAAAAAAAACGTGAGTAGCTTTTGCATTTGCAAAAGCTACTCACATTTTTTCAGCAAAAAATAACTGTGAATTAAATATTGTACTTACTAGAAAAATTAAACATTTTGACCACTAACAAGCTCGTTAAGCTAATGATGCTTTGAACAACTGGGCCCTTGTTTTCTGAATACCCAGGAGTGGCTGTTGTAGTGGTTGCATTGTATTACCAGAGTACTGAACGTCACCTCAAATATTTGGGCTAACAGGTCTGTGCACACAGGAAAGATCCAGGCTAGACTGCTCCTAAAACAGAAGTATGCTTGGTGTCTAGATCTAAACTGTTTGCCAGCTAGTAATCAGATGAACTTGTTAAAACAAAGTTTAAGAAGTATAGTCAGCCTTAAAGGAGACCGAATACACTTGATAATTTTCCACCATTTTTTACAAGGGAGACACTTTTGTAAATTCCAGTTTGCAGTTAATCAGGTAACTTAACATTGATCCTAAACTGTGTGCAAAATATCAGAATCCTTGCTCATGCGGTTTTCTAGATATCGTGTGGGCAATGTTTTCCCATACAGGCAAAGTCAAAAGGGGCGTAACTCTACCATTTTTTTTACCAATTTTGCTCAAAAGTCAATCAGGTCATCTAAACATTGATCCTAAACAGTATGCAAAATATCAGGATCCTAGCTCAAGTGGTTCTATAGATGTCATGTTGACATGGTTTTCCTATTGTTATAATAGCAAAGTTCGAAAAAGGAGCATAACTCTGTCAATATTTTATGGAATTCAGTCTAAAGTTAATCAGGTCATCAACACAGATCCTAAACTGTATGCCAAGTACAAATTTCCTAGCTCAAGCGGTCCCCTAGATATCGTATTGAAAAGGTTTTTCTTTTGCTATAATGGCATAGGCAAACAAGAAAATCATCTAACAGCATTATGGACAGGTTTTTCAAAAAGGTCAACCAAAAGGTAATCTCGGACAAGGCCCAATGCCCCCTCCCCCCCTCCCCCACCCCCACCCGCCCGCTGGGACATCACTATTTTAAAGGATGGATTTCTAAAAGCGTAACAGATAAAGGGATGGACGGGCAAGGCCAAACCAATATGCCCCTCAATGCCAAATCAATATGCCCCCTCTTTGAAGTTGAGGGTATAATAAAGTGCTTCTATGTATCTGTTCTATCCACAATGCCATAAATCAAGGCATGTTTTTTGTCTCCTGCAGAATAAACAGTCATACCGTATTTACCCTGAATATTCATACACCTGATTTGATACACGGTCAATTTTCTGTCATTTTACACAGGGCAAAAACTTTTGTAACTACCTGATTTCTGTTCTGTATATGCACAACCATCTGAAAAGGAGCAAAACAATTTGACAGTTGTCTCCCTTGAAAGTGTATCAGTTCCCCTTAAGTCCTCACCACATTGTTTTCCTAAAATTTGAACAAATCTATTTCATGTTTCTAAAAACTGCCAGATGAGTGGCCAACAGGGTAGGCTGTTTGCTCTGGCCTGTCTGACCAAATATTTATTCTAAATACAGTATTGTATACATACTTGAAACAGAATGTGGCTACCCTTAACCACTGGGCAAATTCAGCAGAAAGCAAATTGATGATATTTTTTCTTATGTTTCCCAGAGAACAGGTTTTGACTTTGCGTGCAAATTGTCTCCACTGGAGACAATTTGCATGAAATGTCAAATCCTGTTTTCTCCATTGGAGATAATTTGCATGAAATATCAAATCCTGTTTTCTGAGAAAAATAAGAAAAAATATTTCAAAATGTCTGTTGAAAATTTTATCCAGATTGCTAAGCATTAAAATAAGGATTCTCTTACCAGAGTTTAAAATTCCTGACAGATAAAAAAAAATGTGATTTCATGTGATATGACTCAATCAACAAATAAGCCTTGTCGAGCGTGAAAATACCCATACTTATTCACACTGACAGAATCAGATCAGCTTGCACTAGGACACAGTCTGACAACATCATTGTACATTGTGATGCAGTCTGACCATATCAACTTATACTATGATGCAGTCTGACCAGATCAGCATACACTAGCTGTGATGCAATCTGACCAGATCAGCTTGCACTGTGATGTAGTCCAACCAGATCAACTTTCATTATGTTGCAGTCTGGCCAGATCAACTTCCACTATAATGCTGTCTGGCCAAATCTGCTTGCACTATGATGCAGTCTGATTTTTTATATCTAAAATTATAAGTATTTGCCTTGAAAACGCTGAATTAAAAATTTTGATCAGTACCATTTCTTCCAAATCCTGATTAGAGAAATTACAGACACTCAGAAAAAAGTCCCTGTTGGAAATTTTAGATCACTTATCACACATGAAACAGAAAATTCATTTTAGTAAATGGAATGTGCAGATATGCAGGCTGATCTAAGTCAATAAGGTATACGTATGAAGATTTTACTTTTGCCTTCATTCTCTGGGCAAATTCAGCAGACGACAAATTTATGGTATTTTTTATTTTTTCCACAATATCTGGGTTGACCTTTCATGCAATCTATCTCCATGAAATCTAAAACCCTCTTTTGTGGAAAAAAAAATAAGCAAAATATTTCAATGTGTTGTTTGCTGAAATTTTTACCCAGCATGCAAAGCAGTACAGTAAACATCCTAAAATTTCGAAAACTTCTTTCCATACATTTTGGCCTAAATTTTGTTTTTATGGAGTTGTTTCTTAAAATACTTTGTGGAATGGCAAACAGTGTAGAACCTATCAGACTACTCCCTCAGATGCAGTCTGATCTGGGTCTGCACTGTTTGCATATGTCGTTTTGTCAGAAACTTTGTTGTATGAAATTTTAGGACATAACCATAAAGAAGGTTTTCTTGGCCTGATGCAACTTGATTCACAACATAAATATGGCACTCATTATCATGTCACACATAAAAACAAACTAGATTATCTGAAAGCAGAGCTGCATAAAGACAAAAGTCCTTTATGACAGACATATGCCAAGAAGAAAAAGCTTGCACAATCCTGTGTATTTACAAGTAAAGTACATAGGCTCACATCAACCAATGTATTCACCTACTAAAATACACAGGTTTGCATCAGCATGTATATTTACATAGTAAAGTACATAGGCTCATATCAACCTGTGTATTTACATAATAAAGTAATTAGGTTTGCATTACCCTGTGTATTTATAGTAAAGTACATATGTTGCATCATCTTGTGTATTTACATAGAAAAGTACATAGGATTGCATCAACCTGTATATTTACATAGTAAAGTACATAGGCTGGCATCAACCTGTGTATTTACATAGTAAAGTACATACACCAATCTGTGTATTTACATAGTAAAGTACACAGTACACCAGCTAACCAAGCCTTCATTGTTGTTCTTGTTGGCAGAGCTTTGCCTAAGTGATGATGATGAAGATTTGATGTTTTATGTCCATTTCAACTTTTTTTAAGTCATAAAGAGATGATGGAAGAATGATGATTAAAGGCTCTGTGCACTGAAGCACTGTAAAGGCATGAGCTAAATTCCCCCTCTAGCTGGATTGTAGCCAGGACCTCATGATCCGAAGTTGACAGCACTAACCACTTAGTCACCTGGACGCTTCCGCTCTGCCTGGGCTAGAGGGATATCCACCTCTAGTTACCTTTCCACAAAAATGTTAGTTGTGGGTACTCCAGAGACAACACTGACAAGTACCCATAACATGTTTTCATGGAGAAATAGGAAAAAGTTTAACTTTTTGGTCAAAAATGTGCCGAAAGCTGGAGCTATGAACTATAATGAAAACTGCATGAATGATAACTATTGGTATGCTTATCATGAAATCAGGGATTACAAATCAGTGGTATCTTAATACTATTTCTTATCTTTTCCAGAATCTAGGTCTACTGAATATCTCCATAACCATATTTTCTTGGGAAAACAAAAATGTTTTGGCTCTGGTCCTTCTGAACCCAGATTTGTCCTGCTTTTGCAAACCATGTAGATCAAGATCAGTTGGCTTCTGCTTCAGAAGCCAACTGATCTGGATCTATACTGTTTGGCATTAAGTATGTCAAGTTTTATTAACAATCTGGATCAAGTAATCGGACTGGATGAAAATTAGAAATGGGCGTGGCATCTGAATTTATTCAACATGGCAAAGGTAATGGTGAATGGAAATATCTTAAAGGAGCTCACTCCAACCAGAAAACATTTGTCTCCCTTCTAAAATTAGCCTACACTTAAAAGATTTGCAATAACTGTATATTAAAATTTAGCATGCTAAGTTTAAAAATTTGAAACCAATGAAAATATTTTTTCTTACATTTCCTTTAAAACCTGGATTGACATTTCTTTTAAACCAACTCCTGTAAAGACAAATTGAATGAAATGGCAAAACCTACATTCTTTTCTCTGAAAACTGGACTTGATATTTTATTCAAATTGCCTCCACAGGAAACAAGCTAAATTAAGGCAAATCCTATTTTCTGAGAACATTATTGAAATATCCCTCTTAATGTTATCACACCTATAACATGTGAACGCTTAGCACTCTGGGTAAATATGTCAGCAGGGGACATTTTGAATTTTTATTTTTCCATGAAAAATAGGATTAGACATTTCATGCAAATTGTCTCAGGAGATAATTTGCATGAAATTTCAAATGCTATTTTCTGGGAAAAATAAGAAAAATATCATCAATTTGTCATCTGCTGAATTTGCCTATAGCACTGTAAGTGTTAACCCTAGTCCTCCTGAACCTGGATATGTCCTGCCTTTGCAAACAGTGAAGAAGCCAACTGATTTGGATCTGCACTGTTTGTCATTATGTGTGTGAATTTGTGTCAGCAGCCTGGATCCAGTAATCTGATTGGCTGAAAACTGCAAGTGGGCGTGGCATCTTAATTTATTCAGCATGACTAGGGTTAAAAAGCACAAATTTCTGAGACCCTAACACTGCATACAATAAGCAATGTAAGAAATGGGCCTTTATACCCTGTGTAGGTATCAAAGGGCCAAATCAGCTTGCCATTGTGTAGCAAGGATGGAATTATTTTTACACATACCCAGGGAAAATCTAGAAGAAATTTCACCTCCTATCCCTTCCAAAATGTTGGTAACCCTTTAGGAAAGAATTTGTGGGTGCAAGTAGTAAACACTGATGAGACTGTATAGAAGCATATGTACTGTATAAGTCCTGAAATTTTTTAACTTTATTTCATACCTTCTGGCCTAAATTTTGTTTTCATGCAGTTGTCTCTTAAATATATACAGTGGAAAGGCAAGAGCAGTCTGATCTGAGCCTGCACTGTTTGTATAAGAAAGAATAATTGCCCATTCATGAAATATAAATGGCAAGCACATTAAGAAAAAAGTAATTAATAAAAACACGAACCTTGTCAAATATTTTGGACCAATTGTCATTGAAACCTCATTATCAATAAACTACCCAATTCCCATTTCTATTGTTAAAAATAACTCCCACTTTTAATGAATACACGTAACAATGAAATACTTACTTGCTGCAAAACCTTTTAAGTTTAAATTCTCATCGTTTTCTGTAGTAGAGAAACTAAGGCTTGATTTTTCATGCAGACAGACAATTCACATGAAATAACAAACTTTATTTTCTCTGAAAAGAGAAAAAATATATATATACCACTTAAAGTTTGCTAAGTACCAAAAGATGATGGATTCATAATTTTAGTTTTGGTTAGGATAAAGAGTTGAAATTTGGATATGTTATAGTTTGATCTTATCTTTGATTATTCTGGTTGGTATTTCAGATGTTGTTATGGTTATAATGTTGCTTTTAACCTTTGATTATGACAACACAGAAAATGTGTGTTTTTAGTAGCTTCATATCAAAAGGAAACCTCACAAAAATGTTAAAAACAATTTTCCAAATAACACGTCAAACTTTTGGTGCTTAGCAAACTTTGAGTAGTATATTTTAGATCTGAATAGTGCTTAACAGGTCTGAAATAAAACTGCTTTAAAAGAACACACATAAATAAATAAGAATACCTTAAAACTGGTTATCAACCCTTTCTATGCAGAATAAATTAAGATGCAACACCCACTTCCAATTTTAAGCCAATCAGATTACTTGAATCAGGCTGTTGATACAAATTTACATACTTAATGATAAACAGTGCAGATCCAGATCAGAAGCCAAATGACCTGGATCTATACTGTTTACAAAGGCAGGACACAGGGCATATCTGGGTTCAGCAGGACCAGGGTTAACATCTATTGTGTGCTGTGAAAAGCTACTAAACTAACCCTAAGCAGTGGGACAGACAGGCCTAAGCAAACAGTGCAGACCCAGATCAGATGCCACAGAATGTGGTGTCTGATCTGGGTCTACACTGTTTGCTGCTCATACAGCAATTTTTAGACACATCAATATGCAGTGAAATTGACTCAAATTTTAAGACAAGTATGGTAAGGAGTTAATATGTTCAAATATTTAGCGTACCGTAATATTCCTTAGTGGGACAGATAGGTCTTTGCAAACAGTGTAGACTCAGATCAGATGCCGCAAAATGCAGCATCTGATCAAGGTCTACACTGTTTGCCATACATACAGCAATATTTTAGACACATCAAAAGATAGTAGAATGGACTATTTCATATTTTAGGACAAATATGGTAAGTAGATAAAGTGTCCCAATATTTAAGGTAAATACAGTATGCAAGGTCTGTGGAATTTAATGAAAAGCAACATCAGAAAACTTAACAAGCTGAATACAAAAAAAAATGTGAGTATGCCAGTTTAAGCTGAACATGTAACATAGGATATGTCAGTTTCTGCCTCGGTCAGCCACCAATAACAAGTTTAAAATAAAAAATAGAATTATGTCAGTTTTCTGTCACAGTTAGCCACCAATAACAAGCTGAGCATAAAAATAATCAACAACACTGCATAGCTTTTTAAAAATCTGAAAACTTGTCCAACATGAAATAAGACTTGCAATAGGGAATAAGTAAATAGCAGTACAGATCAGGTATATCTTTCATTGCATAATAAAACCTGACCAGACTGTAGATGCACAAATCTGTAAAACAGTTTTCCCACTGCGAGCCTCAAATCTATCCAGAAGTTATTTCTTTAT
Organism: Anodontia alba; assembly: GCA_964016985.1. Taxonomy (NCBI): domain Eukaryota; kingdom Metazoa; phylum Mollusca; class Bivalvia; order Lucinida; family Lucinidae; genus Anodontia; species Anodontia alba. Next base: position 45,630,031 of record OZ024831.1, read on the forward strand.
CCATAACAAACATAACAAAATAAAAACTTCTAGATTAGTGTGCCTAACATAATCTATAGCCCAAAATATCCAGAAAAATATTTCATGAAAATGCATGCTGTGGATATCATGTTCACCCGCAAGTCTTCTGACAGAGAGGAAGGCCAAAGCAGACAATGTAGACCCAGAACAGATGCTGCAGAATGTGGCATCTCACACTCACTCATCCAGCAGTTTTTAGACACCGTAATAGATAGTACCGGTAAAATGGACTTGTTCAAATTTTAGGACAAGTATTGTAGGGAATTAAGATATCCTAACTTTTAAGGTAAATATGCCAAATCATAACTGTGCTTTCTGATTAATCTCCAATCAAAATAGTTTGAAATTAGGGAACAATGTGCATGAATTGTCAACGCCTACAGATTTTTACGTTTCATGCAAACTGGCTCCTTAGGAGACAATCTGCGGGAAATATCATAGCTTATTTTCTGGGAAAAATAAGAAAAACATTTAAAAATGTTACCTGCTTAAATTATGTCCCCAGCATGCTAAGCATTAAACCATTTCACTGTTACAATCATAATCCCAAAAGGGCAAAAAAATTAAATGTGCAAAAACTTTATTCTTTATTTTATCATTGTAACTTTTAATTAAATCTTGTTTGTTTGTGTTGAGGTTTTACGGCCCAGTCAACCCAATGGGGTCATGTCAAGCGCGGTCAGTTTACCTAACCACACGTTTTCTGGGCAGGCTTAGTCCTCTAAGCGGTTAACCAGTATTGTGCACATTCTTTCGCCAGAAACTGACAATTGCCCTTCTTGAATCAGTGGAAGGGAGAAAATGAGCGTAGAAAATATTTCATGATCAATCTCCACGAAAGAATGTTGCCGACCTCAGCATGGGTTGAACCTGCGACCTCCTGGTCTCCAGTAGGACGGCGCATCCAACTGAGCCACCAAGGCCAGCTAATTAAATCTTGTACTTGCCCCTTTGTCAATGACCAGATCTAGAGCTTGGTGTGTGCTACATTTTACTGGAATATATACCGATAAAGTGCAAAACAAAACTGCAGCAGACGACATTCTAAATTTATCTTCTTTCTATTTCTTTGAAAAATAATAAAAGCATTAAACTATCGACTGTTACAGTTGAGAGTGGTGCTTAAAGGGTTACAGTTTAAATAGTCACTTTCTTGTTCAATTTCTGCTATACTTGTATAGAAATGTACAGCAAACCTCTTGCTGCACATGCAAACTTGCATTTTTTTAGCTTTTTGCTTTTAAAACCAGTTAATTTGTGCAAGTGATTAAATTAAAGACATGTAAGGAGGCACCATTTTAATGGTGGTCCACCTTTAAATCAGCTTATATCCAAAATCATCTTATAATAAACCATTTTATCATATGATGTCGCTGTTATTCAGTGGATAACGTCATGTCATAAAAATCGTATGACCACACGTTATATAACACTTTGGCAGGAACATGTAATGTCATGACGATGTCCATGTCAACCATGCATTTTCTGTTGAACAATTGTCAACTTTAATGATAAACAGAATCTTACACGAGTGGTCATTTCATATGAAATTTATGAAGCTTGCCAAAGGCTCGTTTCATAAATTTCATATGAAATGACCACTCGTGTTAGATCCTCTATTTATAAAGAGGTTATCAGTGTACATGTCTGTAAAATCAGAGAAATAGTTAAAGAAAATACCATTTCAAAATACTCTGAGTGGAGATAGATATAAAGATCATCCCTTCAATGATAATGGACCTAGAAGCATGAAACTACTGAACTACCAAATACAGTCGACTCTCGTTATCTCGAACTCCAAGGGACTCTATGAAACACTTCGAGATATCCATACTTCGACATATCAGATTTGCGGAACTGAGTAAAACAATTAATCTAACAACCACCTTTAACAGAATGAATATGTATTTTGACTCCCATGTTAGAGATATATTGAAAATATTGTGGAAAAGAGGAGAAATTGCTCCTAAGGAGCAATTTCTCCTCTTTTCCACAATATTTTGTTGCCTGTTGGTAGATCTCTTTATTAAAACAGGGACCAGATTTTCACTTCGAGATAAGCGGTTATTCGAGATAAGCGAGGTCGTGATAACGAGAGTCGACTGTATGAGGCTGGCTCCACAAGAAAAGAATGACGAAGACATTCTGGTCAAGGTGTAAAGTTTGCTGCATACAATTTCATATATCCAAATACATGTATATGCATTTTGCTGGAAAGCATTTGCCACACTTTGTCATTTATTATTCACACTAACTTTGAAACAATATTTAAAACAGAACAATCACAAATTTGTAACCTATATAGTCCAAACATTATGAATTTTATAGCTCAAATATACAATTATCTACATGTCTTTTCAAAGACTTATTTACACAAAATGCACACAAAAACAGGAAAAAATAATCTAAATGCATGTTATATTATAAAAATTTTCATACGAGGCGCTGCGTCAGAAAAGGTACCTTGGACATGTCCGCCCAGGGAAAATTCAGATCAGCCTGCATATTCATGCATCCTGATCAGAATCTTCCCTGTGCAGATTTCTTCATAGTCAAGGATGAAGAGTTCCTTTATGCAGACAAGTAAGACTTCAATTAGATTGTGTGGTCTTCACTGGGCACATGTCGAAGGTACGTTTTCTCATGTAGTCACTCATATACAATCAAATGACATTCTTGCATGTATACACAGTATACATATACTATAACATGGGTGTGCTAGGGAAAAATCCATCCGTATTACATATACAAAATACACCATATCAGACATGACCATGAACACAATGGCATGTACCCAGACAAGATGCAGAGCAAGATGCTTCTTATTTCTTTATGGCAACACATGTTAGGGATACTCATTAGAAGCACCTAACCACTTGTAAATTTGTTTGTGTTGAGGTTTTACGGCCCAGTCAACCCAATGGGGTCATGTCAAACACGGTCAGTTTACCTAACCACACGTTTACTGGGCAGGCTTAGTCCTCTAAGCAGTTAACCAGTATTGTGCACATTCTTTCGACAAAAACTGACAACTGCCTTTCTTGAATCAGCGGAAGGGAGAGAATGACCGTAGAAAACATTTCATGATCATGAAAGAATGTTGCCGACCTTGGCGGGGGTTGAACCCGCAACCTCCTGGTCTCCAGTCGGATGGCGCATCCAACTGAGCCACCGAGGCCGGCTAACCATCTGTAAATCTGGGCCCAATTGTTCAAAGCATCGTTAGCTTAATGAGTTCATTAGTAGTCAAAATGTTCATTTTTCAAGTAAGTACAATATCTTATTCAAAGGTATTTTTGCTGAAAAAAATTAGAATGCAAACGTTGCTCGCATTTTTTTTTTTTCAGCAAAAATATTAGCATATATGCCATATTTCATGATCAAAGTTTTAACGATACATCAACTAACAACATTGTTAGTTTTGAACAACTGGGCCCTAAGTACTGTAATAAATCTGGCCAGTATACATACATATGGTGGATTTTTACCCTAACTGCCGCATATGGAGAATCACAAATACGCATGTTTTTAATCTCAAGCACTTAAAAGCCCTAAAGCAGCACTCATTAAAAATCTTTATGGCAAATGTGTAATAAAATAAAGAACACACTCAGAAACATATCTGAGTAAAACAAGTACAAGAACACGGCAAATATATATGAGCCGCCATCATAAAATGCATCTTCGAGGCATGACTGGGTGGCAGTCACAGTATCATCCTTGTCCTCTTAAAGAATCACTGGATACAATAGAAAATATCAACTTTGCTCTCTGCTGATACATTCTAATATATCCGGTGATTCTCTAAGCAGTCAGTGCAAGCTGATCTGAACCTTCACTGTCTGCATATATAGCCGAAAACAATTTTAACTTGAAACAACCCATAAAGTGATAACAAAATCATTATATACCTTGGTATTCAGATAAGAAGGGGCATCAGGTAAATATTTTTCTTATTTCTCCTCAAATACATATGTTGTGGGTACTCATTAGAAGCACCTCAATGAGGTGCTTCAAATGAGTACCCACAACATATGTTTTCATGGAGAAATAAGAAAAATATCAGGGCCCAGTTGTTCAAAGCTAACGACATCGTTAGTTAACGATTCGTTAAAATTATTACATTGAGTGATAATCAAATATTCTGAAATTTTTTGCTGAAAAAATGTGAGTAGCTTTTGCAGTGCAAAAGCTACTCACATTTTTTCAGCAAAAAATATCAGAATATTGTGTATTGAATTCGCTAAAACAGTTAACGAAATGACCCTTAACGAGCTTGTTAAGCTAACGACGCTTTGAACAACTGGGCCCAGTATGTTTTAGTTTAAAAAAAAAAGACCTTATCTGGAGCTATGATATGAGAGAACACAAAGACAAGAACATTAATAACAATATCTCAGATCAATAACTAATGCCATTTTTTCATCATTTTGTACGAGATTCTTAAGTGGAAATGTGGCACATCCTGGAAATCTATCTTACCGTGAGTGCGAACAGAGAAGACCCAATACAGACCAACATTCTGGCAGAGTCATTGCCTATTCAACATCTGCACTCTCTAAAATAAACCTTAACTTACACTATATATTCAGTAATGCCTGAACACTGCAGACACAGATTAGATGCTGCAAAATCTGATTTGTGCCTACATTGTTTGCCAATCATCAAGCAATATTTTAGATTAGATTTGCTCAATTTTTAGGTTGGTGGCTAATTTCGTATTAAACAGCCCAGTCAATACTATTAAGATCATGTTGAGATGGTCAGCTTACCTAACCATACTTTTCCTGGGTGGGCTTAGTCCTCTAAACGGTTAACCTGTACTTGTGCACAATCTTTCACCAGAAAATGACAACTGCCCTTCTTGAATCAGTGGGAGAGAATCAATTTTTAGGATAGGTACAGTAAAGAGTTAACCTTTGTCCTGCTGAACCCAGATAAGTCCTGCCTTTCCAAACAGTGTGGATCCAGATCAAATGGTTTCTTCAGATCTGAATCTGCACTATCTTTCATTAAGTATGTGTTTGTTTGTGTTGAGGTTACAGCCCAGTTAACCGAATTGGGTGTCGAGCGTGGTCAGTTTTTACCTAATCACACTTTTACAGGGCAGGCTTAGTCCTCTAAGCAGTTAACCAGTATTGTGCACTTTCCTTGGCAGAAAAATTAAGTACATGTCTGTGAATTTGTATCAACAACCTGGATCAAGCAATCTGATTAGCTGAAGATTAGAGGTGGCTGTGGCATCTTAATTTATTCAGCATGGCAAGAGTTAAGAGGCAAACACACAAAAAAAATAGCATATATATGGTAGAATTTTTCTTATTTTTCCACCAGTTCTGGGTCTTCATTTTTATACAGATAACATAAGGTTTCCATACAATGTGTCTAATGTTCAACCCTGCTCCAGGTTTGGAGCTTTTTAGACAAAAAAATACTGATTTTTTTTGCTTATTTCTCCACACCAAAAAAACATATCTTGCAAAATCTCATTACCATCATTTCTTTGAGATGATTCTAATGAGAGGCAACAACATACACTTCAACCTCTTTATAACACGGTTCGTTATAACACTGTTTTGGATATAACACCGTTCAAAGATCGATCCCAAAAATGTATAGATTATATTGAAAAAATGACCATAAATGGTCATTTTTTCAATATAATCTATATATTTTTCATATCATCATATATCATAATCGGATTTTTGATTAACGTGCAGGTACAGGGAACATCCACATCAGTGGGCCCCTCTTCCAGATAGGTGGCTTGCTGTATGCATGGCAGATCTCACACCAGATCTCCAGGTACGTCTATCATGAGGGTTGGTAGCCGAGAGCTTCCACTCTCTGCAATCCCCCTCTGTCAGCTGCTTCCATGTCATTTTGGGCCTCCCAGGCCCACGCTTTCCATCAACCTGTATGTCAAAGGCTGTCTTGACTGCACCACTGGAGCGTTCCACATGTCCATACCATCGAAGTCTTCTCTCCTTCAGAATGAGGTCAAGATCCTCAATGCCAAGCCGCACAAGTAGATCATTGGACCTGGTGGTGACAATGTCTTGCGGCCTGACATTGCAGATCTGTCTGATCACTGCCCTGTCATTTCGCTGCTGAAGTTGGAGGTTTGGCTTTGTCAATGGCCAAGTCTCGCTGGCATGGAGCATTGCGCTCCGCACACAAGAGCTGTACACATGGCCACGTGTTTTGAAAGAGAGGTGGCGTGAAGAAAGGACTGGTAGCAGATCCTTGAACTTTTTCCAGGCGGTTTTTACACGTGTTGTGGTTGGAAGTTCACAGCCACCTGTTGCTGAGAGCATGTCTCCGAGGTAGCAAAAGGAAACTACCACCTCAAGCTTGTCAGGTCCGACCTGGACTTCCTTCTGTGGTCTGCCATCCAAGGGGCGTGCAGTTCCCTGGCGCCGTGTACATCTATAGTCAGGGTCCTTTTTCAAGTGCTTGAGCCCACTGCATTTCTTGTGCACCCAGTGCTTGCAGCCATTGCGGAAGATGCTGTTGCTGCCCACTCCAGTGCGACGCGCATGGAAACTTGCCTGAACTCTGCAGGAGGTCCAGTCCCGTACCGCAGATCATGATTTTTGTTTGGATATAACACGGTTGTTTAACTTATGCTATGGACCCCAACAATAGTGTTATAAAGAGGTTGTGGTGTATTTACTGCAAAGTGAGAAAACTGTTCCCTCAGATCATATATGCCAAGAAATGACTCAGATCAACCTGTGCATATGTTCAGTCTGATCAGTCTTCCACAAGGTACAATATTGTGGAGATGTAAGAACACACTTATTTTGGTTCCCCTTTGATCCATCATATAAGTCCCACCAAAAAGATAAAACTTTACAACATATAACACCAGTGTGACCCAGATCAGCCTTTGTATCTGAGTCTACATGACAGCTAACTATGTATAACATTAAACACTATTAGCAAACAGCGTAGACCATGATCAGACTGCCTCATCAGGGTCTATGCTTGTTGCTCATGTCATAAGGTTGACTTCTTTGGGAAAAACCCAAACCTTCTAGAGCCTACTTTTAACCCCACAGTTACCATAGTTACCACTTATGTACATTAAAAAGAAATTTGGTAGAAGTTTAAAATACCTCTTTGCGAGTGCATAGTAAATAGAAAATAACAACAACAGTTCTAATAGATCAACTCGGACAATAACCACAGATTTTCATAAAAATATCTCGGAATTCACAGTTTTTAGACATTTAAGCACTTTTCCATGTATATGTGTAACAGATGATTTTGAAACAATATTTACATGAAATATATACAACCACAAATTAATTGGGCAATGCCATGTGAAAATTTGTCTTTGGGACATGCAGACAGCAAAAGACGGGCCCGGTTGTTCAAAGCGTCGTTAGCTTAACGAGCTCGTTAAGGGTCATTTCGTTAACTGTTTTAGCGGATTCAATATACAATATTCTGATATTTTTTGCTGAAAAAATGTAAGTAGCTTTTGCACTGCAAAAGCTACTCACATTTTTTCAGCAAAACATTTCAGCATATTTGTGTATCACTCGATGTAAATGTTAATGAATCGTTAACTAACGATGTCGCTAGCTTTGAACAACAGGGCCCAGACCAGCTTATGCATTCACACAGTTGGTGAGCATTCGCGGTCTGCTTCAAGCTCATTGGATACAGTACAATATACTGGATTCAATGTTTAACCGACTGATCAGACTGTGCCAAGCATAGCTCTAGATAAATATTTCCTATTTCTCCACAAATATATATGTTGTGGGTACTCATCAGAAGCACCTTGACACGGCGAAACATATATTTTCATAAAGAGAAACAAGAGAAATATCAGTAGTTCTGGTTGAGAAAAAAGCCTTCTCTGAGCTATTGCCAAGAAACAGGTTTATCTAGGCTTCTATTGTTTGCATATGCCATCAGAGACACCATTTTGGGTGTAGAGACAATACTTTACAGGACTCTAAATAAGCAACACACTCGGAAAACATTTTTCCTGTGCTCCCAAAAATGGCTTATGTTCAGGAGACTCATTAGAATCAATTATGTGAGATGACTGTTATAGCTATGCATTTTGGGTAAAACTTTCAGCAGTTGACATTCTGAAATAGTTTTTCTAATATTTTTTTAGAAAACAGGGTTTTGATATTTCTTGAAGACTGTCTCAAAAGTAGACATATGTCATGTAATGTCAAATGATGATGATGATTTGGTGTTTTACATCTCTTTCAACATTACTTAAGTCATATTGATATAATGAATGGATGGTAATGAAAGGCTCTGTGCAATGAAGCAGAATACAATCATGAGCTGAATTCTACCTCTAACATGATTCAAACTCTGAGACCACATGATCCAAAGTTAGGAGTGCTAACCTCTCGGCCACGAGTGCTAACCTCTCGGCCATGAGTGATAACCTCTCGGCCACGAGTGCTAACCTCTCGGCCACAAGTGCTACCTCTCGGCCACGAGTGCTAACCTCTCGGCCACGAGTGCTAACCTCTCGGCCACAAGTGCTACCTCTCGGCCACGAGTGCTAACCTCTCGGCCACGTAGATGCTTTGAATGTAATGTCAAACCCTTATACGGTCGACTCTCGTTACCTCGAATTCCAAGGGACTCACTGAAGTACTTCGAGATATCCGTACTTCGACATATCAGAGTTCAGAGAGTGAGGAAAACAATAAATTGAACAACCACATTTAACAAATGATTTGTAATTGGACTCCTGAAGTGAGAAATATATAATATAAAATAATCCTCTTTTCCACATTATTTTGTTACCCGTTGTCATAGTTTCATGTTAAAACAGGGACCAGATTTTCACTTCGAGATAAGCGGTAATTCAAAATAAGCGAGTTTGAGATAACGAGGTTCGACTGTATTTGAGAAAAAAAGAAATAATAATCAATTTGCCATCTGGGCCCAGTTGTTTAAAACTAATGATGTTGTTAGTTAACATAACGTTAAAACCTTGATCATTAAATATGGCATATATAGTAATATTTTTGCTGAAAAAAATGTGAGTAGCTTACTCACATTTTTTTCAGCAAAAATACCTGTGAATTAGATATTGCTCTTAATAGAACATTTTACATTTTGACCACTAACAAGCTCGTTAAGCTAATGATGCTTTGAATAACTGGGCCCTGCAGAATAAAAGTGTTAAAGGTTTATGAAGTTTAATGAGATTCCAAGAAAATTCTTCGTAGAAAAATAAGGAAACTGTTACACTGTATTTACTCTAAGTATTTGGACAGACAGGCTGCTCACAAAATGTAGAACAGATAAGATGGTGCATAGGGTTTTCAGTAATTTTTTTTTTTTTTTTTTTTGAGGAGGCCAGAACAGAATTAGAGGTGGCCAAAATGGCTACTGCTTACATTATTGTAATGCAGCAAAAAAGGATTTTAGGAGGCCAGAAAATTCTTTGAGACAGTCATTTTGGCCTCGAGCCATCCCTTACTGAAAACTTTGGGTGCATAATGCATCTGATCAGGGTCTACACCATCAACTGCTCATCCAGCAGTGTTCTGAACACATCAATGGTAGTCATATTTTATAAGATTAGGAGTTAAGGGGTCCAAACACTTAGTCTCAATAAGGTTGCTCTTGAAAAGTGGAATATCCAGATACATGTTTCTTATTTCTCTATTCATGTATGTTGTGAGGACTCATTGGAAATGTCCCATTGAGCTATTCCAGTGTGCCTACCTGTTTCAGTGTGCCTACCTGTTTTTGTCAATAAATGAAAAAAAAAAAACAAAAAAAAAAAAACCATCTTTAGCTTAACAAGCTCTTTGATGACAAGCTCGGTAACTGTTGTAGCTAAGGTGTTTTCAAATACATTGACAATTCTGCTGCAAATAAATAAAAACGTAAAATGATAATCCCCCGCCATTATCGTGTCGCAGGCAGATAACTCTGTCAAAAATTGACGAAATTTGCCCATTAACAATCCCACCCAGATCTCCTTAATATCAATGCATGTACCAAGTTTGACATTTACTCAAGTTATCGTCTGGAAATGAAAATATGGACATGTCTCGGGCAGTTAACTCCGTCAAAATTTGACGAAATTTGCCCATTAGCAATCCCAAACCAGATCTCTACAATATAAATGCACAAACCAAGTTTGGTGAAAATCCATTGATGTTTACTCAAGTTATCATCCGGAAATGAAATACGGATGGACAGAAACACGGATGTCCAACGTGAAACCATAATAACCTGCCACTATTGTGTGGTGGGGTATAAAAATGTGAGCAGCTTTTGCAATGCATAAAGTATACACATTTTTTCAGCAAAAAAAATATCAATGTATTTGCCATATTTCAAGATAGAAATTTTAATGTTACACTAGCTAACAACTTCATTAAGTTTTTGAACAACTGGGCCCAGTATTTTTGGTTAAAAAAATGCACATTATCTAGAGCTAGGAAACAATCAATATTTTTCTTTTCCAATGTTACAACTTATCTAGAGTCCAAACTCTCAATGAAACACATGTTCCAGCTAGCTGAGAACACTGGAGGAAGACTAGAACCCAGTCAGCGTTCTACGTAAATCTATATCGGGCCGCCATCGGCCCGTCAGGGTAGCTGACGGGCCGATGACGGCCCGATGTAGATTTACGTAGAATGCTAGCTGAGAAGCCAACTTTTCATATCTAATCATTTTGATTCATCTTTTGCTTATTCTTTATAGCTTTAACAGCGAGATCAACTCTTATGTTATTCTTTTGCTTGTTTTTTCCCCTCTGATCAGATCTGATTTTATTTTTTTTGTCTGTTCATTTGCCTGCTACTTATGTTGGCATTCTCAAATCAAGCGTGAAAACATTATCACAATCATGTGACAAGGTATAAAAATGGCTTAGGCTGCGAGTCTTTCCCCTCTAGAAACAGCCAGTTGGAACATTGTTTTATATTTACTGCCATTTACAAGTCCTAAAGCTCTTACCTTCATCACCTACAATACATGTATATCACCGGGAAATATACCGGATTTACTCTAAATACTAAGACACCTTAATTCCTTATCATAATTGTCCAAAGATATGGGCAAGTACATTTTAACCCTTGTCATGCTGAATAAATTAACTTGCCACACTCACTTCTAATTTTCAGCCAATTAGATTACTTGATCCAGATTGTTGATATAAATTCACATACTTAATGGCAAACAGTGCAGATCCAGATCAGTTGGCTTCTTCAGAAGCCAACTGATCTGGATCTACAGTGTTTGCTAGGACAGGGCATGTCGTGTTCAGCAAGAGAAGGGTTAATATCTGTTAATTGTCTACAAATGGCTAGATGATTGTTCAGAAGTGTTGTTAAAGTGGAGTATTTGATGATAATTCTGGGATACTACTCTCTAGTTTTCCATACAAACATATGTTGTGGGTACTCATTAGAAGTGCCTTATTGAGGCACCTCTAATGAGTACCCACAACATATGATTTTATGGAGAAATAATATTTATCCCCCGACTTATCAACAAATACTCCTCCTTAACAATGCCTCTGGTGGCAAACAGTGGAGACCCTGATCAGATGCCACATACAGCAGCATCCAATCTGGGTCTACACTGTTTGCTCAGGCACAGGCCTATCTGTCCTAAGATTTAGAGTAAATAGGGTTAAACAAGGATTTTTTGACTGGGATTTACTGTCATTTTATTTTTGTTTTTCAGACATCTGAAGCATTATGCTTACCCTATTTACCATATGTATTCAGACAGAACGCGGCGTCTCATCTGGGTCTACACTGTTTGCCACTTATCCAGCAATTTTTAGACACAACATCGGGTAGCGAATTATACTGGTTCAAATGTTAGAACATATATGGTAAGGAGTTGAGGTGTCCGAATACTTAGGGTAAATATGGTAACCATTGTTGCATATACTCAATTACATACATTATAACTCACAACGCTCTGAAGTGAAAATGTGTAACCAACTTACAACAGACTACATGTATATAATCATGGTTATTAAAAAATTGTAAAAGCCAGTTTATTTTTGGGCATGTTTGCTTGATACAGGAAATGGAGGTGGAAAACCATATGTTTTGATCAACTGGCTTTTCGCACCAAAAACGGTTTGTTTAAGTGATAGCTGTAAATAATTTGTAAGGAAGTAAGTTCTAATGACTATTGATATGGTATATATTTAAGGGACAAAAGGCCGAGTAAAGTTGACATTCACCCTTGCGCATTGTAACAACTGATGTAAATATACTTGGGCAAAACCTCTTCCATTGCTGGTTCCTAACAGGATAGCAGCATAAATTTTCAGAGGAGTTTGAAGATTTTTTTTTCTGTAGAACTGACTTTCATTCAAACCTGCAGCACATAATTTATTATACCTTATTTCCTAAATATTTGGACAACCTTACTCCTTCCCAAATTTGTCCCAAAATTTGAACATGTCCATTTCACTATGTTTTCATGTGACTGAAAAATTGCTGGATGAGTGGCAAACAGTGTAGTCCCTGATCAGATGCTGCAGAATGACTCTGATCTGGTTCTTCTTTGTTTCCTCTGACCTATCAGTCCAAATATTTAGGGTAAATATAATGACTCAAACAACAAAAGTTGGTAATCTACTGCATTATTTCTAAGCATTTTGCTAAATTTCACATAATGAAAAAATATTTTCAAACAAAGTTTTCTAAATTCTTCTGAAAAAGAATAATTAACAACAATTTGTTCTTTAAAAAGAACAAATTTCTATTCTGTTAAAAATATATTGCACAAATAAAATACTACAGTCAAAGTATACTTAATCAGAAAGATAAGCCTGAGGAATTTGCGTGAGCAAAAAAGTAGATCTACACTTCTGCTTGAGCAAAAGAGTAGATCAATACTTTTCTCAGGCATGTCTGTCTGAATATAAGTATTCGTGTCCATAAAGATAATATTAAAATACATACTAATAGCATTTCTAACACTTCATTTGGAGACCTCAGTCCAACTACATCAAAAATAAACTGTATCATATCTGTACATCGTAACATATTTCAAAACTGTTTCACTGGAAAAATCACTCATATCTCAAACAAACTAATGAAAATCACGTGACAGCCATATACTTGTATCCTTACAGTCTGCTCAGGATGCTCCTTAACTCTGTGTACAACAACTGAACCTTCAAGTCCAATAATAGCTGAATTTTCTAGTTTAGAAATTAACTCAGACATAGAGAGTTTTCTTACTTTTGCACTAAATATATCTTGTAGGTACTCCCTGGAGTCCCCTCAATGATTTAGGATGTTTTGTTATTTTCACACAAAAACATATCTTGTAGGTACTCCCTGGAATCCCCTCAATGATTTGGGATAATTTTTGTTATTTTCACACCAAAACATATCTTGTTGGTACTCCCTGGAATCCCCCCAATGATTTAGGATAATTTTTGTTATTTTTGCACCAAAACATACCTTGTTGGTACTCCCTGGAACCCCCTCAATGATTTAGGATAATTTTTGTTTTTTATGCACCAAAACATATCTTGTAGGTACTCCCTGGAATCCCCTCAATGATTTAGGATAATTTTTGTGATTTTTGCACCAAAACGTATCTTGTAGGTTCTCACTGGAATTACCTCAATGATTTAGGATATAATATTTGTTATTTTTGCACCAAAACATATCTTGTAGGTTCTCCCTGGAATCACCTCATTTAGGATAATTATTGTTATTTTCACACCAAACATATCTTGTAGGTACTCATTAGAATCACCTCAATGATTTAGGATAATTTTTGTTATTTTCACACCAAAACATATCTTGTAGGTACTCCCTGAATCCCCTCTAGGAATCACCACAACAATTTAAGATAATTTTGATTATTTTTGCACAAAAACATATCTTGTGGGTACTCAATGAAATCATCTCGGTGAGGAGATTTCCGACGAGTACCCATAAGGTAGGTTTTTGTGCAAAAATAAGAAAAATTATCCTAAAGTATCATCTCAATTATCACCTTATCTGGGAGTATATACATGATTCAAGAAAGCCTCTGACTGGAGTAAGCAGATGCTCCAGCTGGTCTGGATCTTTGCTGATAACATGTAACACGAGGTCAATATTCAGATGTTTCATTTTGCAGCTTTTTTCTTCTTCTCAAATTTAAATCTCTCTTTCTCAGCAGTGGCCTCATCAGTTTCAGCTGTCTGTCTGTCCAGTTCTGCCATAGCTTCTTGTATTGCTTGCTCTAAGTTTGTGTTCATCTTTCTCCCTCTGCAATTATATTAGTACAGTCAAACCTCATTATAATGACACTTGAAATACAATGGCAAAATTCGTTATACTGACACTGATGATTTGACTAGCACGAAAACCCTCTCTCAAAAGGTGACAGTTAATCAGAAATTATGCAGAAGCATTATTATTCAATGCTTCAAGCAACATATGTTTTGGATATTTGTTAGAACTGCCTCACCTAGGTGACAGCATTTTTTCCTAAACATGAGTATAATGATTTGAATTGCCACAACTTGTTGAGGCAATTCAGATGAGTACAAACAACATATGCTTTTATAAAGAAATAGATAAAAGAACATGGGCTGCAATCTGACAATCTGCAAACTACAAAATTGCTTGACTGTGCTTATAGGGGTATGTGCTGTAATTAGGTAGAATATAGTATTCATGAAAATCAGCTAAGAAGAAGCAAGTTTTACTTTTTCAGAAAGCATCACACACTTACGGCTTTGATTTTGAAGTTTCTCAATGATGTTGTTGATATAAAACCTACCACCATCTTGATGACATCACAACTGTCGAGTCACTTTATTTTAACTATTTTTTTACCTTAGTTAAAGCTGAGAGGCAGTTAGAATTTCTGTTTAGTGTGGGCCATCTCCCATTGTTTTTCAAAAACTGCATGACATGACAGAGGTAATTTGAGTTGTTTCCCTTGTCTTTGGTTGAAGTTTTACCACCCAGTCAATGTCGAGTGTGGTCAGTTTACCTAACCACACATTTACTGGGCTGGCTTAGTCCTCTAAGCGGTTAATCAGTACTGTGCACATTCTTTCACCAGAAACTGACAACTGCCCTTCTTGCATCAGCGCCCTTGTGTTTAATAAACAATGGAAATTAATGGGAAATACCAAGTTTGTTAAGACCAGAATGAATATTTGTATCAATGGGTCCATAAAGGTTTGTTCCAAATAAGCCTAATGGTCTATTCTTAGTCAGTGAAGGAATTTCCCACACCTACACTGGCTGGCTGCATCTTTATATTAGCTGTCAATTATGAAAATTCATGGATATATTGAAGCATACAAACATTATAATGTAGATGTCTTCACAGTTGGTCACATATGAAGAATATAGAGGTACATTTTCCATAATACAGAGGTACATTTTTTTAAGTTACTATTCAGTAACGCATCTATTCTCCTGATCAAATGGTATATCAAGGGTGTGGGAGGACCATCCCTTTGATACATTCCATATTCAACGTAGTGAAACATTAAATTGACAAATAACACCCAAGTATACAGAAAGCTATGCAACTGAAGGTTTGGAGCACCATTCAAAATTACAGCAAACCACAATCTTAATTTTTTTTTTTTTTTTTTTTTTTAATTTTTCTGAGAAAATAAGGCCTGACATTTCATGTGAATCTTCTGCTGAGTCACCTTATTTTCTCAGAAAAAATAGTAAAAAAAAAAAAAAAAATCATTATGTCACCTGTTGCTATTGTGTCTGGTGCTGTAATCAACTTAAGGTTTCATCAGATGTACAGCCGACTTGCGTTATCTCAACTTCGCTTATCTCGAATCTCAAAGTGAAAATCTGGGCCCAGTTGTTCAAAGCGTTGTTAGCTTAACGAGCTCGTTAAGGGTCATTTCGTTAACTGTTTTAGCGGAGTCAATATACAATATTCTGATATTTTTTGCTGAAAAAATGTGAGTAGCTTTTGCACTGCAAAAGCTACTCACATTTTTTTCAGCAAAAAATTTCAGCATATTTGTGTATCACTTGATGTAAATTTTAACGAATCGTTAACTAACGACATCGTTAGCTTTGAAAAACTGGGCCCTGGTCCCTGGTCCCCATTTTAACATGGAAATCTGACAAGTAACAACAGGTAATAAAATATTGTGGAAAAAAGGACCTCTTTTCCACAATATTTTCAATAAATCTCTAACTTCAGGAGTCAAATTAATTACATATTCATTTGTGAAAACGTGGTTGTTCGAGTTATTTATTTTCCTCAATTCTGCAACTCTGATATGTCGAAGTATGGATATCTCAACATATTACAGAGAATCACTGGGACTTCATGATAACATGAGTCGACTGTATTTTAAACTTACTTCCTGTGTTTCTTCCTGGCTTTGTGATGTGCCTCCAGACCCTCTGACAGGGTCTTAAGTTTCCCAGGTTCAACCTGTGTCAGAGTATGGTCACCAAACCATCTCACCAACAACTGAAATCAAAATAAACTTTTTAACCTATTTAAGCCTAGCGTCCCATTAAAGGGACATTGGCAAACACTGCAGACAAAGATCAGATGCCGCAAATTGCTGCATCTGATCAGGGTCTACACTGTTTGCATTAAAAAGTTAAGAAATTTCTACAAAACATGATAATAATAAAACCTAACCAGACACCCTTATATATGAATCTGACCAGTCCAAAGCATTATGGTAGATGAGTCCATTTAGCATAAATGTGTTAAGAAGTGGATACAGAATACATGTACTGACACAGCTCCAGATAATGTTCTTTTTCTTTCAACTGTAAAATGTTGGTATTTTCTTACTTCTCTACAAAAACATATTGTGGGTATTCATTAGGGACAACTCACTAAGTATGGTATGGTATATACTATAGAAGTATAGTATGGTGTTTACTATAGAATTCTGCATTTATACATATAAATTCTCATTTTTTTACCAAGAAAATCAGTTAAGGAAAAGTACCACAACATATGAAAGAAAGAAGAAAATTAATATTTTTGATTGAAACAAGAATTCCGCGGAAGGCGTCATCGCACCTGCTGGCGCAAAAGTCACAGGAGCCACAATCAGAATGTGGTTATTAAATAAGTTTATTTCATTCTTAGCAGTGCTTACTTGGAAAAGTGGGTTGAAAAAAATGTAGACAAAGTGTCTAGTGGGGCACATATATTCCAGGTCAGTCCCATTCCCTCTAATGGCTATATCTTCAGTACTGACTTTTCGTATCATACAGCCCAATAATAATGGAACGTTGACGTAAAATGTGTAAAAGTCACTGGAGCATGAAATATAGGTCAAGGTCACGGGTCAAGGTACCTGCTAATTCAGTACATCAAGGAGAAGCACAATGCAAGGTATGGTGGTTGTAGGCCTTATACATGTAGTTGAGGAGTTATCAAACATCAACGTAAAATGTGTCAAATATAGGTCAAGGTCACTGGGTCAAGGTACCTACCAAGCCAGTGCAATGAGGTGAAGCACCATGCATGGTTGTAGGTCTAATATTTGAGGAGATACCGAACGTCAATATAAAATGTGTCAAAGTCACTGGAGTGCACAATATAGGTCAAGGTCACCAGGTCAAGGTACCTGTCGAGTCAGTACATCGAGAAGAAGTGCTATATAAGGTTTGGTGGTTGAAGGCCTTACAGTTGAGGACATATGGAAGGGTGACGTAAAAGGTGTAGAAGTCAATGGAGCGTGAAATATAGGTCAAGGTCACCCAGTCAAGGTACCTGCAGAGTCCTTACATTGAGTATGCAAGGTTTAATGGTTGTAGGCCTTATAGTTGAGGAGATATTGAACGTTAACGTAAAATGTATAAAAGGCACTGGAGCGCAAAATATAGGTCAAGGTCACCGGGTCAAGATACCTGCCAAGTCAGTACATATAGGAGAAGCACTATGCAAGGTTTGGTGGTGGCTAGAGGTCTTACACTTGAGGAGATCTGGAACGTTGACGTAAATTATGTCAAAGTCACTGCAGCCAAAATATAGGTCAAAGTCACCAGGTCAAGGTATCTGCTAAGTCAGTACATTGAGGAAAAGCATTTTGCAAGGTTTGACGGTTGTAGGCCTTATAGTTGAGGAGATATCGAATGTCGACGCAAAATGTGTCAAAGTCACTGGAGCACAAAATATAGGTCAAGGTCACCGGGTCAAGGTACCTGCCAAGTCTGTACATCTAGGATTAGCACTATGCAAGGTTTGGTAGTTGTACACCTTATAGTTGAGAAGATCTGGAACGTCAACGTAAATTGTGTCAGTCAATGGAGCGCAAAATATAGATCAAGGTCACTGGGTCAACATATCTGCCAAGTCAGGAGGTCAGGGAGATGTGTCACACAAGGTATGATGGTTGTTGTAGAATTGTAGTTGATCAGAATACTAACTTTGACGTAAATGTCGAACTTCGACATAACAGAACTGTTAAGAGACAGATGGACGGATGAATGGACAGACTAATGGAAAAGCGGGCACCTATGTCGCAAAGTCAGGAGGTCAGGGAGATATTTCATACAAGGTTTGATGGTTGTTTAGTCTTGTAGTTGATTAGAATACTAACTTTGACATAAATGTCGAACTTCGACATAACAGAACTGTTAAGAGACGGACAGACGAACAGACAGACGAATGGAAAAGTGGGCACCTATGTCGCAAAGTCGGGAGGTCAGGGAGATGTTTCATGCAAGGTTTGATGGTTGTTTAGTCTTGTAGTTGATTAAAATACTAACTTTGACATAAATGTCGAACTTCGACATAAATGTTGACAGACAGACGGACGAATGGACAGACATACGGAAAAGGGGACGCCTATGTTGCAAAGTCAGGAGGTCAGGGAGATGTTTCATGCAAGGTTTGATGGTTGTTTAGTCTTGTAGTTGATTAGAATACTAACTTTGACATAAATGTCGAACGTCGACATAAATGTTGACAGACGGACGGACGGACGGATGGATGGACGGACTGACGGACGGACAGAAAATCAGACGCCTATATCGCACCCTGCTACAAGCAGGTGTGATAAAAAAAAAAGCATCTTGTCTCCATTTTGTCTTATGGAAATAAGTGCTATATGCTGCAAGATTGGAACACTTTTTCATATTCAAACACCCTGATCTGATTTCAATGAACTAGACCCTACACTGCTGCCAGTAAGAGAACTGGTGAAAATTTTGGATATTATTTGATATTTAATTTGTGGTTACTCACTTGAAATACCCCATCCAGGTAATCAATGAGCACTCAAAATATGTTTGGGTTAAAAAAATAACAAGAATTATTTTCTTAATATTGTATTTATCAACAGATAAGGCGCTTTTTTTCATTCGAAAAATGCTGATAACGTTCTTATTTCTCGATGAAACCATATGTTGTGGGTACTCATTAGAAGCGCTAATGAGTACACACAACATATGTATTCGTCGAGAAATAAGAAAAATATTATGTGGATACCCCCTCTTATCTGTAGCTATGCTTATCCTGTATCAGACAGATAATCCTGAGCAAGGTGTCAGCTCAGATAATGTGTCACAGTATGTGGCACCTGATCATAGTCTACGCTCTTTGCCAATCAGCCATCGGTTTACAGACACATCAAAACATAGCCATTGTTCAAATTTCAGGACTAGTATGGCAAGGAGACAACCCTTAAAGCGCTAAGCAAATTTACAGCAGACAACATTCTAAAACTAATGTTGTTATTTTTCAAAGAGAATAAATACTTGACATTTCATGTGACTCTAGGCAGATTCACATGAAATTTCAAACCCTATTCTCTCTGAAAAATGAAAGAAAACATTTCAAAGTGTTTTCTGCTGTAGTTGTGGTTAGTGCGTTATGGGTTAAAGCAGGGCTCTGGAAATTTTTAAATCTGAATCGGTCCAGCCGATGACGATGACGTCATCAATGAGCCCGTTTCCAAAAAAAAAAATATGTATATATCACCTGTCACAAAAACTAATGACAATTGGCAGTCCTATAACTCCTTTTAAATAATACACCTCAACTCTGTTATATGACGGAAGTCCGGGTATAACGAGCATGATCAAAGCTGGCGTCATCAATAAATACATGTACAGTCAGGTATGTAAAAAGAAAGAAAAGAAAAAAAAAACGGTTTTGTTTTATTTCCACCTCCGCAGGGTTTTCCTAAACTATTTATAAACAACTGATTCCCGTTTTGTATAAGCGCGAAGACGGCGGGAAACAGGAGAGACTTTCATGGACCTAATTAGGTCTAATAAAAAAGGCCTGCTCCACAGGCGGTTTTGCAGTTTTCAATGTTTCAAGATTTGATCAAACTGCTTAAATTTTAAGCACTGATCAATCTTGTCTAGCGCAAGTGGTGCCTTACTTATTTTTACCGTGAAATCTACCTTGAATTATACTCACGTGTTACGGCAATCAACAAAAAAAAAAAAAAAAAAAAAAAAGAATAATAATACCCAGATCAGACGCCGTTGTATGCGACATCTGATCAGGACATACACAGTTTGGGAATTCATTTATCGAATCTGGGACCGACAAACCGTGTTGATCAAAACAAAAAAGAAGAGGAAGAAAACGGGTGCGTTCAGGCGGTGCATTCTTTTATCACTCTCAGTAAAGCGACCTTTGATCTTTTTGGACACACCGACTGCACCTGGATGTTTATTCACACGTGTCACACAAACAGATTAATTATCAGACTACCGTTACTGATGATTCGTATTAATCGCTCGTTTACTGCACAAAGGTCAGTGAAGTGTTGATTTTTTGACAATGTTTGGATAATGACGTAATTAATTTGTGCTGCGGTAGGTTGCCGTTATTCAGCTGTCTCTCCAATATACATGTCAAATGACCGTTTGGAGCCTTTTAACTACCATAATATCGCATTTAAAAGGTGCACGGACGTTGTCAGTTTGGGAAGACTTGACCATTTGTAGACATCATTGATTCGTGAAAATTGGTTGGTTGGGGAAAAATGGGGTTCAAGGCACAAACCTGTTGAACCGATTTATTAGCGTTTTGGGGTGTTTGAAATCGGTCCAGAATTCTGAATTTCGGTCCAGACCGGCTATTTTTCCGGTTTTCCCGAGCCCTGGGTTAAAGTGTCCAAATATGAAGGGTCAGTATGCCAGTCCCCTGCTATGAGAGAAAAACTTCAACTGGTTTCGAAAGCTACCATATTCACCCTATGACAGTAATCATAGCTCTAGTTAAGGCGCTTTTTTCAGTCCAAAAGTATTTATATTTTTCTTATTTCTCCACGAAAACATTGTTGTGGGTACTCATTAGAAGCACCTCGCCGAGGCACTTCTTATGACTACCCACAACATATGTTTTTGTTGAGAAATAAGAAAACTATTTACCTGATACCCACTATGCACTATTTATTGGGACACCTTATCCACTTACCATACTTGATCCAAAATTTGAAGTACAATGTAGTCCATTTACCTATATGTTGATGTGTCTAAAATATTGCTGTCTGTATGGCAAACAGCGTAGACTCTGATCAGATGCCATATTCTGTGTTGTCTGATCTGGGTCTTCAATGTTTTGCAAGGGCTTGTCTGTCCCAATACTAAGGCGTTATTATAGTAACATACCTTTCCATCTTCCAGGTCTCCCAGTTTATACTCTGTGTCTACCAACTTCCCTGGCCAGGATGGAAAGCCCCTAATCTGACCCCATACTAGATCTCCAATGTGGAATGGTTGGTGCTGGCTACTTGCTTTGATTGCTGCTCTCTCTGTGAAACAAGATCACAAACAGATGACAGAGGAATTGTTAATTCTTAAAGTGCCAAGAAAAATTAATAGCAGATGATATTCTAATTTTTTTTCTTGAAAAAGAAGTCTCGATACCTTAACAGTAATACAAATGGCATTTAACCCTAGTCCTACTGAACCCAGATATGTCCTGCCTTTGAAAACAGTGTAGATCCAGATCAGTTGGCTTCTGAAGAAGCCAACTGCTCTGGATCTGCACTGTTTGCCATTAAGTATTTGAATTTCTATCAACAATCTGGATCAAGTAATCTGATTGGCTGAAAATTAGAAATGGGCATGGCATCTAAATTTATTCAGCAGGACAAGGGTTAAATATATCTTGCATCTAAAAATAAACCTGACTATCTCAAACATAATCTCATGGTTGGTGGTTCTGCAATCCTTTCAACAAGGTTTCAGTTATATCAAGCCAGTGTTCTGTATGCATGCATTTGTACAGTCTCTAAATACCACTCCGTCTACTTTATATTCAATCCAGGGCATGTTAAATAAAGTCTTAAGAGGACTTGTTAAGGAGGAGTATTTGATGTCAGGGAATTCTGGGAAAATTTTCTAAATTTTTCTTTAAACATATGTTCTGTGTTCTCATTAAAAGAGTCACAGCATAATACACTAGAACCTCTTTATAACACAGTTCGTTGTAACACGGTTTTGGATATAACACGGTTTAAAGACGGATCCCAAAAATGTATAGACTATATTGAAAAATGACCATAAATGGTCATTTTTCAATATAATCTATACATTTTTGTTTGGTTATAACATGGTTGTTTAACTAACACGTTTTATGCTATGGACCCCAACAATAGTGTTATAAAGAGGTTGTGGTGTATTATGTTTTTATGGAGACAGAAAATTTTCCCAGAATTAGCATCAAATACTCCTTCAGAACAGGTCCTCTGGTCTTGTTGTACAGTGTTGGAACTGAAAAGTTCCTGGCTGAAGCCAGCCTCCACAGTACAACATACAAAATTCAAGCCAGATATTTAGATCTAACCAATAAGCTACATGTAGCAAGGCACCTGATCCATATGTGATTGATGCAAGATACTAATAAGACAGTAAACAAGAATATTAGTCTTATTTCTGCATGAAAATATTCTCTCAGTGACCATTTGAATGACCCTGCTGAAGGAAAGCTCCAGATAAGGTCCTTTTTTTTTTCAACCAAAAAGTATTTGATATTTTCTTATTTTTTCATGTAAATGTATGTTGTAGGTACTCTTTACAAGTGCCTTGGCAAGGCACTTGTAATGAGTACCTACAATATACAACAATATGTTATAGGTACTCATTAGAAGCACCTTGGCAAGGCACTTGTAATGAGTATCTACAATACACAACAATATGTTATAGGTACTCATTAGAAGCACCTTGGCAAGGCACTTGTAATGAGTACCTACAATATACAACAATATGTTATAGGTACTCATTAGAAGCACCTTGGCAAGGCACTTGTAATGAGTACCTACAATATACAACAATATGTTATAGGTACTCTTTAGAAGCACCTTGGCAAGGCACTTGTAATAAGTACCTACAATATACAACAATATGTTATAGGTACTCATTAGAAGCACCTTGGCAAGGCACTTGTAATGAGTACCTACAATATACAACAATATGTTATAGGTACTCATTAGAAGCACCTTGGCATGGCACTTTTAATGAGTATCCGTAACATATTTACATTGAGAAATAAGAAAAAACATTTACATTGTACCTTATACCCACTCTTATCTAGAGATTTCTGAGGTAATTTATAGACAAATGGCATTTATTTTTAAGGCAAATGGATACGCATAAAAGATTTTGTTGGATTTTGCAAAGGCAGAAAACTTTTTCATATAAGTTGTCTCCCTAGAATAAATTCTGAATAGCAGAAATGCTTTCAACAAATTTATGCACAGGTTTTTTGACGCTATTCATAACTCCAGACAAGAGGGGGTATCACCATAATATTTTTTCTTCTCTGCATGAAAGCATCTGTTGAGGGTACTCATTAGAAGTGCCTCACCAAGGCACTGTTAATGAGTAACCACAACATATGTTTTCATGCAGAGTGATTATGTTGGGGTTTAACCACACATCAACTCTTGCGAGTCATTTTGTGTCCCAGAAAGAGAGAAGAAATAGAAGAGATAGCAGAGGAGATGAAGGAGAGGGACAGGAATGAAAGTGAAGAAACAGAAGAAATAAAAACATTCCCCCAATACCCTTACTTGCTGCAAGGATAGCTGGCCTTGCCCAACTGTAAGCCAAAATCAGTTGGACCCGGGTGACTTAAGATACACGACACCTTCGCCATACCCGACCACCCGTTTTCATGCAGAAATAAGAAAATTGTCAGTACTTTTAGGTTGAAAAAAGCAACATCTGAAGGATGTCATTTCATCATACTGTTGGGTGTTATTGACAGCTTAACGCAACTGGTGAGGAGCTTACAGGATTTTTAATTCCTTTATTCAAAAAACATTGAATTTGATTGTAAGAATTGTCTTTTTCTTTCTACCTGAACAAATTGTATTCTAAATTGGTCTCCGCTGTGTGAATGTCAGAAATCATGATATTCATTAGAATAGTTTTGTCGTATTAATGAATATAATTTATTAAACAAAATATAAATATTGCAAAGAATAGAAAAATTTACCTGGCAGTCTTTTTAAGTATAAAAAAAGAAGGAACAAGTAAATGATAGGGATCTGGATAAGCAAATTTTCATGGTATTTTGTTTTTGTTTTTAGCTATGAAAATGCCCAACATATGCTGTGAGCTAATTCTATATTCTGATCTATTCTCTGAGATATGCAATACGAGAAAACACCACTTTTGGATTTTTATTACCAAAATAACTTGTCTGGAGCCCCAAAATGACATACCTTCACAATCCAACAGACGTCTGGGTCTCTTTACTGCTCTGTCTTCATGCTCTTCTACTACTGGTTTGTCTTCTGGCTCTCGTTTTAATTTTTTATCATCTGCTGAAAGATGCCACCTTCCCTTCTGCACTGTCAAAGCAGCAGCTATTCTAGTTGTCAGTTCATTTTGTTTTCTCTCTTTTTCCACAGAACATTCATTATCAGACACAGTTGTTGATGGTTCAGTTTCATCCACTGCAGTATATACTGACAAAGAAGACTTCAGTGTGTCTTCAACAGTATCTTCAAGAGACGAAGATGAATCACAATCTAACATTTTTTCTGCAACACTCTCAATTTTTAATTTGACTTTTGCCTCTTTGTCTTGCTTCACACTTTTAGCACAAATACCTTCATCATTTTTCATTTTCTTGCTTACACTTTGTGTCACTGGTTTTGTCAAATTCTCTTCATAATCAATTTCTTTTGTTTCTGCTGACAAATGTTTATCTATGTTCTTTTTGGGCTTAGTTTTGGCATCCCTGTGTGAATATAAATTTGTTATAGTTTCACATACAGAATGCTTTCTATGAATTTTCAGTCTAACACTTTTTCGGTCACTTGCAGAATCAACTGGTGTTTCCAATTCATGATAAATGTGTTCATCTTTTTGCTTGAATCCAGCAGGCTGTCTTACAGAATGAAAAGCCCCTTTTTCTGTTGCACCATCTGCAGATGTTTTAAATGGGCTTAGCCTAGATTTCTTTCTTATAACAAGTTTCAGTCTTTTATCTGACGATTCTGTCTTTACCATAGTAAAATCAGCTGTACTTGAATAGTACCTTTTTCTGGAATTTTTAACAGGCTCAGTTTCTCTTGTACGATTCCTTTGTGCAGTCACACTTTCCAAAGCTAAACTATAACAACTCTTTGCACTACTAGGTCTACTTGGATTTGACAAGTTTGAAACCTGTTCAGATTCAGACTTGATGTTTTTTCCAAAAGTTTCTTCAAGTTCAGATTCTGTGTCACTTTCCTCTCCAATTTCTTTTTCCTCATTTGTTTCTACTACTTCATCATTAGAGTCATTTTCCTCATTAGATTCAGCATCCTCATCCTCATCTTCCTCCTCATCATCACAATCATCAAAAGCTTCTGTTTCTGTTCCAATATCTACAGTGTTCGCTGCAACTGATTTGCTCTGCACTGGACTACCTTGAGTTGTGTCTGCAGCAGCCACCGACACATTGTCAGTGGTAAAAGGATCATGTGTCTCTGACTGCAGAGAACAAGTGGTTGAAACTGAATCTGGACGAGAACTTTTCACTGTACTTGTTATTACACATGAAGAAACGCCTTCAGCTACCTCCTCAGAAGCACCTGTAGCTGCTGGTCTTCTTTCTGATGGCTGAACGACAGAATTAGAGTTCGAAGAAATATTTGCAGAGCTAATACTGCCTGACTGAATGGAAACTGTCGGAAGTGGCATGGAACCTTGCAGGCTCGATGTTACAGATGCAGTGTTGTTGGACAGTCCTTGGAGACTGAACTGACTAATAAGACTTTGCATTCCTTGTACTTGTTGTATCTGGTGTAGAAGCTGTTGCTGTAGTTGCAATGTCTGCATCTGCATAGCTGTTAAATTCGTATTGCCATTATTCCAAGACTGTTGAACATTAATCAAGTTTAGTGGCACAACAGGTGGACAGCTGGTAACAGAACATTGGCCATTGTTTTGAGGCAGATTTTGAATACCTACACCTTGGTTGGATAATGTCAGTTGTGGTAATTGTGTTTTATCTGAACTGGAATTAATTGAAATTTGATTGGGAGCAACCATCTGAATCATTGGAACACCATTCTGCATGACAATCAAAGACGATTCTGATGTAGGATATCCTTGTTGATCTTGTCTCCTATCTGCATTCCCATTTACATCAGCTGCAACTTGGTTAAAGCCTTGGAGAACAGAAGCATTTCCACTGGGATTGCCTCCAGATCCTAACATACATGCATTTAAATCTTGAATATTTGCTGGAACAAACATATTTGGATTTGGTAACACAGAACCTTGAAAGTGCATTGGATGTGGAACATTTCCATGAAGATTTCCAATGGAATTATTTTTCTCTGATGCATTTGATGAAGGTATATTGTTAACAGGCACAGAAAATGGTTGTATTAAAGAACCATTGGCTGTTACAGGATGACAGACAGGCTGATTTGTATTGATTCTTTCAGCATTTGCAGTAGGCTGACCAGGCACTAACTGTGTATTAGCTATTGGTAACTGAACTGGAGGTCCATTTGTACCGGGATGATTGACTGTCATGTCAAACTGTCCATTTGGAACCAATGGTAAGCCCATTGCATTGAACATTTGCAATATCTGTTGTTGGTTAAGCATCTGCTGACTAATATTTACATTACTTGCTGGATGGTTCATTAGATTTTGTGTGTGAACTTGCTGACTAGGAACACTCACAACTTTATTTATTTCATTACATTGGTGAACAGTTTCTCCTATGTTTGTTTTTTCACTACTGTTTTGTGCTTTATCATTTGCCTTTTTGACAATAGAATTAGATTTGTTAAGCAATTCAGAAATTGTAGAAGTCCCAATGGAAGCTGAAGATTGTTTTGATTGTGGTCTACTTTTCTCAACATCAGTAGAGTTTCCATTTGCAAGAAATGTTGAATTCCCACTAAGTTGACTATTCAGTATGCTACCTACAGAAACAACAGGTGGTACACTAGTGTCTGTATTTAAAGGTGCTGGTCCATAATTTATAGGCCCCTGTATGCTATTCAACATCTGGGGATTATAAAAAGGATTGCATATCTCTCCTGTCATTTGCTGTGCCAACATTAGATTCAGCTGATTTTGTTGTTGAATTAACTGAGCTCTTGCAGCAGCTGAAAGAAGATTACTTGCTGGAAATTCATTTTTATTTTGGTTTTCTAAAATCTGTCTAATTGGTGTTTGTATATGTCTGTTCATAAAACTTCTGGGGTTGCTTACATGCTTAACTGGGTTTGGAGGAGAGTTCTCCAGTATAGGTTTAGCTACAGATGACAAGTCAACACCTTGGCCAAGCGACGAAGGATTCTGAACAGGAACTGAATTTTCATTTGCACTGGAAGAGCCTACACACTGAAGTAAAGCTTCCTGGACCACATTTGGAAACATTTGCTGCAGTGCCTGATTTGCACCAGGATGATTCAGCATGGCAGCAAATGGATGTGGCATGCCTTGTTTGGAAAGAGTTTCAGACTTTTTGTTTGTGTCTGTTGATCTGGATGGACTGGTTGAAGTTTGGGACACTTCTGGAGGATGATGAACAACAGCACTAGGAGTTGGTGGAATACTAGCCGGTGTTTTGTTCTGAATGATATCTGACGATATAGTTTCATCCTTACTTAATGTTTGAGGAGTAGCACTATCAACTGAGTCAGTATGAGTGTTTTCTAAAGCACATGATGAGGATGATTTTATATCATTATCTTTCACTGGTTCTGATGTCACAACATTATTAGGATCAGTAGTTTTAGGTATACCATTACTGTCATTATTTTTGTTTGGGCTTGTAAGCCTATCAGAATCAACAGATTCAGATCGTTTTACAACTGTTAGTCTATCCGAGTCAACAGATTCAGATCGCTCTAGTGGCTCACAAATTTCACATTCATCATCATTTTCTGCTTTTGGGCTTGGACTTGTTGAAGATATAGAACTGTTCACTAAAGCAGTCTGCTGTTCCATGAATTCAGATGGATTTTCAAGAAAGGATGCAATTTTCTGTTTTGGAATATGACCGTGGCCTTTATCTTTTAGTTTACTGACATCTACATTTGGAGGTGGACTTTCACTGTCAAAAAGATTTGGGATTTTCTTTTCTTTTTTCGATTTAGATTTTTTAACTTTTGTTTTTCTGTTCATCCAAGGAAAGTGTGGATAATCAGGAAAAGGAGGATTTCCATGACTGAAAAATACATTTCCCAAAGCCTGTCCAACTTCAGCATTTGGAATAGAGAATCTTGGAACATTATGCATTGGTATTTGACTGAACACTGGTCCTGTACTTGGTAAAGCACCCTGATAACCACGAATCATTCCTTGCACTGGAATAGGTGGTAATGAATGTGCGGGTGGGAACACTTGTTGGTTTGGGGGACTAGTCAGCTTCAGCATGTTTGATAATAACAACTGGTTAAAATTAGCATTTTCATGGGTTATTGTGCAGCCTTTGGCAGATTCTAATTTATCAGGAGAGTTTAGAAGCATTCTCTTTTCTACTGCACCATCTGAAATATTAATGAAATTACTGGCATGGCATGAATGTAGCACTGGTCTAACATTAGCATTTGACTGTCCAGTGTTACTGTCATTTGATTTTGTATTGTGTCCAGAAGAATTATGTTCGTTTGCAATCTTTTCTGACACCTGTGAAACCAATTTCTTTATACTGCTTAAAGTAACGTTAGGATTGGATTTTGTTGTCTCAGTACTTGTTGAGGCAGAACTTACATTAGGCAGATCTTGAGATTGTTTTTCAGGTGTAGAAACTGCCAAATTTTCATGTTGATTATTTGCAGAGTTTGTTTGCATAGACTTATTGTCTCCAGAGAAACATGAATCTGGTTTAGTCACATTATTTTTATTACAATCTTCAACACTAGTCTCACTAACTGCTTGACTGCCATGTGATGCAGTTGGTTTTATTTCTTGTTTTGAACCCATCTTAAATTCATTGTGTTTCACCTGTGTACTACTCCTTGTCATGTGTTCAGAGTTTTGGTTTTGTTTCCTATCACAGTCACAACTTTGAACATTTCTTTTACAATGATCACACATCTGCAAACTAGTACCTTCAACCACTACTTTTTCTACTATTTTATCACTGGTTTGATCCTCACTATTTGCACTTTCTCCAGATTTATCATTTCCTTTTTCAGAATATACATTTTGATTTATAATTTTAACATTTGAAACACTTTTAGAAGTTTGCTCCTTCACATCTGATAATTCTTCACTCTTTGTACTTTTATCATCATGTGGAACAGTTGCATGTTCAATTACTCCACAGCACTGTTCTTTTTCTAGTTCTTCTTCTCTTTTTATCTCTGCAAAAGAAAATGGATGTAAATTATACTATAGCATATCATAGCAAATGATTATGATCATTTGGTATTTTATGTCTCTTTCAATTTTGTTTAACACTTGTCATGCTGAATAAATTCAGAAGCCATACCCATTCTAGATTTCAGCCAATCAGATTACTTGATTCAGGTTGTTGATACAAATTCACATACTGTACTTAATGACAAACAGTGCAGATCCAGATCAGTTGGCTTCTTTTGAAGCCAACTGATACTGATCTGGATCTACACTGTTTGTAAAGGCAAGGTATATCCAGGCTCAGCAGGACAAGGGTTAAGTTATAGCAAGATGATGAAGGGGTGATAATGAAAGGCTCTGTGCAATGAAGTGCCAAATAAGAATTCTAAGCTGAATTCTGCCTATAGTGGGATCAAACCCAGGACCTTGTGATCAGATGTTGGGAATGCTAACTGATCAGACATATGGATATTTCACTATTGCAAATGTATCATACAACAAATAAGTAGTCATTGTCATTCACTTAATTATGAAACAATTTTTTATTCCTTGCCAGTCGTCTCAATTAAGACCTGACCCTAAACACCTGATAACATGTCACCAACACCAACCTCAGTAATGCAGAAATCACTGCATAGAGAATTTTATTGCATTGTTAATAACAGTTCTAATTAAATCTTTAGACAAGAAAAATACGTAACAAAATTATGGATGGGTTTTTCAAAAGGTCAATGGGAAGGTAAATCTCGGGAGACCCAATGCCAGCCGGCCATGACATCGCTATTTTAAAGGACAGATTTTTGAAAAATCTGTCCAAAATTTAATTTTAGCTGCACAAGCTTCAGGGGTGATAAGTACCTAACAAAGAAAGTCAGTTGTCTCTCTTATACAGGGCATGCCTACTGGTCCTTAACTATGCCTCTACCAAATATTATCAAAATATTTCAAACAATTTAGAAGTTATGAAGTGCACAAGAATTTGGCTTAGAAATTCATTCAGGGGAGTTAACTTGAAAAAAGAATAAAGATATTGTCCTTCTTGCATGTGACACTCTTACTTGACCTGATATATGTCCCCACCAAATATTATCAAATTATCTCAAACAGTATGGGAGTTATGGCCTGCACAAGATTTTGGTTTCAGGGGAGATAAGTACATAAAGCAAGAGTTGTCCTTCCGGCATGCAACACTTCTACTTGACCTGATATATGTACCTACCAAATATTATCAAATTATCTCAAACAGTATAGGAGTTATGGCCTGCACAAGATTTCGACTTCAGGGGAGATAAGTACATAACAAAGAAAGTGAGTAGTCTCTCTTGCACTCTACACACCTAGTGGTCCTCCTCTTTATCCCTACCAAATATGAAAGCAATCCACTGAAGAGTAAAGGTAACATACAACTTTGAAAAAAGGTTAACCCAAAGGTTAACCAAAAGGTAAACCTCGGATGTCAAGGGAGATAAGTACATAACGGAGAAAGTGAGAGTTGTCATTCTTGCTTACTACACGCCTACTGGTCCTCATCTTCATCTCTACCAAATATGAAAGCAATCCGATTAAGAATAAAGGTGATACATAACTTTGTAAAAAGGTTAACCAAAAGGTAAACCTCGGACGTCAGGGGAGGTAAGTATATAACGAACAAAGTGAGAGTTGTCTCTCTTGCAAGTGACAAACCTACTGGTTTCCTCTTCATCCCTACCAAATATGAAAGCAATCCCCTGAAGAATAAAGGTAACATACAACTTTGAAAAAAGGTTAACCAAAAGGTAAACCTGGGACAACGCCCAATGCCAGACGGCCGCCCGCCCGGACATCACTATTTTAAAGGACGGATTTTTTTTTTTAAAAAAACCCGTCCAAAAATGTTACATCCTTTAAAAACAACACACAATACATGTGTATGTGTTTGATAAGAGGTACAGTATCAATATCTTGAATGTTCTTGGCAACATAGTGCCTCCAAATCTTGCATAAATCAGGGTCCAGTTGTTCAAAACTAATGATATCGTTAGTTAATGTATCGTTAAAACTTTGATCATGAAATATGGTATATATGCTAATATTTTTGCTGAAAAAATGTGAGTAGCTTTTGCAAATATTTGAAAATATTTCATGATCAATCTCCACGAAAGGAATTTGCCGACCCCGGCAGGGGTCGAACCAGCGACCTCATGTCTCCAGTTGGATGCGCATCCAACTGAGCTACAGAGGCTGGCATATGTTGTGGGTATTCACTGAGGCAATCCTAAAAAGTATCCAAAGAGGCCACAAAATATGTTTTTGTTGAGAAACAAGAAAAATTATCCAAGAGTTCTCACTCAATATTCCTCCTTTACAAGTCTTCTAATAAATGCTTCAAGTTATCTGAGGGCAGATTTTTCAAAAGGCTTGCTTCAGTAGCAAATAGCTATGTGTCAGGTGTTCAAGAAGTGGCAATTCACTTCTATCATATGCTGATTTCACCTGGTTGCAACAGCTCGGATGGGCTGGAGTTTAACTGCCCAGTCAAAACTATTAAGGTCATGTCGAGCCTGTCAGTTTACCTCATCACACTTTTCATGGGAAGGCATAGTCCTCTAAGTGATTAACTAGTGCTTGTGCACATTCTTTTGCCAGAAACTGACAACTGCCCTTCTTGAATCGAGGGAAGGCAGAGGATGACCCTAAAACATATTTCATGACCAATCTCCATGAAAGAATGTGCCGGACCTGGCAGGTATCGAATTCGCAACCTGATCACCAGTCGGACTTGCATCTGATTAAGCCACTGAGACAACAGCTTGGACATGACAGCCACACCTTGGTTATGCAGTAGGAAATGTGAGAATCAAACAATTCTGAAGAGTGTGACTGACAATCATTCTTTGACCTCAATAAATATAAAATATTTTAAAACTTCTATGTGCTGATTTGCTTCTACTGACAAAAATTACATCATAGAGCTGAACTGAACCCTGTGAAAATGTGCTTTCAGAGGATATGAGGACAGTGAAGTATCAGATCAGCCTGTAGTCTGATCAATGCCTTCATGTCCTTCTATAGAATCACTGGACAATGGAGATTATACCATATCTACCCTAAGTATTTGGACAGAAAGGCCGGAGCAAACTTGGACAGAGAGGCCTGAGCAGTGTAGACCCAGATCAGATGCTGCAGAATGCAGCATCTGATCAGGGTCTATACTGTTTGTCAGTCATCCAGCAATTTTTAGACGTATTAACAGGTAGTAAAATTGATTTCTTCCAATTTTAGGACAAGTATGGTAAGGCTTTTGAATACTAGGGTGAATATGGTGTTGGCTAGCTCCAAAGGAACTGATCAGACGGGGATGTGCAAGCTAAGCTGGTTCAAAATCACACCAGTATTAGTGAAAGTATTCATAGCTCCATATAAACCAAAAAGTACTGATACTTTTTCTTATTTCTCGGGCAGTTAACCAGTCCTTTGTGCACATACATGTACTTTTGCCAGTAACTGACAACTGCCCTTCCTGAATTAGCAGGAGGGGAGGGGTGGGGGGGCAGGGGGGGTGGCTGAGCTGGGAGTTGAACATGTGACCCGTGGATCTGCCCATAGCACTAGTTAAGGCGCTTTTTTTCAATCCAAAAGTATTGATATTTTTCTTATTTCTCCACGAAAACATATGTTGTGGGGTACTCATTAGAAGCACCTCAGTGAGGCGCTTCTAATGAGTACCCACAACATATGTTTTCATAAAAAAATAAGAAAAATATTTACCGGATACCCTCCCTTATCTAGACCTATGTCTGCCCATCTACATAATTACCTGTTCTAGCCTTTTCTTGCACAGTGCTTGACACCCTAGGAGACATAATGGCAGCTTTTATTGTCAAGGAATCTGTAAGTGTCACAGGTGATCTGTTTTGTTGGAATGAGGCCAATGCAACAATTTTTCGCCTGTGGTTACATAGTTTTCCAATATCTTCCAGTTTGGTCTGGTTGACTGTCCACTGCATGCTGCTGACACTCAGGTCAAAGTTGAAGACTTTCTCCACCAAAACAGGACATTCTAGTCCACATTTACAAGTTCCTTCTGTTGACAAGTATTGTTTTATGTTCTGATAGCTTGTTAGTCGCACAAAAGATGGACTGAAAAACAAAATAAGTTTGAAAGCACCAGTCACAATAACAGCATTCTAAGATTTTTTTTTTAAAACAAGGCTTCACATTTCATGTGAACTGACTGTCTAGAAGATGATTCACATAAAATGTTAAATCAATTATACTTTTCTTATTTAAAACATAGGTCTAGATAAAAGTGGGTAATATTTTTTTTTTATTTCTCCATGAAAACTTATGTTGTGGGTACTCATTAGAAGTGCTTCAGTGTGGTACTTCTAATGAGTACCCACAATGTATGTTCTTGTGCAGAAATAAGAAAAATATCAATACTATTGGATTGAAAAAAGCATCTATTTAAAAGTTCTTGATTTGAAAATGCACCTTATCTAGAGGTATGCTTTCAACCCTGAAAGTGCCAATCACAACAATTGTTGTCTGCTTTGTCATCTGCTTGTGATTTTAAAAGTCATTTTTTGCAAACAGTGTGGATCCAGATCAGACTGCTCCTCTAGGAGCAGTCTGATCTGGGTCCACACTGTTTGCCGGTATGCAAAAATAGGTTTGAAAAGTTTGCAAGAATATTCAGCAGACGACATAAACAGACTTACATTTTCAGACGCAGTTTTTCTTGGCACTTTAAGGGTTAAAAACAGGAGTCTGGAAAGCTTTGAGTCTGCAACTAGCACAGATTACCATTGGTAATTCAAAGTTTTCCTAGAATCTAGAATCAATCCTCATTTTAAGTAAATTTCAACGATTTACATGTACAAATAATTATTCACAAAAAAAAAAAAAAAAAAAAACATCTGTCACAGGACAGGTTAGCTCCCTGAACTCTAAAGTCAGTTCAAGTATCATATAACTAAATTCATTCAGGCAATCACAAACACAGGTCTTCAAAATGATGAGCTTGTGTGGGTGT
Source organism: Anodontia alba (assembly GCA_964016985.1). Taxonomy (NCBI): domain Eukaryota; kingdom Metazoa; phylum Mollusca; class Bivalvia; order Lucinida; family Lucinidae; genus Anodontia; species Anodontia alba. The sequence continues at coordinate 45,664,810 of OZ024831.1, forward strand.
GCACATTATCTAAGTTTCATTTAATATATATAGTGGATATTTACTCTTTTTCTGTGAATACCATAAATATTGTCATCGAGTGTAATGAAAACATCAGTATTTTCACGAGTGCGAAGCACGAGTGAAAATTTGAATGTTTTCATTACACGAGATGAAAAAATTTTATGGTATTCACTGAAAAAGAGCAAATTTTCTTTTTATTTCATTGTTGGAACACGCCAATGCGTGTTTCTGATGTCATAACTAACGTCACCAAACAAAACATAAACGTCATGGTGTCGATGCTCAGTGCTTAACATGTGAAACGCTGGATAGGCAAAAGCAAAAAAAAAAAAAAAAAAAAAGAAAAAAGAAAAATCAGCAAATCGAAATAATTTTGATACCAAAATGTTCCTTACATTCTAACTAAGAAAATGCATACCAACACTTGATACTTTAGTTAAGAAACAAAAAAGTTAGAGGTGTTCAAAAATCTGAAGTGGAGGTAATATCCACTTCTGAAACAATGAAGAAAACCGAAGTCGCCCAATGCAAGGAGTGAAATATAAATCGTATCAGTCACTATAGTGAAATGATATGATATCAATTCACTAGTGATTGATACCACTTTTATTTTCACCAGATATACACTGATTTCACTGCTATCAATAAAATAAATATATGTAGACCATTTTTTCAGTAATGACATGGGACGGGCTCATGGTACATTACACACCTGTGTCTAAGGTAAGGCAGCTGATTGATTGCAGTGAACCTGACCAATATTTCACAATTCACTGAACCACAGGGGTGCTCTGTTATAGTCTATGCTCCTAATGACACCATATATGCTCTCCTTTGTTTTGCAAAGACACACTAAAAATGTTACCTTCAAATGTCATTCGGACACCTTAGAAAAAACTACATGTACATGTACTTCAATTTGACCAACAGTATCTTTGTAACTCATAGCTCATTTCTGGCGAAAGAATGTGCACAATACTGGTTAACTGAGAGGACTAAGCCTGCCCAGTAAACATGTGGTTAGGTAAACTGACCACGCTCGACATGACCCCATCAGGTTGACTGAGCCGTAAAACCTCAACACACACTCATAGCTCCAGGTAAAGCACTTTTTAACCGAATAGTACATACTGATACACAATTTCGTATTACTCCATGAAAACATATGTTATAGGTACTCATAAGAAGCACCTCGCTGAGGTGCTTCTAATGAGTACCTACAATATGTTTTGTCTAGAAATAGAAAAATATCAGAACTTTTTGGTGGAAAAAAGTGTGTTATCTGGAGCTATGTACATTGTACTTGGTAATGTATATCCACTCACCTGTAATAGACAATAGACTGTCCTTCCTGTAATCTTGACCAACCAAATGGCACTACAATGGAGTTTGGGTTGTTCACATTCTTACACACAGGAAGGTCAAGTTTTACCTTGATATCCTGTGCAGTAGTCTTTGGTTTAATGTCCACCATAGCAGCTTTTGAAACAGAGTCCATTTTACTTTTTGGAGACAGAAGTTTTGCAGTTGGCATGGTAGAAACTCCAAAAGTAACACTAGTGACTGATGTTGACTTACGGTCGGCAACATTCTGAGCCGGTTTGGTTTTGACAATATTGGATACAGTTATAGTATCTGTAGTTTTTGAGACACATGACACACACTTAGGTTGGACCATTTTAGTTTGTGGAACACTAATTCTGTCCGGTCCACTTTGCTGGAATCTTGGAATACCTCCTGGGACCAATGAGACTGTTCCACTCTGACCTTGCAATAAAGCAGTGTTTACATTTGTGAACTGTCCAGAATTCCAACTGTTAATGTCAACATTGAGATTAGCACCTGGAACTTGACTCTGAAGATCAATATTTACATTACTACCTTGTAGTTGCATAATATTATTATTAGTAACATTAGAAGCACCAGCAATATGACACGGAAAATTCTGACCAGGGAAAATATTAGAAATGTTTTGGGCACCAACCAGATTTGTAACAGAAGACTGTGACATAGTTCCTGCTGAACCTGCCACTGGTTGCCCACCTATCATGTTCAGAGCAGTCTGTTGAAGATCTACAGCATTTGGACTTGGTATTACTTGCTGTTGTTGTTGCTGCTGCTGATGATGTAACAGAAAATGACCAAAACTGGGCAAAGTCTGATTCTGTGTGACAAGATTCGATAACAACTGATTATGACTTAGATTTCCAAAGTTCATAGCATTTGGATTGTGGGTGAGAATATTTTGCTGAACTTGAGACTGACTTGCCAAGTGAGTTAAAAACTGCAGCTGATTATTTAAGTGACTAACAGAGTCTTGTTGTTGTTTTGCCTTCAAAGACTTTGGGCCACTTGGTTTCCTTTTCCTGCCTGATGATGGTGAAACTTCAGCGTGTTTGGCTGAATTAGGTGATGTTAAGTTTCCCGAATTATTTGGACTGGTCAATGCAGAGGCTTGGCTATTAACTCCTGTCACTTGGTTTTGAATCATCTGAGTGCCAATACTTGTCAGCTGTCCAACAACTGGACCATTGTTACTGAAAGACTGTATGTTAATATTCTGTGACACAGGAATTTGTTGCTGAGAATTCAAAGCTGGATTCTGTTGGAATACTGTTGAAGCATTCTGTGGCAGCATTGTCTGACCTTGAAATATCATGCCATGACCTTGACCTGGAATGAATATATTCTGACCTTGACCTCCAGCAATTATCCCTGGGTTTATGTGTCCCAGACTGTGTGCCTGAATTCCAAACTGCTGGTTTGGACTCAACATTTGTGGGCTAGGATTCTGAAGTGCAAACTGATTACTCGGGTTTGGAAAGTTTGTAACCTGTTGCTGCTCAAATCCAGCTGCTTGTATAAACTGTTCTCCTGGTGAAAGAGTTGTTGTGGTCATCTGTTGGGGACTCATCTGAACAGCAAGACTGGCACCCTGCATACCTTGATTAACAACAGCATAATTTCTGGGAACCAGATGATAGTTTGCAGCATACATGCCACTTTGGTCTGAAAAAAATGAAAGAACATGCTCGGTAAAAATTTCTGCAGACAACATTTGGGCCATTTAAAAAAAAATGAGTCTTTTTTTTCAAATTGACCTGCACCAAAACTGAAAAGACTTGCTAATGATAAGTTCATGCCACATTATGTGTTATAAAAATGTTAAAGTTGCGGCCAAATTTCGTAAGTATAGGTTCAATAGAAAAAAAATTCTATAACATTAAGTAGTCAAATTTGTCCCGAGTGTAACAAAAAAAGTGTGACATTTAAAGTAAACATCAATTTTCATCTGGCTATCAGACAGAATAAACACTCTTGTAGAGATAACCTTATATTTCACAGTAAACATCACTTATTCGGCATATAGTTTTTGGATATGGATAACTTTTTTTCAAATATTTTGTTACTTTTGAACCCTCTCAGAAGGAAGCATGTGTGGAAAATTTTGTCAACACCAAAACATTAATCTTTGAAAGAAGTCTATTATAATTTGCATACAGTAGATCTATATTAGCCAGACTAACCCTAGTTGGTAAGTCCAATGTTACAGCTTCCTAAAAAGCATGGACTTACTAATGAATGTTCATTTATACTTAATAAGCACCATTATATGTGTTGTAACCCACAAATGTCCCGAGTGTAACATTTTGACTTTAAATGCTCATATCATCTCCACATGCTGCTTTAATTTGCATTCTGTTTTATATTTCATGAAACCAAGTGCCCATAAGTTAATACATCCAAAGATTTTCATGATGAAAGGCTTGTGTGCCTTTTTAGGACCTAAAAACAAATGTCCCAAGTGTAACACCTTATTTGCATTAAAGCCTTTGTACATTGTTTAGTGCCTTAAATCAGTATCATAAAAAGTAACAAAAGTAAACCTATTACAAGTTATAAGAAGAGTCTTTGTACTTTAATTTTGAAGGGACTTTTAATGGAAATAAGACTGTATTGATGTAATATTTTTAAAAATCTTGATGTTTTTGTCTTTGCGTACAACAAAAATCATGTTTGGTTGGAAAATGATGGTCTTACAGTCTAGTCATACTTGCATATATAAGGTCAAAAATATGCATCATGAAACAGAAAACATAAAACATACTTAAATATAAGTGCCTATATTTTAAAAATCATCTTTATACAGCAGTAAAATTAAGAAAACAGCGTTACACTCGGGACATAAAGTTTTTGAAATGAATTGTGGTATGAAATTTCTTGACTTTTTACAGTTGGACTGTTAAATTTGTGAAAAATGACAAAATTTGTTGAGAAGCTGCCTTTTGTCTCAAGGTCAAAAAAATTTACAGAAAAAAAAGAGGCCAGACTCATCAGCAGAGAGTGAGAAAGTTTAGGGAGAGGCTTAAGACAGACCCTAAACTAAACAAGAGGGCCAAGATGACCCTGCATCGCTCACCTGAAAACCAAAGAAGTTTGAGTCAGTTGGTCTTTCGGTTCAATATAGATTTTCAAGATGACAGCTATGTTGGATTTCCAGTCAGAATGATTTTTGCTTCTGAACTACAAGTCAACTCAATACTTCCAATGAATGGTTCTGGAGAAAAAGTTCAAAATAGATTTTCAATAGGGCTGGTGTGGGACCATCGTGGATTTCTTATCAGAATGATTAGTTATTTTTGATCTACAAGTCATCTCGATACTTCCTGTCATATAAGTTTAGAGTCAGTGGGCCTTTCTGTTCTGGAGAAGATGTTCAAAATAGATTTTCAAGATTGGCGACCATCTTGTATTTCCGATCGACACGGTTTTTGCTGTTTTTTTACCTACAATCACCCTGATGCTTTCTACCAAGTTAAGAGTCAACTGGCCATTTAGTTTAGGAGAAGCGCAAAATAGATTTCCAAGATAGCAGCCATGTAGGCCATCTTGGATTTCCGATTGGAAGGATTTTAGCTAATTTTTCTCCAAAAGTCACCCTGATGCTTCCTACAGTATCATGTTTCAAGCCAGTTAGCCTTTCGGTTCATAAGAGGAAGAGAAAAATAGATTTTCAAGATGACCACCATGGCAGGCATCTTGGATATCTGAGTGAAAAGATTTGAGCTATATGTGATCTACAGGTAAACCCTGATGCTTCCTACCAAGTTTCAAGTCTGTTGGCCTTTTGGTTCAGAAGAAGAAGCACAAAATAGAGTTTCAAGATTGTGGCCATCTTAGATTTACAATCGGAATGGTTTAAGCTATATTTGATCTACAAGTCACCCCAATGTTTCCTACCAAGTTTCAAGTTAACTGGCCTTTTGGTTCAGGAGGAGAAGTGGAAAAAAAAAAACAAAAAAAAAAACAATTTTCAAGATGGCCCCCATGGCAGCCATTCTGGATTTCCAATAGGAACAATTTTAGCCAGTTTTGATCTACCAGTCACCGTGATGCTTCCTACAAAGTTTTGAGTCAACTGACCTTTAAGATCAAGAGAAGAAGCAAAAAATAGATTAATTTTCAAGATATCTGCCATCTTGGATTTCTGATCGCAATGATTTTAGCTTTTATTGATCTACAAGTCACCCAGATGCTCCCTTACCAAGCTTCAAGTCAGTTGGGACTTTCAGTTCAGGAGAAGACATTCAAAATAGATTTTCAAGATAGCAGTTGTGGTTGAAACCACCTGAAGTGTTGTCAGGGAGAGGGATACTGATGAAATTTGACACCATAGAACTAAATGGAAGTCACAAACCGGCTCTATCAATATCAATAAACTAAAGAGCATTTTTTTGTCCCGAGTGTAACAGTTCAGACCAAAGACTTTAAAATGGCTGCATTCTAACATAAAGTGAAGACACAATATTAAATATTTTAATCAAGCATATTGGTTTTCCCTAAGCACCTGACAAAACCATTGCTTATAGAAAGCCTTTCTTGTGCAGAATGACTAGTTTCTTTGTACTAAAGTTCAATTATTTGTGTTCTATAGTTATTTTTTGTACAAATATAGTTTCAGGTTGGTAAAAACTTGAATTATTTCAACTACAAATGTTTCCATAACATAAAACTTAGAATAAATGCAAGCTGTCAGAGAGAAATTGAATGAAAAGTAGAATAATATTAAAGGTTCTCATTTTGTCCCGAGTGTAACAAATTATTATAAAATACAACAATTATTTTAAATAGTCTTGAGAAAAAACCGCTTGTCACATCCTGTCAAAATTTTGCATACATGCAGCAGGATACTTAATGTTGTCCACAGTGCATCTTTTACTGCTTAATTCTATCTAATCAGGTTTTTATAAAAACTTTTTGAGGTAAAGGTAAAAAAACAAGTGCTTAAATTTGCTTTAAAAAGCCAATATTCTCAATAAATAACACAAAGATGAACAATTTTTATGTCAAATTTTTCCTTTATATATATGTTGTCAATACATATATAAAATTGTGTGGAAAAGATAGGTATTTCCAAACATATTCCGTCTTGGAAAAATCCTGTAATTGAACAAAAAATACAAAAAAGTTGAAATGAATTCAAAATTTTCAAAAACGTGTTTCCTTCTTTTCATTTCTCATCTACATTTTGTGAAACCTGTATCATCAAAGTTAATATTTTGATAGACAGCATTGACTCAAACTGATTTTTATTTTTGACCTCCAATGTCACACTTTTGACTCATTTTTTTTGAAATGGCCCATTTGGAATTTTTTTTTTTTTTCATTTTTCCTGGAAAATAGGATTTACATGTCGCCATGAACTGTCAGACTGAGGAAAAATAAAAGAAATATCAGTTTGATGTCTGCTGAATTTGTCCATAGCATGGTTAAGTGTTAAGAACAAGAATTAATTAAAATAGAAAGAACTTTGTTGAAGTTTAAATCGCCCGGAATACTAAAATGTGAAAACAAGCACCAGAAGAGTGAGAGTTGTCCTCCTTGTTTAGCTCTGAGAGTTAAAAACAATCAGGGAAGTGAAACTAACTGTAAAGTTTTACCATTTGTAGACTTCATTTAGGATGGACATTAGGGTGAGCCCTAGGGTAATTGTAAATACACGGACGAATCGACGCAAACTTGCATGCCTAAGCTGCCCATGCTAATGCAGGTGCAACAATTAGAGCCACAACATTTGATAAATGTACATAGCTACAGATAAGAAGGGGTATCCACATAATATTTTTCTTATTTCTCGATGAAAACATATGTTGTGGGTACTCATTAGAAGCGATGAGTACCCACAACATATGTTTTTGTTGAGAAATAAGAAAGATATCAGCATTTTTTGGATGAAAAAAATGCCTTATCTGTTGCTATGATGTAACTAAGTTACATTTATCAAATGTTGTGGCTCTTATTGTAGCACATGCATTTAAACTACAACAGGTGCTCTCACTTTAAGCCTGACCATCAGCATAACCATGTCTTCACTGTCTACCTGATGATGCCTATCAACAGACTGCCGGTGGAGACTCTCACCAGACGGCACAGATACAAAGGCCGATCCACATCTCTGAAGGATGAACCTGTCTGAAGGAACAATTTTTTTGCACTTTGTGATATAATATACACAAATTTGCCTCTAAATGCAACATTTTATCTTCAATTCTTGTCAAAACTCTTGAGCAATATTGTTGTTTTCAAATTTTTAACACAGAGAAAACACAGTACTGATATTTTTCTTATTTCTCCATGAAAACTTATGTTGTAGGTTTTGTTTGTGTTGAGGTTTTACGGCCCAGTCAACCCAATGGGGTCATGTCGAGTGCGGTCAGTTTACCCAACCACACGTTTACTGGGCAGGCTTAGTCCTCTAAATGGTTAACCAGTATATTTCGCCAGAAACTGACAACTGCCCTTCTTGGATCAGCAGAAGGGAGAGAATGACTGTAGAAAATATTTCATGATCAATCTCCACCAAAGAATGTTGCAGACCTCTGCAGGGGTCAAACCCGCGACCTCCTGGTTTCCAGTCGGACGCGCATCCAACTGAGCCACCAAGTGGCTTACGTTGTAGGTACTCATTAGAAGCACCTCAATGTAGCCATGGTATGTTTTCATGGAGAGAAAGGGAAATATTTACCTGATACTACTCTCTCTTATTAGGTGCTATGCTTACTGTTTCACAATTCCAGATAGGGGAAGTATTTTTTTCAACCAAAAAGTATGTGTATTCATATTTTTCTTATTTCTCCCATGAAAACATAATCTTATGGGTACTCACTAGAAGTGCCTCACAGAGGGGGCTTCTAATGAATACCAGTATCATAAAAATTATCTACTACTATTTACAAGACTTAAGAACATACTTAACACTGAAGGTATCCCAACTTGTCCTGGAAACACTGGCTGCCCACTTATGGAGCCAGTCTGCTGAATGATTGTCTGATTGTCTGCTTGAGGACTCATCATCTGCTGGACCTGTGCTGGCTTGGTTGTTTGGGAAATCAGCTGATGCATGCTGGGTAATTGTACTAATGTCTGGTTCTCTGCCTGAGGACTCATCATTGGCTGAATCAGCGTTTGCTTGGCATTGTGGGTAACCAGCGGTTGCATGCTGGGTAGCTGGACATACTGCTCACTAGATGGTACCCCACTACTTGGAATCTGTGCCATAATCAACCTCACAGGTGTAGAACCAGTCTGGCTATCCATCATGGTGGATGGAGATACAGTTCAGTCTTTGTCTGGGCCATTTCTTGACCCACTTGAGATCCTTGATTACTTCTTTTTTCCAATTAACCATCATAATTAGTATTCCTTGACTTCACAGCTGAAGTGTTTTTAAATGAACAAAGCAGTTTTGTGATCATTTTTTGTCTAGCTCTTCTATTTCAACATCAGAGCACAGACCATTTCATTACAAGATCCTGAAGACTGTTTTCACAGCATCAATTAAACACTGACTCCATCACTTCTTCACTTCAATTGGTATCAGACCTACAAAGAAATGGGAAGACGTTTAATCATTACCAATCTATGGGCTAATACAGCAGATGACAAATCAATGATATTTTTATTTTTTCCAGAAAATCAAATTTGACCTTTCATGCAAACTGTCTCCTAAGGAGACAATTTGCATTATTAAATTGTATTTTTCTGAAGAAAATAAGAAAAATATTATTCAGCATACTAAGCATTAATGACTGCATGCTGGAGTTCAGCAGATAATACTTTGAAATATTTTTTTCTTGTTTTCCCATAAAATAGAGTTAGATATTTCATACAAACCAGAGAGGACGTGTCAACCCTTGTCATGCTGAATAATTGATATGGCACGCCCATTTCTAATTGTTAGCCAATCAGATTACTTAATCCAGATTGTCGATACAAATTCTCATACTGAATGACAAACAGTGCAGATCCAGATCAGTTGGCTTCTTCAGAAGCCAACTTATCTGGATTTACATGTACAATGTTTGTAAAGGAAGGGTATATCCGGGTTCAGTAGGCAACTTTATTAGTCTCAACAACAGGTTCTAATGAGTACCCACAACATAAGCTTTATGAAGAAGTGGAAAAAAATTATCTCATAAGTATCATCAAATACTCTTCCTTAGCAATTCCTCTGCAAACCATCTCCTAAGGTGAAGATTTGCTCAAAAAGGCAAACCCTATTTTCTAAGGAGACATTCTGCATGAAATGTCAAGTCTTATTTTGGGTGAAAATTCAGGAAACTTTTATCACTGTAGCTACCAGTGGCAATCTGGAAAATTCAAACAAGGAAATACACTGGCAGCAGCTCTAAAGGCGTCTTTTTACAACATTTGCAAAAAATTCTTTTTTCTACAAGTTTCAGCAAAACCTGTCAGGACAATTTCACAAATTTACAGTATATATTTGTTGTTGTAAGTTGTTGTCATATGCAAAAATTAGGTTTTCTGTTCTAAATACATGAATCCACTTGAATCTCCTATACACGTACCATGGTCTGCTGTTGATGTTTACAATTACTTGGTTTCATCTGGGTCTGTGTCATCTGCTCAGGCATGTCTGTCCAAGTAATTATGGTATACCGGTATTTTATTCAAGTATTGTGCTATTTTGATGATGTCACTTTATGTGGTATATGTACTGAACAACTCCCTGCCATCTACATATAGCCTGAGACTGTTATGACATATTTCCAAATTAAGTAATGTTCTGTTCTGGTATTGTAAAAACAAGACCTATTTCCACATATTACTGTGCATTCTGGGATGACGAAAAGGTGTATGAGTATTGTTGGAATGACTGACTAAAATAACAAGACCTGTTGCCAGACAGGATAGCTTGCCTGAACTCGCGCTTGTCAATCAAATAAAAAAATAATGAGGTCCTAAAAACTTCGATGTAAAATTTTAACATGAAAATTCAAAGTCTGTGACCTTGACCTTGGCATGACGTAGTGTGGTGGGGATGGTATTGCGCAAAATTTTGGTCCAATATGTATAATCATACCAAAGATGAATCAAATCATTGATAAGGTTAGGAAATAATGAGGTCTTAAAAACTTAAACAAAAACTTCAACATTTGTGGACGCCACCGCCAATGCCGACTTTGAGGGAAGTACAATGGCTCTCCGTGAACTTGTTTAGATGAGGTAATAAAAAAGGTACATGCTGACTGCTTGATGGATTGCATACAACTTGCCATAAAGAAACTTAACTCCAAGATAACTCCACTGAAATCCCACCCCAAGACAACTTTCCCCACTTTACAGGACAACTTGATCCAAATTTTAAAGACAGCTCACAGACAGTTATTTTTTAATTTGAGTCATTTTTCATCTTCTGACAGTAGGTTTACAGCAATTTTCGTGGGCCTGTGGTTAATTTTGTATGAAAGGTCTGTTACATAACTTTATGATCAAGCAATAAAATATTGTAAGCATTGTCTAGAAATGTGTACGCAGGGCCTTTGAAGTTAATGAGAAAATACAACTTTTAACCGAAATCAGTTATGAGAAATGACCTAAATTAGTTAAAACCTTTGTAATAGGGAAGTTTTGGATTTTAGAGTTTTGTTAAAAAATCAAAATTTAAATTATAATTATTTCATAGCTTTATCAATATTTATCAATAATTTCATTGTATTAATGTGTTTCAATAGCCTAAAGTTTTCTCAAGAAACTGGTTTACAATATACTACATTTACTTAACAGTTTAATGTTCATTTTATTACACTGATGTATATTTTGTTAAATTTACTTCCTCCTGTGTATGCATTAAGATGGCAGAGATCAATTGCTGTCAGTATTAAGATAATATCAAAAAAAGAATTGAAAATTAAAGTCATGTTGATTGTACAATTTATAAACAACACTAAAATTTGATAGCCTAATTAAACATTTCGGGAAATCATCAAAAAATAGTCTGATCAACAAAATCAGTTTTAGGTTAGTTTTCAAAGGGTAAACCTGTATAGACTTTTGACTGACTGTGCCCTGCCATGTAACATTTATGTCAGTTGTTAATAAATATAAAATACACATAGATAAAGGTGGAGAAAATAAAAATGGAAAATAAATGGTGTGCCTCTTACTTAAATTTATGCAAACAATACAAGAGAAACCTACAGTAAATTTATACGAAGAAAACCCTGTGACACCTTCAGCCAAAGGAAAGTTAACTTTTACACTTTGGAAGGGAGGCTGCTTTATAACTGAATTTTAATTTAACCAAGTTATAAATCTTCTAAAACATTTAACCTTTAGAAGTTATGCTCCTGACTGATCATGATTATTATTTTCAAAAATTCATGAATATTTAAAAAATTGTCTGGGATGAGTTGTCTTAGATCTGTCAAGATGTTGGCAGGGTGAGTTATTCAGACACAAGAAACTTTATTACCTGGGAGATACAGATGAAATTAGCTGCAATTGCTAAAGCTTAATCTACTGACAACTCAAATAAGACTCAATATCAACAATTCATTGGAATGATTTGGCCCAAATAGCCTTCAGTAATATTATCAGATGCAGGCCTCAGTGGGTCAGTTGGATGCGCGTTCCACTGGTGATCAGGAGATTGCGGCTTCAACCCCTACCAGGTCAGCAACAGTCTTTCGTGATAGATCATGAAATATTTTCTAGAGTCATGGAGACTGATCACGAAATATTTTCTACAGTCATTCTCTCCCTTCCAATGTTTCAAGAAGGGCAGTTGTCAGTTTCTGACTAAGGAATGTGCACAATACTGGTTAACTGCTTAGAAGTCTAAGCCTGCCCAGTAAAAGTGTGGTTAGATGAACTGACCACGCTCGATATGACCCCATTGGGTTGACTGGGCCGTAAAACATCAACACAAACATTATCAGAAAACTATTTACAAGAATATTTTAACATTCACCCTGATAACTCAAAAAACCTCTTTCACCTGAGTAAAATGGTCAGCTCTGTTAGATCACTGAAATTAGTTTGGTATTGTTATGTTTTGCTCATTTGTGTAAACATAGGTTATCTCCCTTCTGTCCTACTTCAGGATGTGTACCTGCTCAGTCTGTACGCTGAACTTAACGACCAGATGTACTCTTGTACAGTCATGACAATCTGGTCAAATGGTAGAACAAAGAAACAAGCAGCTTTAACTTCAAATATACCGACTAATTCCAGTGATTACCTTCCATAAACACAGCACAAAACATCAACATATTACATGTTTTGCATAATTTGTGGGAAACAAACAGGTGCCCGTAAATGATAATTGTCACACTTCACTGACCACACTTGAATCCACAAGAGCCAATTATTTTTGTGAATAAAGTAGCAGGACTGTCTATACTAACATCTGTCTGTGGTTCTGAGTCTTGTTTTGGTGGGTAAATGAAACTAATAATGCATAACTTTTTCGACAGATCACTGTTTTCATCTTTACACACCAACACAACAGCGCATGCGTAGCATCCCATAATCCACCAGCGTGTAATTAGTAACGTGTATTCACCAACACAGTTCTACTTTCATTTTGAGAGCATACCTCGCAAGGGAAGGATTGTTTTTCTCAAGCTCGAAAGGATAGATAACTACCAGATAAAAGAAATATGGCACTTGCATGCCAGAAAAACAGCTACTTAAAGGAGGTTTGCATATTTTTCTAGACTACAAAAATATGACTGAAATTATTCAGGTTCATGCATGAGACCTGGTTTTCGGTAGTAATATAATTTCGGTAATATTAGTTTTTTTTGTGTTTGATTTCATTTTAATCAGATTCAAAACAAAAAGCAGTTTGATTCGGTCAGCACTTTTTAGTTGCATAAACATGCAGCTGAGCACTTCTTTAAACAGGTACATAGAATTACCCGAACACACCGAAACACACTGGTAATTACCGGAAAACACTTTCATTTTTTATTTTATTTATAATAATACTGTTCACTTTTATGACATAATTGGTGTTTGTTTGTGTGTGGTAGGATCTTGTTAATAACAAATTTGATCTTAGTATAGAATTTTACCATTACCACTCTCTGATATAACTTAGCTGATGACAAAATGATATATTATAGATTGAATTTGTTATTAACTTCATATTTTTTCCACAAAAAAGATTTGACATTTCCCATGCAAATTGTCTCCATTGAAGACAATAAACACGAAATGTCAAAACCATTATCCAGGGAAAATATTTCAAAATGTCATCTGTTAAAATCTTTACCCAGAGTGCTATATACATGTATTATAAGGGTTAATATCTGTGTAGTGACTCATAAATAAAATTCTCTGAATCTGATCAGACTGTGCAAATGCATGGCATGGAAAATCACTACACTGATATTAACAATTTAGACATAAAAGCGAACATTGATAATACAAAACTAATATATGAAAGTATGTTCCGGTAATTACTAGTGTGTTTCAGTGTGTTCCGGTATTTCTATAAACCGTTCTTTAAACTATGAACCCAACTTTGACTCAAAATTTCCTTTTCATTTGAAATTTTGGGATACTGTATTACTATTTACCCTTAATATTCAGACCCCTTATTCGTTACCTTATATTCAACAAGTCCTGTTTACTACCTATGAATGTGTATAACATTGCTGGATAAGTGATCATGAAACAGTGTAGACCCAGTTCAGATGTTATGTTCTGCTGCATCTGATGTGGGTCTACACTGTTGCTTAGACTTGTCTTTCCAAATGCATAGAATAAGTATGGTAATATAATGTTAAATCAGTTGTGGTATTTATCCCAAGCATTTGGACAGATTAACCTCTCATCATACTTGTCCTAAAATTTGAACAATTTCATTTGACTACCTTTTGATGCATTTTAATATTTGCTGGATGGGTAGCAATCAGTTTGTAGCATATGATCTGTCTGCAATGTATGCTCAGGCCTGTCAGTCTGAAAACTTTGGGTAAATACAGTACTGTATGAAATGTCATTAGAAATTTAAGAAAATGTTAATAATGGCTGAGTTAATAATTCCCTTTCTAGTCCTTAAAGGTTGAAAACTGAGCTACTTACAATATAACCATACATAATTTCTAGTGAAATACAGCTGCTGTATCAAAATGCTATGAAGAACTGGATACCAAAGCATAACGAAAGCAAGTATGGTATATTTGTAGTTTATGCATTTTTTTGATCAACAAGTACTTGATTTTCATTTTTTTGTTATACTGAAAGTCCTTGTTTTTGCCCAAAATAGTACATGTAATCCTAAAGAAAATAACCTCTTACTCAAGAAATGCTATAAAAATAGGTTTCAGCCAAAATGCTAGGCAGGGTAGGATTACTTGAGACCATTTTGTGACATGAATTATACATATATAATGAAGTACATGTATATTAAACAATTAACATTGTACAGTTGAAGACAAAAGTGAAAAGTTGTACACCATCAGAGCTGAAGATTGTCCAGGATGGAAAGAAGACAACATTGAAGGGATATGAAGTTATTCTGGAGGACACAGTGCTGTTTCCAGAGGGAGGTGGTCAAGTAAGTCTTCACTTTATTTCAGATTTGCACAGCTTAATGCTTATTACTCTGGGTAAAATCTTCAGCAGACCACATTTTGAAATAATTTTCTTTGTTTTTCCCAGAAACAGGACCTGGCATTTCATGCAGATTGGAGACAATTTGCATGAAATTTCAAATCCTGTTCATGGGAAAAATAAGAAAAATAAGATCAGTTTGTCATCTGCTGAAGTAGCCAAGAGAGTGGTAAAACATTTGCAGCAGACGACATTCTAAAATGAAATATTTTTCTTAGAAAATAAGCCTTGAAATTTCATGTGAATCGTCTGCTTGGCAGACGATTCACATGAAATGTCAAGCCTTATTTTCTAAGAAAAAAAAAAAATATATATATATTTTAAAGTGTTGTCTGCTGCATTTGTGATTGGCACTTTAAGGGTTAAATTAGTTGTTTAAACCACAATGGGAGAAAACATACATGTACCCTTTGACATGTGTGCCAAATGAAGACTCAGATCACCTTGCATCTGCACAGTCTGATCAGTGTCTTCATTATGCAAATGAAGAAACTTTGCATCCTTGGCTATCCAAAAATGTGCCTAGTGAAGATTCTGATCTGAATGCAAAAATGTTCAGGCTGATCTGAATCTTTATTATCTTAGGTGGATGCACATGTCCAAGGGTATGTTTCCTAATGTTGTGGCATTTTTGTTTAACTCTTTCGATGCCAAATTTCAGACGATATTTGTCGGCTGCTTTTTTTATTTTAATAAATTATCGTTTATATGTTAAGTTGAAAGACTGAATGTCAAACAGCATAGATCCAGATGAGACGGCTCATTGACCCATCTCATCTGGATCTATGCTGTTTGCTAAAGCATATTATTATTGCCTGTGGCAGTGAAAGAATTTATCAGAGTGCTATCCAAAACTGAACAAAATTAGCTCAGATACCTTAAGAATTCAGACAGACAGTCCTGAGCAAACAGTGTATGCCTGCATCTGATGCTGCAGAACAAAGGAGGGGGTGGTCGGATGTGGCGAAGGTGTCGTGTATCTTATGTCACCGGGGCGTCCAACTGATACTGACTTACATTTGGGCAAGGGCTGCTTTCCTTGTAGCAGGTAAGAGTAGAGGGGGGATTTTTTATTTCTGTTTCTTCACTTTCATTCCTGTTTCCCTTTCTTCCCTGTCCCTCTCTTTCATCTCCTCTACTGTCTCTTTTCTCCCTTTCTCTGGGAGACGACACAAAATGATCCACAAGGGTTGACGTGTCGTTAAACCCCAACACAATCAGTCAATCAGAAGAAAGGATCTGATCAGGGTCTGCATTGTTCCCAGTCATCCAACATTCTTTTGTGGAGATTTGTCATGAAATATTTTCTGTGGTCATTCTCTCCCTTCTGCTGATCCAAGAAGGGCAGTTGTCAGTTTCTGAAGAATGGATGTGCACAAGTACTGGTTAATGAACTAGAGGACTGAGCCTGCTTAGGAAAAGTGAGGTTAGGTAAACTGACCCTGCTCCACATGACCCTAATTTGGTTGACGGGAGGGTAAAACCGCAACTTAAGCAATAATGTGTCCAAATATTTAGAGCAAATATGGTAAGTTTTAAGTTTTAAGTAGGTACACATAGCTCTTGATAAGGTGCTTTTTTGCAACCAAAAAGTATCTATATTTTTTTATTTCTCAACAAAAATATATGTTGTTGGTACTCATTAGAAGCGCCTCATATGTTTTCATTGAGAAATAAGAAAACTATTTACCTGATATCCACTCTTATCTAGACCTATGGATACCTCTATTTGTTTATCTGGGTTGCTGTCCAAACAACTGGCAAGAGGCAAGGAGAAGAGAAAAAACTGAGAAACAAAATGAACTTCGGTATCTGACATATCCACTGGTATGATTAAGTCTGCTGCCATATTTACCCTAAATATATATATTTAGGGTCTACACTGTTTGCAACTGCCATTTTGTCAGAAACATTGTTGTACGAAATTTACCGTTCATGTAATTTATTATTAGTAATTTGGATACTTTTGGTTTATTTTCAGCCTGATGACAGAGGAACAGTGAGTATATGTCTTTCTTTTTTTTTTCTAATTTACAATGTAATTATAAATTTTATTTTATTTAACCTTTACCACTCTCTCTGCAGATGACAAATTGATAACATTTTTCTTATTTTTCCCAGAAAACTGGATTTAACATTTTATGCAAATAGTCATAGCAAATATTTAAAAATGTCTTCTGCTGAAATTTAGAGCCAGAGTTCTAAGCATTACATACATATTGTACCTCACATGATGAGGAAGTAGAAACAAAAACTAAATTCTTAGTGCACTGGGTAAAATTTTCAGCAGATAACATTTTGAAATATTTTTTCTTATTTTTTCCAGAAAACAAGTTTTGATATTTCATGCAAATTATCTCCAATGACAATTTGCATGAAATGTCAAATCCTGTTTTCTGGGAGAAAAAAATAAGAAAAATATTGTCGTCTGCTGAATTAGCTGAGAGAGTGATAAAGGTTAACAACAAATTAAAACGATTAAACAGATCAGTTTGGACAAAATAAATTGGTCCTGCTGAATAAATTAAGATGCCATGCCCACTTCTAATTTTCAGCCAATCAGATTACTTGATCCGGATTGTTGCTATAAATTCACATATGTAATGGCAAACAGTGCAGATCCAGATCAGTTGGCTTCTACACTGTTTGGAAAGGCAGGGTATATCTGGGTTCAGCAGAACAAGGGTTAACACTGGAAGCCTTTTAAAAAGTCCATTCATTATTGTAGCAGACAACAGTCTACATTTTTTTTTTATTTTTCCAAAAAAATAAGTTTTGACATTCCATGTGGTTCATCTGTAATATAGATGATTCACACAAAATGTTAAGCCTTATTTACTCAGAAATAAAAAAAAAAAAATAGACAAAATAAAATTGCTGCTGTTGTGACTGATGCCGAAAGGGGTTTAATTTCCATCACGAAAACATGCCTATTTAATTTTGACCACTTTAAACCCCACTTTTATACAGTAAAATGTGGTTTACAGGGGTATACATTAGTTTTCTTATTTCTGCTCAAAAACATAGTTTGTGGGTACTCGTTAGAACTGCCTCACTAAGGCAGTTCTAATGAGTACCCCCAGTCTATGTTTTTAGCAGAAATATGAAAAAATATCAGAGTTTTTTTATCTGAAAATTTTCAGTTTTTGGAGGTAAAATTTTCTATATATTTTTGTAATGCAAGATAAGATATATGGGCCATGCCATGAGAAAATGTCTCTGGACATATGAGGACTGTGAAGGCCCAGATCACTTGCGCATCCATGTAGTCTGATCAGGGCCTTCACTACCTGCTAACAATGTTTGAATAAAAGACAAAGACCCAGATAACCCTTTGCGCATGTGCAGGATGATCTGAATCTGCGCATTTTAAGCATGTTCTAAGGCACTTTTTCATTTGATATGTCCCATATTCTTAACATTTACGGTAAATGTCCTAAAAATTCGAACACCAAAGTTTCTGATAAAATGACATAATTATGCAAACAGTGCAGACCCAGATCAGACTGCTCCTGAAGGAGCAGTCTGATCAGGGTCTACACTGTTTGCCATTCCACTCAGTATTTTAAGAAACTGCTTAGGCCAAAATAGTATGGAATAAAGTGTTCGAAATTTTAGGACATTTACCGTAATTACTACAGTATTGGGATCTGATGCTCTGAATCACTTCTCATGGATGTTTCCATAGGCTCCGCATCACAATTGATGCAATGATCTGGTTGAACCAGTGATTAGGAACATCTACTCAATGTGATACAGGGCATCAGATCACATTACTCTAATGACAATTAAGGCTGGCACAATTAATTGGATAATCGATTAATTGATCGATAGATTCCATAAAAAATAATTATCATTACAGATTTGCTAATAATCGATCATTTGGTTTCTGTGGCTGTTACTTTACCGTATTTACCCTTAGTATTCAGACACCTCAACTCCTTACCATACTTTGTCTAAAATTTGAACAAGTAGAATTTACTACCCAATATATAGATTGTGTCTAAAAATAGCTGGATGAGTGGCAAACAGAGTAGACCCTGAGGAGATGCCACATTTGTTTGCTCTGGCCTGTCTGACCAAATATACATGTATAAAGTAAAGTATGACATGATAAGAGTCATGCTCAGACAGACAGGTAAAGCTGGCCTTGGTGGCTCAGTTGGATGCGCCGTCCGACTGGAGACCAGGAGGTTGCGAGTTCAACCCCCGCCGAGGTCGGCAACATTCTTTCATGGAGATTGATCATGAAATATATTTTAGTCATTCTTTCCCTTCCGCTGATTCAAGAAGGGCAGTTGTCAGTTTCTGACGAAAGAATGTGCACAATAATGGTTAATCGCTTAGAGGACTAAGCCTGCCCAGTAAACGTGTGGTTAGGTAAACTGATTGCGCTCGACATAACCCCATTCGGTTGACTGGGCCATAAAACCTCAACACAAACAAACAAACAAACAGACAGGTAAAATTATGACCAAATCTACACGACAGTGATTATTGATCAATTATCGATCACAATGGCAGGACTGATAATCGATTATCTTTTCAGCTCTGATTAGCCAGCCTTAGTAACAATGTTTGTTGAGTCCAGTTTTCACATGCAACAGTAAGAAGAAAATATTTTGAACTGTCAAATGCTGCTAGTTATACATGTATTCTGTATACTAAAGTAAAGTTGAAACATAGCTTCAGCCAGCCTGGGTTGCTCAGTTGGATGCACGTCCAACTGTTGATCGGGAGGTAGCCTGTTCGACCCCCACTGGATCGGCAACATTATTTCATGCAGATTAATCATGAAATATTTCTACCGTAATTCTCTCCATTTCACTAATTAAATTTCTGGCAAAAGAATGTGCACAATACTGGTTAACCACTTAGAGGCCTGAACTTGCCCAGTAAAAGTGTGGTTAGGTAGACTGACCATGCTCAACATGATCCTATTGGGTTGACTGAACCCTCAACACAAACAAACAAACAAACATAGCTACAGGTAAAGCACTTTTTTAACAGAAAAGTACATACTGCTATTTGTCTTATTTCTTCACAAAAACATACAGTCGACTCTCGTTATCTCGAATTCCAAGGGACTCTCTGAAATAATTCGAGATATCCGTATCTCGACATATCAGATTTGCAGAATTGAGGAAAAAATAATTCGAACAACAACATTTAACAAATATATATGTAATTGGACTCTTGAAGTTAGGGATATTTTGAAAATATTGAGGAAAAGAGGAGAAATTGCTCCTTAGGAGCAATGTCTCCTCTTTTCCACAATATTTTTTTACCTGTTTCATGTTTAGGCAGGGACCAGATTTTCACTTTGAGATAAGCGGTTATTCGAGGTAAGCGAGGTCGAGATAACGAGAGTCAACTGTATTATGGATCCTCATTACTCTGAGGCACTTCTAGTGAGCACTCACAACATATATTTTCATGCAGAAATTAAAAAACAATATTATGTTGATACCCCCGTATATATGGAGCTTTGGTTGAAACCTTGCAGATCAATAACATAGCTGTTCATAGAATCACAAGACGGGCTGCTGATGCTGTTAACTTTGTCACAGAAGAAATACCAGCTGATACCGAGGTAGAACTGAAAGTAGACTGGACCAGGAGGTTTGATAATATGCAGCAACACTCAGGTATGTGTTCTGTCTTGTCACAGCTACATTCTCTGAATAACATAAATAAGACACTTTTTTCAAACACAAAATATTGATATTTTTCTTATTTCACCATGAAAACATATAAGTTATGGGTACTCATTAGACTTGCCTCATCATTAAGGATATAATTTAAGTACTGCACAAATTTCAGTCTGCAGTTTTCTCAAATTTGATTGTATCAAAAGGAAATTCTGGAAGAAACTACATGTATGTGCAAATTTATGGGATTTTCAACACAAATTTGTGACTCATGGGTAGGGAATTAGACAACCAGTTTTCAAAAGTGTCTGATTCCCCAGGGTAATCCCCCCACACATGCCTCCCACCCCAATAGGGGTGGGAGGAACATTGATAGGTGCATAATCCTTCTTTGTTTTGCTGAATATTTTGTTATAATTAACCATCATAGGTCCAGATAAGAGGGGGTATCCACAAAAACATTTTTTTCTTCTTTTCTCGTTGTGGCACATTGACAAGGCACTTCTGATGAGTACTCACATCATTGGTTTTTGTTGAGAAATAAGAAAAATATCAGTACTTTTCGGTTGAAAAAAAAGTGCCTTATCTGGAGCTATGAATGGTGTAAAAATGAAGTGGACGAGTTTCAAAAGGTATACTCTATATCGAGGGTTGAGCGCAAGACTGGCGTAAGTCAGATGGTTGTTTTTCCCCAAAACTAATCTCCTCACCATGAAGGCATTATGAAGATTACAACATTTCTTTCTGTAAACAATGATAATTTAGGTGCCATTGCTCGTATGAGCAATGGCACCTAAATTTGCATTGTTTACAAAGGGGTCCAAGTTGCCCCTAAACAAAGGTTTCAAAAATATGTTTGAGTTACCATAGTCTTGCGCTCAACCCTCAATATACAGTATAAATGATGTCAGTGTAAAGGTTGTAGAAGATTGCTACCTTGTTTGCAGTGAAATTCCTTACAAATTTTTTTTTACCATGCCTTTTAAAACCAATTTTGAAACATATTTTAATGTTCCGAACCTTCGGAGGTGCATGGTCCTAGTATCCTCTATATGATTTTGTTACTTTCCCTGTATTTCAAGGGGCCTGGCTCCTTCATGTTAAGCAGAAAGATGAAAATAAGATATCTGCCATTACACTGGTAATAATGAAAGAACAATTCTAAAGAGTTAATTATCATTTTCTTAAAGCTACACATACATGTAACTGTTGGGGGAAAAATGGATAATATTCAATAAGACAAATCTACAATATTGCATAATAAAATGATAGCTATATTAAAGGTTCATACCCAAGCTACTTCAGTTGTAAGGGAAATCACATGAGCATCACTTTTGTTTCAAACTGATTTGCCCAATCAATCAGGGCCCAGTTGTTCAAAGCTAACGGCATCATTAGTTAACGATTCGTTAAAATTTACATCAAGTGATATGCAAATATGCTGAAATTTTTTGCTGAAAAAATGTGAGTAGCTTTTGCTGTGCAAAAGCTACTCACATTTTTTCAGCAAAAAATATCAGAATATTGTATATTGAATCCGCTAAAAAAGTTAACGAAATGACCCTTAACGAGCTTGTTAAGCTAACGACACTTTGAACATCTGTGCCCAGATTTTTAACGTAGCCAGGCAACAGAGTCGCATAGGGGACTGTTGTTTTGATAATTATAATGTCCATAAATTTAATTAGAATAAGTGTTCTGATACTCTTAGTTTCATGAACATAATTTATGCTCTCACTGAGGTTCTGAAGAATCTGCAGACTCATTGTGAAAGGAACATAGATGCCTAATATAAAAATGCATAAAACTGCAAATATACACAAAGACTTTTAAAGTGATTAAAATATAATCACTGTAATGCCCGTCCGACTGCTGATCAGGAGGTTGCAGGTTTGACCCCCGCTGGGTCAGCAGTATTCATGGAGATTGGTCTTGAAATATTTTCTACAGTCATTTGTGCCTTTCCACTGTTTCAAGAAGGGCAGTTGTCAGTTTCTGGTGAAAGAATGTGCACAATACTTAACTGCTTAGAGGACTAAGCCTGTCTAGTAAAACTGTGGTTAGGTAAACTGACCACACTCGACATGACCCCATTTGGTTGACTGTTGGCCATAAAACCTTAACACAAACAAACACAAATCACATGCAGAACTTTTGTCATTAAGTATACTTTTTAAATTTTATAATTATTTTACAGGTCAACATCTGATAACAGCTCTGGCTGAGGACATGTTTGGCTTCTGTACTACAACATGGTAATACTAGGCTCTAAATAAGACACAATTCATAGCTCTTGATAAGAGTGGGTATCTGCATAATATTTTTCTTATTTCACAGAAACTTTTTGTGGGTTCTCATTAGAAGTGCCTCACTGAGGTGCTTCTAATGAGTACCACAATGTTTTCATAGGGAAATAAGAAAAATATCAGGGCCCAGTTGTTCAAAGCATCGTTAGCTTAACAAGCTCGTTAAGGGTCATTTCATTAATTGTTTTAGCAGATTCAATATACAATATTCTGATATTTTTTGCCTAAAAATGTAAATAGCTAAAAAAATTCAGCATATTTGCGTATCACTGGATGTAAATTTTAACGAATCGTTAACTAATGACATCGTTAGTTTTGAACAACTGGGCCCAGTACTTTACGGTTGAAAAAGCAACTTTTCCAGAGCTATGACACCCTTTTTTGTCAACCAGAACCGGTTATTTTTCTATTTTTTCAACAAAAAGTATGTTGTGGGTATTCACTGGAATCATCTCACCTAGAAGCTTCTAATGGATACCCACAACAGATATTACATCAACAACAATGACGTCTGTTTCACGGAAGAAAAAACTTACGAAGATTTCTGAATTTTTGGACAAACAGGACGGTTCTTCTTGGTTTCAAACGCTGATTTTGTTTTCGTTATTTTCCGTTTTTAGTTTATTTCATTGCATGTTGCAAAATGTTTGCTCAACATTGATATTTTGAAGGGGCCAAGTATGGCAAGAAACCTCAGGCTCAGGCTGGTACCAGGGGTGGATGAAAATGCCCAACAAACCCAAATTCCCCTTCATATTGAAAGCCCAAAACACAGTGAATGTATAAACATTCACTGGAATCTAAATTAAAATGAAGTAGAGAATGAATGATTAAATGGGAATTTAAGTTAAAGTGAAGTAGTGTTTAAGTAAATACATATGGTTCCCATTTAATGAATAAATTTTTTTGTTGGTCAGAAAGTGTTTTTATTTTCTGCCCTGCAAAATTCTGTACTGTCCTGCAAAATGTTTTAGATGGTCTGACAGCTGTCCTACAACTCTTCTGAAGGTTTTTTGAAGACTGCATATCTCCAAATAAGGGGCTGTTTACAAAAAAAAAAACAACTGTATTAACCCTTGTCATGCTGTCAGAATAAATTTATATACCACCCCCACTTCTAATTTTCAGCCGATCAGATTACTTGATCCAGGTTGTTGATACAAATTCACATTCTAAATGACAAACAGTGCAGATCCAGATCAGTTGGCTTCTGAAGAAGCCAACTGATCTGGATTTACACTGTTTGCAAAAATAAGGTATAGCAGGGTTCAGCAGGACCAGTATTAATATCTTTAAGCCCCCTCCTGCCAAAGGCAGAAGTGGGGCCTGTAACACTTTGCCGTGATGTTACGTTCATACAGCAACTCCCCACAACGTTGTCTTGGAGAAATAAGAAAAATATTTACCTGATACCTTCTTATCTAGAGTATGTGTTGATAAACCTAGTAATCATGGAATTTCCATGTTTCTCGTTTCAGGAATCTTGGTGATAAAACATCCTATATTGAGCTTGACACACCCACAATGACAACAGAACAAATGTCAGAACTAGAATCAGCTGTCAACAAGAAAATACGGGATGGTATTGCCGTCACACCCATACTTTATCATGACAAAGATGACCCTGAACTGCTGAAGGTGAGATCTTTATGGGAACTTCTCCATTTAAAACATACGCCAAGTTTCTTATACTTTAATCACTTCATTGATTGTTTTTTCTGAGTTAAACAAGGATTACAACTCTCACTCTTCTGGTGCTTGTTTTCACATTTTAGTGGGCATGCCTGACATAAACTCAAACGAAGTTCTTTATGTTTAAATTTAAGGAACAGTATGCTTAGGAAATAAAGCATAGTTCTTGATAAGGCACTTTTTTCAACAAAAAATATCAAAATTTTTCTTATTTCTCAATAAAAACATATGTAGAAGCGAGGTGCTTCTAATGAGTACCCACAACATATGTTTTCATCAAGAATTAAGAAAAACATTTACCTGATACCACCCACCCCCAACTCCTGATCTGGAGCTGTGTGTCCAGATATTTAGAGTAAATATAGTACATGCCAAGTACAGTCAACTCTAATTATCACGACTTCACTTATCTTGAATAACTGCTTATCTTGAAGTGAAAATCTGGTCCATGTTTTAACATGGAAATCTAACAACAGGTAACAAAATATTGTGAAAAAGAGCAATTGAGCAATTTCTCCTCTTTTCCACAACTCAATTCTGCAACTCTAATATG
Organism: Anodontia alba; assembly: GCA_964016985.1. Lineage (NCBI taxonomy): Eukaryota > Metazoa > Mollusca > Bivalvia > Lucinida > Lucinidae > Anodontia > Anodontia alba. Next base: position 45,689,943 of record OZ024831.1, read on the forward strand.
TTGAGGTAAGAATATCTCGAAGTATTTCAGAGAGTTCCTTGGACTTTGAGATAACGAGAGTCAACTGTAAAATTTTCAGGCACGATGTCGAGGTTTGCCAGATGATCATGTTGGTCCAGTAAGAGTTCTAAGAATTGAAGGAATAGATGAATGTCTCTGCTGTGGAACACATGTAGCCAGTACAACAGATCTTCAGGTGAGAACAATGGTTTGGAATATTATCAGTCTGTGCATGAGTGTGTGAGATTGTCTCAGGGCTCTAGATAAAAGGCATATGAGATAAATAGTTTTCATATTGCTCTACAAAATCATTAAATTTGCCATAACAGGGAGCATCTTATGAGTACGGTAAATGTCCTAAAACTTTGAACACTGAATGGTCCAACAAAATGGCATATGCAAACAGTGTAGACCCAGATCAGACTGCTCCTTCAGGAGCAGTCAGATCAGGGACTACACTGTTTGCAATTCCACTAAATATTTTAAGAAATAACTGCATAAAAAGCAGTATTTAGACAAAAAAATGGAATGAAGTGTTTGAAATTTTAGGACAATTACGGTACAAACAGTATACATGTATTGTCTTTGAGCAACAAGAAAATTATCAATATTATTTTATTGTAAAAAATATATCTTATCTAGAGTTTAGCGTGCTGGAAAAAAATTGTCAGCAGACAACATTTTAATTTTGTTTAAATTTTTCCCAGAAAATAGGTTATGAATTTCATGCTGATTGTCTCCCATGCCTTGGGTTGAGTATAAAGTGGATAGGGTAGTACTGGGTGAAGACCATAGCACCATAGCTACAGATAAGAGGGGGTATCCACATATTATTTTTCTTATTTCTCCACGAAAACATATGTTGTGGGTACTCATTAGAATCTCCTCGCCGAGGCGCTTCTAATGAGTACCCACAACATATGTTTTCGTGGAGAAATAAGAAAGATATCAGCATTTTTCAGATGAAAAAAGCGCCTTATCTGTTGCTATGATAGCACCAAGTGTGCATGGGTGGTCTATGAAAACAAAACTGAACAAATGTACATAACTCATTAATGCTACCTCCATGTGCCTTCGTTGCCTGGTAGGTTGGTAGCTTTAACTTTTTCCCGCTAGTGGCAACTTTTGTCATCTGCTGATAACCTTTGCAAACAGTTTGGACCCAGGTCAGGCCCAACAAAAGTCAGGCCTGCTGATCTGGATCCAAACTGTTTGACACTCTGATGGTATTCCTGAAAGATTTTTTTGAAAAAAGTTTATTTTGAAAAAAAAAATACACAGACAACAAAAAAGCATGCAAAATTACCCAGCATGCAAAGAGTTAAAAAGCAGGGCCCAGTTATTTAAAGTATTGTTAGCCTAATGAGGTCATTAGTGGTCAAAATGTTAACTGTTCTATTAAGTACAATATCTAATTCACAGGTGTTTTTGCTGAAAAAATGTGAGTAGCTTTTACTAACGACACAGTTAGTTTTGAACAACTGGGCCCTGTACAACAGCATCAGCATGTCTACTTTGGAATTTCCATTTATGGTCTCAACATTAGCCACTTACCTTAGTATAACAGCCATTAGTCTGATTCCCTAAAGTTTTATTTTATTGTATATTTAAGCATTCAACAATATCAATCTTCCTGTAATAGTCATTGGTTTGCTTGTCGGGGGGGGTGGCTGTTGTGGAGAGGTTGCACTCTATTCTAATGCATTTGCTAATTCTTTCATACAAATGTATGCTCTTGGATTACATAAGGATCTTCTCTTTTAGAAAATTATGATATTACACACACACACACACACACACACACACACACACACACACACACACACAATTTGTCTCGAGTATTGAAAATGTAAAAGTATTTAACAGCTGTTTTCTGTTTCAGATGATAAAATTGTTATCAGCTGAGAAGGGAAAAAGAAAGAACTCAATCAACTTAAACTTTGTCTGTGGTGGGCGGGTCCTCTCATACCTGGGCAGAGCCTTTGAAGTAGAAAAATCTCTCAATGCTCTCTTACGGTAATTCAGCTTTTAACACTTAGCTGAGTAAAATTTTCAGCAAACATTTTGAAATATTTTTTCTTATTTTTCCCAGGAAACAGGATTTGACATTTCATGCAAATTGAGATGTCAGATCCTGTTTTCTGGGCAAATGTTTGCCACTCATTCAGCAATTTTTAGACACAACCTCGGGTAGTAAATTGTACTTGCTCAAATTTTAGAACAAATATTGTAAGGAGTAGAATTGTCCTAATATTTAAGGTAAATATGGTACAGTGTCTGAATATTTAGGCTAGTTATGATACCTATGAATGAGCTGCCATATTATATGTCTGTCTGGAAACGAATTCTGTTGTATACAGTCGACTCTTGTAATGTCAACCTCGCTTATCTCGAATAACCGCTCATCTCGAACTGAAAATCTGGTCCCTGTTTAAAAAAGAGATCTAACAATAGGTAACAAAATATCCGTACCTCGACAATTCAGATTTGTAGAATTGAGGAAAAAATAAATCGAACAACCACATTTCACAACTGAATATATAATTTGACACCTGAAATTAGATGAATATTGAAAATATTGTTGAAAAGAGGATTCTCCTCTTTTCAACAATATTTTCAATATTCAAATTGCTCCTAAGGAGCAATTTCTCCTCTTTTCAACAATATTTTCAATATTCACCTAATTTCAGGTGTCAAATTACATATTCATTTGTGAAATGTGGTTGTTCGATTTATTTTTTCCTCAATTCTACAAATCTGATATGTTAAGGTACGGATATCTCGAAGTATTTCAGATAGTCCCTTGGACTTCGAGATAACAAGAGTCGACTGTATATCATTTGTGCCTACATGTATATCACATGCAAGACTACCATATATACTATAAATTTGAACAATTTCATTTGGCCACCTCATGAGGTATCTATAACATTGTGACAGAATATTAAACACAGACCTTGATCAAACTTCTTTGTCATGAGCAGTTTGATTTGGCTTTCACTATGTGTCTAAGCATCTCTTAACACAGTATTAAAATAGTTTTCTTATTTATGTGAATGTCTGACTGATCCCGTTTTTTGCTGTCAGTCTGTCACATGTTCAAAAAAAAGATCCTTCTGCTGCTATGAAGTGAAACACACATGTACATGAAGGTTTTTGTATTTGGATCTCTTTCAGAGGCCCTCTAGAACAACACTATGAACTTGCGGAGAAGGCAGTGAAAGGCTACAAAAATTCTTCAAAGGTACAGACTTCTTGACGAAATTTTTGTAAACCATTATCTACATGAGGAGCAATTATACTGTATTTACCCGGAATATTCAGACAGAATGGAGTAAATAGTATAGATACTGATCACATGCAGCAGAATGCAGTTTTGGATCAGGATTTACACTGTTTGCTAATCATCAAATAGTTTTTAGAGAAATATGCAGGTAATTCTAAATGGATTTTTTATCAATTTTTAGGACAAGTATGGCAATGAGATAAGGTGTTTAATAGATAAATGTGGTATATTTTAACCTTTATCATGCTGAATAAATTAAGATGTCATACCCACTTTAAATTTTCAGCCAATCAGATTTCTTGATCCAGGTTGTTGATACAAGTTCACATACTTAATGTCAAACAGTGCAGATCCAGATCAGTTGGCTTCTTCAGAAGCCAAATGATCTGGATCTACACTGTTTGCAAAGGCAGGGTATATCCGGGCTGAGCAGGACAAGGGGTTAATTGCAACATTTTTCAAAACTGACATAGTGTTATAGTATACTCTTTAATTTTATTGTTAGTTGTGAAATCAGTTTATATCTGGTGAAAATAAAAGTGGTGTCAATCACTAGTGAAATGATATCGTATTATTTCACTAGTGACTGATATGATTTATAACTGCTAGCTTTGGATGATTTTGGTTTTCTTCATTGTTTCAAAAGCAGATGTTACCTCCACTTCAGGTTTTTAATACCTCTAATTTATTTGTTTTTTTCTGAACTAAACTACAAGTTGGGTATGCATTTTCTTTGTTAGAAAGTAAGGAACATTCTGGTATCAAAATTATTTTGTTTTGCCGAAATATTTGTTTTTCTCTCTCTTTGTGGTAAGCACTCATTGTTGACGCCACAATGTTTCTGTTTTGTTTGGCAACGTCAATTATGACATCAGAAGCGCTAAAGCAAGAAAAAATAAAAATGAATATCTGCTCTCTTTTTTTTTTGTAAATACCATAAATGTTTTCATCTCGTTTAATGAAAACATTCAAATTTTCATAATACGGATAGTTTTATTACACTCAATGAAAGTTTTTATGGTGTTCACTCCAAAAGAAGAAATATCCTCTATATAGAGTTATCTATTTCTACTATCCCAACTGGTGTTGTATGTTGTTGTAGGAAGGCCACATGAAACACCAATGAAGGTTTGACTACAAACTGAAGGTCAGAGCAAAAAAAAAAAAACAGTAGTAGAACCACATTGAGTCCATGGAAGTTTGAAGGAACACAAGATAGAAGTATTTGTTAACTTATACACATTTCTAGTTGTTTTATTTCTTTTTCAGACTATACAGAATCTCTTGCGTGATGTAGCTGCATTAGAAGCAGAGAAATTCAGATCTCATCCGACTAATGGGCCATACTTCGTTTACCACAGGCAAGATACTACTGTATTTACTCTGAATATTGGGACATGCATGTCTGAGTTAAGACCTAGATTCTAAGGAACTGTCTGATCAGTGAATGGCAAGTGCGCTGAGCGAAGACTCAGATCAGCCTGGGCATCTGCCCAGTCTGATCAGAGTCTTTGCTGTGTGAACAATGGGTACCTAAGGACCCAAGCTTTTGTCATGCAGACAGCAAAGACGCTGATCAGACTGGGCAGATGCCCAGGCTGATCTGAGTCTTCACTGGATGCACATGCCATTTTGTAGGTTTTGTCATGCGCTGGCTCATATTAGTAGTTAACAAGGAAACACATTCACCAAATTTGCATCAAATTTACTTTGTCTGAAGTAGGTACTTTAAGATATCAGTGTTTTAAGTAACAAATATAGCAGGAGGCATCATATATATCTACTATATTTGATATGTTGAATTTATTTTACCCACTATATTTACCCTGAATATTGGGATGGACAGATCTGTACTCAGATTAAATGCCACAGAACATGACTTGTTCAGTGGTTTTAGACATCTCAGCAGGAAGTAAAATTGACATGTTCAAACTGTAGCAAAAGTATGAAAAGGAGTTAATGTGTCCCAGTAAGCTGGGTATCTAGGGTAAAAACAGGAATAAGGAATTTAATTTGTGGGTCATTTTGTATATTTCAGGCGTGAAGGTGATATAGATTTTCTGAACACACTAGTAAAGGAGATAAATGATGAGGTAGGTTTAGTTGTGAAAGTGGTATGTATTTTCTAAACATATTCGAGAAAGATTATAGCTCGAGACAAGGTGCTTTTTCCATAAAAAAAGGATTAATAGTTTTCTTATTTCTTCATGAAAACATGTTGTGGATACTTAATAGAAGTGCATTGTTGAGGCACTTATACTGAGTACCTATAACACATGTTTTTTGTGGAGAAATAAGAAAATAATATGTGGATACCCCTCTTATCTGAAGCTATGAAAGACTTCTGGAGACAATTGATAAGGCAGATTTACTCATGAAGGAGATCAATTTTTTTAACACACAAGTAAAAGGAAAATATTGATGAAGTAAGTTTAAGGCACCTTTACACTATCACGAATTGAGGTAACATACCTTAAATGAATAGCAAAAATTTGACAAAGCTCAAATACGCACAAATACGCACAAAAACCTGACGTATGTGTTCATTGGGGTTCAACAAAACGAACTGAAAACGAATTTGAAACGACACCAGAATGAGTTTGTAACATACAAGTAACTACATATTAACGGTCCATAGCAAATGTGAAAGGAATATCAACAAATGTCAATGATCTTTCTGCATGTGCCCTGTGTATAGTGTGCATATTCGAACTGATCACGTGAGGTACAAGTATAAACCATTTGCTTCACTTCAACAGATTGTCTTCTATCCTCTTTATATCGGTATGCAATGCAATCTCACTTTGGATGCAATCGTGCTGTGGCACTGCCAGAATATACTAACGCCATAGTCTCACTGCACACTCCATATATATCTTAACTCTTTGAGCTACTAACCAGAACTGTCAAAGTGGCACTGAAACATGTTTTTATCGCACCTGCTTGTAGCAGGGTGCGATATAGGCGTCCGATTTTCCGTCCGTCCGTCCGTCAACATTTATGTCGACGTTCGACATTTATGTCAAACTTAGTATTCTAATCAACTACAAGACTAAACAACCATCAAACCTTGCATGAAACATCTCCCTGACCTCCTGACTTTGCAACATAGGCGTCCGCTTTTCCGTATGTCTGTCCATTCGTCCGTCCGTCTGTCAACATTTATGTCGAAGTTCGACATTTATGTCAAAGTTAGTATTTTAATCAACTACAAGACTAAACAACCATCAAACCTTGCATGAAACATCTCCCTGACCTCCCGACTTTGCGACATAGGTGCCAACTTTTCCATTCGTCTGTCTGTTCGTCTGTCCGTCTGTCCATCTCTTAACAGTTCTGTTATGTCGAAGTTCGACATTTATGTCAAAGTTAGTATTCTAATCAACTACAAGACCAAACAACCATCAAACCCTTGTATGAAATATCTCCCTGACCTCCTGACTTTGCGACATAAGTGCCCGCTTTTCCATTCGTCTGTCCGTTCGTCCGTCTCTCTTAACAGTTCTGTTATGTCGAAGTTCGACATTTACGAGGGATGTTCGAAATGAATTGCTTATTTCTATCTGGAGACTTCAAATTTCAAGTTAGCCCAAAAGTACTCATTTCATACCCTCGAAGTACTCCCCGTGGCTAGAAATGCAAAGTTTCAGCCAATGTATCCACTTCTCGAAGGAGTCACGGTACGCTGATTTGGGCACAGTAATAAGGTACTGATAAATGGCAGATCCAAGTGCCTGTCGGGACTGGTATTTCCGCCCAGCAAGGAATGCTTTCAATTTCGGAAACAAAAAGAAATCACATGGGGCAAGGTCTGGAGAATACGGGGGGTGAGGCAAAGCAGTTACTTTTCCTTTCTTCAAAAACGCCGTAACTATTGCGGAGGTATGAGCTGGGGCATTGTCATGTAGAAGACGGACATGTTTAAAACCAGTGGCAGGGCGTCGTTTCTGATAATACTTTTTCAGTTTCTTCAGTACTACGTCTTGTAGTACTTTCCGGTGATGTTTTTGCCCTTTTTCACTGGCACTTTTATTGCGACTCCTTCACCAGAGAAGAAGATTGCATACAAAACCTTCTTTGTACTCAAAGAACGTTTGGCAATTATTGGGCATTTGCTGTGTTTAGTGGCATCTTATTGCTAACCTTTCTGACGGGCTCAAAATAATGGACCCTTGTTTCAACACCTGTGACGACATTCGAAAACTGCTTTTTATCATATTTCGGAAACATTTGAAGCAGCTTTTTGGCCACTTTAACCCGTTGCCTCTTTTGCTCGTCAGTCAACAGATGTGGCACCCATCTAGCAGAAATCTTTCTGACTTTCAAATGCTTCTTCAAAATAAGGTGAACCGTTGATAGTGATATGCCTACCTTTCGTGCAATATCACGAATTGTAAATCTGGCATCTCCTTCAATGATTTCCTTTATTTTGGAAACGATTTCTTTACGAGATGCAGATTTTGGCCTACCTGATTTCGGTGCATTTTTGATGGACTCTACACCAGACTCAAATTTCTTTTTCCACCGCCGAACTGTGTCATAAGATACACAAGAAGGTCCAAAAGCAGTAGAAATTTCAGTCATCAGCTTCTTCAAAGAACAACCAAGTTTTGAGCGAGCTTTGATGTAAGCCCGTATTTCATCTTTTTTGTCGACGCTTCTACCAACAATTTTTACTGCAGTGGTCAATGACTGCGTGTATTCAAATGGCAAATTTTATGTCTTACACTTAGTCTAATATGTACATTTATACACCATTGTGTAGATATTGAATAGCCCTATACAGGTATGTATTGGTTTTTATCGTGCCCCACAAGGATATCGAGCTAGAGGACAATAAGCAATTCATTTCGAACATCCCTCGTACGTCGAAGTTAGTATTCCAATCAACTACAATTCTACAACCATCATACCTTGCATGACACATCTCCCTGACCTCCTGACTTGGCAGATATGTTGACCCAGTGACCTTGACCTATATTTTGCGCTCCTTTGACTTTGACACAATTTACGTTGACATTCCAGATCTTCTCAACTATAAGGTGTACAACTACCAAACCTTGCATAGTGCTTCTCCTAGATGTACAGACTTGGCAGGTACCTTGGCCCGGTGACTTGACCTATATTTTGCACTCCAGTGACTTTGACATATTTTGCGTCGATGTTCGATATCTCCTCAACTATAAGGCCTACAATCATCAAACCTTGCAAAGTGCTTCTCCTCAATGTACTGACTTAGCAGATACCTTGACCTGGTGACCTTGACCTATATTTTGGCTGCAGTGACTTTGACATAATTTACGTCAACATTCCAGATCTCCTCAAGTGTAAGACCTCTAGCCACCAAACCTTGCATAGTGCTTCTCCTATATGTACTGACTTGGCAGGTATCTTGACCCGATGACCTTGACCTATATTTCGTGCTCCAGTGCCTTTTATACATTTTACATCAACGTTCAATATCTCCTCAACTATAAGGCCTACAACCATCAAACCTTGCATAGTGCTTCTCCTCAATGTACGGACTCTGCAGGTACCTTGACTGGGTGACCTTGGCCTATATTTCACGCTCCATTGACTTTTACACCATTTACGTCACCCTTCCATATGTCCTCAACTGTAAGGCCTTCAACCACCAAACCTTATATAGCACTTCTTCTCAATGTACTGACTCGACAGGTACCTTGACCTGGTGACCTTGACCTATATTGTGCACTCCAGTGACTTTGACACATTTTATATTGATGTTCGGTATCTCCTCATAAGACCTACAACCACTAAACCTTGCATAGTGCTTCACCTCATTGCACTGGCTTGGCAGGTACCTTGACCAAGTGACCTTGACCTATATTTGACACATTTTACGTTGATATTTGATAACTCCTCAACTATAAGACAACCACCATACCTTGCATTGTGCTTCTCCTTGATGTACTGAATTAGCAGGTACCTTGACCCGTGACCTTGACCTATATTTCATGCTCCAGTGACTTTTACACATTTTACGTCAACGTTACATTATCATTGGGCTGTATGATACAAAAAGTCAGTGCTGAAGATATAGCCATTAGAGGGAATGGGACTGGCCTGGAATATATGTGCCCCACCAGGCACTTTGTCTACATTTTTTTCAACCCAGTTTTCCAAGTAAGCACTGCTAAGAATGAAATAAACTTATTTAATAACCACGTTCTGATTGTGGCTCCTGTGACTTTTGCGCCAGCAGGTGTGATGACGCCTTCCGCGGAATTCTTGTTATATACACCAGTGGGTAGGTCAACAAGCCTATGCACAAAAACACAAGTAGAACACTACTGATACAGTACTCATAAGTTAAAGCACGCCAAGCACGGAACTCAATCTTTTGGAAGTCGCGGCACAATGGTAATGATAGGTTGATACATTGTAATCAGTATGTCATGTTTTTTTTAAGGGGATCAGTTCCTATTAAGAACGTTGAAAAAATGCTGTTAATTCCTTACTAATATGTACTAATACATGAGAAGTTTGTTAAGAAGTGACCACAATTTGGTCGGACGAATGCCACGGTAGAGGTAATGAACAGTTGTCTTACTGAGGGCGAACAAACAGTTTGAATTGCGTTCATCTGGCTGCTCGTTGGCATATGTCGAAACATTTTTGACGTACTGGGGAAACAACATACGCGAACGTACTTCAGCAAACTTAAGACAAAACGATGAGCTTAAGAACATCAGCGTATGCCAACAAATGCCAAAATATATCCGTATGCTTGCATACACTTGGCCAATTTGTTATAGCGTAAATGCACCTTTACATGGGACAGCATTCTACATTTTCTGACCACACTAATGAGGGAGAGAGATAACACACACACACATATGCACACCCGTACACACACTGCCTGGGGAGTATTGTTTTCCTTTAAGAATAGCCACTTTAATATGAAAGCAGGCAAAATGTAGTACATACAGATCATGATGATCTCCCTTGGAAATATATCTCTTTACCATAAAGACATTATTTTGCAGGTCATACGCAGTGCTGCCAGTGCCTGCACTTCAACAGTTTCAACAACTTTCTAGTGGCACTAATGAAGATAAAATTTAGGAATATGTATATCTTGCACAATAACTTTGGTGTTGTACCTCTATTTTGTATAAAATAGAGGAAGAAAACATGGTTAGGAAATTGATGAGTGAAGATCTGGGCCCCGTTGTTCAAAGCGTCGTTAGCTTAACGAGCTCGTTAAGGGTCATTTCGTTAACTGTCTTAGTGGATTCAATATACAATTTTCTGATATTTTTTGCTGAAAAAATGTGAGTAGCTTTTGCACTGCAAAAGCTACTCACATTTTTTCAGCAAAAAATTTCAGCATATTTGCGTATCACTCGATGTAAATTTTAACGAATCGTTAACTAACGACATCGTTAGCTTTGAACAACTGGGCCCTGATCTTTATTCTTCATATGCTTGTAAACATACTACAGACATATAAGCTAACATGTGATTTATCAAATTGTATAGACCTTTTTAAACACTACGTCACACAATAAACATCATTTGAAACCTCTGTCTTTAACGCAGAGTACGTTCTAGTCTTGTTCCTATTGGATGGCAGAAAGTTGTTATTTACGTTTACCGGACAGTTTAAATGCAGATGTTTATTCAGAAAAATTAAGCAGTTTTATTTGTCAAAAGTTTCTTTTCAAAAGAGAATCTCATTGAGTGATCATTTAAATATCAGAACAAGAAATATTAATATATATTTTGACTATATAGTAGCTAAAACTAGGCATAAAAATGGTTGCTATAAGGCAATATTATGGTTGCGCGTGTGCCGATATTGGAAAAATATCATTGAAACAGTTGTATTTGTCTTAGGAAAAACAGTCAGATTGCTTCTTAAAGCTGTATTTCAAAACGCTAGATAAAATTTACAATTAAATATTAACCAGAAGTCATTTATTTTACAAGTAAAATTTGGCTTGAATCCATTGGTATCAATGGAACCGGAAATGTTTTTGCCATCCACAATTTTTAGTCACGTGGCATAACATTGTAATCACATGGTCAGTAGCCCGGATAAAAACAATATTAAAATGGTCTTTATGGCAAAGCTCCAGATAAGAGGAGTATCCAGATTTATTTTCTCGTTTCTCCATGAAAACATGTCATGGGTTCTCATTGTAATTGTCTCAACAAAGTGTTTCTAATGAGTACCCACAGCATATGTTTTCGTAGAAGAAATACAGTATTTGCTCCTATAAGTGCACAGTCAAGCAATTTAGTAGTCTTTTTATTAAAGCCGGTGTACTTATATCTACTTCTTTATAAAACATATGTTGTAGGAACTCATTTTTAAAACCAGTACGCACAACATACATGTATGCTCTTGTAAAGAAAATCAGAAAATAATATAGCATAAGCATCATTAACCCTTGTCCTGCTGAACCCGGATATACCCTGCCTTTGCAAACAGTGTAGATCCAGATCAGTTGGCTTCTGAAGAAGCCAACTGATCTGGATCTGCACTGTTTGCCATTAAGTATGTCAATTTATATCTACAACCTTGATCAAGTAATCTGATTGGCTGAAAAATTAGAAATGTGCGTGGCTTCTTAATTTATTCAGCAGGACAAGGATTAAATAAGCTCCTCATGAAGTCCTCTGCTGATCTTTCTTTAAAGTGTGCCCTTATTAGGTGGATATTTTTCTACAAGTTTGAACAGTAATTCTGAAAAATCTAAATGCACAGTGTGGTAATTAGGTTGAATACGGTAAGTAAACAAATCCTTACTTTTTGTTGAAAAAAAGCACCGTATCTTCTGCTATGGTATGAGGTACTCATTTCAGCAAAAGTCATTTTTCCTTTGTCTCCTTTCAGACTATAGTATGCCTGTTGACTGGTGGAGAGGACAAAGGTCCTGGATTTGTTATGATCACTGGCCCTGAGGATGTAGTGAAAGAACTTGGACCAAAGTAAATATGCTCTCTAGGGATTGTATAACTGTGCTGTTGTGGAATAAATAACCTTATTTGTGAATAGCAAAGATCAAAATGAACTGTAAATCTGTACAGACTGGTTATGGTTTTTGCTGTCTGTTGTAATTTCATATGGTTCATATATTGTTATAGAAAGAAGGAAACTCTCAGGCATACTTCCAGTGTAAGCTCTAGCATTCACCATTTGCTAACAGTAATGGTCTCTCTTCCCCTCTCCTCCCCTCCCCCATCTGGTCATATACACCACAGAAGACCATGTATGTGATGGATGAGTGATTTTTAAAAAAACTGTTGTTTTAATAGCAGAGCTCTAGATAAGGTGATTTTTGCATTGATAGTTTTCTTCTTTCTTCATGAAAACATGTTGAGGCCAGGGTATTTTGTAGAAGTATAGAGGAACTCAAATGAGTACCTCAACACATATGTTCATGGAAAAATAAGAAAAGTATTTACCTCTTATCTAGATTTATCTCTTATTTAGACCTATGAACAGTATTTTAGTTACCTCAAAAATGTGAAAGATGGGATACAGACCCAGGATATCACAAACGAAAATTTATAGCATTAATTGCCCAGACATGCAGGTGCTTCCATGTATGCAAAATAAATAGAGGGTTTGACATCACTTTCTGACTTAGTCACCTACTTTTAAGCAGCCAAAGTCATATCTTCCTATAAGGAATGTCTTATTTTTTTATTTTTGTTTTTTAAATTACCTAAACACCAGTCACAAAGCAGCAGATGACATTCTAAAATATTTTTTTTTGTGAAAAAGTGAGGGTGAATTGTCAGACTCACATGAAATGTCAAGCCTTATGTTTTTTAGTTGGAAATGAAAGAAGCTTGACTGATTGAGTGTCAGAAAATAATCTAGTCTGCCTGTTAAATGCAGTGTAGTCAGATTTAACATAGCTGTATCAAGGCACCAAAGGCACATAGAAATGATGCCTCCTGCTGAATGTTTAAAGGGGCATTGATACACCATGGCCCAGTAGTTGAAAGCATCATTAGCTTAACGAACTTGTTAGTGTCAAAATATTGTTCTAGTAAGTACAATATCTAATTCAGTTATTTTTGCTGAAAAAATGTAGCTTTTGCAAATGCAAAAGCTACTCACATTTTTTTTCAGCAAAAATATTAGCATATATGCCATATTTAATGATTAAAGTTTTAACAATTCGTTAACAAACAACATCGTTAGTTTTGAACAACTGGGCCCTGGAGATTTCGTACCATTTATCAAAGGGAGACAACTTTTGTAGACTGGAATTTAGTTCATTGAGGGAATGAATTTTTCTTTTAAGGGTACCCTCCATTCTTTTCTTGAAGAGTAGCTCCATGGAGAAGGATAGTTCATATTTTCTTATCACAGTTATTTCCCTTTAAGGGTGTCCTTTCCCCTAAAATGTCCACAACATATAGTTTGGGAGGTAATTAGCTCAAAGATTTTATCCATTATGACATTCTGTTTGAGAAGAATATCAATGAAACCAACACTCCAATTTTCATTCTTTTATTTGTTCTTGTTTCCAAGCGCAAACTTGATAGATTTTATTTGACTTCACTGCAGTTGATGTTCAGTGTTATATGGCAACCATAAAAAGTTTCCCCATACTTCAATAAACTACTTTTTTTCTCTTTTTGTTTTGTCATTTTTCTTGGAATCACTGGGACCATTCTGGTATTTTGAAATATCAAGTTACTCTTAGCTTTATAACTATTGGGATGGATAGGCCTTTGCAAACAGTATAGTCCCAGATCAGATGCCGCTGTCTGCAGTATGATCTGGGTCTCCAATGTTTTGTCATACATACAGCAATATTTTAGACACTTCATGAGGTAGTAGAATAAACTATTTCAAATTTTAGGTAAAGTATGGTAAGTAGATAAGGTGTCCTAATACTTAGGGTAAATAAAGTAGGCTTGTGCAAGGCGGCATATGCAACCTGGTAAATTACATTGCTGTCATATAAAAAGACTCAGTGAAACCCAGACACCGATTTTTATTCTTTTGTGTTCTTTCTTTCCAAGGGCAACTTTTATAGGTTGTATTTGTTTCAGAGTGATGGAGTTACTAGAAGGAAAAGGTGGTTTCAGTAAAGGAAGATTTCAGGGCAAAGCCAACAAGCTGAGTAACAGAGGAAAGGCAGAACAGCTGGTCATAGAACATGTTAACAACAGTCTCAAAACAGAGTCTTGATGTTACAAATGACATAGCTAGTGAAAGAACATACAATTGACTCTCAATATCTCAAACACTAAACCCAAACTACTGCTTAATTCAAACTAAATAAATGGCAATATTGGTATTGCTATTGTACTCCTTATATTTCAGCTACTATAATTTCAAGATTCTGTTATCTCAGACCGAAAATTGTTTCATGGTGTTTGAGATAACAGGAATTGACTGTATTTAATACAGAAATCTCAGACTTGAATAAAGGAGACTGGATTTACTTGGTAAATCGCTGCCATTTTTTATACTGGAGATAACTTTTGTGATTTCTTACTTGTTCTGCTGAAGATGAAGTCCTTTCAGAAAAAGAGTCTGCTTTAAAAGGAAAATTATTTCCTTTTAGAGTAGACCACTTTTCAGAAGAGATGCAAATGCGAAACAGTTTTGAAAGAGTTTTGCACTCCCCCTCCACCTGTAAAAGTGTCAAATTACCCCCCCCCCCCCCCCCCCCCCCCCCCCCACTGTAAAAGTGTCAAATTCTCTTAAGCTAGAATCAACCTTGTCATAGCAATACAAAAGAGATAGTAGATGAGAGCAAAGCAAAAATAGAGCAGGATGAGGAAAAAGCAAATGAAAATGCAGAAACAGAAGAAATATAAACAGGCACCCTTCCTTACCTGTTGCAAGTACAGCAGGCTTTTACTACTAGGGTAAATGTCCTAAAATTTCGAATACCTAAGTGTCTGACAAAATTACATATGCAAACAGTGCAGACCCAGATCAGACTGCTCCTTCAGGAGCAGTCTGATCTGGGCTACACTGTTTGCCATTCCAATAAGTATTTTAAGAAATTACTGCATAAAAAGCAAAATTTAGGTAAAAAAAGTATGGAATAAAGTGTTCAAAATTTTAGGATGTTTACCATATCCAATGACACACAGAGTTTAGGCGTATGGTAAGGAATTAAGGTGTTCCAATATTTAGGGTAAATGCAGTATTGTTTACAGGTTAAACAGCACTGACCCAGATCAGCAAGGTATGCACACACTGATCTGACTTGACAGATGCATCATTTAACGCTTAGGATGCTGGGTAAAATTTTCAACAGATGAAATTTTGAAATATTTTATTTATTTTTCCCAAAAAACAGACTTTGACATTTCATGAGGAGACAGTTGCACAATACATCAAATCCTGCTTTCTGGGAAAAAGAAGAAAAATATAATCAATTTGTCATCTGCTGAATCTGCCCAGAAATTGGTAAAGGTAAATTTCCTTGTCATATGTGGTATGTAAGTAAGCATTTTTGGACATGTCCTTTGATAGACAGATGGAAAATGAGCACCAACAACTAAAAGAGTATGGTTATTGTTCTAAATTTTCGAACACTATTGTTTCGGAAAAACGGTGTAAGTAAACAGTGCAGACCTAGAGAGCAGTCTAATCAGAGTCTACACTGTTTACCATTCCGTTAAGTATTTTAAGAAACAACTTCATAAAAAGCAAAACTTAGGCCAAAATAGTATGGAATACAGTATTCAAAATTTTAGGATGTTTACCGTATCTCTCATATGAAATGTGCAGGCAATGAATTCATACAGTCTGGTCATCGCCTGCACATTTTGTATAGCTTATTTACTTAGTGATTAGTGTGTGGGAAAAGAATCAGCAGATGAAAAATACAAGTGAAAATACCCAGGAAATCCCACATTCACCAAAGGAAATCCCACATTCACCAAGCACAAACCTCAGGAGGCACCAAAAGAGGGAGAGATGAGGAAGAAATAAGGAAGGTATAAATGCCACATATGAACTGCAACAGAGTAACCACCTTGGAATAGTCAGTTATACTGATGCAAACCTCACCCTTAACTTTTGTCCTGCTGAATAAATTAAGATGCCACTCTCACTTCTAATTTTCAGCCAATCAGATTATTGATCCAGATTGTTGATATAAATTCACATACTTAACGTCAAACAGTGCAGATTCAGATCAGTTGGCTTCTGAAGAAGCCAACTGATCTGGATCTGTACTGTTTGCAAAGGCAGGGTATATCCGGGTTCAACAGGACAAGGGTTAATTCTGATGCAGCTCCAAACTACAAATATAAGTTCAGTCTGCACAGGGGTCCTCTACTACATCTGTGAAACATCACAGTGAAACAATATACACCACAACCTTTTTATAACACTATTGTTGGGGTCCATAGCATAAACCGTGTTAGTTAAACAACCGTGTTATATCCAAACAAAAATGTATAGATTATATTGAAAAATGACCATTTATGGTCATTTTTCAATATAATCTATACATTTTTGGAATCCATCTTTGAACCGTGTTATATCCAAAACCGTGTTATAACAAACTGTGTTATAAAGAGGTTAATGTGTATAATCAAAACTATGATGAAACAAAAGCGAAAGGTTCAATGGTGATCTGAAGCCAGAACATGGGAAGACCACAAACAGAACCATGATGACGCCAACAATCTGAAAATCCTAGGAGCAATTGCTCCTGGGAAGTCTGATGGAAAAAAAGTTTACACACATACAAAAATTTTTACGGAAAAGACGAAAACTATATACCCCTATATACTTCTTATGCCAGGGGTATAAAAATTTTCTTTGTTTATGTTGAGGTTTTACTGCCCAGTCAACCAAATGGGGTCATGTCGAGCGCGGTCAGTTTACCTAGCCACACGTTTAATGAGCAGGCTTAGTCTTCTAAGCGGTTAATCAGTATTGTACACATTCTTTCGCCAGAAACTGACAACTGCCCTTCTTGAATCAGCGGAAGGGAGAGAATGACCGTAGAAAATATTTCATGATCAATCTCCACAAAAGAATGTTGCCAACCTCGGCGGGGGTTGAACCCGCGTCCTCCTGGTCTCCAGTAGATTTTTACAGCCACTACAGTGAAGTCAAGTAAAAGCTATTAAGGTACACTTTGGTATAAAGAAAACATAAAAAGAATGAAATATCTGAGTTTTGAGACTCTTCATATGACAGCAGTTTACATAAAACATCAAGCCTGATTCTTCTCATAAAATCAAAGCACTGAGAGTGCTAATGTGGGGGGTTGCCTGAAATTCTGTATGCCCTAGAACTGAGACACATTTTAGTCCTTTATAGGTGGAAAAGGTCCTTTTCGGTGTTTAGTATGAGGTTACTTTTTACCCAACACTGCAGATTGTTGCATGTGTTACTGGAGTAATTCATATTCACCAATATTGTACTCAATATGATTAAAATCTGTTTCTTCAGAAGTTTGAAGTTTTCTTTGGTTTTGTTTCTTTATTCCTGTTTATAAGCATCAGGGCCCAGTTGTTCAAAGCAAACGATGTCGTTAGTTAATGATTCGTTAAAATTTACTTCGAGTGATACGCAAATATTCTGAAATTTTTTGCTGAAAAAATGTGAGCAGCTTTTGCACTGCAAAAGCTGCTCACATTTTTTCAGCAAAAAATATCAGAATATTGTATATTGAATCTGCTAAACCAGTTAACGAAATGACCCTTAACAAGCTCGTTAAGCTAACGATGCTTTGAACAACTGAATCCTGAGTGTATAAGACTAATATGAATCTAGATTATAGCATTATCAGTGTAAGCAGAGAGATATTTGGTAGCCAGTTATAGGTTGGTAGTAATAGTAAAACGGTTTGTCGAAATGTGGTATGTTAAATCTGGTGGAGGTTTGGCAACTGCCCCCAAAAATAAAGTGTTTCAGAATGCTGTCTACTGGTGAGTGGCACTAGAAGGTGTTAATCTGAGCAGTTTTGCTTTTCTTCTAATATACAGTAACATCCTTTTTTGCATGACAATACATGTATTTCTATGGGTTAGGGTTATAGGATATGCTTTTTTATTATGCTCCTTCCAGTCTACCTCCTTTTTCAGGCTATAATGTTATTGTGTGTGTGGGAAGGCCACACAAAGTTGTTCCATACTGTCTTTAAGAATATTGTTGAGGTCACACAAAAATATCGGAAAATCGAATTCTGTTTAAAGTGTTGCCGGGAGTGTGTGAGGGATATTGCACTGTACATGATCGCACATGAACAAGTTCAATCAAGCAAAGTCTGTTATTAAAGGGAAACTGGCCCCAAAGTTATAACACTTTTTTCATGCTCAACTCAGCTGAGCATGAATTTTTTCATGCTAATAAATCACAGATTAGTAACAATTGCAAATTTTTTAATTCTTGCTAAACATAGCTGAGTATGAAAAAAAATTTTATAATCTCGGGGCCTAGTGTACTTTCATTGAATACATCTCTGTCAAAATAGATTTTGCTCTCACTTCTGAAGAGGGATCTACTGTAAAAGGATAGAATTTCCCTTTGAGAGCAAGTCTCTCTTTTAGAGTAGAACCCCTTTTAGAAGGGGTTCAGTGTGCATGTAAGCAAGCAAAAAGTTACAAAAGTTATCACCCTCATAAAACAATGGCAGAGTCTCTGCCAAGGGATCCAGTCCCTTTAAAACTTTAACCATGTGCCTTTGATTGATTGTGTTGGGGTTTAATGATATGCCAACCCTTGTGGGTCATTTTGTATCATCTCCCAGAGACAGGGAAAAAAGAGATAGAAGGGATAGTAGAGGAGATGAAAGAGAAGGACACGAAAGAAAGGAACAGGAATGAAAGTGAAAAAAAAGAAGAAATAGAAACATTCCCCCTCTACCCTTACCTGCTACAAGGCCTTGCCCAACTGTAAGCCACTATCAGTTGGACCCCCCAGTGACGCAAGATACACAACACCTTTGCTACACATGACCACCCCCTAACCATGTGCCTTACTTTCAAACAAATGTACTCTGAGATTATTTAAGCTCACAACAGGGCCCAGTTGTTCAAAGCGTCGTTAGCTTAACGAGCGCGTTATGGGTAATTTCGTTAGCTGTTTTAGCCGATTCAATATGCAATATTATGATATTTTTTGCTGTAAAAATGTGAGTAGCTTTACTCACATTTTTTCAGCAAAAAATTTCAGCATATTTGTGTATCACTTGATATAAATTTTAACGAATCATTTACTAACGACATCGTTAGCTTTGAACAACTGGGCCCAGGCCATTAAGAAATCATAGGTAGTGTTGTTATGTATGTTTGTTTGTGTTGATCTTTTACAGTCAGTGGGTCATGTCGAGGGCAGTCAGTTTACCTAACCACACTTTTACTGGGCAGGCTTTAGTCCTCTAAGCAGAAATTGACAACTGCCCTTCTTGAATCAGTGGAACGGACAGAATGACTGTACAAAATATTTACTGATCGATCGCCACGAGAATGATGCTGACCCGGTATGGGTTGAACAATCTCATCACCATTTAGACGTGCACCCAACTGAGCCACCAAGGCAGACAGTGTTGTTTTGTAGTGTCTAAAATAGAATACCGTATTCGACCTAATTACCGCACATACCCCTATAAGCGCACAGTCAAGAAATTCCGTAGTCTTCAGATTACAACCAGTGTACAAGTCGATGCAATTCAAATGAGTACCCACAACATATGCCTTTGTAAAGAAAGTCAGAAAAAATTGCATAGTCATCATTAAATAAGTCCTTTTCTGATCTTTTTTATTGTGTATCCTTAGTAGATAGATACATATTTGACCACAAATGAGTGTGTCCTGTAAGTTTGAAAAACCTAAGTGCACAGTGCGGTAATTAGGTCGAATACGGTAATGCTGGTGGAGATGTGTGGGATAAGTAGAATGGGATCATTGAGGGATACATTATGTTATCGCTCAAATATGAATAGGCTAAACCAAACCGACTCTGTTTGTTTGAGTTGCAGTTTTACAGCCTAGTCAATCCATTAGGGTCATGTCAAGTGCAGTCAGTTTACCTAACCACACTTTTCCTAGACAAGCTTAGTCCTCTAAGTGTTAACCAGTACTTGTGCACATTCTTTTGCCAGAAACTGACAACTGCCCTTTTTGAATCGGCGGAAGGGAGAGAATGACCGTAAAAAATATCTCGTGATAAATCTCCATGAAAGAATGTTGCCGGATCCGGTGGGGATCAAACCAACCACCTCCTGATCACCAGTAGGATGTGCATCCAACTGAGCCATCAAGGGTGGCTCCAACCAAGGGACACACTTGATAGATTTTCTGCCAGGCAACCTGTGATTTCCTCTTTGCTTTCTCGCACACATAGCCCCTTCTGAAAAGCGGTTTACTCTAACAGGAAAAAATTTGCTCCCTGTGGGAGCAAATTCTTTCCTTTCAATGTAAATCCCTTTTCAAAAGGAAGGCAAAACAATTTGATAGATTTATTGTCTCTTCTAAATATGTGTCCACTACTCTTAAACTGATTCTTAAAACATTGTTTATATTCCTTACATCTAAAGGGCTACCTTTCTCGGATTGTTAAAAGAAAATGCAACCAAACTTAGTTAAAATATTTTTTAGAATATTATTAAATCATACATAAACAAACCATAACTCTAGATAAGACACTTTTTTCCACTGAAAATGCATTGATATTTTTCTTATTTGTCTACAAAAACATATGTTGTGGGTACTCATAAGAAGTGTCACAACTTGTCAAATTCCTAATGAGTACCATAACATAAAAATTCGTGCAGAAATAAAAAAGAAAATCTTATCTGCATACCTATGCTATCTAGAGCTGTTATAAAACTTAACCTTTACCACTGGGATAATTCAGCGTACGACAAATTGGTGATATTTTCCTTTTTTTCCCCAGAAAACAGGATTTGACATTTCATGCAAATTGTCTCCATTGGAGATAATTTGCATGTAATGTCAAATCTTGTTTTCTGGGGAAAAATAAGAGAATATTTCAAAATGTTGTCTGCTGAAAATTTTACCAGAGTGCTAAGAGTTAAGAACTACCAAGGCAGACTATAAAGGAAATTTATTAATCCAGTTAGCTCTATTTGCAGCTTGTAAACTTCACAGTTCCTTCATGAGATAGCTTCATGGAACCATTGTAACCAGTAGTGGAAAAATCAAGGTCATCAACTCAAAACCTGAAAATACAAGAGAGAGGCAGATTCAGGATGATTTCTGAAGGGGCTTGATTTGATCAACTTATCGTACTTAATCTATGTATTTGGACAGACAGTCCTGAACAAAGAATGTAGGCCCAGATCAGACACCCCAGAATGCGACATCTGATCATGGTCTACACTGTTTGCCACTCACCCATCAGTTTTACACACATTCACAGGTAGTAAATTGACTTGTTGAAGAGAAGTATAAGATAATTTAGGGTTTGTTTGTGTTGAGGTTTTATGGCCCAGTCAACCCAATGGGGTCATGTCGAGCGCAGTCAGTTTACCTAACCACAAGTTCACTGGGCAGGCTTATTCCTCTAAGCAGTTAACCAGTATTGTGCACATTCTTTCACCAGAAACTGACAACTGCCCTTCTTGAATCAGCGGAAGGGAGAGAATGACCGTAGAAAATATTTCATGATCAATCTCTACGAAAGAATGTTGCCGACCTTGGCGGGGGTTGAACCTGCAACCTCCTGGTCTCCAGCTGGATGGCGCATCCAAGTGAGCCACCGAGGCTGGCAGTAAATACGGTATCCCGTGTAATTTATTGCATGACATTTCATGCAAATTGTTAAACTTAATCAAAAAATTAGAGTCAAAGAAGGGTTAGACTGAATGCTCACGAATCCCCTCTGAAGCTGCCCCTTCAATATTTGATAAATAACAATAACAACTAGAAATGTCCAAAGGACCAGATGCCAGTGCCTGAAAACCTTAAATGCAAATTGCTAATGCCGGACGCAGACGGAGACGGATGGATGGACAGGGGTAACACAATATGCCCTTTCCACTATTCTTCAAGAGGCGGGGGCATTAAAATACAACTGGGCGGCACCTGAAGAAAATGTGTCTTCATGGCATTTATAAACTGTAGATATCTAGATCAACCAGCTTAACGACACCATGTGATAAGGGCTTTGTTTGTTTGAGTCAGTCCATTAGGGCTATGTTGAGGATGGTCAGTTAACCTCCTCACAGTATTCTTGGGCTTAGTCCTATAGGTGGAAGGTTGCTTTGGAGTTTAAAGGTCCAGTCAATACTATTAATGTCATGTCTAGTTGGTCAGTTTACCGAGCCATACTTTTCCTGGGCAGGCTTCACCTCAAAGCAGTTAACCAGTACGTGTGCACATACTTTCGTCAGGAACTTACAAGTGCCTTTCTTGAATCAGCGGAATGGGAAGAACGACCGTAGAATTTTCTCATATTCTTGTTTAACTCTTGGTAAACTTTTCAGCAGATGATATTTAGAAATATTTTTCTTACTTTTCCCAGAAAATAGGATTAGACATTGCATGCAAATTGTTTACTAGCAGAAGATAGGATTTGACATTCCATGCAAATTGTCGCTTGACAGACAATAGGATTTAAAGTTTCATGCAAATTTTCTCCTAACAGGAAATAGGATTTGACATTTCATGCAAATTGTCTCCTAACAGAAGATATGTTATAGATAAACCATGGTTATTGTCCAGGTTTTGGGTATACTGTAAATTATACCATAGTTTTGGTGACCTTTCACTGTCTGACCCCAAACGAGGCGGAGCCGAGTTTCGGTCAGACAGTGAAAGGTCACCAAATTATGATATAATTTACAGTATTCCCAAAACCGAGACAATAACATGGTTTATCTGTTTTAACCAATGTATGAGACTGTTTTTTTTTTTCCGTACAAAAACTATACTTTTATTTATTTAATATATATTTTTCTACTTTTTAACTTTTATTTCTCTTTTTTTTTTTAATTTTATGGTAATTTGTTTGATTTGGGCTTAACGTCGCTTTCAACCTTTTTCAGTCATATCGCGACGGTGTCTGGATGTGGCAGGGAGCTCAATGCTCACTTTTAGAGTGCTGCCTCACTGAAATATCACGCCCCAGACACTTTGACATGATATTCCACCCAGTCACATTATACTGACACTGAGCTGACCAGTTCTAGCTCTATTTTCTTAATGCTGAGCGCCAAGCGAAAGAGCAGCTAGTACCATTTTTAAAGTCTTTGGTATGACCCGGCCGGGGATCGAACCCACAACCTCCCGGTCACAAAGCGGACGCTCTACCACTGAGCCACTGTGCCGGTAAATTAATTTTATGGTAAAGTGGTAACAGGCAGTCTGATGTAATGCTGGACCTACTGACCTTGTGTACTAACAAGAATTCCGCGGAAGGCGTCATCGCACCTGCTGGGGCAAAAGTCACAGGAGCCACAATCAGAACGTGGTTATTAAATAAGTTTATTTCATTCTTAGCAGTGCTTACTTGGAAAACTGGGTTGAAAAAAAATGTAGACAAAGTGCCTAGTGGGGCACATATATTCCATGCCAGTCCCATTCCCTCTAATGGCTATATCTTCAGCACTGACTTTTCGTATCATACAGCCCAATGATAATGGAACGTTGACGTAAAATGTGTAAAAGTCACTGGAGCATGAAATATAGGTCAAGGTCACGGGTCAAGGTACCTGCTAATTCAGTACATCAAGGAGAAGCACAGTGCAAGGTATGGTGGTTGTAGGCCTTATAGTTGAGGAGTTATCAAACATCAACGTAACATGTGTCAAATATAGGTCAAGGTCATCGGGTCAAGGTACCTGCCAGTGCAATGAGGTGAAGCACTATGCAAGGTTTAGTGGTTGTAAGTCTTATATTTGAGGAGATACCAAACATTAACATAAAATGTGTCAAAGTCACTGGAGTGCACAATATAGGTCAAGGTCACCAGGTCAAGGTACCTGCCGAGTCAATACATCAAGAAGAAGTGCTATGTAAGGTTTGGTGGTTGAAGGCCTTCGGGACAGTTGAGGACATATGGAAGGGTGACGTAAAAGGTGTAAAAGTCAATGGAGCGCAAAATATAGGTCAAGGTCACCCAGTGAAGGTACCTGCGGAGTCCGTACATTGAGGAGAAGCACTATGCAAGGTTTGATGGTTGTAGGCCTTACAGTTGAGGAGATATTGAACGTTGACATAAAATGTGTAAAAGGCACTGGAGCGCAAGATATAGGTCAAGGTCACCGGGTCAAGATACCTGCCGAGTCAGTACATCTAGGAGAAGCACTATGCAAAGTTTGGTGGCTAGAGGTCTTACACTTGAGGAGATCTGGAACATTGACGTAAATTATGTCAAAGTCACTGCAGCCAAAATATAGGTCAAGGTCACCAGGTCAAGGTATCTGCCAAGTCAGTACATTGAGAAGAAGCACTTTGCAAGGTTTGATGGTTGTAGGCCTTATAGTCGAGGAGATATCGAATGTCGACGCAAAATATGTCAAAGTCACTGGAGCGCAAAATATAGGTCAAGGTCATCGGGTCAAGGTACCTGCCAAGTCAGTACATCTAGGAGAAGCACTATGCAAGGTTTGGTAGTTGTAGGCCTTATAGTTGAGAAGATATGGAACGTCAACGTAAATTGTGTTAAAGTCAATGGAGCGCAAAATATAGGTCAAGGTCACTGGGTCAACATACCTGCCAAGTCAGGAGGTCAGGGAGATGTGTCATGCAAGGTATGATGGTTGTTGTAGAATTGTAGTTGATTAGAATACTAACTTCGACGTAAATGTCGAACTTCGACATAACAGAACTGTTAACAGACAGACGGACGGATGAACGGACGGATGAATGGAAAAGCGGGCACCTATGTCGCAAAGTCCGGAGGTCAGGGAGATGTTTCATACAAGGTTTGATGGTTGTTTAGTTTTGTAGTTGATTAGAATACTAACTTTGACATAAATGTCGAAGTTCGACATAACAGAACTGTTAACAGACAGACAGACGGACGGATGAACAGACAGACAAATGGAAAAGTGGGCACCTATGTCGCAAAGTCAGGAGGTCAGGGAGATGTTTCATGCAAGGTTTGATGGTTGTTTAGTCTTGTAGTTGATTAAAATACTAACTTTGACATAAATGTCGAACTTCGACATAAATGTTGACAGACGGATGGACAAATGGACAGACATACGGAAAAGCAGACGCCTATGTCGCAAAGTCAGGAGGTCAGGGAGATGTTTCATGCAAGGTTTGATGGTTGTTTAGTCTTGTAGTTGATTAGAATACTAATTTTGACATAAATGTCGAACGTCGACATAAATGTTGACAGACGGACGGACTGACGGACGGACGGACGGACGGACGGAAAATCGGACGCCTATATCGCACCCTGCTACAAGCAGGTGCGATAAAAAGGATGCAACATCTCACCTTTTTTGAATTAAACTAACTGAGGCACTACTGCTAAAATCTGATTGGTTGCAACCTTGTCAATCAAAAGAAATTACATCAGCATCTTAATTTGGTCAAACTTTGGTGCAATCTGGTTGGTCAGCTGTAGCTTTGGTCATTATAATATACTCCAGACAGACTGTCTGGTTCCATGTGTTTTATTCAACATAAAATGTCATTTTTAAATAGAAAGTTGCTCAGTGCAGAAGTAAATTTGAAGTTCCTCTAACCTTTACCACTCTCTGGACAATACATGTATTAGCAGAAAATATATTTGATTATACTTTCTTAGTTTTTTTTCAGCCAACAGAATTTGGCATTTCATGCAAACTGTCTCCAGTTGAGACAATGTACACGAAATGTCAAATCCAGTTTCCTGAGAAAAAAAAATAAGAAAACTACTTAAAAATGTAATCTGCTGAAAATTGATGGTTAGCACTCTGGGCATTTTGCGGCAGACAATATATTGATGATACATTTATTTTTTCCAATAAACATGACATTTTGAGATGATTTGCATGAAATGTCAAATTCTGTTTTCTAGGAAAAATATGAAAATGTTTCAAAATGTCTGCTGAAACAAAATTCAACATACAACATTTTGAAATATTTTTCTTATTTTTCCCAGAAAACAAAAACCTGTTTTTTTTTTTAAAATATCAACTTGTCATCACCTGCGGAATTAGCCCAGAGAGTGAAAAAGGTTAAGGCGCACTGTTGAGTTGACAGTCATTTTTTTTTCTAAAGTACACCTGTGAGATCTATAAATAAAACCATGGGTTAATTTTCAAAACTGAAAATTATTCCATGGTCCAGCTATGGTATAATTTTCGGTTATTGAGAATTAACCTTAGTTTTATTTACATAGAGACAATGGAACATCCATTGGTTAAGATTTAACATTTCATGCAAATTGTCTCCTAACAAAAATAGGATTTGACATTTTATGCAAATTATCTCATAACAGAAAATAGGATTTGACAGTTCATGCCAACTATCTCCTCAGATTATAGAATTTGAAGTTTCATGCAAATTATCTCATGACAGAAAACAGGATTTAACATTTCATGCAATTGTCTGCCTATAAGTGTCCCAATATTTAGCTTAAACACTGTGTAATTTATTCAAGGAACTTGACACACTTGGTACATTTTCTGCCATTGTTTACAAGGAAGACACCTTTTGTGACTTCCTGTTTGCTTTCCTACACAACAAGTCCCTTCTGAAAAGGGAATCTACTCTAAAAGGAAAGAATGTGCTCCCCTTGGCTGCAGATTCTTTCCATTTAGAGTAGACCTCTTTCCAGAACTGAGACGAAACAATTTTGAAAGCTGTCTCAGCTGAAAGGGTGGGTATCAAGTTGTCTTGAATGGGTAAGCTTACCTAGTGTTGTGGATGCTTTACTATCGGATGGTGGTAGAAAAACTTTGACGCCAGTTCCTGTATGTGCAATAAATGAATGGCTGTTGTCTTCATTACTGTCTCGTCTCCTTCGTTTAGTGCAGCTATCCTGATTGAAAAAAACCACAAAGAGAAAATTCAGTGCAACCTCTATACAACAACTATTTGGGGGATCGGGTGCAAAATGGCTGTAGTATGGAGGTGTCTGTTGTAGAGCTGTCACACTGCAAAAAAATCTGGGCCCGGTTGTTCAAAGCGTCGTTAGCTTAACGAGCGCATTAAGGGTCATTTCGTTAACTGTTTTAGGGGATTCAATACACAATATTCTGATATTTTTTGCTGAAAAAATGCGAAGCTACTCACATTTTTTCAGCAAAAAATTTCAGCATATTTACGTATCACTCAATGTAAATTTTAATGAATCGTTAACTAACGATGTCGTTAGCTTTGAACAACTGGGCCCTGTAGTTTCTATGATAAACTACATGGCAACCAGCTGCCAACTCATGTACCATTATTTTTTATGGATCCCTGCAGACTATTTTAGGAAATTGTTTCGCAGTAATTGACAGGATGGGGTAAAGTATTGTAAGCAGGCCAAGGTAGGGTTATGGGCTATCATATTGTATAGTAAGGCTACCCACCCTTGCCCTATCTTAAGAAATAATTCCTGCATAATTTATACAGTCCCCATTAACCCTTAAAGTGCCAAGAAAATCTGCAGCTGAAAATGTCCTCTGCTTATGTCGTCTGCTGCATCTTCTTGCAAACTTTTCAAACTTACATTTTGCATATAAGCAAACAGTGTGGACCCAGATCAGACTGCTCCTAAAGGAGCAGTCTGATCTGGGTCCACACTGTTCGCAACAATGACTGTTAAAGTAACCGGCAGAAGACAAAGTAGACGACAATTGTTGTGATTGGCGCTTTAAGGGTTAAAATAATGGCACAGGTAGCTGATTTTATCATAAAACCTACAGACAAATTTTACAGTGGACAATAAATACAAAGTCAAGCGACACTGTAGTGGATGCTTGGGAAGGTCTGCAACTTCGTGACTTCCTTCATACAACTTGAAGACTTCTAGCTGGATGGCTTCCTATTTCTTACTTCCTGTTCCTAACTTCTGACTTCAAACAGCTTATTCTAAATTTCTCCTACTAACTTCTGACTTCTTACTTCTGACATCTAACTTCCTACATACTTCTAACTTCCAATTACTTACTTGTAACTTCTGACTTCTAAATTCCAATCTCTTGCTTCTAACTTCCAACTTTATTATTCTTCTATTTTCCTACTTCTACATGTAACTTCTGACTTATTACTGTCGACAGCTTTCCTCTAACACCCAACTTATACTCATAATATATCTTACTTCTAACCGGAGACTTTTACTTCTAACTTCAACTATAGACTTTACAGTAAGTCTGAAGTAAAAAGTCAATAATTATATACCGACTTTTATCTTCTTCTTTTTAACTTCTAATGTCTTACTTTATATAAAGTTAAAAAGAAGAAGATAAAAGTCGGTTGTTATAAGTAAGAAATTGGAAGTTAGAAGTTGGCTGATTGAAGAAGTTATCTATAGTTAGAAGTCAGAAGTTAAAAGTCAGAAGAAGGTGGATGATAGAAATAGGAAATTAAAAGAAGTCTACATGCATGATGACTAATGGCATCAAATATGCTTAATGCCTAGCTTGCTGGGTAAACATATCAGCAAATAACAAATCTGAAATATTTTTCCCAGAAAAGAAGGCTTTGAGGAGAAACTTTACATGAAATATCAGTCTATTTTCTGGGAGAAATACAAAAAATATTAATTTTTCATCTTCTGAATTTGTCCAGAGAGTGCTCCCAGCAGGCACACATTGTTGAAACATTGATTCAATGTTGATTCAACGTCAAGATGTTGAATCAACATTGAATTGACGTTGTTTCAACATTGTGTGCCCGCTGGGGTGAAGGTTAAACATTATAAAGCATATTTGAAAACTCCTTAAGCAGATAATAAGTGGTGCTGAATGGTTTAATGTTTAGCATACTGGGTGAAAATCTCAAAAGACAAAATTTTGAATTTTTTTTTTCTTATTTTCCCAGACATTATGAAAACACGCCTATTCAAATACATGTATAGTGAAAATTTTGTCACCAAAAAATGAAAATTTTCAGATAAAAATTCTGATATTTTCATATTTCTGCTCAAAACATAGTTTTTGGGTACTTGTTAGAACTGCCTCGATGAGGCAGTTCTAACAAGTGCCCACAATCTATGTTTTTGAGCAGACAGGGTGGCCACACATTTTTAGCAATCAAATTCCCTGATTTTTCCCTGATTTGATTTGATTTTCCCTGATTAAAAACCTTAATATTATCGCAATGGTCCCTACTTTTAGAAGTCATATACTGATTCAAATGCTGTCAAGTGACATGTTTATACACAATGCTGTCACAATATTCTTAATTAAATGAAAATTTATCTAAAATATGATGTACATGTGCTAATATACTTTCAAATGAGAAAAAGAAAAAAACAGAATATACAGCAAACAAGTCCTCCACCTAACAAGTACTCCACCTTTAAGTAAGATTAGATCTGCAGGTATTTTAAGCATATGGCAGAAAGAAACCACCAGTAGCCACATCTGAACAGCTATAAAATTTGAATATTTTGACCTTACAAAGATAAGATTTTTTTAAATTCCCTGATTTTTCCCTGATTTTCAGCAAAATTTCAAATTCCCTGATTTTTCCCTGCAGGGAATTTTTTTTTCACCATTTTCCCTGTTTTCCCTGTTTTCCAGAGTGCGTGGCCACCCTGGCAGAAATAAGAAAAATAATGTATACCCCTGTAAACCCCAGTTTTACTATATAAAAGTGGGGTTTAAGGGGGTCAACATTATATAGGCATGTTTTCGTGATGAAACAGGCTTTGACATTTCATGCAAATTGTATCCTACCGAGGAAAAAATTTGCATGAAATGTCAGCCTATTTTTGGGGAAAACAAAACTTACCACAAGACAATTACTTGACCCTGAAGCTGGACATAGTTTGACATCACAGAATAGGTATAGACCATCGCTGTTGTAGAATTTGAAGGCATGGAGTTCGGTGTAATAGTACCGGTATAATCCAACTACTACAGAGTTCGAGGTATAAAAGCTGTCAACCAGTGCTGTATCCTGAGAACACCTAAATGAAGACAGAGAAATACAAACTTCAGTAGCTTGAACATCTTTTGGAAATTTGTTTTAGACAGGGGTAGTTTGAGCTACTGAGGGTTAATCATAATACCAGGTCAGGAGGTACCGGTATATGGGGATAATTTGGCGATGTCTTTTCGATCTTCTATAAAATAATGGTATGTTGAGAGTTTTTGTTTGATTTGGGCTTAACGTCGCTTTCAACCTTTTTCAGTCATATCGCGACGGTGTCTGGATGTGGCAGGGAGCTCAATGCTCACTTTTAGAGTGCTGCCTCACTGAAATATCACGCCCCAGACACTTTGACATGATATTCCACCCAGTCACATTATACTGACACTGAGCTGACCAGTTCTAGCTCTACTTTCTTAATGCTGAGCGCCAAGCGAAAGAGCAGCTAGTACCATTTTTAAAGTCTTTGGTATGACCCGGCCGGGGATCGAACCCGCAACCTCCCGGTCACAAAGCGGACGCTCTACCACTGAGCCACTGTGCCGGTTTTGTATGTTGAGAGTACCTCCAAAATATATTTTAAGATGAAATAAGAAATTTCCCTAAAATGTCCTCAAATATTTGTTTTCTTCAGCCATTGGAAACATTTCCTAGGGACTCAACAATGGTTTGAATCAGTCACTGTACATTAAGAAAACATGCCTGTTCAAATATACAGAAAATTTCACCACCAAAAAATGAAAATTTTCAGATAAAAAAAACTGATATTTTCATATTTCTGCTCAAAACATCAAATGTGGGCACTCGATAGAACCGCCTCCAGGAGGCAGTTCTAACAAGTACCCACAATCTATGTTTTTGAGCAGAAATAAGAAAAATAATGTATACCCCTGTAAACCCCAGTTTTACTATATAAAAGTGGGGGTTTAAGAGGGTATAAATTATATAGGCATGTTTTCGTGATAAACGAAATATCAGTGTTTGAGTCTTTGAAGTTTTACTATATGAGGCTCTTCAAGCTGCTTAGGGGACCAGGAAAGATTTCAGTTGAACATGTATATTATGTGAACATTACCCTTGTCCTGCTGAACCCGGATAAACCCTGCCTTTGCAAACAGTGTAGATCCAGATCAGCTGGCTTCTGAAGAAGCCAACTGATCTGGGTCTGCACTGTTTGTCATTAAGTATTGAATTTGTAAGGAAAACTTGGATCATATAATCCGATTGGCTGAAAAGTAGAAGTGGGCGTGGCATCATTATTTATTCAGCATGACAAGGGTTAAGGATCCAGATCAACCATAAAGCCACACGATTAGTTAACTCTTGTCATGCTGAATAAATTAAGATGCCACACCCACTTCTAATTTTCAGCCAATCAGATTACTTTATCTGTATTGTTGCTATAAATTCACATACTAAATGGCAAACAGTGCAGATCCAGATCAGTTGGCTTCTTCAAAAGCAACTGATCTGGATCTACACTGTTTGGAAAGGCAGGGTATATCTGGGTTCAGCAGGACAAGGGTTAAGATGCCACGCCCACTTCCAATTTTTGCCAATCAGATTACTTGATCCAGATTATTGATATAAATTCACTTTCTTAATGGCAAACAGTGCAGGTCCAAATCAGTTGGCTTCTTCAGAAGCCAACTGATCTGGATCTACACTATTTGCAAAGGCAGGACATATCCAGATTCAGCAGAACTAGTGTTAAGGGCATTTGGTATACATTGATACATTGATATTCACCTCCCTCTTTAAGAAAGATAATGATTCTAATAAATACCTGGGTGATAATTAGAATTTTTACAGTACTTAGGAGGAACAAAGGAACAGAAGTTTTAAAAAATGTGTCACATTCCTCTCAAAGACTTCAAATTTGCTGTTTGAAGGGTAGGTTAAGGTTAGGGAACATATCCCACAGAAATCCTCCAAACAGACTTCCTGCTGCAAGTGGGACATCATAGGATTCCTTCAAACAAAAGATATATATATTTGTATTCTACTTACCCTAAGTATTCTGACACACATGTTCTTGCCGTATTTGTCCTACATATGAATAAATTTATTTGTTTGTGCTGAGGTTTTACGGCCCAGTCAACCCAATGGGGTCATGTCGAGCATGGTCAGTTTACCTAACCACACGTTTACTGGGCAAGCTTAGTCCTCTAAGCGGTTAACCAGGATTGTGCATATTCTTTCGCCAGAAACTGACAACTGCCCTTCTTGAATCAGCGGAAGGGAGAGAATGACCGTAGAAAATTTTATGATCAATCTCCAGGAAAGAATGTTGCCAACCTCAAATATGAATAAGTAGTTTTACTCTCTGAAATGCTGGATGAGTGCAAACAGTGTAGACCATGATCATATGCTGCATTCTATGACGTCTTACCTGGATCTATATTGTTTGCTTAGGCCTGTCTGTCAAAATGCTTAGGATAAGTTGGTAATGTATTGATATTTTCCATCGCCATAATTATATTTCGAGGGTTGAGCGCAAGACTGACGTAAGTCAGATGGTTGTTTTTCCCCAAACTTAATCTCCTCACCATGAAGGCGTAATGAAGATTACAACATTTCTTTCTGTAAACAATGAAAATTTAGGTGCCATTGCTCATATGAGCAATGGCACCTAAATTTGCATTGTTTACAAAGGGGTCCAAGTTGCCCCTAAACAAGGGTTTCAAAAAATATGTTTGAGTTACCATAGTTTTGCGCTCAACCCTCGATTTATAGCCCCAGCATTTGAAGTAGAAGGGGTATATAGTTTTTGTCTTTTACGTAACAATGTTTGTGTGTGTGCTTGTGTGTTTGTTTGCAGTATGTGTGAAAATTTTTTCCATCAAAGACTTCTCAGGAACTAACAGACCTAGGTTTTGAAATTTGGTACAAAAATTGGGTATTATTTGTCATATTTTGTGAGAGAAAATCATAGCTGTTGATGGATTTGCTGGTGCCAGCCAAATATATACCTACTGGTCACTTTGTTTAGTTTCGTTTCTACTTGATTACAGTACATATATACCAATTTGATAGGCATTTCTATCCAGTATGAATAGTTTGCACAGAACAGAAAGAAAGATACAAAATCATCTTGATCAAGACAAAATATCAATACTGTAAAACCTGGCATTGAAAACACTGCTTGTCTGAGGTAAGGACTTCCCACTGGTTTGAGATGAGGTTTAAGGGCACTGTCAACAATGTGTATAGCACTGAGCCATCTCACTGAGAGAGGGAGATGTGATAGATGAGAAAAAGACCCCAAACACACTGAATTTGGTTCAAGTGAGGCAAGAACCTTTCTGCGAAAAGCCACTGATGTCAGGGCCAACTATCAGGAAGTTTCAGCTGGAGGGCACACCATCGTTACCACCCACGGCACAACATAACTCCTGATAAGGCATGTTTTTTTTTTCTTTTTTTATGTACAACAAAAAAGTGTTGATATTTTTCTCATTTCTCCACAAAACATATTTTGTGGAGAAATGAAAAAAAAATACCTGACATCCTACTTTTATCTGGAGCTATGGAATTATCTCATTTTTGTTAATAATCGCCATCTTACATACCCGTCAAAGATAAACACCGATTAGCCAGTAGTTTCAGCAGGAAAGTGCACCAGGTTACCTCCTTAGAATTACATAGCCCCAGATAATGTGCTTTTTCAACCAAAAGATAGTTTTTCTTAATTCTTCATAAAAACATATGTTATGGTACTAATAAGTACCCACAACATATGTTTTTGTGGAGAAATAAGAAAAAAATACCGGATACCCCTCTTAACTGGATCAAGTTATGGAACTATCTTTTTTTGCAGAGACCTGGGCCCAGTTGTTCAAAGCTAACGACGTCGTTAGTTAACGATTCGTTAAAATTTACGAGTGATAAGCAAATATTCTGAAATTTTTTGCTGAAAAAATGTGAGTAGCTTTTGCAGTGCAAAAGCTACTCACATTTTTTCAGCAAAAAATATCAGAATATTGTGTATTGAATCAGCTAAAACAGTTAACGAAATGACCCTTAACTAGCTCGTTAAGCTAACGATGCTTTGAACAACCGGGTCCAGCCATCTTACATACCCATCAAGGATAAGCTGTGAATTAGGAGTACCAGTGCTGGATGAACCACTATATGCAGTACACTGCAACATCTTTGCGTAATATACATCTGAAATGAAAAAGTGTTATTGTTTTAACTCTCACTTAATGTTTCCAACACAGCAGGCTTACTCTAATTTAGAGAAATTTGATTGGTGAAGAGCAAAGTCAAACCAGCATTATACTTCTGATAAATCCATTCAGCAGGAATCTTTGTGTAAATTTCTAAAATGAGTTTTGTGGGTTTTTTTTTTTTGTTTTTGTTTTTTTTTTTGTTGTTGTTGTTGTTGTCAAAGACATTATAAGATAAGGTTTACAGTGGAATATGGAATCCAATTGGAGTATGGAATCCAATTTATACCATTCACTTTTTTAAAAACTCTGACCATTTTTTGTTTCATGCCTTTTTGAAGAAAAGGGAGGAGACCTAAAATTCAGCTTTTTGTAATTTCTTGAGTCTGTGGTTCCGACCTCTGACAGCGGGTATCTTGTGTGCACAACTCCTCTTATAGTTGTAGAACCATCGTTTTAAAACTTAGATGTTTTTGTCATGGTCTGAATATTTGCATGTTATTTGGGTATAATCCTGAAAATATTTTTTTCTCGCTTTTTCAGAAACAGTGAGGTAATTTTTTTTTCTAATTAGTATCAAAATTCTGCATCTAACAGGAGCTGATTGATGATTATTCTGCCTATCCAAGATGAATATCAGTGAGCCAACATTACAAGACTTGTCGCCAGACAGGATAGCTCGCCTGACATTGCACATTTTGTTTCTGGAAAATTCTCTTTGTGACCTTGATTCTGAAATGACCTTGGGGGTGGGGGGGGATGGGGTTAGGGGATTGCACTGTGCAAAATTTTCATCAAACCAAAGATAGATTACATAAATCAAATTGGTGCTAAGGTAGGAAATAATGAGGTCTTAAAAACTTAAACTAAAACTTTTCAATTCCAAGTCTGTGACCTCGACCTCAAGGTCATGGTCATGAGTGCTGATGGTGCTGATAAAACTTTGGACCAGTGTATATCATGATACCAAAGGTAAATCAAATCCATCATTTGGTTTAGAAGTTTGTTTGTGTTGAGGTTTTACGACCAAGTCAACCCAATGGGGTCATGTCGAGCGCGGTCAGTTTACCTAACCACACTGGGCAGGCTTAGTCCTCTAAGCGGTTAACCAGTACTGTGCACATTCTTTCGCCAGAAACTGACAACTGCCCTTCTTGAATCAGCGGAAGGGAGAGAATGACCGTAGAAAATATTTCATGATCAATCTCCACGAAAGAATGTTGCGGTTTAGAAGTGACGAGGTCATAAAAAGTTTGACATAAAATTTTAACATGAAAAATTTTGACATGACTGTGACCTTGACCTTAATATGTACTACGGTGGGGATGGAACTGGGCAAAATTTTTGACCAATATGTATCATCATACAAAAGATGAACCAAATCTGTGATAAGGTTAGGAAATAATGAGGTTTTAAAAACTTTAACAAAAACTTTAATATTTAAATTCTAAGTCTGTGACCTCGACCACAAGGTCATGGTCATGAGTGTTGATGGTGCTGATAAAAACTTTTTGACCAGTATCTATCATGATACTAAATAGGAACTAAATCCATCATTTGGTTTAGAAGTAATGAGATCCTAAAAACTTTGAAAATTCCAAGTCCATGACCTTGACCTTGACCTAACCTAGCGGGGTGGTATGGTACTGCACAAAATTTTGGACCAATATGTATCATCATACAAAAGATGAATCTAATCAGTGATTAGGTTAGGAAATAATGAGGTCTCAAAAACTTTAACGAAAACTTTAACATATAAATTCTAAGTCTGTGACCTAAACCTCAAGGTCATGGTCATGAGTGCTGATAGTTCTGATAAAACTTTTGACCAGTATCTATCATGATACCAAATAGGAACTAAATCCATCATTTGGTATAGAAGTAATGAGATCCTAAAACCTTTGGCGTAAAATTTTAACATGAAAATTCTAAGTCCGTGACCTTGACCTGACCTAGGGGGGTAGGGATGGTACTGAGCAAAATTTTGGACCAACAATGTATCATCATACCAAAGATGAATCAAATCAGTGATAAGGTTAGGAAATAATAAGGTTCTAAAAACTTTAATGAAAACTTAAACATTTATGGACGGCGACGCCGAGGGTAGTACAATAGCTCTCCGTGAACGTTGTTCAGGCGAGCTAACAAGAATGTCCATTGCACTCACCGCTCAACATGTGCCCCCATCATGCCTGAAATAGTCTTGAAAGGACTTTAAAACACACACACACACACACACACACACACACACACACACACACACACACACACACACACACACACACACACACACACACACACACACACACACACACACATTTTGTACAGACTGTTAAAGCCTTACCTGGTATCTCCACCAACCAGTGCAACTCCTCTCCAACTGTCACAGTGTTTACAATGGTTCCGTCACTGTACCCAGCTCCTACAGTACCCCCTGACCGTAACTCTGACGCAACTGTAAAAGTTGGCAATATTGGATTTTGTGTCGTCAACTCCAATCTAGTGACAAAAAATAAAATCCATGGATCAGGGTGTTGAACAGAACATTCAAGAGAAAAATCGTAGCTATAGATAACACACTTTATTGATGATGATGATGTTTTAGTCTTTAACGTTCCTTTCAATATTATTTAAGTCATACCAAGATAATGGAAGGATAATAATGAAAGGCTCTGTGCAATGAAGCATGGAAGTCATGAGTTGAATTCTGCCTCTAGAGGGATTCCAACCCAGGACCTTGTGATCCAAAGTTGGAAGCACTAACCACTCCACCTCCCAGATGCTTTCACTTACTGTATTGATATTTTTCTTATTTCTCTACAAAAACATAAGTTGTGGGTACCCATTAGAAGCACCTCAAAGAAGCGCTTCTAACTGGAGCTGTCAGAAGATCTGACTATAGCCCCACTGCAGCTCTATCAGAGGAGAAATACATATAGTGTTGAAATATTTTGAATTCATCCTTACCAGATAACATCAATATTGGACATGGTAACATGGTATTGTAAAACCTATCAAGAACTTTTGATCAATGTTATGAGCCCTTGGCCCTGATTTCTTGTTACAAGATACATCAACCCACTGTCCATGCGTATACCACTTTTTCAAAGCCGCCACATATGGTATAAGTTTCATCAAAGTAGGACCACAAACATAAAAGTTATTGAGCAAAATGCATTTTATATTTTTGAAAACCTACCAAGGGACATAACTCTAAGAGTTATGGACCTTTGGCTCCTATACGGGTATAGGCCCTAGGCCACCATTCTGCCATTACACCTTCCTTACCTTAGAGACCAAGTGTGGTATGTTTCATCAAAATAGGACCACAAACATGAAAGTTATTGAGCAAAATGCATTTTAATTTTTTGAAAACCTACCAAGAGACATAACTCAAAGAGTTATGGACCCTTGGCCCCTATTCCAGTATACACAATACATCCAGTCATTTTCCATGTTTATACGAACATTCAGCTTTCAGGCTTTCATAGTTCCTGAGAAATCTGCTACGAAAATTTTCAAAAATGGTAAAGTTTGAAAACCTATCAAGGGACATAACTCCAAGAGTTATGGGCCTTGGCCACCATTCTGCCACTACAACTTCCTTAACTTAGAGACCAAGTGTGGTTTAAGGTTCATAGAAGTAGGACCACAAACATAAAAGTTATTAAGCAAAATGCATTTTAAATTTTTAAAACCTACCACGGGACATAACTCCAAGAGTTATGGGCCCTTGACCACTATTCTGCAACAACACCTTCCTTACCTAAGAGACCAAGTGTGGTTTAAGGTTCACTGAAGTAGGACCACAAACATAGAAGTTATTAAGCAGTCACTGAATCACAGAATGACGGAGT
This sequence comes from Anodontia alba, assembly GCA_964016985.1. NCBI lineage: Eukaryota > Metazoa > Mollusca > Bivalvia > Lucinida > Lucinidae > Anodontia > Anodontia alba. Next base: position 45,728,222 of record OZ024831.1, read on the forward strand.
CACAGAATCATGGAAGGACATGGCAAATTCAGTATAGCCCTACTTTTTCAAAGCGGGGCTATAATAAGTACCCACAAACATATGTTTTCTGGAGAAATAAGACAACATATTTGCCAAATAGCTATGTCACAACTGCTGGTGGTGTTAAAGAAACAGAGCTAAATGCACAGATTAAATATCCTTGATGCCAACAACGGTGCCAATGCCAACACCCCCACTGGAAAGTGATCCCAGTGTCCCTTCTGCTCGATAAAGCAGTCGCACCAAAGAACTATTTACCTGATACTCCTCTTATCTAGAGCTTTAAAGATTTCTTCAAAATCACTCACGCACCCTTGACAGAAACAAAACTCACATCTTAACCCTTGTCCTGCTGAACCCAGATATACCCTGCCTTTGCAAACAGTGTAGATTCAGATCAGTTGGCTCTGCACTGTTTGCCATTAAGTATGTGACTCTATATCAACAAACTTGATCAAGTAATCTGATTGGCTGAAAAATAGTAATGGATGTGGCTTCTTAACCCTTGTCCTGCTGAACCCGGATATACTCTCTCCTTACAAACAGTGTAGGTCCAGATCAGTTGGCTTCTGAAGAAGCAAATGATGGATTTAGTTCCTATTTAGTATCATGATAGATACTGGTCAAAAAGTTTTTATCAGCACCATCAACACTCATGACCATGACCTTGTGGTCGAGGTCACAGACTTAGAATTTAAATATTAAAGTTTTTGTTAAAGTTTTTAAAACCTCATTATTTCCTAACCTTATCACAGATTTGGTTCATCTTTTGTATGATGATACATATTGGTCAAAAATTTTGCCCAGTTCCATCCCCACCGTAGTACATATTAAGGTCAAGGTCACAGTCATGTCAAAATTTTTCATGTTAAAATTTTATGTCAAACTTTTTATGACCTCGTCACTTCTAAACCGCAACATTCTTTCGTGGAGATTGATCATGAAATATTTTCTACGGTCATTCTCTCCCTTCCGCTGATTCAAGAAGGGCAGTTGTCAGTTTCTGGCGAAAGAATGTGCACAGTACTGGTTAACCGCTTAGAGGACTAAGCCTGCCCAGTGTGGTTAGGTAAACTGACCGCGCTCGACATGACCCCATTGGGTTGACTTGGTCGTAAAACCTCAACACAAACAAACTTCTAAACCAAATGATGGATTTGATTTACCTTTGGTATCATGATATACACTGGTCCAAAGTTTTATCAGCACCATCAGCACTCATGACCATGACCTTGAGGTCGAGGTCACAGACTTGGAATTGAAAAGTTTTAGTTTAAGTTTTTAAGACCTCATTATTTCCTACCTTAGCACCAATTTGATTTATGTAATCTATCTTTGGTTTGATGAAAATTTTGCACAGTGCAATCCCCTAACCCCATCCCCCCCCACCCCCAAGGTCATTTCAGAATCAAGGTCACAAAGAGAATTTTCCAGAAACAAAATGTGCAATGTCAGGCGAGCTATCCTGTCTGGCGACAAGTCTTGTAATGTTGGCTCACTGATATTCATCTTGGATAGGCAGAATAATCATCAATCAGCTCCTGTTAGATGCAGAATTTTGATACTAATTAGAAAAAAAAATTACCTCACTGTTTCTGAAAAAGCGAGAAAAAAATATTTTCAGGATTATACCCAAATAACATGCAAATATTCAGACCATGACAAAAACATCTAAGTTTTAAAACGATGGTTCTACAACTATAAGAGGAGTTGTGCACACAAGATACCCGCTGTCAGAGGTCGGAACCACAGACTCAAGAAATTATAAAAAGCTGAATTTTAGGTCTCCTCCCTTTTCTTCAAAAAGGCATGAAACAAAAAATGGTCAGAGTTTTTAAAAAAGTGAATGGTATAAATTGGATTCCAACTGATCAGGATCTGCACTGTTTGCTATTAAGTATATGAATTTGTATCGACAACCTGGATCAAGTAATCTGATTCGCTGAAAATTGGAAGTGGGCATGGCCTATCAATTTATTCAGCATGACAAGGGTTAATTTATTCAGCAGGACAAGGATTAATAATGAAGTTTTTCTATTTTCCACAAGGCCATAATGGATTAGACATTGACTATCCAAGAAAGGTTTCATAAGTCTAACCCTTTGCAGTCAGGATACCAATAAAATGGTGATTGGCAAACAGTGCAGACCCAGATCAGATGCCGCAGAATGTGGCATCTGATCAGGGTTTCCACTGTTTGCAAATAGTTTAGTCATTTTTCTCTAGGAATATCTAAATTTCATAGCCTGACACACCTAAAATTGAAATTGGACTCTTCCAATAGATAGTGTGGGTGAGTCTTTTCAGTATAAAATGGATTAAGAAGGTTTTAATTACATGCTGGCATGCTGGGTTAAAAATGCAGAGGACATTTTGAAATACATTAAATTGCCTTTAAACTCACACCTGAGTGAATATGCTGCAAATAGGTTTACAATTGCAATTTGCCGCCAATACACAATGATCGCAAGGTGATCGTCAGGCATTCGAAAGTGTTCGTAAGCATTCACAGTCATTCAAGTGGTGTTGTGAATATTAGAAACATGCTCCTAGAAATGCAAGGAAGCATATTCCCATTGCTCTCCCAACATATTTGTAAAAAGACATTTTTGTTGATGACAAGGCATTTGTAGTGATCCAAAGACATTTGTAATTCTAGCATTCGTCTTGACATGGTTGGTGTCATAAACGGCAGTTGTCTGTTCCAACCATTAATTGAACATGGTCTTGCTGGGCCTCAGTCAGCTTGGCACAATGCCTGTCGGGCATTCACTGTAAACTTCTTGGCATTTGAAGAAGGATGTGCAGTCGGAGGAGGAGTGGGGGAATGAGACAGGTCTGGCTGAATGTCTGATATCTCGTCCCGCTGGGATTCTGTGTTTTTTGGCCTGGACTTCCTGGCAACCTAACAGACTTGACCTTGGCCTTATTCTGTGCAGTTGGAAGCAGAGTCTGTGTTCAGGAGGGGGATTGTCAGACTTTCTCTTGCTCCTTCCTCAGCCACCACCACCATTTCTTCCACCCCTGATGCAGGATAAACACTCAACTTTTTGGAACTAGAAGTTCACTTGGTGGATGCTGGCAAATGAATGACAAAGAGAAAACATTGGCAAATATTTGTTGTGCAGTCGTTCCATTCATAAGGCATTAGGAAGCATTAGCAAGATTTGCAATGGCATTCTTAAGTGTTCCTAACATCCGGACAGGATTCACAGGAAATTCAGCAAATTGATTGTTGATAAATCATAAGGTTTGTAAGAAATTCGTAATGGTGAGGAGTCATAAGAATTTTGCAAGCATTCATAATGCCTCACTTTTTTAATATTTCTCCCTGCCAATCATTTTCAGTGATTTTGACGCAAATTTCAAATACCAGGGAGTTCAAACATGGCTTTTTAAGGCAAGGTTGTTGTCAAGGGTCCTGCCTTGCAGAGCATGTTATCAGCCTTACCACTTTTTGGGGTACTTTGTGTTGGTTTGGGTTTGTTCTTTTTTTGTTTTTTTTTTTCTGCTTTCATTTTACAGTTTGATCAAAGGAAACAAAATTTACTGATGCAATTATCAGTAACACATGCTTAAACTAGAATTTGTTTTTCTACAAAAACATAGATGTCTCTTAACTAATGAGATTCCAAGGGAAATACGTCAAAAAGTATAAATGAAAGAGTTATGGTTCTTGCACTTTGCATTTTGTCTAATGTTGAATGATATTCATATCAAGTTTTGTGAAGATATCTTGAACCATTTTCAAGTTATAGAGTGGACATGTTTTTTATGACAGACAAAGTTCCAAGGGAAATAATACAAAATGTATAAATGCAAGAGTTATGGTTCTTGCACTTTGCATTTCATCCTATGTTGAATGATATTTATATAAAGTTTCCTAAGATATCTTGAACCATTTTCAAATTATAGAGTGGACATGTTTTTTATGATGGGCAAAGTTCCAAGGGAAATAATTCAAAAAGTATAAATGCAAGAGTTATGGATCTTGCACTTTGCATGTCGTCTAATGTTGATTGATATTTACATGAAGTTTCTTAAAGATACTTGAACAGGTTTCAAGTTACAGAGCGGACACAACTTTGTGACGGACAAAGTTCCAAGGGAAATAACTCAAAAAAGTATAAATGCAAAAGGTATGGTTCTTGCACTCTGCACATTGTCTAATATTGATTGATATTTATATGAAGTTTCCTGAAGATAGCTTGAACGGTTTTCAAGTTATAGAGTGGACACGTTTTTGTGACAGAGTCCAAGGGAAATAACTCAAACAGTATAAATGCAAGAATTATGGTTCCTGCACTCTGCATGTCGTCTAATGTTGATTGATATTTAAACAAAGTTTTGTGAAGATAGCTTGAACGGTTTTCAAGTTATAGAGTGGACACGATTTTGTGACAGAGTCCAAGGGAAATAACTCAAAAAGTATAAAAGCAAGAGTTATGGTTCTTGCGCTCTGCATGTCGTCTAATGTTGATTAATATTTTTATGAAGTTTCGAGCGGACACGCTTGAGCAGACATGACTTTGTGATGGACAAAGATCCATGGGAAATAACTCAAAAAAGTATAAATGCAAGAGTTATGGTTCTTGCACTCTGCACGTCGTCTAATGTTGATTGATATTTGTATGAAGTTTCGTGAAGATAGCTTGAACGGTTTTCAAGTTATAGAGCGGACACAATTTTGTGACAGTCCAAAGGAAATAACTCAAAAGTATCAATGCTAGAGTTATGGTTCTTGCACTATGCACTTTGTCTAATGTTGATTGATATTTATATGAAGTTTTATGAAGAAAGCTTGAACAGTTTTTAAGTTATAGAGCGGACACTATTTTGTGTCAGAGTCTAAGGGAAATAATTCAAACAGTATAAATGCAAGAGTTATGGTTCATGTGCTCTACATGTTGTCTAATGTAGACTGATATTTATATGAAGTTTCGTGAAGATAGCTTGGACAGTTTTCAAAATATAAAGAGGGCATGATTTTGTGACAGCGTCCAAGGAAAATAACTCAAAAAGTATAAATGCAAGAGTTATGGTTCTTGCGTTCTGCATGTCGTCTAATGTTGACTGCCATTTATATGAAGTTTCGTGAAGATAGCTTGAAGGGTTTTCAAGTTATAGAATGGACACGAGTGTGACAGACAGACAGGCACCCGGGGGGAAAACAATATGTCTCCCAACCCTAAAGTGGGGAGACATAATAAGTGGCCAGGGTCATGAATACGCCTGCCTGAGGTATGAAAACAGCTCCAGTCACACATCATGATCTGAATCTGCACTGTTTGCCAGTAAGTAAGTGACTTTGTATCAACAACCTCAATAAAGTAATCTGATTGGCTGAAAATTCGAAGTGGGAGGAGTATCATAATTTATTCAGCATGACTTTTTAAGACAGCTCTATGTTCTCTTAATACAGGTGCAAGGGACTAGATACACTTGGTGGATTTTCTGCTATTTTGTACAAGGGAGATAACTTAAAATTGTGACTTGCTGTTTGTCTTCCTGCTTACCAGGGCCCAGTTGTTCAAAACTAACGATGTCATTAGTTAACGATTCGTTAAAATTTACATCGAGTGATACACAAATAAGCTGAAATTTTTTGCTGAAAAAATGTGAGTAGCTTTTGCAGGGCAAAAGCTACTCACATTTTTTCAGCAAAAAATATCAGAATATTGTATATTGAATCTGCTAAAACAGTTAACGAAATGACCCTTAACGAGCTTGTTAAGCTAACGATGCTTTGAACAACTGGGCCCAGACTTCTGAAAAGGTGTCTAGTCTAAAAGGAAAGAATTTGCTCCCAAGTCAAGCAACTTCATTTCTTTCAAAGAGATCCGTTTCTTCAGAAAGGAAGCAGAACAATTTTGATAGCTACCATCCCTAAAAGTGTATTTATTCCCCAAAAAGCAGAATCAGACTTTGGTTGCATATACATATATGCACATTATGCGCCCAGCAAAAATGAGTCTTTGAACATGTGCAAAATATGCAGATTCAGATCATCCTGCTCATGCGCAAAACATCATCCAGGCCTTTGCTCTCCATTCATTCTGTAATATCCAATGATTGTTAGTGGACAGTAAAGGCCCTGATCAGACTACATGGATGCACAGGCTGATCTGGGCCTATGCTGTCCGCATATGCCTGAAGATATATTTTCACGTGGCACATCCCATATATTGAAACTTTAAACCAGAGGACCAATGGTCCTGTAGCTCACTGGAGACATTTGGACATGCTTATGGTAACATTTTTAAAGAATGAAAAATGGGTATGGTAGCCAATACGGTTTGAACAATGTTTGGTCTCAGTGGCTCCTACAGTAACTTGGTATGGAACTTAACTTTCATTAATTTCACAAAACAGAAACTTCACATAAAATATTGCTTAGATAAAGTGACAAATATCAAAGACCTGTGCCTTCTAGTTTTTTAAGTTTTTCCGCTGTATGAGTCCATGTAAAACAAATGACTGACCCCTTGGCCTGTGGGGCAGGGCTATTTTTGACCTCAGGGCTATCATGTGAACAATCTTGGTAAAGATCCATTAGATAAAACTAAGTACCAAATGTCAAAGACAAAGGCCTTCTAGTTTTACACAAAGATTTTTAAAGTTTTTCCCCATATGAGTCTATATAAGACAAGTGACCTCTGGGATGGAGCCATTTTGACACCAGAGCCATAATTTAAAAATCTCAGTAAAGGTCCTCTAGCTAAAGCTACATACCAAATATCAAATATCTGGGCCTTCTAGTTTTCAGACATGAATATTTTTAAAGTTTTTTTTCCTTAAATGAGACTATGTAAAACAGGTGACCCCTAAGGTGGGGCCATTTTTTTTCCCAGGGCTATCATGCAAAAAGACTTGGTAGAGGTCTACTAGATGAAGCTAAATACCAAATATCAAAGGCCTGGGCCTTCTAGTTTCAGACAAGAGGAGTTTTTCCCTATATGTGTCTGTAAAACAAGTGACCCCTGAGGCGGTATAGCCATTTTTGACTCCGGGGCTATAAACTGAACAATCTTGGTAGAGGCCCATCAGATAAAGCTATACATGTATATACCAAATATCAAAAGCCTGGGCCTGCTAGTTTCAGACAAGATTTTTAAAGCTTTTCTCTTTGATTCTATGTAAAACAAGTGAGCCCAGGGCAGGGCCATTTTTGACCCCAGAGCTACAATTTGAACAATCTTGGTAGAGGCCCATTAGTTGGAGTTACATACCAAATATTAAAAGCCTGGGCTTTCTAGTTTCAGAGAAAAAGATTTTTATATGAGTCTATGTAAAACAAGGGACCTCTGGGGTGGGGCCATTTTTTACCCCAGAGCTATAATTTGAAAAATCTTGGTAGAGGTCCACAAGCTACATACCAAATAATGATGTCCCGGGGCTTCTAGTTTCAGAAAAGAATGTTTTTAAAGTTTTTAAAGTTTTGCCTATAGGAGTCTATGTAAAACAAAATTGACCTTTCCATAAAATAGGTCAAAGTCAACCCAAGGTTACTGGTTTTTTCTTTTCAAACTTTGTTAGGCCTATGTCCCCAATGCTGCATATCAAGCCGCAGGGCCATTGGCCCTTTGCTTCTGGAGAAGATTTTTAAGGCCTTTTTACCATATATGGGCATGGCAGCCATCTTGATTATGAGACCCAGAGGCTCTATATGAAATCTGGCTCTGACTGGCCCAGTAGCTTTCTAATTTCCAGACAAGACGATTTTTAAAGTCTTTCCTTACACAAAACAAGTGACCCTGGGGTGGGGCTATTTTTTACCCCAGGGCTACAGTTTGAACAATCTTGGTAGAGGTCCACAAAATAAAGCTACATGCCTTCTAGTTTCAGGCAAGATTTTTAAAGTTTTGCCTATAGGAGTTCATGTAAAAAAAAAATGACATTTCCATAAAAACATCGAGTTCTACCCAAGGTTAATTTTTCAAACTTTACTGGACCCATGTACCCAATGATGCATACCAACCCCAGGGCCATTGGCCTTTGGTTCCAGAGAAGATAATATTTAAATGATTTTTACCATAAATGGGCTTGGCAGCCATCTGGTGGTCATGTGACACAGATGTGGCAAACAAATTTTCCTCCCCTCCATTAAGGCTCCATATGAAATTTGGCTTTGATTGGCCTAGTGGTTTCTGAGAAGATGTTTGAAGAGAGTGGACTGACAGACGGACGGACGGACGGGGGTACAACAAAGCCTGCCTATACTATAAGCTGAAGGATGGGGGTACAACAAAGCCTGCCTATACTATAAGCTCATCTATGAGCCTAAAGGCTCAGGTGAGCTAAAAATAGAGGCTAAAAGGGAAGAACACTGAAAGCAATTGAAAGCAATGAGCACACTGGGGGACTAGACTCATCAGTTGACCCCCATATAAATCTTCAAAAATTCCAGAATGGGCTGAATGATCACAAAAAAAAAAAAACAGTATAAACTGCACTACAAATATAGTGAAGTACAGAGAGACATTTTATGGCATTAATACCTGCACTTAACATGTGTCATTAATACCTTCACTTAACATGTGTCATTAACACCTGCAAGAAACACACACAGTCGAAACAAAAAATCAAAAACAAAGGATCTGCCTCGTAGAAAAAGGCCCTTGTGCCATAAGCTACCATGAAGACCCAGATCAGTTTTTGCATATGAGGTATCTGTTGATTTTGCTTGTGGGAATGCGGAAGCTGATCAGAGCCTTTGTTTTCTGCATATGTCAAAAGGGCCATCTTCTTGTGTCACATATAAATTCTATATATTGGGAGAAGCAAAGACCCTGACTAGTCTATGGGAATGCCCAAACTGGTCTGTATCTTTGCTTCTCACTCCACTGCCACTCTGTTGTCTTACGTTGGAAAAAAAGGTTGTGTTAACTCTCTGTCCACCCCAGTCGAACCAATCTCGTTACATCTTACAGTTGTTAGATAAATTCCAGAACCTCCAAGGATTGTGTCCGATGCAGACCGATTAGTTAGCTGCAGTAGAATGTCTTCATCCTAAAAAAAAGAAAGAATGATAATGATTTTGTATTTTATGTCCCTTTCAATATTATCAAAGTCATATAAAGACAATGGAAGGGGAATAATGAAAGGAACTTTGCAATGAAGCACCATACAGTCAAAAAAGGCAAGCAGCAATCCACTGAGTAACAAAATCAAGGTTTGTTTGCTATACAGCAAGTTGGGTGGGTGGGTGAGAGGATAGGGGTAGGTGAGGACACATATAATTTGCCTCACAGTTTAGAAGAAATGCCTGCTATGAAGCCAGCGCAGGTATAAAGGTTTACCTTGGCCCATAAGTGTGGTCTGTCCATGTCATCCATCCTGCTGAGCTGTGTGCGAGCCATATATTCTGACGAGCTGGACTTTGATAAGATTGACAATGTGCCATGGACAAAATCTCTGCTGAGTGATATGATGCAATATTTCGCTGCACTTCAGCCCTTGGTGCAAAATATATGTCCTGACCATTTATATTTGTTGAGGTTTTATGGCCCATTCAACCCAAAAGGGTCATGTTGAGCACGGTCAATTTACCTAACCACACTTTTACTGGACAGGCAGTCCTCTAAGCGGTTAACCAGTAGTGTGGCGTGCACATTCTTTCGCCAGAAACTGACGTTTTTTTTCACTGCCCTTCTTGAATTAGTGGAAGGGAGAGAATTACCATAGAAAATATTTCATGATCTATCTCCACAACAGAATTATGTCCTGATCATATCTTCTCAACTGATTAAGGGGACATGAGCCGTAACGTGAGAAAAGATACTTTCTGATGTGCACCCAACAGACTCAAATCTGCCTGCGTGAATGCGCAGCCTGATCTGAATCGTCACTGGGACATATGTCCAATGGTTTATTTTCTGATGTTGCGACTCATAGCTTGTCAGCTGATTTAATAGGGCACTGCTGATATGAATACAACAAAAAAATAGAAGACCCTGGTTATAATGCTCAGATGAATATGATAATAAGGGTTTTCACTGTTGGCACTGGCACAAAGGCCATCTTCTAGCATTGTGCATTATTTGTGAAAAACCAGGCAAATCTGGACTTTTATCAAGAAAATGTCTGTAATAATACTTGTCAGAGTGTGTCATTAAAGGTACTATACATGGCCCACCAAAAATGAGAAAAGCTTTTGTTATGCTTGTATTAATATAATACAAAATGTGTACATGGCCAATCCCCATGCTGATGTATACTTTTCACATGAAAGTGGATATTTTTCACATGAAAGCGATAAAGCACAAAGTGAAATGTACATATGCAAATCCCAGCTGAGAAAAAAGTGTAAAAATGAGGGGGGAGGTGGAGTGTGGGGGGAGGGAGGGGCGTGAGGCAGAGATGGGGAGAGAGGACTGAACTATGCATTTCCTTTCAATGTCCTCTATCATTGTGTATAACTTAAAATAAATACCTTGAATAGTTCTTGATTCATATATATGATTTATATTCTGAAAGTGTAAAAGGGGGATAATAGTAAAATAAGACAAGACAGAGTTGTGATTCTTAAACACTGCACTTCCACTGAATGTTCTCTACCTTTGTATGCAATTTGAATTAATTCCCTTCTGCACTTCTGGAGTTATGCCCCTGACAAGAAAGTTTAATTAAGGGAAATAATTCAGAAAGTAAGCAAGGTAAAGGTTCTTGTACACTGTATACTGTATTTCCTCTCAAGATCCTTTATCATTTTTTAAAGTTTCAACAAAATCCCTTGAATAGTGTTGGAGTTATGCTCCAGAAAAAAGTGAGAGATGGATGGACACACAGTCTGACGGACAGACGGAGACCATATCCCCCTTCGCCTTTGGCGAGGGATAGGGTGGGGAAGGGGGTGGTGGAATGAACCAGGGCAGAGCATTTCCAACAAAGCTGCATGAGCACCCAGTGACGACACAGATCAGTGCTAGCCTGCGCATCCACATCAGTCTTCACAGGGCACTCTGTGGGTAGCCAAGGATCCAAAGTGTCTTCAGGCAAATAGCAAAGACTGATCAGCTTGCGCAGATGCGAAGGCTGATCTGAGTCTTTGTTGGACACATGCAATATTGTAGGAAATACTGTGCCCTGACTCAAAAGTACAGATTCCTGTTAGAATGTTGACACTTTCCAGTTGAGTAGTGACACAGGTGTATTCACTAAACAAGGGATTTTACACTTGTATGAATTTAACCTTTACCAATCTCTGGGCATTTTCAGCAGACGACAAATTGATGATATTTTTCTTATTTTTCCAAGAAAACAGGATTTGACATTTCATGCAAATTGTCTCCATAGGAAACAATTTGCATGAAATGTCAAATCCTGTTTTCTTGGAAAAATAAGAAAACTATTTCAAAATGTCGTCTGCTGCTTACCCAGTGCTAAGCATTAAAGCATTAAACAGGTACAGTATAGGTAAACTGACCGCGCTTGACATGACCCCATTGGATTGACTGGGCTGTAAAACCTCAACACAAACAAACAAACTCTTTTTTCTACGCCTTTTTACTTAATTTTTCACAATAATTTTTTTTCCTTTTGATTTCAGTGACAAAGTTGTAGGACGTGATCTCTGCAAACTTCTCCAAAATGTCCCAGCTTCCTGCTGTTCGCAACTACTGCTCCAGTTAGATGAGCATTTTTTATTTTGCAAGTCTCCTGATCATCATTCGTCAAGAAAAAACATCACAATAACACTCCACTTTAGATGTTACCTCACAGTGTTTGTTTATTTGTGTTTATGTTTTACAGCCCAGTCAACCCAATGGGGTGTCATGGCGAGCGCGATCAGTTTACCTCACCTCACTTTAACTGGGCAGGCTTAGTCCTCTAAGTGGTTAACCAATATTGTGCACATTCTTTCACCAGAAACTGACAACTGCCCTGTTTGAATCTGCGGAAGGGAGAGAATGACCATAGAAAACATTTCATGATCAAATCACCACAAAAGAATGTTACCAACCAAGTGGGGGTTGCAATGTTTGACTTCATCAAATCAAGCAAATATGAGGGTAAATAAAAATGTGTATAGCCTGTATCGTTTGTCCATGTATCTGTAAAACTTTGATTTTTATTTATATATTTATTGATTTATTTATTTGTGGCAGGCAATGAGATAAGGTGCTTTTTGGGCTGTCTGCAAATGCCACAAAGGCAAAATTTCATATTGTGCAATTCATTTATTTTTAGTGCTATTGAGAACTGGCTGCTGATCAAGAATATTTGAAGATTCTGATACTATACCTTCAAATATTCTTGATCAGCAGCCAGTGCTGTTGAGCTATTGTCTCATTTTACACAAATTGATATGGCTAAAAATGTACATGAACCAGTGAAAAAATGGGAAACAGAGGTGAGCAGGTATCCTCAAGCAGAAAAATATTTAAAATCCTGGTTACTTTGTTTTAAACAACCCTCTGATAATATGGTACAATGACTCTACTGATACCCATGTCAAGCATGCTTTTCACCAGCTTTCTTTACATAACAATGGCACGATTAACAGATGCAGACTGAGAAAGGACAAGATCTGGTAAAATTAAGAATTCTTCATCTAATTAGCGGAAACTCTATAATTAATTTGAAGCTGCAACCTTTTGGAGAAGTTTGCAGAGGTTGCCCACTACAATTTTATCACTGAACATCTTTCACTAAAATCACAAATAAAAAAAGTTAAGCAAAAAAATACAAAAAATAGAGTTTAGCATGGACAATCTTTGAAATACCTTAACTTGATTTATAATGTACACTACATCCTCTTTATAACACGGTTAGTTATAACACGGTTTTGGATATAACACGGTTCAAAGATGGATCCTAAAAATGTATTGATTATATTGAAAAATGACCATAAATGGTCATTTTTCAATATAATCTATACATTTTTGTTTGGATACAACACTGTTGTTTAACTAACACGGTTTTTGCTTTGGACCCCAAAAGTAGTGTTATAAAGCGGTTGTGGTGTATTTACATGCCTAAAGGTGCAACATTACAAGAAGAAGAATCCTGTTACCTCAACTGTTATTCATCAAATGGATAGAAATTATTCTTGAAATTACTGTTGAATTGGAGAATTTTGATGTTTAATTGTCAGTGTGTTGACATCCCATCATTGGTATTTCAGCATTTTGGAACAATGATAAGATGCAATATAAATAAGCTATTATAATGCTCCTCAATCTAAACACCTGGGCCCTATTGTTCAAAGCATCGTTAGCTTAACGAGCTCGTTAAGGGTCATTTCGTTAACTGTTTTAGCGGATTCAATATACAATATTCTGATATTTTTTGCCGAAAAAATGTGGGTAGCATTTTTTCAGCAAAAAATTTCAGAATATTTGCGTATCACTCGATGTAAATTTTAACGAATCGTTAAGTAATGACATTGTTAGCTTTGAACAACTGGGCCCTGGTTTTTTCATCCCTGTGAAGTGGTTCAGTGAGATTTATACAGGTATGAGTTAATCTTCCTAGCATGTAAATATTGCATCAGTGTTATGGTAGATGTTATTACATTGGTCAGTGAGCGGTCAACCTTAACAAAGTTTTTAAGATAATGCAATGTGCATTCAACCTTAGCAATAGTGGAATACATGTACTCCAATCATGCATCATAACTGTATTTAAAATTTGGGAAAGACCTATTACTGATGGCCCAAATGGGCCTTTAACAGGAAGAATAAACTCTATGTCATTCCCTTGTATAACTCACTTCTTAGCGTCTTTCACCCACACATTGACCGACCATTAACTTGGACATCACTGCCATGAGCTCATTGAAACAGTGTAATAAAAATATAATTATGTTACTTTCTTTCAGTTGCTATAGATATACCCAATAACAGAAACTGTGTTATTTCTTCTTTTATCATTTTAACTATGTCTGTTTCAGGTTGAACTTTCTTATCCACCCCTTTTTTCCCCTTTTTACTATAAGTTAGGCCGGCAGCTGAGAAAAGGGACAGTAAAACATATGCGAACAGCAAAGATCAAGCCCAGCCTGTGCATGAATGCAGTCTGGTCGGGATCTTCACTGTTTGCCTTCACAATATAAGGACCATGTAGAAGATACAGGACTAATAGCGCAAACTGCTCTATGTTTTCGCCATTCATATATGCCCCCAGGGCCTTTTTATCAGCCAGCGGACCAAACTTTTGTAATAGTGGATTGGACTGGCTTTTGAATATACATGCTTCTGAATAAATGAAGCATTTCTATTTACGGTTGTGCTCAAAACCTCAAATATATTATATGAAATGTTTTATATATACTCTGCCTTTGCAAACAGTGTAGATCCAGATCAGTTGGCTTCTACAGACTGGATCTGGATCTGCACTGTCATTAAGCGAATTTGTTTAAACAACCTGGATCATGCAATCTGAATGCTGACAATTAGAAGTGGTTGTGGCATTTTAATTTATTTGAAGCATGACAAGGGTTAAACCACCCACTCAAAAGGAGAGGCACCTAAATGTGTGCCTAAATGAGCTAGCACCAACATTTCAAGCTTAAACTTGCCTGCTGATTACAACTAAGACTAGACATTTCATTCAAATTGTATCCAAATTACAAATGTATAATGAAATGTCAAGCAGTTTTCCATGAAAATAAAAACATGAAACAATAATACCCCACCATTATCGTGCCATGGGGTGAAAAGCCATAGAGATTTACACAAGTTATTGTCCTGAAATGAAAATATGGATGTGTCGTGGGCAGATAACTCTGTCAAACATTGACAAAATTTGCCAACCAACGTAAACCCATAAAACCTCGCCATTCTTGTGTGGCAGTATATAATAACAAGAACTAGAAATGTGTTCAAAGGACACAGATGCCACGCTAGAAAATCTTATTTGCAAATTGCTAACGCTGGATGTGGATGGAGATGGACAAACAGAATGGCGGGCGGACAGGGGTAACACTATATGCCCTTTCCACCATTCTTCGAATGGGGGATGTAGGGGGGGGGGGGGGTCATAAAAATCACTTATCTGCATCCGATGATTTAGCCTACAGCGTGCTAAATGTATGGGACAGAATAGGTAATGGACCTGACCGTCTATCATACTTACTTTACCACAGCCAGTCACTGTCAATATAGAATAATCTACAGAGTAAGTCGTGTTGCACTGTCCTTGGGAATTGTTGGCAAAGGCTCCAATATAGTGGCTCGGCATTGGGTTCGTCACTATTATTGTATCATTCGGATGACATTCTGAAAACAAATGGAGTAATGACAAGAGTCAATGACTACCGTATATACTGATTGGGACATATTAACCAATTTATGTTAAGTGGACTCTTCTACTGTAACTCTTTACAAGGTCTAGCTATTTCTAATAGAAGGGGTGTCTGGTGGTTTTTATTAACCCTGGTCTTGCTGAATCCAGATATACTCTACCTTTGCAAACAGTGTAGATCCAGATCAGTTGGCTTCTTCAGAATCTGCACTGTTTGTCATTAAGTATGTGAATTTATAGCAACAATCCATATCAAGTAATCTGATTGGCTGAAAATAAAAAGTGGGCATGGCATCTTAATTTATTCAGCGGGACAAGGGTTAATACCATGTTTTATAGAAACTCCTGTAATTACTGCAAACAGTGTAGATCCAGATCATGTTCGACAGCTTCTGATCTGCATCTACACTGTTTAGGTCTGTCTTTCCAAATACTTAGGGTAAATACGTTAGGTTTTGTTGGTATGCCTGGCACATTAGAACTGAAGTCTAGGTCCTGTCCAGGGTGGTATTTTTTTCATCTATTCATCTTTGTTTGGTCCGTAAATGGATAACCAAAACCATCA
Organism: Anodontia alba; assembly: GCA_964016985.1. Classification (NCBI taxonomy): domain Eukaryota; kingdom Metazoa; phylum Mollusca; class Bivalvia; order Lucinida; family Lucinidae; genus Anodontia; species Anodontia alba. The sequence continues at coordinate 45,744,054 of OZ024831.1, forward strand.
GTAGAACAACACACACATGCACACACCCACACCAAGAATGTTGGGCCTTCTTGTTAATAATATCTTAATATTGCCTTGAAATCAAGGGGGGTGGTGGGGGGGAACCTACATCATACAGAACATTGAAAAGATTATAGATTATTGCGAAAAGGGCCCGTTCAAATTGGTCAGTCCTGAAATCGAGCTATTGGCCATGGAGAAGATGCTTTTAAAGATTTTTCTAATTTTAGCCCTGGCACCAATCTTTTCAATGGAGTGAAACCAATGGAGCAATTTTGGTAAAGGGCCATAAGTCAAACATTTCTGTTAAGTTTGGAGGAAATCGGATCAGTAGTTTAAGAGATGTTATTTGAAGAAATTGTTGACGAGTGACGATGCACGCTGGACACAAGGTGATCACAATAGCTCACCTTAAGCACTTCATGCTCAGGTGAGCTAAAAATAGAGTATGTACCAGGGATGAAAGTACTTATATATGCAGATTTGATGTACTACCATACTATCATCATTTAGAACACACAGGTTCAATATTTTGATAAGCATAGAAGCAACAGAATGTTCTCAACAACAAACTCTCTACCTAATGTCCATAATTGTGGGTGTAGACAACCTGGTACGGTTGGGCAAATGGAAGTGAATCAGTTGTTGATCCACAATGCGCCATTGACATGCATGTTGTGTACAAGTTAATCGAATTAGTTTTTTCTCAATTCTGCAAATCTGATATGTCGAAGTACAGATATCTCGAAGTATTTCAGAGAGTCCCTTGGAATTCGAGATAACCAGAGTCGACTGTACTAAGTAGATATAAATATTTTACAAGTATGAGCTTTCACAAAAAGCTTGGTCAAGGCTTCACCCGGCCCTTTGCACACAATAAATGTTAGTGTTGATTTTAATACAGGATAGTCTAGAGTTCTTTACAAGCAAATCTTGGCTAAATCGGCTGAATTCCATGATGCAAAAGGTAAATTTGACAGGTCTTAATGAGATCTCGTCCCGTTAGTTCACCATAATGCACATCAGATTTAATGAAAGCTACTTCTTTGTAGAATATCAAATTTTTGTTACAATGTCCCGGAAATGCTATAAATTACACTAAATTAGCAGTACCAATGCATTCACCTAGACTTTATAAGTGAAATTGTTAAGTTAATGTATATCCCATAATCTTTGTGGTAACCTTTTAGAATATCTACATAAGTGCAGTATGCCGAAAGTGCACGAGAATTGAGAACACCTTCTGTATGTGTAAGTGTTCCAATAAATATTATTCTATTCTATTCAGTGCTATTTCTAATCCCGGATTTTACTTGTACACAACATGCATGTCAATGGCGCATTGTGGATCAACAACTGATTCACTTCCATTGCCCAACCAAACCAGGTTGTCTACACCCACAATTATGGACATTAGGTAGAGAGTCTCTTTACAAAATCTCTCCTACAAAAAAGGAATTTTTGACTTAATTTAGTTGGTATAAAATATTTTGTTGCCAGGTACTTGTGTCCATGGTTAAATTCCAACGTCCGGCCAGGACAATTTTTAGGCTTGGAACAAGGGAACATGCCCATTTATTTTCAGGGAACATTAGCAAATATTTTAAGGGAACAAGGTAATGAATAATTTTGGGGAACAGGGAACATGAACATTTTGAAAATCACTTTTTGGAAACAAAGGAATAAGTCTGATTATATTTTTGGGCCAGAACAAGGGAACATGGATGATGGACTACACCTACACCCCACCCCACCCCACCCCCCCCAACCCACTTCCCCCCACCCCACCCCCTCCTCTCCAAGGGAGAGCCTCAATTTAGGGCACCTAATCCTTATTTTACTTCGTGTAGCATTGGTACAAAGACTTTTTTCTTATAATGAATGCAAAAAACAAGAAACTAGAAATTGTGTTTGTGAAACTCTAGGCCCACAACCATATGCTTGCCTCTAGAGATAATACAAGGTAAAAATGACCCAATTTACAAAGGGCCATAACTCGTATTTTTTCAGAATTTATTCAAAAGTTTATCATGTCATCTTCTCATCACTACCAATCTATTTATCAAGTTATAAGGCTCTAGCTCCAACAGTTTTTGAAATATTTTGCTGACAAGGGAAAAATGCTCATATTTACAAAGGATCATTACTCATGAAATATTTTTCAGAATTTATTCAAAAGTTAATCAGGTCATCTACTCATCATTACCAATCAATTCACCCAGCTTCAAGGCTCTAGCTCCAACAGTTTTTGCGATATTTTGCTGACAATGTAAAAATGCACAAAATCACAAAGGGCCATAACTCATGAAGTATTTTTCAAAATTTATTAATAAAATCAGGTTGTCTACTCATCATACCAATCTATTCATGAAGTTTCAAGGCTCTAGCTTCAGTGGTTCTTGAGGCATTTTGCTGACAAGGGATAAATGCCCAAATTTACAAAGGGCCATTACTCATGAAATATTTTTCAGAATTTATTCAAAAGTTAATCAGGTCATCTACTCCTCATTACCAATCAAATTTACTAAATTTCAAGGCTTTAGCTCCAAGAGTTTTTGACATATTTGCTGACAAGATAAAAATGCCCAAAATTACAAAGAGCCATAACTCATACATACATGCCATAAGCTGTGGACTAAACTCTGTGAGATAAGTGTTAGATAAGGCAAAGTTTTGAGGGAGATTTGACAAAATTCTGTGAGATTGTCTTAAACATCACTTTGGAGCTCTGCAAATATAGTCTAAAGTCTTTTTTTTTTTTTTTTTTTTTTTTTATTTAAGAAGCTTGTAAAAAATACAACAGAATGTGATTTATGTTTATTTCTTCATAAAATCTGTTATAAAATGGTCTGAAAATTCTGTGAGATTTGAATTTTTTATGGGAACTGCCTTCCAGATGGACCAAATTCTGTGAGATTTCTCAAAGTGTGAGATATGGCATGTATGCTCATGAAGCATTTTTCAAAATTTATTCAAAAGTTAATCAGGTCGTCTACTCATCACTATCCTCGACTCATGGGTTTCCACAAACTTTAGCTGAATCTGAGCAGAATCTATCTTCAGAGTAAGCCAAGAATATAAACAGATAGTCAAGAAAATAGACCATTACTAATCTATTCATCAAGTCTCAAGGCTGTAGCTTCAATAGTTTTTGAGATATTTTGCTGACAAGATTTCATTCATATTTTTTCAAAGAGCCATAGGAATGTGGCATAATCCTGATAAGAAAAAAAATATGTGTCAGCTATTTGCTCACAAGACTTCAAGTTGCCAGGCTTTTTTGAAAGGGACACAACACTACAAGTACAAATCTACTAAAGATGAAAAAAAAATACAGGTCAGCTATTTTTATATAAGCAATACATATACAAAATTTCAAGATCCTAGCATGCACTTACCAGACATGCCAAAAAGTGTGAGGAACAGATGGATGAACGGACAAACAACTGCAAAGCAATATGCTATATGTCTTTGAAACTATGGTATATTTACCTTCTGTGTGTGAGAGAGCAAGTAAAACAAAGCCTGAAGATTTACAGTAAATAAATAACAAAACTAGAGCTGGTGTTTGTAAAACACTATGCCCCAAACTGCCTGACTCTAACACTGCTTGACTCCAACACTGCTTGCCTATGACGGTAACAACAGTACAAATATACAAGATTTCTATGTTATTAAAAGGGAAATAACTCTAAAATGGGAGATAATTCAGATAAGAAAAAAAATACGGATCACCTATTTTTTCATGAGGAATCCACATATGAAATTTCAAAACATTAGCATACGTGGTTCTAAACTTATGATATACACAAAAAACAACAAAATTAAATGGCCAGAAATTGCAAAGGGCCATAACTCCAACAGCATTTCATTTAATTGGTTCATAATTTAATCAGGTGATCTCCTCCTCGGTCCCAATCAGTATACCAAATATCAAGGTTCTAGCTCAAATACTTTTTGAGATACCTTGCTAACGAGATTTCAATGTTATTGTATTAAAAGGGAAATAACTCTAAAATGGGAGATAATTCGGATAAGAAAAAAAAATACGGGTCACCGATTTTTTCATGAGGAATCCATATATGAAATTTCAAAATTAGCATACATGGTTCTAAAGTTATGTTAGGCACAAAGCGTGACGAACGAACGGACAAGCCAGAAGCCAATATGCCTCCTGCACCCCCCCCCCCCAACCCCTACACCACCACCATTTTTTTTCAAAGTTGGGGGCATAAACAGCTGTCAGATATCCAAAGCACGCCTTTTGGTGCTTGTCCCTAATGGATTCATTTAAATGCATTGCTTCAATAAGATTGACACGTACCACTGTCAAAGTACGTATAACTTTGGTCTAATACTGTTGTCAAAGTTAGGTGTACAGTCAAAGCTGAGAGTCAGAGTAGTGAGCTTCGAAATTATTTGATCCGGGTCTAAACTGTAATTCAATCAGTATATTTTAGACACAAGGTAGTCACAAGACATGTTTAAATCTATATGCCCAAACATTTACGGTAATTACCGTATTTTCCTAAGCAGTCGGAGACAATCTTGAGCAAACAGTGTAGATCCAGATGATACGTCACAGAAAGGAACGCGCCGTCTGATCAGGGTCTCTACACTGTCACTCCTCCGGCAGGTTTTTGGCACATCAACACGTAGATCTAGTAAAATTAGCCTGTTCAAATTTAAGCCTACCGGTAAGTAATCCGAGCTTTCTCTGACCCCAGAGAAAGCCTTCAGACCCAGAGAAGGCTCGGATTAAATCTTAAGGTGCTAATTACAACAACAGCAGACGACACTGATTTTTCTTCTTTTTTTTTTTTTTTTTTTTTTTCAGAGAAAATAAGGCTTGACAATTCATTACAATCACATGAACTGTCGTCTTTTTTCTATTAAAAATAATAATAAAAAAATAATAATAATCAATTTTAGAATGTCGTCTGCTACAAATTTGCTTAGCGCTTCTAGGGTTAAGACCAGTATGGCGAAGAGTTCTGAAGGTATCCGAATACTTAGGGTTTAGGAGGTTAAGGAATGATAATCAATCGTACCGTACGTGAGCTGAGCCGAAATGGAGCAAACCACAGCAGAGACAATAATTAATACAACAAGCTTGTCCATCTTTTTTCAACCTGAAAGAAGAAAGAAGAGTTGCAGCCAAATGGTATCACAGCAGAAACCTTTTGATGATGGAAAAAGAAACAACCCAGCGGGCACATGACATTTATTCAACGTCGCATTAACAACGTTAACATTAATGCGACCTTGGATTACTAGGTCCGAGATGCGACGTTGCATAAACGTCAGGTGCACCCCCGACCCCCCGACCCCCTCCCCCCCCCCCCCCGCCGCACCACCACCACCACCACGGGAAAATTTGCAGTCGAATGGTGTCGCAGCAGAATTGTTTTGAAGATGTTGGTATTTGGGAAATACACGAGCAACACTTTCAAGCAGTCGCGCAATAATTTTTTCAACAATCAGTGGCAGATAATTAGTAATTGCCAAACGATTTGATATTGGACATTCACGCTTGATATCATTTGTGTGATTGGACATTCACGCTTGATATTATTTGTGAACAATATATTTTATGATAAATATGGCGTATATTATATTCCGAGGGTTGTTAGGAGGAGTATTTGATGATAATTCTGGGATCATTTTCTCTATTTCTATGTAATAACCTATATTGTGGGTACTCATTAGAAATGCCTCGGTTATGTTGTTATGGAGAAGAAAAAAAAATCCTAGGATTATCATCAAATATTCCTCCAACTTATCTACGTGTATGGAGTACACGGACACAAAGTAACTAATGTAAGGGAAAAGGGAACAAGACAGTTCCCCGACAAGACAGTTCCCCGACACGGCTTTTGGAGACAGTTCCCGGACAGATTTGAAGACAGTTCCCCGACACTTTTGAGGACAGTTCCCCGACACTTTTGTTCAAAGTCAAATGACCTGTAACTGGTAATTATAATTGGTAATATTGGGTAATTAAGGATAATTATAGATAAGTGATGGATTGTGATTGGATTATTTGTGCCTGTGATTGACGGGGACCTTTTCTCTCCCAGGATTCGACTTAGTAGATGTGATGTCAGGACTATAAAGTAGCTGAAATCTTTATTTCGCAATTAAAAGGGGATTGAAAATGAAGTCACGTACGTTATCCATAAATATAGTTCAGCCTTAAATAATTATACTATCCAAGCAGCGAAAAAAAAGGCGCTGGTCAGACTGTGCGGATGCGCAGACTGATTCGAGCCTCTGTTGTTCTCACATGCAATTAGCAGATTTTCTGACGACGTGGATCATTATTGTTATATATCATCACCGAGATAAAACGATACAATTTATGAACATCTGAAAACATTTCCTAACTACAAGTATACACTCCGGTGCAAAAATAATAAACTTTTCTGATATTCTCATACTCGCATGTATTTCTTATGCTTTTGTATTAGGTGTATAAATGCAATGTAAAACATCTGTCGGTGAACTGTCTTCAAAAACGTCGGTGAACCCATAATTACTAGTTATCAGTCACAGGTCATTTGACTTTGAACAAAAGTGTCGGGGAACTGTCTTCAAATCTGTCGGGGAACTGTCTCCAAAAACCGTGCCGGGGAACTGTCTTGTCGGGGAACTGTCTCGATTCCGGGGAAAAGCGAAAACCCAGTTTCTGTAGAAATTCGCAGTTTGTATATAGTTGTGTATCAAAAATGTAGATTTCTTACCTTCGACGTCCAAAGTAAATGGTACCAGCATAACCATAAATGTACACTTATCACGAAATTTACAGATGTTTCATGTATGTTTTCCGTTTATCTCAGAATAGACCGTTAGCATGGGCTTCACATGTTCCTGAAAACCAGCCAAGCGAATACAGTGTATGGAGGTCTATAAGATCCTTCGTATTAATGGGAAATGAACACGTGTCAGTGGTTCCCAACCGCATGCGAATTCGACAACCTACGCGTAACTGGTGGTCATACTTCTGTTAAGCGGATCAAACAAATTTCTTTGGCTCACGTTTAAACAAAGAAATCTTGCATTAACCCATTTATGCCTAATGGACTCTTCTAACTAAGCTCTTTGGACAGATCCATTTCCAAGTGACGGGATTTCTGATTAGTTTTACTGTTACAATCTTTTATAGAAATTCCTGTACTTCATCACGAAAATATACCTATATAATTTTGACCCCCTTAAACCCCACTTTTATATAGTAATACTGGGGTTTACAGGGGTATACATTATTTTTCTTATTTCTGCTCAAAAACACAGATTGTGGGTACTCGTTAGAACCGTCTCGGCGAGGCGGTACCGCCTCGGCGAGGCGGTTCTAACGAGTACCCACAACCTATGTTTTGAGCAGAAATATGAAAAGATATCAGAATTTTTATCTGAAAAATTTCAGTTTTTGGTGGTGAAATTTTCTGTATGTTAGAATAGGCATGTTTTCGTAATGTAATGCAAACAGTGTATACCCTGATCAGACGCCGCGTTCTTTGGCGTCTGATCTGGGTATACACTGTTTGCAAAGGTCCCATTTATGGGACCCTAGGTATAAACAGGTGAAGATGTGAACTGCATCTGATCAAAGTATGTTGGTTTTTGTTTAGGGCAAGGGTTGCGGGACGTCTAGATACAGTATTTTCCACTGCGCAGATAATGCAGATACGGTCAAACTGCCTCTAAAGAAACAATTTAGTCAAGGTATTCGCTGTCCGTCATTCCGTCACAGCACTATCTTAGACACATCACTAGGTTGCGAAATGGAATTGTTCAATTTATGTACAGGTAGTTAGAATACGCTTTCCGGGCGGCAATAATCCAAATTTGATCCCCTTCTGAAAAAGGCACTGCTCTTAAAGAAAATAATTTACTACCCTTGGCTTCCTTTTAGAGTACACTCTTTTCCCGATTGGTGTGCTGAAAACCATATCGGAAGTCACAAAAGCTTTCCGGGCGGCAATAATCCAAATTTGATCCCCTTCTGAAAAAGGCACTACTCTTAAAGAAAATAATTTACTACCCTTGGCCTCCTTTTAGAGTACATTCTTTTCCCTGTTGGTGTGCTGAAAAACATATTGGAAGTCACAAAAGCTGTCTCCCAGTAAGCATTCTTTATAAATCTATAGCGGGCCGTTATCGGCCCGTCAGGGTAGCTGACGGGCCGAAAACGGCCCGCTATAGATTTATAAAGACTGCTAGCTGGGCTCCCTTGCAAATTCTTATCGGAAACCTATCAAGTGCTTCACGTTTTCGCAAGGTATCTAATTAGTTAGTCAGGGTGTGGAATTATCAACTTTTATTACAAGTAATGGTCAAATTCCTCTTGTCCAACAAAGATTTACTTGCCCTAAAGTTAACATTTTTCTTTTTTCCCGAAGAAAACGTATTGTCCACGAAGAAGTAAATGGTCAAAATCCACTTGTCTAACCAGATTTACTTGCCCGAAAATTGACATTTTACTTATTTCTCGAAGAAAACGTATGTTGTGGATACTCATTATCAGGTATAATCATACTAACTTGATGGTCCATAATTATGCTGAAAAGATGTAATCATATAACTTGGATGGCTCGTTATTATACAGAACAGATGTAGTCATACTGACCGGATGACCCATAATTATACAGAACAGATGTAATCATACTAAATGGATGGCCCGTAATTATACAAAACAGACGTAATAATACTGACTGGATGGCCCAAAATAATACAGACCAGATGTAAGCATATTGACTGGATGACCCATAACTATACAAAACAGATGTAATCATATTGACTAGACGGCCCGTAATTATACAAAACAAATGAAATCATACTGACTGGATGGCCCATAATCATATAGAACAGATGTAATGGTACTGCCTGACTGGCACATAATTATACAGAACAGATGTAAGCATACTAACTGGATGGCCCGTAATTATACAGAACAGATGTAATCATACTGACTGGATGGCCCATAATTATGCAGAACAGATGTAAGCATACTGACTGGATGGCCCATAACTGTTCAAAAAGATGTAATAATACTGTAGGCTCGTAATTATACAGAACAGATGTAATCATACTGACTGGATAGCCCATAATCATACAGAACGGATGTAAGCATACTGACTGGATGGTACATTATTATACAGAACAGATGTGGTCATATTGACTGGATGACACACAATTATACAGAACAAATGCAATCATATTTACTGGATGACACATAATTATACAGAACGGATGTAATCATATTGATTGGATGACACACAATTATTCAGAACAGATGTAAGCATACTGACTGGATGGTACATAATTATACAGAACAGATGTAATCATATTGAGTGGATGGCAGATAATTATACAGAACAGGTGACTGGCTGGTACATAATTATACAGAGCAGATGTAATCATATTGACTGGATGGCATATAATTATACAGAACAGATGTAATCATAATGACTGGATGGTACATAATTATACAGATGTAATCATACTGACTGGATGGATATAATTATACATAACAGATGTAAATATACTGACTGGATGGCCCGTCGCCCTCAGATCCTTAAGTGAATTGCCCAGCAAGCATTCTTTATAAATCTATAGCGGGCCGTTATCGGCCCGTCAGCTAGCCTGACGGGCCAATAACGGCCCGCTATAGATTTATAAAGAATGCTTACTCGGTGGATATACTTGGCAGATTTTTCCACCATTTTTACAAGGAAGACAACATTTGTGACATGTTTGCTTTCCTGTGCATCAAGCCCTTTCTGAAAAGGGGTTCACTTCAAAACCTACAAGAAGCAAATTCTTTCTTTTTAGAGTAGATACCTTTTCAAAAGGGAGCCAAACACTTTTTTTTCTAGAGATGCCTTCCCTGACTGTGTACTAATTCCACCTAACGCTTGCTAGTTAAAATAGGCAAACTGACCAAGTATACCCAGTTAACCTACAGATGACTAGTTTTTTTGTTGTTTTTTTTTTTTTTTTTTTTTTTTTTTTAGCGCTCCGAGAGACTACAAAGCAACTAGTGTGACTTCCTGTTTACCTTCCTGTACATCCCTTCTGAATAGGGTTCTACTCTGAAAAGAAAGAATTTGTACTAGGATGAGAGCAAATTCTTTCCTTTTAGAATAGACCCTTTTTAATGGGAGGCAAAACACTGCCTCCACTGATAGTGTATCATTTACCTTTAACTCATTTATGCCGAGAGGACTCTTCTACCTGAAGTCTTTGGACCAGTCTACTTCCAATAGAAGGGGTGTTTGGTTAGTTTTACACTGTTTGCCAATGACCCTTTTACAAGATACTGGGCATCAATTGGTTAATATGATTGTAAGTTAGAGAAAGATGACCGTTGCATACTTTGATACTGACATATTGTGTCCTCCGTACAAAAACCTGCCAGGTCCCGTGCATGGTACGTTATACGGTAAGCTAACGCTTATTTTTCTACATGAATCTGAAAAGCGATTGACCAATTATACAAATACAAAAAGTCGACTGGAAACAGAAAATGTTCTTTAGGGTAAGAGTTTCGCATTTTTTTCATGTTACAAAATTATTTATGTGAAATAAGATGCACAGAACTTCGGTAGAACTTATAACCTAGACGCACTGTTATGTTTACATAAACGGTCAGTGATAGCCATATGTGCACTAAAAGTACAAACGGTGTAGCTGTAGGAAGATACCCCATTCCCAACCCCGTGGCTCGCGGGAGTCGGGTTCAACGTTGCGGTATGCACGTGTCGAAAAGGTATACAGCGAATTGGGGTTGAAATCCGTCCAATGATGTATGGAGACCCCAAGCCCCGCCCGCCCCACCCCCACCCCCAAGTCCCAGCACAAGCCTTCGGGAGACCAAAATTCAATTTGATGTTGCATAAGAAAGTGTTTAAGTGTTTTGTAGTTGTTGTTTTTTTGTTTTAAATTGAACTCCTTCCAACGAGGCAGAAAGTACTTCGGGAGTATAACCATCAATCACAGGTCCGTGACAAGGGTCGATGTCAAAAAGTGCTGCAAGACACTAGCACTTGGGACTGGCATACAGCACATATGGTTGAAATCCATCCATTGATTTAGGAGAGTCGTAGTCGGGCCCAGTAGGGCAGTAGGTAGCGCGCCTGACTGCAGATCCAGGGGGGGGGGGGTGGGGGGTCACAAGTTCGAATCCCAGCACCGTCATGGCGATTTCATTCTCCACCTTTCGCTGATTCAAGAAGGGCAGTTGACAGTTACTAACAAAATTATGTACACAAAGTAATGGTTAAATGCTTAGAGAACAAAGCATGCCCAGGAAAAGTGAGTAGGTTAAACAACCGGCTCGAAATGAACTTAACAGTGTTGACTGGGCTGTAAAACTTCATTCAAACAAACAGTAATTAGATGAGGTGTTGCAAGATACTAGCAACTGGAAATGATATTCAGCGCGTTTGATTAAAAGACGGGCCAGGTTAGCGCAGCCGGAATCGCTATTGACTGCAGCACCTGGGGTTGCAAATTCGAATCCCAGCCCGGCCAAATAACTTCTTAGGAGATTGATCATGAATCATTTGTATGGTCATTCTCCACCTTCTGCTGATCTGAAGAAGGGCAGTTGTCAGTGACTGGCACAAGTATAGGTACAAAGTACCAAAGGGGGTGGTTTGGTGAGGCAAAGGTGTCGTGTATCTTACGTCATCGGGGCGTCCAACTGATATTGGCCTATAGTTGGGCAAGGCCCACTGTCCTTGCAGCAGGTAAGGGTATAGAGGAGGAATTTGTTTATATCTTCTGTTTCTTCACTGTCATTCATTTTCCTTTCTCCCCTGTCTCGTTCTTTCATCTCCTCTACTATCTCTCTTCTCCCTTTCTCTGGGAGACGATACAAAATGACCCACAAGGGTTGACGTGTCTTTAAACACACACACACACACACACACACACACACACACACACACACACACACACAAGGTACCAAAATACTGGTTAACCGCTTAGAGTTCTAAATCTGTATTGGAGGTAACTGACCGGCTGGACAGGAACTTGACAGTGTTGAGTGGGCCGCAAGACACCATATCAAATCAAAGGAAGACAGTCGCCTATAGGTGACCAAATGTACCCAGATTTGAGTTTTATGACACTGCCTCCAGCCCAGATGACTAGGCCGAAAATCGTTTAATATTGCATAGCTCTAGCACGGGAAGGTACACTGCAATTTTGGCTGAATCCTTCTAGTGATTTAAGAGAAGACAAATAGACGGACGGAGATATTAAAGATATCCTCACTTTTTCTCAGAAAAGCGTAGGGATAAAACTCCATTAATGGGCCACTAACATTTTATGCAAGGTCTCTCCTAAGGAGACATTTGCGTGAAATGTCAGAACCTATTTTCTGATTTGCCGTCGTCTGCTGAATTAGCCCATAAAATGGAAAAGGTTAAGGATTAAGTCTGTTTTACAGAGTGATGTCTGGAGTTACCTGTGTCTCGGCTGGGTCTGTTTGTATCTTTCCCTTGGGACAGTACACGTCGCTGGAGAGCTTTCCTATAGTAAGTATAGTTATTCAAGCTTAGCATGCCGGGTAAAATTTCAACAGAAATTTTGAAATAGTTTTATTTTTCCGGTAACGTAGGCTTTGGCATGTAATGCAAACTGTCTCTAAGGAGACAATTCCCATGAAATGCCAAAGCCTATTTTCTGAAAAAAAATGTCGCCTGCTGAATTTGCCCAGCGAGTAACCCAGTAAGCATTCTTTATAAATCTATATCGGCCCGTTAGGGTAGCTGACGGGCCGATAACGGCCCACTATAGATTTATAAAGAATGCTAGCTGGGTATGAAGGTTAAAGGATATTTGCTATATAAAACGTTTGTTGTTGTACTGTATAAGATCTAATAATATAATATTATTCGTCTGTATTTGCCATGTGGTTTACAGACCCAGAAAACAATACACAGAAAGGTCATTCAGTGCAAAAGTCGCGAAAACCAATGACTTTTTTCAAGGAGCAAAATGTATGGTGTTTTTACATTATTGGATCAGGATCATAGTTTTCCTTTCAAAACGAACTGTATCTAATGTAGTATTTAATTCAATTATAGATTACAGCTATACTGTACGAAAGTCCATAACAGAGTGCATATATTAATGCGTTTGACCAAACTTTAATATGCGCCTGTATATTTTGATATGTGTCTATATAAATAAAAGGTCTAGAATATTATTCCATGGACATGTTTTGTCAGCCTTGGACACCTTATGGTGGTATGGGACTCGGGTAACTGCTGTTTGAATCTGACGTCTTTGTTGACAGTGTACAATGATTTTTATCTTGAAAAGATTTTGACAAAGTTATGAGCATTTAAACTTGTAGATGAGATACTTTTGACAAGATTTCTCATGCATTTCGAAAGATGGTGCAGCAGGAACAACAGAACTTTCCCTGATGATGCACAGAACCATTTGCCTATTTATAGGCTTCGGACGGTGAATAAAACAGAGAAGATCTATGAAATGGTATATTGTCATCTCGGAGAAGTTCTGCAAAATGACTATTATCGCTGCTATCAGAGTTCAGGGTAGAGGGAATATCATTTTCTCCAATATTTTGATTTTGACTTTATTGTTAGGGTGATGATTCTGTTTAAATTACCTCCCCTCCCCCCCCCCCCCCTCCACGCCCACCACCACCAGGCGTGGACTGGGATGTACATCAGTCTGGACAAAGGAGGTGAGATGACAAGAACGCTCATTAAAGAATGGTTTGTAAAGCTTGGAGGACAAGAGAAACCTCAGAAAAGTTTCTGTGATCCACTACCAGAGGCCAATGTAAAGATAATTGTCTCCATGCAAAAGAGAGTAAAAGCCAAGGCCAAACGTGTACTCATTAAATGGGAGGTGATGTATCTGCATTCATTAGCAGTTAACTCTTTCAAAACGGTAGCCCTGGAAAGAAAATTGTCATGTGAGAATGCTCCAGTACATTTAAACATAATCATCGAAGATGGCTCACTCTTTGCATATGTAAAAACTGATATTTTATATAAACATGAAAGCATGTATGAAGGCACAGTGTCAACTATTGCGACGACGGACTGCATTATCTTCGATGCTATGGCTGTGATATAGATGCTACCAGCACCGTCTGAAACGGTGAATGTAACATTTATGGACATGGCTAAGCAGTTCCATGACTACATACTTCAGAAAAGTCACAGTTATGCTTCTGTCTCACAGATGCATACAGTGTATGAGGAGAACAGTTTGAAAATGGTGGTGGCAATGCTATAGGACAGAAGATTCATATACAATCAGATATGACAGTAGCCAAAGAATGGAAACAAGACATGTGGACATGGTCAGTCCCCGCTCCAGTGGATGCTTTTACATGAAAGTGGCAAGGAATTGCGTGGTGAAATGTACAAAGGCAAATCCCAGTTGAGAAAAAATCTGCAAAATTAATGTGTGGTAACTCTGAATGTATGCAAGGCAGAGTTTCTTCAGGGGGTGGGGTGGGGAGAAGGACTGAACAATGCATTTCCTTTCAATGTCCCTTATCACTGTGTATTATTTGAATTAAATACCTTGTTTGTTCTTGATTCATATATATGACAAATATACTAAAGTATAAACAGGGGATATGAGTAAAATGAGGCAAGAAAGAGTTATGGTTCTTAGACAATACACTTCCACTGAATTTCTTCTACTTTTGAATACGATTTGAAATAATTCCCTTCTGCATTTCTAGAATTATGCCCCTGACAATAAAATAGTAAGGGGAAATACTTAAAAAAAAAGTAAGCAAGGTAGACTGCACTTCCTCTCAATGTCTTTTATCATTTTATGAAGTTTCAACAAAATCCCTTGAACTGTTTTTTAGTTACGCTCCGGACAAAGGTGTGACGGATGGACGGATGGAAACCATTATCATATTCCTCTTCGCCATCGGTCGGGGATAAAAAAAATCTTATATAGTTGCAAAAATAAAGAAACCCTTGTGACTTATTACACCAACTTTATTGTAGAAAGAGATGGAAATTTGCTAAAGAACAGATCTATCAAACTGACCAATGATGAGTATATGGATGTCTCAGAGCTACAGTGTAAGGACGAGGGAGGAAGCAGATACAAAATTAATACTACATCGTTCCGTTGATGCAAATCACGGAGCGAAACGAAGTGCGGTCTTGAAAAAGTCGTAATACAAATATCCTTGTTCTACATTTATACCACAGGGAGAAAAAATATTGCAAAGAAGACATTCTTTGGACGAATGGAAACACATGTTGACAACAAATAACAATTCCTATCTGCATTTTCTACGTTGCACCTATCAGGTTATGGAATGGAAGGGTTGCATGGAAACGTGTTTGGTGCTTCCCCCACCAACCAGTTATGGCTAGATGTTTGAAGAGACTGATGGTACGCTCAACATGCGTACTTTGGTGATGAGCTAGTCACCAGCCACTCTAGGGCTTTTAAATGACGTAGCATGCAATTGTGAGACCAGTCTCTGTGCTAAAACTGCCAATGTTTTCGCAATGGACAACAATGTACAATAGCCTGTGAATTCAGAGCAGCAGCTCCCTCGGATTTGCTGGTTGAAAACAGGTTTTGCACAAACATGTACACGTTGTTCGTGTAAAATACAAGTGGTTCGAATAGTGAATAGGGATAGATGTGCTATTAAAATGCAACTTAACCATTTGATAGGCATGAGTGTTGCATGAGTTTCAAGAGACTGTAAAGGGAAATATCTCTCCTTGCATATGGTGGGGCCACTACATACCACCCATATTGTGAAGAATCTGTAGACAAAAACTGAATGTAGAATTCCTTGATTCTTACATTTTCTTGGTCTGCTTTAATCATGCCTGTTTCAGTATTTTGGAATTAGGGATTTCGCTTGGTCTTAAGTGTTGTTAGACTAACTCAAGATACTGGTTAACCGCTTAGAGGACTAAGCCTGCCCAGTAAACGTGTGGTTAGGTAAACTGACCTCGCTCGACATGACCCCATTGGGTTGACTGGGCCGTAAATCCTCAACACAAACAAACAAACTAACTCAAGTATTTGCTAGTCTTGTAAGAGCAGGACGAACACAGACTAACAACATAGATCCGCCGTTTGATAGCATGTTATACACAACTAACATAAAAACGAGATTAAATGGTATAATTTACTTTGTATTTGCCATTTCAAATAGCAAAAGGCAACACACTTAAAAAGCGTTAAGTGTTATTGCTTCTAGATGAATAATATGCCAGTATCATGGGTTTTCGTGACTTTTGCACACAATGACCCCTATAAAAGTTTGAAAAAAGGGACTGTTTTCATTCTATAACTGTTATTTCATATTTCTTTTTTTTTTCTTCTTTTTTTTTACATTTTAAGTGACTTTAGAACATTTTATGTGCATATACTAAGAATATATCTGCGCGGGAAACCCACAGCGAGCAAGTATTGACCATACAGAGTATACAGATTTGCAGGGCCGTAAAATATTTCATACAAAATTTTGGAAATGGCATCATGCGGTTTCAAAATAAACACACTCCAAAATTTACTTTGGTATATAAGAGTATTTGTTTCCCTTCTAGTATGGGTACCTCTAAAATATGCTTCTTCTTGCTACAGAGTTGCAGCAGTACTGGAAGACTTTCTGAGTATCTCGTTTCTTTCACAGGTTGTTACCCTAATGACACGATAGTAATTGATAATCCTGGTGGATATGTTTGGTA
This sequence comes from Anodontia alba, assembly GCA_964016985.1. NCBI lineage: Eukaryota > Metazoa > Mollusca > Bivalvia > Lucinida > Lucinidae > Anodontia > Anodontia alba. Next base: position 45,760,790 of record OZ024831.1, read on the forward strand.
CAGGGCGGACAATAACGAGACTGCTTGTAACGTTACGCTATCAGCATCCGATCAGTTCATTGTTACCGGATGTGAAAAGGTAGGTGGCACTGTGGCCATTTGAGACCCGCCAAACAAACAAACAAAATAATACATACATACATACATACATATATACAATAAATATTAAATAAGTAAATATTAGGATATATTGTGTTTTCTGGGATATCTCATTTGACATCTGCTAAAGTGTGTAGAGTTAAGTGGATTGGATCCACTTTCAAGGGAGATAACTTTCAGAATTGTTTGTCTCCCTTTTGACAAGGAATCTAGTCTACTTGTAAAGAATTTGCTAGCAAATTCTTATTTTCTGAAAAGGGATACAGTCTGAAATGACTGAAGAATTTGCTCCCATGGAAAGCATATTCTTACCTTTTAGAGCAAATCCCTGTTTCTAAAACGCGACAGAAACAACTTTGATAGAGTTACCTTCCCTGAAAACTTTCTTTCGTGGAGATTGATCATGAAATATTTTCTACGGCCATTCTCTCCCTTCCGCTGATTCAAGAAGGGCAGTTGTCAGTTTCTGGCGAAAGAATGTGCACAATACTGGTTAACCCCTTAGAGGACTAAGCCTGCCCAGTAAACGTGTGGTTAGGTAAACTGACCGCGCTCGACATGACCCCTTGGGTTAACTGGGCCGTAAAACCTCAACACAAACAAACAAACAAAACCTTCCCTGAAAGTGCATTTATTCCCTTTAAGAAGATATAAGACGCACAAGCGAAAGCTCCAATGTTTATTATTGCATAAAAAGCAGTGTCGCACGTTATTAATAGCCGTGCATTAACCGGCGAAAAGCCGTGTATTAACAATGAAATTCACGCGCTGTTAATGCACGGCTACGCAACTTTCAATATGCTCATACCGGGCCACAGAATAGCTGCCGTCACGAGATGTGTACTGCCCTGCCCTAGAACAAGCATAGTACGTGGAAATAGCGTTCGCGCAACATCGGTGAAAAGGCGAAACAAAATAGTGCAAGATATAACGCAAAATGTAGCAAATGTTTTCAATTTTTATGCAATAATAGCGATCGAACATGGTTTTTCAATGCATTAACATTCGCCAGGTCCCTTGGGAGGTGTTGAAAACCGAGGCCGAAGGCCTCGGTTTTCAACACCTCCCACGGGACCTTGCGAATGTTAATGCATGAAAAACCATGTTTGATCCTTATAATACATAACTTACGCCAGCTGATTAGGAGCTACACTGTTTGCCACATCAGACACATCAACAGGTAGTCAAATGGGTGTTCAATCTTTAGAATAGGCATGGTAAGGAGTTGTCCCAAATTCAGGGTAAATGCATTTAATGTTGTGTCATGTGTGTTTAATTCCCCACACTAGTAAATTTAGGTTCTCCAGCGGGCACACAACATTGAAACAACGTCGATGCAAAGTGATTCGTTGAACGGTGTGTGTCTGTTGAGTTCAGTCTAATTATTGGGTGCGGGGTTATTTTTCTAGTCTAATCGCCTGAATCTGTGTTCATATCTTGGTCCCTAGACATGCTTTAGGGTTCAAACTCAGAACATTTCTCACCATCACATGAGAGCCTGCCCAATAGGTGACTGTCACCTTACTTTTTTTTTTCTTTAGAGTTATTTGATTGACGCAAATTCGTCTCTTTTAGAAAGGACTCCTGTTGAGAAGGAGGCAAAAACAAAGTTCAAAGAATTGTCTCCCATGAAAGTGTATCAATGTCCATTTACAAATATAACTTCAAATTACAAATGTAACTGCGGTGGGGTAAGGTCCTGCTATGTTTGCAACAGTGAGGAGGGGGTCATGTTCTATTTCTTCTGTTTCTCCAGTCATTCACTTTTCTGTGTATCTCTCAATCTTTTCCGTTACTAGCTCTTCTATCGCTTTTTTCCCTTTATGTGGCAGACGACGCAAAATGACCCAAAATGGTTTGACGTGTTCTTAAACCACAACACAAACAACCAACCAATACATGTAACTTCTGTCTCCAAAGATTTGACCATTGCATATCTGTATAATAAGAATGATGTAAACCCGTTTTAGTCTGAACATCCATCAAAAAGGGTAATTGACACACAGTGCAGACCCAAATCAGACGCCGCGTTTGCGGCGTCTGATCAGGATATCAGCTGTTCGCAAATAGTTAAGCTTTTTTTTCTCTAGGAGTATCTAAATCACATAGCCTGACATGTCTAAACTGAACTTAGACTCTACCAATATATAGTGTGGGAAGAGTTTATTCAGTCTAAAATGGTTAACTTTCATGACTGATCATTACAAATAAACAAGTTCATGCCAAATTGTGCCAAAATTTGTATTTAGGTGTCTGTATTAAGACATAATTCTGAATGCCGAGTTATTCTAAGCTATACAATCCTGCTTTTGTTTGAGCTGCTAATGGGATTTGATATATACTCAACAAAATAATTTAAGGGACACTTAGTGCAATTTTCCATATATGCAAACTTTGACCGAGTCTGTAGGCAAAACTACAGAAGATATTGAAATATTGTTGATTGTTTCTTAAAGCTGAACCTGAAAAGGAGTGTTTCCAACAACAAATTTTGGAATGAAAATTTTCATTTTAGAATTCGTAAAAAAATGCTACTTTTTACCCAAAAATGGAAAATTGACAGTTGAACATAATAAGTAATGTCTTGATTTCAAACTGTGAATAAATCATAGAGAAAGGTTTAATTACAATCAAGAAACTCACATTTTCCTACAGGTACCCTCTATAGATTATTCATGGTCTATGGGGAATCATCGAGGCAATTTAGCCTCTAAGAGGGTTGACCTCTTTTTTTGGCCATATCTGTGTATCTTTTACCCCTAAGAAAGTGGAATTTGCAAGATTGTGTTTGAGCTAAATCATTGTTTTGAGTAAAAATAGAAAATTTCAGATATTCTGAAAAAAAAAAAAAAACAAAAAAAAACATGGGGTAAAAAGTCATTTTTCTGAAATTCCCATTTTTCTCAGAATCTTCTAGGCTGACAGTGTTCGCGCCATTGACACTTTGGTAGCTGAACATATTGCTAACATGTTGAGCTTAATGAAATGGGCTTGCAAATAGCAGTATTACCCACAGAATAATTTTAACAACTGACGGGTTGCATTTGAATGTTAATCAAAGGGAAGTTGAAACTGGTGACCTTTTAATTATTGTGTCGGGTATATAATATATATACTTTTTTAGTTGTTTCTTGGTATGATATCTGACCCACTTCACGAAAGGAACTATATTCAGGGTTTCTGACCAGATAGATAATACTCCAATCGGCTTGTGCAGCTGCAGCAACGAGCTTAGCTATTAGAGACTTAAATACTGACGCAAGTGTAAGTAGTATACTGCGTGTCAGTGCGGCGAGCAATAGAGGTGCTGATCGGACTGCGTATTTGCGCAGGCTGATCTGCGTCTTTGTTGTTCGTGCTTGGACAAAGCGGATTTTCTCGTGAAGAGGCTCATTTGATATCAATTTTGTTTGTCCATTTGCAATTCATGTTTTGGTGACAATCCAATATTTGTTTGGATTTGTAAACCAAATTAAGATTTGATTTGATTTGAATTATTTCACAGAATCTGCCTATTATCCTTATTTTGAGCAATCGGACGGATACGGCGACCGAAATTATTTATGTAAGGCAGGACGAAGACCCGCTTGACCTAATGTCTTTTGAACTCACGTGTGATGAGATCTCAATGAGTGGGGTCAACAGAACTGTTCCAGTTGGATTGACTCCCAGGTAAAGTTATAACTGTTTACCTTAATTATTCGGACAGCGCTGTGCAAACAGCGAACCTAGATCAGACGACGTACAACGCGGCGTCTGATCAGGGTATACAGTGTTTGCCACTACTCCAGCAGTAAAATGGGTTGTTATTTTTAGAACAAGTATGGTAAGCCGTTTAGGTTTCTGTATAGTAAGAATAAAAACGATTCTACCTTAAATATTTGGAAACCCTATCACAAAGGTATTTAACGTTTTACTAGCTAACACCGGATATGTGAGTGTACCTTCATACCTGACGCCCCCACTCTCCCCCCCCCCCCCCCCAATCGACACCTCCCCCCCCCCAATCGACACCTCTCCCCCCCCCCACCCCCGCGTAGAGGTAGCTGACCGAAGATGTAAGATGAAGAAAAAGAAGCCACCTATCGACTGGAAGGCCGGCCTAACGCTTAGCAGGTTGGGTAAAAAAAAAAACAAACAGCAGATGACATTTTAATATATTGTGAAATATTGTTTTCTTATTTTTCCCTGAAAATGGATTTGATATTTCATGCAAATCGTCTGCTAAGAAACACCCTTCCCGAAATCAGCTCTGAACCAAGGCGTAACTCTGATCAGACTGCACTAATCTTTATTATCTGTATATGCTATAACCATTTATTCTTGACACATTCAATTTAGATGGGTAAAAATTCAACAGACGATAATATGGAATATTTTTCCTATTTTCCCAGAAGAAGTGTTCGACATTCCATTTAAATTGTTTCCTTATGAATCAATCTGCATAAAATGCCAAACCTTATTTTCTGGGAAAATAAATAATACTCTGTCGTCGGCCGAATTTTGTCTAAAAATTGCAAAAGCAAAGAAAAGGCTAACTAATAAATGCACTGTTATCTTCAGTGGATTCTTCGACCGTGCAAATTGGAGGCGTTTATGCATCCAGTTTCGAGATGGGGGCAAGTTCTTTCCATTTTAATCCTTCTCTTGCTGAACACCTTCTCTTGCTACACAAAATTTTATTACAATATCCCATATGGTTGAAGACCTACGGCGATTTCCATATTTGCACGTTTTTTTTTTGGCTTCAGCGTGGCCTTGGTCAGTGAAAAGTGATATTTGGCAAGCCCATTGTCGGTATCAATCTGTGTGCAAAAAAAAAAAAAAAAACATAAAATACTAGTATTCTAAATAGTTCAAGAGTTATGGCCATTTTCGTTACTGTCCACAAACAAGTTCATAAACTGTCCACGGACGGACGGACAGACGGACAAGTCGATTATTGTTTATTGCGGGCTGTGCAATATACGTTGTCCGGGCTGCAATTTCTATTTGACGTAATGCTGCTAAGAACCAGCTGCTACCCTTGAACTGGGATTAGGTTTCTTATTATACATGGGCCGTTGAAACAGCGATACATCAAAATCGATTAATTTGTGGACATAATGAATATTTGCCACTGCCAAACTTTCTGAGGAAGCTACTAAAGAGCCACTATAAAGGCAGCATCCCACATACAAACATCCGGAAGAGGACGGAAATTACAAACATTTATGCTCTTCTAAAGCAGAAATTGGCTGGCCAGCTGACCCATATGCCAGCTGATCGGTTGCCAGAGGATGTTTCCTACGAGAAGAGTAGAGACAATTTCTTAGCTGGAAAGAAGAAAAGCTGCAAAGATAGTCTGAAAAGATCCCTGAAGGACTGAAATACCACCCGACTCCTGATAGGACTGCTCAAGAAGTTCAACATGACATGGCCACAGCAGAAAGGATCGATGTGTTTGCCTTTTACCTGTAGCCCTGCAGAAATGAAAGCAGCATAGAGCCAGAGCTATAGTACAGTGAAATCTGTATAAGAAAGCAACCTTTGAGAGTGACTTTGGTGGTTGATGTGGAAATTTTAAGGTTACTTACTGTCTTAGCTAGCAAAATTACATGGCATGTACCTTTATATGACAGTCATCTTTCCACATCAACACTATTTAAAGTCAGGCTCAAAAGTAGCTCTTTTACACAGAATTCACTGTAGTATCATCAGTTTAACTATGGACTACGTTAAGGGGGTGGTCGGGTGGTGCGAAAGTGCTGTGTATCTTACATCACTGGGGCGTCCAACTGATATTGGCTTACAGTTGGGCAAGGCCTGCTATCCTTGTAGTGGGTAAGGGTAGAGGGGGAATGTTTTTATTTCTTCTGTTTCTTCACTTTCATTCCTGTTCCTCTTTCTTTCCTGTCCCTCTCTTTCATCTCCTCTACTCTCTCTCTCTTCTATCTCTTTTCTCCCTTTCTCTGGGAGACGACACAAAATGACCCTCAAGGGTTGACGTGTCGTTAAACCCCAACACAATCAATATCCTTGTAGCGGGTAAGGGTAGAGGGGGAATGTTTTTATTTCTTCTGTTTCTTCACTTTCATTCCTGTTCCTCTTTCTTCCCTGTCCCTCTCTTTTATCTCTTCTACTGTCTCTTCTATCTCTTTTCTCCCTTTCTCTGGGAGACGACACAAAATGACCCTCAAGGGTTGACGTGTCGTTAAACCCCAACACAATCAATCAATGGACTACGTTAAGCGAAAGTGTGCCTTCGAATATTCGCAAAATGCGCAGATTCAGCGCCTGCTAATGCACAAAGTATCATCCAGGGCCTTTGCTCTCCATTCCATTATGAAAACACGCCTATTAAAATATACTGAAAATTTTACAATCAAAAAATGAAAATTTTCAAATAAAAAGTTCTGATATTTTTCATATTTCTGCTCGAAACATAGATTGTGGGTACTCGTTAGAACCGCCTCGACGATCAATCTATGTTTTTGAGCAGAAATAAGGAAAAAATGTATACCCCTGTAAACCCCAGTTTTACTATATAAAAGTGGGGTTTAAGGGGATCAAAATTATATAGGCATGTTTTCGTGATGCATACATTCTGTAGTATCCAATGATTCTGCTAGTGGACAGGGAAGGTCCTGATCAGACTGCACAGATGCGCAGGCTGATCTTGGCCTTCGCTGTCCGCATATGCCCGAAGTTTTCGCATGGCACGGCCCATATAAGCTTCTTATCGATCCTGCACAACTTGTGGCGGGCCTCTTCCGGGCAACGACTGGACGCATGAGCCATCAACGAAAATACAAAAGAATAAGCACCACAAGCGAATGTGGTCATGTTTAGACATGGCCGATGAACCAACATTGACAAACCATCCTGCACAAGTTATCCATGCGTAAATCTTAATTGGACGATACTACTGAAATATTACTAACGATCCTAAATCCTCGACCTACTGTCGCCAGCCGTTGAGGTCATTGAAAGGAACACTATACGTACGTAATAAACGGTACTACACAAGTACTACACAGACCCGCTATAGATTATAAGTAGCACTACCAGGAATTATCGTACTACAGGAACTGTCACTCAGGTTATCGATATTCCATTTTAGATAGGCTTTGATTAATTCCCTTTGACCGGAGGCCCGTAAGCGTCGTCTTACCTGTGTAGCTGGTGTGTAATCAACCCAGTGTCACACACCTACAGTACTACTACAATTCAGATTAACTCATGTATGGATGCTCTTTAGAATCTTGGACCCAATATACACTGGACTAGGTCCGAGTTAGAATGACTGAATGAATGAATGAATATTATTATAATTATTATTATTTCAAATTAAATAAAAAGTGTTGTATTTAGTTATAGATAATTCAATATGATTTTTAAACGAATTTCAATAGTTTAACCTCGGACCCATCATTAACCTAAGAAAACAAAAGTAAAAAATAAATTTAAAAAATGTTATATTTAATGAATGGTAATTCAGTAAGATTTTAAAATGAAGAAAACTGGTTAATCTAAGAAAACCAATGAGTTAATTAATTAAGGTTATGTTAAATTACTGATGATAGTTCGGTACAATTTTTTGAAAGAAAAACGATCATTTCACCTGGAGAAAACAAATGGGAAAATTTAATTATTTACAAGTTATTTAAAAAATGAATGAATGAATAAAAAAAAAAATACTTTATGATAACCATTTACTAAAGAAAGAAAGAAAGAAAGAAAGAAAGAAGCCTATGGATAATGAATACAGGAGAAAGACCTATGTCATCCACTTCTAAACATCATAGGACCTCATCATAACCTCCGTTATTAAGTTATCCTAAGATATTTTTTGTTGCAATACAAAAGAAAGAAAGAAAGAAAGAAGCATATGGATAATGAATACAGGGGAAAGGCCTATGTCATCCACTTCTTAACCTCAAAGGGCAGTCTTCATACCTCCGTTATTAAGTAAATTTATCCTTAGACATTTGTTAGTACAGTAATTAAAGATACCTGCTCTCTAAGGTGATCTAGGTAACCTATTTTACATCAATACTATCACCACAGATTAAAGAAACCTATTAAATTTTGCAGACAACATAAATATGGGATAATTTTCTCCAGTTCTCCATTAAAACATATGTTGTAGGTATTAATTTGATGCACCTCGGTGAAGCAAAAACATGTTATGAGTACTCATTTGAAGAACCTTGGTGAGGCTCATCTAATGAGTACCCACAACTTATGTTTTTATGGAGAGTAAAGATACAATCATCAAATACTTATCCTGAACAATTCCTCTGTATATTTTATTTTCAAGACAGGATTTGACATTTCATGAATATTGTCTCCAATGAAGACTATTTGCATGAAGTGTCAAATCCTATTTTCTGGATAAACTAAGACAATAACCACTTTATCGCATGCTGAATTAGCCCAGAAAGTGACATTAAGGAATTAAATATCACCCCACCCCTAAAAAGGAAATGGTTTGACATTTCATGCAAAGCATCTCCATTGCATACAATTTGCATAAAATGTCAAATCCTATTTTCTGGGGAAAATTCAACAAATATCACCAGTTTATTGATGCTGAATTAGTCCAGAGAGTGAAAAAGGTTAAGGGTTAAAATTTTTACCCCTCCCCCACCCCCCAAAAAAAAAAGAAAAAAAAAAGGTTTGACAGTCCATACAAACTGTCTCTGTTGGAGACAATTCGCATGACATGTCAAAGCCTACTTTCTGGGAAAAAAAGAATATCATCATCACTTTTCCCTTGGTGCATGAACTCTGTTTAACAATCATTTAAACTTAAGAAAAAAAAATAGACAATCTGTCAAAAAAACTTACATAAAAATTAATGTAGCATATGCTATTTCTAGTTTTATCTTATCTCAAGAATTGCAGGACCCCGTGACCTGTCTCAGATAAAGGGCAGTTGTGTCAGATTATGAAAAAAGGGAAATTATGTATAATGCAAACACTAAAGATCCAGATCAGTCTGCGCATCTGCACACTCTGATCAGGATTTTCTCTGTTAATCAATATATTCTACAGTAATCAGTGTTTCTTTAGTTACACAATTAAAGATGGCGCTTTATTTGCCCATATTCTTAGATCGTAGACATAATGGTCCTTTTCAAATGCTGATGTTCACTTGATGTTTTGACCACTTTGTTTTTATTGCATGAGTTATAGATCTAGCTATTATTAACTTGTCCAGTGGCCTGAGGCTTCTAGTTCCCACTGGATAATGATAATATGAGCAGACAAATGGAACCAAAAAATAAACAACTTGCTGTTATTTAACTTGTATTTATATATGTTTGAACATTTTTTTTTAATTCAAGTAAAATAAGAAACAATTATGATTGAATCTTTTCAAAAAAAATGGGTCTTATGAATTATGCGATCAATGTACACCCCGATTAATCTGTGTGTCAAATATTTTGATCAGAGTCTATACTGCATGTTGAATACAGCTTGCACAATATATTAGAGAAAAATGTGTGCACATGCTGATCTGGAACTACAATGGTTGTTGCTTTTATTTGGAGAGACTCGTGTTATTTCTGTGTTGGGTAGTTAGCAAATATGGATAAAATGTCGTTTTCCTTGGATTTCTACTATCCTAGTTTTTTGACGGAGAGGACTGTGTCAACAGTGTAGACCCAGATCAGATGTCACATTACGCATTTTGTGTTCAGGGTCTACACTATTTTACACTTACCCAGCAATGTTTAGACAAATCAGTTAGTTCTATAATGGCCTTCTTAAAAAGATAGGGCAAGTGTTGTAAAGAGTAGAATCGAATCATCTGGTATCCCAGGTTTGTTTTTGAAACAATTGCCTTTAGGGTAATGTTTGAAAAGGTGTGAACAATTTATTGAATCTGACTGAGAAAGTGGTTTATAGTATATAGCCTCAGTATTCTGATAAACACGCCATAACAAAAGGCAGTGAACCTGATCAGACATTATATCAAAGGGTATCTTATCAAGGTATACACTGTTTGCCACTCAGATAGCAGGTATAAGCTGTGTCAATAGGTAGCCAAACGGACTTGATCAAATTTCAGTATGATAATAATTAATGTCTAATAGGGTTTATACTGTAATTAGCAATATTTTGCCCCTAAAAGTATAAACTATCCATGTGGCTATTTTACAAATAAAACATTTCGAATATGACCAGCATTATAATATTTATTCTTCGGAATTGTGATGCACAACATAATAATAGTAGTAGCAGTAGTAAATAATAATAATAATATCATTAGTATCATTATGTTTTAATTTCCAAGATAGAGAAACATTTTATGAAACAACATAGGACCAGCATAGGATTATTTATTTTCCGAATTATGATATACAGCTTAAGATTACTACAATAATTATTTCTGAAAATAATATCAATTATCATTTTGTTTTAATGTATTTTTTTTTTAAATATTATAAATTATTTATTGGATATACATATTTAACACCGCATGTTGAATGGAGCTTGCACATTCCATTACGAAAACACGCCTATTCAAATAAACTGAGAATTTTATCACCAAAAATTGAAAATTTCCAGATAAAAATTCTAATATTTTTCATATTTCTGCATACCCCTGTAAACCCCAGTTTTACTACATGAAAGTGGGGTTTATGGGTGTCAAATTTATATGGGCATGTTTTCGTGATGTATCAGAGAAAAAAATGTATGCACATGCTGACCTGGAACTACAATAGTTGCACGTCATATTTAATGCTGCTTTTATTTGGAGAGACTCGTGTTAGTCACAGATTTAGAGAACAACGTTTGAGAAAGAGAGCCTCACCCCCATTCAGTTTTTTTTATAGTCAAATTTATTTTTGACACGCACGCACTTAGATGAAGCCATGATTATGAACCGTGTACTTTAGTCCTTATTTATGTATAGGAATCTAAAATGAGCAAATCGTGTCAATTAAAGTGCTAGTTTATGTAAAAGATCAAATGTTGGATTTGATTCTATTTGTACAATTAAAACTGCGCATAAGCATGCATGCCAATTATGTACAAAGTGATTTCGTTGTTTTCTTTCGTCAAGATAAGGACATAATTGGCATTCATTAGCAGTAATTGTTATTAAGAAAACATCGCAAGAGTGGCCGCGCATTTAGGTATTTTTCTTGTATCCCGACAAAACATTTTTGTTTTCGTCATTAAACAAACAAAAAACAAGTAATTAAGCAGTTTGTGGTTTTCCTATGGTCAAAAGTAATTATATCAAATTTTCATTAAAGCTTCAATAAAAAGCATAATTCGACACAAACAAAAAATAAATAAATAAGTTTATATTTTTATAAATATATATCTTTGTTTTCCTTTTTGAAGCTAAATAATCTTTATAATACTATCAATGGATACCAATTTCTTTTTTATTTTCCAATTCTTACAACCTCTTTTGCAATTCATTCTAGTATCATGTGTACACAAGACCTGCGTCTGTGTAATCATTACACATTTTCGCTCCGCATTTTTCAAATATAGCTATATTCTGCAACCTGTTGGCCATTTTTAATAAAATAATTTATTCAATATTTTACCCCATAACTATAGATATTGAATAGATCTATCGAATGAGAGGTTATAACAAACGGAGAAATTTTAAAAAATATGACTTTTTGGCGATTGAATCAAGGCTATTTTTCATTTTTGTTGTAAAAAACAAAGACTCAATAAGGAAAAACCCTTGTAGCATTCATTACAATCTGGGCCATTTTAAAATTTATCTTATTTCAACAAATTTGGTATCAAATTAAAGCAGATACATTTTTCCATCTATTGCGAGGTTATAATAATATCTTGTATCATTGAAAATAAATGATTTTATTCGTTAAATGATGGGCTCCTATATAATTCTATACATTTCCATACTATTACCTGTCTGAGAACTAGCGACAGGCTGTGACGTCACAGAACGGACCGATTGGTGCGGATTAGTACCTGTAGTACGAGAATTCCTGCATATGATTCGATTTCACATGCAGGTCTCAAGACGTCGCTACCAAATGATACGCAGTTAGAAAGTTTATGTTCGGACAACGAAGACTGGTCAGACTGCGCAAATGCGCAGGCTGATTTGAGTCTGCGTTTGGCGCACATGTCAGATTGTACGTTTTCACAAGTTATGGCTCAGCTTATCCAGTTGGCATTCTTTATAAATCTATAACGGGCCGTTATCGGCCCGTCAGCTACCCTGATGGGCCGATAACGGCCCGCTATAGATTTATAAGAATGCTTACTGGGTTATCATTTGCTGAGCAAAACCTGCATCTTATTTATTATTAGACGAAGTCTTTTAAGATCATATGTGACCTGTCAGCTTCTGTATGGAAGAATATACATGCCTTGAAGCTATGATAAATCTCATGAAACGGTTTTTGTCAAATTTCATTGTGAACATTTTAAATCATCTTTACAATATGAATATGATCTTCAAGTTCACGCCAAAGTCTTTGAAAGTCAAAGAAAACCTCCTCTATTTAGAATAACAACTTGGTAGAATTAATAATGTACATGGCGAAGCTGCTTCCGTAAAGCGTCCGCGTTTCCGAATGGTTAATGCTCCCGATTTCGGATCACGATGTCTCGGGCCAGGCTCCACAGCGCAGTCGGTAGCGCACACAGCCAGGGTTTGCAAGGTTGCTAGACCGCATAGCTTTCGTGGAGATTGTAGATCGTGAAATAATTTCTACGGGTGTTTTCCCCGTCCTTTTATTCAAGAAACGGCAGAATTCATGTCACGACAATAAGGCGCTTCGCACAATATCACACCTTCGTCGTTCCAGTAGGACTTCAACAATAATGTCGAAAGAGATGCAAAACACCAAATCGTCATTGCACCGGCTTTGTATTATAGAGATCAATTTACAATAAGAGTTCCGATACAGACTTGTAGCTTTACTGGTCATTTTGCGTTTTGGGTAGAGATTTAGGGTTGGTAAGTCGGGGGTTGAGGGGGTGAGGGGGCGGGGTAACTTCCTGTATATGGCACTGTACGTATGTGCGTGCCGAATAGCCCCCTTTTTCAGAGCTGCCAGGTACATGATTAGCCCCTTTTTTCAACAAAAAGTGTATGACTGACCCGATTTTTCTTGTGTATGTGAAAAGCCCAACTTTTCTGACATCTCGGTATATGCGTATATTTTTCGTTCAAAGATTTTTCGTGGCTGCTTGTTCTCTTTGTATCAGTGAATTGACTGCTATACTTGTCTAACTACTAGCAATAAATGGGTATAAAAAATCAAAGGGCAGTATATGAATAGGTCAACATTTCGAACGCTCGATCGAGTACATGAATGGGTCCGTTTTTACAAAGGGCAGGTATATGAATGGGGTAGGAGGTTTCGAAATACTGGCTTGCCCAATTCATGACGTCACTTGCTGTAGTTCTGATCAAGGTCATCGACTGCTTATCAAACATGGCTATATTTTGACTGTAAATGACCTCATCTAAGGGTAGAGTCCGAACTGGTTGTGGGTGACACTCATTTAGGTCCTCTAAAGTTAAATTTCTCATAAGTTTATTGTATACCAAGTATGACTTTATTTGGAGTTGTCGGCCACGGAGGCTCAGTCGGATGCGCGTCCGACTAATCTCCTCCGGCTCCGCAGCATCATTCTTTCGTGGAGTTCGATCATGAAATGTTTTCTACGGTCAATCTATCCTTTACGCTGATTCAAGAAAGACAGTTGTCAGTTTCTTGCGAAGAATGTGTACAAACACTGGTTAACCGCATAGAGGACTAAGCATGTCCAGGAAAAGTGTGGTTAGGTAAACTGACCGGCTCACATGACCCTAATGGGTTGACTGGACCGTAAAATCTCAACTCTATCAATCCCATTTAGGGATGAGGTTAGGGTTGGGTGTTGGTGAAACGCATTTAGGTTATCTGTTGCTAATGTTTTCACTAATACTTTCAATTTAAAACCAATTAAGGCTATGTGATAAAGTAAAGTGTCCGGACTGTGCATGTCACTGTTATTTTCTTCACTTTTGTTTCACATTTTCGGGGTTTTTCACTGATTTTCACTGAGTTTTTGGGTACTTAGTATTGAGGTTCATATATCTTGAGTGCAGAGCTCCTCCAAGAGGTTTTGACTCATTGACTGGAAACCTGGCAGATATTTTGGACATGGTTTGAAGATTTGCACGTGACCTTTTCTTTACGTGTCCAATTTCGAATAAGTTGGAAAGGCAAAATGCTGTGGGTTCATATGATTGCCCGTTCGTACGTTCGTCCGTTCATACGTCAAGCTTTTGTGACCTGTTTATCTTTGGAACCATGTATGCTAAGATTTTGAAATTTTATACGCATTACTGGTGAAAACTTAGCTAACTCATGTTTTTTTTTTTTTTTTTTTTTTTTTTTTGTTTTTTTTTTTTTGATTCTTCATGGTGGATTTAGGCACTTTTGCAAATGAAACTCATATAAGCAAAGTACCTAAGGAACCACTTGAGTCAGGCTCAGAACTTTGCAAGCAGTTTAGAACCAGTGTGTAAATGAACTGATAAAATGTTGGTGAACTTTGGATCACTTCTGTCAGAGTTGTGCTCGACATGACCCTAATGTGTTGACTGGGACGTAAAACATCAACTCAATCAATGTCAGAGTCAGGCCCCTTTTCAAGTTGTATCGGACAAGCGTATATTTTTAGTTTGCTTGTTTTTTTTGTTTTTTTTTTTATTTTTATTATTTTATTTTTTTATTTTATTTTATTTTATTTTTTTTTTTTGGGGGGGGTGTGTCTTTTTTCTTGTTGTTGTTTTCTTGTTTGTTTGTTTGTTTGGTTTGTGTGTGTGTGTGTGTGTGTGTGTGTGTGTGTGTGTGTGTGTGTGTGTGTGTGTGTGTGTGTGTGTGTCGTTTTTTTTTTTTTTGTTTTTTTTTTTTGTTTTGTGTTTTGTTTTTGTTTTTTGGTTTTTTTTGGGTTTTTTTTGGGTTTGTTTTTTTTTTTTTTTTGTTGTTATTGTTGTTTTTGTTTATCTTTTTTTCTTGTTTTTTTTTTTTTTTTTTTTTCTTCTTCTTTTTTCTATTTAGTTACTTTTAGAGGATTTCTAAAACGCGAGGGATATAATTTCGCTGAATTTTCTTGATATGCATAAGCCACGACGTCAGAAAGCTTACCTTCAGCCATATGTGCCCAGCAAAGAGCCAGATCAGCTTCCACGCAGTCTAAAATCAGCACAGTGGCTCAGCTGGAAGAGTCCACTTTATGGCCGTAAGGTTGTGGGTTCGATCCCCGGTCGGTTCGTAGCAAAGACTTCAGAAACAGTACAAGCTGCTCTTTCGCTTTCGGATATGTGCGTCCAGCGAAGATTTAGATCAACCGAGTATTAACTCAGTCTGATCAGAATCTTCACTCGGCTCATTTTGGATAACTAAGGATGGAAAGCTTGTTGAGGTGGACAACGAAGACTCTGATCAGACTGCTCGGATGCGCAAGCTGATCTGAGTCTTCGTTTGGCAAAGAGGTCAGAAGGTAAGCTTTCTCGGTTTCGCCTCAGATGTTGGAGCAACAGGTAGGTATCCTAGGAACGTAATTAACCCATTATAGTCTTCAGACCCTTAAAAGGGTAATTGGCAAACAGTGCAGACCCAGGTAAGACGCCGCAGAACGCGGCATCTGATCAGGGTCTCCACTGTTTGCAAATAGTTAAGCCATTTTTCTCTCGGAATATCTAAATCTCATAGACGTACCTGAAATTGAAATTGGATTTCCAATATATAGTGTGAGAGAGTCTGTTCAGTCCATAATGTCCTTCCGCTAATTCAAGAAGGGCAGTTGTCAGTTTCTGGCAAAAGAATGTGCACAATACTGGTTAACCGCTTAGAGGACTAAGCCTGTCCAGTAAAAGTGTGGTTAGGTAAATTGATCGCGCTCGACATGACCCCAGTGGGTTGAATGGGCCGTAAAACCGCAACACAAACAAACAGTCTACAATGTCATTAATATATCCTAAATACTGAGTGGACGGTCTCAGTGACTAAATCGGATGCGCGTCCGACTGGTCAGGATCAGGTTGCGGGTTCGATACCCGCCGAGTCCGCGTTCGACTGGTGGTCAGGCGGTTGCAGGATCGATATCCGCCGGATATGGCAATATTGATTGATCATGAAATATTTTCTATGGTCATTCTCTCTCTTTCGCCACTTCAAGAAGTGCGGCAGTCAGTTTCAAGCTTAGCTACCCAGGAAAAGTGTGGTTAGGTAATCCACATGACCTTAATAGTGTTGACTGGCACGACTTCACACTCTAAACCAACCAATCTAATTTTGTTGTTCTCCTTACATCTCAGTTGTTACCCAACAATTACTGTCAGAAACTAGTGAAGGTGACTGCTGGAATTGCCGCACATGCAATTCTGGGAGAACACGAGATTAAATCATCGTACATGCATTACTAAGAAATAAATGCAGGCAATGTTCTTTTAATTATTGATTTCGTATCTACATGTAAGAAATGTTGACTCTCTCTCTCTCTCTCTCTCTCTTATACAGGGGTGGGGGTGGGGGTGATAGGGGGTGTTTGGGTGAGGCAAAGGTGTCGTGAATCTTACGTCACCGGGGCGTCCATCTGATATTGGCTTACAGTTGGACAAGGCCTGCTGTTTTTGCAGCAGGTGAGGGTAGAGGGGGAATGTTTTTATTTCTTCGGTTTCTTCACTTTCATTCATATTCCTTTCTCCCCTGTCCCTCTCTTTGATCTCCTCTACTATCTCTTCTCTCTTCTCTATCTCTCTTCTCTGGGAGACGACACAAAATGACCCACAAGGGTTGACGTGTCGTTAAACCCTGACTCATGCTCTTTTATGTACAGGGGGGTCACAGGTGCGAAACCATAACAGACATAGCCTTTGCACCTGTACGTCCATTGTTGTTACGTAGTTTGCGTAGGTCGTGCGATGAAGATGTTTAAGGGTTTGAAATTATAGGCGACTGTGCAAGGTCTGCGAAAAGAGGGGCTTTCTAAGTTTTTTGGGCGTCGTTTGTTCCTGGCAACTTCCAGGTTCTGCAGCTACTCGTCCTCCGGTCTCGGTGGTGTTAGTTTTCAAATACATTATCACAGCGCGGGGTAAGCTCTCCTTTGGGCGAGTAGGGTCTTTGTCTGAGTGAGGAAGTGTTGGCACTTGTTATGTTTGGGGTTTTAATTTTGTGAGGTTGGAGGACGTCAGTTACGTACCGTTTTCTCCCTGTGTGGCGAATCATCTTGAATGCGCTCTGCCTAATCCAATTATTTTACATTTTCGAGGTTCCTTCGTAGAGATTGATCATGAAATACTTTCAACAGTCATTCTCTCCCTTCCGATGATTCAAGAAGGCAGTTGTCAGTTTCTGGCGAAATAATGTGCACAATACTGGTTAAGCGCTTGGAGGACTAAGCCTCCCAGTAAAAGTGTAGTTAGGTAAACTGACCGCGCTCGACATGACCCCATGGGTTGACTGGGCCGTAAAACCTCAACAAAAACAAACAATATATATTCGAATGCATTTTAGAATTTGAATTTTAATCTCGATCTAAAGACAGCTTTAATTATGGCGTCTAAGGGCGATATTCCTAATTCGGCCTGCTCGGGTAGTCATTTTAACGGTCTTTTACTGTTCATTTATGTGGACTTGTTTAGAACTGAAAGGGGTTAGGACTTGCTCTTTTGTAACGCATATAATGTATATGCATATTCTTTTCCATGTAGTATTGCACATGACTTTTTTTTCTGTCAGGAGATGACTCCTGATTTAGCTGACTGTCATGTAAGCTTTGGCTTATTGTCAGATCCTGAAAACTCTATAACTATGAAATTGTATATAGTTGAAATTGGTGCAAATAAAATACATTTAAAACAAGTACATTCTCGGTTTCCGACCTATGAGAAATAACATAGCAATCCACGTTGCTTTTTGACCAGTCCTTACACTGGTCACGCTGTCTGAACACAAGGAATGTTTTGCACAAACTGTGATTGTCTGGGCTATATATATGGAACTAGCATGTTGGAACGTGTGTGTTGATTTACGGCGCTGTAACTTGTGTGGCGTGTGTCAATGTCCCCGAGTTCAGGATTTTTATTGTGGGCTATGATGGGAATGTTTTTTCTTCCTGTCCCACCGTAAGTTTGTACCGTTATCAAGTACATGAACCAGGTTCATGGTTTAGATATTTATTATGAAGTATCGTTGAAATTTTCAGAATTCTCCGCATGACGTAATGATCAGTTTATAAAACGCCATGACTTAGATATGGTGGGTGTAATGCAGCCGTCTGTTTATACATGGGTGAGGCGGGAGAGGGGAGGACCGTGCCCTATGAACGGCAGTTGGTCCGGCGAGCATCGAGCGCTAGCTGGGCGAAAGGCGGCAGATGATCGACGAGATATCTATACTACTATCGGCCGATGGAAAAAACAGCCAAAATGGGCGTGCAGATAGTCGTCTGAACTGCCTCTACGACTATCGGCCGCCGGTCGGTTTAGGCTAATGTGATAGCGGTTTTTCTAAATCGTGTGTTGACTGCAGAATTTAATAAATTAAGCGATCGACTTAGTACCTCGAGCGAACGACTCAGTTTCTCGAGCGCGCGATACTAAGTCGATTTTCACAGTTGCAGTTGCGATTAGCTCTTCAAGGATAATTTGCAGGCTCTCCAAACATGACAACGAAATTTGCCACCTCTACACGACATCATAAGATATCAACAAAAATCACAAAGAAATACGTGTCTTACAAATTTAACTAAGAACTTAAATATCAAGGCATATCGAGTGGTTATAAACGGATAAAAATGCATTTTATAAGTATGAAAAAAAAAAAAAAAACACTTACCTTGCGCAAATTCGAGACAAAATATTGCCCTTTTTTTTTTCATGAATACATAAAATACGAATGTCATTATGTTTTTAAAGGTTCCATCTAGGACAGCCGGAAAGTAAAATATCCAAATTCAATCAAAGGCATATTCTGGCTACTCAAACAGCTCTATACTATGTACATTGACCGTACATATATAATGTACTTAACTGTCCCCCTTGCACGTGCAAATAGACTACAAACCGGTATCTAGTCCGTTATATACATAAAGGGACAAGATTTTAGTTTTATGTATCAGTTTGGGTACCTTCGGACATGCGCATATTGTTCTTATTTGAAAGCTTTTGGATATTTTAATTTCCGACTGCTCTAGACGAAACATTGTAAACAAATTGACGTAATATTTTATGTATTCATGAAAAAGAAACGGGAACTTTTTTTGCTCCAAATATGTACAAGTTACAAGGTTTTTTGTTTGTTTGTCTTTTGTTGTTTTTTTTTGTTGTTGTTTTTTTTTTGTTGTTGTTGTTTGTTTGTTTGTTTGTTTTTTGTTGTTTTTTCATACTTATAAAATGCATTTTTATCCATCAATAAACAGTTGATATGCCTTGACATTTAAGTTATAAGTTAAATTTGTAAAACACGCATTTCATTTGTAATTTTTGTTGATATTTTATGATGACGTGTAGAGGTGGCAAATCCGCCGCCATGTTTGAGCAGCCGGCAGATTATCCTAAAGGTAAACTAGCGAAATGCTCATCAATGTCGATGCAACGGCATAACGACGTTGCAATCGACGTTGATGCGACGTTGCTTGCACGTTGTCTATCTGTCGAAGGACCTGTATTTTGTCATTTTCTGTTTTAGTATACCAGCGTCGCTCCAACAAACAGTTTCTCCGTCATTTACGTTGACGTCATTTATCTACACGAACTCCAGTAAAGAAACAAGAGCCACAGTTGCCAGGTCGGGTGACGAGCTTTACTGGAATATTGTTGGACCAGGTAATAACCCGAGAAACCGATTTCCTGATTATAATCCTTTGGGTCGCTTCCAATCCAAGCGGACATATGACGTCTATACAACGTTGCATAAACGCCGACGCAACGTAGTCACATAAACGTCGATGCAGCGTCATTATCTTTATACTGCGATTTGTATAAACACCATGTGCCCACTGGGCAGATACAATATGTACACCATTTCAAAACAAAATCGGTGTAGACGAGCATAAGCCTTTGACTAACAGTAAGAAATTGTAGCAAATTAACTGGAGAATGTGCTTGGAGCCATGCGAAGGTGCTTTCGGCATCTGGGTAACCCTCTGATTTGGCTTAAGGTAGCACGGGGATGGGCGGGGGGGGGGGCGGGGGCGGCCGGAGGAGACTTGATTTGCTTGCAGCAAGTACTGGGTATGGTGTTGTTGTTTTTTGTTTGTTTGTATGTTGTTTTTTTTTTGTTATTGTTTTTTGTTGTTGTTGTTGTTTTAATTGTTTTCTCTTGTCTATCCTGTCTTTCTTTTCTCTGGACTCCTTCTCTTTATGGCTCGCGAAATGGATGGGATTCCTGATGCCTCTTCTGTAGAGATACTAGTAACTGATTGCTCGCTGCGTGATTTTTTCCCCATCTTTTGTTCTGTTTATTGTCCTATTGCTGTGGGTCATGTCTGGCATTATGCTCAACTTGTTTGGGAAGAAAGAGCTGATCGCATTGATCTTCGTTGGCTTTTTATCTTGGTATCATTGGTAGGCTATGTTCTGTGATTGTCTGTCTTCCTCAACATTTCTTGACTACTTGAAATCCCACAAACTTGAAGGCAACGTAAGTACTGGCTGTGACATTAAAACTCAATTCATCAAAAGCTTTTTTTTTTTCTATCCGTCTCAGGGAGACGTCCCGACATAACTAAAATATTATTTGCTGTGTCGTAAAAATTCAACTCGCCAACTATTTTTCTCTATTTCTGTCTGTGAGAGATGACTCAACACGACTGAAATATTGCCGGCTATGGCATAAAAGCTCAAATAAATTGAACTAGACCTAAAATTAGAAGTATGGTAAAGAGTTGATGCATCCGAATACTTAAGGTATATGTGGTGATATTAGTCTTCCTGAGTAATACACCAGTCATTTGTGGTCCACCTACTGGGCCGGGGAATAACCGGGCTTTTAACTCTTCAGTTTTTAAAGCCCTGCAAAATGCCCTGCACTGCGGGAACAGATTTATGGTAAAATCCCTGCTAAACGCCCTTCCATTCTGGGGCCAGTTTTTGTTTCCTGGAACAGTCTGCTCTCTTTTGCAAATATCAACATGTATCTTTTCATGGTAAAAGATCTGGTTTACTCGATATCGAGTATACAGCTAAATTCAAAGGTGAATTGACAGTATGAGCCAGGTTATTAGAAAACTATAGTCTGAGTTTGATGTGCCTCTAATTTATGTATGCAAAGCGTTTTGGCGGGAAATTATACACCGACACACCTACGACACTGTCAGGATTTGTTGGAGGTTAAATCACGGCCCTTAAGCCTCACTAGGTCTCCGCTATCCCCTATGGAGCCGGGGTTTCGAATGACTGGTGTATTATATACTCCTACTTGTTTCAGTGGAGTATGATCACAAGCCAGAAGAATGCACTGCTTTTGCTGGACTGGAGGTTACCCCAACAGTCTCAAATAAATCTATCATCAGCAATGGGTAAGTACTTGGTATTTAATTGCTTAGTTATTTGTATTATAGCTCACCTGAGCCGAAGGCATAGGATGGGCAATTGTTATCACTTGCTGTCCGTCCGTCCACACCTGTGAAAGAGTTCTTCAAATTTCATGTGGAGCCGTCTGACAAAGGGGCATTGAAAATTTATACAAATGGTCACGGTCCGTAAAGTAAGATCGCCGTCATGCCCATATAATGTAAAAACACTTAAAAATCTTCTCCAGAACCAAGAAAGCTTTGAATCTGAATCTTGGTATATAGCATCGGGGACTCAAGGTCTAACAAGTTTATTCAAATGATGATCGTAGGTTCAGTTTTGGCCCTTTTGCGACAAGATCAAATTTTCATTCCTATGCATTTGTATGGGGAAAATGCTGAATATGAAAATGTAGTTAAAGACTAATGGCTGAAACTTACAATGTATGATTAAAGTAGTAAAACATTTTAGTTACAATCAACATTTTGTCCACAGGGGGTTATCTGCCCTTGCCCCTGGGCTATATGCATGTATAAATTCGTGTAATCTTTAAACATCTTCTCTGAAATCCCTTGACCAGTTTGCAACAGATGTCACATGGGACCTTCTGGGGATGGGGTATTTATAATTTATTCAAATGGTTCCAAACTATTTAACAAGGTGGCCGCCATGCCCACTTAGCATGCCCATAAATGGTAAAAACACTTAAAAATCTTCTTCTCCAGAGCCAAGAAAGCTACCAAGATTGTTCTAATAATGATTTTAAGATGATTGTTGACCTTTTTACCACAAGGTCAAATATGCCTCACCGTACATTTGTATGGGGAAAATGTATAAAAGTCATATTCACATACAATATATGATTAAAGTCTTAAAACCTTTTAATAACAATCAAAATTTTGTCCTTTGGGGGTCAATTTTCCCTTGCCCTTGGGCTAAATACATGTATAAAATCTTGTGGTCTTAAAAGGTCTTCTCTGAAACCGCTTGACCAACTTTCATCAGATCTCACATAGGGCTTTCTGTTGAAGGAGTACTGATAATTTATTCAAATGCTTCTGTACCATTGAACTAGATGGCCGCCATGCCCATATATAGTTAAACAAGAGGGCCGTGCTGGCCCTGTAACGCTAACCTGAGTATCTATATATAGCACTTAGAGAACCTGACCCATAAATGATCAAGGCAAGTGCCCAGTATCACTGCTGTAGGACCAACAGTTACTGAGATGCTGACCTAATTGAAAAAAAAAACTTAAGAAACTCACTGGAAATATAAGTCATAAGTGACCCAGGTCCAAACTTGACCTACAAATCATCAAGAAAAACATTTTGAGCAAGATTCATGATGATGGCACCTGCTTAGGGCTCTTTAGTTTCAGAGAAGTTTTTTTCTTTAAGTTTTGGCTACATAGTTATTAATAAATGACCCCCAGGGCATGGTCAGTTTGGACTTCAGGGACATGGTTGGTAGGATTTTTGTAGGGGACCACTAAATATTGCTACATAGTAAATACATAGGCTGTGGGCCTCATGGTTTCAGAGAAGAAGATTTTTTAAGTTTTTCTCATTATAAGTCTATGGGAGTAAATGACCCCCGGGGCATGGCCAATTTTGACTCCAGGGGCATGGTTGGCAGGATTTATGTAGGGGACCACTAAACATTGCTACATACTAAATATATAAGTTGTGGGCCTCATGATTTCAGAGAAGATTTTTTTAAGGTTTTCTCATTATAAGTCGATGGAAGCTAATGACCCCTGGGACATGGCCAGTTTAGACCCCAGGGGTTTGATTGGCAGGATTCATGTAGGGGACCACTAAACATTGCTACATACTAAATATATATGCTGTGGGCCTTATGGTTTCACAGAAGAAGATTTTTTTTATTGTTTTCCCTTTTTCAGTCCATGGGAGCTAATGACCCCCAAGGCATGGCCAATTTGGACCCTAGGGGCATGCTTGGCAGGATTTTTGTAGGAGACCACTTAACACTGCTACATACAAAATGTGTGCCTCATGGTTTCAGAGAAGAAGATTTTTTAAGTATTTTTCTATATATTTTAAGTATTTTTCTATATAAACATATTACCCCCTGGGGTGTGGCCAGTTTGGACCCTAGAGGCTTGATTGGCAGAATTTAAGTAGGAGACCACTACACATTGCTACATACTTATTATATAAGCTGTGGGCCTCATGGTTTCAGAGAAGTAGATTTTTAAGTTTTTCCAATCATAAGTATGAGAGCTAATGACCCCCTGGGGCGTGGCCAATTTGGACCCCAGGGCGTGGTTAGCAGGATTTATGTAGGAGACCATTAATCATCGCTACATACTTAATCTGTTAGCTCTTGGTCTCATGGTTTCAGAAAAGATTTTTGAAGGTTCTTTAGCTGTATAGCTCATTATTAACATATGCCCCGCCCCCTGTGGTGTGGCCAATTTGGAGCCCTGGGGCTTGATTGGCAGGATTTATGTAGAGGACCTACGAACATTGCTACATACTAAATATATAAGCTGTGGGCCTCATGGTTTCAGAGAAGAAAAATTTTTTCCCATTATAAATCTGTGGAAGCTAATGATCCCAGAGGCGTGACCAATTTGAACCCCAGTGGCATGGTTGGCTGGATTTATGTAGGAGACCACTAAACATCACTACATACTTTATCTGTTAGCACTCAGTCTCATGGTTTCAGAGAAGATTTTTGAAGGTTCTTTAGCTATATAGCTCTATATAAACATATGACCCCACCTGGGAAGTGGCCAGTTTGGAACCCTGGGGCTTGATTGTCAGGATTTATATAGGGGACCTATAAACATTGCTACATACTAAAAATATAAGCTTTGGGCTTCATGATTTCAGAGAAGATGATTTTCTTTCCCGTTATAAGTCTGTGGTAGCTAATGACCCCAGGGCGTGGCCAGTTTGGAACCCAGGGGCTCGATTGGCAGGATTTATAAAGGGGACCACTAAATATTGCTACATACTAAATATATAAGCTGTGGGCCTCATGGTTTCAGAGAAGAAGATTTTTGAAGTCCCATTTTAAGTCTGTGGGAGCTAATGACCCCCGTGGCATGGCCAGTTTGGACCCCAGGGGCTTGATTGGCAGGATTTATGTAGAAGACCTTTAAACATTGCTACATACTTAATCTGTTAGCTCTCGGTCTCATGATTTTAGAGAAGAAGATTTTTGAAGGTTCTTTAGCTATATAGATCTATATAAATACATGTATATATATAAACATATGACCCCCTCAGGTGTGGCCAATTTGGAGCCAAGGGACATGATTGGCAGGATTTATGTAGGGGACCACTAAACATTGCTACATACTGAATATGTAAGCTGTGGGCCTCCTGGTTTCAGAGAGGAAGATTTCTTTTCCCATTATAAGTCTATGGGAGCTAATGACCCCCAGGGAGTGGCCAGTTTGGACCCCAGGAGCTTGATTGGCAGGATTTATGAAGGGGACCACTAAACATTGCTACACACTAATAACAGAAGCTGTGGGCCTCATGGTTTCAGAGAAGATTTTTTAAGTTTTTCCAATTATAAGTCTATGGGAGCTAATGACCACTGGGGCGTGCCAATTTTGACCCCAGGGGTGTGGTTAGCAGGATTTGGCATGGCGGCCAACTTGATTTAGGGACCATGACCATTTGTACAAATTTTCAATCCTCCTTTAACACAATTAAGGCTACATATTAAGTTTGAAGAAATTTGGCCCCGGGGTTTCAGAGGAGAAGTCGTTCAAATGTGTGATGATGGACAGGGTGCGCACAATAGCTCATCCTGCGCCTTTGGCTCAGGTGAGCTAAAAACACTGAAAAATCTTCTCAAGAACGAAGAAAGCTGCGAGGCTGAATCTTGGAATGTAGCATCGGAACTCAGGATCTACCAAGTGTGTTCAAATGATGATCCTAGGATGACCTTTGACCCTTTTTGTGTCTTAGTTACTGTGGCAATACCAGAAGAAGGTTACATGGCATCTGAACATAAGTAATGGCATTGGCTGTTTTACGTACTGAGCAAATCGTGGCCCATGTGCCTCTTGTTATGCACCTAACTTCAAAGTTGATAGGGCATATTAATTTTGGGTTGTGCATCAGTCTGTGCATGTGAGTGTGTGTACGCCCATTCATCAAGACCCATGCATGCTAGTGTTTTGAAATGTTATATATGGATTCCTCATAGAAAAATAGATGACCCATATTTTTTTCTTGTCTGAGTTACCTCTCTTTCTGCAGAATGAAATCCTGTCAGCTAGTTATATGGAAAAGTATTTGAGCTAGGACCTTGAAACTTGGTCAGTTGATAGGGGATGATAAGTAGATTACTTGATTTTTGTAATCTACATGTACTACCACCACTTTTTAAAGAGCACAAAGTATGTAGCTTTGACTCTGGAGATGGCAGTTGTATGCTATATGTTATAACATTGAAAAAATTCAATCACACATAATATGAAGCCCTTGACCTCAAAGGTCAGGCACAGGTGCAGGGATTGAGCTAAATAAAACTTTAGCCCTATAACTATCACCATATACCAGTGAAATCAGTCTTTATAATATAAGCAAAAATGACATTTGTATGAAAAGTTTGTGACCTTGACTTAAAAGCCATGCCCCATCTTGAGGAAGGTGCCGAGAAAAACTTCAGACCTATATATACCATCATGCTTAATATTAATGAAACCAACAAAAGGGTCTTCATAAAATAGCTATATAAACTTAGATGCAATTTTTTTTTTACTTTTATATGAAATTTCTAAGTCTGTGACCTTGACCTCAAGGTCATATCCCAGGATAAGGATGATGCTGAGTAAAACTCTTGACCTATATCTACCAACATATAAAATATAAATGAAATTCCTCAAAGGGTCTTGATGGTGTAGCTATATAAACATAAACACAAAAATTTTGACTTATTTATGAAAATTCTGTGACCTTGACCCCAAGGTTATTCCCCGGGATAGGATTGGTGCTGATAAAAACTTAAGCCCTATATCTACCATCAGGCCAAACATGAATGAAATCCATCAAAGGCTCTTCATAATAAAAGGTCTTATAAACTTTAACGTAAAAACTTTGACCCTAAGACAAAAATAAAGTATGAATGAATAATGCTTCAATGGATGGATGTACAGACAAACAGATTCCTTGCAGATAGCTATATCCACGCAACCTTTCAATTAGGGGATAATAAAATTTAACAAAAGGTCTTGATGATATGGCTATATAAACTTATACGCAAAAGCTTTTACTTTTAAATGAAACTTCTAAGTTCATGACCTTGACCTCGGTCACACCAGGGGTGGGGATCATACGGAGTAAGACTCTAGGCCGATATATAGCAACATGTCAAATATAAATGTAATTTCGCAAGGGTCTTGATGATACAGCTTTATAAACTTAAACACAAAAATTTTGACATTTTTATGAAAATTGGAAGTCCGTGACCTTGACCCAAAGATCATCCCCAGGGTGGGGATGGTGCCAATAAAAACTTTAGACCTATATCTACCATCATGCCAAATATGAATGAAATCCATCAAAGGGTCTTCAAAATATGAGGTCTTATAAACTTTAACGTAAAAACTTTGACCCTAAGACAAAAATAAAGTATGAACGAATAATGCTTCAACGGATGAACAGACAGATGAACAGATTCCTTGCTGATAGCTATATCTGCTGGACCTTTCAATTAGGGAATACTGAAATTAACAAAAGGTCTTGATGATATGGCTATATAAATTTAAATGCAAAAATTTTTACTTTTATATGAAAATTCTAAGTTCATGACCTTGACCTCAGTCACACCCTGGGTGGGGATTATGTGGAGTAAGACTCTAGGCTGATAATATAAATGAAATTCCTTAAGGGTCTTGATGATATAGCTATATAAACTTAATAACAAAAAACTTAAGACTTTTTTATGAAAATTCTAAGCCCGTGACCTTGACCCCAAGGTCACCAATGGGGTGGGGATGGTGCTGATAAAAACTTAAGACCTATATCTACCATCATGCCAAATATGAATCAAATCCGTCAAAGGGTCTTCAAAAAATGAGGCCTTATAAACTTTAACGCAAAAACTTTGACCCTGACTTTTTTATGAAAATTCTAAGCCTGTGACCTTGACCCCAAGGTCACCCCCAGGGTGGGGATGGTGCTAATAAAAACTTTAGACCTATATCTACCATCATGCCAAATATGAATGAAATCCATCAAAGGGTCTTCAAAATATGAGGTCTTATAAACTTTAACGCAAAAACTTTGACCCTGTGACGGAAAGACGAACGAACGTACAAATGAACAAATGGACGAACAGAAAAGTGAAAACTATTTACCCCCACATACTTCGTATGTCGGGGGTATAAAAAGTAGTTGAACTAGCCACTTGAAACTTAGTCAGCTAATAGCGGATGATGAGTAGATTACCTGCTTAAATAAAAAAATAAATCACCTACCATTTTGCAGAGTTGTGTCCCTTTGAAAATTAGGGCTATTTAAAACTTGTCAGCAAGATATCTCTATTTGAACTAGTGGATTGAAACTTGGTCAGCTGACAGAGGATGATGAGTAGATTTATCGGTTTGAATTTTTTTTTAAAAAAAAAAAAAGAAACACCATATTTTTCTAGAGTTATGGCCCTTTGAAACTTTTGGCATTTAAACTTGACAGCAAGATATCTCAGAGATTATTTGAGTTAAAGGCTTGAAAATCAGTCAGCTGATAGGGAATGATGAGTAGATTACCTGATTTTTTTTTTTTTTTTTTTAAAAAGTCCTTATTTTTCCAGATATATGGCCCTTTGAAAAATTGGGCATTTTAAACTTGTCAGCAAGC
Source organism: Anodontia alba (assembly GCA_964016985.1). Classification (NCBI taxonomy): domain Eukaryota; kingdom Metazoa; phylum Mollusca; class Bivalvia; order Lucinida; family Lucinidae; genus Anodontia; species Anodontia alba. Next base: position 45,789,248 of record OZ024831.1, read on the forward strand.
TATCTTGAAAACTATTTGAGGTAGAGGCTTGAAACTTGGTCAACTTATTGGGAATGATGAGTAGATCACCTGATTGACTTATGAAGTCTTATTAATTTTGTCACAGTTATTCCCCTTTCCAAATTTGGCATTTTGTATGGAAAAGCATATAGATGAGAGCATAGTATTTTACAAGCACAATTCTAGTTTTTACAGATAATTAACATTTGACCTTTACCACTCTCTGGGCAGATGTCAAATTGATATTTTTCTTGTTTTTCCCAGAAAACAGAGTTACACATTTTATGCAAATTGTCTCCAGTGGAGGCAATTTGCATGAAATGTCAAACCCTGTTTTCTGGGGAAATGAAAAGAATTTCAAACTGTCCTCTGCCCAGCATTTGTTTTAAAATGCTTCTGAGCAGACATTTTATAGTCCTGTACATATTCAGACACCTTATTCCTTAAATCACAAGAGCAACAGACGATATATTTAGGAATGTTGTTGTTGTTGTTGTTTGTTTGTTTTTGTTGTTGTTTTTTTTCAAACAAAAATAAGATGATTCATATGAAATTTCAAGACTTATTTTCTCCGAAAATTAAAAGAAAAAAAAAACAGATTTAGAATGCTGTCTGCTACAAATTTTGCTGGGCACTTTGACTTTTTTTTATGCCTAGTGTCCCATAAAAGGGGCATTGACAAAGAGAGTAGACCCAGCTCAAATTCTGCAGAATGTGGCATCTGATTAGGGTCTACACTGTTTGTATTAAATACATGAATTTCTATAAAACATGGTTATAATGAAAACATTGCAAATGGACCAGTCTAAAGTGAAGGCAGAAGAGTCCATTTGGCATAAATGAGTTATGGATTAACTCATTACCTTACTTTCCCTAATATTTGAGCAAGTACATTTGTCTAAAAATCTGGGCCCAATTGTTCATTGTGTGAAACTAAAAGGCACAGACCTTTGATATTTTTTGTCACTTTATCAAAGTCATATGTTATGTGAAGTTTGTTTCACCAAATCAATTAAAGTTAAATTCTGTACCAAGTTACTGTAGGATACAGAGACCAAAGGTTTCTCAAACTGTACTGGATGCCATACCCATATGTTTCATTCTTTAAAAAATTTTACCATAAGTTTGCCCAGAACAAATAGTCTCAGGTGAGTTACAGGACCATTGGTCCTTTGGTTTTTAATATTCTTATACTGAAAATAGATTGTAACACTGCTTTTTTTCTGTACAGATACAGCTCGAATGAAATGCATTGCTCCAGATAAGAGGGGGTATCCATATATTTTTCTTATTTATCCATTAACATGTAGATTGTGGGTACACATTAGAAGACCTAAACGAGGAGAACCACAAAAACATAGGTTCATATTATAATTGGATTTTTGATTAACGTGCAGGTACAGGGGCAGCATCCACTTCAGTGGCCCCCCTTCCAGATAGCTAGCTTGCTGCACGCATGGCAGATCTCACACCAGATCTCACCGAGGCACTTCTAATGAGTACTTACGTTTCGTGGAGATTTTTCTTATTTCTCCACATAATCATAGGTTGTTGGTACTCATTAGAAGGGCCTCATCAAGGTGCTTCTAGTTAGTACCACAACATGTGTTTTGTGAAGAACTAGGAAAAATATTGATAATCTTCACTAGAAAAAAATCCCTATCTGGAGCTATGTTTAGATATCTGTCTGAGTACCTCACAGTAAATATGATTCAAATCTGCATTCTTTTCAGTTGCACACTTGATTTAAGTCTCGTGACAGACTTTTCATTTGTGAATGGTTCTGGCAATGAGGTGTTCGCAACAATCTATGCGTTCCGTTTCTTCTCATCAGAGTTTATAACCCTGGAGTGCAAGGTTCGAGTGTGCCCGAGTAACGAGACCAGCTGTGCAATTGTAAGTTTTCACATTTTGGTTTACAGCGAATGGATTTTCTGCCATTTTTTGGAGCTGGGAGTCAACATTTATGACTTCCCTTTTGCTTTCCAGTGCATCAGAACAGGGGTATGCTCCCACTGGGAGCAAATTCTTTCCTTTTAGATTAGACTCATTTTCAGAAGGGAGCAAAAACAATTTTGGACTGAGTTGTCCCCCTTGAAGTGTATAAGTTCCCCTAGAACATATTTTATTTCAACACTTTTACATTATACAATGTACATACACAGGGGCAGATTCAGAGGGGGTTCAGCCTTAAGACTGTTTCATTTAATCCTTAACTTCCTGTAATTTAAGCAAACTGTGCAGACCCTGATCAGACACCACTTTCTGTGCATCTGATCTGGGTCTGCACTGTTTGCCAGTGTGATAAATGTCCCAGTCCAGGTTTTTCAGATAACCCTCTATCAACAGCACTCTGACATTACAGCGACAAGAATAGCGTGCCTATAAATAACCATTAACCATTACCCAGATTTTGTCTAATGCACGGTTTGATTACATTGGTCAGTGATAATCACGTGGACAATTACCTTAAGGAAATTTTGGTGTTTGTATACTATGGCTCGATTGTAAATGACCAACCCAACAACGGTTCATTAAATTATAAACACATGCATGCCCAGATATCTCCAAAGCATCGTAAGATCTGTTGCCTGCTTGACAACCAGTAATAACCGTAACAAAGTTGCAAGATTAAATTACATTTCAGGATTGTTCAAAGCGTCGTCGTCGTGACGAGGAAGGGGAGTCAACAGATAAGGATGAATTTGATACTGTCATATCCCAGCTTCGAGTACTGCAGCCATTAAAGGAAGAGATCATATGGCAAAGATCAGAATCTGCCTCAATAGGTAATTTACAACTAAGGCAAATGGATGCACTTAATTTTGCCATCATTTTGCAAAGGGTGACAACTTTTTCAGACAGGAACATGCCACACCCACTTCTAATTTTCAGCCAATCATATTACTTGATCCTGATTGTTGCTTTAAATTTACATTCTTAATGGCAAACAGTGCAGATCCAGATCAGTTGGCTTCTTCAGAAGCCAACTGATCTGGATCTACACTGTTTAGAAATGCAGGGTATATCCGGGTTCAGCAGGACAAGGGTTTGCCCCCATTGACAAGAAAAGTACTAGTTCAAGGTACAGTCAAACTTTTAACGCTGGTCCTGCTGAATAAATTAACATGCCACACCCATTTCTAATTTTAAGCCAATCAGATTACTTGATCCAGATTGTTGATATAAATTCACATAATGGCAAACAGTGCAGATTCAGATCAGATGGCTTCTTCAGAAGTCAGCTGATCTGGATCTACACTGTTTGCAAAGACAGGACATATTCGGATTCAGCAGGACTAGGGTTAACAGCTCAAATGGACATCTTGGGACTATGGAAATTTGTTCAAGACATAGTGAAAGTGTCAGGGTGGCCCAGCCCTGTACAGTCATAAGTTCCGCCTCAAGCAGGATTCAAACCCAAGATCTGACGTTTGAAGTGCAAACCACTCAGCCACTTCATTTAGCAATAAATACTGCATTTACCACAAGCATTGGACAGCTACTGTGCTTTTGACATCTTTCAGAAAGTCGTTTTTTGCTTGGTGCTTTACTAAGAAGTAAATTCGCAATCTTTTGACATGATTTAATGTAAAACCATTTGTCGTAACTACCAATGCACAAAAACTGTTATTGTAGTCACTGGTTTTCAAAAAATCAAATATTTTTCATTTTTTCCCATAGTTAAAATGAATGCAAATTATGTAGAAATATATAGGGTAGGTATCTTGGAGGCAGATTTTCAAGAAGTTCCTCTTGTTCAATTTTTCTGAAATTTTCATATTATTGTGAAACATCAGTGATTCCAATTCTGCAAAGAAAAGTAAAAAAATATTTTCTTAGACAAAAATTCCAGAAAATTCCTTTACTGTAGAAATTGCATAGGTCAGACCAATTTCTTGTCGTAAATTTAATTTTAGGGTAAATACATGAGAACAAACACAGAAACAGAATAGACAAATGGTTTCTGATAAGATGTGGTCAATCAGAAAAAAATATTTTCATTTAAAATAAAACGCCAAGCAAAAAATGTCTTCAATAGTGATTGGCGTGAGCCAAAAGTGTACCATAATAGCCCTAAGTTTTGGGACAGACAGGCCTGAGCAAATTATGTATTGTTTACTTCAGAACCAGAAATGTGGTGGATGATTTGTATAGCTATCATTGTCAAGAGTATGAGTGTTCATTGTTCTCAAGTGTAATTCCTTGTGGAGTCTATTGATACTGATATCTTGTTTATTTCAGAGTCAGAAATGTGGTGGATGATTGGTGTAGCTATCATTCTTAAGAGTATGTGAGCCAGATCAGCTAGAGAGCCAAGGAACACCTTTAACCATAGGTCCAGATCAGATACAAGGGAATATTCAGAAGAGAATTTTTGTCAGTTTTGCATTAATTCTTAATGCGCCAATCACAACTAAAGCAGACACCAATTTTGATTTTTTTTTTTTTTTTTATTATTTTCAGAAGAAAACAAATCTTGACATTTCATGTGAATCATCTGCCCAGCAGACAATTCACATGAAATATCAAGACTTGTTTTCTCTGAAAACTAAAATATAAAAAATTTAGAATGGTGTCTGCAACAAATTTTGTTTGGTGCTTTAAGGGTAAAAATTATCTCAGCAAGGCAATTTCACTGAGTACCTACATTATGTTTTGGTGCAGAAGTTATAAAAAAACTCTATCCTGGGTAAAATTTTCAGCAGACGACATATTGAAATATTTTTCTTATATTTCCCAGAAAACAGGATTTGATATTTCATGCAAATTGTCTCTATAGAGAAGCTTTGCAGGAAATATCAAATCCTGTTCTCTGGGAAAAATAAGAAACATATTTCAGTTTGTTCTCTGCTTAATTTTCCAAGAGAATGGTAAAGGCTAAGTCATCACCTAATCTGAATTTTTTGTTTTTTACTCTGATAATGTGCATGTTTGCTTTCTTAAATAAAAGCATTTTGGCACTTGGGATTTCTGCATGTTTGTACTGTTCAGAATACTGTTTGAAATATGTGTGGAGATAGCATCTGTATCAAGATATGCCATGCCTCTGCAAACACTGTAGATCCAGATCAGATGGTCTGAAGCCAACTGATCAGGATCTGCCCTGTTTGTCATTTAGTATGTGTATTTGTATCAACAACCTTGATCAAGCAAACTGATTGGCTAACAGTTAGAAGTGGGTGTGGCATCTTAATTTATTCAGCATGACAAGGGTTAACCTTTTCATCCCTGCAGGCCAATACCTTTGCAAACACTGCAGATCTAGATGAGACGATTCATAATCATCTGTCTCATCAGGATCTACACTGTTTGCCATTATTTATTGATTTTTTACTCAACCCCCTATTTGCAACAATGGATGTGACCAAATTCGGAAATTGGATGAGTCCATTTCATAAACTCAGGGGTGAAAGGGTTAAGGCATCCAAATATTAGGGAAAATACTGAATCTAAAGGTGTTATATGAAGTCGAAAAAAATCAAAGGATAATCATGAAATCATGATATGTACATCTCATAGTGGCCACATCAAGCATAAAAGTGCTTTCAAACAGGTACAAATGCCTAGATTCAGATCATCCTGCACATATGGTTTCATTTTAATTTGAATTCATTTTTCCCCATACTTTTTCTGGGTTTTCAAATAGCTTTTAAAGGTAAGAGGACATACATTTGTTGAATGTGCTTGTTATTTCTTTTTGATTTTATTAAATACTGTTTCTGTGGATTCTTCTTATATTTATTTTCAAACAAGACCAGCTTGTGCACAAAATATGCCAAATTATAAGTTTGAGCATTTATGACTTTTTCCAATGCAAACATAGTTTCCAAAAAGGTACCTGTCAGCTGTAAAACTTCATACATACCATATAAACCTAATTACTGCACATAATCCTATAAGTGCACATCAAACCATTTTGTGGCCTTCAGATTACAGCCTGTGTACTTTCATCTACTCCTTTACTGAAGAATAGTGGGTACTCATTTGAATTGCCTCAACTGAGTATCAGTAATGATTGCTTTTGTAAAGATAATCATAAAAATATTTCAACAAACATAAAGTACTTCTCCCATGAAGCCCTCTGTTGATCTTTATTTTTGTGCTTTTATTAGGTCGACATTTTACTATGTTAAATGTCCTAAAATTTTGAACTCTTTATTCCATACTATTTTGGCCTAAATTTTGCTTTTTATGCACCTGTTGCTTAAAACACTTAGTGGAATGGCAAACAGTGTAGACCCTGATAAGACTCTTCCTTCAGGAGCAGTCTGATCTGGGTCTGCACCGTTTGCAGTTGTCATTTTGGCAGACACTTTGGTGTTCGAAATTTAAGGACTTTTACCATACGTTTTTCCAGTAATTTTGATAAACCAAAGCTTGGGTCAAATACCGTATGAACCAGCCCACGACAAAACCTCCAGTAAGACATGTGTAACCAGGCTTTCAAGCGGGCCCTACTTTTCCTACTATTCCTAATTTTCCCTACCTTCTTTTTGTGCTCCTACTTTTCCTTTTTTCTGAAAATGCACTACTATCCCTACTTTTTAGTCCAAAATGTTTGAAGTGACCAAAAATTGTGATTTCTTTCATCGCTCACTCGGAGTTCACTCAGAACATCCCTACTATCACTACATTTCATTTGAAATTCCTAATTTTGCCTTATTTTTTCAAAATTTTGAGCCTTACTTCATCCCTACTTTTTTGATGGAGGGCACTTGAAAGCCTGTACAGTAACCAGCAAAAGACTCAGATCAGCCTGTACATCCACCAATTATGGCAAATGTTCTCGTTCATCCCACTTTGGACAGCCTGGAGGCTGTAGAAGGCACATGTGATCAGCAAAGACTGTAATCAGACTGAGCAGATGCGCAGGCTGATCTGAGTCTTTGTGGTTGCACAAGTCTTATTGTAGGTTTTGTCGTGTGCTGGCTCATATATCTATCAATAATACCTAAGAAGCTGGTCATTGGGAAATCAACCAGTCCTCAATTTACTGAGCACAGAAAACAACACATATTAATCTTGTTTAAAACTTTAACTCTGTAACTCCATCATCAGAAAAAAAAAAACAAAAAAAAAACTTAAATGCAAAACCTATGACTTATGCATATGTTCTAAATAAATACAGTTGACTCTCGTTATCTCGACCTCGCTTATCTTGAATAACTGCTTATCTCGAAGTGAAAATCTGGTCCCTGCCTAAACATGAACATCTAACAACAGGTAAAAAGTAAAAAAATATTGTGGAAAAGAGGAGAAATTGCTCCTAAGGAGCAATTTCTCCTTTTCCCACAATATTTTCAACATATCTCTAATTTCAAGAGTCCAATTACAAATATATTTAATTTTTTCCTCAGTTCTGCAAATCTTACATGTCGATGTACAGATATCTTGAAGTACTTAATAGAGTCCCTTGGAATTCGAGATAATGAGAGTCGACTGAACCGTATTCAACCTAATTACCACACATACCCCTATAAGAACATACTCCAGCAATTCTAGTCTTCAGATTAGTCAGTGTACTTTTTGACTACTTCTTTATAAAGGCATATGTTGTGGGTACCCATTTGAATTGCATCAAATTAATGCAATTCAAATGAGCACCCACAACATATGCGTTTATAAAGAAAATCAGAAGAAAAGAAACAACACAAAAACATCGCATAAACACCATTAGATAAGTCATTTGCTGATCTTGTATTTAAAGCATACTTTTATTTTGAAAAACCTAAGCACACAGTGTATTTGTTTGTTTGTGTTGAGGTTTTACGGCCCAGTAAACCCAATGGGGTCATGTCGAGCGCGGTCACTTTACCTTACCACACCTTTACTGTACAGGCTTAGTCCGCTGAGCGAATAACCAGTATTGTGCACACCCAGCAACTGACACCTGCCCTTCTTGAATCAGTGGAAGGGAGAGAATGACTGTAGAAAATATTTCATGATCAATCTCCACGAAAGAACGTTGCCGACCCGGCAGGGGTCCAACCCGCAACCTCCTGATCACCAGACGGGCGCGCATCCAACTGAGCCACCGAAACCAGCTAAGCGCACAGTGTAGTAATTAGGTCTAATATGGTATGTATTGGTTTTAAAACAAATTCTTTGATATAGAGAACAAGTTACACAGAATTCAAGAGAAAAGAAATATACAATGCATCAATAATTTCAAAACTCTGTCATATACATTTTTCATCCCAACCCCACCCACTTTTTAAGTCCGTAAACCCTGAAAAATCCCAAGAGATCTTCTCAATATAAATGCACATGTAAAGTGGTTATCTAGTCCATGAAATATGAGCCACATCAAAAGGCGATTTTGGGCATATGAGAATAGTAACTACCTGTAGTAATAGTGTTTTCAGAGAAAACGGATATTGCCCACCATGAATTTTCAGTTTTTTCTACTACTGTGGCTTTGAAATTAGGTCAAGGTCACCAAATCTAATCCATTCTTTGTTCAAGTCCCTATTATATATCCATAATAACTTGGTAAGAATCCAACCACTTGTTCACAAGATACTGTGCAGACAAGAAACTGCGACGCCAGCACTAATGCCAACTGACTCCACATCAAAAACTATGTCGCCTCCTTGTTAACCCTTGTCCTGCTGAATAAATTAAAATGCCACAACCTTTTCAAATCTTTAGCCAATCAGTTTACTTGATCCAGATTGTTGATATAAATTCACATACTGAATGACAAACAGTGCAGATCCAGATCAGTTGGCCTCTTCAGAAGCCAATTGACCTGGATCTACACTGTTTGCAATGGTAGGGTATATCCGGGTTCAGCAGGACTAGGGTTAATGTAGTTGTGGGGACACAAGTATCCAGATCAGTCAATGAGATTACACAATCTGGCAAGAAACTTTGGATACATTTTGTAGATTTTCTGCTATTGTTTACAAGGGGACAGCTTTTGTGACCTCATGTTTGTTTTCTGCACACTAATCCTCTTCTGAAAAAGGACCTAAACTAAAAGGAATCAATTTGCTCCCCTTCTGAAAAGGAAACTACTCTAAAAGAAAAGAATTTCACCCATAGGGAGCAAATTCTTACATTTTTGAGTACCGTAATATCCCTAAGTACTGGGACAGATAGGCCTTAGCAAACCGTGTTGACCCAGATTAGCAGAATGTAGTGGCATCAGATCATGGTCTACATTGTTTGCAACTCATCCAGCAATATTTTAGACTATATGTATTTCAAATTTTAAGACGAGTATGGTAAGTAAATAAGGTGTCCCAAAACTTAAGATTAAATATGGTAGGTCCCTTTTTAGAAGGGACAATTTCCTTCCCTTAACCCATTGTAGTCGGGAGACCCGTGAAAGAGTAATTGGCAAACAGTGCAGACCCAGATCAGACACTGCAGAATGCGGCGTCTGATCAGGGTCTCCACTGTTTGCAAATAGTTTAGCCATTTTTCTCTAGGAATATCTAAATCTCATAGCCGGACGTACCTAAATTGAAATTGAACTTTTCCAGTATATAGTGTGGGAGAGTCTATTCAGTCTACAATAGGTTAAAGTGTATTCCTTTCACTTAATATATTTTACAGTATCCAATGATTCTTTTAGCAAAATCAAAGCACAGACAGCACTAGTAGGTCTACTGTCCCCAAGTGTAGGCTGGGTAAATGGTTAAGACTGTTTCATTTAACTCTTGTCCTGCTGAACCCGGATAAGTCCTGCCTTTGCAAACAGTGTAGATCCAGATCAGTTGGCTTCTCTGATCTGGATCTGCACTATTTGCCATTAACCCTTAAAGTGCCAAAAAAGCCTGCATCTTGTCTGTTTATGTCTGTAGGCTGTTTGTCATCTGCTGCATCTTCTTGCAAACTTTTCAAACATACTTTTTGCATATAGGTAAACAGTGTGTCCTAGTGGAGCAGTCTGATCTGGGTCCACACTGTTTGCAACAATGACTTCTAAAGTATTCGGCAGAAGACGAAGTAGACGACAATTGTTTGTTTGGCGTCTTTAGGGTTAAGTATGTGAATTTATCGCAACAATCTGGATCAAGGTAATCTGATTGGCTGAAAATTAGAAATGGGCGTGGCATCTTAATTTATTCAGCACGACAAGGGTTCATCTGTAATTTCCTGTAATTTAAACAAATAGTGCAGACCCTGATCAGACCCTGTGTTATGTGGCATCTGATCTGGGTCTGCACTGTTTGCCATTGTTTTACAAATAACCCTCTTTATACCGCACTCTGACGTCACTGCGACAAGAATAACACGGCTATACATAACCGTTATCTGGACTGCCTACAAATGCATGGTTTGATTTCATTGGTCAATGATAATCACATGGACTACAACCTTAAGGAACTTTTGGTGTATGTATACTTTGGCTTGATTGTAAATAATGAGCCCTGATCAGACTGCATTAATGTGCAGGCTGATCTTGAACTTAGCTGTCCACATATGGTATAGGCATTTTCACAATGACCTGCACACAACTACTAAAAGTAACAACTTGTAAACAAATGTACGGAATTACAGGCAGGCACGCAGACATCCAATGGTAAACAATCACAATCCATACCTTTCCATTACCTCAGCACATACTCAAGGTTTAAGTTGGCCTCGGTGGCTCAGTTGGATGCGCTGTCCGACTGGAGACCAGGAGGTCGCGGGTTCAACCCCCGCCGCGGTCGGCAACATTCTCTCGTGGAGATTGATCATGAAATATTTTCTACGGTCATTCTTTCCCTTCAGCTGATTCAAGAAGGGCAGTTGTCAGTTTCTGGCGAAAGAATGTGCACAATACTGGTTAACCGCTTAGAGGACTAAGCCTGCCCAGTAAACGTGTGGTTAGGTAAACTGACCGCGCTCGACATGACCACATTGGGTTGACTGGGCCATAAAACCTCAATACAAACAAAACCAGGAGGTTGCGGGTTCAACCCTCGCCGAGGTCGGCAACATTCTTTCGTGGAGATTGATCATGAAATATTTTCTACGGTCATTCTTTCCCTTCCGCTGATTCAAGAAGAGCAGTTGTCAGTTTCTGGTGAAAGAATGTGCACAATACTGGTTAACCGCTTAGAGGACTAAGCTTGCCCAGTAAACGTGTGGTTTGGTAAACTGACCGCGCTCAATTACATGGCCCATTTGGGTTTACTGGGCTGTAAAACCTCAGCACAAACAAATACTCAGAAAAAATCCCCAAAACAATCAAAAGCCAGTGCCAATCACCTAAAAAATCCCCAGAACAATCAAAAGCCAGTGCCAAAAGCCAAAAGCACCACCCCCACCCCCCTGCGAAGAGTGGCCTAAGACGGGTTCTGGCAAACTAAGTGTTGAAGGGGGTTAGCTCACAGACGGTTAGCTGAAAAAAAAGTAAAGAAAAGTTGGTGAAATGAGTTTGTACAGTGCAAAAGAGAGAGTTAGTATAGTTAAAAGATTTAAACAGAATTGGTATCTTAAGGAGAAACATGAACCACCAGGTTAGCAGCACTGCTAAACTGTGCCAGGAGGGGAACTTCACTGGGAAGGGTTACTATACTGACAAGTAGAGCATTCCAATGAATAATAGTACTTGTGTACTTGTAATAATCTGTGCGAGTGAGAATCTGTTGATATGCAAGAGGATGATTATGGGCTGATGATTTTGTGTTGCAGATAAGGTACTCAGATGCAGGAATAGCAACAAGATTGTATGTGATCTTGTACATCATGACAAGACAACTATCAATATGGCATTGTTCAAAAGGGCGCCAGTTTAGGTCCTTCATCATAGCTCCTTTGTAGAAAATGTGGGAAACCTATCAAGAATAGTTTGTCCCTTGGAAGGAAATAGATGCACCTCCAAGGGAAGTAACTCACATTTAACCCATTTACACACAGTATACTTTTCTGCCTTTGGACTGATCCATTTCAATAGAATGGTTATTTGGTTAGTTTTAGTATTATACCCCCGGTATACGAAATATGTAGGGGGTATATAGTTTTCGTCTTTTCTGTAACTATGTTTGTGTGTGTGTGTAAACTTTTTTCAAGGATTTCTCGGGAACATCTAGGATTTTGATACAAACATTGGGTATGACTTGTATTGTGTAAGACAGAATCAGCATCCTCATGCTTATCATTCCTTTTATTTGTCCTTTTTTTCTTTTTCTCCAATAAAATTTTTCGTCAGATTTCTCTGGAACTGCTGCACCTAGGATTTTTAAATTTCGTATAAACATTGGGTATGACTTTATGTATTGTGTAAGAGAATCAGCATCCTCATCCTCATGCTTATCTTATCCTTTATTTGTCCAGTTTTCTTTTTCTCCAATATAATTTTTTCATCACAAATTTCTCAGCTTCTTAGAGAGCCAGTCTTCATATTTTGTATATACTTGAAGTATATTGTGTAAAAGAAAACCACGATGCTAAATAATTTCTTTTGCCTTTTTTTTTTTTACCTTTTTTTTTTTTTTTTCCATCTCTCTCCAGTATAATGCACAGGGAAATTTGCGCCTAGGATTTTGGAATTTGGTACTAACATTGGGTATGACTCCGGGTTCAAATTTAACTTTTTTGACAGGTTGCTAAAATTAGCAAGTGGCATTATTTTTTACTTGCTAAACCATTTAGCCAACTTGCTTTTTCACACTAATAAACAGTTAAATGTGGCTTTAAACCTTAGCACTCTCGGTAAAAATTTCAGCAGACATTTTTAAATATTTCTCTCATTTTTCGCAGAAAACAGGTTTTGGCATTACATGCAAATTGTCTCCTATGGAGACAATTTGCATATTATGTCAAAACCTGTTTTCTGCGAAAAATTTTGCAAAACCTCAGCAACAATGCCTCAGGTTCTGCCAATTAAAGAGAATCTTTCCAACTTGCTAGAATTAGCAAGTGATGGAAATTGCAGCTAGCTTTTTGAGGAAATTAACCAGCATTTAGCAAGTGCTAAAATTGATCCCTGATGACTACTTGTATTGTGTAAGAGATTCAGCATTCTCGTGCTTATCATTTCCTTTACTTGTCCAGCTTTCTCTCAAATAAAATTTTTCATCAGATTTCTCAGGAACTACTTCACCTTGGATTTTGAAATTTGGTACAAACATTGGGTATGACTAGTTGTGCTGTGCAAGAGAGAATCAGCATCCTCATGCTTGTCACTCTCTTTAATTGTCGATTTTTCCTTTCTTTCTCATAAAAATCCATCACAGATTTCTCACCTGCTATTTTATCCAGTCTTCAAATTTTGTATACACCCTGACAATGGTGAAGTATGTTCTGTAAGAGAAAACCAAGATGGTGAGATTTTTTTCTTTTTCCCCCATCTCTCCCATGTAATACTTAGGGAAATTTGCATCTACAAAATTATGGTTCAACATACCTCTGATAGCTATGGCCGGGGGTATGTGAGCTTTGCTCACTATTTGCTATATTTACCATGTGTTATAGACATTCTTGTTATGCAGTGTAGACCCTGATCAGATGCTGCATTCTGCAGCATCTGATCTGGGTCTGCATTGTGTGTAAATGTCTGCTTTAAGGGATGCCAGGGGTTGCACATGGCATTTTTTTCCCCAATACCAATACCATAGACTAGCGCTCATTACACATGTGCTTAACAAGCGTCAGAAAAATATTTATAATACGGCATTCACGTGTAATATTTTGCTTTTTTATCATAGGAGCTGCTCTTAAAGGAACCAATTTCCTTTAAAAGTAGCCCCTATTTTGAAAGAGTTTCTAGGCATAGTTTTCAAGATTTTTCCTGGATGGTCATAAAAATAATTAGGTTCTGGCTATGCCATTAAATACTGTGCGAACAATGTGGTTTATAGACTGGGATATGACTCCCAAAAATACATCTTCACACCATGTAATGCAAGATGCTCTAGTGAACCCTTGTTGCTCACTGAGCACTAGCTGACCAAAATGTTTGAGGTTTTACGGCCCAGTCAACCCAGTGGGGTCATGTCAAGCATGGTCAGTTTACCTAGCCACACATTTATTGGGCAGGCTTAGTCCTCTAAGCGGTTAACCAGTATTGTGCACATTCTTTCGCCAGAAACTGACATCTGCCCTTCCTGACCAAAATGATGGTGATGGTTTGTTGTTTTATGTTCCTTTCAACAGTATTGAGAGGATGGAAGGGTGATACTGAAATTCTCTGTGCAATGAAGCATGGTACAGTCAGGGGCTGAATTTCATATCCAGCTGGATTCAAATCCAGGACCTCGTGATCTGAAGTAGGGAGTGCTAACCACTTAGTCACCCAGTCACTTCACTAGCTGACCAAACACTTCAGGGGAATAGATACACTTGAAAGGAAATAACTGAAAATTGTCCTAAAATTTGAAAGTCCATTCTGCTACCCATTGACGTATATAAAATGTTGTATGTAAGGCAAATGGTGTGGACCAAGTTCAGCTGTGGCACCTTATCAGGGTCTACAGTTTGCAAAGTCCTATCTGTCCCATTAGGGTTATTACGGTAGTCTTAAAAAAATGGAGGCAAACTAATTACAAGCTCATTTTTTAATTTTTTTTTAAAGATTTCAGATACAAGGGAGAAAACTTCCTGTTGGCAGTCATTGCCCTTTGCAAATCGGCTATATGTCAACTGTATCCATGCCCCCTACGCACATAAAATGGGGACAATAAACCAGCAGAAAGAAGTATGTGTGTCTCTAAGTATTCCATCACAGCTCCTTATACAGTGTTTTCAACCAAAAAGTATTTATATTTTTCTGATTTTTCCATGAAAACATACATTGTGGGTACTAATTAAAAGCATCTCATCAAGGTGCTTCTAATGAGTACCCACGTTTTCACAGACTAATAAAAATATTTACCAGATAATTCATCATGCCTAGAGTGAGCTGCATAATAGATTTGGTAAGATTTAGTCATATGCTGAGCTTGGGCACAAATTACAGTCCAGTTCTGGTTTCACTTGTGTGCATGTTGCAAAAGCACAAGACCAGACCATGTAATATTGCAAAATTCATTTCATTTTGTGTGTTAACTGCTGTAAAATTCCACTAAGACAATACATGTATTTGGGACTCTAAAAGTGGTTGTTTAATCAGATAGTCTTAACATTCACTGTGGAATAATAAGAAAATACTTTGGATTGGTAAAAGCTGCTCTTAACCGTTGTTCTGCTGAATAAATTAAGATGCCATGCCCATTTCTAATTTTCAGCCAATCAGATTACTTGATCCAGGTGGTTGATATAAATTCACATACTGAATGGCAAACAGTGCAGATCCAGATCAGTTGGCTTCTTAGAAGCCAACTGATCTGGATCTACACTGTTTGCATAGGCAGGGTATATCCTGGTTCAGGACAAGGTTTAACAGCGGGATGGTCTTAATTCTGAATAGTCTTAACAGTGGAATTTTATTGTATGTTCTGTAGATTTCTATATTTAGTCAGGAACAGAAGTGAAGTCTACCAACTGACCTATATCCATCCTGCAGTAATATAAACTACATATCCTGTTAGTTTTCACATCAAATTGCTTTCTGAATTGAGTGGTGGATAATCCTTTGTACTAGGCAAAAAATATTTTTACAGAGTTGCCTTCCCTAAAGCCAAACATGTACCAGTATCCATTCTTAACCCTTGTCCTGCTGAATAAATTAAGATGCCACACCCACTTCTAATTTCCAGCCAATCAGATTACTTGATCCAAGTTTTTAATAGAAATTCACATATTTAATGACAAGCAGTGCAGATCCAGATCAGTTGACTTCTTCAAAAGCCACCTGATCTGGATCAACACTGTTTGCTAAGACAGGGGATGTCGTGTTCAGCTAGAGAAAGGTTAATTACATATTCGCTCGTTTTCACATCAAATCTCTGGCGAAGAGTGGTGGATAATCCTTTGTAGGCAGAAAACATATTTTTACAGCGTTGCCTTCCCTAAAGCCGAAGGTGTACCAGTATCCATTCTTAACCCATTGTAGTTGGGAGACCCTAAAAGGGTGATTGGTATACAGTGCAGACCCAGATCAGATGCCACAGAACATGGCATCTGATCAGGGTCTTCACTATTTGCAAATAGTTTAACCATTTTTCTCCAGAGATAGCTAAATCTCATAGCCTGACCCACCTAAAATTGAAATGGGACTCTTTCAATATATAGTGTGGGTGAATTCATTGAGTCTACAATGGGTTAACCTGAACATACTAATCACACCTGCAACAGATACAGTAAAATTCTTCTATTAAGACCACACAAATATAAGACCACTCTGCCATTAACACCAGCTTTTACCAGGCCCTAATGGGTTTTTCTTGTTATTCTACATAGCTCCAGATAAGAAGGGGTGTCTGCATAATATTTTTCTTATTTCTCCACTTCAAATGAGTACCACATATCTTTTTTTGTGGAGAAATAAAAAAAAAACAAAAAAAAAACAACAGTATTTTCAGTTGAAAAGAGCACCTTATTTGGAGCTATTTTATACATTCAATATTAAGACCGCCCTGCTTCTAAGACCACTTTTAGGTAGTACCAAAGGTGATCTTAACAGCGGAATGTTACTGTGTTTTGACCTTTTTTTTTTTTTCGGAAAAAAAATGTTTTGATATTTCATGTGAATCATCTGGACTTGAAGGCTAGGGTGGACACAAAGTTGAGAGACGGATGGAAAACCAGACCCTTATCACACCTGCTTGTCGTCTGCTATAATTTTGCTTAGCGCTTTAAGATTTAAAAGGAACTGCTTGTATGAAAAAAATGAAAACAACCAAATTGCTTGAGCCCAGTTTTTATTGTGACATAAATTAACTTCTATAAATCAGTCACAAACACGACACAAACTCTCTACTTCAGCTTCTTCTTGGGTCTAAGGTTGTTTGTGTGACCACACTTCCTCTTACGGCAGTTGGTGGCCCTCTGGTGGAGTCGAGCATAACACCTGCAATACAGTAAACAAACAGTACAAATGGGTCGACCTTCTTCCAGCCAAAAACTGTCTTCAAACATGCACAAAAAATGCAGGTTCAGATCATACTGCACATGTACGAAGTTTAATCCAGACTTTTGTTCTCCATTGATACATTCTATAGTAGCCAATGATTCTGTTAGTGGACAGCAAGCACCCTGATCAGACTGCACATCTGCTAAATCTGATCTGGGCCTTCGCTGTCTGTGCATGCCCTGAAAGCATTTTGGCTTGGTGCAGCTCAAATGCACATTTATATCATGCAACTTTGGGCTCCACTATACAAATATACACAACTAACACAATATACACAACTAACAAGCATATTCAATAACAAAGCAATATTCTAGTAGGTATGTAACTAATTTCAAACATGTTCTGTCATTTCGATCAATCAACATCCTCATTTCTATGCCTAACAATATTAAAAAATAAATATTGTAAAGCATTTGGACTTTCAACACTGTGTACAACACATTTTGTAGTTACAAGTAAAAAGTTTGTATCAAGTTAGAGCTCTTGATGACAGTGGAAGAACTAAAACTTCCTTCGAGAGATAAAATGCTGATTTATTCTCGCAATAATGGAAATTTCAGACACAGAAGCGTTTCATATGATGTGATAAAAGGTCAGTAAAACGACAAAGCAGTAACACAGATGGTCAAAAGCTTTCCTTCACTGTTTTATCGTTCCTGAAAAAAAAAGTGATTCACGTAAAAAGCTGCAAGACATTAACCCTTGTCTTGCTAAACCTAGATATACCCTGTCTTTGCAAACAGTGTAGATCCAGATCTGCACTGTCTGCCATTTAGTATTTGAATTTGTATGAACAACTTGAATCAAGTAATCTGACTGGCTGAAAATTAGAAGTATGTGTGGCATCTTAATTTATTCAGCATGACAAGGGTTAAATAAATTACATGGTTAGTAGCATTGAATATCAAGTGTACTTTGGTTCATGTGAGAAAGCATTAAAAGCACAACTGGTCAGGGACTCGTCATCTATAAGCCAATGCTTTAGATGACTACTAAGAACCAGTCATCTTTAGCAGCCGAATCCTTTCTCACATAAACTGGGTCTACGTAATGTCTACTTGTCCATGATTCCAGATGCGGAGCATTGGAAGAATATTTTTTTTATATTTCTCCAGACAGAAGTTGTCATTATCATTAGAACTGTCCAGTAGAAATGATTAAATAGAGGACAGTAAATGTTCTATTTTTTCTACTTTGTTCCAGATAAAAAGGGGTATCCAATAAATATTTTTCTAATTTCTCCATGAAATCAAAGGTTGTGTTACTTATCAGAAATGCCTCGGTGAGGCACTTCTAATGAGTTCCACAACATGTTTTTGTGTATAAATAAAGTATCAATACTTTTGGCTGAAAAAGGCGTCATCTGATACTATGATTTCTAACACTTTCAGGGTTCGCACTAGGATTTTTTTTTTCTTTCGCCACCATTTTCGCCAATTTGATTTTTTTTGTGCCATTTTCTTTAACTTTGAGCCTGATTTTGAGCCAAATTTTGGCCATTTTTCTCCAAAGAATTATCTTGTCAGAAAAAGGGTGTTCATTTTTTTATTCCTATAATTGCAGCAGTAGATTCATGAATCAGTGTAGTGTGAAATGTGTGGGGGACTTGAAATTAAATCTCACACTGATATTTAAAACTTCTGTTGTAATTAATTAATTACAATGTCATGAATTAATTAATAAGTCTTGGTTTTGCATATTGAATGTTGAAGACACGAAAATAGAACAATACATGGAAACGAAAGTTCTGAAAAGTGCTGTATAAGCCAATAAATATAATGTTATTAATGTATTATACTGTAAGAGAATAACGTAACATAATATTCATTTGTACCCTGATAAATGCGGGGTAAGTTTCTCACACTGCCGGCTTTACTGTTTTAAGGGAGCTTACTGCAACTGACTTAAAAGGGAGTTTACTGCAAGTGCTTTATGAGTCAGGTCTAAGCGAAATGGAATGGGGAACAGCATTTTTATGAATCGCGCCAATAAAAAAGAGGGAGCATGCTTATACAATAGGCCGTTAACCAGTACACTGAACACCCTTACGCAAGAAACTCTGAACTGTAAATCTTGAAGCAGTGGAAGAAGCGAATGACCATTTGTTTGTTTGATTTGGGCTTAACGTCGTCGCTTTCAACAATCTTTCAGTCATATCGCGAAGGTGTCTGGATGTGGCAGGGAGTTCAATGCTCACTTTTAGAGTGCTGCCTCACTGAAATATCACGCCCCAGACACTTTGACATGATATTCCACCCAGTCACATTATACTGACACTGAGCTGACCAGTTCCGATTCCTAGCTCTACTTTCTTAATGCTGAGCGCCAAGCGAAAGAGCAGCTGGTACCATTTTTAAAGTCTTTGGTATGACCCGGCCGGGGATCGAACCCGCAACCTCCCGGCCACAAAGCGAGCGAATGACCGTAGCAAATACATGGGTTTCATGATAAATCGCTACAATATGTGGGGATGGAATGCGCGATCCGGACCATCGGAGACTCATGCGTCCGCTTCCGAGGCATTATTCGTGTTTTTTTTTCGGGACGACGTTCATTGATCTCCTAATAAAAGGCTCATCAGAAGGTACCGAAACATGCTTAATTAAAGTCGGCACTGTCAAAGTGTACTTACCGCTTTAATTAGCATAATCCGAACCGATTAACGACAATAATTATTTCCGTGTAATCAATTTGTTTTCCATGTTTGTGTTTGACATACTGTTCCACGTGGTTACAATCCGGGTAAATTTCCGGTACGTAGGCGATGCGACTCTGACATTAATTCCTGATTGGTGGTTTCGGCAGAGCGTCATGAACACTGAGGACGAAAGGCGTGGAAAGTAGGCGGTGCTACTGTCAAACTGTGCATCACGGCACGTGACCATATATCGCTTTCATAAAATTCAGGTTAATTTTACTATTTTCTGACCAATAATTGAGTTGTTAATTGGCGATTTATACAATCAAGGAAGGTGCGATAGACATGCGCAACAATTATATGGCTCAGTAGCGGGTAATTCAGGCGATATATTTTTTTTTGCCACTTTTCGCCAATTTATGAATTTTTTTTGTGCCAAATTTTATTTTTCTGCACAAATGGCGACAATGGCGATCATTAACACGAACCCTGACTTTATTCCATACCTTGTTTTTGCATTATTTCACAAACAGATTTGGTGGAACAGCAAACAGTGGAGACCCTGGTCAGACCATTCCCATTCTGGAGCTGCACCGTTTGTGCATCTCATTTAGTCAGAAATATATTTTTTTTTAGATTTAACATCTACAGGCTACTGAACAAATCTTGAAACTTACTTTCTGCAAATCATCTTTTCGCAGTTATATTTTGAAGCCAACATTCTTAAACTGGGTTCAATGATTCCTCCTCTAAGACGGAGCACCAAGTGAAGAGTTGATTCTGAAATATGAAGAAAAGAAAAGCATTTCATCAAAAGTTCCTGTATTTGTTTGTTTGTGTTGTTTTAAGTCAACCCAATGGGGTCATGTCGAGTGCAGTCAATTTATCTAAACACACTTTTACTGGGCAGACGTAGTCCTCTAAGCGGTTAACCAGTATTGTGCACATTCTTTTGTCAGAAACTGTCAACTGCCCTTCTTGAATCAGCGGAAGGGAGAGAATGATCGTAGAAAATATTTCATGATCAAATCTCCACGAAAGAATGTTGCCGACCCGGCAGGGGTCGAACCTGCAACCTCCTGATCACCAGTTGGACAAGCATCTAACTGAGCCACAGAGGCCGGCAGCTCCTGTATTTACATCCACTGCCTAATATATGTTCAGTCCATATATTGCAATAGTTTTTATACGCCTGTTTGACAAACGGGATGTATATGTTATGGGGTTTGGCGTCCGTCCGGCCATAAATTTTTTCGTTTCTGGCTAACTCCTCCTACAGTATACATCCACTCAAGCTGAAACTTGGTATATAGCTAGACCATTGGATGTGGAGCAGTGCATAATGTTGCGAGGTTACAGTCCACCAAATATTAGCAGAGTTATGACACTTTGAAAATTTCTGTAAACTTTTCGTTTTGGGCCAACTCCTCCTACTGTTTACATCCGATCAAGCTGAAACTTGATTTATAGTTAGATCATGAGTCAAACAGTGCATATTGTTTTGAGGTTACAGTCACCAAACATTTGCAGAGTTATGTGCCTTTGAAAATTTCTGTAAACTTTTTGTTTCCGGCTTACTTATCCTACAGTTTACATCCAATCAAGCTGAAACTTTGTAAATGTTACACCATGGTGTGGAGCAGCACATATTATTTTGAGGTTACAGTTCACCAAATATCAGCAGAATTATGCCCCTTTTAAAATTTTGGTAATTTTGTTTTGTTTCAAATTTACTCCATTTACAGTTTACATCCGGAGCACTGAATTATACAGGAGTCAGTATAAGTGCTACATCTTATTACTTGCCACAGGCACCTCATTCTGACAGCTGATTTTTTCAGGATTCTAATCAACTCCAAACGTGGAGCACTGAACTCCAATTACAAACATACATGCCATAAGCTGTGGACTGTGAAATAAGGCATAATTTTAAGGAGATTCAACAAAATTCTGCGAGATTTTCTTAAACATCACTTTGGAGCTCCTCCAATAGAATATAGTCTAAAGTCTTTTTTTTCATGTCAGAAGCTTGTGAAAACAGTGTGCGATTTATGTTTATTTCTTCATAAAATCTGTTGTAAAATGGTTTGAAAATTCTGTGAGATCTGAATTTTTTTATGGGAATTGCCTTCCAGATGGGCCAAATTCTGTGAGATTTTATATCACAGTGTGAGATATGGCATGTATGTACAAATGCTGTTTGTTTGTTTGTTTTTTTTGTTATTTTTTTGTTTTGTTTTTTCTTTTCAGAGAAATTTAGCAACGGTACTCTATTTTATTCTCTTTTATGGCTTTGAGATTTTCAAGAGCCAAGTGAGAGCCTTTTATCTAAAATAACCAGAATTATAATTTCAAATTCAGCTATTAACCACCAACAGTTTTGTGATATTTGCACAATGAGTTAACCTTTCAGTACTTGCTTCCCTTTAATATGGATAGTCATTACATTACATTGCTAAGTATTTCTCTCTATCAAAACCAGACTATAACAAGAATATTCTGCAGAAAGTGGCATGGTACCTGCTAGGGCCTGTTAGTCTTATTATGACATTTTTATTTTACACACACATAGTACTTTGACAGCGCTGGAATTAATATATATATATATATATATATATATATATATATATATATATATATATATATATAAATTAAATGTTCTGCTCCTGTGGGACTACTGGGCTCATACATAACATGAAAATATGAGGTCTGCCCCACGAGCATGTGAGAGATGTTGCATTTTTACATTACTTCTGATAAAACAGACACAATCAAACAGTCTGTTACTTTCTGTTTCTGATCTGTTCTGTATTTTCAATGGAACCATTCTTTGGATTTTTTTTTTTTTTTTTTTACGTGAATGCTTCCCTGTGCTCCTTCAACGGCTGTTTCATTGTTCTACCTGTCCCCAAACGTAGATTTCATTTGATGTGCACTATTAATGGGATAAAAAAGGAAAAGAGCATTGTTAACTGGTGTACACCTTTTTATAACTAACAAAACCTTATCCTGGAACCACCTCATTGGAGACTATTAAACCTTAATTTCTCCGAAAAACATCCGAGAATACATAGGCAATTATTTTGAATGCAGCTTTAAGAGTTAATGGTTAAGATGTTTTATCTATTTTGCATATACACAATATCATTATTCTATAGACCTAATCTCTACTGGCTTATCCAATCAGAAAGATATCAAAGTTTCTTAATTTCATGTGACTCAATTACCTTTCTGTATATTGTAGTCGGAGAGGGTTCGACCATCTTCTAACTGTTTACCAGCAAAAATCAACCTCTGTTGGTCAGGAGGAATACCTGTAATATAGGACCAAAAGTAATTCATAGGAGAGTGCACAGATAAAACAATGCTTAATTTCTCTAAAAACCGTAGGTAGGTAATCATTAGAAGCACCTCCATGAGGCACATGTGTATCCTTAACCATGATAACATGGTTTTTTTTTGTAGAGAAATTAGAAAAATGCTGTGTTCAATAATTACCGCACATACCCCTATTAGCGCACAGTCAAGCAATTCCACAGTCTTTAAATTACAGCCAGTGTACTTTTTGTCTACTTTTTTTAAAAAGGCATATGTTGTGGATACCTATTTGAATTGCATGGACTTGTCGATGCAATTCAAATGAGTACCCACAATACACATTTTAATAAAGAAAATCAGAAAAAAAATTGCAAAAACATCACCAAATAAGCCTTTTGCTGATATTTTTTAAGGGTATCCTTAGTAGGCAGTCATATTTTACCACAAGTTTTCCCAGTAATTTTGAAAAAATGGAGCACACAGTGAGATAATTTGGTCGAATACAGCATAAGCACATTTTGGTTGAAAATGTGCCATATCAAGAGCTATGTAAGATAATTATCTTCCCTACCTGTATCTACTATTGTTGTTCCTTTTTCTACCTAGCCTGCCATTCTTCACCCACTAACACCCATCATAAAAACCCATGCTTACAAAAAAAAAAAAAAAAAAAAAATCATAACTTGGGTATTTCTACCTATCTCTTTTTTTTTTTTTTTTTTGACAAAAGAATTTTTATCTGTACACTCAAGCTTATCATACCATGGAAAATTATAAGACAATTTTAACAGAATGCCACAACATTTGTTGTCAGGGGTAAGAATAATCCTGAATTTATCCACAAATTCAGTCCAAAAAGTACTAATATTTTTCTTATTTCTCAATAAAAACATATGTTGTGGGTACTCAGGAAGGTGCTTCTAAGGAGTACCAACAACATATGTTTTTATTGAGAAATAAGAAAATTATCATATGGATACTCCCCCTTATCTGGAGCTATACAACTAATCATTAATTTAATATTTAAGTTATTTCAGGCATATATTAACTCAAATAACTATTTTTGACACAAAAAGATGGTCTTGTGAACATGATTGTGTAAAAGTGGAATTTCGTGCTTAAAATGAAACTTCCTAATTCCAAAATCAGAATTAATTCTGAAGTTTCCCGTCCCTATGTTATGTTGTTTTGTTTTTCAAAATGGACAGGCCACTGAAACATTTAGGCCTAATCAGCCACTGCAATATATATATGGTGTCTGATCAGGGTCTCCACTGTTTGCCAGTCATCCAGCTGTTCTTAGACACATCAACAGGTAATAAAATAGTCTCAAAAACTTGAGAAGAATGGTAAGGAGTCAAGGTGTGTCCCATATTAAAGGCAAATACGGTATCAACACTCATCTTGGAAATGCTGATTATCTTAATTTTTTATACCAAATCATTGAATTATCAAGTGTATATTTTCCTACTTACAGAGGCTGGCCGAGACTTCCTTGGGCACACAACAATCTTGTAGAAAATGCTGTGTCCTGGCTCAAAAAGATAATCTGTATACATTTTCAAGGACATATAATGTACACCAGACAAGCATATGAAATTTCCAATTGTCTGGCCTTGAAGATGTATGATATGTAACAGAAAGGACATATATGGATGGGGGAGGACAAGATCAGTCAGTATGTTTGCTCAGTCTGATCAGAACCTACGGCTGACTTTATCATTGGATACTGCAGAATATTAAGGCTGGCTAATCAGAGCTGAAAAGATAGTCGATTATATGTCCTGCCATTATGATCAATAATCAATTGGTAATCACTGAAGATTTGGTCATTGTTATTGTTATTGTGTTGGGGTTTAACGACACGTCAACCCTTGTGTGTCATTTTGTGTCGTCTCTTAGAGAAAGAGAGAAAAGTGATAGTAGAGAGATGAAAGAGAGGGACAGGGAAGAAAAAGGAACAGGAATGAAAGTTAAGAAACAGAAAAAATAAAAACATTCCCCCTCAACCCTTACCTGCTACAAGGACAGCAGGCCTTGCCCAACTGTAAGCCAATATCAGTTGGACGCCCCAGTGACGCAAGATACATGCCACCTTCGCACCACCCGACCACCCCCAAAGATTTGGTCATAATTTTACCTGTCTGAGCATGTCTTACCGTATGTTATACTTTACTGTATGTATTTGGTCAGACAGGCGTGTGCAAACGACGTAGGCCTTGATAGATGATGCAAAATACAGCGTCTCATCAGGGTCTACACTGTTTGCCACTCATCCAGCTTGTTATAGACACAACATTGGGTAGTTAATTGTATTTGTTTATTTCAGATAAAGTATGGTAAGGAGTTGAGTTGTCTGAATACTAAGGATAAATAGGGTAAGTAACAGACACAGAAATAAAATGATTATTAGAAAATCTGTAATGATAATCATTTTTGTGGAATTTATCTATCAATTAATTGATTATCTGATTAATTGTGCCAGCCTTAGAAAATATACATTGTATCAATGGACAATGAAGACTCATTAGGTATAGTAACATGCATTAGGTCAAACTACTGCAGTATGTACTGATTCTTTAAGCAGACAGCAATCGTACTATCAGATCAGCTGACATGGACATGCACCTGCTGACCTGGGCCTTTGCTGTCTGCGTATGTCCAAGGATCTATTCTCCATGTGATCAAGCTAAAAAAGTGCCTGAGCATGTGTGTATGAGAATTACACCATTACAGTGTTTCATCAGATGTTGGTTATTCTATATGGATGCACCGGCTATCTAGGCCTTTCTCACATGACAATTACCAAAACTTCCCGAAAGCCATGTTTCATGGGGACACACGAAAAATATTTATCCATTTACTCTTTGTATCCAGAGTTTAGTAGATACAGTAATTTTTACCACAAGCCCTGGAGCTTCAGTAGAAATATGTACTTACCTTCTTTGTCTTGGATCTTTGCTTTCACATTTTCAATAGAATCAGAGGCCTCAACCTCTAGGGTAATTGTTTTTCCTGTGAGAGTCTTGACAAAGATCTGCATCTTGACAGCTCACTAAAATCAGAAAAATTACTATAATAACCCTACTTATTAGGATAGACATGACAGAGCAAACAGATCAGATGCCGCAAAATGTGGGGTCTGATCAGGGTCTATACTGCCACTCATCTGAAGCAATTACTCAGATGCATCAATATGTACATGTACCAATAGTAAACTGGTTGGTTTGGAGTTTAACAGCCCAGTCAACAATATTACTTTCATGCCAAGCCAGTCAGTTTACCTAACCACACTTTGCTTGGGTAGCCTTAGTTCTCTATGTGTTAATCAGTACTTGTGCGCATTTTTCGCCCAGAAAAACAACTGCCTTCCTTGAATCAGCAGAAGGGAGAGAATGATTGTAGAAAAAATTCATGTCAGATCAATTGAAGGAATGTTGTTGGACCTTGTGGGAATCAAACCTGTAATCTGGTACTGGTACAGTATGTGGTGTCTTCCACAAAGTCTAGCACTGTCATCACCCATCCAGGTACTAACCACAATGCTTAAAATCGTAAAAGAGCCAATCACTCGACCAGTCCCCATAAAAGCCAGCTTCCACAGCCAGCCTAAAGAAGTGATCTATTTACCAACTCTATTGCATTTCTCACATTCCCAACTTAGCCCCTTAGTCACCAACACTGCTGCATCCTATAGAACTGAGGAAGGCACCTAAGCAGAGCTGCCAGGGACACCTATCCTTGCTGCCGGAATCCGGAGATGGTGTTATCCCTCATCCCAGCACGGCCATCAAATGTAGTGTTTGCGGGGTCTTCCACAAAGCTAAGCATGGCAGTCACCCATCCAGGTACTAACCGCTGTGTGTTCAATGCTCCAGCTAACCTTATAAAGAAGGGTGGGTCACCCCTCTGGCCCTTTCCTGCCTTCCCTCTGCCCTTCTTAAGCTGCCCTCTGCCTTCTTTCAACTCCAGACATAAAACCCTATGTTTTGGTGAAATTTTCATGAAAATCGGACATTTTTTTAAAAATTACCAAATATTTAAAGGTCAGTTTTATGTGTATCAGGGTTGTCGGGGATGTACAATTTTTTATATTTTTTATAGCGAGCGCAGCTCACAACGCGCTTCACATGTCCCGAACAAAGTGAGCTCTACGGTAGAGAATATGATCAAAGAAAAGTAACATACAACGATATATACTTTCAGCAGAAATTGTTCTGACCAGTATTTTCTTCCTTTTTCTTCCCAAAAATTGTCGCCAAAAGTTGGCAGGACTGGGGTGGACTTGATTATACCGCTAGTCACAAAATTTGGTTCTCACTAATAAGCGTCATGAAGTGACAAGAAACGAGTGTCAATAAGTCACGAACATATTTTGCTGATTATTTTTATTATTTATTATTGATTTACATATATTTTTTATATACTGATTTTCATTCTTTAATGATGCTGTGAAGGACTTTTGAAGAGACTACAAATAGGTCAGTGCTGTGCTCGCATTTAGGCTAAGCCTATTTTCATATTAATAATAATAGCGAGCCGCGTGCTTTGCAAACAAAGCTCTACGGTAGGGAATATGACCAAGGCAAAGTACCAAACAATGATATATACTTTCAGCAGAAATCGCTCTGACCAATTTTCTTCCTTATTTCTTCCCGGAAGTTGTCACCAGAAGTTGGCAGGACTGGGGTGGACCTGATTATACCGCTAGTCACACAATTTGGGTCTCACTAATAAGCTTCACGAAGAAACAAGAAACAAGTTTTAGTAAGTGTCACGAACATATTTTGCTGATTATTTTTAGTATTTATTATCGATTTACATATATTTTATATCAGTGATTTTTTTAGGTGTGCGTCCCGCGTCCTGTATGCATAATTTCGCCAGAGGACGCAAAAAATTAGCCTCGGTGAGTCCCGTGGACTCATAAAATTCTCAAAGGTACGTACGTTTTGCTTCTTGAAATCTACTTTCATTTTCGGAAAAAGCGAATGCGCAAGCGATGTTACAGTACAGTATTTGGTAAAAGCAAATACTGAAAGGCGTCGTGTCTCTACGGTACACTGATTTTACCTATACAGTCAAATAATCAATACCAAGTTGTCCAGTACCGAAGGAAACCATAGCGGACACTAAAGTATTGGTTTTTAGTCTGCTGAGAACTTTTATCGTAACACCGTTTAACCATGCAATTGTCAACAGGAAACAGCGATCGTTTTTTTTTGTTTCTTTTTTTGAAAGAAGAAAAAGATGCACCCTAAAAAGATAATAAAACTAGACTCCTTACAGCAAACGCTGTTCGGTCTGCTAGGTCAACAAATCAGACTGACATCGACAACAAAGTCTGTGACTGCCGATGATGGCGATCCCGATAACGACAGTTCCCCTGAACCCACAAAGCAACAGACAAAAAAAAAGTCTCTGCTTTGTATTACAGTCCAGTCAAAACAGACAAAATGTCTGTCCTTAATTATGTATCACAGGTATTTGATCATCTGTCACAAAAACTGAAGTTTTATGAAAACATTTTCATAAACCTGTAGGTGAAAACATTTTCTTAACACTTCAGTTTTAATAGACAGTGGTACTATAGTTTCATATTTCTCAGGAAGTTTTCTGGAAAGAATTAAAGCAACTCGGTCACCATTATTTACTTTTATTGCACATCCAATTAAAATACTAAGAAAGTAATTATAAAACACCGCTACTCAAGTTCAAATGAAAGGTCTAGGACGCAACAAAATATTTCACCACGAGTCCCAGGTTGGATGCATGGTTTGAGTTTGGGATGCATGAAGTCTGGACCTAGCGAGTCCCAGGACCCATAAAGGCAAAATTGTAAAAAAATCACTGTTATATATACTGATATTCATTCTTTAATGATGCTGTGAAGGACTACAGCTAGGTCTGTGCTGTGCCCATATTTAGGCTAAGCCTATTTTCATATTAATAATAATAGTGAGCACAGCTCGCGAGTCGCAAATGAAGTGAGCTCTAAGGTAGGGAATATGACCAAGACAAAGTACCATACAACGATATTTACTTTCAACAGAAATTGCTCTGACCAATTTTCTTCCTTTTTTATTCCCTGAAGTTGGCAGGACTGGTGGGGGGTGGGGGACTTGATTATACCGCTAGTCACATAATTTGGGTCTCACTAATTAATAAGCGTCACAAAGTGACAAGTAACGAGTTTCAATAGGTATCACAAACATATTTTGCCGATTATTTTTATTATTATTGATTTACCTATATATATATATTGATATATACTGATACTGTGGATTTTTGAGGAGACTACAGCTAGGTCTGTGCTGTACGCATTTAGGCTAAGCCTATTTTCTTATTATAGGAGGGCATCCGTTGGCAGAACTGACAGGTGCGGACTTGATTATACCACAATTCACAAAATTTGGGTCTCACTAATAAGCGTCATTTCCAGCGTCACGAAGTGACAAGAAACGAGTGTCAATATGTGTCACGAACACATTTTGCTGATTATCTATTATTGATTTACATATATTTTATTATACTGATATTCATTATTTAATGATGCTGTGAAGGACTTTTAAAGAGACTAAGACTGGGTCTGCGCTGTGCTCGCATTTAGGCTAAGCCTATTTTCATATTATAATAATAATAAAAATTTCAGGCTCCGTGACACACGGACTGGCACATGACAGCAGCAGAAAGGCAGATTATTTTCATTCGACTGATAAATTTGCTTTCACTTAATGCACAAAACAATGAAAAAACACTAAGACATTCTTCCAACAATTTTTACGGGAAATAATTCATCTGAACGGAATAAAAATGCGAATAAATCTATCGGCGATAAGGGACGTAAGGAAGCCGCCATTACCTATTTTCCAAAAAGAAAGTACAATTTTGGGGGCTACAATTAATATGACACGGTGTCCTGATGAACCGCAACGGTACGGAATGCCACCAATGGGATTCTCCTGTCAATTTACCGACAATTAGCACAAGGGCCGAGAAGTTTGACACCCTGTTTAAATAACAGCTAAAAGCACACCCCTACCCCACCCACACACAAAAAAACACAAACGGGATCCCCTTGCTTTCACACAGTACAGCTGTCAACAACCGACAAGTTCGAATGTTTCAGATAATGGCAGTGGCTAGTCGTTCGTCTGCTCGTCGGGTACCGGACGACTGGCCAAACCCTTGCAAACGGTATAGTCGCGAAAAACAAATAGTGGCAATAAGCAGTAATTGCTCTACCCATCTTGTTCCGATTTATAAAAAAAAAACAAAATAAAGAAAGAAATACATTGGCGCTAGCCGTACTAACAAGATCATTACTTTAATTATTATTTCCTTATCCCTAAATTCCTATTATGTTGGGCTAATATGCTGAAACAAAATTTAATGTCATTCCGTCACCATATGGCTCACAATCTCTTCATCGGCCAATAATTTTCTGATTTTGAGTGTGCCTTCATATGTGTTTAAGATCACTTAATTTCTCCCCCCGCCCCCCGCTCCATATACCTACATACCTATCCATTCATCAGTCTGTCTGTGTTTATCTGTCTTCCGTTCGTCAGTTTATCTGTCTTCCGATCCATCCATCAATCGATCAATCCATTCCTATGCATGTATGTATGTATGTATGTATACCTACATACCTATCCATTCATCAGTATCTATCTATCTATCTATCTATCTATCTATCTATCTATCTATCTATCTATCTATCTATCTATCAAATTTTCAGCAGACGACATTTTTTAAATATATTCTTTTATTTTTCCCAGAAAATAGGTTTTGACATTTTATACAAATTGTCTCTTATGGAAACAATTTGCATGAAAAGTTAAAATCTGTTTTCTGGGAATTATAATAATAATAAAAAAAAATGTCATCAGTTTTTCGTCTGCTAAATTAACACAGATAGTGATAATGGTTAAAATGCATAATTGGCAGGAGCAGAAATGCATGTCACTAGAAATGAAATCAATCAATCAATTAATAATAATAATGATAATAATAATAATAATAATACAGGTCTCAGTGTCCCGGTCCCGGACAAAGCTTTCAATATAACAAATAAATGTACCCTGGTCAACTATAGTTTAGTACCTTACTTACGACACCAAAAGAAAGAAAAGAATTATGTTATAAATACGTTGTTCAGTATCAGTGCACATGATATTTGGAATTTACAGGCCATATTTAACGTACAATTAATATTTGAAATGGGCAACTACAATATACACATGGACTACCGGACGACCATTCGTACGGTATTTGGCTAGTCGTCTGGTACACGACGCACAGACTCTTAGGCCAGTCGTCCGGTACCGGACGAGCAGATTCCAGCCACTGACTTAAATAGCGAAAAGCAAGCCGGGGGGGGGGGGGGGGGGTGGGGGGCGGGCATCGGTCCCGACACCCCCACACACACACCTCTAAAAGAAATACAGTTTTACCCAAGGAAAGGTGTCTAAATTATTGTGTATCCATGTAACTGATATTTTGTTATATTTCAACACGAATATAACTGCCAGACAGAGAAATGCCAAGGAAACAATGAGCAAAGGCATGTTTGCTCATACAAATCAAAATTAAATCAGACAAGAATAAGAATCAGTCCATCCCAAAAGGGGAGTGTACAAAGCGTACTGTAATAATTTTAATTACTGCGATATTTAAATTTCTTGTTGATATACCATTATCGAAATAAAAGCCCGGATACGAGTCAGCACAATACAGAGTCTGTTTATGGATATAAGCTTAACTGATTCTTGATGATTTAGGGCATGAAAAATGCCTGATAATCCCTGTCCCTTTATTTCTGCATTGAGTTTACCAGTATCACGGATCCTCAATGTCTTGACTTCTTAGAGATAATGCAAAAAAGTGAAGTGTTAGCAGCGAAAAAATCAAATTTTATCACAGTTCAATAAAATGGTTGGTTGGTTGAAAATTGGATTTCAAGAACATTATAACATGACTGCTAGCATCTTAGAGCATTAATATACTTAAGTTACCAGGGTAGAAAATATCAGATGGAAATATATACAAGTAGCTTTGTTCAATGTTAGTTTTTAAATATATTGATAATGGACACTTTAAAGGAGTTCTAACTTGATGTTAACTCGCAAATAATCAATTAAAAAAGCTGCAAACATTTAAGAAAAGCGGAGATTCCATATTTATGTGGCAGCATAATGGTATTTGACAAGTGTGTTTGTGACAATATAAAATCTTATCATTTCAGTGTTCGAGTAATATTTTGAAGCGCATTTCAGTTCAATAGAAACTTGCATAGACTATAATACAATGGTGTATTCCACGTAGACTTCTTGCTCCCTGATGTTTCTACTTGTTGATTGGTAACATATACTAACTATTTGGATGATACCTAAGACCCCTTGATATTATAATGACATAAAATTATCTGTTCAATAGTACATATTTATGGATATAAGCTTAACTACTCACATCAGTGACAGTTTTATGCATCATATTAAAAACTAGCAGTGATACAAAACATATTTCAAATGTACATACTTAACGTGTACTTGTGTAAAATAAAGCATTATTATCACCTATATAACTTTTAACAATCATATGAAAGTTAAAATCTTGGCAAACCGATTATAATCAGTAAAATCGCATCGTAGTATTATGACTTCTAGCCAACGTCCCAACACTAACAGATATCTAGGGCAAAACTTTGCTATCATTGCACCAGTTATGCTCCACACTTGTCTCTTGCGCATCTCAGAGTTGCGCATAGTATCCAGCAGAGAAAAAGACAGAGAAAAGATGACACCACATTTTTTTTTTCTTTTTAATCGTTTTTTTTTTTTTTTTTTTTTTTTTTTAAATCTCCAAACTCTGTGATTTTGTGATATGAAATTATTTCTAGCTTGTGACAAGTGCTTTCATCGCCTCTCATTTTTAACTTTCTAAAGTGAACTCGGCTAGAGAAAGTGAAGAATTGTATTATCAAGTGTTTTTTTTTCACTGACTACTGATTAAATGGCTATATATGTTTTAGCTCACCTGAGCCAAAGGCTCAGGATGAGCTAATGTAATCACATGCCGTCCATCGTCTGTCCGTCCGTAAACACCTTTGAACGATTTCTCCTCTGAAATCCCTGGGCCAATTTTCTTCAAACTTCATGAGGAGCCTTCTGTTAAAGGGAGATATAAAATTTGTACAAATGGTCACGGTCCGTCAATCAAGATGGCCGCCATGCCCATATATAAAAAAAACACAAACTTAAAAATCTTTTTCTCCAGAACCAAGAACGCTTCAAGGCCGAATCTTGGTATATAGCACCAAGGACTCAAGGTCTACCAAGTTTGCTCAAATGATGATCCTAGGTTGACATTTGACCTTTTTACGGCAAGGTTAAATTTGCGTCCCCATGCATTTGTATGGGGAAAATGTTGAAAAGTCATTTTCTCAGAATGTATTAAAAAATAATGGCTGAACCTTACAATGTGTGATTAAAGTAGTAAAACATTTTAGTTATAATCAAAATTTTGTCCCCTGGGGTTATCTGCCAATGCTCTTAGGCTATATACATGTATAAAATTGTGTAATTTTTAAATGTCTTCTCTGAAACCGCTTGTGCAATTTTCACCAGATTTGGCCCGCCGTGGTTCAACTATTGGTTTTCATTTACTCTGACATACAGTAGAATTAGCCATAAGTACTCGTCTTTGTTTATTATAGTGATTAATTTGATTTTTATGTTTTCGCTTTGATGCATTGACTGAGTCGGGAGCTTTTATGCGAACCGAATTTTTATGTATTTCTGTATTAAGAGTAGCATCGGGACCCAGGGCGAAGTTGGCTAGCTGTAAAAGTGCTTTAACACCCCCCCCCCCCCCCCCCCCCCCGGTAGTTTGTTCTACTGACCGTTCTAAGGCGGTGATCCTGGTGTTGTTCTTACTCTTTGTAGTTTTGTGGTTCCCGCATTACTTTCTGTGTTTCTCTTATAACGTGTTGTGATGCCAGCATTGTGGCCACTGTCTTCAATAGCTGCCCACTTTGCTTTGCAGTGGTTTACTCTACTGACCGTTCTAAGGCGGTGGCCCCGGTGTTAGTCTTATTCTTTGTTGCTTTGTGGTTTATTCTACGAGGCGATTTGTTTTATGTCTTACCTTGTGTCATTTTGTTCTTGTGTTTTTCAGTCCTTTTAGCATTTGTGATTACCTTTCTTGGGGAAGAGAGAGCTAATCTTAGTGCTTTTTGTACGTTAGTTCGATTTGTGCTTGTTTGGATTTATTGGTTTCCTCTTCCTGTTGGTGTCTGGGAATAGCTGCGGTTTGTGATTATGGCACTCCCTGGACTTTTCTCTTACCTTTTTTTTTACATGGGACCTTCTGTCAAAAGAGTATTGCCAATTCGTTCAAATGGTTCCGCGCCATCGAACAAGATGGCCGCCATGCCCGTATATGGTAAAACACTTAAAATCTTCTTCTCCAGAACCAAGAAAGGTTTGGGGCTGAATCTTGGCATTAATTATCGAGGACTCAAGGTTTACCAAGTTTGTTCAAATGATGACCGTAAGTTGACCTTTGACCTTTTTACGGCACGATTAAATTTGCGTCCCTAAGCATTTGTATGGGGAAAATGTTGAAAAGTCATTTTCTCAGAATAATGGCTGAAACTTACAATGTGTGATTAAAGTAGTAAAACATTTTAGTTATAATCAAACTTTTTGCCCTTGAGGGTTATCTGCCCTTGCCGCTGGGCTATATACATGTATAAAATTTTCTAATTTTTAAATGTCTTCTTCTCGAAACTGCATTTTTGGGCAATTTTCACCAGCTTTCACATGAGCCTTCTGTTGAAAGGGTATTGCCAATTTGTTCAAATGGTTCCGCACAATTGAACAAGGTAGCCGCTATGTCCATATAAAGTAAAAATCTCTTGAATAGAGTCTTCTTCAGAACCAAGAAAGCTTTGGGGCTGAATCCTGGTATATAGCATCGAGGACTCAAGCTCTATCAAGCTTGTTCAAATGATGATCATAGGTTGACCTTTAGCCTTTTATACGGCAAGGACAAATTTGCGTCTGTATAGATTTGTATGGGGAGAAAAGTTGAAAATCATCTTTTTTTTTCAATATGTATTTAAGACTAATGGCTGAAACTTACAATGTATGATTAAAGTAGTAAAACTTTTTAGTTAGGATCAAAATTTTGCACCCCCCCCCTTTGGGGTTATCTTCCCTTGCCGCTGTGCTATATACAGGTATAAAACCATGAAATCTTTAAACGTCTTCTTCTCTGAAATCACTTGACCAATTTTCACCAGATTTCACATGGGGCCTTCTGTCGAAGGGATGTTGACACTTTGTTCAAATAGTTCTGCATCATCGAATAAGATGGCTGACATGCCCATATATGGTAAAAACACTTAAAAATCTTCTTCTCCAGTAC
The DNA here is from genome assembly GCA_964016985.1 of Anodontia alba. Classification (NCBI taxonomy): domain Eukaryota; kingdom Metazoa; phylum Mollusca; class Bivalvia; order Lucinida; family Lucinidae; genus Anodontia; species Anodontia alba. The sequence goes on from OZ024831.1 coordinate 45,824,593, forward strand.
TAAGAAAGCTTTGAGGCTGAATCTTGGTCTACAGCATTGGGGACTCAAGGTCTACCAAGTTTGTTAAAATGGTGAGACTTTTTTATGGTATGGTCAAATTTTGCGTCCCAGTTGCTGTGGCAATACTGGAAGGCTGTTGCATGACATTTGCAAATATGCAGGCGAGCGAATCGTGGCCCATGGGCCTCTTGTTTATTTAGTACTGATTAGATGGACCACCAGCCAGACCCTTAGATATTCCCGAGACATTTGAGACCCTTGACGGTAGTAAAGACGTTACATGGTATTGTACGCATTATATATTGGCGTTTCCCGCAGTTAAACGATTGCTGTTTAAAGAACGGGGAAATATACGCAACAAAATAATTAAAGGGTCACCGGTTTCGGTTTCCCTTTGATAACATTCAAATACAACCCGTCGATTGTTAAAATTATTCTGTGGGCAATACTACTATTTGCAAGCCCTTTTCGTCAAGTTCAACATGTTAGCAATATGTTCAGCTATCAAAGTGTCAATGGCGCGGACGTTGTCAGCCTAGAAGATTCTGAGAAAAATGGGAATTTCTGTAAAATGACTTTTTACTCCAAAATGATATTTTTTCTGAATAACTTAAATTTTCTATTTTCAGTCAAAACAATGATTTACCCCAAACACAGTCTTGCAAATTGCACTTTCTTACGCGTAAAAGAGACACAGATATGGCCAGAAAAAGAGGTCAACCCTTTAAGAGGCTAAAATTGCCTCGACGATTCCCATAGACCATGAATAATCTATAGAGGGTACCTGTAGGAAAATGTGAGTTTCTTGATTGAAATTAAAGCTTTCTCTATGATTTATTCACAGTTTAAGTCAAGGCATGACTTATCATGTTCAAATGTCAATTTATCATTTTTGGGTAAAAAGTAGCATTTTTTTTACAAATTTTATGAAACGAAAATTTTCTTTTCAAAATTTGTTGTTGGAAACACTCCTTTTCGGGTTCCACTTTAAGAAACAATCAACAATACATGTATTTCAATATCTTCTGTGGTTTTGCCCATAGACTCGGTCAAAGTTTGCATATATGGAAAATTGCACTAAGTGACCCTTAAATTATTTTGTTGAGTATATTAACTGTACCTGTTGAGACCCTGGAGGCTGACAATAAGAAAATTGTTACTTCTGACGCTGTCAAAGATGTTGTACAGAAAGAAGTAGAGAACATAATCCAGAATACAGGGGTAATGGAATATAGCAAGTTATCGAAAATAATAATAATAATAATAATAATAATAATAGGGAAGAGAAAATAATGGGGCCTAAAGTGAACCTTGATGTACATAAAATTTATAGTATTTATAAGTCTCTCTAAACGAAGTCAAGTAGGCCATTGGTATTCGACTGTTGTCGGGCTTATCGTTATCCTGTTTGTGGTTTTCTTGTGTTCTGGCTTCAGATCGCCATTTAGTCCATTGTTTTGTTTCATCTCAGTATTAGCGATTATATATGTTTCCCTGTGAAGTTACACAAATCAGGGTTAGGGTCCCTATGTGGACCAAACGTATGATTGTAAGTTGGAGCTGCGTCAGAATAAAGGGTGAGGTTTCGCGCAACAAAACTAGTTTAAACACCTCCCCCCCCCCCACCCCCCACCCCCCTGCGCGCAAGTAGTTTTTTTTTTTTTTTTTTTTTTTTTTTTTTTGTGGGGCTACATTTGCTTCTCGCCATTCATCTGGTACAGAATTACTAGTAAGAGATTCATTGAAAATAAGAATAAGTATCTTGTGGGATCTCAGAGCTACATTTCTAGAAAAAAAAAAAAAAAAAAACACCCTTGCATTCAAACGATCCGGTCCAGATACCGTATGAATATTGCAATGATAAATGCAGATACGTTCCACAGAAAATTAATACACGGTATCCAGAGGCGTGCGTGCATGTGTGTGTGTGTGTGTGTGTGTGTGTGTGTGTGTGTGTGTGTGTGTGAGAGAGAGAGAGCATACCTTTAATCTCTATTTCCTCTTTGCCAATAGTTTTAATGACCAGTCAAGATTTACTTATTTATTTACTGTCAAGCCCCCATGACATAATAATCAGATAGATAGATAGATAGATAGATAGATAGATAGATAGATAGATAGATAGATAGATAGATAGATAGATAGATAGATAGATGGACGTTCGGACGGACGGATACATGGATGAATTGACGGATTGATGGGTGGGCGGGTGGTAGAGAGAGAGAGAGAGAGTCTAATTTAAGCTTCTTCAATAGCCCATTCGGTTCTGTTAGTTACATTCGGATCTATATTTAACCGAAAGGTGGCGCCAAAAAGGTTACACGCGCCAGTTTGAACTTTCAACTCAATAACCCCTAATATTTAGGTTTTATTTTCTAAGCTGTTGATTGATTGGTTAAACAACAAACAATAGAATTAAAGCTTTGTTTCATTGGGTAATTGGCTTAACGCGCACCTTGTGAAAAAAGTTGAAGCATGACAGAATTTACACGCTGACCAGAGACTTTGAAATGCTGTGTATTCGGTTTCTATGGAATTTACCTGCGTTTAACTGAAGCAATTTCAGAGACAGCCAGATGCCATGATTTTGCGAGCATCATGTTTAAGTATTGGTTTTATCGTGACCGCGAGTTGTGGTCGCAGGCCAGGTAAGTTTCACGCATCTTTTCTTGTAAACAAAGATGTGGTTTAGCAATTAGTGAAGCAATTAGCGAAGCAAATACTCATGCTCAATTAGCGTAAAGAAATATGTGCAGATAGAAATGAAACTTATAACGCATTATAATATCTGTTCTGTTTTCTCGAAAACTTTGTCTATATAATATTTACCCCAAATATTGGGAAACCTAGTCTTACCTATAACCACCACTTTGGCCAAATTCTGCAGACGACAAAGTGATGATATATATTTTTACCAGAAAAATTTGGATATTGACATTTCAAGCATATTGTAACCTGAGGAGACAATTTGCAAGGAATGTCAAATGTGTTTTCTAAAAAACAAATAAGAAACCTGTTTTAGAATGTCGGCTGCTGAAATTTTATCCGGCATGCTGGGTTAAAGTTACAAGTACAACTGCAGCAGACGAATTTCAATAGACTAGTTCTAATTGATTTTGTCATTTTTAAAGAAAATAAGACACATTTTATGTGAATATTCTGTTTTCTCTGTGAAAAATAATTATATAAATAAATTAAAAAAAGAAAAAAAGAAGAAAAAAAAAAAAATCAAATGTCTGCTGCAGTTTCGAGTGCCCTATTATTAAGGGTTAATCAGCAAAGGATTCCAGCCTTAAAATTTGAACAAATCTATTTTATTACTACATGTTGACTTTTCAAACAACTGCTTGACAGTGGCAAACAGTGTATAGCCTGATCATATGAAATGGGTCTTAGCTTAGGTATATCTGTCCCAGTATTTAAGGTTATTATGGTAAATGCTCCCTTGCCAATCTCTACATGTATGGTAATTGTCTAAATATTTCGAACAGTTTATTCCATACTTTGTTACCCTGCAGTTGTGGGGTATCATGCAGTGTTTTGAATTAGGGAGTGACAAACTACAAAAAATGACATCCTAGCCCTCAGAGTAAGGAGTGGGACACTCCTCTTCCAAATCCTTATCTGGAGCTCTGTGAATAAGAATTGTTACTGTGACATTTCTGAACTGGTAACTGTGTTTCTGTGAATATCTGTCATATCAGATGACAATTATTTACCAAGGATATGCTATATAATCTCTAGTCCGTCTTCAGAAGCTTTGTTTCTAAAGTAAATAACACTTAAGAAATATTCCATAGGACACTGTGAAAACTGGGAGTTCATTCCACTTCTCTAATAGGACAGATCTAGGGTCTGAATGTTGCTGCTTACCAACAGCCTTATTGAAGGCATCAAGGTTAGCAAGCATACAACAGACTGGCAGGTTTTTACTGTTAAATGGCCAGTGGCAAGAAAGTAGTTCCTAGATGCATGGATCTGGTCAAAATAAGTCTTCCTGGTACACTAACCTAAAATAATTAGTTCAATATCAAATGTGAAGTTCCACCAAGTACTGCCAATGACTTCAAGTCTTTATGTCAAATGATGATGAACTCAGATGGCTAAAACAAAATGTACTTAGATGTATTTATTATAAAGCATGCTTGTCCCTTGTCCTGCTGAACCTGGATATACCCTGTCTTTCTGGATATACCCTGTCTTTTCAAACAGTGTAGATCCAGATCAGTTGGCTTCTGAAGAAGCCAACTGATCTGGATCTGCACTATTTGTCGTTAAGTATATAAATATGTGTCAAGAACCTGGATCAGGTAATCTGATTGACTGAAAATTAGAAGTGGACATGGCATCTTAATTTATTCAGGAGGACAAGGGCTAAGATCCAGAAATATCATAAAGAAAGGCCTTTTCATCAGTGCAGTTGGATCAGGTTGACATTACATAAACTGTTTGCTGATGGAAAATGCACACATTTATTGCTTTATCTTATATTTGTGTCTGCTTGCTATATTTGACCTATTAAGTGTTTTATCTTATATTTGTGTCTGCTTGCTATATTTGACCTATTAAGTGTGCTTGCTCTAATAGACGCAGGCTAAGTACTTTTCTGAGTTTTCAAAACTCATCCTAATAAGCACACAGTGATTTGTAGTTGATTTTTTTAAGTTTCAACCTCCAAATACAAGTAAATGTTAATTTATTTATCTGGTAAACTGCATTTCCAATCCTAATTTTATTTCTTATTATACTTTAAATACTAAACTGCATTTCAGATATATATCTGTTAAGACTTGCATGTCTGCATATGCTTAACTGTTCAAACTGTGTATTTCAGCTTCAGTTATCAAACTTTATGTGTGCTTATTATGGGGTGATATTTGGAGACCTTAACTTTAGAAAATTTTGAAAACATTAAGCACAATGTGCACTTATTAGGTAGAATATGGTATATTACATACTTACTACTCTGCATAAGATAAATTTCCTACATGTATGTCTGTCTTCTTAACAAATACTGGCAAACTTTTTCATAAAGCTTCATATCTTTCATTTTCAATGTCATCTTGTGTCTGGTGTCCATATCCCTGTAAAGGTAGCTCCAGTGAAAAGCTGTCATCACTTAGGTTTACAGTAGACAAAATGACAGGTTCTCTTTTTATCAAATTTTGGATTTTACAGTGGCAATTGGTCACTTATTATGTCAACATAGAAATGAATCTATCTGATCTAACTGCTGTAATCTGTCACATACGCACATACTTACACTCACATCACTGATTACAGTTTTTATACCCTGCCACACAATTGTTGTTATGTTTTACCATTCAAGTGTCAATGCCATTTCTGCTCAATAACTTGAGAAGTTTTTTTAGACAAAGTCTTGACTCTTATAACATCATACGTGACCTAAGCCTGTCAGCCTCTGTTACGGAAGAATGTACATGTACATGCCTTGAAGCGATGATAAATCTCACAAAATGGTTATTTTTGTCAAATACTTTGATTCAGCTTTCTTTGTGTGCATTTTAAACCATATTTACAATATGATCCTCAAGTTCTTGCCAAAGTCAAGTATTGAAAGTCCAAGAAACCCTCCTCTATAGAATAACAATTTGATAGAATTAATGACATACATGGTGCGAAGGTGCTTTCGTAAAAAGGATTAGTCTGTTGAAACACACCTAGCCACCTCAAGCAACCACGAAATACCCCAATCCACTTTATCAATTTACTGCTTCACACCAAACCACTCACTTTATCTATTTTTCACTCTAAAATACATTGTTTATCTCAAGTGAAATATGGTATCAAAGATGTTTGATAGCTCAATGTAATGAGCATCCATACAGTTTGATCTGGGTCTTTACAGCAGATAAATGTAAGTGAAATGGGCGGGCCAAGACATTTGCAAAAACAAAAAGCTTAAATGAAATATGAATGTAATGAGCATCCATACAGTTTGATCTGGGTCTTTACAGCAGATAAATGTAAGTGAAATGGGCGGGCCAAGACATTTGCAAAAACAAAAAGCTTAAATGAAATATGAAGTGACGCCCAAGAAACATCTGACCAGCAAAGTTCTAGATCAGTATATGCATGTGCATCTGCACGGTCTGATTAAGGTCATTAGGTTCTTACAATAGAAAAAGACTCACAAGAAATACATGTATGTGATGGCATCTAAGAAATCATATGACCAACAAAGTTCCAGATCAGCATGACATGTGCTGTGTAACTTCTTTTTGAACAAACTATGGTAACCTTCTATATTTAGAAAACGTTGTTTATTCTCCAACTGCGCTGTGTTTTGTGTTGCAAAGCGTCGTCAGACTTCAAAACAAATGTATTTTCTTACCTGTCGTGGTGTAAATCCTTCGAAAAATACTGTTTATGTTGCGTTACAAGTACGACAATGCTTCAGAGTGGGGCTTTACTGTATGGGAAGAAGAAGAAGACAACTGTATAGCCAGTGTATACGTTAAACAGGGTGTTGGTGGCTAATTCTTGTTCTGAACAGCATTGCCTTCTTTTAGTTAAAAAAAGGGCTCAGATACATGTAGAACTGATTTTTAGTTACCATAATAATGCTAAGTATTGGGACCAGACTGGCCTGAGCAAACACTGTAGACCCAGATCAAGATGCTGCAGAATGTTGTATTTAATCAAGGTCTACATGATTGAGGACAATTATAGTAAGCAGTTAAGGTGTCAAAATGCTTAGAGTAAATACAGTAGTTAGGAAAGGGTTTGGAAGCCTAAAGAATTGATTTTGTCTGATATCGCTGGCAAAATTATATGTTCACGCCCCATTAGAAAAGTTGGAGAAATGTTATTACCAAAGTTATTGCATTTTCTGCCACAGATGAAATGAAATTACATTTTTGCTACTGAACAGTAATAGACTGTCTGATGTGTGTACATTATGAAACTCATATTCTGGATGTGAGGATGGTTGGAGGAATGTATTGTATAAGAGGGAATTGATACACTTTCAGGAAGGCAATCTTTCAAAAATGTTTTGCCTCCCTCCTGAAAAGGGGTCTACTCTAAAAGGAAAGAATTTGCTCCCCGAGAGAGTAAATTCTTTCCTTTTAGAGTAGTCCTTTTTTTCAGAAGGAGATTTGTGTGCAGGAGAGCAAACAGGAAGTCACAGAAGTTGTCTGCCTTGTAACTGATATAGATATTGGAAAACCTTCCAGGTGTATCCAGTCCCCTGAAAATTTTACATGTCTGTATATCTCCAGATTAGAGGGCTATCAAAAAAATAATTATTTTTTTTAAGCTCACCTGTGCAAATGCTCAGGGTGAGCTGTTGTGATCGCACTCTGTCTGTCATTGTTTGTTGTCCATTGTCAACAGTCAGTTTGATAACTCTCAAGAGGTCACAGTTTTAACCCAATTTTTAATGAAACTTGCTCAGAATGTTTGCCTCTATCAAATCTAGGTCAATTTGAAACTGGGTCACTTGGAATTAAAACTAAGTCACCATGCCAAATCAAAGGAAACTCTTGTTAACACTCTAGATGTCACATTTTTGAAGTAATCACAATGAATCTTGCTCAGAATGTTTGTCTTGATGATTTCTAGGTCAAAGTTGAAACTGGGTCACTTGGGGTCAAAAACTAGGTCATCAGGCCAAATCAAAAGAAAACTTTGTTCACACTCTAGAGGTCACCTTTTTGAAATAGTCACCATGAATCTTGCCAAGAATGTTTTTCTTGATTTCTAGGTCAAGTTTGAAACTGGGTCACTTATGACCTGTATTTCACGGTGCAGTGCATTTGTTACGGTTCTCCGTTTAGATCAGTTTCTCAGTAACTGTTATTCCTACAGCAGTGATACTTGGCACTTGCATACATGTACATCTTAGCATGGCCTCTTCTATACAGCCATCCATATTTGACCTTGACATATACATCTTGGTCCATTGATTTTGTGAATTTTTTTTTCTGTTTTGGTCAGTTTCTCAGTAAATATTGGTCCTACAGCAGTGATACTTGGCACTTGCATACATGTACATCTTAGCATGGCCCCTTGAATGCAGTCGTCCATATTTGACCTTGACCTATCTTTCATGGTCCATTGACTTTGTTAAGTTTTTTTCTGTTTAGGTCAGTTTCTCAGTAACTTCCTACAACCATTGATACTTGGCACATGCATACATCTTAACATGACCTCTTGAGTGCAGAAATTCCATATTTTACTTTTACCTATATTTCGCGATCCATTATATGCATGTTATGTTGTCTTAGTTGTTTATCATGGGCAGTAATCTCGTCACTCATGGTCACCTAGTCTCGTCACTCATATCTGCATGCCCTGCTCATTCTGCCATATAATTTTAGCATTTTTCCTTTTTTGTTGGTTGCATTGATGGTTTTGCATTGTTATGATTGTAAAACATACATGTATGCCAAATAAAGGCATCTGCCCATTTCAAGTCATAGGCAAGATGCAGATATGGCTGAAAACATTAATTTTTATGGGTAAATCATCCAAAATGGCACCAAATTTGGAGTGATTGTCACCAGAATGAACCGTAGGTATATTTTGATGTAATTTTTGGTGCTAGGTTGTATGGATTTTAATTCTGCACAGTATAGCATTCTTTGATTTTGAAAATAATGCCCTCCTAGACGACAAAAGCCCCAGATTGTCGACAACCCACCTTAAATACTCGCGCTACTCATGTCCAGATATTCGCGTCACATTTCTTTGCATAACATTTGGCCATGAGTGACGAGATTACTACCCGTGTTTATGTAATCATCATGTATCTTGGTCAGATTTTTTAAGCCAGGGTCTTCAAGTGAGAAATATGCAGGTACCGCTAGCCTGGTGGATAGGAGAGATGACTCTTAATCCATTAGGTTTCTCACTGCCTTGGTTCAAGCCTTGCTCGGATTGCATGTTGGAAGGCCAAGTTCTGCTTATGGATGGTCAGGTGGTTTTTCCCCGGGTTCTCCGGTTTTCGCCCACCTTTGATGAACGATGGCTCGATATAAGTGAAATATTCTTGAAAGGGCAAAACAATCCAAATCCAAAAAAAAAAAAAAAAAAAAAAAAAAACTCAAGGGAGCAATGTAAGACCATTATGGTCAGGTGAGCGATACAGGGTTTCATGGCCCTCTTGTTTAAATTTGTCCATAAAAATGTATGTTATGGGTACTCATTAGAAGTGCCTTGGCAAGGCAGCTGTAACTGAGCTGGGTACATGTATGTGGCTTGTTCAAGCAGGCATGTCTGTCTAAACAGTTATCATAGCATTTGAACTGCTAATGCTGCTTAATCCTAGTCCTGCTGAGCCCGGATATATCCTGCCTTTGCAAACAATGTAGATCCAGATCAATTGGCTTCTTCAGAAGCCAACTGATCTGGATCTACACTGTTTGCAAATAACTATGTGAATTTACACTAACATTTTGGATCAATTAATCTGATTGGCTGAAAATTTGAAGTGGGTGTGGCATCTTAATTTATTCAGCAGGACAAGGGTTAATTGTGCAGAGACAGATCAGGGCATGTGCAGTTTTCCGAAGCAATATACCACAACCTTGATATAACATATTCATCAGAGGAAGAGATAAGAGGGGTATCTGAGTAAAATACACAACTATTTTGAGTAAATACACAATTATTTTAAAAAATTGGGGTATTGATACCCAATATATTTGACAGAATATCCTATTACTTCCAAATTCAAGGGTAAAAATCTTATTTTGATGGTATCTTTACTCAAATCCAAAAATGAAAATATGATATTACCCAATTCAATTAAATTTTGAGGGGTAAATTACCCAAATGTCACAAAATTCTCTATTGCTCTGTTTTATTGGTATTCAAAGCAAAGCCCAAGTTAGCTAAACAACCATTTTATATCCAAACAGAAATTATACATTACATATGACCATAAATGGTCATTTATATCCGTTTAATCTATGAATTTCTGTTTGGGGTCCATTTTTAAGCGTTGTCATATCCGAAGTAATGCTATAATGAACCATGTTATAAAGAAGATCCTGTCACAGTGTGTAGTTAGATTCTTTTTATTTAGATTCCATAAGTCGAACTGTGCATGGATGTCTTGACACAACACACTCTATAATTAAGTACACGGTTGAGTAGACCAACTCGTGTGCTCAAGTTATTACATGTCACTGTCAGATCTGTTGCAGCACTAGAAACACCAGCCAGAATAGCTGTTGGCAAGTAGGCAAGCAATACTATGGTGTCCTTGACAGACTTATATTTCATGCCTTGCTGACTTGGAAATGTCTCGAAACCTGCTTACTGCATGGCTAGTGTGTCTGTAGCTGTGACATGCCTCAAAGGAATTCATTTGTAAAAGGTGGCTTATCATACCTTTTCTGAACTAAGAGTCCATCAAAGCTCCAGGTAAGGTACTTTTAACTTCATAATACATTAACCTATAGATAATGTGCTATTCTATTCTGTTTTCACACCTTCCACAGAAAAAACGACCTTTCAGTCGTTAATTAAAGTCTTAAACCAGAAGGTCCCTTAGGCAGTTACCTGTGTGACGTAACTCTTCCCGCTCAATTGACCACGTGTCAGTTTCTTTTCTGTGGACAAAGAAATTCAACAAGGATTATTACCTGTGATAGAAATTTGGATTATTTCTTTCCTCACGGATAAATTTATGTATCCTTGTGTTTCTTTTGTTTATTTATCACTCCTTTCACTTTCTGTGTTATTATTTAAAATTTTCAATTTTCGATTTCATGTATTTTTGACTGGTCTTTGTCCACATGCGTTTTCGCGACTCTCGCTATTCGGCACAACGCTCGTGCGCGATCGGTTCGATAGTTGTGTTTATATATGCAGAATATTTTTGTTCTTTTCGTTCCAGGTTATTCAGCAATTATGATATGTTTTTCCTGGACTTTTGTTTGCAGAGATCTTCAGTTGGCTAAAGATTCTCATGGTGGAGGAGCTGATTGTAAAGAACTTGTCAACCCTTGATGGGTTATAAGACAATTCTTTACTGATGGGTGCCCCACCCCATATGGCTATACTGCCGGGGTAAGACCCATCAAGGTGGCATCTTTGGGTACTTAGTATCCTATAAAGTCTAAGTCCACCAGTCACCAGTCATCCAGTCACCAGTCAACCAGGCACCAGTCAATAAGCTTCACCAGTCACCAGTCAATCAGGTGCCAGTCAACCAGGCACCAGTCACCAGTCATCCAGGTGCCAGTCAACCAGGCACCAGTCACCAGTCACCAGTCACCCAGTCACCAGTCACCAGTCACCGATCAACCAGGCACCAGTCAACTAGTCTCCAGTCAATAATTTAATTATTTTCTGGAAAGACTTAGTTTCTGACATATTTCACCGGACAAAATAGTCACGTATACTAACTTCCGGTCATTATGTCTAATTATTAAAAAAATTTTTCACTGGGCAAAGTATCAGTAATATTTCTGATACTTATACCCGGTCATATTATTATATTATTTCTGATTTTTCACCAGGCAAACTTTTACAGAAAGTGTCTGGTCAATTTTTGCCTAATAATTAATTATCTTCGGGAAAAAGTTTCGAATACTTGTGCCCGCTCAGTTTTCATATATAATCTCCCTTTTTCATCGGACTAGAGTTACGAATACTACTATCCGATCAATTTGTCAAATTACTTGTAACTTTACCGGGCAACAGTTACGAATATTAGTGTCTGGTCATTGTGTCGGGTAACTAGTGTCAAAATAATGATTACTAATTCCCGAACAATCTATTATCGTTCATAGAGCTCCATTCACGTTTAAGTCAATGGATATAGGTTATTAAGTGAAATACATAATAACTTTTTATACAAAAAATTCTGTACAGTCTTTCCCAAATCAGACTAGAATCTTTAATATTCCATTGACTTATTATAGGTGTGTAATTTCATTAATATTTTAAATTAACTTATGTTTTATCTCTTTTATCCGCTAGAAAGAGTTAAACTTCCGACTATAACAAAATTCTTACCAGGCAGCAGTTCGTAGACTAGTGCCAGGTCATTCAAATGATGTTTTATCTCTTTAATTCGCTAGAAAGCGGTTAAATTCCGGCTCTAACGAAAATTTTATCGGGAGGCACTTCGTAGAGTAGTGCCAGGTCATTCTAACGAAATTCCACCGGGCAGTAGTTTCGTAGATTTTGTGTCGGATTACTAGTGTGCGAGTAGTAGTCACTAGTACTCGCTCAACATATATTTATTTATAACCACTATAGACATGTATAGTCTTGGATTATAGGTTATTGAATGACAGCGATGGGTTCTAATACCTAGTAGCCATTTATATTGTTGAATTCTGTCCAGTCACTTTTGAACTTGACTTAAATTCTATATATATATTTATTATTGAAAATGAATTAAGAATTATCGGTTACGATCAAATTCGCAATTCATTCACTAAGTGTAGAAGATACTTCCAGCTATAATTATATCTCTTTTATTCGCTACAAAGAGATTAACTTCTTACATATTCACCTTATTCGGCTCTAGGGCAAAGGTGAACTATAAAACTATCGTTATTTATAAGAAGAAAAATATACACGAAATATAAAAAATTTTCTTCTTTCCTCCCCTGTTTTTCTTCTACATGCTCCGATATGTAATCAGCATGTAATCTAAGGAGTAAATTGACAAGAAAGTAGCAATCGATCTTTTCTACTTTCTATTAATTTTTCATTCTTAAGGTATCGGAAATTTACACCAACCAGATAAATAAATTAACAGTTTATTTATTTATTCGCTACCTCTCTAGATTACTACGATTTAAAATTCTAGTTGAGGTACATATTTTCCTTTTGCCTTTTCTACATGGAAAATAGTTGATCCAATAAGCTATTATTCTATTTTATACTATCTTTTGATTGATTATATAAGAGTCTAGGTCAGTCGTGCTCTGTCGAAACTCTGCTATAAAATAATAAATAAGAAAAAAATCTTATATTTAGGCATAGATATAATTCGATACGTTCTTTACTTTGCCTGTTTTATTTTTTCTTCTGGATCATTTAAGACTACGATAGCAATATACCAGATATTTTTGCCTCAGTAAGAATCTATTACGCTGAAGATTCTTCATATTGGAATAATAATTTTATTATGATTATAATTCTAGACCCAATTAATCCTCGTATATTATAGGTCTACTTTATCTTATTGAGGAATAGTTTTGCTTCGACTAGCTCTATACCTCTAATATTTTATTTATAACTAGAGTCCATGTCAATCAAAATTTTCTTGCACTTTGGTATTGACAATGGATACATATTTAGTAAAGGCATTAATTATTCAGTACGTGACAGATTATTATTGCCTAAATTAGATATTATATACAATACTTTCCTTTTGATATTTTGTTTTATTGACTTTGTAACTATTCAGAAACTGCCAAAGTCAATCATTTCCTTCCTCTAAACTTACCGAAGCTCTAGATTATGTTGATATATATTTTTGATATATGCTTAGAGGTTAATTAACGAGAGTTTACCTCATAATAGCAGATATTATTATAATTATATTAATCAATCTATAGTCTAGGCTTAGACAAAAGGGAAAACATCCTTAATTACGAGCCGGTAAAGAATTAAGACACTCTTAATTATCTCTTTACCCCTCCTTTATGTTTACATTCGTTAAAGGGATCATAGTAATTCTCGCTAAGAGTTCAAGTTCAGTTTGCGAATAATGCAAAGATTAATATCTTGATTTCCAGTCCGCATCAAAAATGGTCTATATATATAGATAAATATCTTTTCCGAAACTGGATATTTATTTATTTTTCCACACAATAAGTCATTTCAAGATGTCGATGATTTTGAAATGCACTGCTTCAATTTATAATATAAAATATGTTTATATTAACTTCACAACTTAGTAAGTGCTGCACCTACGTTCCTGGTCAGATCTTACTTTTGTGATACGTTTTTGAACATACTGAAAGTTTTCTCCGATTATACATTCGGTAAATAAACTTTCGAGTAGTATTTATGCTTTTAAACATTCAGATTATTTGATAATTGTTGGAGATAATATATTATTCCGATATTTATATATCTATCTTCATTATTTATCTTTCTCATCTTACTTTTAAATTAGATTGACCTTCTCGCTACGTTCCAGGTTTAAATCTAGCTAACATTGTGGAACAGTCACTTTTTTATTTCCTAAACAATATTTTAACATTTTTCTCAGTATTCAGAGCATAACGATTTCATGAATACTTGAAAATAATTCAATTCTACGCTTGTTAAACTAAGCCTAAAACAAGCCCTAGTTTTTTAGAATGGATATTATCCTTCGATTCAGTTCATGGAGATACATCCTTTTAGATCCCATTATCTCTATTTCAATCATTCAAAATTCTAATGACTAAGTACTCCTTTTCTACGTACAGAATATCGAGTCACTGTTGCTGCATATTGGTTAAAGATTAAACAAATTTTATCTTAAACCTATATGACGTTAAATTAATTATTATCTCTTTCATATACATGTTTTTACCCTTCCGTCAGGGATCGCGGTAATAATATTATTACTCTCTATGGTTTACACATAGATCTCGAGAGTATATATATGTATTTTCTTCCTGAACTCATTTGCGAGTACGTAATTTGATATTTCAGGAATTATCAATTATGCAGACATAGATTTTATTCTATTAATATTCAATTCTAAAAATTTGATTGAATGTTTATCTATAAAATTTCCGGGCAGTAACTTTATAGAGAGTTATATGTTTAATAATTCCTTGCTTAAATAATAGTTACGCTTAACCTATGATTTATAGCGGGAATTTTGTTCAGTAGTATAATTTTTATTTAGTATTAATATATTTCTTACTATTCTTAAATATGCGTATAGAATAGTAATACTATCTCTTAACTTTTAAATTAAGTGTTTTTTGAGATTAATAATCAGTATTATTGTATAATCTTTCTTCAGAGATTATCACACTATTACTTTTTCTCTGAGTCCTTCTCTTTTTATGAACATTTTGATTCGTATCAAAGTGGATTTTTAACATTTCTTGATTTCCATGATTATTTACTCAGGAGTACTTTTCATGGCAATCTTCTGGTATAGAAAGATTCTATCCAGCTTATCTATTATTGCTTAATCTTATCAATACGGTAAGATTTAGCCAAACTATGATCGTCATACAGTTTGCTGCGATCAACCTTATTCTTATCTCTCTTATTCTCTGTCAAACTCTTTAGTTATGATGTTGACAGTTTATTCTTTATTTTTTTGTCAGGACATCAAACGCTTTTATATGTCTATGACAAAACTAATTATCAATGGTTTAGGTTGTTTTTTCTTCCCAGCAGTTATATACAAACTCTGTATTATTTTATTGCTTGACTAAAAATTCGTTATACAATTAGTCTAGCAATAGTTTTAACCATTATGTTTGTCTATACCTTTTTTCTTCTGATGGATAACTTAGTTATAGTTAACTCCATCTACTTTTATTATCTCTCCTTCTTTAATTTGATCAAGGGAAATAATTACACATGGTTATTTTAAGTCTGTGTCTGTTCATCGGAAACTGTCCTGTCGCTCCAATTAACAGAATTTAATTAGTTTATAATTCTAATAGCTTAGACTAATACAATTACATAGCTTCACATATCTAGAATTTTATCCAAAATATCTACATATGTCAGTTATCTATAGGAAACTCTACCGAGTAGACTTTTCCTTATTTATTCAAGATCCTACATAGACTACTTACAGTGTATGGTCTTGGCTTTTTGTTTTACAAATTTTGTTTTCAAAATATTTCTATATTCCTAGCTTACTTTGCGATGGAATATTTATGTTATGTCTCAGTGACTCCCTTTTCTTTTTGAAGCCAATTGTTGTTTCCCAAAAAGAAAAAAAAGAGGGGGGGGGGGGCAATGTTAGGTCTCTGAGACTTAAGAACTGGCTTCCTCTAGAGTCTACTAATATATATAAGGTTGTTAGATCATAACACCTTAAAGATATGCTATTTTGTGAATCTAGATCATTCTTTCTATTAAATATAGAATTAGAATGTATCTGATTCCTTTGAGTTTCCTGAGTCTTAACCAGAAGTGGTGAGATATTATTGGTGTTAGAATTAGGAGAGCACCTCCTATTCTGCAAATTCTAGCACATTATCTATAGGTTAATGTATTATGAAGTTAAAATGAAGTTTTTTAAAAGTAAAACATATTTTAACGAGTAATACTTAACCTATAGATAATCAATTATCTCCCTCCGTCCACCCTCGCTTATCTCTCCTAATTGTGTCTATTGTTTTACACATAAAAGAAACTGACACGTGGTCAATTGAGCGGGAAGAGTTACGTCACACAGGTAACTGCCTAAGGGACCTTCTGGTTTAAGACTTTAATTAACGACTGAAAGGTCGTTTTTTCTGTGGAAGGTGTGAAAACAGAAGAGAATAGCACATTATCTATAGGTTAAGTATTACTCGTTAAAATATGTTTTACTTTTAAAAAACTTCATTTTTTTCAACCGAAAAGTAATGGGCCCAGTTGTTCAAAACTAACGATGTCGTTAGTTAATATACCATTAAAGTTTTGATCATTAAATATAGCATATATGCTAATATTTATGCTGAAAAAATGTGAGTAGCTTCTGCATTTTGAAAAACTACTCACATTTTTTCAGCAAAAATGCCTGTGAATTTGGTATTGTACTTACTAGAACAGTTAACATTTTGACCACTAACAAGCTTGTTAAGCTAACGATGCTTTGAACAACTGGGCCCTGATTTGTTTACTTCTCCACAAAACCGTTGTGCTGTGGGTAGTAATACTAGAATACTTACCTGAACTGAACTGAACTAAACTTTATTTGACTAAGCTCAGGCCACATATCATATATGTGTTACCAAAGTGCTTCTTATGGGCACCTTGACATACGTTTTTGTGGAGATATAAGAAAAAAATTTGTGTGGATACTCCTTCATTTCTGGAGCTATTTGTTTTGCTTTACAAATTTAATACAGTGTTTTATTCTGTAATTTCTGTTTGTATTTCATTAACAATGAAATTTGAGTATTGATTTACACTCTGTATATTTATCATAAATAATTAATTGAAGCCATGTGTTAAATATCCTGCTACTTCACAACACAAGATACCCAAGCTCAACACTGTTTAGAGAGACAGTCAGTTTCAGCAGTGTCTAGTAGTTAATGCTTGGCATGCTGGGTAAAAATTTCATGAGATGACAATTTGAAATATTTTTCTTATTATTCTCAGAGAATGGCTTTGGCATTTCATGCAAATTGTCTTGTCTCCTGAGGAGACAATTTGCATGAAATGTCATAGCCTATTTTCTGGGTAAAATAAGAAAAATATCATCAGTGTGTCGTCTCCAGGATTTGTCCAGAGAGTGGTAAAGGTTAAGATGCTTTTCAGGGAGATATTTGATTTTTTTTTTTTTTTTCAATTTTTAAGTTAACTGTTTCCTTGACAATTAAACATACATGTATACACCAAATGGGCACAAAAACACGAACATGATGAAGGAACTTGTGCCAAATTTAGTTCAAATTGCTTCATTGCAGTATTATAACTACCGGTAGGGCCAATTTCTTTGGGGACACCACTAACCTTTGTGGCCATTTTATATTTTGAATAGACTTTAGTACTACACAAAATATACTGCAGTTAAGTGGTTGATTCTTTAGGATTTAGGATCACTTGAGCCCCATGTTTTATGTTGAAAGGGCCATGACTTTAGGTAGGCAAAATTGTCCCCATGGCTCCCTTTAGGCACAACACTGCAACCCAGCAGGTTTTAGATATAAAATGTACGGTACATTTACATTGATCAACAAGTAGAAAAATGTTGATCAAATTTTAGGATAAGTTTATGGTGTCTGATTATTTAGGATAAATCATGATTGGCAATTGACTGATCAGTATGATTAGACCAGACCAGTGGTCAATACTGGTTTTGACTGGTCTTTGTTGGTCAGTTGGTGGTCAGATGGTCGACTTATGATGATATGATAGGCAGTAGTCCCTTGTCGGTGTCGGTGTTGTCAACATTCCAAATGACATCTCCTCTAAAACTGCTGTTTTAAAATGTGTTTGCTGTGCTAAAATTATATAACAATCGATAAAGAGACCTTAAAACATACAAAGCCATACAAAGTTCTTTACTGGTTGGTCAATTGAAATATGTTTGGTCAGAGAAGCCGTTGCCCTTTCAGTAGCCTGTCTTTGTTGGACCCTAAAAACAGTGTCACTTATTGCTGATATTAGTTGGTTTTAAAATGTTTTTGTTTTTTCCTGTTCAGCAATTACATAACAAGATAGAGACCTTAAAATATACAAAACCATACAAAGTTCATTCTACCTGTATTAGCTGTTTGGCCTAGTTTGACCTGCCCAACGTTATCAGTTTTGTGACTTAAGGTGACTATCAAGGCTTTTTTAAAAAATAGAGTATTACAATAAGATAAAAAAATACAATTCATAGATTTAAAATTTAAATTTTTTGTCCAAGTCTGTCTTTCATGGATAGAAAGTTAAAAACACACAGAGTTCCAGAGCCATCAAAGAGTAACACACAAAGTACAAGTCATTTTCTAATTAATAACTGCAGTGGTAAAAGTGTAGAAATTGTAATGAAAACACAAATTTGAAAACAAAACTACAAAAGGATTGATCATGTTTTTATGCCGAAGGCCTTTGGTTTCGCAGTGATTTTATATGCGTATGTACATATGTCACAAATGTTTAAGGTAACATTGACAATTACGTTTTGTTACCATTTTAACAAACATTTTTGTAAAACAGAAATCTTTCAACATGATATTACAGAAGGAGAAAATCCACAGGGACAAAAAGTATCAAAATTATCGATACATGTAGTTGAAGATACTATTGGCGATAGTTATAGAAAGTTGAAAACACTATCATGATGGCACTATCATGGCAGTCACTATCATGATGCACTGATATATCAATGTATCATTACACCCAGTGGTTACACCTCTAGTAGGGCATATAGCATTTTGCCGTAATGTTACATCCATACGTGCGTATGTCACAAATCTTTAAGTTTACATTCAAGGTTACATTGACATTGACATAAGTGTTTCTCTTGGAGGTCATAACTTGGGTTTCTTTTATGCTAGGAAGTTGAAATTTGGTATGCGACATGGGGTCACACGAATCACCGAAATACCGGAATACTACCGAAATACCCGTGAAAAATATAGGTATACCTGTGAAAGATACCTATTAAAGACACCAATATTGGCTTTAATTAATTAATTAAGTAATATTATGTCAACCTAAAGGAAAAGGGATAATACTTTAACCACAAACAATTTGCAAATTGTCGAACCGAGTAAACGTAATATTTAGCGGACAACACTCGCAAGTCTGCGCAAAGTATGCGTTATGCAGAGTTGTACGAAGTTACTCGGAATCGTAATATTGTACCCGGAGACAATATTTCTGCAAAGTTATGCGAAATTCCTTGGCATAATTTGACTAAATACCTGTCTTTTTTTTTATTTATTTAATAAATAAATTTATTTACATATATCTTTAATAAACATATCTATTTATTTATTTATTTTTCTACCATATAGTACAGTCTGCACGAAGGTTATATCGTCCAGGCTCATGCGGATGCGCAGGTTGATCTGAGTCGCTGATAGCAAAGGTCTTATTATCCCAAAAGTGTTTTCCAAATTTCCGCATTCCGATCCCCTAAATTAGGTTCCCTTGTTTTCTTAAAATATTAACCAATGCTGCCTTGTTCCCTGAATATATTTGGGTACTCCCTAGGTCCAAAGAAAACCCCGGTAGCCCCATTCACTGTAACATGGGCCTCAACAAAGCACCATATGAAAAAGTACCGGATTCTTTGGCTTAGTCTACTCCGGCCACATAAGTGGGTCCGGCATGGTCATTTTTACTTAATATGCCGTAGAAAACAAAACAAACACATGAAAATCACAAAAACCACAAAGAGAATCAAACATCTGCCCCCAGTCGACGAGATACATATTTATAGTTGGTATTCCTGTAACTGTCTTTTCCCATGCAACAACCGCATGCTCTATATAAATGACGTACTATGGTAAAAGACCGGGAAAGTCTCACTCGCGTGCAGCAACCGCACGTGTCAGTATACATTTACTTAAATGGGTGCTTCTGCTATCAAAGAGGCATTGAATCAAGACAGCCCATGTGAAAAGGATGTCTGTCACACAAAAACACACTTTACGCACACAAGGGCAATAGAGGCTAATGACAATTCAAATGAGTGAGTGAGTTTTTACGTCCCAGTAACAGCTAGGTCACAGAGAAATGTGGACCTTGGTTTAAAGTCCCATATGAAAGGCTTGATGAACCGGACGATAAAACGTACTATAGTACAATGTACGTGCAACCAGCAAAGACTCAGGTCAGTCTGTGCATCGACCCACTATATAAAGCAAGCTTCTTGGATAGCCCGGAGTCCGAAGAAGGTGCATACTGTATGATCAGCGAAGGGTCTGATCAGAATGTCACACTGGTTATCCCGGTTTGGACAGCACGGCTATCGAAATTAAATACGATCAGCGAATGCTCTGATCAGAATATGCAGTTGCGCAGATTGACCCGAGTCTTCGCTCGTCGCACAAGACGTTTTGTTAAACCCATAGATTGTAGGAGGTACATACGATTAGCGAAGGCTCTGATCAGACTACTGATGTGCAGGCTCAGAGTGTGCAGGCTGATTCGTCTCTTCATACAAGTTTTATTGTCGGTTTTGCCATGCACAGACCCATGCGTGATTTGTTTGTGCAGACCATAACGCTTAACATTCTGGGTAAAGTTTTCAACAGACGACATTTTGAAATATTTTTCCATTCTTCCAAGAAAACAGGATTTGCATTTCATGCAAATTGTCTCCATTGTATGAAATGTCAAATCCTGTTTTCTTGGTAATAAAACAAATAACGATTTTTTTTTTATTTTTTATTTATTTTTATTTTTTTGTCATCTGCTGAATTAGCCCAGATAGTGGTAATTCGATACCCGCGAGCACCAAGTGTTGTGTCTTTGAGCAAGACACTTTATCCGCGTATCTTAGTATTGATTTCTACCCAGGAAGACTCTGCCTAGAATGTCCGTGAGGGCATATGACAATACGGCCAAATAGCATTTTGAAGATGCTTTCCTGCCGATGCTAGTTTTATACATGCATCTATTTTACTCGTTGGTATACTTGGTTTTGCATATCGAATGTTGAAGACACAAAAACAGAACACTTTACATGGAAACGAAAGTTTTGAAGATTGCTCTTTTAGCCAATAAAGATAATGTTATTAATGTATATATTGTAAGAGAATAACATAACAATATTCATTTGTACCCTGGTAAATGCGGGGTAACGTCCTCACACTGCAGGGTTTTTACTCTTTTAAGGGAGGTAACTCCAGAAACTTGTAACTGCCAATCTTGAAGCAGTGGAAGAAGCAAATGACCGTAGCAAATGTGTTTCATGATAAGTGTTTTTTTTTGTCGTTGTTGTTGAAAGAGACATAAGACACCAAGTCATGGTGATTTAAATGGACAGTCGTATCCCTGGTCCAATCATCAACCGTCCAGGCCTCGATTCGAGTAGTGTAGACACATTCCAGTGTGTCCATTTGTCTCCCTTGTCAAATGAAATGTATCCATACTTTAACTCTTGAAGTGCTTAGCATATTCAGCAGACGGCATTTACATTTTTTTCTTATTTTCCTGTGTAAATTAAGCGTGACATTACATGTGAATCGTCTGCTGGGGCAGACGATTCAGAAGAAATGTTTATCCTAATTTTCACCGTAAAATACTAAAACAGTTAGATCGGCATCTCCTCTAGAATTTTTAGCAGTGCTTTGGGGGTTCAAACTATTTTCTTGGCAGCAGCAGCACCTGTAAAGTGAATATAGGAAGACTCAGGCGACCACACCCTTAATCCAAAACTAAAACTGGGTGATTAAGGTAAGACGTGTTTTTTTTTTTTTTTTTTTTGTGGGGAGAGCGCTATATATAAAATTTCGTGATGTATTCGGGGTAATATTTTCACATAATATTCATACAAGCTCCATGGATGTAAGGATGACGTTACTCATCATGATTGCATTGGTTGTTTATTCTGCGTAAGTTTCAAACATGCGTAAATGATAAACTTTCGGTGTGTCGTGTTTGAGACTTACTACTGGCCATATATATTTTTTTATATACATCATATATAACTAAATCAATCGGATTAAATTATTCACTGAATTGAAAATTTTTAATACAAAAAGTTGTAGGTACTTTTCGTTTGAAGTGTAGGAAATTCACGTTTTTCACGGGTATTCCGGTCGTATTCCGGCTCTGATTTAGTGGCTTATCAACAATGTTTTCAAATAATAATAATAATAATAACAACACTTTAAAGAGAATTTGCAAATTATTTGAGGTTAAAATATATTCCCTTTTCCATTAGGTTGACATAATATTAATTAATTAATTAAAGCCAATATTGGTGTCTTTAATAGGTATCTTTCACAGGTATACCTATATTTTTCATGGGTATTCCGGTATTTGGGTAGTATTCCGGTATTTCGGTGATTCGTGTGACCGTGCGATATGTACTTACTCATTCCTAAACATTCAAATCTATGCTAGTTTCCCATAAGTCATGCCCTGGGATGGGGCTAGGGGACAGGGGCATTTGTGTACTTTGGACACATGTCTAGTTCTGATAAGAGATGACATAACTTTTTACTTACTCCATTGTATACTGAATAGACTCTCCCACACTATATAATGGAAGAGTCGAATTTCAATTTTAGGTACGCCAAGCTATGAGATTTACATATTTCTAGAGAAAAATGGCTAAACTATTCGCAAACAGTGGAGACCCTGATCAGATGCCGCATTCTGCACTGTTTGCTAATTACCCTTTTAGGGGTTTTCCGACTACAATGGGTTAAATGATTAGGTAATAAAGTGTGAAATTAAGCACTGTCAAAACGAACTATCAAAAGAGTGAATTTGCAATGTTACATGTATCTGATTGAAAAATAATTCAGTGTCAAGGAGCCAAAAGACCCTATCTGGAACTTTTAAACTACCCTTGAAGATGAAAAAAAAAGACAAGTGTTAGGTGCACGGAATTAGTGCTAAGGATCTGAGATTGAACTCACACTGTGAGAAACGTCCCTTTCTTAGTAAGAACAATCCTCTTTTTTATTAAAAGAAAATTCCCGTCTTACCAAATATTAGTCCAATCAACCACTAATATACAGTATTTCAATCAACCAGTTTTTACCATTTTGGGGAATATTTACCAGGTTAACCAGTTAAAACCACTGGTTAAACCGGAGGCGGTTGTAACTGCCTAACCATGGGATGAATACTTAAGACAGTAGCTTGCGTTATAATGTGGACAAATATTCCTAAGTCTGTATCACAGAATATAAAACCCTGTTTAAGCAAAAAAAAAAAAATATTAGATTCTCAGGCCAATTTTGGAAAAAAGCAGATGAGGCAGGCAGGATTTTATCATAATTTTTTATTTAGCAGTAACTTTTTTTTTTTACTGGAACAGATTTGAATCGTGTAAAGTTGACTATTTGAATTGGTAAATTGTAATGATTATCAACTTGTCGGGTTTTTTGCCTTTCTGAATCCCAGAGCAGTTGTTAAGGAGTATTTGATGATAATTTGGAATATTTTTTTTATTTTTTCATAGAAACATTTGTTATGGTACTCGTTAGAAATGCCTCATTGAGGCAGTTCTAATGAGTACTCACAACATATGTTTTTTATGAAGAACTGGAGAAAATTATCCCAGATATATCACCAATACGCTTCCTTAACAAGTCAACTCTATTACCTTGATCATTTCATTTTGACATTTTACATTTATAATTATTAATGGCAAGTTGCATTTCAGCCAGATAATGAAAATGTGAAATATGGGCATGGAAATGCAAATTATGGCCTTTTAAATGGTGTTATGTGAGTAGGTTGCTGTGATTTGTAGCTGACGGCAGAAGACTTGACTTGTCAAGGAGGACTTTATATTTAAGATCTTTTTGGGGTGATTTTTTGATAATTTTCTCCATCTGTCCATAAAATCATGATCCCGCAATATTTTTTATGCATCACATAATTATAAGATATTTTGTGACTGAATGTTTTTGTCAGTGAGTCAATTCCAGTGAGTATGCATAATATCACAGCTCCAGATAAGAGGGATTATTGAGTAAATATATTTTATTATTTCCCCATCAAAACATATGTTGTGGGTACTCAAAAGTGCCTCATCTGGCTTGGTGAGGCGTTTCTGATGAGTACCCACAATTTATGTTTTTGAGCAGAAATAAGAAAACTATCAATTAACTTTTCAAGAGCTATGATAATAGTATGTTTTTCATGGAGAAATATGAAAAAAAAAAAAAAAATAAATAAAATAAAAATAAAACAACTAACAAATCAGTGATGCTTTTTGGTTGGAAAAATGTCAGCTAGAGTTAATTAGACTTTTCAACCAAAACATACATGTGTTTCTCTGTATTTCTCCATATGTGTTGTGGTACTCTTTAGAACTACCAGTTGAGAATTAAGGGAACTCTAATGAGGCAAAACAAAAAAAAACCCCAAAAAACATGAGTGTTTAGGGTAACCCTTAAACCTACCTAATTTTCCTGGTGAAACCTAGCATCTTTTTTTTTTTTCATCCTTTCTCAAAGGATACTTAAAATATGTTACTGGGATAAAGTACAGTCGACTCTCGTTATCTGGACCTCGCTTATCTCGAATAACCGCTTATCTCGAGGTGAAAATCCAGTCCCTGTTTTAACCCTGTTTTAACCCTTAGCGTGCTCAGAAAAAAATGAAACAGGCCTGTAAGAGGGGATACCCCTACTCGAGAAGTCATTACTCCCTTAATTTTGCCTTGATTTACCTGGAATTTTCACATATAATTTGCCGATCATAGATGGCCATTTTACCATTTGTTAAATGTGGCTGTTCGTTTTATTTTTTCCTGAATTCTGCAAATCTGATATGTCAAGGTACGGATATCTCGAAGAATGAGAGTCAACTATATATGTTCTATCATATTTTAGCTAGGTTTGGGCAAACAGTGTAGATCCAGATCAAACTGCTCCTACAGGATCAAGCTGCACTGTAAAACAGTTCAGCTTGGATGTATATGCCATTCTATTAATACTTTTTAGACACATCAAAAGACTGGTGAAATATATTTGGTAATAATGGTATAATTCTATGTAAAAAAAAAAAAAATAATCCCTGATAAGGCACTGATAAGCCGAAGAGTAGATACTTTTCTTTTTTTTTTTTTTTTCTCCACGAAAATATATGAAATGGATACTCATTAGAAGCCCATCAGTGGGGCACTTCATGTGAGTGCCTACAACATAATTATGTTTTTGCATATTTTGAAAATTATGTGGATACCCCTCTTAACAGCAGCTACATGGATGTACAATATTTGATGGAGAATGGTGACGAAAAATGAAAAAATATTTATATAGCTACTTGGAGTGCAGTGATGCAATGATAAGCATCAGACTCAAGATAGATATGTAGCAGGTTCGATCCCTGCGAGGTGTTGTGTCCCTGAGCAACACATTTCATCCACATTGCTTTGTACTGGTTTCTTCCGAGGAAGGCTTGCCTGGAATGCTCTTGAGGGCGTAATTATTGGCAGTATACATAGAAAGAAAGCTTCCGATCCTATCTTGAGTGGTGACCATTGTATTGAGTGATAGAGATGTTGTGACTTCCTACTTTACCAGAAATAAATCATATAGCCTAACTGATTGATACCAGGGACTTTCAATCAATTTTGCACCTACTGTAGACATACACAGAAATGGAGAAGGGGAAAAATGATGTGTACAAGTTATTTGAAATTGAAAAAAAGGCCAAGATACTGTATTTGTCCTTAAAGCGCCAAGGAAAACTGCATCTGAAAATGTTGTCTGTTTATGTCGTCTGCTAAATATTCTTGCAGACTTTTCCAACCTATTTCTGCATACAGGCAAACAGTGTGGGCCCTGATCAGACTGCTCCTAAAGGAGCAGTCTGATCTGGGTCCACACTGTTTGCAGAAATGACTTTTAAAGTAACCGGCAGAAGACAAAGCAGACGACAATAGTTGTGACTGGCGCTTTAAAATTTGAACAAATCAGTTCGACTGCCTGTTGATGTGTCTAAAAATCTCTTGGATGAGGAACAAAAAGTGCAATTCCTGATCAGATGTCACTTTCACTGGCATCTGATTTGGGAGTACACTCTACACTGTTTGCTCAGATCTGTCTGTCCTAATCTTAGAGTTAATATGGTAATCAATTTTGATACTTATGGTAGTCTATGACAAAGTCAGCTGTTACCCCCCAAAAACTGAACTAATTACCTTATAAGGAAGGAAAGAATAACTTGTGAAGGTTGCTCTGGAAATTAAATTATATGGGCATTCCCCCCCCCCCCCCCCCCCCTCCCACTCCCCCCAAATATACACACACCTGCTGATTCAAGAAGGGTAGTTGTCGGTCTGGCAAAAGTATGTGCATAAGTACTGGTTAACCACTTCTAGAGGATTAAAAGGAAAAGTGTGATTAGGTTAACTGACAGGCTCAAAATTACCTTAACAGTGTTGCCTGGACCATAAACCTCAAACTCAAAAGCATGTTTTTCCTGCCAACAAAACAGTTAATGTGAATCGATCAAGAGGCTTGTAAAGGAGGAGCATTTGATGATGATTCTAGGATAATTTACTCTGGACAGTTCTCCATATAAATATGTTATGGATACTCATTAGAAATGTTTTCATGGAGAAATAAGTCAAATTATCCCAGAATTATCTCAAATACTCCTCCTTAACAAGTCTCTGAAATTATTCTATTCTACAAGTTTAGTTATGTAGCTGATATTTGACCTTTCACTTTCATCTGAATATACATGGGTAGGTAGCAACAGACAACATGTAAGATATTTTTTAACATTTTATAGGGTATGGTTCACATGAAATGTCAGATCTTGTTCTCTGGGAAAAGTTTTAATAGAATTTTACATATCATTCTATTTGCTGCTGCTGATAGATCCAGCAGGTTAGAGGTTAATGCTTCGCACTCTGGGTAAAAATTTCAGCAGATGGTATTTTGAAATATACCTATTTTTCCCAGAAAAGGAAAAAATAAAAAAAATGTAATAAATTTGTGATCTGCTGAATTAGCTAAGAGAGTGGTAAAGGTTAAAGTACTTTTTCACATTGATATATAGCTCATTTATATTGTCATCAACCCAGAGTGTTGCATTATCAAATTATAATAATTCTATTTAAGAATGCCATTTCATCACAATAATGGAGTTACTTGGTCTGGGGCACCAAATTTCGATCAATACAGAATGAAAAAAAAATAACGAGAGCCTTATGGACTTAGCAGCAGTATCATTTTTGCAAATGAAATTGGCATTTCTGGCGGCTATTGTCTTGGATTTATTTGTATAAAATCTGTCTGATTTCATTTAGGCTTACTTAGTTTGGTACATATTGTTATAGTATTGTCTACCAATGTCTGGCTAACAAAGCCGCAGATCAGACATTTAACCCTTGTCCTGCTGAATAAATTAAGTTGCCACGCCCACCTCTAATTTTTAGCCAATCAGATAACTTGATCCTGATTGTTGCTGTAAATTTACATACATGTACTTAATGGCAAACAGTGCAGATCCAGATCAGTTGGCTTCTTCAGAAGCCACTGATCTGGATCTTCACTGTTTGTAAAGGCAGGGTATATCCGGGTTCAGCAGGACAAAAGTTAACTAAAAAGTTTTGCAATTTACATTATTTCTCCTCAAAACATATACACTTCTTCAGAAGAGAGGGGTATCAGTTAAATATTTTTGTTATTTCTTTATGAAAACAAAGCACATGAGTATTCATTAGAAGTGCCTCGGCGAGGACTTCTAATGAATACCCACAACATGTTTTTGGAGAAATAGTGTATTCGACCTAATTACTGCACTGTGTGCTTAGTTTTTCAAAATTTCTGGGAAAACTTGTGATGAAATATGTATCCACCTATACTAAGGGTATATTTAAAAAAAAACACTGAAGGACTTATCTAATAAAGCTTATGCAATATTTTTTGTTTTTGTTTTTTTCTGATTTTCTCTATAAAAGCATATGTTATGGGTACTCATTTGCATTGCATCGACAAGTCGATGCAATTCAAATAGGTACCCACAACATATGCCTTTATAAAAAAGTAGGTATAAGTACACTGGTTGTAATATGAAGACTACGGCATTGCTTGACTATGGGCTTATAGGGCTATGTCTGGAAATTTGGTTGAATATGGTAAGAAAAATATCAGTACATTGTACTTTTAAGTGGAAAAAAAAAAAGTTTGACATCTATATGGAGCTATATAAATAAGTATCCATATTTCTCCCCAAAAACATATAGCATGGGTACTTATAGGAATCACTTCTTGAAAGTGTATGCAACTTGTTGTCTATGCCCATGGGTGTAGACAATCTTACAATTTGATATTGCTTGGGAAAAACTTTAAGAACAGTCATGGACTGGTCCAATGTTATTCCACAGACTGCTCCATGTTATTATAACCGAGTATCAGTCTTCACAAACAAGCTTGGTCTATACTTATCACACATTGTAAGCATAGACTAAGCTTTTTGGGAAAGCTAATACTTGTTTCGTAGAGGGGTGGTCGGGTGTGGCGAAGGTGTCATATAGCTTATGTCACCTGGGCGTCCAACTGATATTGGCTTACAATTGGGCAAGGCCTGCTATCCTTATAGCAGGTAAGGGTAGAGGGGGAATGTTTTTATTTCTTCTGTCTCTTCACTTTCGTTGCTGTTTCTCTTTCTTTACTGTACCTCCCTTTCTTCTCCTCTATTATCTCTTCTGTCTCTTTGTCCCTTTCTCTGGGAGATGACACAAAATGACCCACAAGGGTTGACGTGTTGTTAAACCCGAACACAATCAAATGTTTCATAGAGAGTTGATAAAAATTTGGATAGCTTCTTATCTGATTCTGAAGCCATTTTTTTTTTTAGCTCACCTGAGTCGAAGGTATAGTGTAGCTTTGGCCTCTTGTCTTCATCAATTCAGACTTTCAAACATGAATAGAGTTATTTGCCCTTGCTTGAGTGCTGAAAAAGTCCTTATTTTTACCTTGTCCCAGGCATAACCTATTGATTTTTTCTTGGATTTTTGCATAACTTACTGATGACCACAGGCATGAAACCTTGGACGAGTATGAAAACTGACCAAATCAGACTTTTCACTTTAAGGTTACTTACCCTTGAGTACTTAAACAGTCTGCATTTGACCTTGTCCCAGGCATAGCCTGTTTATATTTTTATAGGATCTCTTCAAAACTTATAGACAATCAGGACAGATCGAGGGTTGAGCGCAAGACTAGCGTAAGTCAGATGGTTGTTTTTCCCCAAACTTAATCTCCTCACCATGAAGGCGTAATGAAGATTACAACATTTCTTTCTGTAAACAATGAAAATTTAGGTGCCATTGCTCGTATGAGCAATGGCACCTAAATTTGCATTGTTTACAAAGGGGTCCAAATTGCCCCTAAACAAGGGTTTCAAAAATATGTTTGAGTTACCATAGTCTTGCGCTCAACCCTCGATATGTGCTACTGACTGCACTTTTTATGACCCTGGCTTAAACACGATATATCAATAATCATGTTGTGATGAATGTCACTTTTTGCCTAAGCCTAGGCTCCATTTCTGATTAAATTATGACCAGCAGTCATCAAACCTGGCAAACAGGACTCAAACACTATAATGATATCAGTTTGTGACCATGTCTTAATTTTTGTTTCAGCTTGTCATTCTTACTGGTGCAACACCATATTTTGCAGATCTGTATTCAGAATCTAAAAAGATAATGACCATTTGACTTAGAAGGCCATTTGATTTGCTGACTACCATGTTTATTCTAGATACGAGGGCAAGACGATAAGTAATCATTCTACCTTACTTCTCTTCAAGATGAAGCTCTTCTTTTTTCTATGTAATTACAGTCAAACCTGTCATAAAGGCCACCTGTTTAAAGCAATCACCTGTATTTAAAGGCCACATTTTCAGGTGCCATAAAAGGCAAATAATTGTAAATTTACCTGTATTAAGCAAGCATCTCTCTTAAGCAACTACTTTTTGGCTTTCTCCAAGGTGCTTGCTTAACACAGGTTTGACTGTACAATGTCACCACTAGTATGATACTTTTGCCCAATTGTGTTCCAGTGTCATCATTCCTGAATTGAAGAACTTCTTGCCAGCCACTGCCTTGACTTTTTCATCGAATCAGAAATGGCATCGACAAATATTTTCGTAAGTTCAGGAACAAAAGTTAATCTCAAGGTTCCAAATCAGGCGAATACATGTTCATGTGATGTGGTTTATTTCATAACTGTTTGCGCTACAACATCCAATGAAACTTTTAACCCTTTTCCTGCTGAATAAATTAAGATGCCATGCCCACTTCTAATTTTAAGCCATTCAGAATACTGGATTGTTGCTATAAAGTCACATACTTAATGGCAAACAGTGCAGATTCAGATCAGTTGGCTTCTTCAGAAGCCAGCTGATCTGGATCTACACTGTTTGCAAAGGCAGGGTATATCGGGTTCAGCAGGACAAGGGTTAAATTGTGGACTCTGAATTTTGTTGCTGAAAAAAAACTCCTTTGGAGAGCTTACTGTGCCACTTTTTAGCTCACCAGAGCTGAAGGGTCTGGGGGAACTTGTAGGATAGACAATGGTCCATTGTTGGTCATTGTCATCATCTAAGCCATCAACGTTTTCAAAAGACATCTCTGAAACAGCTGGGCTGATTGAAACCAAATTACATGGGGAGCCTCCATGGGGTGGGGGAACAAAAGTTTTTAAGGTCTGGGTCACATGACCAAGATGGCCTTCTTCTTAGGATCTGAATAGCCAATGACCTTGAAACTTGGTATGCAGCATTGGTGGCTCCAGCCCTATCAAGTTTGTCCAAATGATGACCCTTGGTTGGCTTTGAACGTTTTATGGCACTTAGGTCAAATCTGGTCACCTAGGCTAGGGGAAAAGGGTGAAACAATGGATTTTTCAGATTTTATTGTAGCCTGTGACATCAAAGTTGATTCATGCAATCAACAAAACAGACATTAATAAATACCAAAGATCAAGGTCATTTACTGCCCTCTGTATTGCCGGCCTGGGTGGCTCAGTCAAATGCGTGTTAGACTGGTGATCAGGAAGTTGCAGGTTCAATCCCTGCCTGGTCTCGCAACATTCTTTTTTGGAGATTGATCATGAAATATTTTCAATGTTCATTTTCTCCTTTCAGCTGATTCAAGAAGGTCAGTTGTCAGTTTCTGGCAAAAGAATGTGCACAAGTACTGGTTAACCATTTAGTGGACTAAGCCTGGCCAGGAAAAATGTGGTTAGGCAAACTGACCACACTCAATATGACCCTTATGGGTTGACTGGGCTGTAAAACCTCCAGTCAATCAATTTACAGACCTTTGCACTGGAGGCCTCAGATTCAGTATTTTCGTTCTCCCTGAAGGGACAGCATATAGTCACTGCTTTGTCTGTCTGTCTGACTGTCCGTCAGTCCATCCGTCCTTCACACTTTTGTCTGGAGCTCCCCGAAGGGAGAGCATATAGTGTCCGCTTTGTCCGTCCATCCGACCGTCCATCCATCACACTTTTGTCAGGAGCATATCTCTAAAAGTATTGAAGGTAATTAATGAAAATTGATACACTGATAAAGGGCCATGAGGGGAATTGCAGAAGGCAAGAACCATAATCCTATCACCAGTATTTACAGAGTTACTTTCCTTCTTAGTTTTTGCAATTAAAAGCTTGTCCGGAGCATATCTCTATAAGTATAGAAGGGAATTAAATGAAACTTGATACATTGATAGACGGCCATCAGAGGAAGTGCAGAGTGCAGGAACTGTAACTCTAGTTATTTCCATCCTAATTTTTGCAATAGTAAGCATATCCAGAGCATATCTCTAAAAGTATTGAAGATAAATAAATGAAACCTGATACAGTGATAGAGGGCTAGGAGGGGAAGTGCAGAATGCAAGAACCATAACCCTATCATCAGTATTTATAGAGTTATTTCCTTTCCTAATTTGTGCAGTATTAAATTTGTCTGGTGCTTATCTCTGAAAGTATAAAAGAGAATCAAATGAAACTTGGTACATTGAGAGATGGCCATCAGAGATAATGCAGAGTGCAAGAACTGTAACTCTGTTACAAGAAATTACAGAGTTACTTCCCATCTTAATTTTTGCAATAATAAGCTTGTCTGTAGCATATCTCTTAATGTATTTTACTCTTTCACTAACATAACTCTCCCGCTACAGCGCATCTTCAGGGAGCATCCTTCGGTTTCACCGATTCTCCTGTGAACTTCTCTAAATCTGCTGGGCTGACTGAAATCAAATTACATGTAGAACACTTATGGGATGAGGGAATGAAAGTTTGTGCATGGGATTTGGGTCACCTCTCGCATGACCAAGATGGCCACCATGCCCATATATGGTAAAAACCCTTTGAAAATCTTCTTCTCAGGACTGAAAGGCACATGACCTTGAAACTTGGTGTGCAGTATTAGGGACTCAGGCCCTATCAAGTTTGTCCAACTGATAGCCCTTGGTTGATCGTGACCTATTTTAAATCAAGGTCAAATAAGGTCACTTAGGCATTTGTATAGGAATAAAGCAAAACTACGAAGTTTCCTGAAACTATTGTAGCATCAATATGCAATCAGCTAGGTCCCTCAGATTTTGTAGTTTTAAAATCTTCTCTAAACCATTTGGCTGATTGAAACCACATTTAATATATAGCCTCAATGCGATTGGCAAATACAAGTGTGTTCATGGAATCTGGGTCACATGACCATGATGGTTGTCATGCCCATATGTGGTAAAAAGTATTTGAAATGCTTCATTTCAGGAACTGAAAAGCAGATGACCTTGAAACTTGGTATTCAGCATTGGGGACTCTGGCTCTACCTAGTTTATTCAAAATTAATGATGACCCTTCATTGACTGGCCTGTTTTACAACAAGGTCAGTTTAGGCCTTTAAGAGTTTTGTATGGCAAAACAGTGGATATTTAGCTCACCATAGGATAGTCAGTGGTTCATTGTGTATCTTTGTTGGTGCTGTCAACTTTGAGCTCTGGTGAGCATAGTGGCCCATGGACATCTTGTTTCAAATTCCAATTCTCAGTTGGTCAAGTAGGTTTGCATAATCATTTTACAAGAAATACTCCTTTGTCATCCCAAAATAAAGTGGCTGTCGCCTTGACAGCTGAGAATTGCATCTTGAATTTCTTGGGCCTTAGAGAACTAGAAGACTTATGTACATTTGTTAGTTCACAATATATATGGATCGCATCATATGAACCGCATCAAGCAGAAAAGTGCTTTCGAGCATGCACAAAGTGTCCAAATTCACAGTATCTTACACGGGCACAGTCTCATTCAGGCATTTGCTTTTTATTGAAACATTCTGTAGTATCCAATGATTCTGTTTGTGGACAGCTAAGGCCCTGATCAGACTGCACTAATGTGCAGGCTGATCTGGGCCTTTGTTATCAGCATATTTCTGAAAACACATTTTTGCATGGATCCCTTGCCAGTTTTTGTTTTCAAGAACAGCTGCCTGTTTTTGCTTTCAAAAACAGGTAATGAATTGAGCACTGAATTCCAGTTTAAGTGAAAAGCAAGCCTTTGTATCACTCAGGGCATGTTCAACATCTGGTACCTTATCAATGAATGTACCAGCATTGATTTGATTTTCACACCAGCATATCATGTGTACAATTACTTTTTAAAATTGCGGCTTTGTCGGTCAATTAAAGTTCAACAGTGTCTGATCAGGGTCTACACTGTTTGCTACTCAGTTGAGCTGTTTTAAGACACATGAACAGATAGTAAAAAGGGCTTTTTCAGATTCTAGGATATGTTTGTTAACCCATTGTAGACTGAATGAACTCCCCCACACTATGTATTGGAAGATTCTAATTTCAATTTTAGGTATGTCAGGCTGTGTGACGTAGATATTCCTACAGCATTCTGCAACATCTGATCTGGGTCTACACTATTTGCCAGTTACCCTATTAGGAGTCTCCAGACTACAATGGGTTAAGTAAAGTAAACTTTGCTTGTGTGAATAAGGCTTGCGTGACAGCAAATCAGATTTTTGGATTTAGATTTTGAGTTGAATGGCCCATTCAACACTATTAAGGTCATGTTGAGCTGGTCAGTTTACCTAACCATACTTTCCCTAGTCAGCCTTAGTCCTATAAGCGGGTAACCAGTACTTGTGCACATTCTTTTGCCAGAAACTGACAACTGCCTTTCTTGAATCAGCAGAAGGGAGAGAATGTTCATAGAAAATATTTCATGATTAATCACCATGAAAGAATATTGCTGGACCCAACGGGGATCGAACCTGCAGCGTCCTGATCACCAGTCTGATATGCATCCAACAGCCGCTGAGGCAGGATTTTGAACAAACATGGTAAAGTGTCAAGGTTCCGAATATTTAGGGTAAATATGGTGTGTATATAAATACAAACAAAGGCTTATAATTCTACTAACAGGACTATCAGCTCCCCAGTATATCTGTGCAACATGTAATGTGCAGGTTCCTATGATCTGATTGGCTGCTGACTGAATACATTCTGGTCCTCTTAGAGAAACTGGTGTATTAATAGCTTTCATCTCTGCAGGACTTCATTAAATGTTTACAGAAATAATAATTACACATACCAGTTGAACAGTCAAAGAAAAAAAAAATCAGCAGATGACATTTTGAAATATTTTTCTGATTTGTTCCAGGAAACAGGGTTTGACATTTTGTGCAAACTGTCTCCACTGTTTACATGAAATATCAAACCCTGTTTTCAGAAAATAATATCATCAAATTGTTGTCTGTTGAATTTGCCTTTAGCGTAGTAAAGTTCAAACTTGAAACCACTTCTTATATGAAGCAAGGGCTATACAAACCCATTATTGCCAATCACTGATGAAGCCAGCCAGCCAGCCAGCCAGCCAGCCAGTGATATGGCACTTTCCTCCTGTAAGTCGTTTCGAGGGTCATAGCCCCGTTAGTAGAATCATAAGCCTCTGATACAAATAATATATATTGGTAACAGTATATAACAGTAATAATAATTGATTTTGCAGTCTAATTAAACAGCAAATAAAACTTGTTTACATGTCCATGTAATTATTACCATTAATAGGTTGTCTTAGAAAATGGCATGGATGTTGTTTAGTTGTCTGCGGCGGAAATAGAATGGAATAAAACAAGGTTTAATAGCACCTTAGCACAAACTTAGGCCATTTAATTCCATAAAAACATGCAATTGAAGTTGGATGGAGATAGAAGTAGATGGGGTCCTGTCAAGTGAAAAGGAGTCTTAGTAGGTATATACATATTTTATTTCTCCACAAAACATGGTGGGTACTCATTAGAAGCACCTCATTGAGGTGCTTCTTATGAGTACCACACCATATGTTTTCATGGAGAAATAAGAAAAATAAGCCAGCTCTCAACAAAACCTACAATAAAACCTGTGACCAGCAAATACTCAGATAAGCCTGTACATCCACCCAGTATGGCAAGGGTCTTGTTTATCCCTCTTTGGATAGCCCAGAGGCTGTACAAGGTACATTCGATCAGTGAAGACTCTGATCAGACTGTGCAGATGCACAGGCAGATCTGAGCACTCAGACTGCATGGAAGCACAGGCTGATCTGAGTCTTTGCTGGTCGCTTAAGTCTTTCTGTAGGTTTAATCGTGTGCTGACACGAATTTCAATACTTTTTGGTTGAAGAAAGAACCAAGGGCTATGGCTATATCAAGAGCTCATCACACATAAGCTCCTTGCTATATATGAAATATGCAGATTTGGATCCTCCTGCCCAACTGCAAGTCTCATCAGTACGTTAGCTGTCTGTTGACAATCCAAAGTATACAGTTTTTCTGTAATTGGACATTGAAGGCCCTGTTCAGACTCTATGGATAGGCAGACTGATCTGGGCCTTTGCTGGTCATGTATACCGTACCTGAAAGATGTCTTTTCGCTAAGCGTGGGATATATAGCCAAGATTACTTCAGACATATCAGTGAATTACAAAAAAAAAAAAAAAAAAAAAAAAAAATCTTACTTGATTTTCAGATTATTTAACCCTTGTCCTGCTGAACCCAGATATACCCTGCCTTTGTAAACACTGTAGATCCAGATCAGTTGGCTTCTGAAGATCTGGATCTACACTGTTTGCCATTAAGTATGTGAATTTATAGCAACAATCGGGATCAAGTAATATGAATGGCTGAAAATTAGAAATGGGCATGGCATCTTAATTTATTCAGCAGGACAAGGGTTAATGCTATATTTATCCTGAGGATTGGGAAAGACAGACCAAGATCAGTCAGACGTTGCAGAATGCTGCATCTGATCAGGTTCTACAGTGTTTGTCCAGCATCCAGCAAATTTTAGACACATTATCTGGGGTAAATAGGGTACTCAGAGAGAACCTACAGGGTATCTGGTAGCTGTGAGTAAATCCTTAGTGTTGTGTGGCATGTAATCCAGAAGCCACTATGCTTTAGACCACTTGGACACTAAGGCCATGGGGTGGAAGCATTTGATAATCAGTACCTTAGATAAGCTGCTTTCAGGGGTATTTTACCTATTGAAAATTCCTGAAAAAGCAATTGAAATTAAATATATGAATACCAGTATTTCTTGCACCCAGAACAAAACAAAACAGAGTAGTATGAGCTGCCACTTGAGATAAAAATTTGTCCTTTTCGTGTTCTCTGTGAATACCCCAGCAGATGATTCACATGAAATATCAGGCCTTATTTTCTTGGGAAAATATTTTTAAAAGGTAGAATCATGTGTGCTACAATTTTGATTGTAATATGACTACCAGCAAAGGCCTGCTCTGACTGGCTGAAACTGGCTGTAACAATCCTGATGTTTCCTAACATTAGCTGCTGCTTGCTTAAAATAGTCTGGCTAAGGTCAAGGATTGGTCAACATCACTTTTGTCACTGCTGCCAGACATTAAACAAATAGCCTGGCTAAGGTCAAAGACCATTAAACATCACTTTTGTCACTGCTGTCAGACAGCTAAAAATAGTCATAAAACAAACAATTGATGCATTCTATTGAGGTTAACATGAGGATTTGTCAGCCCTCGAAAGTGATGTTCACCTCGGCTTTGCCTCAGCAAACATCACTTTCTCTGGTTGACAAATCCTGATGTTAACCTCAATAGAATGCATCAGTTGTATAATAGTGCTTTAGGGTTCAAAAGCTGCTCCAGCCTGAAACAGAGTTGTTGAATTTTTAATTTCATTTAATCAATGTTTAATGGTTGGAAATAATAGACCTCTGGCTGTCCTGGAATTGCAAAAGAAGGAAGCCCTGTCTGTTTGTTGATTGTCATTTAAATTACATTAACACCATGCTGGGTAAAAATTTCAGCAGTCAGCATTTTGAAATATTTTTCTTATTTTTCCAAGAAAATAGGATTTGACATTTCATGCAAATTGTCTGCTAAGGAGAGAATTTGCATGAAGTGTCAAATCCTATTTTCTGGTAAAAAAAATAAAACATTTTATCAGTTTTTCGTCCGCTGAATTTGCCTCACAGTATGGTAAGTGTTTAGCTTCAGTAATAGAAAAGGGCATTGTATTTTACATGTGCACAATGAAAGTCCAGACCAGACCAGCCTGCACATTGGGGTTCAGGGTCTTTGTCCAAATACAGAATCACTGAATACTGTTTAATCTTTACCATTCTCTAGGCTAATTCAGCAGATGGCAAATTGCTTATATGTTTCTTATTTTCCCAGATTACAGGATTTGATATTTCATGCAAATTTTTTCCTTTGGCAACAAATTTGCATGAAATGTTAAATCCTTTTTTTCTGGGAAAAAATAAGAAAAATATTTCAACATGTCATCTGCTGAAAATTTTGCACAGAGTGCTAAACGTTGCTATAGTGATGAGGGTGCTGGGTTCCTGCTGGATGTATATGGGAAGGGACATCTTCTCATGATGGGGTTAGTTTATCTTGTATTGATTTGATTTGTAGCATTTATTAAACACCTCTTTCTTTATCTAATAATTGTTTAGTGAAGGGAAGTTTATATTTTATTGGACAGGTTTTTCAAAAAATCCATCCTTTAAAATGGTGATGTCCAGGCGGGCGTGGGGGTGGGTTGTCTCAGGTTTTCCTTTTGGTTAAACATTTTTCAAAGTTATATGTTACCTGTATTCTTCAGTGGATTGCTTTCATATTTGGCAGAGATGAAGAGGAGGACAGTAGGCATGTTACATGCAAGATGGACAACTCTCACTTTCTTCATTATGTACTTACCTCCCCTGACATCTGAGGTTTACATTTTTGTTAACCTTTTTGAAAAACCCTTTTTGAAAACGTTCTGCATTTTTCTTGTTTATTTATCTTTTTAAATTGAAAAGAAATGGAGATGTGTCAGGGGAGGTAACTCAGTCAGTGTTCTTGTCTCCCTTCTGGGACAGGGGTCTGCTCTAAAAGGAAATTAGTATGTAGGAAAGTAAACAGGAAGTTACAAAATTTGTCTATCTTGTGGAGAAATGGCCAAAAAACTACCTTTGCCAGTTATCACATAGCTCTTGGTAATGTGCTTTTTTCAACCAAAAAGTATCTATATTTTCATTATTACTCGGCGAGGCGCTTCTAATGAGTACTCACCACATGTTTTTGTTGAGAAATAAGAAAACTATTTACCTGATACCCACTCTTATCTAGGCCTATGTATCAGTTCCCCATAAGTATTGTTTTTTAGTTTTCTGCAGCAGCTTATCCTGGTGCTAGCAGACAATTCATATGAAATGCCAGCATTTTTTCTCTGAAAAAATATTTTAAAAAATTGAAATGGTTTCTGCTTTCCACAGTCACCATGGATCAAGAATAAACATATTAACCCCTAATGTAACAATCACAATAGCAGCAGACAGCATTCTGTGATACATTTTTTTTTATTATTTTTCAGAGAAAATTACACTGACATTTTATGTGAAACACTAGCATTTTTCATCGCTGAAAAGTTATTTTAAAAACATTGAAATGTGGTCTGCTACAATTTTGCATGGCATTATAAGGGTTAATTGACGATTGAAATGTTATATTGCATCTCCCAGAATACAATTCAGTAAACATCGATTGTGCAGTGAGATGAAATAATGAAGATTTTCTCCCACTTGCTATGCCTATCAAAGAGCCATAGATTATGATTCTAAATTACAGTGCAAAAAGTTATTAATATTCCTTTGAGAAGATATCAGATTATTTTAAAAATTGTCTTTTGTGTATCTTTTTGGTTGACTTGCTGATGTAATCATAAGTTTAGTAAACTCCAGTGTTACAAATAAGCAGAATATTCATTAAGATGGTGTTTGAAAAAAAAAAAAATATGATTATGACAAGACGTTGCTAGATAAACAGTGTGGTATCATAGCTCCAGATAAGTGTGGGTATCTGCATAATATTTTGATTATTTCTTCACAAAAACATACCTTGTGGGTACTCATTAAAAGGGCCTCATTAAGACATTCCAAATGAGTATCCACAAAATGTTTTCGTGAAGAAATAGGTAAAATATCAGGGTCCAGTTGTTCAAAGCACTGTTAGCTTATGCAAAAGCTTCTTACATTTTTCGGCAAAAAATATCAACGTTTTTGCACTATTTCAAGATTGTGCGGCCTGTGATTTCACGGGACATTCAGAAATGAAGCACTAGCTTCTTTGATTTAACCCTTGTCCCGCTGAATAAATTAAGATGCCACTTCCACTTCTAATCGTCAACTAATTAGTTTCCTTAATTGGGGATGTTAATATAAATTCACATACTAAATGGCAAACAGTGCAGATCCAGATCAGTTGGCTTCTTCAGAAGCCAACTGATCTGGATCTATACTGTTTGCAAAGGCAGGGCATATCCGAATTCAGCAGGATAAGGGCTATATGTTTTGAGTAGGCTGTCTATGAAGATTGCCATTCACGCTTATTTTATGGAAAACACTGAGAATGTTAATTTTGGGCAAGTAATCCTTGTATCTTCAATGGCTCAAAAGTTACTTCTCGACATTATACATGTATTCTCTGATGGGTCACATACATGTATATGTTAAACATGCAGTATTAGATACATGTACACCACAACCTCTTTATAACACTATTGTTGGGGTCCATAGCATGAACCATGTTAGTTACACAACCGTGTTATATCCAAACAAAAATGTATATATTATATTGAAAAATGACCATTTATGGTCATTTTTCAATATAATCTATACATTTTTGGGATCCATCTTTGAATCGTGTTATATCCAAAAACATGTTATAACGAACCGATTTATAAAGAGGTTGTAGTGTATTCATAAAATGAGCCATTCTGCAGTATCAAATAATTCTGTGAGTGTGCAACAGAGGCTCTTATCAGGGCCCTTTACTAATATTGTATCCTTTGGAAAACTTATTGAAACTAAACCACAATAAAGAAAAGTGAAACTAATTTACGCCTGAAAGCCATTCAGATATAGTTTCCAAACAAATCTTTGCAAGGGACTGCGTGCAGCCCTGTTGAAGATGATGAACATTGCAATCATGAATTTTGCATAATTACATATTATTATTCTCCAAAGACATTTATTTATGAATATTTTACTTCGTCTTTGATCTGTAAATCAGAACATACTGGTGGTGTTTTGATTTAATGCATCAAAATAAGAAAAGACAAGGAGAAGAACCATATAAGCATATATTGCTTTCGTTCCTATCCTTTTTCACGTTTATATTGATTACATGTATGATTGCATGTTGTACAAAGAGTTATAGAAATAAAATACATTTAAACCAAAATAAGAAAAATATCATCTATTTCATCTGCTGAACTCCAGAGCCTTCCAACTGTTAACCCTTTAAGCGACAAGCAAAATTGGTGGCGGACAACATTCAAATTTTTTTATTTTTCAGAGAAAACAAGTATTGACATTTCATGTGAATTGTCTGCCAAGCAGACGATTCACATGAAATGTAAAGACTTGTTTTCTCTGAAAAAAAATAAAATAAATAAATAAATAAATAAAAAAAAAATAAAAAATTGTCGTCTGCTGCAATTTTGATTGGCGTTTTAAGGGTTAATTTTAGAACATCTTAACTCCTTAGCATACTTGTCCTAAAATTCAGATGTCCATTTTGCTACCATTTACTGTGTCTAAAAACTGCTGGATGGGTGGCAAATAGTGTAGACCCTGATCAGATGCCACATTCTGTGGCATCTGATCTGGGTCTACTTTGCCCATGCCTGATTATCCCAGTACTTCAGGTTATTAAGGCATTTCTTTATAGCAATATTACTGTTCTATAGTCACAGCATTCGATTCTAAGAAGATTCAATGTACCCTAACATTTTTATACCACCCGCAAACTGTTTGTAGGGAGGTGGGGTGTATACTGTTTTCACATTGTCTGTCCCTCCATCTGTCTAGCCGTCCATCTGTCCAATACGTTTTAGTTTCTGAGGCTATCATTACCTTGTGGGGGGTATCCAATAAGCACTGCTTATTGATATTTCTTGTTTAAAGAAGAAATACTGAACAAATATTTTTGAAGTCTTTGCCCATTTTTTTCCAGAGTACTCAGATATGCATAAATAACTTTACCAATAGTGCTCATTTTTCCATATTGGTTATAAATTTCAGGCTGTTGAAATCGGAGAGCCATCAGACACTTCTCCAATGATATATTGGTGCTTTAATTTTGATCAATGATAGTGGCTGCATCACAGACAAAACAGGGCAAATGCATTTACCAACAAAAATTCTCAATTGAGGCATGTCAGATGAGAAAATTAGTTGGAGACAGATTTCTGCTGCTCACGACAAAGCATTGCGTTAAATAAGACAGTTTACAGTTAAAAGTATTGATAGTTTTCTTATTTTTTCATGACATTATATGGGGGATACTCAATAGAATTGCCTCAATGAGGCAATTCTATTGAGTATCTCCAATATAATGTTTTCTTGGAGAAATAAGAAAATATTTGTCTAGAAGTTTTTCTTATCTGGAATTTGGCAAAGGTGTGAATATTTCTTCAACAGTATGCTACAGTTCAATTCAACCGTCACCACTCTATGGGCAAATTCAGCAGATGACAAATTGAAGACTTTTTTCTTACTTTTCTGAGAAAACTGGGTTTGGCATTTCATGCAAATTGTTTCTATTCAAGACAGTTTGCATGATGATGAAATGTCAAACCTGATTTCTGGAAAAAAAGATAATAAAAAGTTGTCTGCTGAAAAATTTTACCCAGAATGCTAAGCCTTAACCCTTAAAGTGCCAAGCAAAATTTGTAGCAGACAACAATTATTTTTATTTTTTTTAATTTTTCAAAGAAAACAAGTCTTCATATTTCATGTGAATCATCTGCCAAGCAGATGATTCACATGGAATATCAAGACTTGTTTTCTTTGAAAAATAAAAAAAAAAAAAATTTCAAAATGTCGTCTGCTGCAGTTGTGATTGGCGCTTTAAGCCTTAAAAGGTTTTGATTGTTATCAATATTTCATACAGAACTTTGAATAATGATAATGCTTTTACTGTAATGAAACCATGTCTAATGCTTAGCACTCTGGATAAAATATTCAGCAGATGACATTTTGAAATGTTTTTTTTCTTTCTTATTTTCCCAGGAAACAAGATTTGACATTTCATGCAAATTGTCAATTTGCATGAAATGTCAAATCCTTTTTTCAGGGAAAATCAGAAAAAATATCATAACTTTGACATCTGCTGAATTAGCCCAGTGAGTGGTAAAGGCTAAGAAAACTGCCTATTTCTTGTAGTTCCATATGCTAAGTTTTCCTTAGCATGTTAGGTCTTTTTTCTGTTGTTGATAGATTGTGAAGACCTCAGAGTGAAGACAGTTTTATTTATAGAAGTTGTGGTAGTTCAATGCAATTATGATGTTGGAAAACAATGCAAATTTGAAAATAACATTCATTAGGCAGGCAGAATTTTAACCCTTAAAATGTCAAGCAAGATTTGCAGCAAATGACATTCTGTTTTTTTTTTTTTTGTTCTGTTTTTTTTTTTTTTTTTTTTTTCAGAAATTGATAAGTTGACATTTCATGTAAATTGTCTGCTGAGCTATTATCTTTTCCACTTGTCTTAAAGAGGTCCTAGTGGGGTTTGTTTTTTAGCTCACCTGAGCTCTGCTCAGGATGAGCTATTGTGATCACTTTTCGTCCGTCGTCCGTCCGTCCGTCCGTGCGTCCGTGCGTCCGTCCGTGCGTCCGTCCGTTAACATTTTCAAACGACTTCTCCTCTGAAACCGCTGAGCCAATTTTGCTCAAATTTCATATGGA
Source organism: Anodontia alba (assembly GCA_964016985.1). Classification (NCBI taxonomy): domain Eukaryota; kingdom Metazoa; phylum Mollusca; class Bivalvia; order Lucinida; family Lucinidae; genus Anodontia; species Anodontia alba. Next base: position 45,868,121 of record OZ024831.1, read on the forward strand.
GCCTCCTTAGGATGGGGGAACGAAAAATTGCTAAAATGGTTGCGGTCCGTTGACCAAGATGGCCGCCACGCCCATATATGGTAAAAACCTTTAAAAATCTTCTCCTCCAGAACCGAGAATGCCTTGGGGCTGAACTTTTGCAGGAATCATCGGGGACGGGAGGTCTACCAAAATTGCTAAAAGAATTGTCGTACGTTGACGTTTGACCTTTTTACGGCAAGGTCAAGTTTGCTTCCCTATGCATTTGTATGGGAAAAACCTTTAAAAATCTTCTTTTCCAAAACCGAGCATGCCTTATGGCTGAATCTTTGCATATATCTGTGGGAACAGGAGAGCTACCAAAATTGCTAAAATAATGGTGGTACATTGACATTTGACCTTTTTACGGTAAGGTCAATTTTGCTTCCTTATGCATTTGTATGGGAAAAATGTTCAGAATTTCAAACAACTTCTCCTCTGGAGCCTCTGGGCCAATTTTGCTCAAATTTCATATGGAGCCTCCTTAGGGTGGGGGAACAGAAAATTGCTAAAATGGTCACGGTCCGTTGACCAAGATGGCCGCCACGCCCATATATGGTAAAAATCTTTAAAAATCTTCTTCTTCAGATCCGAGAATGCCTTGGGGCTGAACCTTTGCAGGAATCATTGGGGACGGGAGGTCTACCAACATTGCTAAAAGAATTGTCGTACGTTGACATTTGACCTTTTTACAGCATGGTCAAGTTTGCTTCCCTGTGCATTTGTATGGGAAAAACCTTTAAAAATCTTATTTTCCAAAACCGAGCAGCCTTATGGCTGAATCTTTGCATATATCTTCGGGAACAGGAGGGCTACCTAAATTGCTAAAATAATGGTCATACATTGACATTTGACCTTTTTACGTTAAGGTCAATTTTGCTTCCTTATGCATTTGTATGGAAAAATGTTCAGAATTTCAAACAACTTCTCCTCTGGAGCCTCTGGGCCAATTTTGCTCAAATTTCATATGGAGCCTCCTTAGGTAGGGGGAACAAAAGATAGCTAAAATGGTCACGGTTCGTTGACCAAGATGGGCGCCATGCCCATATATGGTAAAAACCTTTATAAATCTTCTACTCTAGAACCGAGGATGCTTTGGGGCTGAATGTTTGCATAAATCATCGGGGACAGGGGGTCTACCAAAGTTGCTAAAATAATGGTCATACATTGACATTTAACCTTTTTACGGCAAGGTCAAGTTGCTTCCTTATGCATTTGCATGGGAAAAAACATTTAAAATCCTTAATCTCCAAAACCGAGGATGGCTTGTGGCTGAATCTTTAAATATATCATCTGGAACAGGCAATCTACCGAAGTTGCTAAAATAATTGTCATACATTGACATTTAACCTTTTTAGGGCGAGGTCAAGTTTGCTTCTGTATGCATTTGTATGGGCCCCATACATTTATATGGAAAAAATGTTGATAATTTCAAATGGCTTTTCCTCAGACGCCTCCGGGCCAGTGTTGCTCAAATTTCATGCGGAGCCTCCGTGGGCAGGAGAATGAAAGATTGCTAAAATGGGTATGGTCCATTGATCAAAATGGCTGCCATACCCATATATGGTAAAAACCTTTAAAAATCGTCTTCTCCATAACCAAATATGCCCTGGGTCCTAATCTTTGCACAAATTACGGGAGACAGGAGACCTACCAAAATTGCTCAAATGATGGTTCTATGTTGACATTTGACCTTTTTGCCTCCAAGGTCAAATTTGCTTCCCTATTTGTGTGGGCCCTATACATTTATATTGAAAGTATCGAAGTGACTTGTAGATCAACAGTAGTTAAAATTGTTCTGATTGGAAATCTGAGATGGCCATCATCTGGTTTATATTTATAATATTTCCCTGCCACTGTGCTGTTTAAATGTATAAAATCACGATTCTTCAGAAACCACTTAGCCAATTTCCACCAAATTTCACATTGATCCTTCTGTTAAAATTCAGAAACCACTTAGCCGAATTCCACCAAATTTCACATTGATCTTTCTGCTGAAATGTGTTTGATAGTTTATTCAAATGATCATGCTCCATTGACTGTCAGGCTCATATATTCTTCTTCAAAACTAAGAACTGTTCAAATGATGATATTTTCATTAGTTGCGATGATAGGACTGGCAAAATGTTGCATAACATCTGCATGTCTGCAGTGGCTATGTCACTCAGGTGAGCGAATTGTGGCCCATGGGCCTCTTGTTTTTAGAGTGATCAGTGAAGGTTTTTTTATATCCTGCCACAGGATAGTTTCAGTGACATTTCCCAATTGAGTGCTGACCATACATCCGTCAGCACTAACTCTTTAACTTGAATAGATTTGATGGATTTTATTCAGATTTTACATACACATTTATGTCATAGTTTGGGATTATTAATAGGCAAAATTTGTTAACTTTTGACAGATGCTTTCTGACAAAATTTTTTGCAGGGTATTATTGGTGTCTGCAATGTTTTGTTTTTTCTGCTGGAGTTTATGGCTCTTTTGTTCCTTGATCAAACCCCCACCACCACGCAACCCCTACCCAATCTCCATTCTCAGTTATTCTACTCTTCTGCTGCCTCAGTGTTCTGCCTCCAGGGCAGAACTGTAGTTAACCCTTGTCATGCTGATTAAATTTAGATGCCACGCCCACTTTTAATTGTCAGCCAATCAGATTACCTGATCCAGGTTGTAGATACAAAATCAAATACTGAATGGCAAACAGTGCAGATCCAGATCAGTTGGCTTCTTCTGATCTGGATCTTCACTGTTTGCAAAAGCAGGGTATAGCCAGGTTCAGCAGGACAAGGGTTAACATCACTTGGCACGCTATGGGCAAATTCAGCAGATGACAAATTGATTATATATTTGTCTTAATTTCACAGAAAATAGGCTTTGACATTTCATAAAAATTATCTTCTTAATTGCATCGAATGTCAAAGTCTTTTTTCTAGGAAAATAAGAAAAATATTTCGAAATGTTGCCTGCTGAAATCTTTATGCAGAATGCTCATCATTAACTATCTCTGCCTGTGATGGGAGATAACAGAAAGAGTTGTCAATCTTCAGCTGTACACAACATTTATGCATTTGTCTTGTCACAAACATGCCAAAGTATCAGGTTTCATTTTCACATTCTGAGATAACAAATTAGCTTTCTAAGTACAAATGTTCGCACAAAATGATCAGATATTTTAAACACACAAACACCTAAAATTATTGTAGAAAAGAATTCTGTAAATGTCTCTTAAATTTTGAATAATCACCTTTTTACCAAAGTAGGTTGTAGAATAACAAAAATACATAATAGTAATCACAGAGAAACAAATGCATTGTCATCTCTCTTCATTTCTCTGCTAATACACATATTTTCTTCTTCATTTCCTACTAATACATGGATTTCCTTCTTTTTTTTATTTCTTTGCTTGTTTTAATACATGCATTTTTCTCTTTTTTCATTCTTCTACTAATAAATGCATTTCTCCCTTTCTTCATTCTTCTGCTAACACATGCATTCCTCTCTTCAGTGCTAATGTGTTTCCCTCTTCTTGTCTGCTAATGTTAGCCCTTCTCTAGCTAAACACATCATGCCATGTAGATCCAGATCTGAAGAAGCCAACTGATCTGGATCTGCACTGTTTGTCATTAAATATGAATTTCTATCAAAAAACGGGAGCTAGTAATCTGATTGGCTGGAAATTAGAAGTAGGCATGGCATCTTAATTTATTCAGCATGACAAGGTTAGGGAGAAAGGTGACCGAAGACCTAGTTGTGAAACAGAGGAGGATGGAAGAAAAAGTGAATGACTGTGCAGAAACAGAAGAATACTAACATGCTCCCTCACCCCCTCCAAACAACCTGCTGCCAGTACAACAGGCCCTGTACTATGTACATTTTTGGGGAGTACGGTAAATGTCCTAAAACTTCAAACACTTTATTCCATACTTTTTTGGCTCAAATTTTGCTTTTTATGCAGTTGTTTCTTAAAATACTTAGTGGAATGGCAAACTGTGTAGACCCTGATCAGACTAAAGGAGCAGTCTGATCTGTGTCTGCACTGTTTGCCTGTGCCAGTTTGGCAGAAACTTTGGTGTATGAAATTTTAGCACATTTACTGTAATAAAAAATTAATTTTTGGATATCCCTATTATCTGGAGCCATGCCGTCTCCAATTTCAACAGGTTTAGTCCCTCCTACAGTCGGCTCAGGTTTTGTTTTTATTAAATCAGAGACTTTCATGTCTAAAGCCATCACATTCAATATTAAGGTGTTAGTTTTACTATTCTCAAGGGACTGTAATTACTATTTACTACATTGCCTGTCAGATTCCTTCCAGCCACAACGTTAGAAAATGTGTGTTCAGACATATATGCTCAGTTTGGATTCAGATCAGCCTGCACATTCGTGCAGTCTGATCAGAATCCTCACTGGGCACATTTTGGTTAGCCAGTGATACAAAGTTTCTTCCTGCAGACAACAAAGACTCCGATCAGTCTGCATGGCTGCACAGTATGATTTGAGTCTTCTTTCGTAGTACATGTCTTACAGTACATTTTCTCAAGTTGTGGCTCCCCTCAAAGTTCTTATATACAGGGCAAACTTGGAGTCCAAGATCAATAAACCAATGTTGCTGCAATCTAAAAGAGATATTTTCCAGTAAAAGATCACTTAACATCATTTAGGATCTTATCTCCAAAACATACTAAGTCATTGTCCATACAAAACATGAAGTCAAGCCTCATGCTTAAATTCACATCATAATCTGAATATTGTTGACCAGAGATTTATAAGAAACTTTGCCTTACATAAGAATATCGCGCATTATATTTACCCTAAGTATTCAGACTGCAGGCCTGTGCAAACAGTGTAGACCCAGATCAGATGTGACAGAATATAGTATCTGATCAGTGACCTGACACTGTTTGCCTCTTATACAGCAGATTTAGACACAACAACAGATATTTATCCTTGTCATGCTGAATAAATTAAGATGCCATGACCACTTCTAATTCTCAGCCAATCAGATTACTTGATCTATGCTGTTGAAACAGATTCACTTAGTAAATGGCAAACAGTGCAGATCCAGATCAGTTGGCTTCTTCAGAAGTCAACTGATCTGGATCTACACTGTTTGCAAAGGCAGGGTATATCTGGATTTGGCAGGACCAGGGTTAAAATGCCTTCAAATTTTAGGACGTCTGTAAGAGGTTCCAGTATCCAAACAGAGCTGTGACATGAGAAAAAGCGTCTTCTTGGTTAATGCTAAGAGTAAAGATCCACCAGTCAGAGGAGATATATAGTCTGATCAGGAACTTTGCTATCCTTTGTCATGTTATACGGTACCGAGTGATTCTGTATGATCTGGGCCATCATTGTTCACAAGACAGGTTTTTATATGGCTTGGCCCATATGAGCCATTAAATTTGGAAGACCAGGGCCCAGTTGTTCAAAGCATCGTTAGCTTAACGAGCTTGTTAAGGGTCATTTCATTAACTGTTTTAGCGGATTCAGTATACAGTATTATGATACTTTTTGCTGAAAAAATGTGAGTAGCTTTTGCAAAAGCTACTCACATTTTTTCAGCAAAAAATTTCAGCATATTTGCGTATCACTCGATGTAAATTTTAACAAATCGTTAGTTAACTAACGACATTGTTAGCTTTTAACAACTGGACCCTGAAGTCTACAACACTAATAGCTCGTCAACCTTTTTGGCTTGAACTAATTTTGAGTTCCATCTGGTCATGTTTTGTTGAATAAGACCCATGATAACTGGAACAATGAATAATCAAAATTGTTGCCTGTTCTACTGAGCTACTAGAAGTCCCTCTGTATAAGTGCCTCCTGATCTGCCTTTTACAGATTTGTAAGGGTTTTTATTTTTAGCTCACCTGAGCAGAAGGCTCAGGATAAGCTAGTGTGATCACTTGCCACCCGTCATCGTCCATCCGAAATGATTCTATTCCACTGAACAAGATGGCTGCCATGCCCGGTAATCGGAAAGAAAGTATCAGGAAAAAAAGTATCGGAAAAAAAGTATCACTTTTGAGTAGGAAAAAAAGTATCCGGAAAAAAAGTATCAGTTTTAACCAGATTCGCCTCTGATGTTACAATGAGATGATGATTAGGATCCTTTTGTATGTTTACTAGTACTTTTCAGTTTAATAATAAATTTTGCAACCTATCTCTGTAATCCTTACCTTATAAAAGGGCTTGAGATGTCATTTCATCTCAATGTTTCGTAAAAGACTCACAAGTTAGAAGCAACTATCCAAAATGACCTATATAGTGTAGACAGGGATGTAAAAAGAGAAATTCCTCATTTGAGCTAAGTGTGCAAGTCGGATCTCCATGCTCATGAACCCTATTTGGGTTTCATTGGGTGGCAGGGCTTGGGATGTCATTTCATATCAATGTTGGGTAAAAGTCCCACAAGCTGGAAGCAACTCTCCAAAAGAACCTATATAGTGTAGACAGGGATGTTAGACCTCCAGTTAAACAAGCTAAAGTCCATGCTCATGAACCCTATTTGGGTTTCATTGGGCGGCAGGGCTTGAGATGATATTTCATCTCAATGTCGGGTAACAGTCCCACAAATTAGTAGCAACGTCTCCGAAATGACCTATATAGTGTAGACAGGGATGTTAAACCTCCAATTAACGTAATGATGTAATAAAGACATGTGTGAACAATGTGTTTTTAATTGCAATATATCAATACAACATTATCATAGAATTGATGCTGAAGTCTACTTTTCTGGTTTAGTAAAAAGAGAAATTCCTCATTTTGAGCTATCTCTCTTTTCACCATTCACCACAATACCTTACTAACCTAAGCATTTTGTGCCTCCATGCAAATGAAAGTGACCGCACAAAGTATTTGTCCAAAATGACCTAAATAGTGTTGAGAGGGCCTTTAAACCTCATGATTGGAAAACACGCCTATATTAGTTTGACCCCCTTGAACCCCACTTTTATATAGTAAAACTGGGGTTTACAGGGGTATACTTTATGTTTTTTTTATTTCTGCTCTAAAATATAGATTGTGGGTACTCGTTAGAAATGCCTCAATGAGGTGGTTCTAATAAGTATCCTCAATCTATATTTTCGTTTTTTCGACGATCAAGTTTACAATGTATTTGTATAGTCATGTTTTCGTAATGTGTTCAAAGTGTTCAAATGAGCACTAGATTTTTATTGTATTCTTGCACTTATTCACTCATTGATTTCATAGTGTTTGTTAATGCGTATGTTGTGTCCCACTCCTTCAAGGAATTCTGGAAGAGTTTTATTGCCGCTATTGTACTGCTCACAAAGAGTTCTTAGACGATGCTGCAAGCGTTCAAGTCCTTTTTTAACACCCCTTTTGGGAGGATTTCCAACAGCATCCTGTTGGATCACTGTCCTGACGGTAGCATTTTCTTTTTGGAACCACTGGATTAGTTTCCAAACTGATGGATGGTAGTGTCCAACAAGATTAAGAAATTTATTATTCCATCCTTCACACACATTATTTGTCCTTGGACTGTCGTTCAGTGTAGCCTCATGGACACTCCAGACTACAGGTGGGTAGAGCGGTTGAACATGTCGCACACGAATAATATTGTTGTCACCTGGAAGTAACCTGAATGTACCACTAACATATGTTTTGTCGAAGTATGCCACAAGGTCTGTAGCTTCAGCCGGAGCAATTGTCTTAAAATACTCTATTCCTTGTTGAACATCAGCATGTGGCAGAAAAGCTAATCCATCAAGCATGCCACAAAACTGTCTGAAATCTTCATTGGACTTATAATGTTGAGCTAGTCCAAGGCTTTGAATCTTTCTCCAGGTACTTTGTGTTAAATGGTAGAAGCACCCCTTGCTGTTAACATCGCGACCAAACACACCTGCTACAGCACGCAGTACAGCTTCCTCAAAGTCTGTGATAATTGTCTGAACGTTCATGACTAATCCAATGGCTTCACATTTATCAACTATTGCCTGTAACAACTCATCATAGGCAGCGCGAGTTTTGTGTTGTAAGAGCGCATAAACACGTCACAGACGTTTCTCCGAAAGGAACTCGAAGAACATAAAGTTGGGAGAATAGTTTAGGTGCCATGGCAAAGTTTCCGTCCATGAAAACAGTATCAGCTGCAGATAGTCGGCGTAGGTCAGCCTCTGTAGCAAAGGCTATAACTCGGGAATTGCTGTCAGGACCATTGTCATACAGAAGGAAGGGTTCTTGGTTGACACCGGCAGTTGTTGTCCATTCGTCTGGAATGACAAATTCTGACAGATTCTGTGGAACAGGAGGTGTACGACGCTGGTAACGTAAACTACGTTTCACGTTTTCCTCAGTTGGTAAGAATGATAGAACCTCAGGCGGCATCTGGGAAACTGTTTGGGCAAAGATCTGGGATGGTTTGTCTAAGGAAGAAGCAGCTTGGTCACGCATGTTTTTTCTATGTTTAACATATACCACATCTGTCTCATCCGCTTGATGGTTGTGTGGCTGCCCAGGAACTGGATTTGTGTGGTCTTGTGCAGTACTCAAAGTAGCACGGCACCCTAAGCTAGTTTTCTTGGAACACTTCCACCACACTTTTGTCTTTCTAGTATAGGCCTTGGTATACATAAAACCCTCAAAACATAACTTAAGTCCACCTTTAGAAGTTGTAATTAACTCCATTTTTTCTTATATAGATAAGCACATATGAAAAAATTGCACACAATATACTGATAGAAAATTAACTTTTTCAGCTTATATACATGTATTAACAATTTACATATGTTAATTTCTACCAATGGGATTATACTATATCCAAAATTTACAAATTGTGATTTTTGTGATAAACATGCAAATTATCAATCAAAAATAAAAATCAGAAATAAAATCATTTTAACAAAATATGAATGTTTGCACTTACTTGATCAAAGGGTACTTTAAAGACCATTTAAGATTATGTCTGCATATAATTGTTTTGTTTAGCAATGATAATTTCAAACAAACTCATTAAAGTCAATAATAAATTAACAAAACAATCAACAAACAGTAAACAATTTAATTACCATTGACCTTTACCATCAATCAGGATTAACATGATTATGATTGGTACCAAAGTTTGGTACTGAATTATCAAAGTGCAATTAAAAACCTTACCATCAGTCAGGATTAACACTGAATTTTGGTACTGAATGATCAAAATGCAATTAAAGATTAATTAGGATGACATTACATAGCCTTTTATCTATCCTTTGTACATGAAACTGAGACTTATTTTTTTTCCTGATACTTTTTTTCCGGATTCTTTTTTTCCGATACTTTTTTTCCGGATACTTTTTTTCCTGATACTTTCTTTCCTACATTCGCCATGCCCATACATGGTAAAAGACTTACTTCTTCTCTAGGACTAAGAAAGCGTTGAGGCTGAATCTTGGTATACAGCATCGGGAGACTCAGTCTACTAAGTTTGTTCATATGATGATACTAGGATGACCTTTGACCTTTTACGGTATGGTCAAATTTGTGTCCTAGTTGCTGTGGCAATACTGGAAGAAGTTGCATGGCATTTGCAGATATGCAATAGCTGTTTTTATCAGGTGAGCAAATCGTGGCCTATGGGCCTCATGTTTATTTTTTATTCCTGAGCCATACAGGGAAGAGATAAATCATAGCAAAACAAGATTACTGAAACTAACTATCAAGTGCAAAACCAAGAAAATATTGTTTTAAAACTCTTCATTGCAAATAATTTATTTGCATTTCTTAAAAGTATTATAAAATCTGTTTCCAACTGTATCTGAAAAAGTTTTCCATCTCAATTTTTTTTTTTTTTTTTATTGGACCAGAATTTTAAGGGACCGATAGGGATGAGAATCTAATAATTAATTTTCACTGGCCAAATCTTGGTATGTCTTCAAGCAGTCTCTTAACAAAAGGTGGTCTTTTAGTAGTGGTGATCTATTGCTCATAATGCTGGGAAGCTTATAAAATGTATAGCAAGTCAAAAATCCAGACCTGTTTAATATTTACCACACATCATTTGAGCTTTCAAAGTGATAGTGTAATTTCATCATGAAGTTAAAGAACACCAGAAACTTTTTATAACACTATTGCTGGGATCCAAAGCAAAAAGCCTTGATAGCTAACAACCATGTTGTATCCAACCAAACATGTAGAGAGTATATAAAAAAATGACAATAAATGGTCATATTTTTTTCTATATAATCTTATAATACATTTTTGTTTGGATACAATACGGTTGTTAGCTATTTCGGGGTCCAACTTGAATGTTCTTTAAAATCGTTTTTTTCCAAAATCGTCTTATCGTGAAATGTCTTATATTTAAAGAGGTACTAAATGTACTAAATCGCGGGTTGATCGCAAGACTGTAGCATGTCAGATGGTTGTTTTTCCCAATACTTAATCTCCTCACCATGAAGGCATTATGAAGATTACAACATTTCTTTCTGTAAACAATGGCACCGAAATTTGCATTGTTTACAAAGGTGTCAAAGTTGCCCCTAAACAAAGGTTTCAAAAATATGTTTTGAGTTACTACAGTCTTGTGCTCAACCCTCGAAATGTAGATGGTTTACTGTTGAATACTTACACTGTCCCTATGCACCCCTGATCTCCGCAAATGGTACATGATGAAGGGTTTATTGTTTTCCATCCATTCATTCATGTATCCATCCATACATTCTTCTTGGATTCTTAATTCTAATAGATAAGCTGTGCTTGCTGATATGTCTGGTTCAGTTGTGTGATTGGAGTACTCTAAAGAATAAGAAATACCAGTGATAATATACACTACTGTCAAAGATTGACCAATGATCTTTTTTTGACAATGAAGGTTTTTCAGGGAAGTTGGAAAAATTTATTACACCATACGAGGGATGTTCGAAATGAATTGCTTATTGTCCTCTAGCTCGATATCCACGTGGGGCACGATAAAAACCAATACATGCCTGTATAGGGCTATTCAATATCTACACAATGGTGTATAAACGTACCTGTTAGATTAAGCGTAAGACATAAAATTTGCCATTTGAATACATGCAGTCATTGACTACTGCAGTAAAAATGGTTGGTAGAAGCGTCGACAAAAAAGATGAAATACGGGCTTACATCAAAGCTCGCTCAAAACTTGGTTGTTCTTTGAAGAAGCTGATGACTGAAATTTCTACTGCTTTTGGACCTTTTTGTGTGTCTTATGACACAGTTCGGCGCTGGAAAAAGAAATTTGAGTCTGGTGTAGAGTCCATCAAAAATGCACCGAAATCAGGTAGGCCAAAATCTGCATCTCGTAAAGAAATAGTTTCCAAAATAAAGGAAATCATTGAAGGAGATGCCAGATTTACAGTTCCTGATATTGCACGAAAGGTAGGCATATCACTATCAAGGGTTCACCTTATTTTGAAGAAGCATTTGAAAGTCAGAAAGATTTCTGCTAGATGGGTGCCACATCTGTTGACTGACGGGCAAAAGAGGCAACGGGTTAAAGTGGCCAAAAAGCTGCTTCAAATGTTTCCAAAATATGACAAAAAGCAGTTTGCCAATGTTGTCACAGGTGATGAAACCTGGGTCCATTATTTTGAGCCCGTCAGAAAGGTTAGCAATAAGATCTGGGCCACTAAACACAGCAAACGCCCAATAATTGCCAAACGTTCTTTGAGTACAAAGAAGGTTTTGTATGCAATCTTCTTCTCTGGTGAAGGAGTCGCAATAAAAGTGCCAGTGAAAAGGGCAAAAGCATCACCGGAAAGTACTACAAAGACGTAGTACTGAAGAAACTTAAAAAGTATTATCAGAAACGACGCCCTGCCACTGGTTTTAAACATGTCCGTCTTCTACATGACAATGCCCCAGCTCATACCTCCGCAATAGTTACGGCGTTTTTGAAGAAAAAAAAAGTAACTGTTTTGCCTCACCCCCCGTATTCCCCAGACCTTGCCCAATGTGATTTCTTTTTGTTTCCGAAATTGAAAGCATTCCTTGCTGGGCGGAAATACCAGTCCCGACAGGCACTTGGATCTGCCATTCATCAGTACCTTATTACTGTGCCCAAATCAGCGTACCGTGACGCCTTCAAGAAGTGGATACATCGGCTGAAACTTTGCATTTCTAGCCACGGGGAGTACTTCGAGGGCATGAAATGTGTACTTTTGGGCTAACTTGAAATTTGAAGTCTCCAGATAGAAATAAGCAATTCATTTCGAACATCCCTCGTATTTATCCACAATATACAAACACATCTAAGGGATATGAATACTGATATAGAAATATTTTGCATTCCTCTCAGTGTGTGCTACTCTTAACCCTGGTCCTGCAGAACCAGGATATGCCCTGCCTTTGCAAACAGTGTAGATCCAGATCAGTTGGCTTTTAAAGCCAACTGATCTGGATCAAAAGCCAACTGATCTGGATCTTCACTGTTTGTCATTAAGTATGTAAATTTGAATCAGCAATCTGGATCAAGTAAACTGATTGGCTGAAAATTAGAAATGGGTGTGACATCTCAATTTATTTAGCATGTCAAGGGTTAAAGGAAAGAACTTGCTGCCAGTCTGATCACAAGCTTTGCAGCCCACTAACAGAATATTAGATCTGTAGGATAAATCAATGTCTAGCAAAGGCCCTTATCAAATTGTTCAGCTTCATTTGCTGATCTCAGAGGATAGCTCTAGATAAAGAGCTTTTTTTCAACCATAATCTACTGATACTTTACTTATTTGTCCACAGAAACTTAGGTTGGATACTTAGAAGCACCTCAGTGAGGTGCTTCTAATGAGTGCCCATAGCATAGGTTTTGATGGGAAAATAAGAAGAAAATTACCTGGTACCTCCTCGTATTCGGAGGCATGCTGATCACATACAACCCAAAGTCCCTTTTGCTCATGATGTTGCTCAGGTTATATATGCCTTAACCCTTGTCCTGCTGAATAAATTAAGATGACACGCCCACTTCTAATTTACAGCCAATCAGATTACTTGATCCGGATTGTTTCTATAAATTCACATAGTTAATGGCAAACAGTGCAGATCCTGATCAGTTGGCTTCTTCAGAAGCAAACTGATCTGGATCTACACTGTTTGCAAAAGCAAGGTATATCCGGGTTCAGCAGGACAAGGGTTAATAAATAATTGTGTGTGTCATTAAACTGCCACCCTAAAATCATATCAGTGATGCACTATGTGAAAACCGGGTCCTTATTACGTAAGTGAAAATGAAGACTAAGAACAGCCTGCACAGTCTGAACAATGCCTCTGTTCATCAATAAGTATTTTTATACCCTCCACCCTCTGTTTTCCTGTTTTCATATATTTTATCCAGGATGGCTGGAGGGAGTGGGGAATGAGGTGATACATGTATCTAGTAAAACATACTGATATTTCTTGTTTTCCCAGAAAAAGGGGACTTTTATTTCACGCAAATTATGTAAAGGAGGATATATGTTTGTTTGATCTGGGCTTAACGTCGCTTTCAACAATCTTTCAATCATATCGTGACGGTGTCTGGATGAGACAGGGAGCTCAATGCTCACTTTTAGAGTGCTGCCTCACTGAAATATCATGCCCCAGACACTTTGACATGATATTCCACCCAGTCACATTATACTGACACTGAGCTGACCAGATCCGATTCCTAGCTCTACTTTCTTAATGCTGAGCGCCAAGCGAAAGAGCAGCTAGTACCATTTTTAAAGTCTTTGGTATGACCCGGCCGGGGATCGAACCCGCAACCTCCCGGTCACAAAGCGGACGCTCTACCACTGAGCCACTGTGCCGGTAAAAAAAAAGAGGATATAATATATTTATATGAAATGATAGGCCATAAAGTGGTTTGGCATTTCATGTAAGTGATCTATGGATTTGCATGAAATGTCAAGTCCTGTTTTTGTGGGAAAACTTTAGAAAACGAAAATGTTTTTCATATGGTAATTTCCCCATCAGTCCACAGATGGTTAGCATGCTGTGTAAAAATGAGCCACAATGTCAGAAAACGTACCTTCGAACATGTGCGCCTAGCGAAGATTCAGATCAGCCTGCACATTCGTGCAGTCTGATCAGAATCTACACTGGGCACATTTTGGATAGCCTGTGATGCAAAGTTTCTTCATGTGCACAACATAGACTCTGATCAGATTGTGCAGATCCAAGTGACAGAGTATGTAGAGCATCAGCATCTACCTTTGGGAGGTTTTGGGTTTGATCCCCTGTTCGGTCATACCTGAGACTTTCTGAAATTGATACCAGCCGTTCTTTCGCTTTAGCATTAGGATGAAGAGCTGAAACTAGAGAACTAGTCACATCTGTGTCGGTATAATGTGACCAATGGAAGTATCATGTCAATGTGTCTGTGGCATGATAATACAGTGCGAGGTCATTTTAAAGGGGCATTTAACCTCTGTGAAATTTTATTCTTAATTAAAGAACAGCAAGAACTGTTCTGGAACATTTATATAGTTCCTAAACTGTTCATTTGCTGTGTTCCAGAACAAATGTTCTTGAAGTATTCCAGAACATGTACAAGAACTAACAAAAGAAAATTTTGTGAACTTTAAAATGTCTGGAAATGTTCAGAAGTGCAAGAACAAATATAGAACAGTTCCAGAACTTTCATTTAGAACTGACATTCTTTAACTGTTCTTGGATTCTTTCTGGTACAAATGAAGAACATTTTAAGAAAGCTTTAATCAGAACAAATTTTCTTGAACTGTTCTTAAATCCTTTCAAGAACAAAGGAAGAACATGTTTAGAACACTTTATTGGAACAAATGTTCTTAAATAGTACTTGAATCCTTTCAAGAACAAATGAAGAACATGTTAAGAACACTTTTTCTTAAGCTGAACTTGAATCCTTTCAAGAGCAAAGGAAGAACATGTTAAGAACACTTTAATCAATCAGAGCAAAATGCTCTTAAACTGTTCTTAAATCCTGTTTAGAACAAATTATGAAAATTTTAAGAATGCACGCAAGAGGTCACACAAATATAAAGCAGTATGAGATGACATGCAGAACACATGAACCGTAACTGGTTTGCCCACTTCTGGAGTTATTGCCCTTTGAACATTGAACATAGCCATTTCTACTACATGTATGTACTCATGTCCGCTCTGTAAATTGAAAACCGTTTGAGATATTATGAAACTTCTCACAAATGTGGAGCACCACAATGTGCAGAACACAAAAAAACACAACTCTGGTTAACCAACTTTTAGAGTTGCAGCCCTTTGAACATAGTAGATGTTGAAACTAGCCATTACTACCATGTACTTGTGTCCGCTCTGTAAATTGAAAACGGTTCTAGATATTTTGATGAAACTCCACACAAATGCAAAGCATCATGAGACGAGGTGCAGAACACAAGACCCATAACTCTGGTTAACCTGCTGTTCGAGCTATGGCCCTTTGAATTTTGAAAATAATGATATCTGTAATATATTTGTATCCACTCTGTAACATGAAAACTGTTTGTGATATTTTCTTCAAAATTTATGCAAATATATATCATCATGATACGATTTGCAAAACACAAGAACCGTAACTCTGAATTACCTTCATTTGGATTTACAGTCCTTTGAACATTGTCAGTAGTGATCCAAGTCATATGTGTGTGCCCTTTCTATAACTTAACGGTTTCAGTGATTTTCTTAAGCCTTGCAAAAATGTAAAGGGACATACATAAGATAACATGTTGAACACATTTTATATTTGACAGTTACGGCACTTGCTTGATGAGGCATGGTGAAAGTTCTTGAAGCGTTTTTATTAAGAACTGCAAAAAGTTGGTCCTAGAACAAATGGAACAGATCTAGAACTGTGCAAGAAAGTTCAGGAACAGTTTATGACCTGTTCAAGAATAGAAGTTCTTGAGTTTCAGAACTGGTCAAGAAGAGGCATTCTTTAGTTCAAGAACAGCTTATGAACGGTTCTTCTTGAGTTCTTGACCTGTTCTAGAACTTTTTTCAAGAACAATTTAGGAACAAATTGTTCCAAAAATTTGTCAAACATTTCTTAAATTGAGCTTGAAATGTTCATAAATACTTTACACTTCAAGTACAGTTCAAGAACTTAATTCTTGAAAAATACACAAATTTTTCTTGAACTGTTCTTAAAATTTTCGCAGGGGTCAGTTGCCACTGTCACATCCAGACACTGGTCCTGACATGATTAAAGAGATGACTGAAGTTAAATGCCAAGCAAAGAAAAATTTTTGAAATAGTTTTCTTATTGTTTCCTGGAAATACAGTTTGACGGTCATCTTCAAATGTCAAAGCCTGTTTTCTATAAAAAAAATAAAAGAAAATATCCTCAATTTCATCTGCTCACTGTCTAGAGATTGCAAAAGGATAACCTTTACCATTCTCGGGGCAAAATCTTCAGATAAAATCATTGGTAATATTTTTCTTATTTTCCCCAAGAACTAGGATTTGCATTTCAATGCACTTTTTCCGCTTAATTTCAAACCCTATTTTTATGCCCTGCCACCAAAAAAGTGGCGGGGTATTATGTTATACCCTCTGAAATTTTGAGTGTCCATCCGTCAGCGCCCCCACCATTCGTCCGCCCGCAACACCTCCTACAGTTTTAGGCCAATCCTTTTCAAACTTTACAGGCACTTTTAGGATGGTCTGAAGATATGCATATTGTTTTTTTCAGAAATTATTTTTTATCACATTTTTTTCATTTTTAACAGACTTCTTTCGAGCCCTAATACTACAGAAATGTATAGGGAGTATGTACCTTCTGCCCGCAACTCCTCCTACAGTTTTAGGCCAATCCTTTTCAAACTTAAAAGGCACTTTTAGGATGGTCTGAAGATATGCATATTGTTTTTTCAGAATCTTGAAATTATTTTTTATCACATTTTGTTCATTTTTAACTTAGACTTTTTTTGAGCCCTGATACTACAGAAATGTATAGGGAGTACGTACCTTCTGCCCGCAACTCCTCCTACAGTTTTAGGCCAATCCATTTCAAACTTTACAGGCGCTTTTAGGATGGTCTGAAGATATGCATATTGTTTTTTCAGAATCCTGAAATTATTTTTTATCACATTTTTTTTATTTTTAACTTAGACTTTTTTCAAGCCCTAATACTACAGAAATGTATAGGGAGTATGTATCTTGTACGCGCAACTCTACCTACAGTTTTAGGCTAATCCTTTTGAAACTTTACAGGCACTTTTAGGATGGTCTGAAGACATGCATATTGTTTTTTCAGAATCCTGAAATTATTTTTTATCACATTTTTTTTATTTTTAACTTTGACTTTTTTCGAGCCCTAATGCTACAGAAATGTATAGGGAGTATGTATCTTGTACGCGCAACTCTTCCTACAGTTTTAGGCTAATCCTTTTGAAACTTTACAGGCGCTTTTAGGATGGTCTGAAGACATGCATATTGTTTTTTCAGAATCCTGAAATGATTTTTATTACATTTTTTGCATTTTTAACTTAGACTTTTTTCGAGCCCTAATACTACAGAAATGTATAGACAGAATGTACCTTGTACGCGCAACTCCTCCTACATTTTCAGACCGATCCTTTTGAAACTTTACACACGCTTTTAGGATGGTCTGAAGATATGCTTATTGTTTTTTTCAGAATCCTGAAATTATTTTTTATCACTGTTTATTGCATTTTTAACTTAGACTTTTTGGTGTTTTTTTTTTTTTTTTTTTTTTGAGTTATGAAATAACTGTTTATTGCCTCTTATCATGTTTAACTTAGATTGTTTTCAGCCCTTTAACTACAGAAGTGCATAGGGAATATGTCCCTGTGTGGCGGGGCATGGTGCATGGCTTGCAGTTTATTTTTTTTTTATTTTTTTTTTTTTTTCAGAAAACAAAATAGATACTTTTAATAAGTCTTGACATTTAATGTCAGGTGAATCTTCTGCTAGATGCTTCCCATGAAATGTCTGATTTTTCAGAGGATTCACATGAAATGTTGAGCTTTCTTTTCTCAGAAAAACATACATATTTCAGAATGTTATCTGCTTCAGTTGTGATTGGCCCATTAAGGGTAACTAAAATGTCTGCTGCAATTTAAAGCCAGCAAATATAAAAGATGACCCCTAAATGGATTTTAAGTTTAAAATACCCTTTTGTGTTTGGTTGACCCTTAACCCATTTATGCCTGGCATCCCATAAATGGGACATTGGCAAACAGTCTGGACCCAGATCAGATGCCGAAGAACGCGGCGTCTGATCAGGGTCTAGACTGTGCATTAAATACAGGATTTTCTATAAAACATGATAATAAAACAAACCAGACACCCCTTCTGTTAGAAATGGACCTGTCCAAAAACCTCAGTTAGAAGATTTCATTTGACATAAATGGGTTAATTGAGTTAGAAGAGTGTAGCGCATAGCTCCAGCTAAGGGAAATATTAGGTGAATACTTTTTGTTATCTTTTCATCAAAACATACCTTGTGGATACCTTGAATTTTGTGCAGACAATTCACACTAAATGTCAAGCCTTGTTTTCTCTGAAAAATACTGAAGAATAATAATAATAAAAAATCAGAATGTCATCTGCTGCAATTTTGTTTAACCCTGCTAGGGTTCACTAGGATAAGTCTGGTAACAAGTTGGGGTGTACATATATTTGGGGTAATTACAGCACCCTTTGTGTTTGAATAGCCCCCGCTACGGTGTTCCGCTTCTGAAGTGTGTGGGAATTCACACTAAAATGACCTGCGAAACAATAGCGAGTGGCAAGTTTCAGCACAGTCCAGTCTTTAAAACATTTTGCATTGATGTGTGGTATACTGTGTGAAGAAATTGGATTTGCCGTGGAGTCAATCGATGTCCAGTTTGTAGTCACGACACGCCGTTATTTAAGTAACTTGTAAAACACCACAATATGACAATAAACTGTGAATTACAGTTTGAGCAACATGATAGTTAATATTGTGTTAATGCTTAGTATGCTGGGTAATAATTTCAGCAGATGACATTTTAGAATATTTTTCGTATTTTTCCTAGAAAATAGGATTTGACATTTCATGCAGATTGTCTCCATAGGAGACAATCTGCATAAATTTCAAAGCCTATTTTCTGGAAAAATAAGGAAAATATCATCAATTTATTGTCTGCTGAATTAGCATAGAGAGTGATAAAGGTTAAATGAAAAACATAACAATAAAATAGCTGTGGTGCTGTTTGATGGTATGGACTGTTTAACACCATTATTATTAAAATATACGATTGGATTGTTTGCTACACAAAATATAGAATCATAGCTTTAAATAAAAGGAGTATTCAGATAGATACTTTTTATTTCTTATTTCTCCATGAAAACAATGTTGTTTTTAGGTACTCATTAGATGTGCCTCACTGAGTACCCACAATATATGTTTTGAGGAGAAATACGAAAAATATCAACACATTTTGATGCAAAAAAAAAAAAAAGCATCTTTTCTAGACCTATGATAGAATATAAACATAATATGTTTGTTTTCGGTTATGGAGTTTATCAAAGCTATGGATTTAATATAATATGAGAGAGGAATTAAGGGATCCTATGCTGCAGAAGTTGTGCTAGTTTCATAGTTCTTAATGATAATTTCAGTGTTTAGGATTTATCATGCACCTTAGTAAGTATTCTTACATTTTACATAATTGTCATGTTACCTTAGAATAAAAATGTTTCCAACAAACAAACAAAATAAATGAATAAATAAAAATAAATAAATAAATAAAGTAAAATAAATAATAACAATATAGTCATAGCTCCAGGCCTCATAGGGCGCCTGTTTCAAGTAAAAAGTAATGGTATTTTTCTGAATTCTCCATGAAAGCATATGTTGTGGGTACTCATTAGAAGTGCCTCAGCGAGGTGCTTCTAATGAGTACCCACAATATATGTTTTCATAGAGAAATAAGAAAAATACCTGGCTACCCCCTCTTATCTTGACTCATGACCTGTACCATCATTTTCCTAATATTCAAACAGGCATGCTTCAGCAAATAGTGAGTACCCAGTTAAAAGAACAGGCTGATCAGGGTACGTACTGAATGCCATTCAATCGGCCTTTTTTTTTTTCCTGACAATTCACCTGAGGAATTTGGAATGGACTTGTCCAAAGTTTTATATAAGGAATGGTTTTGAAGAACTTTTCTTACCAGTAAAATATTTATTAGGTACCTGCTGATGAAATTGACTTGTTGCTTTGACGTTTCCATTGTAATATTTATGAGTATACATTTATTGCGTATGAATTTAGTATTACCTGTGAAGGTGAAAGAATAGCTCTCTCATGGGAAAGAGGGATACATGATGCCTTAATTGTACAGTGGTCTGATTCATATTGATATTAAAAGTAAAGGTCAAAGCAACAGGTCAGTTTCATCAGTCTGTAGTCATTAGAGAGATGCTTCCGATGAGTACTAACAACATAAGTTTTTATGGAGAACATCAGAAAATTATCCCAGAATTATTATCCATTAGTTTTCCTAAAAAGGTTCTCTGCAGTAAGGTAGCCTATTACTGTCTCCATGTATAGTAATTGTCCGATTATCTTGTATACTAAACTTTTTTGTGCAAATGGCATGTTCAGTAGTGCAAACCCTAATCAGACTGACCTTGAGGGAGTGGTCTGATCATGGTCTTTTCTTATACTATTTGCCATTACTCCAAGTATTTTATGAAATACATGTGGAAAAAATAACGAAAACATACACAAAATTTAGGCCAAAAAGGATATGGAATAAAGTGTTAAAATTTTTAGGAATTTGGCAATCAGGGCCCGGTTGTTCAAAGCATCGTTAGCTTAACGAGCTCGTTAAGGGTCATTTCGTTAACTGTTTTAGCGGATTCAATATACAATATTCAGATATTTTTTGCTGAAAAAATGTGAGTAGCTTTTGCACTGCAAAAGCTACTCACATTTTTTCAGCAAAAAATTTCAGCATATTTGCGTATCACTGGATGTAAATTTTAACGAATCGTTAACTAACGATGTCGTTAGCTTTGAACAACTGGGCCCAGGGTTATTACAGTACCTTACAATATATACCACAATTACCATAAGTATTGGGACAGACAGGTCAGAGCAGACAGTGCTGAACAGAGCATCTGATCATGCTTCACACTATTTGCAATTAGACATCTCAACTGGTAGTAAATGGTACTTGTTCAAATTCAGGAACAAGTATGGTAAGGGGTTAAGGTGTCATGATTTAGGGTGAATATGGTAATCTCAGGCTGTGGCCATGCTGCCTTGATCAGAGTCTGTATTTTCTGCATACCATAGGCTTATCCTGGCCTGGCTGAATATAAACTGTAAATGTCCTTAAATTTTGAATATTTTAGTCCACACAATTTTGGCCTAAATTTTGCTTCTTAACGCTTAGCACTCTGGGTAAAATTTTCAGCAGACGACATTTTGAAATACAAATGTATTTTTCTTATTTTTCCCAGAAAACAGGATTTGCATGAAAGAGAGACAATTTTGCATGAAATGTCAAACTCTGTTTTCGGGGAAAAATAGGAAAAATGTCATCAATTGGTCATCTGCTGAAAATGCCCAGAGAGTGGTAAAGGTTAAAATACTTAGTGGTATGGGTAACAGTGTACAGTATAACCTGTGTAAGAGAGCCACCTTTGAGACTAACTTTAAATAGTGGTTGATGTGGAAAAAGTTGTCTGTCTTATAAAGGTACATATCATGTAATTTTGCTAGCAAAATTACATGACATGTACCCTTTATAAGACAACCACCTTTCTACATTAACTACTAAGGTCAATTTCAAAGGTGGCTGTCTTACACAGGTTTTACTGTAGACTGATGTCTGCTCCTTCAGGAGTAGTCTAATCTGGTGCTTCTTTGTCTTCATATGCCATTTTGTTAGAAATTTTAGAGTCAGAAATTTTAGAACATTTACTGTATATTGCATAATTATTGTATTTGCCCTAAGTATTTGGACACCTTTATCTTAAAACTAACAGTTCCAGTTGGCTACCTCATGTCTAAAATAAGATGGAACATTTTATTGGCAATCAGTATAGACTGTTCAAGCGGCTCCTGCTAGATACACACTGGTAAATCAAAAAGCCCTGGTGGTGGCTGCAATGCTCCTGAGTCCGCTTTTTAACGTACAGGAGTAAAAAACAAGTATATCTTTTGTTTACCTTTTCCGCCATTTTTCTCCCACTCCAGTGCGTTAAAAAGCCGACTCCGGAGCATTGCAGCCACCACCAGTGCTTTTTGATTTACCAGTGTGAGATGGATTTACACTATTTGCTCAGGCCTCTCTTTGGAATATTTAGGGCTTAACTTCCTTGGTTTAATGAAATTTATGTTTCAAACAGCTTTCCAGTGTGGGGTAGGTATTATGCTGTGAAATACAATAGTACATTGTATAAATAGCACCTTTTCATTGTTCTTTACCATTTTAATAAATGCTTATTTTAATTGGTCTAAACAATTATAATTTAAAAAAAAACACAACAAAAAAAACATTGTATTACCATTTTAACAGACATCACATTGTCCATCCATCTGTTGGAACCTTACATTTTGTTGGTTTCTTTGCGTGGCCATTATAAAGGAGTAATATTTTTTTCATTGGGTTTAAAAGCAAATGTTTTACTGGGCTTAACAGTTTTAACCCTTGTCCTGCTGAACCCGTATATACCCAGCCTTTGCAAACAGTGTAGATCCAGATTAGTTGCAACTGATCTGGATCTGCACTGTTTGCCATTCAGGATATTAATTTGTATCAACAACCTGGATCAAGTAATCTGATTGGCTGAAAATTAGAAATGGGTGTGCATCATAATTTATTCAGCAGGACAAGGGTTAAGTACATACAGAGCGACTTTCTACAACAGCCACTGTAAGAATAAAATTGGCTATAGTAGGAAGGTGTCTGTTTTATGGAGATATAAAAAATAAAGTTTGACAGTTCATACAAATTATCTCCCCAAGAGTTAATTTGCATGAAATGTCTTACCTTTTTTTTTCTGGGAAAAATAAAAACAACATTATTAATTTGTCTCTGTTGAATTTGCCAAGAGACTGCTAAATGTTAATTTGTTTAGCTTTAGATGGTAGTGTTATTCCAATAAATATTTTTCTTCTATAATATGGTGTTCTTTTGAAGCAGGTACCTCAATGAAACACTTCTAATGAGTACCCATAACATATGTTATATTGGAGAAATAAGAATGATGTCAATACATTTCTAGTTGGTAAAAAAAAAAAAAAAAAGAAAAACAAACAACCCAACCCTAACTAGAACTACAAATAATTTTCTTTATTATTTGTTGAAATACTGCGATATTGCTTAGTCTTGCAGTAACTGTCTCAAAACTCCAGATCAGGTTCTTTTTTTTTCAACCAAAAATTGTTTATATTTTTCCTCTTTCTCCACAAAAAAATACATTGTGGTGCTCATTAGAAGCACCTCAGTGAGGCGCTTCTAATGAGTACCCACAATGTATGTTTTTGTGATAAAATAAGAAAAACATTTTCCTGATACCCCACATATCTGGTGCTATATGTGTCTGTAAATTAGATCGGTTTAATGGATTTTGCATCATTAGACGAATAAAAGAAGTAATAATCATTGCAGAATCTAAAACAGACGAATCAAATGTTTTCTTTGGAAATATATCAAAAGACAATTTGTTTAGACACGTTGCTAAAGAAAACCAAGTCTGTGGAAAAGACATATCCAAAAACTATTTGTTATAAATTGTGTATCACATCTAAATGTCATTTGCTGCAGGCTTTTGCTGTAATGGTAATTTACAATGTTTTCCAAATATTTTTCTGCAATTAAGTCCACAGTTCTAGCTGCCATCATAATTTTTTGTAGGCCAATGATGAAATTAGCAAAAAAACAAACAAATGAGTGTAACAGTACATTTTAAGCTGCTTTTTGAGGTATTTATCAGTTAAAATTTCTGAAAAAGCAATTTGAATTGATATTACAGTAAATACCCAAATGTGAGAATTTCTTGCCCCCATTAATGAAACAACATTTCATTTACCCAAAAGAAAATTCCTAATATCCAATTAAACAAAAAATGGGTGGGTAAAAATAGCCAAAAAAAACCCCACTTGCTTAAAGCCGAGGGCACTGATGCTACCCCTTAAACTTTGAACAAGTCACTCCCTGTTGTGGTGTATTTTACTACCAGGTGATCAAAAAGTCCTGGGCCCAGTTGTTCAAAGCGTCGTTAACTTAACGAGCTCGTTAAGGGTCATTTCGTTAACTGTTTTAGTGGATTCAATATACAATATTCTGAAATTTTTTGCTGAAAAAATGTGAGTAGCTTTTGCACTGCAAAAGCTACTCACATTTTTTCAGCAAAAAATTTCAGCATATTCGCGTATCACTTGATGTAAATTTTAACGAATCGTTAACTAACGACATCGTTAGCTTTGAACAACTGGGCCCTGTACAAATTTTGAAGTAGATAGGGTATGGAGTTACATAGTCAAAATATTTTAGGGGAATTACAATAAATGGATAAGGGAGATAACATTATATCTGCCAAGTCTCAATGTATTGCATGCATTTCATGCACTTGCTTGTATCTTACACATGCTGTAACTCATGCAGGTATAAAGAAAATCTTGAACATACCAAAATTGTAATAAATAGAAAAATGTAAATCTCAGCAAATGTACGCATATTATAAAGCTTTTATCCTTGGAGTAAAATCCCTTCCCAGCATTCCTCAGATAGTCTTATACTTTGATTGGTACTTTTGGGAGATCTTTTCTCATTTCATGAATTAATGTAAGAATAAGATAACGATAATAAAAAATAGCATCAGGTTGTGAATAGGACTGAATATTCTCTATAATACCATTGACATTACAGGATTTGTGCCATTTCACATTAAAATATTGCTAGACATAATCCCTGGTGGGATTGCTGTAATACTTACAGCTTAGCTCTAGATAAATTTTTTTCTAACCAAAATTAATCAATATTTTGCTTATTTCTCCATAAAAACTTATGTTGTGGGTACTCATTGGAATCGCCACACTGTGGCAATTCCAATGAGTACCCACAACATGTTTCTATGGAGATATAAAAAAAAAAAAAAATTTATATGGATACCTTCTTATCTAGAACTATGTTGTGTATTCAGTAGCTAAAGAAGTTGTTGCTGGTTTTTGAACCACTTCTTGGGAAGTCTACCCAACGGCATAGGTGTGCGGTGACTGCCCAGACCCCTCTGTATAGAGCTTTCTCTATTTACTGTTAAAATTGTGCATTCCCCAACTAGTGTATGTTTGAAAATAGCAAAGGTCCTTGGATCTGCCTGTGGATTGTGCAGGCTGATTGGAGCACTGCTTGCTTTTGAGGTAAGGCTGGTTTTCTATCGTTGATACCTGAATGTGGCACAGAGGTAGAAAAGAGGAATATCAGGAGAAATAGTTGATATTTCTTCAACAAAAATATAGTGTAGGTACTCATTAGAATTACCTAGGCAAGGAAATTCTGAAGATTAACCATAATTTATGTTTTCATGGAGAAATAAGAAAAATGTCCATGCTTTTGGTTGAAAAAATCATCTTGGCCAGAGCTGTGATTTCGGAACACATTACTTCAGTAGACATGGCTTATTACCCTCCAGAGTGGCTATTTGGATTGCAATTTTATCCACTGAATTAACTTCTATGACTGCTGTGAAAAGAAAATTGAATGGTTTACTTGGAAAGCGGATAAAGCTGAAAATATATTAACCCTTGTCCTGCTGAATAAATAAAGATGCCACACCCATTTCTAATCTTCAGCCAATCAGATTACTTGATTCAGATTGTTAATATAATTTCACATACTTAATGGCAAACAGTGCAGATCCAGATCAGTTGGCTTCTTCAGAAGCCAACTGATCTGGATCTACACTGTTTGCAAAGGTAGGACTTATCCGGGCTCAGCAGGACTAGGGTTAATCGAAACAAGGTTTACTCAGCTGCCGTTTGTTGTTACGTTGGTAAATGCAGCGGTGAAGCTGGACAGATGTGTTATTAGGGTATATTGGCTAAGAATGGCTTGTTAATGCTTTGCATGCTGGGTAATTTTGCATGCTTTTTTGTTGTATGCAGATTTTTTTTTCTAATTTTTTCAAAAAAATCTTGCAGGAATACCATCAGAGTGTCAAACAGTTTGGATCCAGATCAGGCCTGACATTTTGTCGGGCCTGATCTAGGTCTAAACTGTTTGCAAAGGTTATCAGCAGAAGACAAAAGTTGCCACTAGCAGGGAAAGAGTTAATGCTTTGCACGCTGGGTAAAAAATTCAGCAGACAGCATTTTAAAAATATTTTTATTGTTTTTCCCATTTGACCATGAACTATTTCATGTGGGTTATCTTCTAATCTCCTTAGGAGACAATTTATATGAAATATCACAGACAACAGGCTTTGACATTTCATGCAGATTGTCTCCTAAAGAACCACTAAATTTTACCACTTGATTAAAAAGAATATTATTAACCATTTAGATAGTGTTTAAAATGTGTTTGCTGTTTGCTCAAAATAAAAGATTATTTTACCCATATACATAGCTGATCTGTTCCCCTGATTATGATAAACTTGTTTCTTACTATAATATATCCATATGTCTGTCAGATGAAGAATTACACGTTTGACATGTCAAATTTAATAAGGTTTTCAAAATATCTCTTTTTATGCCTCCGCCATTAGAAGAATGATGGAAAGGGCATATAGTGTTACCCCTGTCTGTCCATCTGTCCATGTCTGGTGTTAGCAATTTGCATTTAAGTTTTTCAGGCGGGGACACATTTCTAGTATATGAAAGAAAAAGTTTGAAGATAATTTGTTTTTTTTTAAAGTTGAGATAGATGTTTTGTTGCAAGCATTTTGAGTATAATACCTGACAGTTGTTTGCATGTTATATGATGGTTTTATACCTTGCAGCCATGTTTAAGAGTTATGCCTAGTGTATTGGAGGTGGATGGAATTAATTTAAATATGTTTAATATTCCCTCCTGCCTGATCATCATGGGAGACAACTTTTATGATTTTCTGTGTGCATTCCTGCACACTAAGCCCCTTCTGAAAAGGGGTCTGTTCTAAAAGGAAACTATTTACTCCTACGTAGTATAGTATATCCCTTTTCAGAATGGAGGCAAAATAATTTTACAGAGTTACCTACCCTAAATGTGTACCCATTTCTCCTGATTATTCCCCTGAATATTTTTCTATTTTATAATATTTTCTAAAAATAGGACCACTCCAAGGTGGTTCATCTGTTGCAGTTCTTTCTTTGTGTGTCTGTGGTTTCATATGTGGCATTTATGTTTTCCTTATTTCGAGGGTTGAGCGCAAGAATGGTGTAAATCAGATGGTTGTTTTTCCCCAAACCTAATCTCCTCACCATGAAGGCGTTATGAAGATTACAACATTTCTTTCTGTAAGTAATGAAAATTTAGGTGCCATTGCTCGTATGAGCAATGGCACCTAAATTTGCATTGTTTACAAAGGGGTCCAAGTTGCCCCTAAACAAGGGTTTCAAACATATGTTTGAGTTACTATAGTCTTGCGCTCAACCCTCGATTTGTTCCTCATCTCTCCCTCATTTGGTGTCTCAGGAAGAGACTTTGCTTCATGATATTGTGGCATTTCCTGGGTATCTTCACTCATGTTTTTGAGGTACGTGTATATTGAAATGTCACCTTTGGAGATGTTTAGCCATATACAGTCAACTCTCTTTATACCGACACTTGATACAATGACAAATTCGTTACAATGACAATTTGAATCTCACAAACTCTTCGCTCAAGAAGTGACAATTGATGAGAAATTATGCATGAATATTGCATTAAACTTCAAACAACATAATTATGTTTTGTATATTTGTTAGAATTGCCTCACTGAGGCAATTCTAACAAATATCCAAAACACATGTTCTGTGAGGAAATATGAATAAAACAAGGTCTTTCTTACATATCGTTGTGCCCATTAAGGATTCATTACAATAGCAAATTCATTTTAATGGCAATATCTTTGGGAACAAATGCTGTCGTTGTAATGAGGGTTCACTGTAGTTAGAAAAACATAATCAACCTGACAAAAATATACCTTATGACATGAGTGCCCAGCAAAGACTCACTGTCTACTTGGATGTCCTGTTGTTGTCCACAGAACACCCACTGACTCTGCCTATGCTTATCTGGAGCTAAGCAAAGACTCACTGTCAACTTGGATGTCCTGTTGTTGTCCATAGAACACCCACTGACTGTGCCAATGCTTATCTGGAGCTAAGCAAAGACTCATTGTCTACTTGGATGTCCTGTTGTTGCCCACAGAACACCCACTGACTGTGCCTATGCTTATCTGGAGCTAAGCAAAGACTCACTGTCAACTTGGATGTCCTGTTGTTGTCCACAGAACACCCACTGACTGCCTATGCTTATCTGTAGCTAAGCAAAGACTCACTGTCTACTTGGATGTCCTGTTGTCCGCAGAACACCCACTGACTGTGCCTATGCTTATCTGGAGCTAAGCAAAGACTCACTGTCTACTTGGATGTCCTGTTGTCCACAGAACACCCACTGACTGTGCCTATGCTTATCTGGAGCTAATCAAAGACTCAGTCTACTTGGAAGACCTGTTGTCCACAGAACACCCACTGACTGTGCCTATGCTTATCTGGAGCTAAGCAAAGACTCACTGTCTACTTGGATGTCCTGTTGTCCACAGAACACCCACTGACTGTGCCTATGTTTATCTGGAGCTAAGCAAAGACTCGCTGTCTACTTGGATGTCCTGTTGTTGTCCACAGAACACCCACTGACTGTGCATATGCTTATCTGGAGCTAAGCAAAGACTCACTGTCTACTTGGATGTCCTGTTGTCCACGGAACACCCACTGACTGTGCCTATGCTTATCTGGAGCAAAGCAAAGACTCACTGTCTACTTGGATGTCCTGTTGTCCACAGAACACCCACTGACTGTGCCTATGCTTATCTGGAGCTAAGCAAAGACTCACTGTCTACTTGGATGTCCTGTTTTTGTCCACAGAACACCCACTGACTGTGCCTATGCTTATCTGGAGCTAAGCAAAGACTCACTGTCTACTTGGATGTCCTGTTGTCCACAGAACACCCACTGACTGTGCCTATGCTTATCTGGAGCTAAGCAAAGACTCACTGTCTACTTGGATGACCTGTTGTCCACAGAACACCCACTGACTGTGCCTATGCTTATCTGGAGCTAAGCAAAGACTCACTGTCTACTTGGATGTCCTGTTGTTGTCCACAGAACACCCACTGACTGTGCCTATGCTTATCTGGAGCTAAGCAAAGACTCACTGTCTACTTGGATGTCCTGTTGTCCGCAGAACACCCACTGACTGTGCCTATGCTTATCTGGAGCTAAGCAAAGACTCACTGTCTACTTGGATGTCCTGTTGTCCACAGAACACCCACTGACTGTGCCTATGCTTATCTGGAGCTAAGCAAAGACTCACTGTCTACTTGGATGTCCTGTTGTCCACAGAACACCCACTGACTGTGCCTATGCTTATCTGGAGCTAAGCAAAGACTCACTGTCTACTTGGATGTCCTGTTGTCCACAGAACACCCACTGACTGTGCCTATGTTTATCTGGAGCTAAGCAAAGACTCACTGTCTACTTGGATGTCCTGTTGTTGTCCACAGAACACCCACTGACTGTGCCTATGCTTATCTGGAGCTAAGCAAAGACTCACTGTCTACTTGGATGTCCTGTTGTCCACGGAACACCCACTGACTGTGCCTATGCTTATCTGGAGCAAAGCAAAGACTCACTGTCTACTTGGATGTCCTGTTGTTGTCCACAGAACACCCACTGACTGTGCCTATGCTTATCTGGAGCTAAGCAAAGACTCATTGTCTACTTGGATGTCCTGTTATCCACAGAACACCCACTGACTGTGCCTATGCTTATCTGGAGCTAAGCAAAGACTCACTGTCTACTTGGATGTCCTGTTATCCACAGAACACCCACTGACTGTGCCTATGCTTATCTGGAGCTAAGCAAAGACTCACTGTCTACTTGGATGTCCTGTTGTCCACAGAACACCCACTGACTGTGCCTATGTTTATCTGGAGCTAAGCAAAGACTCACTGTCTACTTGGATGCCCTGTTGTCCACAGAACACCCACTGACTGTGCCTATGTTTATCTGGAGCTAAGCAAAGACTCACTGTCTACTTGGATGTCCTGTTGTCCACAGAACACCCACTGACTGTGCCTATGTTTATCTGGAGCTAAGCAAAGACTCACTGTCTACTTGGATGTCCTATTGTCCACAGAACACCCACTGACTGTGCCTATGCTTATCTGGAGCTAAGCAAAGACTCAGTCTACTTGGAAGACCTGTTGTCCACAGAACATCCACTGACTCTGCCTATGCTTATCTGTAGCTAAGCAAAGACTCACTGTCTACTTGGATGTCCTGTTGTTGTCCACAGAACACCCACTGACTGTGCCTATGCTTATCTGGAGCTAAGCAAAGACTCACTGTCTACTGTCTACTTGGATGTCCTGTTGTTGTCCACAGAACACCCACTGACTGTGCCTATGCTTATCTGGAGCTAAGCAAAGACTCACTGTCTACTTGGATGTCCTGTTGTCCACAGAACACCCACTGACTGTGCCTATGTTTATCTGGAGCTAATCAAAGACTCACTGTCTACTTGGATGTCCTGTTGTTGTCCACAGAACACCCACTGACTGTGCCTATGCTTATCTGTAGCTAAGCAAAGACTCACTGTCTACTTGGATGTCCTGTTGTTGTCCACAGAACACCCACTGACTGTGCCTATGCTTAGGATGATTGCTTAGCTCCAGATAAAAGGGAAAACCCGATAAATATTTTTTCTAATTTCTCCATGAAAACATATGTTGTGGGTACTCATTAGAAAAAAATAGCTGAAAAAAGCATTATCTGGGGCAATGAATTGGATTGTGGGTGCACAATGATCAATGTGACCAATGATACATTATCTCACATTCTTTGCCCAGTTGTTCAAAACTAACTATTTCATTAGTTAAAATATCCTTAAAACGATCATTATTAAATATGGCATATATACTAATATTTTTGCTGAAAAAAAAAGTGAGCAGCTTTTGCATTTGCAATTCACATTTTTTCAGCAAAAATACCTGTGGATTAGATATTGTACTTACTAGAACAGTTAACATTTTGACCACTAGCTATACAGGGTATAGTTAAGCTAACAATGCTTTGAACAACTGGGCCCTGGTATCAAAAATGAAGGAATTTCAAATGGAAAGTTGTATGTTATCAAACTTTAGCCAAGGAATTGGGAAAGTTTGCATTACTTTTTTTTTGCACAGTATATGATTTGCATGGAAATCTTGTATGTATCCTGAGATGTTGCATTTAATCTGTCTTAATGTTTCTGCGAGTTGTGCTTTTAATATACATTATCTTTACTTCTGTACAGCATTCAGCAAAAAATAGACACTTCTTAAAATGTCTAAACAAGTCCAAGGGGAACTGATTTTCTAAAATGCACAAGCAGAATAACAATACAACAAACTGTGCATATTTAACCCTTGTCCTGCTGAATAAATTAAGATGCCACACCCACTTCTAATTTTCAGCCAATCAGATACTTGATCCAGATTGTTGATATAAACTCACATACTTAATGGCAAACAGTTCTTCAGAAGCCAACTGATCTGGATCTACACTGTTTGCAAAGGCAGGATATAGCCCGGTTCAGCAGGACAAGGGTTAATGCTTAGCATGCTGGGTTAGATTTTCAGCAGGTAGTATATTGAAATATTTTTCTTATTTTTTCCCAGAAAACAAGATTTAACATTTCATGCAATTTCACTCTAAGGGAGACAATCTGTATGAAATGTTAAAGCGTATTGGAAAATATGAAAATGTCATCAATTTGTCAGATCTGCTGAATTAGCCTATTAAGTGGTAAAGTTTAGAGGAAACATTAAAAAGGCATGGCAATAAAAAGTTGCTTGCTGCCATTCCTGTTTAAATTTTCGGAAGCTGTTAAATTTTTGGCATTAATGTGGAAATTTCCCCGCAGGTTAAAGAAATTATTTATGTTGTGTGAATATTATGACATCAAAACTTTTTAAAATATTGCCACTTAAAAAGTTGACTGAGAGATGTCACACTATTTTGTCAGATTTAGTTTGTTTCTTTCCTTTAATTTATATCCAAGGAAACTGTTTTGAGTAGTAGTTGTGGGCACTTTCTAGAACTACCTTGGTTTGGCACTTTTGATGAATCACATACATACAACATTTAAAACATAATGAGAACTAAGAAATATATATTTATCTGGATGCTATCTTTTGTGTCCAGCACTGCTTTTTGTATGTGCACTCTTTTTGCATTCACAATATAAAAAGCTTTTAATTAAGGCTTCCAGGGATCACATTTCCTCTGCATAATTATAGTCCTTTGAAAATGTACTTTTCTGAGACAAGCCTGTTATCAAGTATGTTCTTCCATTATGCCAAGGTCTTGTCATATTTTAGATCACAGCATGGCTGTAGATTAAAGAGACATCCATTAAAATTGTTTTCTTATTTCTCCGCAAAAGCATATGTTGTGGGTACTCATTAGAAGTGCCTCATTGAAATTGGAATGGTGCACTATTAACTCGTTCAATGATGAAGACTAAATGCAGTGTATTAAGCTGTCTCGTCAGGATCTACACTGTTTGCCATTCTATTTTTTTTTTTTTTTTTGACTAACACCCCTATTTGCAACAATGGACTTGTCCAGTGACACGAAGAACAATGACATCACACACAGTGGGTTAAACAGGACATACCGTATTTGATCTAATTACCGCACATACCCCTATAAGCGCACAGTCAAGAAATTTCATAGTCTTCAGATTACAGCCAGTGTACTTTTTCTTTACTTTATAAAGGCCTATTTTGTGGGTACTCATTTGAATTGCATCAATAAATTGATGCAATTCAAATGAGTACTCACAACATATGCCTTTATAAAGAAAATCAGAAAAAATGACATAATAATCATCAAATAAGTCTTTTTCTGATCTTTTTTTATAGTGTATACTTAGTAGGTTGATACATATTTTACCACAAATGAGTGTTTCCAGTAATTTTGAAAAACCTGCACGCACAGTGTGGTAATTAGGTTGAATACGGTAATATGAAAACTTAACCCTGCCTTGAGCGCCCGCCCCTCAGAATGTGAACAACAGAAGAACACCCTTTTCAGAATGGTCAGTATAAAGATTGTGTGGCATGGGGGTGGATGGGGGGATGGGAATAGAGGTTAAATTTTTACTGGCACGAAACCTCCCTAGTTTTAAATATTGTCCACAAAACAACAACACACAAACAAAAGAAATGGGATGAGAATGAATAGTGATCTGTCCTGTTTTACAGACCTTGTTTTCAGACAAATTCTTTACTAGTTATAGGGTTATTTAACAATTTAGAAGAGTTTACTTCACATTTAAATGTTAATTTGATGTAAGTTATGCCACCTCACTCCTTAAGATTGGAAAGAATTTAACTGTTCATTTGCATTAACCATTATAATGCTAATCAGGACAATAGAAGATGGCAAGTTTGAGATATTTTTTTCTGATTTAGGGAAAATAAGAGGACATTTCATGTAAATCTTCTTGTATGGAGAGACTTTCTTAACCCTGGCAGGCCTTGCTTTTGCAAACAGTATAGATCCAGATCAGTTGATGAAGCCAACTGATCTGGATTTGCACTTTTTGTCATTAGGTATGTGAATTTGTATCTACAACTTGGATCAAGTGATCTGATTGGCTGAAAATTAGAAGCGGTCGTGGTATCTTAATTTATTCAGCATGGAAAGGGTTAAGTCCTTCAAGCAGTTTTCAGCTCTTGAGAGGTGCGTAAGTACAGTGTATACCATATTTACCCTACGTATTCAGACACCTTGTTTCCCTACATACTTGCCCTAAAATTTTTAAAGTCAATTTTACTATCTATTAATGTGTCAATTCTGCTGGATGAGTGGCAAACAGTATAGACCCTGATTAGATGCTGCATTATGCAGCATTTGATCTGGGTCTACACTGTTTGCTCAGGCATGTCTGTCTAAATACTTAACCTTTAGTGGCTGAGAAATAAATGAAACAGGCCTGTAAGAGAGGGTAGCCCTACTCGAGAAGTCATTACTCCCTTAATTTTGCCTCCATTTACCTGGAATTTTCACATATAATTTGCCGATGGTAGGTGGCCATTTTACCGGCAAGAGGATGGTCACGTGACTAGAAAGTCATGTGACTCGTGTAAACTGGGAACCGTCCCTGTAAGAGGGGGTAGCCCTACTCGAGAAGTCATTACTCCCTTAATTTTGCCTCGATTTACCTGGAATTTTCACATATAATTTGCCGATCATAGGTGGCAATTTTACCGGCAAGAGGATGGTCACGTGACTAAAAAGTCATGTGACAGTCACGTGTAAACCGGGAACCGTTTAAGACACCTTAAAAAAAAAAAAAAAAAAAAAAAAAAAAAAAAACAAGAGACCAGCGCCTACTGTGTACTAGTGCGAATGAAACGAGTGACATACATAGGTTCTACTGTTATTCCTACTTCTTTCTCACTGGAAATGATTTAAGTGTTATGGGCTTTTTCTCCAGGAAATCATGATCAATCTATTGAAGTGAGTGCTGAAATTAATGGCAGCTTCAAATTTGGTATTCTTGGTCTTTATTAGTGTGGGTAAAATCCAGCACCCGACTATCTTATAAAAAGTGGCATGTTTGTATGAAAGTAGGTTCACTCCTGTATGAGAACACTTGCTCTGAATGGTTGCATGTGGTGTATAATAAGTATGACAGGCTTTAGAGTTGGCAGACCCCTCCTGGGCGCATATAGTCGCCTACAGCAGTGTAAAGGTTAATTTAACCCTTGTCCTGCTTAACCTGGATATACCCTGCCTTTGAAAACAGTATAGATCCAGATCAGTTGGCTTCTGAAGAAGCCAACTGATCTGGATCTGCACTGTTTGTCATTCATTATGTGGCCGGTGGCTCAGTTGGATGCACGTCTGACTGGAGATCAGGAGGTCGCGGGTTTGACCCCTGCCAAGGTCGACAACATTCTTTCATGGAGATTGAACATGAAATATTTTCTACGGTCATTCTCTCACTTCCGCTGATTCAAGAAGGGCAGTTGTCAGTTTCTGGCGAAAGAATGTGCACGAATACTGGTTAATCGCTTAGAGGACTAAGCCTGCCCAGTAAACGTCGGGTTAGGTAAATTGACTGCGCTCAACATGACCCCATTGGGTTGACTGGGTCGTAAAACCTGAACACAAACAAACAGACACCTTGTTTCCTTACATACTTGTCCTAAAATATAACTGGTCAATTTTACTACCTATTGCTCTGTAAATGCTGCTGAATGAGTGGCAAATAGTATAGACCCTGATCAGATGCCGCATTATGTGGATGCGGTGTCTGATCTGGGTCTACACTGTTTGCTCAGGCATGTCTGTCTGAATACTTAGGATTAAGATGGTGTTGTGGTATCACTTTGTTCATGAACCTCTGAGCTTTCCTTTGATATATGATGTTTATATTTTGGCTACATGAAGCAGGAATTTTGGGCATCCTTAGAACTTGGCATGATCTTAACCCTTGTCATGCTGAATAAATTAAGATGCCACACCTACTTCTAATTTTCAGCCAAACAGATTACTTGATTCATGTTGTTGATACAAATTCACAGTCTTAATTACAAACAATTCAGATCCAGATCAGTTGGCTTCTTCAGAAGCCAACTGATCTGGATCTACACTGTTTGCAAAGGCAGGATATATCTGGGTTCAGCAGGACTAGGGTTAATGCATATTCAGCCTTTGTAGTTGTCAGGAGACTTGTTAAGGAGTAGTATATGATGACTATTCTGGAATGATTTTCGCCAGTTCTCCACAAAAACATAATTTTATGTTGTGGGTACTCATTAGAAGTGCCTCGCCATTAGGCAAATTTTCTTATTCAAATGTACGCTTCATTATATATATTTTTTTTGAATACTGGTTTTTGGAATTTTTGGCCAGTCTGATAGCTTGTCACTTAGGGAAACAGCCTCGGTGGCTCAGTTGGATGCGCCGTCCGACTGGAGACCAGGAGGTCACGGGTTCAACCCCCTCTGAGGTCGGCAACATTCTTTCGTGGAGATTGATCATGAAATATTTTCTACGGTCATTCTCTCCCTTCCGCTGATTCAAGAAGGGCAGTTGTCAGTTTCTGGCGAAAGAATGTGCACAATACTGGTTAACGGCTTAGAGGACTAAGCCTGCCCAGTAAACGTGTGGTTAGGTAAACTGACCGCGCTTGACATGACCCCATTGGGTTGACTGGACCGTAAAACCTCAACACAAACACAAACACTTAGGGAAACAGTCACAGCCTTGGTTGAGGGCTGATCTTATGGAGAAAATGTCTGTATCAGTGTCAGAATTCGATAACTGATCTCAGTAGGACTGGTGGTAGTATATTGATTGTAAAAAGATGCAGCAATAAGTACAATATTATAACTCTTTGAGCTATTCTTTTTTCATACCCCGCCATAGGATAGTGGTTTGGTATTATGGTTTCACGTTGGATGTCAGTGTGTCTGTCCATTCATCTGTCTGTCTATCAGTCTATCGTTAGTCCGTATTTTGTTTCTAGATGATAACTCAAGTAAACATCAATGGAATTTCAACAAACTTGGTATGTGCTTTGATATTGTGGAGATCTGATTTGGGATTGCTAATGGGCAAATTTCGTCAAATTTTGACAGTTATTCACCCGAGAGAAGCCCATATTTTTGTTTCTGGACGATAACTTGAGTATGGTAAATATCCAGGAATATTAACCAAACTTGGTACATGCATTGCCATTAAGGAGGTCTGGTCTGGGATTGCTAATGGACAAATTTTGTCAATTTTTGACAGAGTTATCTGCCCGTGACAGGATAGTGGCGGGATGTTATCGTTTTATGTTTTTATTGTTGGTAGCCAAACTGCATTTGAAAGATTACATATATGGAGTTTTACATATGTGGAGAACTGTGCCAGTGGGGTAGATTTTTGTCTATACCAGTTTGGGTAGACAATCTTAACCCTTCTCTTGCCGGAAAAAAAATGAATCAGGCCTGTAAGAGGGGGTACCTCTACTTGAGAAGTCATTACCCCCTGAATTTTACCTAGATTTTCATGAAATTTTCACGTATAATTTGCCGATCCCAGGTGGCCTTTTTACCTGAGAAGGGATGGTCACGTGACTAGAAAGTCACGTGACAGTCATGTGTAAACCGGGAACCGTTTAAGACACTTAAAAAAAAAAAAAAAAAAAAAATTTACAAGAGACCAGCACCTTCTGTGTACTATTGCGAATGAAACGAGTGACATACATAGGTTCTACAGTTATTCCTACTTCTTCCTCACTGGAAATGATTCAGGTGTTATGGGCTTTTTTTCCAGAAAATCCTGATCAATTTGTTGAAGTGAGTGCTGAAATTAATGGCAGCTTGAAATTTGGTATTCTCGGTCTTTTTTAGTGTGGGTAAAATCCAGCACCTGACTATCTAATGAAAAGTGGCGTGTGTATGAAAGTAGGTTCACTCCTGTATGAGAACACTTGCTCTGAATGGTTGCAGGTGGTATATTGTAAGTATGACAGGCTTTTGAGTTGGCAGACCTCTCCAGCGTGACTATTGTCGCGAACAGCAAGATAAGGGTTAAAGGACATGAACTGGTGCAGTGTTATTTTGCATGGATTGCTCAATGTTATGATAACTGAGTATTAGCTTTCACAGAAAGCTTGGTCTATGCTTAGCATAGACCAAGCTTTTTGTGAAAGCTAATACTTGTGTTATAATAGGCTTAGGAATAATGATGGATGAGGGTGAGGTGGTAAATTACTTAGCCATGATTCTGTCATTTATAAAAGTTTCATCTGCTGATTTGTGTTTACTGCTAGATAAGAGGAGTATTTCTGCATTGTTCCACTAAAGTATATGTCATGGCTACTCATTATAATAGCATCACTGAGACAATTCTAATGGGTATGTACCCACAACATGTATTTTCTTCGGGAAATATAAAACATTAACAGTATGTTATGGTTAAAGAAAACACCTTATCTAGGGCTTTATTTACATCTATGTGGCCTTATTTGTATTGAAGTTCTAGACAAAGCCTGAAGATGACTCCTGGCATTCTACAAATTAGTTTCATTAAGCTAACAATAATCCTTGATAAATTGTCACCTTTTGTGCTCTCTGTAAGTTTGAAGGTACATTTATTATTTTTTGTATGGTCATTTGGTACACATATTTAAGGCTTAGCACTCTGGGTAAGATTTTCAGCAGACAACATTTTGACATACTTTTCTTGTTTTTCCCAGAAAACAGAATTTGGCATTTTATGTAAACTGTTGACACAAAATGACCCCACAAGGGTTGACATGTCGTTAAACTCCAACACAGTCCAATTCATGTAAATGGAGACAATTTGCATGAAATATCAAATCCTGTTTTCTCGGAAAAATAAGATGAAATTTAACTGCAATTTGTTGTCTGTTGAATTTTCCGGGAGAGTGTTATTATTAAAGTTAAAAGTACACTTATGTTTAATACATGTAGTAGGTTCATTAAGGAAAATTAAAGCAGATGACAATCAGCTTCTTTAATTTTTTTGGACAGGATTTTTTAAAAAAAACCCAAAAAAATCCTTCCTTTAAAATAGCAATGTCTGGGAGGGTGTCAGGCGGTCGAGCATCGGGCGCCGTCCGAGGTTTACCTTTTGGTTAACCTTTTTTCAAAGTTGTATGTTACCATTATTCTTCAGTGGATTGCTTTCATATTTGGTAGGGATGAAAAGGAGGACCAGTAGGTGTGTCACATGCAAGAGTACAACTCTCACTTTCTTTGTTATGTACTTATCTTCCCTGATGTCTGAGGTTTATTTTTTGTTAACTTTTTGAAAAACCCATCCATAATGCTGTTAGACGTTTTTCTTGTGTTTTTTTTTTTCAGAGAATAAGACTTTGCATTTCATGTTAACCATATGCTATTATGCTAGGGAGACAATCCTCATGAAATGTCAAACCTTATTTTCTCTGAAAAATAAAAAAAAATACACCAAAATGTCATCTGCTGCAGTTGCAGTAAGCTCTTTAAGGGTTAAAAAGTACACTCAGATTTTTTAAGGTAAGATTACCATATTTCATGTAATTGTATGCTAGGGACACAATTCACATGAAATCTTAAGCCTTATATTTTCTCTGAAAAACAAAGAAAAAAAAAATCAAAATGTCTGCTGCAGTTGTGGTAAGCTCTTTAAGGGTTAAAAAGTGTACTCAGATTTTTAAAGTAAGATTTAACAATGCCCCCTTGAAGAACTTTTGAAACAAAATCTAATGTTGTGAGAGTTATGTACCTTTTTTAACTTTGGCAGCATATAGTTGGGGGCTGGTGATCAGGAGGTTGCAGGTTCGGCAACATTCTTTCGCCGAGATTTGATCACAAAATATTTTCTAGGGTCAATCTGTACCTTCAGCTGATTGAAGAAGGGCAGTTGTCAATTTCTGGATAAATAATGTGCACAATACTGGTTAACCACTTAGAGGACTCAAAGCCTCGTAACCCAGTAAATGTGTTGTTAGGTAAACTGACCATGCTCGACATGACCCCATTGGGTTGACTGGGCTGTAAAAGCTCAACACAAACATACAGACATAGTGTTTTACAAACATACATTTCTAGTTTCATTAACCCATTGTAGTCGGGAGAGCCATAAAAGGGTATTTGGCAAACAGTGCAGACCCAGATGATAGACACTCAGAATGCGGCATCTGATCAGGGTCTTCACTGTTTGCATATAGTTGAGCCATTTTTCTCTAGAAATATGTAAATCTCATAGCCAGTGTACCTAAAATTGAAATTGGACATAGTGTGGGAGAGTGTTCAGTATACAATGGGTTGATTATAACATCCAGAGGGTACTGTACACAGTATTTTGATTCCAAATGGTGGGACAAAAGTGACAGTTTTTAGACATATTAACCCATTGTAGACTGGATAGACTTTCCCATATTATATATTGGAAGACTCCAATTTCAATTTTAGGTATGTCCGGCTACATATTCCTAGAGAAAAATGGCTAAACTATTTGCAAACAGTGGAGACCCTGATTAGACACCGCATTCTGTGGCAGCTGATCTGAGTCTGCACTGTTTACAAGGTACCATTCTATGAGTCTCCTGACTACAATGGGTTAACAGGTTGTAAAGTGGACTTGTTCAAACTTAAGAAAAAGTATGGTAATGCATTAGGGTGTCCCAATATTTAGGATGAATATGGTAGGTCATGAATACATAGACTGGGAAGACTATAAAAAAGAATTTTATAAACTGGTCAGTGGTCAAGGAATTTTAATTTGGAGCTAATAGAAAAAGGTAGTGGGGCATTTATTAGAAAATATATGGTGTATGTAGTCTAATATATGGCAGACAGATTTTTCTTTTCCTTTCTAAAATTGTATATGTTAGAATGACAGGGTTTATATTATATATAGTTACTAATGATCTGATATTTCTATCTCATTAGTAGCTTGTATATAATTATATAAATCTTTTACACCAGTTTTAGGTTTTGTGACATCTCCAAATAAGGGAGTTATCATTATGGATACTGGTCTTATTTCTCCATGAAAACATATGCTGTGGGTACTCACTGTGGCAATTCCAATAACTACCCACACTATATGATTTCATGGAAAAATAAGAAAATATTGAAACATCTTCACTCTTGTTTGAATAAAGCACTTCATCTAGAGTTATGTTCCATTAAATCTTGACTTTAAAATTCCATTGTTAGTTTTACCATACCATATTTACCCTATGTATTGGGACACCTTAACTCATTATCATACTTGTCCTAAAATTTGAGCAAGTCCATTTCACTACCTGTTGATGTGTCTAAAATATTGCTGGATAGGTTGGAAACAGTGTAGACCCTGATCAGATGCCGCATCCTGCAGCATCTGATCTTTGTCTACACTGTTTGCTCAGGTCTGTCTGTCCCAAAGCTTAGGGTTATTATGGTAAGCTCCATAAATATTCAGACACCACTGTATTTGCTTATTATACTTATTCTAAAACTTGAACAAGTCCATTTGACTGCCTGGTGATTTGTCTAAAAGTTTCAGGTTGACTATCAATTTGAGGAATAGTTTGATCAGAGTCTGCACTGTTTGCTCAGGGTGTCTATGAATATTCAGAAAATACAATACATGTATATGTTGTGTTGACTTTTGAGTAAGTAAACATTCAGATGGGCATGCTTGTGCAAATAGTTAAAACCCAGATCAGACTGCTCCTCCAGTTTTTCACTGTCAACACTTAGAAACATCACTGTAGTGTGAGCTTGTTTAAGGAAGTACATTTGAGTCATATTTGGTGGAACCTCATAGCTCCAGATAGGAAGGGGATAGGAAGTGCCACGAGGCTCACTTAAATTAAATGAGTATGCATAACGTACATTTTTCATGCAGAAATGAGAAAAATATCCATACAATTTGTTGAATAAAAAAGATAAATGGTTCTGTCTGGAGCTATGGAAATTGTTTGCACTTTTCTGTTTTTCCTTTGCACATTAATCTATGCTTTAACATCCAGAAATGTTATTAATAATTGTTATTATAACAATAAATTAGTTGTAGATTATAAATGGTGAGTGCAGTTAATTCTTGCTTGCCATCAGATAAGCAAGTTGCTTCCATTATGTTACCATAAAAGGAGAAATTAAGTTCTTTGTAACAAACCTGAATGAATAGAAGATTAATTTGTAAGCACCCTACAGATTCCAGATCAATATTTATAAAACTGCAGGGGACTAGATGTAATTTTGTTTCCCAGATAGTTTTGTTTGTATTTACTCCACATAAAAAAGAATGGAAGAAGGGGAGAAAAAGAATATAATTATATTAGTGACGTCTCATTTATCTTGCTAACATCAGAACAGATTTTTTTCTTAGAAAAATGCTGCATTTCCTTTAACACTGCATTTACCCTAAATATTGGGACATCTTCTTACCATAATTCTCCTAAAATTGCAACAAGTTCATTTGACTACCTATTGAAACAAAACTGCTGAATGAGTCATAACACTGATATCAGATGCTGCATTCTGAGGCATCTCATCAAGGTTTACACTGCTCACACCTGTCTGTCCCAGTATTAACCCTTGTCCTGCTGAAACCAGATAGTTGTGCTTTTGAAAACAGTGTAGATCCAGATCAGTTGGTTTCTGAAGAAACCAACTGATCTAGATCTGCACTTTTTGTCATTCAGTATGTGAATTTATATCAACAATCTGGATTAAGTAATCTGATTGGCTGACAGTTAGAAATGGGCATGGCGTCTTAATTTATTCAGAAATACAAGTGTTAAGAGTTAAAGTATGGTATGCGGACAGCCATTTCTGAACAAAGAATGTAAACTGTAATGAGACAGCCTAGGAGCTGTTTGATCTTTGTCTGCACTGTTTACCATTTAGCCAACATTTTTTTTACCAGTATGGTAAATGTCCTAAAATTTTGAACGTTTTTGGTCTAAATTTTGCTTTTTATGTGATTGTTTCTTAAAAATTTTAGTGGAATGGCAAACAGTATAGACCCTGATCAGACTGCTTGCTTTTGTATAATGAACAGTGTAGAATCTGTTAGGAGTCATTTCTATAACATGCAGTAAAATGATTATGAATTCATTTGCATTCCTTTTGGCTTTAGGACTGCTCCAGAGATATTCGATTTATTAAAATAGTCAACAAAATGCCCAGGAAGTGCCACAGTCTTAAAACATAACCTACCAATGACACCGAGAGGAAATAGTAAACAAATGATGATAAATAGTACATGCAAATAAAACAGCAAAAAACAAAGCAACCAGCAAAACAGATGCCCTTGTAAACAGTTTAGATCCAGAAAGGCCATAATCACAGAAAACAGTCCTACCAACGTACTGGATGAGAGTTAAGTACCTGAAATAACAACACAAAAAATGAATAAATTGACAGGAACTGTAACATAATTACAACTTTTGAACCATCAACAGTCCAAGGTTATAAAACTTTTTCATGCTCAGCTCGGCTGAGCATGAAATTGTCCTGCTAATATCTAAATTACTAACAATTGCAAATCCTTTCTTGCTAAACTTGCTAAATTTCTATGCTAGTAAATATGAAAATGCCAACTATTGTTGTCATTTTCATATTTATTAGCAGAGAAAATTTCATGCTCAGCTATGTTTAGCATGAAAAATTTTTATTATTCAAAGCCTGGTTTGATAACATCCAGCTCTCTCTGACACAGTACCAGTTCCACTTGTTTGGTCCATGTTCACAGAGGTCACAAACCAATTTTAAAAAGAGCAGATAATATCTCTTTTGAAGCATATTGGTCTTTGCTGTCTGAATCTGGCTTGATTTCAGAAAGGAAAGTTGGGCTAGGAAGTATATGTTAGAAAAATTGGATCAGAAATTTATTTTCTATGATGAATTGACACTTTATGTCTCTGTAACCAGACAAATCCTTACAAATGCTTTTATTTCTTCATAAAAGAATTAATAGGAGGATACTGGTTAAGATAGTGCACATCACTGTATAATTTGGTTGGTCAAATATTGGATGTCTATCAAGAATGACAAGAATACTTACAAAAATTGGCTTGAGAAGCCCATTTATTACTAAAGAGACAGACATGACATTTTAATTCTACAAATAATTTTAAAAATCAATTTTCATTATCAGCGGCAAATAACAATTGATCTGACCAAGTTCAAGTACCAAAATCTTAACAATTTATCATGTTCATATCTGTTAATTGCTAGTGTTGGTACCAACAGGCATTTATTTATAATCTTTGTATATTTTAGTAGCTTAGGGCTTTATTATGGACAGGACATACGTTTGTAATTTGGAGCTGCATCAAAGTTAAAGGTGAGGTTTCACACAAATAAAACTGGTTTAAGCCCCAAGTTACAATCGAAATTTGATCCTGCAGAGGTTATCTGCTCCAGACCCTGGGCAATATATGTTTGTGTATAAAATAAAAGAATCATTAACAGCTTCTCCTAAAACAGCTTGGCCAATTTTTTCCAAATTTCATATGGAGCCTTCTGATGAAGTGGTCATGCTCCATTTACTAAAACATCTGCCATGCCGACATAGGGTAAAAACCACTAAATTATCTTCTTCTCCAGAACCAAGAAAGCTTTCATCCTTAAAATGCCAAGAAAACCTCATCTGAAAATGTCTATATGTCATCTGCTGAAAATTCTTGCAAACTGTTCAAACCTATGTTTGCATACAGGCAAACGTGTGGAATGTGATCAGACTGATCAGGGTCCACACTGTTTGCAAAAATGACTTTTAAAATCACAAGCAAATGACAAAGCAGACGACAATTGTTGTGATTGGCAGTTTAAGGGTTAAGGCTGAATGCTGAGCTCCATAGCGCAGTTGGTAGAATGTTTGACTGTAGATCCAGGGGTTACAAGTTCATACCCCAGGGCCCAGTTGTTCAAAGCATCGTTAGCTTAACAAGCTCATTAAGGGTCATTTCGTTAACTGTTTTAGCGTATTCAATGTACAGTATTCTGGTATTTTTGGCTGAAAAAATGTGAGTAGCTTTTGCACTGCAAAAGCTACTCACATTTTTTCAGCAAAAAAT
Source organism: Anodontia alba (assembly GCA_964016985.1). NCBI lineage: Eukaryota > Metazoa > Mollusca > Bivalvia > Lucinida > Lucinidae > Anodontia > Anodontia alba. The sequence goes on from OZ024831.1 coordinate 45,912,838, forward strand.
TACAGCATATTTGCGTATCACTTGATGTAAGTTTTAACGATTTGTTAACTAACAACATCGTTAGCTTTGAACAACTGGGCCCTGCTTGGCCACATAACTAACTCTTTCTTTCATGTGTGTCTGTGATTTTATTACTGCCAGCCATCTGATACTGAAACTTTTCTCTTTATTTGAGGTATGTCCTTGTTATCATTGCTGTTATCATCGCTGAATCGCTTGAGGAATGTGTCAGGAGGCTCTTGACTTGGAAAGAAGCAATGGAGAAGAAAGGACTAAGAGTAAATGCAGGAAAGACAAAGATCGTGAACTGCGGTACGGGACTGGACCTCCTGTAGAGTTCAGGCGAGTTTCCATGCGCCATCTGCCACTCTAAAGTGGGCAGCAACAGCAGCATCTGCAATGGCTGCAAGCACTGAGTGCACAAGAAATGCAATGGGCTCAAGCGCTTGACAGAAGACCCTGACTACAGATGTACACGGTGCCAGGGAACTGCATGCCACTTGGATGGCAGACCACAGAAGGAAGTCCAGGTTGGACCTGACAAGCTTGAGGTGGTAGCTTCCTTTTGCTACCTAGGAGACATGCTCTCAGCAGCAGGTGGCTGTGAACTTACAACCACAACACGTGTGAAAACTGCCTGGAAGAAGTTCAAGGATCTGCTACCAGTTCTCTGTTCAGGCTACCTCTCTTTCAAAACACGTGGCCGTGTGTATAGCTCTTGTGTGTGGAGCGCAATGCTCCATGCCAGTGTGACTTGGCTGTTGACAAAGCCAAACCTCCAGCATCTGCAGGGAAATGACAGGGCAATGATCAGACAGATCTGCAATGTCAGGCCTCAAGACATTGTCACCACCAGGTCCAATGAGCTACTTTTGCGGCTTGGCATTGAGGATCTGGACCTCATTCTGAAGGAGAGAAGACTGATGATATGGACATGTGGAACGCTCCAATGGTGCAGTCAAGACAGCCTTTGACATACAGGTTGATGGAAAACATGGGCCTGGGAGGCCCAAGATGACATGGAAGCAGCTGGCAGAGAGGGATTGCAGAGGGTGGAAGCTCTCAGCTATCAACCCTCATGACAGACATACCTTGAGATCTGGTGCGAGATCTGCCATGTGTGCAGCAAGCCAGCTATCTGGAAGGAGGCCGACTGGTGCGGATGTTGCCCCTGTACTTGCATGTTAATCAAAAATCCGATTATGATATGATTATGATATATGATGATGTCCATGATTTTATTTGCTGCCTGCCATCTAGTATTTACCGTATTCAACCTAATTACCACACCATGCGCTTAGGTTTTTCAAAACTACTGGGAAAACTTGTAAAATATGTATCTACCTATACTAAGGGTACACTAAAAAAAGATCAGCAAAAGACTTGTCTAATGATACTTATGCGATTTTTTCTGATTTTCTTTATAAAAATATATGTTGTGGGTACTCATTTGAATTGCATCAACAAGTTGATGCAATTCAAATGGGTACCCACAACATATGCCTTTATAAAGAAGTAGCGAGAAAATACACTTACTGTAATCTGAAGACTACGGAATTGCTTGACTGTGTGCTTATAGGGGTATGTGCAGTAATTAGGTCAAATACGGTATCTTCTCTTTATTTCAGGCTTGTCAATGATTTTAGTGCTGCCTGCTATCTCATATGAACTTGTCCCTTTATTTCCGGGTGGTCAGTGATTTATCATTGCCTTCTCTCTTATACTGTCTTTCTTTTAGGTGTGACTGATTTTATTGCTGTCAGCCACCTGATACTTAAAATATTCTCTTTACCTGACAGGTGTCAGTTATTTTATTGCTGCCTGCTATCTTGTATTTATTTTTTATTTATTTCAGGCTTTGTCAATGATTTTTATGCTGCCAGCTGTCTCCTACCAAGTAATCTTTTTATTTCAGGCTTGTCAGTGATTTAATGCTGCCTTCTTTCGCATTCTAAATGCAGTCTTACTTTCAAGGAAGTCAGTGATTTTATAGCTTCTTGTCATCTAATATTTACTGTTCTCTTTGTTTCAGGCTTGTCAGTGATTTTATTGGTGCCTCTCATGTTCATTGCTGAAGTCATAGAAAACATTCCAGGTAAGATTTAAAAGTGGCTCTTTCTTTACTGCTTAACATGCTAGATAAAGTTTTCAGCAGGTGACATATTGAAATATTGTTACTTTTTCTAGAAAACTGGATTTCAAATTAAATGCAAATTGTCTTCAAAGGAATCCTGTTTTCTGGAAAAAAAGAAAAAAAATACTCTAGGAGATAATTTGCTTTTGGTGACGATCATCTCAAATTTTGCAGGGTGGATCCAGGAGGATTTCTGAGGGGTTCCGTTTAATCATATTACCTTATTTACTCTTTGTATTCAGATAGACAGGCCTGAACAAACAGTGTAGACACAGATCAGACACCACAGAATGTGGTGTCTGATCTGGGTCTACACTGTTTGCCGCTCACCAGCAATTTTACACACATTCACAGGAAGTAAAATGGACTTGCTGAAGAGAAGTATAAGGAAACGTGTCCCAAATTTATCAAATTTATCCAAAATTTTGCATGAAAATGAGATTTTGAGTCATTTTAACAAAATCATTTTTAATGCCTCTTGAAGTATCTCAGAATTGCTTGATGAGTGGTAAACAGTGTATAAGGTAGACCCTGATTAGATGACACATTCTGTGGCATCAGATCTAGGTCTTGACTGTTTGCTCAGGCCTTCCTGTTCAAATCCTTAGGGTAAGTATGATATGTGTACTCCGAAAGTTTTCAATTCTTCTGTCTAGCAGACCGTCACATACAGATCTTTATGCTTATGTGCAACTTTATATGGTCGCGTTGACTGTATGTCGTATATTGTTTCCACGGCAATCAGACGTAAATGTCAGCATGTTCACTCTATATAATTAACAGAATAGGATTACACATCTTGGTCCCTGTTTAATTAACATTTATAGTGGTAGGTTTTATTTAGTACAGTAATAATCAAGCATTATCCTGGAGCCATTGTCTCACCCGCCAACACAGATCTCCATCAGTCTAGAAAACAGTTGATCTGGGCAATGAGAAAAGGTTCTTAAGGCAAGCGGATACACCTGAAAGACTATGCCACCATTTTGCAAAAGAAGACAATTTTTGAAGACAGGAAGTTGTCCCCCCTTCTATTTTAGGGGGAGGTGGGGGCTACTGTTAAAGGAAAGAATTTGCTCACAGTGGCAGCAAATTCTTTCCTTTAAGAGTAGCACCCGGTGAGAAGGGAGGCAAGCATTACCATGTCAGTGTTATTTCCCTTGGAGGTATTTCCATTCCCTGTAAGGGCACACTGAACAGTAAAGCCCCAGATCAGCTTACATGTAATATCTACTTCCAGTTAGGTCTAACTGTGCTAGTTAGCACTTTTCTGCCGGACCTGTGTGAATCCACTTCCGGAGGATGGGGTTTTATGGTTGAGCACTGTTTTCACAGCCTGTCTGTGTGTCAAGCTATCAACCCCAGCCATCCACATGGTTAACAATTTTTGTTGCCTCTTGGGACTCAGACATAATGCTAAATAAGAAGGGTATCAAAATTTTCATAGCTCTAGACTAAAGGAGTAGTGCTATTTCCTACAAAAAACATACATTTTGCTGAGGCACTTCTAATGAGTACCCTTGTGAAGAACTAAAAACTACAATGTATCCATATGTCTTGGTTGAAAAATGTAGTGTCTCAAGCCGTGTTTTTTTTTTTTTTTTTTTTTTTTAATTTTTTCATAAAAACATCATGTGGGTATTCATGTGAATTGCCTGGTTGAGGGGATTCTGATAAGTACCCACAACATATATTTTTGTGGAAAAATAAAAAAAAACAAAAAGCTAACAGTACTTCTTGGTTCATATACTGCACATAAACCACACAGGTTTTTGTGGAGAAATAAAAAAAAAGTACTTCTTGGATGAAAAAATATGTGAATTGGCTGGTTGAGGGATTCTGAGAAGTGCCCACAATATATATTTTTGTGGAGAAATAAAGAATATAAAGAAAAAAACTACCAGTACTTCTTGGCTGAAAAAAAGTCTTCAGCTGCGAAGTCTTAGATCAAACTGATGAAACTGAAGGGCAAAGTGTAATAGAAGTTCTAGACCTATTAATTTAATATTTGATGGATGAAGAATATTCATGTCTGAATACATATGTCAAAGTAAACAGTGCCGTATTTCTTCTGAATTGCTAGACAATGTTTGCATTATATAGTATTGCCTTTCAGAATTGCAAGGAAGTTTGTTACTACAGATGTAGATACAGATATAGAATATTTATTTAGAGTCATACATTAACCCGTAACCCTGGTCCTGCTAAACCCAGATATGCGCTGCCTTTGCAAACAGATTTAAAGAAGCCAACTGATCTGGATCTACACTGCTTGTTATTAAGTATGTGGATTTGTAACAACAACCTGAATTGAGTAATCTGATCGGCTGAAAATTAGAAGTGGGCATGGCATCTTAACTCTTTGCATGCTGCATAAAAATTTTAGCAGATGACATTTTGAAATATGTTTCTTATTTCTTAAGGAGACAATTTGCATGAAGTGTCGGATCCTGTTTTCTAGGAAAATTAAGAAAACATCAGTTTATCATCTGCTAAATCTGCCCATAGCTTGGTAAGTGTAAGATCTGATTTATTCAGCTTATCAAAAGTTAAAATGCTAATTCTAACACTCCCGCCCTATATAGCCAGTGGTTAAATTCAGTGATTTATTCTGCAACAATCACTGGGGGGGAAGCGTGGGGCGCTATCTGGCGCTGTTCAGACATCATTTTGACACTTTGCTGACATCAGTCTTCGTTTGCATGAAGTTAGACGGTGTAACGTTTTTCTCTTGTCAGCAACGTAAGATCAGCTCTTGTGTGTGATTTGTTAAGTAATAAATCACAGTTTGTCGGTCAGTTGTAAGAAGATACTCTTGTGATTTGATGTACTTTACAACTGACCTCCAAACAGTGATTTATTACTCAACAAATCACTGCTAGAGCTGATCAATTTCTGAAGTAAACTTGTAGCAAAGACATTCTAACTGTTTTTATTATTTTTATTGTTTTTTAGAGAAAATAAAGATTGGCATTTCATGTGAATCATCTGCAAGCAGAAGATTCACATGAAATGTCAATCCTTCTTTTCTTCAAAAAAAAAAAAAAATAAATAAATAAATAAAATAAATAAATAAAAATAAAATAAAAAAATAAAAAATAAATAAAAATCTTATGCTGCAGTTGTAAATAGCACTATAAGGGAGTGTTAGCATGGCAACATAAGCCCAGTAAGGCTTTTACCACAATAAACAAAGATAAATCTGCAAGACATCATATTCAAGCATAATCAAACAAGCAAACATCACAGACAGAGATTAAATATCAGAAGAAGTGTCCGATTGGTTAGCACTCCCAACTTTGGGTCACAAGATCTTGGTTTCAAATCTGGCTGAAGGCTTGAATTCAGCTCATGACTTAGGGTGATACATTACACAGAGCCTTTCATTATCAGCCTTTCATTATCTTGATATGACTTAAAGAATGTTGAAAGGGATGTAAAACAGCAAATTATCATCACCATCACTTTCTTACATTGATAAGAGTACTTGATACAACTGGTAGATTTTCTGCCTTTTTTTCCAAGGAGACAACTTTCATGACTTTCTGTTTGCTTTCCTTCACATTATGCCCCTTTAAAAAGGGGTCTACTTTCAAAGGAAAGCATTTACTTCCAATGGTAGCAAATTCCTCCCTTTTAATTTGGACCTCTTTTGAGAAGGGTTAGAAAAATAATACTGTGGACTCTCAGGAAAACAATGCCGACAGAGTTGCGTCCCCTGAATATGTGTCAATCCCTCTTAATTGTAATTTATAGTTATAAGAAGCTTACAGTCCTCAAGATTCCCCTATGTAGGTCTCCTTATACAGACATATACATAGTTCCAGTTAAGGTGTTTTTTTGTTGTTTTTTTTTCAAATAATGATTGATGTTTTCTTATTCTCCATGAGAGCATATAATTATGTTGTTGGTATACATTAAAAGTGCCTCGGCGAGGCGTTTTTAATAGGTACCCACAGCATATGTTTTTGGAAAATAAAAATATTTTCCTGATACCCCCTCTTATCTGGAGCTATGATTTAGGTAATGTAATCACCAGTATTTTTCCAAATTAGGAATTATCAGGCAATGTCAATTATCACTAACTTTAGTGAATGGTTCCAGAATACACAATGTCTTTACTTAAGAAACTGATGGTATTTGATAGATATGGACTTTCAGCATCGGTGCACAGAGGTATTGAGATAAACATAGCTCCAGAGAAGAGAGGGTACCACAAATAGTTTTATTTCTCCATGAAAACATATGTTGTGGGTATGCATTACAGGTACCTCAGTATTCTTATTTCTGCTTGAAAACATAATGTAGCTACTCATGAGAATTAAGCACCTCTGACATTTGGGTATTTATCCCATAGATTTAATTTGAATTGCTTTTTCAGAAATTTTAATTTGTTTTGAATTGCTTTTTTTTCAGAAATTTCAATTCGTTTTGAATAGCTTTTTCAGATATTTTAGTCAGATTAATACCTCAAAGCAACTTATCTAAGGCACTGTTAATATTAACTTAATATGTGTGGTTTGTCTTTCTGTAGAGCTTTATGGGGATTGAAATTGGGATACTTTTGTCAGTTTTTAACAAAATGATTGCCTGTTAAATTTAGTTTGAAATGCAATAACTTCTTTATTTGATTGTCTGATTTCTCCCTAATTGTATACACAGACTGTATTTTAATAGATCTGTTTTACACTTGAATTTAGGTTTTCTCCCATTTCACAATATTATTTTGTCCTTGTTTGATGTTTTGGTTCTTGCAAGAACTAAAAGAGCAATGGACCTTTGGCTCTTTGATAAAATAGTCATCAGAGGCAACCCACTTAACCCATAAAGTGCTAAGCAAAATTGAACCAAGTGACTTTCTAATTTTTTTTTTATATATATATATATCCCACCACATGATAGTGGCGGGGTATTATGGTAGCATGTTGGCTGTTCATGTGTCCTTCTGTCCATCCAGACATCTGTTGTACGGGCAGATGCCAAGTACATTCCGAGGTTAGCGTTTCTGTAGAATTTCATATTATGAGGTTCATGTCTGTTTATTCTGGCATTGTGGGGTTAAATTTGCTTTGTGGGCAAAAATTGGTGTTGTGATGTTAAAAAGATCACAGAAAGATCAAAGGGATAACCTCATAACGTCCTGTAAGTACGTCCATCCGTATTTTCGTTTCCAGACAATAATTTGAGTAAATGTCAATAGGTTTTCACAAAACTTGGTATGAGCATTGATTTGGTTTTGGATTGCTGATGGTTGAATTTCGTGAATTTTTGACAGTGTTATCTGCCAGCAATGCATTGGTATTTTTATTTCCGGATGATAACTTTAGTACATATCAATGAATTTCCACCAAACTTGGTGTGTGCATTGATATTTGGTTTGGAATTGCTGATGGGCAAATTTCATCAATTTTTGACAGAGCTATCTGCCCACAACACATTCATATTTTCATTTCCAGATGATAATTTTAGTAAATATCAACAGATTTTCACCAAACTTGGTATGTGCATTGATATTGTGGAGATCTGCTTTGAGATTGCTAATGGGCAAATTTTGTCCATTCTTGATAGAGTTATCTACCTGCAACACCTCCGTTTTTAGCTCACCTGAGCTATACTCAGGATATGCTTTAGTGATCACTTTTTGTCCATCGTCTGTCCATCTGTCCACCCATCCGTGTGTCAGTCCGTTAACTTTTTCAAACTTCTTCTTTGAAGCCGCTGAGCCAATTTTGCTCAAATTTCATTTGGAGCCTCCTTAAGTTGGGGAAACAAAAGATTGCTAAAATGGTTGTGGTCCGTTGACCAAGATGGCTGCCATGCCCATATATGGTAAAAACCTTTAAAATCTTCTTCCCCAGAACCAAGGATGCCTTAGGTCTGAATCTTTGCGCTGATCATCAGGGATGGGAGGTCCACCAAAGTTGCTAAAAACAAAGTTGCTTAAATAATGGTTGTACATTCACATTTGACCTTTTTACGGCGAGGTCAAGTTTGCTTCCCTATGCATTTGTATGGGAGCCATACATGTGTATGGGAAAAACACTGATAATTTCAAACAACCTTCTCTGAAGCCTCTGGGCCAGTATTGCTCAAATTTCATGTGGGGCTTCCTTGGGGCAGGGAACGAAAGATTGCTAAAATGGTTGAGGTCAATTGACCAAGCTGGATGCCATGCCCATATATTTGTTTCAGGACAATAACTAGTAAATCTCAATGGATTTTCACCAATTGATATTGTGGAGATCTGGTTTGGGATTGCTCAGTGGCAAATTTTGTTAATTTTTCACGGTTATCTGCCTGCAACATGATAATGGTGGGGTATTATCATATGTTTTTATACGCCCGTTTGAAAAACAAGACGTATTATGTTACGGGATATGGCGTCCGTCCGTCCGTAAACTTTTTTATTTCCAGCTAACTCCTCCTACAGTTTACACCCGATCAAGCTGAAACTTGGTGTATAGTTAGACCATGATGTGATGCAGCACATATTGTTTCGGGGTTACAGTCCACCAAATTTTTGCAGAGCTATGCCCCTTTGAAAATTTCTGTAAGCTTTTTATTTCCGGTCAACTCCTCCTACATTTTACATCCGATCAAGCTGAAACTTCATTTATAGTTAGACCATGATGTGGAGCAGTGCATATTGTTTCAGGGTTACAGTCCACCAAATATTTGCACAGTTATGCCCCTTTGAAAATTTCTGTAAACTTTTCATTTTCGGTTAACTCCTCCTACATTTTACATCTGATCAAGCTGAAACTTCATTTATAGTTAGACCATGATGTGGAGCAGCGCATATTTTTTCGAGGTTAGTCCACTAAATAATAGCAGAGTTATGCCCCTTTGAAAATTTCTGTAAACTTTTTGTTTCTGGATAACTCCTCCTACAGTTTAAATCCGATCAAGCTGAAACTTCATTTATAGTTAGGCCATGATGTGGAGCAGTGCATATTGTTTCAGGGTTACAGTCCACCCAATGTTTGCACAGTTATGCCCCTTTGAAAATTTCTGTAAACTTTTCATTTCTGGTTAACTCCTCCTACATTTTACATCTGATAAAGCTGAAACTTCATTTATAGTTAGACCATGATGTGGAGCAGTGCATTTTGTTTCGAGGTTACAGTCCACCAAAGTTTAGCGGAGTTATTCCCCTTTGAAAATTTCTGTAAACTTTTTGTTTCTGGCTAACTCCTCCTACAGTTTACATCTGATCAAGCTGAAACTTTATTTGTTGTTAGTCCATGATGTGGAGCAGCGCATGTTGTTTCAAGATTACAGTCCACCAAATATTAGCAGAGTTATACCCCTTTGTAGTTAGACCATGATGTGGAGCAGTACATATTATTGTTTCAAGGTTTCAATCCACCAAATATTAGCAGAGTTAAACCCCTTTGAAAATTTCTATTAATTTTTCATTTCTGGCTAAATCCTCCTACAGTTTACATCCAATCAAGCTGAAACTTCATAAATAGTTACATGATGATGTGGAGCAGCACATATTATTTTGAAGTTACAGTGCACCAAATATTGGCAGAGTTATGCCCCTTTGAAAGTTTTTGTAAACTTTTTGCATCATATTGTTTAGAGGTAATAGTGGGCAAATTTTATTTTATAATAGGTATATTTTTTGCAAATAACTAAAGTTATGGCCATATCGGCAAGTTATTTATTTATTTTTTTTTTGTTTTACATCTTCTATTATTAGTTTTGCAAGGAAATGTTGCCATTATTAAATTTTTATAAATACATTTGTTAAATGATACAGAATTAAGAAGCTTGACTAAAATCAAAACTTTTAAACATAATTCTTTTTTTTTTTTTTTAATACATGTACTCTTCTGAGTTGGCTCCCTTGAAGAACCAAAAAAAAATCGGTTATTGTTTGGTCTGATATTGAAGTATAGGAAAAACAAATAAATCAGCCAAAGGCTCATATGAGCTTATAATATAGCCATGCTTCTGTTGTGTGTCCTTGTTCCGAAAGCACTTCTCCCTAGATGCAGCAAACTTCTCCCTATTTTCCCAGGTGGGAGAAGTCACTTCTCCCTTATTTTCTGGGCCAGCTTGGACCCTTAGGTTACAGTTCACCAAATATCAGCAGAGCTATGCCCCAATGAAAATTTTTTAAATTTTTTTGTAATTCCATTTACAGTTTATATCCGGAGCACTGAATTATACAGGAGCCAGTTTATATGCTACCTTATTACTTGCCACGGGCGTATAATGCCCCACTTGGCGGTGCTCTTGTTATTGTTGTTGTTTTTCAGAGAAAAAGATTTGACATTTCATGTGAATTGTCTACTAGACAATTCACATGGAATTTCAAGCCTTTTTTCTGAAAAAAAGTCAATCTACTGCTATTGTATATAGCCTTTTAAGAGTTAATAGGACCAAATGTGTTGATCATACAGGAAAATATTTTTGCAGTCTAATTAACTTCAAAGTGTCAAAGTAATCCCACCAAAAAATGAAAAACTTACCAGGAAGTTGATATTGATAAAGGTATATTACAATCTTTGCAGCTTGAAATAACCTGGGAACTGGAAAGAAGACATAGCTGTAGATAAAGCTGCCTTGGAATAATGTGATTAGATTTCAACAAAGCTGTCAGAATTTATTCCATCATTTAAATGGTGATTTCTGTCGGGGAGATTTAATTCACAAATTAATGACATTTTTCTGAAAATAAGTGTGCTTGGATTGGACTTTTATTTGTGAAATAATAGATGACTTGTTCAGGAGGACTAATGTACTTGGTAGATTTTCAACCATTTTTCACAAGGGAGACAAGTTTTGTGTTCAGCAATTTGGTTTGTTCTGGGTCCTCACTGGCACTGTCTGGATTCAGCAATTTAATTTGGTCTGGGTCCTCATAAGCACTTTTTGGATTCAGCAATTTAGTTTGGTCTGGGTCCTCACTGTCACATTCTGGATTCAGAAATTGAATTTGGTCTGGGTCCTCAGTGACACTTTGGATTCAGCAATTTAGTCTAGTGTGGGTCCTCACTGGCTTTTTTCTGGATTAAGCAGTGTAGTTTAGTCTGGGTCCTAATTGGCGCTGTCTGGATTCAGCAATTTAATTTGATCTGTGTCCTCACTGGCACTTTCTGGATTTAGCAGTTTAGTTTAGTCTGGGTCCTCTCTGGCACTTTCTTGATTCAGCTATTTAGTTTGGTCTGTGTCCTCATTGGCACTGTACAGATTCAGCATTTTAGTTTGATCTGCGTCCTCATTTCCTCATTGGCTCTATTTGGATTCAGCAATTAAGTTGGTCTGGGTCCTCACTGGCACTTTCTGAATTGATCAATTCTGTTTTGTCTGTGTCTTCACTGGCACCTTCTGGATTCAGCAATTTATTTGGTCTCTGTCTGCATTGGCACTTCCTGGATATAGCAATTTGGTTTGATCTGTGTCCTCACTGGCACTGTCTGGATTCAGCAATTTAGTTTGGTCTGGGTCCTCACTGGCATTGTAAAGATTCAGCAATTTTGTTTGATGGGGTCCTCACTGGCACTTTTTGGATCCAGCAATTTAGTTTGGTCTGTGTCCTCACTGGCACTTTACAGATTCAGCTATTTAGTTTGGTCTGGGTCCTCACTGATTCTGTCAGGATGCAGCAACATAGTTTGGTCTGGGTCCTCACTGGCACTGTCTGGATTTAGCAATTTATTTGGTCTAGGTTCTCACTGGTACTTTCTGGATTTAGCAATTTAGTTTGGTCAGTGTCCTCTCTGGCACTGTCTGGATTTAGCCACTTAGTTTGGTCTGGGTCCTCACTAGCAATTTCAGGATTCAGCAATTTTGTTTGATCTGGGTCCTCACTGGCTCTGCCTGGATTCAGCAATTTAGATTGGTCTGTGTCCTCATTGGCTCTGTCTGGATTCAGCAATTTAGTTTGGTCTGTGTCCTCATTGGTTCTGTCTTGATTCAGCAATTTAGTTTGGTCTGTGTCCTTATTGGTTCTGTCTGGATTCAGCAGTTTAGTTTGGTCTGTGTCCTCATTGGCTCTGTCTGGATTCAGCAATTTAGATTGGTCTGTGTCCTCATTGGCTCTATCTGGATTCAGCAATTTAGTTTAATCTGTGTCCTCATTGGTTCTGTCTGGATTCAGCAATTTAGTTTGGTCTGCATCCTCATTGGTTCTGTCTGGATTCAGCAATTTAGTTTGGTCTGTGTCCTCATTGGCTCTGTCTGGATTCAGCAATTTAGTTTGGTCTGTGTCTTCATTGGCTCTGTCTGGATTCAGCAATTTAGTTTAATCTGTGTCCTCATTGGCTCTGTCTGGATTCAGCAATTTAGTTTGGTCTGTGTCCTCATTGGTTCTGTCTAGATTCAGCAATTTAGTTTGTTCTGTGCCCTCACTGGCTCTGTCTGGATTCAGCAATTTAGTTTGATCTATGCCCTCACTGGCTTTGTCTGGATTCAGCAATTTAGTTTGATCTGGGTCCTCATTGGCACTTTCTGGATTCACCAATTTGAGATACATGTATTGTGTGTATGAAGAGTAGGGTAAATGTACTAAAATTTCATACTCCAAAGTTTCTGATAAAATGGCATATGCAAACAGTTGAGGCCCAAATCAGACTGCTCCTTAATCAGGGTCTATCTACACTGTTTACCATTCCACTAAGTATTATAAGAAACAACTGCATAAAAAGAAAAATTTAGTCAAAAAAAACTTGAATAGGGTGTTTGGAATTTTAGGATGTTTACTATTCTGTATTTTTGCCCAAAATAGTCAGACAGCCAGGACTGAGCAAACAGTGTTTGCCATTCTCTCACATTTTATGTATGATATTACCGTGATTCTGCTAGTGGTTTTCTTTTGCTCTGCCTCTCTGCTGGCAGAAGAGCCCTCATCTTTGTTTCATTATATGCTTGAGAAGTTATTTGATATGTTCTGTTTTTATCCACTGATTGGTTAGGGAACTCTTATGCAGACTGAGCAATAATGTATAGCAGGAACTGTAGCAGATTAAGGGCAAGAGTTGGATATTAAAAAATCAGGGCCCAGTTGTTCAAAGCATCTTTAGCTTAATGAGCTCGTTACGGGTCATTTCGTTAACTGTTTTAGCAGATTCAATATACAATATTCTGATATTTTTGCTGAAAAAATGTGAGTAGCTTTTGCTTTGCAAAAGCTTCTCACATTTTTTTCAGCAAAAAATTTAAGCGTATTTGCGTATCACTGGATGTAAATTTTAACGAATTGTTAACTAACGACTTCTCCCAAGATTGTTCAACTAGGCCCAGGTTTTTAAACCTCTTGACCATTTCAAGGCAGTATTTCTGTTGCAGTTTCTCTTCATTTTTGTTTACAATAGTTACCTCAAATATTGGGAGATCTTAACCGCTTACCATACTTGTCCTAAAAGTTGAAATTAGCAGCCTGTTAATGTGTCTTAACCCTTGCAATGCTGAATACATAAGATGCCACTCCACTTCTAATTTTCAGCCAATCAGATTACACTTAATACAGATTATGGATAAAAATTCACAAACTGAATGACAGACAGTGCAGATCCAGATCAGTTGGCTTCTTCAGAAGCCAATTGATCTGGATCTACACTGTTTGCAAAGGCAGGGTATATCAGGGTTCAGCATGACTAGGGTTAAAAGCTGGTAGATTAGTGGCAAACAGTGATGAAAACTAAGTGGCATTCTTGCAATGTTGTATGTTTGCTAAGTAATTCCTAATTGAGTCAGGGCACAGCATTTCTTACAAGATTGTGTGTGTGCCCAGTGGAGCCTCAAGATCAGTGTACACATCCATGCAGGCTGATCAGTCTTCATTGTTGGCTTGAAGGCACTTGGATCCTTGGCCTCCCACATAGTACCCTGCTAAAGACTGATCAGACTGTGTGGATGTGCAGGCTGATATGAGTTTTTGCTGGGCACATATGCAGTCTTGCAGGGAATGCTGTGCCCTAGCTCAGTTTCCAAGTCTTGAGTAAATTTTATATTGTGTTTTATATGATTTTAGAGTCTTTTTAGTCGACTGAAAGCTGAATGTCAGTATGATTTCATAATCTATGTATATATTGATATATGACAGTTTAAACCCTTTTAGCCGGGAAAACCCTTAAAGGGTAATTGGCAAGCAATGCAGACCCAGATCAGATGCTGCAGAATGTGGCATCTGATCTGGTTCCACACTGTTTGAATTAAATACAGGAATTTCTGTAAAACATAGCAGTAATAAAAACCTGCTGTAATAAATAGAACAGTCCAGAGCTGTGGTAGAAGAGTCTACTCAAGGTAAATGAGATACATAAACTACTTACTTTCTTTATTCATGTGTTATTATAGTGCATCTTGTACACTATGAAAAGCACAGTTTCAGATGGGCACATACTTGCATATTGAACTGGGATGGCATGTTGGCATAGATACTTGAAGAATCCTTTTGACTGACATGGCGTGTTTGATTGACTCTCAAATGTCTGGCTAGCTGCTGTATATGGAATAGCTGTAGATGTAAGACACAGTTTTCAATAAAAAATATTGATATTTTCATATTTGGCCATGAAAACAAAAGAGTCGTAACAGGAGAAAATGTATCTTTAATGTGTGCCTAGCAAAGACTCGTACATCTCGTACATTTGTGCATTCTAACCATAGTCTTAGCTGTACACCTATAAAAACCTGGGATCATTGGCTAGCCACAGAATCCCCCAAGTAAAGTCACTGTATATGTGCTGGCTGATCTGAATCTCTCTGAACTTTTCATAAGAGTGGGTGTCAGGAAAATATTTTTCTTGTTTCTCCAGGAAGACATAATGTTGTGGGTACTCTTTAGAAGCAAGGGGCTTCTGATGAATACCCACAACATATGTTTTCATGGAGAAATAAGAAAAATACCAATACTTATTGGTTGGAAAAAAATGGACCTAATCTGGAGCTATGGAGTCTCAAAGCTCTTGATAAGATGCTTTTTTCAATCCAAAACTATTGATGTTTTTCTTATTTCTCCACAAAAACATATGTTGTGGGTACTCATTAGAAGTGCCTCACTGAGGCACTCCTAATGAGTACCACAACAAATGTTTTTGTGGAGAAATAAGAAAAATATATATTGGATACCCACTCTTATCTAGAACTATGGAGTCTGCTGGATACGCATCCGGAGGTACATTTTTTTTCAAGTTGCGGCTCATATGAACTAGGTACTCTTCAGCATTGCCTCAGCCACAGCATGTTTCTACAGTGGAATAAGATAAAAAAAAAAATTCGGGGCATAGATCTAGATGAAGCACTTTTAATTGATGTTTTTTTCATATTTTTGAACAGGTTTTTTAAAAAAATCCGTCCTTTAAAATAGCGAAGTACAGGCAGGTGGGCAGCGGGAGACGGGATTCAGGCGTCGTCCCAGGTTTACCTTTTAGTTAACCTTTTTTCAAAGTTATATGTTACCTTTATTCTTCAGTGGATTGCTTTCATATTTGGTAGGGATGAAGAGGAGGACCAATAGGTGTGACACGTGCAAGAGGAACAACTCTCACTTTCTTCTTTATGCACTTATCTCCCCTGACGTCCGAGGTTTACCTTTTGGTTAACCTTTTTGAAAAACCCATCCATAATGCTGTTAGCCATTTTTTTTGTTTTCATTTCATTATGAAAAGAATACTTGTGGGTATTCATTAGAGGCACCTAATGCATGTTTACATGAAAACTATACCACCCATATCTAGAGAAGCCTTTCTGGTAACTCGTCTGTACTGGTTCCAGTTGTTCAAAGCTTACGATGTTGTTAGTTAACGATTTGTTAAAATTTACATCGAGTGATACGCAAATATGCTGAAATTTTTTGCTGAAAAAATGTGAGTAGCTTAACTACTCACATTTTTCCACAAAAAATATCAGAATATTGTATATAGAATCCGCTAAAACAGTTAACGAAATTACACTTAACGAGCTTGTTAAGCTAACGATGCTTTGAACAACTGGGCCCAGAGGTGTTTAGACACAGAATAACAGGCAGTAAATTGTTTGAAGTTTAGGAAAACTATGGTAAGCAGTTGTGGTGTCCCAATATTTAGGATAAATTGTTATGTTATGATTCAGTAAGCAGACAGCTCAGGATAATGACATTTTTTTTTCTGTCAAAACATGCTTTGATCAAAACATGTTCAGCCTCAAATATTGAAGATATAGTATGGACAATTGTTAAAACTGTTCTCTGTGGAATACCTAAACATCAGAAAACATTACTTCTTCATGGACCCCACCAGTCTGGACTTGCAAAATATGGGCGGCCTGTTGCCTGTGCAACAGAGCTGCTAGTAACTTTAGGCATAACTTGAATTTCACATTCATCTCAGGTGGGAGGGAGGTCCCTGAAGTTCAGAGGCATCTCAACATTTCTGAAATACTTTTGACTGGGATCTTGGACCCAATATACACTGGACAAGTAACTATGGTACAGGTATTGTATTTATTGGAAATATGTTGGCGTGGCAGAGTTTTCACAATTTTGTACGATGAAGTTTAAATGCTCATATTTCATTTATTTCTCCAAATATCTGAGATTTGTTTTCAAAAAGCAATAGTTCAATATATTGCGTTTAAGACTGCAGCATTATATTTAAGGAAAATCAAACATTTTTTTTTTGTAAACATCAACAAGAAACCTAGGTACCCATTTTAGCTATTTTCAGCACTTTTAGCAGAAAATCATCAGAAATTCATGCAAAATGATGGTATTACTTCAATTTTATTAATTGCGACTTAACATTTTTCAGCCAAACCTATTAAAAACAATTTATTACAACTTCAGTTATTATCCAAAATCATTTTTAATGACCACAGTGCTGTAAAATAGTGCTAAAGTCAAGCCAAGACAACATATTTTGGTAATTTTGTTAGTGACAAGTCCGGGTATTATTAGGCCCGAGCTGGGATGTAAACTTTAAATCTTGATTAAATGCATGTCTTTGTGAAAAGGTATGTTGTAATCAGAGAATTTTTTTTTTTAAAGATTATCGTCTGCATGCGTATTATAAGATCACTTTTGCTTGGGCTGGTTTGCAAGTTGGTGTGAAACAACTGAGAGACATCTTAACCCTTCTCTTGCTAAACACGACATGCCCTGTCTTAGCAAACTGTAGATCCAGATCAGTTTTCTGAAGAAGCCAACTGATCAGAATCTGCACTGTTTGTCATTAAAAATGTGAATTTCTATCAAAAACCCAGATCAAGTAATCTGATTGGCTGGAAATTAGAAGTGGGCGTGGTATCTTAATTTATTCAGCATGACAAGGGTTAATCAATATGGCTGATGTAGTATAATATCTAGGACATAAATAAGACAAGCTGAAGGAAGTGTCCATTTTCACAATGATCCCCTTGTCAACTTAATGCCTAGCATGCTGAATAAAAAAAATCAGTGGACAACAGATTGAAATATTTGTTCTTATTTTTCCTAGAAAATAGGGTTTGACATTTCATATAAATTGTCTCCTTACTCCTTAGGAGACAATTTACATAAAATGTCTGACCCTATTTTCTGGAAAATGAGGAAAAAAAAAAAAATGATCAGTTTGTTATATACTGAATTTGCTCAGAGAATGGTGTTATTTTCTTCCCTGTTTTAGAAAGATGGACTGAAATGAAGTGTTGCTGTCTGACAGTTTACAGTGTTCCTACTGACTTGATTTGCTATTTTTATGTCCCCGCCATTGGAAGAATGGTGAAAAGGGATTATAGTGCTACCCATCCATCCATCTCCCTTGGCGTCCTGCATTAGCAATTGGCATTTAAGTTTTTCAGGCGGAGGCATCTATGTCCTATGGACACATTATTAGTTTTTTTATGTGTTTTTTTATGAAAATTGCCTGACGTCTTTTATGCTAAATTAAAGTACTGTACTATACAAAATGATATAATATTATGCCATTATAATGGCTTAAATTTTACATACAAGTATCTGGTCTATATATGGCAGACATAGCCATTGGTTTGATGATAGCCTTCAAGGTTTGATTGCTATAGACAGAAAAGAACCAACCATTATACTTTCCATTTACATAGCATTGTTCCTAAAATACCATTACATTTGAGTTGCAGTACTAATTTTACTGCACTAACCTGTTTTAGTCTGGAGACCTCCAAAAGGGTAATTAGCAAACTTTACAGACTCAGATCAGACACTGCTGGGCCATGTGAACTGAACCATTGTTGTGGTGTAGTTATGGTATCATGATTTTACAAGACATTACAGACTTTGTGCCATCTTCTTGAAAAAGGATACTGTAACTATGCAAAACTGTGGCCTTACAAAAGTATGATACCACTATACATGAAAATATCAAGTCCTTCATTCATTAAAAGTCTGTCATAATAAAATGTTTTGTTCAATGTTGTCACATTAAAAGCTTTTATCTAGATTCCTTGTCTCACAGGAGACTAGGATCTGTCACCTTAGGTAGTTTTTACAATAAGTATAGGAACTTACATGGTACAGTCAACCCTCATTATCTCGAATTCCAAGGGACTCTCTGAAATACTTCGAGATATCTGTACCTCAACATATCAGATTTGCAGACTTTAGGAAAAAATGAATCGAACAGTCACATTTAACAAATGTACTCATATATGTAATTTGACTCCTGAAGTTAGAGATATATTGAAAATATTGCGGAAAAGAGGAGAAATTGCTCCTTATTTCTCCTCTTTTCCACAATATTTTGTTACCTATTGTTAGATTTTCATGTTTAAGCATCATCATATCATAATCAGATTTTTGATTAACGTGCAGGTACAGGGGCAACATCCACATCAGTGGGCCCCCTTCCAGATAGCTGGCTTGCTGCACGCATGGCAGATCTCACACCAGATCTCCAGGTACGTCTATCATGAGGGTTGATAGCCGAGAGCTTCCACTCTCTGCAATCCCTCTCTGTCAGCTGCTTCCATGTCATTTTGGGCCTTACAGGCCCACGCTTTCCATCAGCCTGTATGTCAAAGGCTGTCTTGATTGCACCACTGGAGCGTTCCACATGTCCATACCATCGAAGTCTTCTCTCCTTCAGAATGAGGCCCAGATCCTCAATGCCAAGCCGCACAAGTAGATCATTGGACCTGGTGGTGACAATGTCTTGCGGCCTGACATTGCAGATCTGTCTGATCATTGCCCTGTCATTTCGCTGCAGACGCTGGAGGTTTGGCTTTGTCAATGGCCAAGTCTCGCTGGCATGGAGCATTGCGCTCCGCACACAAGAGCTGTACACATGGCCATGTGTTTTGAAAGAGAGGTGGCGTGAAGAGAGGACTGGTAGCAGATCCTTGAACTTCTTCCAGGCGGTTTTCACACGTGTTGTGGTTGAAAGTTCACAGCCACCTGCTGCTGAGAGCATGTCTCCTAGGTAGCAAAAGGAAGCTACCACCTCAAGCTTGTCAGGTCCGACCTGGACTTCCTTCTGTGGTCTGCCATCCAAGGGGCGTGCAGTTCCCTGGCACCGTGTACATCTATAGTCAGGGTCCTTTTTCAAGCGCTTGAGCCCACTGCATTTCTTGTGCACCCAGTGCTTGCAGCCATTGCAGAAGATGCTGTTGCTGCCCACTCCAGTGCGACAGACAGCGCATGGAAACTCGCCTGAACTCTGCAGGAGGTCCAGTCCCTTACCGCAGATCATGATCTTTGTCTTTCCTGCATTTACTCTCAGTCCTTTCTTCTCCATTGCTTCTTTCCAAGTCAAGAGCCTCCTGACATATTCCTCAAGTGATTCAGCGATGATAACAAGGTCATCGGCATTGAGGTCCTCCCAGGGGACCCCAGAGCGGAACTCTCGTGATAAGGCTTCAAGCACAATGATGAAGAGCAGTGGGCTGAGTACTGATCCTTGGCGAACACCAACCTTCACTTCAAACTCTTCACTGTACCCCTCACCAACACGGACATGGCTCCGTGCATTTGCATACATCCCCTGCACCAGTCGCACAATCCACTTCTCCACGCCAAGTTAAGCAGGGACCAGATTATTGCTTCGGGATAAGTGAATATTCGAGATAAGTGAGGTCAAGATAATGAGAGTTAACTCATATTGTGAACTTTATGAACAACTGTAAAATATGGTGTGGATTTAACCCTTCTCATGCTGAATAAATTTAGATGCTATGCCCAGAATGTTGACCGAAGATCAGAAGAAGAACAGGATTTTTCTCGGTATCACCTGTCTCTTTCTAAAGATGACCCTGAGGAATTTATGATTGAGTTGTGACCCAAGATGAGACTTGGATTCATGACTTATCCAGAGGCCAAACAGCAGAGTATGCAATGAAAGCACCCTGGCTCACCCCCTCCTAAGAAATTAAAGAGTCTCTTCAGCAGGGAAGGTGATAGCTTCTATCTTATAGGAAAGTCAGGGCATTATCATGGTGGATTATCTTGAGGAAGGTCACACGATAAATGGTGCATATTATGAAGAAGAACTAAGGCAGCTGATTCAGGAGATTGTGAAGAAAAGAAGAGGAAAGTCAACTTGAGATGTTCAGGACTTGCAAGATAATGCACCAGTCCACACCACTGGCATAGAAGTCCTTCCTCATCCCATGTATTCTCCAGACTTAACACCTTCATACTTCTATCTGTTTCCAAATTTGAAAACTAACCTTCATGGTAGGAATTTTGGAAGCAATGAAGGCTTTATGGATGCTGTTGATGAGTACTTGGGGGACCAGGAAGAATGCTTCTATTTTGAAAGGATAAGCAAATTGGAACAGCATTGGAGATAGTGGATAGTCAAAGGGAGATTATATTGAGAAATGATGGCACAATTTCTGCTCTTGGTAATTCCAGAAGTACAGGGCCGAGAACGTTTTGATCATCCCTTGTATACTCAAATTTTGCAGCATTTACATATGGATTTACCGGTAGTCAAAATCATATTTATTTTATATTTAAAAGCATTATCTCTAAAAGTTTGAATATAGTGGATAAATATGAAGAAAAAAAAATCGGGAAGGAAAAATGCCTAATTTAAATGACGAATGCATGAAATTGCTGCCAATGAAGGCATACCTCACATCAGCATTGGCTTCTGCCAAAAATCTTGCACACTACCCTTATAAAGTTCAAATTTTTCCACGAATTTCTCAAAAATCTGTCATTCAGTGCCTTTGGAGCTTTAATATTTAATATTGCCAGGCATTGAAGTCACATACTGGTAGTGCTGGAAGATTTTTGTATGAAGTCGTCTTGAAATGATATTTAGGCATAATCCAAGCCTAAGACTTTACTGGGCCTGCAGATACTGGAGAAAATTATTTTTCCTATTTCTCCGTGAAAACTTATCTTATGGGTGCTCATTAGAACAGTGAGCCACCTCTAGAACTTCTAAGAGCACCGCAACAGTTTGTTTGTTTTTAAAATATGGAAAAATATCCATTCTTCTTGGTTGAAATACATCTATCTAGAGATATGCTGCAAGTAATTATGTACCTGAATGCAGATTAGTGAACATCAATATGGTGCTGATACTAATGCATAATGCACTTTGCTCCACTATGTGCAAGTCAGTTCTTGTCCAAAAAAGACCTGAAGTTTGTTGCTTGTTCTGAGGTTCAGCCAGAGCAGAACACGAAAATCATATGTTTTTTAGCTCACCTGAGCCAAAGGCTCAGGATGAGCTATTCTGATCACTTGTCATCCGTCCATCTGTCTGTCCATCCACACCTTTGAATGACTTCTCAGAAACCTCTGGGCCAATTTTCTTCAAACTTCACATGGAGCCTTCTGTTGAAGGGGAATTGAAAATTTGTACAAATGGTCATGTTCCGTTTATCAAGATGGCCGCCATGCCCATATGGCATACAAACTTTTAAAAATCTTCTTCTCCAGAACCATGAAAGTTGAGACTAAATCTTGGTATATAGCATCGGGCACTCAAGGTCTACCAAGTTTGTTCAAAGGTGATCCTAGGGTTGACCTTTGACCTTCTTACAACAAATTTTCGACCCTATGCATTTGTATGGGGAAAATATTGAAAAGTCAGTTTCTCAAAATGTATTAAAGACTAATGGCTGAAACTTACAATGTATGATCAAAGTAGCAAACCCTTTTAGTTACAATCAAAAATTGTGTCCCCCGAGGTTATCTGCCCTTGCCCTGGGCTAAATACATGCATAAAATCTCATAATCTTAAAACTTCTTCTACTCTGAAACAGATTGACCAATTTTCACCAGATTTCACATTGATCCTTTTGTCAAAGGGGTATTAGAAATTTGTTCAAATGGTTCTGCATTATTAAACAAGATGGTTGCTATGCCCATATATGGTAAAAAAACACTTAGATTCACCAGATTTCACATTGATCCTTTTGTCAAAGGGGTATTAGAAATTTGTTAAAATGGTTCTGCATTATTAAACAAGATGGTTGCTATGCCCATATATGGTAAAAAAACACTTAAAAATTTCTTCTCCAGAACCAAGAAAGCTTCAAGGCTGAATCTTGGTATAAAGCATCGGGGACTCGTCTACCGTTTGTTCAAATGATGACCCTAGGTTGACATTTGACCTTACGACAAGGTCAAATTTACACCCCTATGCATTTGTATGGGGAAAATATTGAAAATTCAGTTTCACAAAATGTATTAGACTACTGGCTGAAACTTTCTACATGTATGTATGTTCAAAGTAGCGAACCCTTTTAGTTACAGTCAAATTTTGTCCCCCAAGGTTATTTGCCCTTGCCCCTGGGCTAAATACATGTATAAAATCTTGTAATCTTTAAATGTCTTCTGCTCTGAAACAGCTGGACCAATTTTCACCAGATTTCACATTGGGTCTTCTGTCAATGGAGTATTATCAGTTTGTTCAAAGGATTATGCATCATTAAACAAGATGGCCACCATATATATAAAAATCACTTAAAATCTTCTTCTCCAGAACCAAGAAAGCTTTGAGGCTAAATCTTGCTATATAGCATTGGAGACTCAAGGTCTACCAAGTTTCCTCAAATGATGACCCTAGGTTGACATTTGACCTTCTCATAGCAAGGTCAAATTTTTGTCCCTATGCATTTGTATGAGGAAAATATTGAAAAGTCAATGTCTCAAAATGAATGAAAGACTAATGGCTAAAACTTAAATGTATGATCAAAGTAGCAAACCCTTTTAGTTACAATTATGACAAGATCAAATTCCATTCCCTGTACAAAATGTTGAAAAATTATTTTCTAAAAATGTATTAAAGACTAATGGCTGAAACTTTCAATGTATGATTTAAAGTAGTAAGAGTAGTAAAACTTGTTATTTACAACCAAAATTTTATCCCCTTGGGGTTTCTCCCCTTGCCCCGAGGCTTTGTGCATGTATTAAATTGTATAAATCTTAAAACGTCTTCTTCTCTGAAACCGCTTGCCAGTTTTTCACCAGATTTCATATAGCCTTCTGTGGAAGTGGTACTAACAATTTGTTCAAGTGCTTTTTTGCACTATTGAACAAGACGGCCGCCATGCCCATATATGGTAAAAACACTTAAAAAACTTCTTCTCCAGAACCAAGAATGCTTTGAGGCTGAATCTTGGTATATAGCATTGGAGACGCTAGGTCTACCAACTTGGTTCAAATGTAGATCCTAGGATGTCCTTTGACCTTTTTACGGCACTATCAAATTCTGTCCAAGTTGCTGTGGCCATACTGCATGGCATCTGCAGATATGCAGTGGCTGTTTTAATCAGGTGAGCGAATCATGTACCATGGGCCTCTTGTTTATATTAACAGAGCACTTTTTCATTAATTTTTTTGATCTACTTTAGTGCCATTTTTTAACAACGGAGACAACATTTGTGATTTTCTGTTTGCTTACCTGCACACCAAAAACCATTTCTGAAAAGGGGTCTACTCTAAATGGAAAGAATTTGCTCCCAAGCAGGGAGCAAATTCTTTCCTTTTAGAATAGTTCCTTTTCAGAAGGGAGACAGAAACATATTTAGAAGGGAGACAGAAACATTTTTACAGGTTCCACACCCCCCTCCCCGCTAACGTGTATCGATTCCCCTTGAAGTCTGGTTGCCTTCACCATACTTCCCCCTATCTCTTATCAAATCCAGACATGAAATTGCACTATACTGTACCATGCCATGTTTTACAATAGGTTTTAAGCCTCTGTTCATTGCAAGAGGACATTTGTTTGGCTTCAAGACTGCTCAGAGGAAGCTACAAAACAGCTCTTTGAATGCTTAAAACTGCTGCAAATCTCTGAAGAGAGGACAAATCTTTCTTAGTTTTATTTAAATGCAACCATTTCAATGATTAATGGACATACTAGTACAAGTATTTATTTATATCTGTGTTGTATTGTATGGCTTTCAGGCTTTGAATGCTGTCATTGACTATACATGTAGATATTTAAGGAGTTGCATGGCTCCAGAAAAGTGAAATAATCAGAAGATAATTATGTCCTCCCCTTGGAGCATCCTAAGAAACCCAGGAGTCAGGCACTCCGAAAATTCTGCTTAAACCTCTGGTTTCCATCATTTAGAGTTTCATGTTGTGAGTTTGATAATTAGATGATGTCATTGTGTAATCCATCATCAGCACTTTGGCTACAGATTAACTTAAATTTTTTTTCACTTATTGATCTGGGCCCAGTTGTTCAAAACTAACGATGTCATTAGTTAACGATTCGTTAAAATTTACATCGAGTGATACGCAAATATGCTGAAATTTTTTGCTGAAAAAATGTGAGTAGCTTTTGCAGTGCAAAAGCTACTCACATTTATTCAGCAAAAAATATCAGAATATTGTATATTGAATTCGCTAAAACAGTTAACGAAATGACCCTTAACAAGCTTGTTAAGCTAACGACGCTTTGAACAACTGGGCCCAGTTATTTTGGAATTAAAGCATTATGCAGTCATACACTCCGTTAGTATACATGGATGATACTCTATTCAGTTTTAGCATGTTCTGTTCGATTTTAGATGTCCAAAACAAATCTTTTTGCAAACAGTTTAGATACAGCCGTGTAGTTTAATGCTGCTCACTTAAATATTTTCTCCAAAAAATCCCAAAGTATCATTTTGTGGGCGTATGTGATGAAACATATCAAAAGGTACATGGCCATTACAATTTGCATGAGGAATCAGGAGTTTATTTCAAAATAATGAGGAAAATGTTGTTTTCACTAAAACCAAAGGACCCTTTTACCTGAACGTGAAATTTAAAAGGTGGTTTTGTCAGTGTGAACAATGAAAATGGCACAAATATATTCTAAATTGATTAGTGGTCATAGAAATGCATCTTTAATCTACAAACATTCTTTATGTCCAAGGCAACAGGCAAAATTCTAACAGGTGCACCACATTGGCAGACATTTTTTATGACACACAAACAAGGGAGTGATGAAGTTGAGAGATTATTATCTGCTAAATTTGAAGAAGAAATTAAATGAAAATAAACTTGTTTTATTTATAATAAATTATTCTTCATTCTAGTACATTTGAAAATTAAAACTGGTCTAGCAAACATTTTTTAAATTCAGCTCAAATCCTTAGGTGTGCTGAATAGGCCGACAGCAGTGTACAGATGAGACAGCTTTTTAGGAGCCATCTTATCTGCATCTACACTGTTTGCCACTGTTATTTATTTTCACTGAGACCCCTATTAGGAACAATGGTATTGACTAGATTTAAAGATGGAAGAACATTCATGAACATTATATTCAGTTCATACTAGTTGAATCTGTTTGGCTGCCTTGTCTCTTCAAGAGAAAATCTCATTTGGTTCTGAATGTGTTCTATTATAAATATCAGGGTTGTAGGGGAGATGGAATTTTGGTGGAGATAAATTTTTGGAATATAAAATAAATTTTTCACAGAATCATAAATTATAGTGTGGAAGGTCTTTAGGATAATCAAACTTATGCTGTTCTAGTAGGATCCTAAATTTTTGTTTTCAAATAGAATGAACTGTTGCTGTCAATAATACGTATACCTAGAGCCCTGCGCTTAAATCTGCTAACAAGGTAATGGAATCATAAGGAATTGTAAAGACTGATCATTCAATAGTAGTTAGAGAAATAATCAGATCTGAGGTGATTTGTTAACAAGAATCCTCATAGCTCTAGAAAAAATGCAATGTTCATTTTCCAGTAAAAATACTAAATATGAATTTGATTCACAAAGTGCAGAAAGGTGTCTTTTGGGCATCATATACCGTATTTACTGTATATATTTGGACAGACAGACCCGAGCAAACAGTGTAGACCCAGATGAGATGCTGCAGAATGTGGCATCTCATCAGGGTCTGCACTGTTTGCCACTCCAGCAGCAATGTTTAGACACAACATTGGGTATAAATGTTTCTTGTTCAAATTTTAGGACAAGCACGGTAAGAAGTTGAGGTGTCCGAATAGGGTAAATATGGCAGATAAAATTGCAAATCAATTATTTGGGTTGCTTGTTTTCTCAGCTCTGGTGCAAGCATCTCCTACCTGATTATAGCATCTATATACAGCCAAACTTTAATGGCCTGAACATCTTTGGGACCATGGAAATATATTCTAGACATAGGTAGTTTGAGCCATGGAGGGTTAATCATAGCACCTGTGAGGTCAGGAGGCAAATTTAGAAATGTCTTTTCAATCTTCTATAAAAGAATGGTATCATTGGTGTGTTGCGTGTACTCATTAGAACTGTCTCCATGAGGCAACTCTAATGAGCACACACAACATACATTTTCATGATAGAATAATAAAATTTCCCTAAAATGTCCCTAAATATTTGTTTTCTTGAGCATTTGGAAGAATAACCTAGAGTCTCAAAAACCAGTTTGAATCACCCATTTTAAACCAGCCATCTGTGTTCGAGTCATTGAAGTTTTACTATACTTCGGTGAGGGTTTTTGGTGCACTTCTGTATATTCTGCAATATGCATTAATTCTGAAAAGGCCCTGATCAGACTGCTTAGCTTTCATGCATTCATATTATGTGATCTGGGTTGCAATCTGTGAGATATGAATTTTAACCCTTGTCCTGCTGAACCCGGATACACCTTGCCTTTGCAAATAGTGTAGATCCAGATCATTTGGCCTTTGAAGAAGCTAATCCCAGACTTCTCTGACTTCAAAATCCTTCTGGTATTTACTGATTGGTGGCTTTAGCTTTGTCAAAGACCCCAAATGAATAAAAAGGCTTCGAACAGCCAGAGAAGGCTCGGGTTACTGAAGAAGCCAACTGATCTGGAACTGCACTGTTTGCCATTCAGTATTTGAATTTGTATCAACAACCTGGATCAAGTAATCTGACAGGCTGAAAGTTAGAAGAGGGTGTGGCATCTTAATTTATTCAGCAGGGCAAGGGTTAAGTGAGCTTTATGTTCATTTTTCCTAAACCTTTTAAGCACTAATTACAGCTACAGCAGATGACTTTGTATTTTTTTTTTGCTTGTTGTTTGGTTTTTCAAGTTTCAGTGAAAACAAGGCTTGAAATTTCATGTGAATCATCTGCCTAGCATAAATGTCATCTTATATATTCTCTGAAAATAACCAAATCAATTTTTATACGCCTTTTTGAAAAACAGGACATTCTATGTTACGGGGTCTGGCGTCCGTCAGTCCATAAACATTTTCGTTTCCGGCTAATTCCTCCTACATTTTACATCCGATCAAGCTGAAACTTGGTATATAGTTAGACCATAATGTGGAGCAGCGGGTATTGTTTCAGGGTAACAGTCCACCAAATATTAGCAGAGTTATACCCTTTGAAAATTTCTGTAAACTTTTTGTTTCCGGCTAAATCCTCCTACACTTACATTTGATCAAGCTGAAACTTTATTTATAGTTAGACCATGATGTGGAGCAGCACATATTATTTCAAGGGTACAGTCCACCAAGTATTATTTCCCTTTGAAAATTTCTGTAAATTTTTTTTTCAGCTGAGTCCTCCTACAGTTTACATCCGAACAAGCTGAAGCTTCATAAATAGTTACACGATGATGTGAAGCAGCGCATATTATTTTGAGGTTACAGTGCACCAAATATTGGCAGAGTATGCCCCTTTGAAAATTTCTGTAAACTTTTCATTTCCAGCTAACTCCTCCTACAGTTTGCATCTGATCAAGCAGAAACTTATTGTCATTTATTGACCATCATGTGGAGCAGCGCATATTGTTTTGAGGTTACAGTCCACCAAATATTAGCAGAGTTATGTCCCTTTGAAAATTTCTGTAAACTTTTCGTTTCCAGCTTATTTATTCTATAGTTTACATCCAATGGAGCTGAAACTTTGTAAATAGTAACACCATGATTTGGAGCAGCGCGTATTGTTTCACAGTTACAGTTCACCAAATAGCAGAGTTATGCCCCTTTGAAATGTTTTTGTTACCAATTAACTCCACTTACAGTTTACATCCGGAACACTGAATTATACAGGAGTCAGTATATATGCTACATCTTATTACTTGCCACGGGGGTATAATGCCTCCTCTTGCGGAGCTCTTGTTGAATGTCTGCTACAAATTTACTTAGCTTTTTAAGGATTAAAATGTGAAATTAGATGAAGTGAAAAATTAGTGAGTGTAAAATTTTTTTTATGGGAATTGGCATTTAGAAGGGCAGACTTAACCCTTCAAACATTATCAAAATTATAGCAGAAAACATTATATTTATTATTATTATTATTATAATTATTATTATTCAGAGAAAATTAGACTAGGTAAGCCAATTCACATAAATGTCAAGCCTTATTATTTTTCTTTGAAAATAATAAAAAAAAATAATAAATAAAAATGTTGTCTGCTGCAGTTGTGATTAGCACATTAAGGGTCAAATGATTTTATCTTACAGCATGAGACACAGTAGATATGATGCAGTCCAATCTGCGCTATCGCTTTCTGCCCAAGTTCTGAAGACAGCATTGCTCAATTTGCATGACATCTGCTTGACTTAAAGAGCTAATCAAATATATAGCAGTAGATGACATTGGAAAACTTATTTTGTTATTTTTTGGAGAAATAAGACCATGTGAATTTTCTGCTGTGCAGACAGTAGACAATTCACATGTAATGCCAAGCCTTATTTTGTCTTAAAAATTATAAAGATATTCCAAAATGTCATCTGCTATTTTTCAGAGAAAATAAGACTTAGCGTTCAATGTGGATTCTTTGCTGGGTAGGCAATTCACAATTTCAAGCCTTATTTTGTCTGAAAAAAAATATTTCAAAGTGTTGTCTGCTGTTGCTGTGATTAGCACTATAAGAGACAAAATATTGTCTTCTGATATTTAAATTCAATATTCTGAATGTTATTAGAGAAAATTAGAAATTTGAGAACTGGTCTAAAATTGGAATATCAAGTGTATTAGTTATTTCATAGCAGAACTTGAGCCGCTGTCCATTTTCCGCGACTAATAAGATCTGTATAGCCGTTGGCATTCTCTGTGATACTATAATCTCCAGAAAGGTGCTTTTAATTCTTACTTCACTAGCTTTAAGGGGACTGGGTAACACTTTGTAGTCTATACAAGTTTTTTACAAGGGAGATAACTTTTGTGACTTCCTAATTGATTGCTTGCACAATGATCCTTGTCTGAAAAGCTTGCGGCTATCTGATTGATTGGACGGCAGTATTTGCCTGAAAAGTGGTCTGCTGTAAAAGGAAAGAATTTGGTCCCTATGGGAGCAAATTCTTTCTTTTTAGAGTAGACCACTTTTTAGAAGAAAGGCAAAACAATTTTGATAGAGTTGCCTCTCTGAAATGTAATCATCAGCAGGTGACATTTTAAGATATTTTTTTTCTTATTTTTCAGTGGAAGTTAGGCTTGACATTCCATGTGAATTGTACCATTAGGAGGCAATTCACATGATATATGAAATTCTGTTTTCTGGGATGGGATAAGTTGTATTTTTCTTGTCATCTGCTAAGTTTTCCCGAGCCAACGAAAGGTTAACCATTACCACTCTCTGGACAAATTCAGAAGGCAACAGATTGATATTGTTTCTAATTTTTACCAGAAAACCGGATATGACATTTCATGCAAACTGTCTCCAGTGGAAACAGTTTGCATTAAACGTCAAAACCAGTTTTCTGATAAAAATAAGAACAGTATTTCAAAGTGTCGTCTGCTGAAATTTTTACCCAGAAGGCTAAGCTTTAAGGATGTCTGCTGTCTAACTACTTCTCTTCTGCTGCTACAATTACCACCAATATCTCGGGGATGCCCCCAGTAATGTAACGGTCCCGTAATTACATAGAAATGGATATTTAGTATAATTTAGTAATCAGAAAGATGCCTTTTAGCGGGTTTGTCATAATTTCTTCAATTTTCTTTACAATGTTCCCTCATTCATACCTGATTGCACAAGGTTTGGATGATGTTATCTGTCTGAAGGAATGTTACAAGACAGAATCTAGCATAGCTCCAGATAAGAGGGGGTATCAGGTAAATATTTCTCTTATTAGTCCACAAAAACATATGTTGTTGGTACACATTAAAAGTGCCTCGGTAAGGCGTTTCTGATAAGAACTTACAACATATGTTTTTGTGGACTGCTAAGAAAAATATCAATATAGGGATCAAACATAGTTTTTCATGCATTAACATTCGCTAGGTCCCGTGGGAGGTGTTGAAAACCGAGGCCGAAGGCCGCGGTTTTCAATATCTCCCAAGGGACCTGGCGAATGTTAATGCATTGAAAAACCATGTTCGATTGCTATTATTGCATAAAAAATGAAAGTATTTGCTACATTTCGCGTTATTTCTTGCACTATTTTGTTTCGCCTTTTTACTGAGTCGCGCGAACGCTATTTCCATGGACTATGCTCGTTCTGGGGCAGGGCAGTACACATCTCGTGACGGCAGCAATTCTGTGGCCCCGGTACGAGCATATTGAAAGTTCCGTAGCCATGCATTAACAGCGCGAGCCATGCGTTAACAGCGCGTGAATTGCCTTGTTAATACACGGCTTTTCGCCGGTTAATGCACGGCTGTTAATAACGTGGGACACTGCTTTTTATGCAATAATACTTTTTTTGATAGAAAAAAGCACCTTATCTAAAGTGTTGTTTCACTTTGGGTACAGATGTGTCTCCAGACAGTCTCCATCTTTTTTTGTGCTCCGCTGCTAAGCAAAGCAGGGGACATTGGTAATAGGATTCTGTTAGTCCATTTGTCTGTTTATCCTTGGTTCTGTTAACCCTGGTCCTGCTGAACCCAAGAATTAAAAAAAAATATGGAGAGTGAAAGTAGAAATAGCAAAACGTGACACTTAGTTGACTAAAACATGTTATTGTCTCAGATCTGTAGCAACCTGTTCTGTAGCAATGGTTTAGAGATCCTTGCCAACTGCATATGTTAGCCATTTTTGTGCCATATTTGTATTGGTACATTAAGTTGCTGATAAAAAAATATTGTTTTACATTTAAATTTTGTTTTCACCGTTGTTGACGTTATAAATAAAACTATAAGTTCTTTTCCTGCTTGATGTAGATCTATCAAGCATAAAGGAAGATGACATTGGATTTTACTTTCGCTCATTATTTTTAATGCTTAAACAGACTTTGTGTATATGTCACTGAAATACCGATCTTGTCAAATAACAGTGGCGAAGACAAAATTCTGACCACTTCCTACAATTACCTATTTCGAACATTTGAATTAAGTACCGGTAATTTAAAGGAAAGCTTGCCGTCCCTACAAATTTGAATTATCGAGATTCAACTGTATTGATATTTGTCTTATTTCTCCATGAAAACATGTTGTGGGTATTTATTAAAAGCGCCTTGCTGAGGTGCTTCTAATGTGTACTCGTAACGTATGTTTTGGTTGAGAAATAAGAAAAATATTTACCTGATACCCACTCTTATCTAGACCTATGAAAAACATGCATTCTTGATGATCAATAATAAACATCTTTATGAAAGTCCCCAGTCCTGTATTTATCTTGTAATGGCAGTTGCTTGCTGTTTTTCTTTCAAAAACAATTTTTACATGCCGTGCTATTCAACATTAAAACTAGAACTTGCAGACTGTCCAATTGAAAAATGTAAATTACTAAATTGCTGTGTCAAGTTTTTACATTAACCTTTAGCAGTCTGTGGGCTACTTCAGCAGACAACAAACTGGTGACATTTTTCTTATTTTTCCCAGAAAATAGGCTTTGACCTTTCATGAAATGCTAATGCCTATTTCTTGGGAAAAATAAGAAAAACATTTCAAAATGTCATCTGCTGAATTTTTTACCCATCATGCTTTAGTTTCAGCCATACTGATGGAGATAAAGGGAGTACCATATTTACCCTAAATATTCAGACAGGCAAGCCAGAGCAAACAGTACAGACACTGATCAGATGCCACAAAACATGATATGAATCGAATAAGTCTGAAGAATTTGATTGGTTGAAATGCCATTGTTATTTTTATCAATTCTCAGGTTTCTGGCAGTATGAAATACTGGTAATAGCCAGTTGTGAACCTTCTGGCAGAAATCAGGGCTTAGCATTCTAGGTAAAAATTCAACAGACCACATTTTGAAATATTTTCATATTCTTCCCAGAAAATAGGCTTTGACATTTTGAGAAAATTTGCATAAAAAAAGGTCTATTTTTTTTCTTTTTTTTTTTTTTTTTTTTTGTAAAAAGAAAAATATCATTTTGTTGTTTTCTGAATCTGCCCAGAAAGTGGTAATGATTAAAGGCTTTCTATGGATATTCAAGCTGACCAGTGGGCTTTCACTGTTGGTAAATACATTATTCCTTAGTTTCATTTGATAATTGGACTGTATAATTAGTCCCTCAGAGAAGTTGTTTAAGTAAAAAAAATCACCAGGGTTATTTGGGACACTTTACAACATGTTTAACTTAACCGCTCTCTGGACAACTTCATCAAGTGAGAAATTGACAGTAGTTTTCTTATTTTTCCAAGGCAATGGGATTTAACATTTCATGTCATCACGAAAACATACCTATATAATTTTGACCCCCTTAAACCCCACTTTTATATAATAAAACTGGGGTTTACAGGGGTATACATTATTTTTCTTATTTCTGATCAAAAACATAGATTGTGGGTACTCGTTAGAACTGCCTCGTCGAGGCGGTTCTAACGAGTACACACAAACTATGTTTTGAGCAGAAATATGAAAAATATCATAATTTTTTTCCCTGAAAATTTTCATTTTTTGGTGTTAAAATTTTCAGTTTATTTGAATAGGCATGTTTTCATAATGTAAATTGTCTGGGAAAAATAAGAAAAATATTTCAAAAAGTTGCTTGATGTAGAGTATTAGAGGCTTAGCATACTGGAAAAAAATATCTGCTATTGACATTTTGAAACAATTTTCTTGTGTCGTCCTGGAAATAGGGTTTGATATTGCAGGAGACAATTCACTTGAAACCCTAAGAAAAATGTACCAAAATGCCATCTGCTGATATTTTTAGGCTGCATGCTAAGCATTAAACCACACTAGGGCATTTTGATTTCATGGAGAATTAAGAAAAATGCTCTTTTGCATGAAATATGAATCACGCCATATTTTTCTGAGAAAAATCACTTCTAATTTCATCATCATCATGCAGTTACTTTTAGTGCCTTTTGATGAGAGATTGATTACATTTTACTTATTTGCCCCAGAAAATATGGTTTGATATTTCATGCAAATTGTCTAATTTTCTCGAAAAAAATATGGTTTGCTATTTTTTTTTTATCCATCATGCTATTCATTAAATTTATGTATGGTGTATAATTTTTTGATGATTTGCTTACCATGTCATACCATTTTATTGTTTGCATACCAATTATGATGGCCATGGCAATTGTTCTGCTTCAGCATTTTTGTTTTTCAGTTTGAAATCCTGAGTTGAGTTTTTGTGTGCTGTTAGAATTTGGTGTGTCAGCCATTTTGATGATGGTTGGGTGAATGACAAAAACTATAGTCATAGTCATGGATGTATTTTTTAGCTCACCTGAGCTATGCTCAGGATGAGCTATAGTGATCACTTTTAGTCCGTCATCCATGTGTCCATCTGTACATCCGTGCGTCCATCTGTTAATATTTTCAAACGACTTCCCCTCTGAAACCGCTGAGCCAATGTTGCTCAAATTTCATGTGGAGCCTCCTTAGGACAGGGGAATGAAAGATTGCTAAAATGGTTGCGGTCCATTGACCAAGATGGCTGCCATGCCCATTTATGGTAAAAACCTTTAAAAATCTTCTTCTGCAGAACAGAGGATGCCTTGGGGCCAAATCTTTGCAAAAATTATCAGGAACAGGACGTTTACCAAAGTTGCTAAAATGATGGTCATACAGTGATGTTTGACCTTTTTACGGCGAGGTCAAGTTTGCTTCCGTATGCATTTGTATGGGCCCCATACATTTGTATGGAAAAAATGTTGATAATTTCAAATGACCTGCTCTGAAGCCTCTGGGCCAGTGTAGCTCAAATTTTATATGGAGCCTCCTTGGGGCAGGGGAACGAAAGATTGCTAAAATGGTCATGATCCATTGACCAAGTTGGCTGCCATGCCCATATATGGTAAAAACCCTTAAAAATCTTCCTCACCTGAACCAGATAAGCTCAGGGTAAGCTCAGGTCTTTGCCTAAATCACCGGGGACAGGAGATCTACCAAAATTGCTAAAATGATGGTCCTATGTTGCCGTTTGACCTTTTTAAGGCAAGGTCAAATTTGCTGCCCCATGCATTTGTATGGGCCCTGTACATTTATATGGGAAAATGTTGAGAATTCATATTTTGGATGTCTCTATAATCCAGTTAAATTGAAACTTGATGAGCATTAGGGTCTTAGAAGACACGAAATAGCTAAATGAGCCGATAAAAATCAAAGATGTCCACCACAGCCGCCATCTTGAAAATCAATTTTCTACATTTCTTCCCAAACCTTTGGACGCTTTGAGCCGAAACTTGCTCTGTAGCAACAGGATGACTTCTCGATCAAAACAAGCTAAAATTGTGTCAATCAGAAATCCAAGATGGCCACAATGGTTCCGCTCCATTGAACAAGATGGCCGTCAGAGCTAAAAATAGGAATTATTCAAACGACATCTTGTGCTTGGCCAATGACACAGTTTCAATATATTTGCACAGAAGTCTTCCTCCAAGGCCCTCTACCAAAATTGCTAATATGGTTCCGTTTGACTGAACAAAATGGCAGCCAGAGCTAAAAGTGGAAATCCCCTCTGCAGCCAGTGTCCCCAGTTCAAAGTAATTTCACAGAAGTGTTCCTCTTATGGCACTTTACCAAAATTGCTAAAATAGTTCTGCTCGGCTGAACAAAATGGCCGCCAGAGCTAAAAATAGAAAAAAAAAAACAACCTTTAAATGACATCTCCTTGGCCAGTGGCCTGATTTCAAAATGATTTCACAGAAATGTTCCTCTTATCCCCCTTTACCAAAACTGCTAAAATGGTTCTGCCCTGCTGAACAAAATGATCACCAGAGCTAAAAGTAGAAAAACCTTTAAACAACATCTCCATGGCCAGTGCATGGCTGGATTTCAAAATAATTTCACATCAGTGTTTCTCTTATGCGCCTTTACCAAAATTGCTAAAATGGTTCTGTACTGCTGAATAAAATGGTCGCCAGAGCTTAAAATAGAAAAAAAGAAGAAAAAAAAACCTTTAAAGGACGGATAAGAAGATGACCCAATTAAATTCTGAAAAAAATCTGAATTTTTTTTTTTTTACTTATGGTGCTTTGAAAATTTCAGCCTTTTACCTTGTAAGCAAGACATCTAAAAAACTGTTTAAACCATTGCTTTGGAACTTGAGAAGCTGATAGGGAATGATGAGTAAATCACCTGATTAACATACAGCTTTTAACTCAGGTGAGCATTGTGGTCCATGGGCCTCTTGTTTTACAAACACAGTGTCTGGTTGTATAAACTGACCATACATAACATTGGTATATGTACTTTAGTAAAAAATAATATACAGTATATATTCCTTGTTTCTATTTTACTGTATTAATCATCAAATTTAAATTACTCCTTGATACAGTTGAACATCACAATTCACATGAAATACCTAGTCTTATTTTCTACGAAAACTAATGCAAAATTAGAATGTCATCTGCTACAAGTTTGCTTGGCGCTTTAAGGTTAATATTAATCTTTTTAAACCCATTGCAGTAATGATACGCAGTAAATCTTGTATGGACATTGTTTTTCAAAAGCGAATGGTTTTCCACGGGTAAACAATGCATCATTTGTTTGTCCGAAACTTGCTACGGCTTATGAAGTTTGTCCTATCAGGTACAAAAGCATGGGGACAGTAATGAAAGCATTTGTCATCTGCAATGCGTAAAATAACAGTTAAACTTTCGGACAAACAACGTTATTTATAGTTCAGTACCTATATAGAATCATTCCCTATTATTTTAGATAGTGTACATTTTGTTTTAATTTAGACTTTGTTCATGTAGTTAAATGCAGCAATAAAACCATAATAATTTAGATACTACTCTACTAAAATCATACCAAACAAATATTACCAGTTATACGGTAGTCTGCTATAATTTTTTTTAGATTTTAATATCAGTGCCAAATATTTATCTTTTTTTTTCCTTACCAAATAAACTCTTGGTTGTAACTTCATACATAGCTCTAGATAACCTGATAATTTAGGATTATGTTTGTACCAAGACATTAGTTAAAGTAAATGTCCAGAAATTTCATATACCATAGTTCCAAACAAAATGGCATGTGCACACAGTGCAGATCCAGATCAAACTGCTCCTGAAGGAGCAGTCTGATCAGGGTCTACACTGTTCGCCATTCCACTAGGTGTTTAAAAAAACAACTGCATAAAAGGAACAAAATACGCCAAAAAAGTATGGAATAAAGTGTTCAAAATTTTAGGATATTTACCGTTACCTTTAATGCTTAGTGTGCTTGGTAAAAATTTCAGCAGACAACATTTTTAAATATTTTTCCCAGAAAATAGGGTTTTTGGCAATTGTCAGAGCCTATTTTGTGTGAAAAATATCAATTTGTTGTCTGCTGAATTTGCCTGCAGAGTGGTAAGGATTAAAATCCTAGATAAATACAGCAAACAACATTTTGATATTTTTTTCAGAGACAATAAGGCTTGACATTTTGTGTGAATCATCTGCCTAGCTTATTTTCTCTGAAAAATTAAAAAAAAAAAAAAAAAAAAAAAATAGAATGTCATCTGCTGCATATTTGCTGCTTTAAAGGTAAGGGTAGACATTGGAATTACTTGCTGACGCCATTCCAGTGGAGTACCCAAAGGATACATTTTTTTGGTGCAAAAATTCTGAATATTGTCTGTATCAAGACCAATGTCCATCTGTGCCATCCAATAAGGATGCTTGCTGCTAACATTCAGGTTCTACTTATCTTTGTAGAGCTTATATAGAAAGCATTTAGCGGTTTACCCTTGTCATGCTGAATAAATTAAGATGCCACACCCACTTCTAATTTTCAGCCAATCAGATTACTTGATCCATGTTGTTGATACAAATTCACGTTCTTAATCACAAACAGTACAGATCAGTGAAGAAGCCAACTGATCTGGATCTACACTGTTTGCAAAGACAGGATATATCCAGGTTCAGCAGGACTAGGATTAATCAATCTGCATAGATGTGGAAGAAGTAAAGGACATATTTACCTGGCCGGCCTCGGTGACTGATGATCCGGAGGTTGTGGGTTTGATCCCCGCCGGGTCTGACAACATTCTTTTGCGGAGATTGATCGTGAAACTTTTTCAGCGTCACACAGGCCTCCTAGCAAAACCTATAAAACCTATAATAACCTATAATTTTGTGTCAAACCTATAAAACCTTTATTTTGTTCATAAAACCTATAAAAAGCCTGTATTTTCATGAAAAAACCTGTATTTTTCACTTTTTGACCCTTCTCGCGACTCAACCCTAACTTTTCTTCAAAATGCCCTACCATTTTTTATTTTTTAGTCCCAAAAAAGTGATGAAAACTGTCAAGAAATTGTAAATTTTTTCCTCGCTCGCTTTGCTCGCTTGGACTTTGTAAAATTCAGATCAATTTTATCGTAGCAATTGTGATGCAAAAATTCATCAAATGTTTTTTCTTCAGTTTTAAATCTTTATGTGAGTTTGGAGGAACCTTTTTTAACCTATATTTTTTATTGAAAAACCTATAAATAACCTGTATTTTGAGTAAGAAGAACCTATATGAAAACCTATATTTTCAAAGTGGGCCACTAGGAGGCCTGCGTCACATTATCTTCCTTCCACTGGTTCAAGAAGGACATTTGTCGGTTTCTGGCTCAAGGATGTGCACAAGTACTGGTTAAACGCTTAGAGGACTAAATTAAAGACTGCCCAGGAAAAAGTGTGAAAAGGTAAACTGACTGGCTCGACAATACCCTAATGGGTGCACTGGGCTGTAAAACCTCAACACAAACAAAGTATTTTGACTGGATGCATGTCCGACTGGTGATCAGGAGGTTGCGGGTTCGACCCCCACCGAGTCGGCAGCTTTCTTTCATGGATTGATCATGAAATATTTTCTATGGTCATTCTCCCTTCTGCTGATTCAAGAAGGGCAGTTGTCAGTTTCTAGAGAAAGAATGTGCTCAATACTGGCTAACTACTTAGAGGACCAAGCCTGCCTAGTAAAAGTGTGGTTAGGTAAACTGACCATGCTCAACATGACCCCTTTGGGTTGACTGGGCCATTAAACCTCACCACAAACAAACAAATGTTATGGTATTTGAACTTCTCACAGTTCTTGGCCTAAAACCACTTGACTGCTTGGTGATGTGTCTAAAATGTGTTTGATGAGTGGAAATAAACCGTTGATCTGCTGCATCTGATCTGGGTCTACACTGTTTGCTCAAGCCTGTCTGTCCAAAAAGAAGACATCAAAATTTAGAAATGCAAATACAAGTGAATTATGTTAATATATTATAATGTTATAGTCTTTTTCATCTGCAATAACAGATTCTAAAAGGAATTACTCTTGTGAGCAATTAACCCCTAGTCTGTGGCAAAAGTCGTAAATCAGGCCTGTTAGAGGGGATACCCCTACTTGAGAAGCCATTACTCCCTTGGTTTTGCCTCGATTTTGATGGCATTTTCACACATAATTTGCCGATTGTATGTAGCCATTTTATTAGAGAAGTGATGATCACATGACTTTCAGTAATGTGACAGTCACGTGGCAACCGGGAACAGTTTAAGACACTTAAAAAAAAAAAAAATACAAGAGACCAGCGCTTACTGTGTGCAATGCAGAAAGAAACGGGTGACATGTTGGTTCTACTGTTGTTCCTACTTCTTCCTCACTGGAAATGATTTAGGTGTCATGGGTTTTTTTTTTCAGAAAATAATGATAAAACTGACAAAGTTTGTGTCAAAATTGCTGGTAGCTTGAAATTCGGTATTCTCGGTTTTTATTAGTGTGGGTAAAAAAAAGCACCTTACTTTCTAATGAAGAGTGGTGTGTTTGTATGAAAGTGGGTTCCTTCCTGTATAGGAGCACTTGGTCTAAATGGTTGCAACTGGTATATTGTAAGTAGGACAGGTTTTAGAGTTGGCATACCCCTCCAAAACGACAATAGTCGAGATTAGCAGCTTAAGGGTAACACACACACAAGAATAAAATTAGCTGATATATTATCAGTGTCTGGGACCACTAACAGTTGTTTTTAAAAAAAGTGTCCTAAATGACATACAGGTGGCATCTGTGGGTAGATCTAAAAGAAATCAAATTATTACTCATAATCTGTTAACTTATTCTCTTCTTGATTGGCTGTAGTTGCAATAATTGACAGCTTGGAAGAAAGCCACCCATATCTTATTATAGGGCCTATGCTATGTAAAAAAGGTATCTTAGAGAGACGTAGGCAGACAGCAATGGCCTGATCAGACTGCACAAATATGTGCAGTCTGATCAGGGCCATTGCTGTCTGCTCACATAATCATGGGATATTTATTGTAGAATCAATCAGCAGACAAAAACGGCTCTGATGAGTCTGGTTGCAGTGGTTGGATACACAGGATAATCTAAATCTGCACATTTCTTGTATGCTTGAAAATATTGGACTGTATGTGCTTAGCATGTTGGGTTAAAATTCAGTAAAACAAAATTTTGAAATGTTTTTCTTATTTTTTTTCCAGAATCTAGGCTTTGCCATTTTTTTTATTTATTTATTTATTTATTCATTCATTTTATTTATTTATTTATTTTTTATTTTTTATTTTTTTATTATTATTATTTTTTTATTTATTTATTTTTTTTTTTTTGCAAATTGCAAGAAATGGCAAAGCCTATTTTCTGAGAAAAATAAGAAAATTATGTTTGTCATTTGCTGAATTTTCCCAGACGGTGGTAAAGATTAAACAGTGCAGACCCTGATCATACTGCTACTGCTGCTTGGAGTGATTTGAATTTGCTCAAGCATGGCTGTCCAAATATTTATGGTAAATATGGTCATACACTGCACAGTAGATGGCCTGGTTAAACTTTGTAAAGGTCCATAGGCTTGTCTCTTTCACCAAATTTGGTGCATGGGGACTGTTTGCTTCTTTTTTTTTCCAGCAGTATACCCTTCTATAAAATAGTAACAAAACCATCATAGCAACTTTTGAAGACTAGAAGTTTCACTTACATATCCATCCATGCAGGCAAATCTGAGCTTTCACTGTTGTTGTGAATTGTCCACTGTCCAGTAAGAACACATAGATTGAATTGAAATATCATAATAACCCTAAGTATTGGGACAGACAGGCCTGACCAAACAGCATAGACCCACATCAGACACCACAGAATGCAGTGTCTGATAAGGGTCTACACTGTTTCCACTTTTTAGACATCATTGGCTATTAGATTTGACTGTCAAAATTTATGCTAGTATGGTAAGGAGTTAAGGTGTCCCAATGTTTTAAGATAAATACAGTAGGGCTTGGGTGCTCTTAGAAGCACCTTACGGGGTTTTCCTCAGAGTTTTAAAGTGAGGGTCCTAGGGACTACCTTATGTGAAGTTGAGGGGTCCTTTAACCAGATTTAGGGGTTTATTGTTTTAAAGCGGGCCCTTTAAGCTCTGTTCGCAAGTGCAGGAGATGACACTTTGAAGTACTTTCTTTCAAAGAAAATAAGGCTTGACATTTGATGTGAATTGTCTGCATAGCAGACAATTCACATGAAATGTCAAATCTTACTTTCTTTGAAAAATAAAATCAATTTTTGATTGTTGTCTGCTACAATTTGCTTTGTGCTTTATTGGTTAAGTATCGCCCAAATATTGATAACTCCTGGCCTTTAGACCAAAAACAGCTTAAAATACAAAGGATACATAAAATTAATTTTGAATTTGATTTTGAATGCATCACTCAGGACCCTTTCACCAAGCTTTAAAGAGTCAGTCCCGCACAAGACTTTGGGGTAAAAACTGCCAAAATGCAATCAGGGAATGCCCTGACTTTAGCATGGCGCTTCTAATGAGAACCAACAACATGTTTTCAATACATGTACTTTTTAATGAAAAAAAAAAGCCTTATCTAGAGCTATGAGGTCTGAGAAGCCTCTGCTCAGAATGCACAGATTTTGACTCATGGCTGGTTCTGCCGTGGCGCAGCTCGTTTCTTGTTAGAGAGATCTAAGTAGTATCAGTGATAGTTATGCATTTTGCAATTTCTCCTGTAATCCATCATTTCCTAATCATCCCCAGGAAACCTTTTATTATCACACTACCAATCTCAAGAATATCTGCCACCCATCTTGAGAATTAAATCTTCTTCTGACTAGTAGAGATTCTTAATGAAAATGCATGTTTCTGATTCTTGACTTCTAAAAGCTTGATTGTGCTTCAAGATCATCTACTGGATGATGTCCTGAATTCCTGCGAGGATTTTTGATCTAAAATGAAAACAAAAAGGCAAATTTAATAAGACTGGATTCACTTAATTGATAGAGGTTCTGCCATTTTTTACAAAGGGGACAATTTTTATGACTGCTTTCCCACACACAAAGCACCTTTTGAATAGGGGTCTACTCTAAAAGGAAAGAATTTGCTCCCATTAGGAGCAAATTCTTTGCTTTTTGAGTAGACCCCTTTTCAGAAGGGAAACTATGCAATGTCGTGAAAGTTATTTCCCCTGAAAGTGTATCAGTTCCCATGAAACTGATCAAAATTTTGCTTTTACACCTGTATCAGCATGTTTTTACCATATTGCCATAAAGCCGGCCTCAGTGGCTCAGTTGGATGCGCCGTCCGACTGGAGACCAGGAGATCGCGGGTTCAACCCCCGCCAAGGTCGGCAACATTCTTTCCTGGAGATTGATCATGAAATATTTTCTACGGTCATTCTCTCCCTTCCGCTGATTCGAGAAGGGCAGTTGTCAGTTTCTGGCGAAAGAACGTGCACAATACTGGTTAACCACTTAGAGGACAAAGCCTGCCCAGTAAACGTGTGGTTAGGTAAACTGACCATGCTCGACATGACCCCATTGGTTTGACTGGGCCGTAAAACCTCAACACAAGCAAACAAAACCATATTGCCATAGTTACCCTAACTATTCAGACAAATTTATGTAATTCCTTAATATCTTACTTATAATAAAATTTGAACCAACTAAGAGAAAGAATACATAATGACCCTAAGGCCAAAAAAAGAAGTTGTTAGATTCTCAGACACTTTTTTCCAAAAACAGATGTGTGCGGGCAGCTTTTTATTTTTACTTTTATTTTCCGGTTGGGTACATACTTGGACTTTAGGGTTTGTTTGGCTAAATAAAATGGCAGTGGTTTTACCAGAAGTATCTCAAATGCGAGTTTAAAGTCTCAAACAACATAAACAGATTGTAATTTACCGAATTTCTTTGCAAGTAAGTAAGAATGCCATATATTTGTGGTCTAGATTGCACTTTGGTCAGAAATGATTCTCAGATAAACAAGTAAAATCCAGTGTCACATATTTTCGTGGGTCGGAAAAAACTTACCACTGAAAAAAATCATATATGTGGAACCTTTTGGACGGATGCGGCAGTGTCTGAGTATCTAATTTTTTTTATTTATTTATTTTTTTTTGGCCTAAGTGTTTTGGCAGCCAGACCTGAGCACTGGGCAAATTGTGGAAAATGCAGATGTTGTCTAACCCGACTCTTGAAAAATTCAGTGGATGACAAATTGATGATATTTTTCTTATTTCTCCCTGAAAATAGGCTTTGACATTTCATGCAAATTGTCTCATTTATGCCTAACGTCCAATGAATTTTTTAGAGACATTGATAAACAGTGTGGACCCAGATCAGATACCACAGAACATGGTTTCTGATCAGGGTCTAGCCTGTTTGCATTAAATGTAGGAATTTCTATAAAATCTGATTATATTAACCCTTAGGCTGCGGAATAAACTGTAAATCAGGCCTGTTGGAGGGGGTGCCCCTACTTGAGAAGCCATTACTTCCTTGATTTTGCCTCGATTTTGATGGCATTTTCACACATTTTTTGCCGATTGTATGTGTCCATTTTACCGGAGAGGTGACAATCACACGACTTTCGGTCATTTGACAGTCACGTGGCAACCGAGAACTGTTTAAGACACTTAAAAAAATAAATACAAGAGACCAGCACTTACTGTGTGCAATGCAGAAAGAAACAAACCAGACACTCGTTTTTTGAAAATGGAGCTCTCCAAAATGTTGAAGTAGAAGAGTCCATTCAGCATTTATGGATTGAGACAATTTGGTAAGTGGAACTGCAGCAACTGT
This sequence comes from Anodontia alba, assembly GCA_964016985.1. Classification (NCBI taxonomy): domain Eukaryota; kingdom Metazoa; phylum Mollusca; class Bivalvia; order Lucinida; family Lucinidae; genus Anodontia; species Anodontia alba. Next base: position 45,956,646 of record OZ024831.1, read on the forward strand.
TTTGTTGATCTACACAATACTCCAAATAACTGAAAAGGGAAAAAAATAATAGGAACTTGAAACAGATGTATGGTAATATAATGCAAAGTGAAAACAATGCAAATTTGATGTCTTGAGACCAAATGATTTTTGTCACACAAAGTTGACCATTAAAGCGTCGAGAAAAATTTGTAGTAGACGAGTCTAAATTGTTGTTTTTTTTTTTCATTAAAAAAAAAGAAAAGAGAAAATAACTATTTTTTCAAAAAAAAAAAAGTCTTGACATTTCATGTGAATTGTCAGCTTGATGAGTCACATGAAATGTCAAACTTATTTACTTTGAAAAAAAAAAAAAAATCAAAATGTTGTCTGCAGCTTAAGTAGATCACCTGATAAAAAAATCCTGTCATGCACACTTGGAGAATATGCAAACCAGCAAACTAATTGTTCAGGTTTAACCTAACCTTTTTGTCAGATTCTCAAGTAAACATTTTCTGGTGAAAACATGTGCACAATACTGGTTAACCGCTTGAAGGACTAAGCCTGCCCAGTTAAAATTTGGTTAGGTAAACTGACCATGCTTGACATTGACTGGGCCGTAAAACCTCAACACAGAGCAAACAAAGCACCATACTAACCCTAATTATTGCATAAAAAGCAGTGCCACACGTTATTAACAGCCGTGCATTAACCGGCGAAAAGCCGTGTATTAACAAGGCAATTCACGCGCTATTAATACACGGCTACGCAACTTTCAATATGGTCATACCGGGGCCACAGATTTGCTGCTGTTACGAGATATGTACTGCCCGGCCCTAGAATGAGCATAGTCCGTGGAAATTGCGTTCGCCAGACATCGGTGAAAAGGCGAAACAAAATAGTGCAGGAAATAACGCGAAATGTAGCAAATGTTTGCAGTTTTTATGCAATAATAGCGATCGAACATGGTTTTTCAATGCATTAACATTCGCCTTGTCCCGTGGGAGGTGTTGAAAACCGCGGCCTTCGGCCTCAGTTTTCAACACCTCCCACAGGACCTGGCGAATGTTAATGCATGAAAAATCATGTTTGATCCCAAAAATATTGGGACAGATAGGCCTGAGCAAATAATATAGACCCACATACAGCATCTGATTAAGGTCTGCACTATTTACCACTCATTCAACAGTTTTTAGACATGTCAACATGTAGTGAAATGGACTTGTTGAAATTTTAGGACAAGTATGATAAGGAAAGATGTTACAGTATTTAGGGTAAATACTGTTGTGATCGATTTTCTCCGAATGCAGAAAGTGTTAATATTGTTGAATATGGTATATACAAATGTAATTATGTACATGCATGTGTCATGCCACATAGTCCAGTTAACTTTTTCATTTGGGATAGCATGCAATCATTTATAACAAGATTCATTATAGCACAGTTTTGGATATAAGGCGGTTTAAAGATGGACTCTATAACTGTTGCATCCAAACAAAAATATATAGATTATTTAGAAAAGATGACCATTTATGGCCATTATTCTATATAACCTTTACATTTTTGTTTGGATACACCATTTATGGTCATTTCTCCATAACCTATACATTTTTGCTCAAACACAACATGGTTGTTTAGCTAACACAGTTTTGGCATTGGATCCCAGCAATAGTGTTATAAGAGCTAAGAACAAACGTGGGCTCAACCACTAACTGAATATCAGAGTAAAAGAAATCCACTAGCAGAACCATGGTGAGCCTGACCACAGACAAGACAAGTTAGGTCAGGCACAAGCTGTCTATAAAAGGTTGAGGATTGAGCCGTCATTGAGTCTAACCCCCAAATTGTTGTATCCAAACAAAAAAAATGTATAGATGATATAGGAAAATTATCATTTATGGTAATTTTCCTATATAATCTATATATTTTTGTTTGATAACACCATAATTTTGTGCTACAAAAAAAAAAAAAAAAAAGATTTTTGCTTTGGATACCTGAGCAAGTAGGGCTCCTGACTTTGGATGGCTAATTATAGTTTGTGGAACAGAACAGAATGAAACAACTTCGCATCACAAGACAGGGAGATGTGTGATAATTAGGTCAAATATGGTATTATATGATTTATGGTTTATGTCATTAATTGAACATTAGATTAAGCATATTAGGAGCACTATTTTCCCATGTATTTGAAAGCATGATGAAGACTGATAGGCGGTGTGGGATTAAGTTCTATGATTTGTATATGACAGTTCTGGAATTTTATGATTAATTAATCGCTGAGATTTGGAGTGAGACTGAATCTCCAGGGGAACCGATTCCATACTTTTTGATAATCACAAAATACCCTGTTTACCCTAAGTATTTGGACACCTTACCATACTGATCCTGTAATTTGAACAAGTACAGTTTACTACCTGTTAATATGTTTAAAAATGCACGAGTGAGTGGCAAACAGTGTAGACCCAGATCAGATGCTGCAGAATGCAGCATCTGATCTGGATCTACGGTGTTTGCTCAGGCATGTCTGTCTGAATACTATGTATAAATATGGTAAAGTCTACAGAAACAAACCATCATGTGGCCATGAACCATTCATTTTAGTTAGATACTTAATGCTATTTGATTGGTGTCTCGGTGAGAAAGATTGTTTCTATTTTTGCCTGATTTTGTTGGGGAAAATTTGGACTATTGCTTGCCTTATTGCTGCTGCTGCTTATGTTGGTGTGGGGGTCTTCATGTGCATACCTGCATCTTTAGTAATGCCTGCCCTGTAGGTAATTTTTCTGGAATGCAGTGCTATACTGGGATATGTCATTATTAAGGGGGTAACTAGGTAGAAAATCCTAGTGGGCAAATCTAGGAGTCACCATTTTCTTGATTTTTATATGTACTGATACTTTTGATTTCTTCCATATGTCTGATGGTCATTTTGTTTCCTCCAGTCACACATTCCTGTCAATAACTTATGACATAGCTGATTGAAGTGAAAAAAAGTGGATAGTTGTAACATTCTCAAGGTGTCATCTGCTCATTTGTATTCTTAACCCATTGTATACTGAATAGACTCTTCCACACTATATATTGGAAGAGTCCAGTTTCAATTTTAGGTATGTTTGGCTATGAGATTTACTTATCCCTAGAGAAAAATGGCAAAACTATTTGCTAACAGTGGAGACCCTTATCAGACACCGCATTCTGCTTTTACCCTTTTAAGGTCTCCCGAATACAATGGGTTAAAATTATCAAAACTATACCCCAGATGACGTAAAGCTACAGCCATCCCCAAGTTAATTAGTGTACATTAATAGGGAAGGGCTAGCCAAGCTTTTTAAAATGCTAATCTTGTGTTATGTTTTAACCCTTGTCCTGCTGAACCCAAATATACCCTGCTTTTGCAAACAGTGTAGATCCAGATCAGTTGGCTTCTTCAGAAGCCAACTGATCTGGATCTACACTGTTTGCAAAAACAAAAAGCATGTTGGCTGCTACAGTTTTGATTGTTGCTTCAAGGATTAAAACACCAAAACATCCAAACATCCTATACCCTTTTTTTGAACCCTGCTGAATTTACATATTAGCAGAGAACTTTTAAAAAGGTTTTCGTTTCCTCAAAAATAGGACTTGTCATTTTATGGAAAAAAGCTCCATAGGACTGCATTTTTTTCAGAGAAAAAGAAGAAAAAATGTCTCATTAACCCTTTTTTATAAGAGAAAATAAGCCTTGACATTTCATGTGAATCATCTGCCTAGTAGATGATTCACATGAAGCCTTATTGTTTCAGAAAAATAACAATAAATAAAAGCACCACAAGCATAATACCCCGCCATAGCAATTATTTGTTTATATATTAAAGTTATCGTTGCGAAAATGTCTGGAAAGAAAATGACGGAGGGACAGATAACAATCCTAAACCAGATCTTGATAATATCAATGCATATAGCAAGTTTGGTTAAAAGGCCTTGTTATTTACTCAAGTTATCATCCAGAAATGAAAAGATGGGCATGTCTCGGGCAGATAACGCCGTAAAAATTTGACAAAATTTGCCCATTAGCAATTCCAAACCAGATTTCCTTAATGTCAATGCATATAGCAAGTTTGATGACAATCCCTTGTTATTTACTCAAGGTATCATCCGGAAACGAAAATATGGGTGTGTCTCGGGCAGATAACTCCGTAAAAATTTGACGAAATTTGCCCATTAGCAATCCCAAACCAGATCTCCTTAATGTCAATGCATATAGCAAGTTTGGTGAAAATCCCTTGTTATTTACTCAAGTTATCATCCTGAAATAAAAATATGGGTGTGTCTGGGGCAGATAACTCTGTCAAAAATTGACGAAATTTGCCCATTAGCAATCCCAAACCAGATCTCAACAATATGAATGCACATACTAAGTTTGGTGAAAATCCATTGATGTTTACTCAAGTTATCATCCGGAAACGAAAAACGGATGGACGGATGACAGACGGACGGACACACAGACGACCAACGTGAAACTATAATACCCCGCCACTATTGTGTGGTGGGGTATAAAAAGTATGTTGTCTGCTACTTTTTGTGACTGGCAAATTAAGGGTTAATTTTGTTATTATCTGCTAATTTGCTGTCATTGTCCAAAGCAAAATGCTCAAGCACACAAAAAGCTGCAGTTCTTTTGCAGCAGGTTTTGTGACAACTCCTCAGAATGTCTATCACTTTCTTGGTTATTATCAGCATTCTAGGTGCTTTTTTCTTCTTCTAATGGAAACGCAGAGTTTGTGAGCGACGGTCATAAAATCTAAGAAGTTACTACCATAGGAGTAATGAAAGAACTGTTATTAAGTGGAAAGTGAAGTCTTTATTGCCGACAATGATGTCAATGGCGAACTTGCTCAGGCTAGAGCCGCAGATACTGGGAGACATTTAACGGTTAATGTTCTCTTGGCAAAATTAGCAGGAGACATTTTAAAATATCTTTCTTAGTTCTGTCAGAAAATGGGATTTGGCATTTCATGTGAATTGTCTCCTGTGGAGGCAATTCACACAAAATGCCAAATCCCATTTTGTCAGAGAAATAAGAAAAAATATTTTAAAGTGTTGTCTGATAATATTTAAATTTAGCATTTTAAGGCTTAATTGACATGGAAATTACCAAGAACTGTAATACAGCAGTTTATGGTTGAAGCAAATGGATTCTGGAATCATTCCCGGATTTTGATTGAAATATTTGTAATCGTCCTCCTGGTTGAATATATAGCCGATAAATCTTACCTAATCCTCATGTGACATTAAGATTTCTGCAGTAACATCATAATTTCATAAGGTGTTGCCAGAAATACCATAAATTTACTAGCACTTTTGATGGTGTTTCTGTCCTTTTATAACTTGGCCAGTAAAGGTCCATGCAGATGTTATATCCCAGGCAGAAGGTATCCTGTTCTTTATGCCCCTAATTTCAAAAAAGTTGGAGGGGCATATTGTTTTCGGGTTGTTGGTCTGTCTGTCCGTCAGTTCATTTGTCTGTTTGTGTTTTATTCTTCACAATTTTCTTATCAGCAAGATATCTTGACAACGATTTGAGCTAGGGCCTTGAAACTTTGTGAGCTTATTGGGGCTGAGGAGGAGCTAGTCTCACTTGATTAACTTTTGAATAAAAAAATGGATTAATTTTATGAGAGGTATGCTCCTTTTCAACTTTGGCATTTGTAGGGACAAGCATATGGATGGGGGCATAGTGTTTTACAAACACACATTCCTTATTTTCTGCTGTATAGACGCTGTCAGTCTGTATCATATAGCCATAATTACCCTAAATATTGGGATTCCTTAACTCTTGTCCTGCTGAATAAATTAAGATGCCACTCCCATTTCTAATTTTCAGCCAGTCAGATTACTTGATCCAGATTGTTGATATAAATTCACATACTTAATGGCAAACAGTGCAGATCCAAATAAGCTGGCTTCTTCAGAAGCCAACTGATCTGAATCTATACTGTTTGCAAGGGCTGAATAAATTAAGATGCCGCTCCCATTTCTAATTTTCAGCCAATCAGATTACTAGATCCAGATTGTTGATATAAATTCGCATACTTAATGGCAAACAGTGCAGATCCAGATCAGTTGGCTTCTTCAGAAGCCAACTGATCTGGATCTACACTGTTTGCAAAGGCAGGACATATCAGGGTTCAGCAGGACATGGGTTAACTCCTTACCAAATTTGATCATGTCCATTTTATTACTTATTGATGTATCTGAAATACTGCCGGATGAGTAGCAAACAATGTAACCTTGACCAGATGCTGCAATCAGGTCTATCTGTCTCAATTCTTAGGGTTATTATTGTATACTTGCGCTGTAAACTGAGTCATTTTTGTATGCTGTAATTATCCTAAGTATACAGATACCATAACTCCTTACCCTATAATCCTAATATTTGAACAAGTCCATTTCACTATCAAGCAATAGAGTCCTCATCAGCACTTGCTTAACCATACCCATATGGATAATTGTTTTTTTTTACTAAGACAAACATTACAAGCTTACCTTTAAAATATAGAGATAAAAATTAGTATGCAGTTTTTTTTCAAGCCTTCATCTTTTCTCCCATGTGCTTTCACTTTCATTGGTTAACCTTTACTGATCTCTGGGCTAATTCAGCAGATTACAAATTGATATTTTTCTCTCTTTTTTTCCCAGAAAAAAAGGTCTTGACATTTCAAGCAAATTGTCTCCATTGGAGACAATTTGCATGAAATGTCAAATCCTGTTTTCTGTGAAAAATAAGAAAAAATATTTCAAAATGTTGTCTGCTAATCTTTTTACCCTGCGAGTGCTAAGCATTAATAGCCACTTCTGCGGAGAAGTCAGTTGTCTTGAAAGTTTTTTTAACTAAATGGCAAGCATATTACATGTTTTGTATAGTTTGTTTTATTCAGGCTTAACATCACTTGCAACAATCTTTCAGTCATATCGCATTGGTGTCTGGATGTGGCAGGGAGCTCAGTGCTCACTTTTAGAGTGCTGCCTCTCTGAAATATCATGCCCAAGACACATGACATGATATTCCACCCAGTCACATTATACTGACACTGAGCTGACCAGTTCTGATTCTTAGCTCTACTTTCTTAATGCTGAGCACCAAGCGAGAGAGCTGCGAGTACCATTTTCAAAGTCTTTGGTATGACTCATTGGGGGATTGAACCAGCAACCTCCTGGTCACAAAGCGGACGCTCTACCAAGTACCAACTGTGCCAGTGTTATGTATAGTACTGCACTAGATTTTGAATAACTGTCCACCAAGGAGTGAAAAAAACGATGTGTCAAAAACAGGGTGGACCCTGGTCTGACCACTTAGCTGTTTGTAACCAGTCAAATGGAAACAGCTCAGACCAGATCAGATGCAGCAGAATGCAGCCTCTGACCAAGACCTACACTGTTTGCAAGTCATCCAGGATATTTATACACATAGTAGAGGTAGTAAAATGGACGTTCAAATTTTAGGGCAAGAATGGTAAAGAGAAAAGTATAAGTACATGAAATACACTTGAAGTGATAAGAAAACAAGTGTTTCAGAAAGTTCCCAAGAGATCCATAGTTAAAAAGATCATTTTTAATAGATACATTGTAAGACCTGTAAAAGAAGTCTCCCTGCAACCCAGGAGGCTAATCACATTGTCACATCAGGCTGTTTATTTGTCTGGGGATTTGCATTTCAATGGCTGTCCAAGTGATATTTATAAGCCACAGCAAAGCAGAATTAAACAGTTGATCCTGTTTTGTTGCGACTTTATCAAGCTTTTATATGAATCCTTTTTACAAGTCCAAATAGTTTTTATTTCTGGCTTATTAGTGTGTAGCATGCTGGGTAAAAGTTTCAGCAGATGGCACTTTGAAATATTTATCTTATTTTTCCCAGAAAATAGGCTTTGACATTTTATACAAATTGTCTCCTTTGGAAACAATTTGCATAAAATGTCAGAGCCTATTTTCTGGGAAAAAATAAGAAAAAAATAAGAAAACTGGCACAGAGGGTGGTAATAGTTTTTATATGGGTAATTATCTTAACAGAGCTTAAGCTTTGGCTTGGGGTGGACTGCAATGCAGCTTTTTCATTACCCCTTAAAGTGCTAATCACCACTGCAGAAGATAACATTTTTATCTTGAAACATCATGAAATGCCAAGTTTTTTTTTTTCTCTGAAGAATGATAAAAACATTAAGAATGCTGTCTCCTACAATTTTGCTGAGCCCTTCAAGGATTAAATTTGATGATTCCATGAAAATGCAGGGGTGGTTGGGTGTGACTGGCAAAGGTGTTATGTATCTTACGTCACCGGGGCATCCAACTGATAATGGCTTACTATCCTTGTAGCAGGTAATGGTAGAGGGGAAAGTTTTTATTCCTTCTGTTTCTTCCCTTTCATTCCTGTTCCTCTTTCTTCCCTGTCCCTCTCTTTCATCTCCTCGACTATCTCTTCTATTTCTTTTCTCCCTTTCTCTGGGAGACGACACAAAATGACCCACAAGGGCTGATGTATCATTTTTTATCTGAAAAATAAAAATGATAAAAAAAATTTAGAATGTTATCTACTACAAACTTGCTAAGTGCTGTAAGGGTTAAATTTGAAAGTAAGAAGCTAAAATTGGTAAGTAGAGGGCAAGTGCAAGGGAGATTTACAAAAGATCTGGGTCTTGTTGTTTAAAACTTAACAAAAAAGGGAATGGATACAATTTCAGGGAAGGGAAGGCAGCTCTTTCAAAACGGTTTTGCCTTCCTTCTGAAAAAGGGTCTACTCTAAAAGGACAGAATTTTCTCTCCCTAGTAGCAAGGAGCAAATTGTTTTGTTTTTAGTGTAGACACCCTCCAGAAAGGGCAGAAAGTGTGCAGGAAAGCAAATCGAACGATACAAAAGATGTCACCCTAGTAGACAATGGCAGAAAATCTGCCAAGTGTATCCAGTCAGTCTTGCCAGAAGAGTAGAAGGCAAGTTAGCCTTGTGCCTCTTGCTGATCATCACAAAAATGTGCCTATATAATTTTTACCTCCTTAAACCCCACTTTTATATAGTAAAACTGGAGTTTACTGGGTATACATTATTTTTCTTATTTTTGCTCAAAAACATAGATTGTGGGTACTCATTGGAACTGCCTCACTGAGGCGGTTCCAACGAGTACCCACAATCTATGTTTTGAGCAAAAATATGAAAAATATCAGAATTTTTATCTGAAAATTTTTAGTTTTGGAGGTGAAATTTTCATTATATATGAAAAGGCATGTTTTTGTAATGTGTAAAGGTTACAATGGCTGGCTATCTAAGTCTTCCAGGAGTATCCAGATAAATACTTATGGTTTATATATCATGGGTCTTGCTAGAAACTGCTCAGTGCTGCATTTCAGAGAGTAATACTATGTATGTTTTCATTGAGATGTAAAAATAAATATTGTTTTTCTTGGTTGTAATTATATTTTGGTAATTTGGTCCATTCAGATGGATATGAATGAAATACAGGCTAACAAATCAACATGGATTATGATATACCATATTTACCCTTAGTATTGAGAACCTTATCTCCTTGCCGGCCGCGGTTGCTCAGTTGGATGCACGTCCGCCTAGTGATCAGGAGGTTGCGGGTTCAACCCCCACTGGATTGGCACTATTCTTTCATGGAGATGAATCATGAAATATTATCTACGGTCATTCCCTCCTTTCCGCTGATTCAAGAAGGGCAGGTGTCAGTTTCTGGCAAAAGAATGAGCACAATACTGTTAATGGCTTATAGGACTAAGCCTGCCCAGTGAAAGTGTGGTGAGGTAAACTGACCGCACTCGACATGACCCCATTGGGTTGACTGGGCCATAAAATCTGAACACAAACAATCAAACTTTATCTCTTTATGTCCTAAAATTTGAACTAGCCCATTTTAATGCCTCTTTAGTAGCACTCTGCTCTCTTTGCTCCTACCTGTCGTGATATTTTGGACAAACATTTGAGTGAAACTTGGTAGATTGCCCTTTTTAGAGTTCTCTAATATTATGTTTTTGTCTAACCTCTTCTGTGTTATTAATAGTTGATATACAATTTGTAAAATGGCATCTCCTCAAAAATAGTTGGCATAATTCTTTGCTTTTTTATACCATATTAAACTTAACCCTCGTCCCGCTGAATAAATTAAGATGCCACGCCCATTTCTAATTTTCAGCCAATCAAATTACTTGATCCCGAATGTTGCTATAAATTCACATACTTAATGGCAAAATCTTGATCTACACTGTTTGCAAAGGCAGGGTATATCTTGGTTCAGCAGGACAAGGGTTAAATATTGGAACAGACATACCTGAGCAAACAGTGTAGACCTAGATCAGACTGTTCTATGGAGCAGTTTGATGGCAGGGTTTGCACTTCCTGCCGTTCAGCCAATACTTTTTAGACACATCACCAGGTTGTTTGGTAGACATTTTCATGGCAATAGGATAGGGTTAGTTTATTTAGGCACATTCTGGGCCTAGTTGTTCAAAACTTACGATGTCGTTAGTTAACATATTGTTAAAACTTCGATCATTAAATATGGCATATACGTTAATATTTTTGCTGAAAAAATGTGAGTAGCTTTTGTATTTGCAAAAGCTACTCACATTTTTTCAGCAAAAATACCTGTGAATAAGATATTGTACTTACTAGAACAGTTAATATTTTGACCACTAACAAGCTTGTTATAAAGCTAACAATGCTTTGAACAACTGGGCCCTGGTAGATAGAAAAATGTTGATACCTCTAATATGATAATCAGTCAGATTAATTTGATTCAGAAGAAAGTTATTGCAGACATTTTTTTTTACATTATTTAATTGGTTATTAGCAATAGGTATTGCAGAAACTGCACCTGTTTCTTGTTTTAAATGCCTGGATCCAGATAGTATTTAGCATATCTTTTCCAAATATTTGGATGCATACACACAAGCAAATGGTGTAGATCCAGATCAAACTGCTCCTCAAGTTTGAAAAGGTGTGCTGTGTTTGCCATTCTGTGGCTTTAGACAAATCCCCAGGGCCCGGTTGTTCAAAGCTAATGACGTCGTTAGTTAACGATTCCTTAAAATTTACATTGAGTGATACCTAAATATGTTGAAATTTTTTGCTGAAAAAATGTGAGTAGCTTTTGTAGTGCAAAAGCTACTCACATTTTTTTTCAGCAAAAAATATCAGAATATTGTACATTGAATCCGCTAAAACAGTTAATGAAATGACCCTTACCGAGCTCGTTAAGCTAACAACGCTTTGAACAACTGGGCCCAGGTAGCCAATGGGACATGTTGAAACTTTAGGATAAGTAGGGTAAAGTTTTAAGGTGTCTGAATATTTAGGTCAGTTATAGAGTTTTCCGGAAAAAGTATTGATAATTATCATACTTCTGATACAGCCTTATTGGTCCCCTGACACCATCCAGTGCCTAAGATATTGTCTTGGACATGTCACTTGTATTGTTTGACCTTGGGTTACCAAATTTGTTGTGTGTGTACATGGGTATATCTGTTAAACATGGTGTATCATGTACTGAAAGTAGATCACTGTGACATATACTTTGACCTACTTCATTAAAAAAAACAAAAAACTTGTCTGGTGCATATATATTGTTCTTTGTCATGATCTAGGATTGCCAAATTTGGTAAGTGGGTTCATGTTGCATACCAAAAGTAGTTCACTGTAAGCCATATTTTGACGGCTTACCTATTTTTATTCCAAAACAAAAACTTGTCCTGTGGATATCACATGTACTGTATGGAGGATGTTTACTGAGTTTGGTTTGTGGGTACATCAGTTGAAGCGAGTGTGATGCTCATCAAAAGTAGGTCATTGCGATCTGTACTTTGACCTCTGACACACTTTATATAATAATCTATGTGGTGCATATCCCCTCTACTCTATGACAAGACTTATTATACCTGGTATTTGGGTATAGCTATGGAAGACAGTATATCACATACCAAAAGTAGGTCATCACCTCTATTTTGACCTAACCTACTTCATAAAAATCTTGTCGGTGTGTATCTTTTGTACAGTGGTACTGTATAGTCAAGGCTTACCAAATACGTTGTTTAGATACTCTACTAATGGCTGTGTTTCTCATACCATAGTAGTTCACAGCAATCTATATTTTGATCTAACCCTATTTATACAAAAAAATTGTTCAGTGGATATCTGTATGGTCTGTGAGACACATAAACCAGTAGTAAAATAGACTTGTCCAAATTTTAGGACAAGTATGGTAAGAATTTAAAAGATGTTTGAAGATTTTAGGTAAATATGTTAGGAATGCTTATACACATTGCATTCTAGTAGCAGTAATCCAGACATTTTAATGACTTAGATGAAAGAACAATTAGAATGTTTCAGGTGGTATCCTTTGGATTTCAGTAAAAATGGTTTGCTTTAAACTGTACATTCTATTACTTAATGATTGTCCAATAAATTCCCACTTGGATAATGAGAAAATATATTGGTGAAATGACAGTCTTTTTGTTTTGTCTCAGTTAATGCTTAGCATGTTGGGTAAAAATTTCAATAGGCAACATTTTGAAATATTTTTCTTATTTTTTCCAAGAAATAAGGTTTTGATATTTCATGCAAATTGTCTCCTGAGACAATTTGCATGAAATGTCAAGCCTAGCTTTTGGAAAAATAAGAAAAATATCAATTTGTCATTACAGAATTTGTCCATAGTGTGGTTAGGTTAAACTTTGGAAACCAATAATCCATTTATTGAACTGCCCAGTACCACAGAGACTGTGTGATGAGAATTGCCTAAGGTAAAACAGGAAATATTCCAGACTGAAAAAATCCATAAGATGTCTAAATATTCATAAACAGGGTTTTTGGGTCCATGTATGAATCAGTTTGTCCCATTGCATCCTCTCCAGTTGTATTCTATGAAGACACATAATACAAAAAAATTTCTTGTCCTACAGGATTGTTACATACCTACAATCTCAAGAAGAATTGATACATGCCTACAATCTCTAGAAGAATTTATGAATGAAGATACTTTATTCCATTATGAATGGCATTCAAACTTACATGTACAAAATTTCCCATCCACATATTTTTATCTTGAAGGTTTTCTTCAAACTTGAAATGCTTGCCTGTACTTTATTAGGAATATGCAGAACAAATGTTGAAATCTGTTGTGCAGCTTTTGTGAAGCATCCATGTGGCCAAGTGGTCGACTTCGGATCACAAGGTTGATCAGCATCTCCCATCCGTCTGTCTATCTGTCATGTCTGTTCTGCCCATCCATGCACATCATCATTGTCCATCATCCATGCCCACCATCCATTCATGCCCACCATCCATTCATGCTAACCATCCATCCATGCCCACCATTCATGTCCACAATCCATCCATGCCCACAACCCATTCCCTCCATCCATCCATCCTTGCCCAACATTCATGCCCACCATCTGTCCATGCCCACTATCCATCCAGGCATGCACTATGGGTTAAAATTGTTCAGTAGTGATGTAAGCTTGATATCGCTACAGCTTCATATATCTCTCCTTGCTGAGAGAGAATTAGTTATTGATAATCCAGTTTTTCTTTTCGTATTTTCCCTAAAACACACCTACCAAATGAAAGAATGTTTAACCATTGGTTAAGAAGTTCTAGCAAAGCGCAAAATTAAATAAAGGACAATGACATTAAACACCACAAATTTCCATGTGTTTTCTATGGCTTTCGGTACACCTTCAGCATGCAAAAAATAATTCAACCAATATGCGTGAAGTAGGTGGTCTGAGATTTACTCCACAGATGCCGATATCAGTGGGCTGTTGAATGTAAATCCCCTTTTTAGCTCACCTGAGCTCTGCTCAGGATGAGCTATTGTGATCACTTTTCGTCCGTCGTCCGTCCGTCCGTGCGTCCGTCCGTCCGTCCGTCCGTGCGTCCGTCCGTTAACATTTTCAAACGACTTCTCTGAAACCGCTGAGCCAATTTTGCTCAAATTTCATACGGAGCCTCCTTAGGGTGGGGGAACGAAAAATTGCTAAAATGGTCACGGTCCATTGACCAAGATGGCCGCCACGCCCATATATGGTAAAAACCTTTAAAAATCTTCTCCTACAGAACCAAGAATGCCTTGGGGCTGAACCTTTGCAGGAATCATCGGGGACGGGAGGTCTACCAAAATTGCTAAAAGAATTGTCGTACGTTGACCTTTGACCTTTTTACGGCAAGGTCAAGTTTGCTTCCCTATGCATTTGTATGGGAAAAACTTTAAAAATCTTCTTCTCCAAAACCGAGGATGCCTTATGGCTGAATCTTTGCATATATCTTCGGGAACAGAAGAGCTACCAAAATTGCTAAAATAATGGTCGTACATTGACATTTGACCTTTTTACGATAAGGTCAATTTTGCTTCCTTATGCATTTGTATGGGAAAAATGTTCAGAATTTCAAACAACTTCTCCTCTGGAGCCTCTGGGCCAATTTTGCTCAAATTTCATATGGAGCCTCCTTAGGGTGGGGGAACGAAAAATTGCTAAAATGGTCACGGTCCATTGACCAAGATGGCCGCCACGCCCATATATGGTAAAAACCTTTAAAAATCTTCTCCTACAGAACCGAGAACACCTTGGGGCTGAACCTTTGCAGGAATCATCGGGGACGGGAGGTCTACCAAAGTTGCTAAAAGAATTGTCGTACGTTGACCTTTGACCTTTTTACGGCAAGGTCAAGTTTGCTTCCCTATGCATTTGTATGGGAAAAACTTTAAAAATCTTCTTCTCCAAAACCGAGCATGCCTTATGGCTGAATCTTTGCATATATCTTTGGGAACAGGAGGGCTACCAAAATTGCTAAAATAATGGTCGTACATTGACATTTGACCTTTTTACGATAAGGTCAATTTTGTTTCCTTATGCATTTGTATGGGAAAAATGTTCAGAATTTCAAACAACTTCTCCTCTGGAGCCTCTGGGCCAATTTTGCTCAAATTTCATATGGAGCCTCCTTAGGTAGGGGGGACAAAAGATTGCTAAAATGGTCACGGCTCGTTGACCAAGATGGGCGCCATGCCCATATATGGTAAAAACCTTTATAAATCTTCTTCTCTAGAACCGAGGATGCTTTGGGGCTGAATGTTCGCATAAATCATCGGGGACAGGGGGTCTACCAAAATTGCTAAAATAATGGTCATACATTGACATTTGACCTTTTTACGCAAGGTCAAGTTTGCTTCCTTATGCATTTGCATGGGAAAAAACATTTAAAAATCTTATTCTCCAAAACCAAGGATGGCTTGTGGCTGAATCTTTGCATATATCATCTGGAACGGGCGGTCTACCAAAGTTGCTAAAATAATTCATACATTGACATTTAACCTTTTTACGGCGAGGTCAAGTTTGCTTCTGTTAGCATTTGTATGGGCCCCATACATTTTTATGGAAAAAAGTTGATAATTTCAAATGGCTTTTCCTCTGAAGCCTGCTAAGAACTGCTCAAATGATGATATTTTCATTAGTTGCGATGATAGGATTGGAAAAATGTTGCTTAACATCTGCATGTCTGCAGTGGCTTTGTCACTCAGGTGAGCGAATCGTGGCCCGTGGGCCTCTTGTTTTAAATACCGGTAGTTTCCTCAAAACATTTATATCAGTCATCAAAAACACTGAAGTGCAAAGTTTGTTTACCTTTTTTTGAGTCATAGAATTCCTGACTAGATGTCCCTCTAATTGTTTCATGTTATTAACCGATGGTTACGCATTCTTTCCTTTGGTAGGCGTGTAAAATAAGACCTGTCAAATGAGTGCTGTTTTGCTTATTAAATGGAAAAAAAATAAATGATTTGCATGAATTGTCGATTCCTGTTTTATGGGGAAAGTCCTGTTTTATTGGAAAAATTAATGGGATGATTTGTGGGAAAAATTAAGAAGATAATTTGCATGATTTGCCAAGTCCTATTTTTATGGTAAAAGTGAAATGATTTGTGGGAAAAATTAAGACTTGTCAATTCCTTTTATGGAAAAAGTTAAGGAGATGATTTGCTGGAATTGTAGAGTCCTGTTTTATGGGAAACATTAAGGAGATGGTTTTCATGAATTGTTGAGTTCTGTTTTATGGTAGAAAATAAGATGATTTGCATGAATTATCTACTCCTAGTTTGTGGGAAATAGAAGAAAAAAAAAAATGTTATCTGCTAATGTTATAATTCATTGTGCAGAGTTGAAACTGTATTCTCCGTAAACATCTTTGAACATTTTTCATATTTTTCTGCAGAAACATACATTGTACATTCTCATAAGAAATGTCTCAGTGAAATAAATCGAATGAAATTCTTCAATAAGTTTTCTTAGAGAACCGAAATTAGAACCAGTAGTTTTGTTTCCAAAATAGTAACTTATAGATAGCACTGAAGCAGCCGAGATAATACGTCTTGTTTGCATAATTGGTAGATTGCCTCCTAACTTGATTATAAAAACATTTCCCTGGAAACCCACAGATTTAATTTTGCCATAAATAACAATAACTCACTACTGTACTTGCTTCCAAAAATTCAGAATGTAATGTGATTTTGTTTTCAGGTAGTGCATGCCCAAATGTATGGTGTTTTGTACATGTCAGAATCAATAACAGTGTGACAGTAAAATTTATTGCTACATTGATATTTTTATAGGCGCAGGTGTGCAAATAAAATTCACTTCCACACCAGCATTTTTATTAATACACCAGTATTTGTACCTGAGCTTTGATATTTTTCCTGTTTTTATAATTATATTGCACAAGCACTGTTTAAAGGGAACCACTCTGCAAACCAATCAAAAAGCCTTCTACATTCTGGTCAGTGGATTCTGGATGGTTTCTAAGATCTGATTGGCTTATTCACACACACACATGCACTGATAATAAATGAAAAGACCACATGCAATTTCTAAATTTGATGACGTATCAGTAGATTTTATCATTTAGTAATGGAACAGTCTTTCTTGCCAGCAATGACAACCCAGAAGAACCATTGGTGAGTTTGATCATCTGATAATCTTGGCTTCCAACATGTCATCTATCACTCAGGTGCACAAATATGTCTAGCTTACAGGGAGAGCTACAGCATGATTTTGATGGGATTCCCCTGATAACTTGTGGTCAAGGAGGATCAACTTTAAGCAAATTTAGCAAATGACAATTTCATGTATTTCTCTTATTATTCTGGGGTGGTTGGGTGGTGCGAAGGTGTGGTGTATCTTACGTCACCGGGGCGTCCAACTGATATTGGCTTACAGTTGGGCAAGGCCTGCTATCCTTGTAGCAGGTAAGGGTAGATGGGGAATTTTTTTATTTCTTCTGTTTCTTCACTTTCATTCCTGTTCCTTTCTTCCCTGTCCCTCTCTTTAATCCCTTCTACTATCTCTTCTATCACTTTTCTCCCTTTCTCTGGGAGACGACACAAAATGACCCACAAGGGTTGACGTGTCGTTAAACCCCAACACAATCAATCTCTTATTATTCACAAAAAGTAGGATTTGGCATTTTCTGACTATATTTTCTGAAGACAAAAAAATGAATAAAAGATAAATAAATAATAAAATAAGATTAATATTTCAGAATCTCATCTGCTAGCATTTTTATACCCCGCCACACATGATAGTGGTGGGACATTATGGTTTCATGTTGGATGTCCATGCATCTGTCTGTCATCCGTAGTTTCATTTCTATATGATAACTTGAGTAAATATCAATGGATTTTCACCCTGGAGATCTAGTTTGGGATTCGTTTCATTAATTTTTGACGAGTTACCTGCCTGCAATACATCCATATCTTCGCTTCGGGATGATAACTTGAGTAAATATCAGTGGATTTTCAACAAACTTGGTATGTGCTTTGATGTTGTAAAGAAATGGTTTGGGATTGCTAATGGCCACATTTCATCAATTTTTGACAGGGTTATCTGACCACCATACCATTAGATAGTGGCAGGGTGTTATCATTTCATGTTTTTATTGCTTAGCAAAACAACTGCTTATCTGGAATTTATTTTGATTGCTGCATGACAGAACAGTGCTAAATGCAAAACTACAGATAACAGGAGTATTGAAAAGATATTTTTGTTTCTTTTGTACTAGTACATGCTTTGTAGGTTCTCACTAGAATGTTCTATACACAGTCAGTTCTAATGGCCACCTCATATTAAACTGTTTGTGGTGCAGAAATTACCAAATTATCCACTCTTCCACAAAATTATCACCTTTTCTGAAGCCATGTTAAATGTCACATAATTTTGATTAATTTTTAGATCATTTTCTAATTTTATTACAAGAACATTTTCTGGGGAATTTGGTCCTTAATTGTGTGTTAATTGAGTTAGGGAACAGATATTGCATCCATTTCTAAGATTCTGCCAAATTTAATTTTAGATTACTGCTGTCATGATTTTTTTTTTCTAAGCTAAAGGATATTAGATTTTCACTCCTAGCTTGCATTATAAGGATGGGAAAAATTTGCTTGATCTCACTATATCTGAATAACTATACTTAAAAAGGCTGTATGGATGAGTGTTCAATACTTTAGTTTAATAGTTTTCATCATTTATAATATGTTTTATAGAAATTCCAGTTTTTAATGCAAATAGTGTAGACCCTGATCGGATGCTGCATTCTGTGTGTTTACCAATTACCGTTTTGGGGTATCTCGACTTAGATGGGTTAAAGCACTAAAACATCTTCAAAAGATTGAAAGAGATGCCATCTCAGAATAATTTGCATGGAGGAAAAGAAAAAAAAAATGTCTAAAAAGTAACTTATCTAGCGTCCCATGTACTCTACTTTCAATCAAATTACGGCAGTCTGTCTCCAAAAACTATTCTATAATCAGATCAAGGGAGAGTTAACAATTACTCAAAATGGAAACAAGGACTTCATCTACCAATTATTTAAAACAGATGTATCACCTTTCCAGTGTTTAAATCAGGCTGGCACCACTAAGCAAGACAGATACGATCATAATATGACAATTAAGCCCTTCCCAACAGAATAGGACCATATGATATTATTGTCATATACAACCAGACCAGTGCAAACCAAGATCAGGCTGTGCATTGAAGGTAAATGGATACACCTGAAAGACTTTGCTGTCATTTTGCAAAGGGAGACAACTCATGCAGATTGGAAGTTGCCTCCCTATTATTTCATTTAAATATTTTCCCATTTTTATGCCCCGCCACAAGTAGTGGTGAGGTATTATGTTGTACCCTCCAAAATTTGAGTATCTGTCCATCTGTCAGCGCTTCATAATTTCGTGTCCGCTCCATAACTCTGATACAGTTTGAGATATTTTCAGCAAACTATACACCAATGTAAAGCACCATGAGACAATGTGCAGAACACATGCACCATAACTCTGATTTGCCTACTTATGGAGTTATTACCCTTTGAACATTGAACGTAGCCATTTCTACCATGTACTCATGTCCACTCCGTAACTCTGATATCCTTTGTGATATTTTAGAGAAACTGCCTTCATATGTAAAGCACCATGAGATGACTTGCAGAACACATGAACCATAACTCTGGTTTGCATAGTTTTGGAATTCCTGGCCTTTGAAACTTGAACTTAATCTTTTCCATGGTATGAACTCATGTCTGCTCTGTAAGTTGAAAGCCATTTAAGATATTTTCATGAAATCGCACACAAATGTAAAACACTATGCAACAACATGCAGAACACAAGAACCACAACTCTGGTTAACCTACCTTTGTTTGGAGTTACTTCCCTTTGAACATTATTAATATTGAAAATAGCCATTTCTAACATGTACTAGTGTCCCCTCTAAGTTGGAAACCTTTTCAGATATTTTGATGAAACTTCACACAAATTTAAAAGTCCATGAGACGACATGCAAAACTCATGAGCTGTAACTCTGGTCTGCCTACTTTTAGGGTTATTGCCTTTTGAACATTGAACATAGCCATTTCTACCATGTACTTGTGTCCGCTCGTTAAGGTGAAAACCGTTTGAGATATTTTCATGAAATTTCTCACAAATGTAAAACACCATGTGAGGATATGCATAATGCAAGAACCATAACTTTAAATTACCTGCTTTTGGAGTTACTGCCCTTTGAATATTGTTAATAGTGATCCCAGTCATACTTGTACCCTTTCTTAATGGATTTTCTTGAAGCCTTGCAAAAATGTAAAGCAACATAAGGTGAAATGTAGAACACAAGAACTATAAATCTGGCTTAATTACTTTTTGAGTTTTGTGTCTTTAAACATTGAAAATAACAGTTTCTGTGATATACTTGTAAACTTTAGTTTTAACCTTTACCACTCTCTGGGCAAATTCAGCAGACAACAATTTGATCTTTTCCTCAGAAAATAGGCTTTGAAATTGCATGTAAACTAGGAGACTGTTTGCATGACATGTCTTAACTTATTTTTTTTTTTTGGCAAAATTAAATGAGAAAAGAATATCTCAAATTATCATCTGCTGCAATTTTTGCCCAGCATGCTAAGCATTAAACCCTTATATCTGATTTACTTTATAAAATCTGCTGAATATGCTTGTGGAATTCCACTGAACAAAAAAAAAAAACAACAGAAAAACAACAAAATGAATTTTTGATAGTACCAACCTAATCTCATTTTGCGCACTGATATGCAATTCATACATGTGAATGGTATTTTTCTCATTCTCCCCTGAAAACTTGGCTTGAAATTTAATGTGAATTATTTCCTCTTTAGAAAACTGCTGTTGTTTGTTGTTTTTAATCTTTATATTTGGTCTTTAATGTTCAGCATGCTGGGGAAAAAAATCAGCATTTTGAAATATGTACCTTATAATTTTTTTTCAGAAAACTGGCTTTGGCATTTTATGCAAATTGTCTCAAAGAGACAATTCGCATTAAATGTCAGTACCAATTTTTCTTGGAAAAATAAGAAAATATCATTTTGTCATCTACTGAACTTGCCCAGAGAGTGGTAAAGGTTAAACAAGAATGGTGTCTGCTAACGTGTTAACCCTTCTCTTGCTGAACACGGCATGCCCTGTCTTAGCAAACAGTGTAGATCCAGATCTGAAAAAGCCAACTGATCTGGATCTGCACTGTTTGTCATTAAATATGTGAATGTCTATCAAAAAACCCCGAATCAAGAAATCTGATTGCCTGGAAATTAGAAGTGGGCATGGCATCTTGATTTATTCAGCATGACAAGGGTTAATTTGTAAAAATTTAATAAGGATAACATGGTCTGTTATAAATGTTTCCTGGCTGGGTTTTGTGAAATGAAATTTAGGCCAAAAAAGTATGCAGTAAAGTGTTTGAAATTTTAGGACATTTTCTGTAGTCCATGATTCTGTGAACTGATTTGACTTCATGGACATGCAGCCTTTGGTCAGAATCTTTACTTTTTGCCTTCACAGTTGTTGTTTTTACTTGCTCAGGAAGGAACTACTAGTGTTTCCATTGATGAGATGTGTTGTAAAAATGTGAACATATGCATGTCCCCATGAAAAAAGGCACTTAAAGGAGACCTGCTAACAGCCATTACCAAGGCCCAAGCCAGCCTGCACAATGTAATTGGTGCCTTTTTCTGTTTGATGATACAAACTACAATATGTAATAATTCTACAATTGGAAAGCAAAGGCCCATATCAGACTGAACACTTGCACAGTCTGATCTGGGCCATCTCTGTCCACCTGTATCCAGAAGACCCCATTTCTCCAGATTTGGCCCTATATGTCAGTCTTCAGCTTGTCTCTGTTGATGGAACATACACTACTAATAGCTTAAACAGCTTCTTCTGTTGTCTTAGACATACAAGTTTCAGAGGACCTGTTAAGGAGGAGTATTTCATGATAAATCTGGGATAATTTTCTTTATTTCTCCATAAAAACATACACTGAGGCACTTCTAATGAGTATATACCCACAATCTATGTTTACGAAGAAATAAGAAAAATTATCAGGGAATTCACAGCAAATACTACTTCTTAACAAGTCCTCTGAAAGTGATTGATAAGATATTTGTAGAGATAAATAAATTGATTTTTTTTAGATATTCCTACATATAAAAAACATATTTTTAGGACTTCATTTGAATTAGTTTTCAGAAATTATTCTGAGATTTTGCAGCTTCTTTTCATGGAGAAATAAAGAGAACAATCATTAATCTTCTAAGCTTAGGCAGCTGGAGCCCTGTAACAATGCCTCTAATGATTCTGCAAAAGCAAGTAAGGAAAAAAGGGTGGGAAAACCAATAAAAAACAAAAAAAAAAAAAAACAAGAAGAGAAAATTCCATAGATCCAGATAACGAGGAGTATCCACAATATACTATTCTTATTTCTCCATGAAAACATATATTGTTGGTACTCATTAGAAGCACCTCATCAAAGTGCTTCTAATGAGTACCACAACATGTTTTTTGTGGAGAAACAAGAAAAATATCAGTACTTTTGGGTTGAAAAAGCACCTTATCTGGAGCCATGAAATACATCCCCCTGAAAGTATCTTTTTGTTTTGTTTTTTTGCTCACCTGTATTAAAGTACAAGAAGCTTTTGTTGTCACCCCAGTGTCAATGTTGGTGATGCTGTTAGCATCTCTCTTGGCATTAGAGTCTCTCTAAATGTTGAAAGTTTTATGTTCAAGTGTTTTTGAAGTGCCATATCTCCTGAATGCCTGGATGGATTTAGTTTGTACTTGGACTGTTGTCAGATACTGGGCCGGAGTCTTTCCTGCAAGCCCTACAGTAACACTTAAGTTCTACCTGGTCAGGGACTTACTTTAATGTTAAAATTTTTCATATTTTTAAAGAGCTCTATTCCTGAATGCCTAGATGTAATAAGTTGATACTTAAAAACAAAAAAAACAAAAAATTTGATGCTTTAAATCTAATGCTAGATACTGGTTAATCCATTTATGCCTGTCCCATAAAAGGGACACTGGCAAACAGTGTAGACCCAGATCAGATGCCATAGAATGGATCATGGTCATTCTCTCCCTTCTGCCGATTCAAGAAGGGCAGTTGTCAGTTTCTGGCAAAAGAATGTGCACACAAACTGGTTAACCACTTAGAGGACTAATCCTGCCCAGGTAAAGTGTGGTTTAAGGTAAGCTGACCGGCTTGACATGACCTTAATAGTATTGACTGGGCTGTCAAACTCCGAACCAACTAACTAAATCAAGGTCACAAACAGCATTATGTTCAAGTTTTACATTAGATTTTTTGTTAAAGAACCGTCTGAATGCCTGGATGTATTAACCCTGGTCCTGCTGATTGGGATCTGCCCTGCCATTGCAAACAGTGTAGAACCAGATCAGCTGGCTTCTGAAGAAGCCAACATCTGAATCTGCACTGTTTGTCATCATGTATGTTAATTTGTATCAACAACCTTGATCAAGCAATCTGATTGGCTGAAAATTAGAAGTGGGTGTGGCATCTTAATTTATTCAGCATGGCAGGGGTTAAGTTGATACTAGTACTGATAATTGCCCAACTGGTTAAGTTTTACCCAGTTCTCTCTATGACATTGAGATCAAGGTTACAAACTTAGGCAGCTTACTGTTCAGGTGAGATATGCTGTCATGGGATAGCAGATTCGAGTGCATTGTTATACTTGAGAATCTTTTTTCTGTAAGCAGAGCCAAAGACAGAGCTTTTTATCCCCCACCCCTCTCCCCCTACCTCCGCACACCTATACTATTTGACTAACCTGAAGTGCTGATTGAATGGCAATTAGTGTAGGCTTTGATTAAACTGCTCCTGGTTTACACTCTGTGCTCAAGTATGTCTGTCCAAATGTTTTAGGTAAACTACAAGGTGACAAAATCACCAAACCTGGCCATATTTATTTTGTGCAGTGTATGTAGAATTAGCATCTGAATAAGGATTACATGCTTGTGCTGCAAATGTACTCTTTATTGTTCGGCAGTGCTCGTTAATCTTATTTCTTCCCCGATATACTCCAGTGTTTCCAGCTCTAAAATATTGGATGAATTTGAAATTAAATTACTTAATCCAAGTACTCTCTGGGCAAATTCAGCGGATGATAAATTGATAATATTTTTCTTATTTTTCTCAGAAATTGGGGTTCAGCGTTTCATATAAATTGTTCCTTTTGCATGAAATGTTGAACCCTTTTTCCTGGAGTAAAAAAATAAAAAATAAATATTTCATAATGTTGTCTGCTGAAATTTTCACCCAGCATGCAATGTGTTAAGATGGATTTTCACTTCCTAAAGTGATTATTGTATGCACAAGAAGTGTAACCAAATTGATCTAGGTACAGCATCCTGTTCTATTAACTTAGTTGAATTTGTGCTGTATCAGAAGAAAAAAGCCCTTTTAACCTTTATTATTCTCCGGGCTAATTCAGCAGACGAAAAATTGGTGATATTTTTCTTATTTTTAACAGAAAACAGGATATGACATTTCATGCAAATTGTCTCCATTGGAGACAATTTGCATGAAATGTCAGGTCCTGTTTTCTAGGAAAAATATATCAAAATGTTGTCTGCTGAAAATTTTACCCAGAGTGCTTATCATTAAAGGATGTTGATGATGATAATTTGGCATTTTGTGTCTCTGTCAACAAGACATATCAAGAAGATGAAGATGTGGCCTCTAGCAAGAATCAAACCAGAGCTCCTGATCTCGGCCCCTTTACGAACTGGAACTACCACCAACATATTTGCGGCTTGCCAGTGACTTCCTATCAATTAATTGGCCTTATTTGCTCAAAGGTTGCTAGTTTTCACCAAAACCACATTGTATATTTAATTTCCAGAAATTGATCATTTATAAGCATCGGGTAGATGCTTGATATCGGAAATTGTATGCAGTAAAAGATGGCAATTAAGCGCCACAATGACTCGGAGAAAAATCCAGGTGCAAAACGTTTGCACCAATAGGATTCAGCCAAAAAAAAAGTTTTTTAGTGATATAAAAAAATTTCCGGCAGACGGTTTTGACTACAGGTGGGCGGGGATGAGAATCTACAAATTTGTTTAGTATGGCCTTATCTATCATAAAGGATCCATATACAATTCTTTCATCAAGTGAAAGATTAAAAAAAAAGAGGAGAAAAAAAAGTAAGAGATCTACCAGTCCCAATCCTTAAACCTTGTCTTGCTGAATAAATTAAGATGCCACACCCACTTCAAATTTTCAGCGAATCAGATTTCTTGATACAGCTTGTTGATAGTAATTCACATGCTAAATGACAAACAGTCAGGGATTATTCTGGCCCCAGATTTTTGTGAGAGAAAAAATCCCATTTGGACAAAAACAGTGAGAGATTTTCAAATTCAGTGAGATTTTTTTTTTTCGCTCGCTCGGACAAACTGAGTGAGATTTTTATTTTATTTTTTTATTTTTTTTTGTAAAGGCCAGATTTTGTATCAGAATTGTATGTATAAGTAGTATTATTGCTTATTTTGTAATGTACTCTAAATCAGGTTAATAAAATTGTTATATATAGGGTATTTGATTATTTTAAGTATCATTATTTTCATATTTACTGCAAGTGTTTATATATAAATTTGAACTTTCTGGAAAATCATGTTTACAATAACAAGTTGTTTATATTCTTTTTAGAATTTCCAAATGGAATATTCTAGATTAAGCTATTTTTGGCATGTCACAGAACATTTAAATTTTTCTTGACAAATACTGGAAAATAAGTGATGTCTCTAGTACTCTATTTTTTTTTTTAGAATGTGCTTTGATATTATATAAGAAGAGAAGATTTTCATATGAGCATCTTTGTACACTTTCATTCTTTATTGGATTACTTCAATGTTTCATTAATTCTGGAATTAAACTCTGAATTCAGGGACTTTAAATTGTGGGATCAGAAACTGCAATTCAAAGGATTTGTTTCAGAAATTCTTCAGGAATTATTTTTCTGGGATTTTGTGACATTATCCAATGATTTTTTTAACTGCGAGTTCCAATTCATATACTCATAATTTTTCTCTGGGACTCACAAATTTTATATAAGTGAGTCCCTGAACTCACAAAAACAGTAGATATCTGCTCTAAAATATATTACAGACTCATGATTTTATCATAGGACTCATGGAATTTCAGTTGAGACTGGATAGAATCAAACTGTAAATAAATCACTGATTATCTTGAAAGGTACAGTTTACATTTATTTTTCTGTCTTGCACATTTTCTTATTTTTCGTTATCAACTAATACTGTAAATAATTTTAAAGCTTGTTGCTGGTTTCACTTTCATTTCTTTCTCGTTACGACTGGCTCGTAACAAAATGCAAACGGCTGAATAAGGGCTTCATGGGCTTGTTATTCATCAAGCTCAGCTCGGTCTTTTGTTTGGTCGTCATCCGAATCAGGGGAGGAGAGCGTGGCCGCTTCAGTCGAGCTGTGTTGTGCTCGAACAAGATACTTTAACATGTTGCCATCCCGACTGGACGGCTTCGGGTCGGATAATTTTCTTTCTTTTTTTTCCGAGTCGGCGGACATATTTTTGCTGACTCGAGGTAGCGATCAAATAAACGCTTACTTAAACCAGAGGCCGACAATGAGTTTCTACGATAAAGCTTTCCAATGATACAGATTAATGAATGGTTACCTGCGGTCGTATGTGTAATGAATTTTGGCGCCACAATAATTCAGAAACCGGTCAAACAGAACAGTCCGATAGTCTCGAAATGAACCGCATGTGCAAAATAGGAACTTAACGGCGCGAAATGAGAAAAATTCAGCGTGCGATTTTTTTTCTCACTCCTGGAATTTTGATGCAATTTCTTGCAAAAAAATGCGAGAATATCGCGAAATCGCGCCAGAAAATGATCCCTGAACAGTGCAGATTTGAAGAAGCCAACTGATCTGGATGTACACTGTTTGCTAAGTCAGTGCATACCTGGGTTCAGTAGGACTTGGGTTAATTTTGTCAGAGGGGGACCTGAGACACAGCTATTTTTTTCTCTTAGCCACCCAGTTAGCATTCTTTATAAATCTACAGCGGGCCGTTATCGGCCCGTCAGCTACCCTGACGGGCCGATAACGGCCCGCTGTAGATTTATAAAGAATGCTTACTGGGCATATACTAATTACCCAGGATATATAAGCCAGGCATACATATAAAATAGCTTCACATAAGGGTAGATTTCAAAGTATATCTTGTTGGTATTTACTTGAATTACCTCTCTGAGGCCATTCTGTTGAATACCCATAGGATGGGGTTCGTGCTAAAATAACAACACTTTAAATATCATAGTTTTAACACTTAGTATGCTATGGGCAAATTCAGCAGACCACAAACTGATAATATTTTTCTGAGGAGACATATGAATGAAATGTCAAAGCCTATTTTCTGGAGAAGATATGAAAAATATTTCAAATTGTTGCCTGCTGAAATTCTTACTCAGCATGCTAAGCATTTACCAGTAGTGCCAGTCACTATAGCAACATGACAAGATTTGTTGTAGTTTTCTATCTTTTACAAGAAATAAGACCTGAAATTTCATATGAATCATATGTTTGGTAAGAAGAAATAAGACCTGAAATTTCATATGAATCATATGTTTGGTAAGAAGAAATAAGACCTGAAATTTCATATGAATCATATATTTGGTAAGAAGAAATAAGACCTGAAATTTCATATGAATCATATGTTTGGTAAGAAGAAATAAGACCTGAAATTTCATATGAATCATATGTTTGGTTCACAAGAACCATCAAGCCTTATTTTCTTTTGAGTGATAATTTAGGATAAATTACACTTTGTACCAAAACATTTTTTTTTCCAACATAATGTATCGTGTGTGTTCTCACTGGAATGGCCTCAGCAAGCAAGGCTAATCCACTGTGTACTCACAATGCTCATCCCAGTGCAAAAATAAGAAAAATTGTGCCGGCCTCGGTGGTTCAGTTGGATGCGCCGTCCGACTGGAGACCAGGAGGTCATGGGTTCAACCCCCCCTCCGAGGTCAGCAACATTCTTTCGCGGAGAGTGATCATGAAATATTTTCTACGGTCATTCTTACCCTTCCGCTGATTCAAGAAGGGCAGTTGTCAGTTTCTGGCGAAAGAATGTGCACAATACTGGTTAACCGCTTAGAGGACTAAGCCTGCCCAGTAAATGTGTGGTTAGGTAAACTGACCGTGCTCGACATGACCCCATTGGGTTGACTGGGCCGTAAAACCTCAACACAAACAAACAAAAATTGTCTTTAAATACACTCCCTATCTGGATCTATGTGTATCACCCAGGGAAATTGGATATCGGAGGTTGCTAGCAACCTCAGATATCCCGATATTCGGTTTCCCTGGGTGTTTATGGTCTTTTTTCTTTGTTTTATTCCTCAAAATTGTTTTTGTCTTGTCCCTTGGAGGGATCTTAAAACAGCTACGAAAACAACCTCCTTGCATGTTATTTCATGTCGGTGTGAAACTAACCACGGTTAGCAATTATAGAGAATGAACAATTGCAGATTGCCGTCGGCAGATAATTATATTACAGAATGCTGCTGCTCAATGCATTTCAGACTTGTTGCCCTATACTCCTTATCATGTGAATAAAGTCAAGCAAAAATGGAGTTTGTCAGCTTTATCTTAACTCTTTGGGCAAGTTTGGCAGACGACAAATTGATAATACCATATTTGACCTAATTACCACACGTACCCCTATAAGCACACAGTCAAGCAATTCCATACTTTTCAGGTTACAGCCAGTGTACTTTTTGTCTACTTCTTTATATAGGCATATGTTGTGGGTACCCATTTGAATTTCATTGACTTGTGGATGCAATTCAAATGAGTACCCACAACATATGCTTTTATCAGAAAAACATACAAAAACATCACATAAGCATCATTTGATAAGTCCTTTGCTGATTTTTTTTATGACAGTGTACCCTTAGTATAGGTAGGTACATATTGTACCACAAGTTTTCCCAGTATTTTTGAAAAACCCAAGTGCACAATGTGGTAATTAGGTTGAATACAGTATTTTCTTATTTTTCAGAAAACAGGATTTGACATGTCACACAAAATATCTCCATTGGAGACAGTTTGCATGAAGTGTCAAATCTTGTTGTTGTTTTTTTTTTCTTTTTTGGAAAAATAAGAAAATTATTTCAAAATACCATTTGCTGAAATTGTTACCCAACATGTTAACATATTTAAGCCTGGAGTCCCATAAAAGTGACATTGGCAAACAGTGTAGACCCAGATCAGACGCCGCAGAATACAGTTTCTGATCAGGGTCTATACTGTTTGCATCAAGTTCAGAAATTTCTACAAAACATGATAATAATAAAAACTAACCAGACACCCATTTTATAGGAAATGGACTCGTCCAAAGACTTGAGATGGAAGAGTCCATTCGGCATAAATGAGTTAAGCTATAGGATTGATACACTTTCAGAGGTGATAACTCTGTCAAAATTGTTTTTGCTGCTATATATGGTCTACCCTAAAAGGAAAATTTTGCTTACAAGAAGAGCGAATTCTTCCCTTTTAGAGTAGACCTCTTTTCAGATTGAGCCAGGAAAGCAAACAGGAAGTCACAAGAGTTGTCCAGTTTGTCATAGTGGTGGAAATCTACCAAGAGTATCAATTCTCCATACACTTTAACCCTTGGTAGACTGAATGAACTTGTCCCACACTACATATTGGAAGATCCTAATTTCGATTTTAGGTATGTCAGGCTATGTGATATAGATATTCTGAGAGAAAAATGGTTGAACTATTTGCTAACAGTGAAGACCCTGATCAGATGCCGTATTCTGCGATGTCTGATCTGGGTCTGCACTAATTGCCAATTACCCTTTTAGGGGTCTCCAGACTACAATGAATTATTTCAGATGCCGTGGTGGAACAAAAGCATCTTCTTTATGGCTTGGAGTTTGGTATACATTTTGAGGTCCCTTTTTGTTTGATGTGGATTATTTTCTGTGTCTAGATATTTAACCCTTGTCCTGCTGAACTCGGATATACCCTGCCTTTGCAAACAGTGTAGATCTGGATCTGTACTGTTTGCCATTAACTATGTGAATTTATATCAACAGTCAGGATCAAATAAGCTGATTGGATGAAAATTAGAAATGGGTGTGGCATCTTAATTTATTCAGCAGGACAAGGGTTAAAGGCACTTTTTCAAACCAAAAACTGTGATATTTTTCTTATTTCTCCATAACATAAGTTGTGACTACACATTAGAAGAGGCATTTCTAATGAATACCTACAACATATGTTTAGATCTGGATACACATCGAATCTAGACTGGCTCCAGTCTCCAGTGACTAAATATTTTTCTCATAATCCTGTTTGATAATCCACTAAAATAAAACCAAAAAAAACTGTCATGACTATAAAGGCTGGTCACTAGTGACCAGCCTTTATAGTCATGATATTACTTTGGTTTTATTTTAGTGGATTAATAAACATATTATAAGAAAAGATATTTTGTCACTAGAGACTGGAGCCAGTCTAACATCTAATCTAGAACCTATGATGCCTCCTTTCTTTAGAAACCTTAAAAGTAGCAGTTTTGATCTGTTAATCCTGAAATAGAGAAAATACTTCAAATATGACATTGATTTATCTCATACATATATAGAACTCGGACTTAATACAATGGTTAGGAGTACTTGGTTAGTTCCTAAGTATGGTTGGTTTGAGGTTTAACAGCCCAGTCGATACTGTTAACCCTTGTCCTGCTGAACCCAGATATACCCTGCCTTTGCAAACAGTGTAGATCCATAGCCAACTGATCTGGATCTGCACTGTTTGTCATTAAGTATGTGAACTTGTATCAATAATCTGGATCAAGTAATCTGATTGGCTGAAAATTAGAAGTGGGTGTGGCATCTTAATTTATTCAGCAGGACAAGGGTGAAGGTCATGTCAAGAGGTTAGTTTACCTACACACTTTTTCTTAGTTCTCTAACCAGTACTTGTGCACATTCTTTTGCCAGAATCAGAAGGAAAACAATGACCTGAGACATTATTTCATGATTAACCCTTGTCATGCTGAATAAATTAAATTACCACACCCTCTTCTAATTTTCAGCCAATCAGATTTGTAGATCCGGATTGTTGCTATAAATTCACATACTTAATGGCAAACAGTGCAGATCCAGATCAATTGGCTTCTGAAGAAGCCAACTGATCATGGATCTACACCATTTGCAAAGACAAGGTATATCCGTGTTCAGCATGACAAGGGTTAATCTCCATGAAAGAATGTTGCCTCCTCAGATCACCAGTCATACATGCTCCTGACTGAGCTGTCAAGGCCGGCTATCAGTTTCTCTTATGCAAACACTACTATATATATCCAGGGGATCCAGACTTTTTAATAGGGGGCTCAACATTTCTGAAAGGAGTTGATTTGATCAACTTAACATTCTTACCCTAAATATTTGTATCATATTACCATACTTACCTTAAGTATTTGGATCAAATTACCATACTTACCTTAAGTATTTGGATCAAATTACCATACTTACCTTAAGTATTTGGATCAAATTACCATACTTACCTTAAGTATTTGGATCAAATTACCATACTTACCTTAAGTATTTGGATCAAATTACCATACTTACCCTAAGTATTGTATCAAATTACCATACTTACTTTAAGTATTTGGATCAAATTAACATACTTACCCTTAGTATTCGGATCAAATTACAATACTTACCCTAAGTATTTGGATCAAATTACCATACTCATCTTAAGTATTTGGATCAAATTAGCATACTTACCTTAAATATTTGGATCAAATTACCATACTTACCCTAAGTATTTGGATCAAATTACCATACTTACCTTAAGTATTTGGATCAAATTACCATACTTATCCTAAGTATTTGTATCAAATTACCATACTTACTTTAAGTATTTGGATCAAATTAACATACTTACCCTTAGTATTTGGATCAAATTACCATACTTACCCTAAGTATTTGGATCAAATTACCATACTTACCTTAAGTATTTGGATCAAATTACCATACTAACCCTAAGTATTGTATCAAATTACCATACTTACTTTAAGTATTTGGATCAAATTAACATACTTACCCTTAGTATTTGGATCAAATTACCATACTTACCCTAAGTATTTGGATCAAATTACCATACTTACCTTAAGTATTTGGATCAAAATACCATACTTATCCTAAGTATTTTGATCAAATTACCATACTTACCATAAGTATTTGGACTGACAGGCTTCAAAGAGTGTAAACCCAGATCAAATACTGCAGAATGTGGCATCTGATCAGGATCTACAGCAATTTTAGACACATCCACAAATAGTAAAATGGACTGGGCCCAGTTGTTCAAAGCTAACGATGTCGTTAGTTAACGATTCGTTAACATTTACATCAAGTGATACGCAGATATGCTGAAATTGTTTGCTGAAAAAATGTGAGTAGCATTTGCTACTCACATTTTTTCAGCAAAAAATATCAGAATATTGTGTTTTGAATCTGCTAAAACAGTTTACGAAATGACCCTTAACGAGCTTGTTAAGCTAACAATGCTTTGAACAACCGGGCCCTGGGTGATATTTCAGGTAAAGAGTTAGGTGTGTGAATATAATCCTATGAAAGTGAAATTTTGAGTGGCAGATGGTTATGGGATGTGGGGAGGTTGACTGAATGCCCAAACCTTCTCTGGATCAAGTCTTGATATTACGAGGGATGTTCGAAATGAATTGCTTATTGTCCTCTAGTTCGATATCCACGTGGGGCACGATAAAAACCAATACATGCCTGTATAGGGCTATTCAATATCTACACAATGGTGTATAAATGTACATGTTAGACTAAGTGTAAGACATAAAATTTGCCATTTGAATACACGCAGTCATTGACCACTGCAGTAAAAATGGTTGGAGGAAGCGTCGACAAAAAAGATGAAATACGGGCTTACATCAAAGCTCGCTCAAAACTTGGTTGTTCTTTGAAGAAGCTGATGACTGAAATTTCTACTGCTTTTGGACCTTCTTGTGTGTCTTATGACACAGTTCGGCGGTGAAAAAAGAAATTTGAGTCTGGTGTAGAGCCCATCAAAGATACACCGAAATCAGGTAGGCCAAAATCTGCATCTCGTAAAGAAATAGTTTTCAAAATAAAGGAAATCATTGAAGGAGATGCCAGATTTACAGTTCGTGATATTGCACGAAAGGTAGGCATATCACTATCAACGGTTCACCTTATTTTGAAGAAGCATTTGAAAGTCAGAAAGATTTCTGCTAGATGGGTGCCACATCTGTTGACTGACGAGCAAAAGAGGCAACGGGTTAAAGTGGCCAAAAAGCTGCTTCAAATGTTTCCAAAATATGACAAAAAGCAGTTTGCCAATGTCGTCCCAGGTGATGAAACCTGGGTCCATTATTTTGAGCCCGTCAGAAAGGTTAGCAATAAGATCTGGGCCACTAAACACAGCAAACGCCCAATAATTGCCAAACGTTCTTTGAGTACAAAGAAGGTTTTGTATGCAATCTTCTTCTCTGGTGAAGGAGTCGCAATAAAAGTGCCAGTGAAAAAGGGCAAAAGCATCACCGGAAAGTACTACAAAGACGTAGTACTGAAGAAACTGAAAAAGTATTATCAGAAACGACGCCCTGCCACTGGTTTTAAACACGTCCGTCTTCTACATGACAATGCCCCAGCTCATACATCTGCAATAGTTACGGCGTTTTTGAAGAAAGAAAAAGTAACTGTTTTGCCTCACCCCCCGTATTCCCCAGACCTTGCCCCATGTGATTTCTTTTTGTTTCCGAAATTGAAAGCATTCCTTGCTGGGCGGAAATACCAGTCCCAACAGGCACTTGGATCTGCCATTCATCAGTACCTTATTACTGTGCCCAAATCAGCGTACCGTGATGCCTTCAAGAAGTGGATACATCGGCTGAAACTTTGCATTTCTAGCCACGAGGAGTACTTCGAGGGCATGAAATGAGTACTTTTGGGCTAACTTGAAATTTGAAGTCTCCAGATAGAAATAAGCAATTCATTTCGAATATCCCTCGTATTTTGTTCTAACTCTTGTCAGTCACAACTAAACATTAAGAATGGGTCACTGATAAGGCTGTTTTTTTTTTATTTTAATGAAACATAATGCTTTGAAAATTTTGTAAAGGGAGAGGAAATAAAAAGGAGCATTTAGAATTAAATTAGATCTGTTCCTGTTTTATTTTATAACACTTTAGAAAAATAGGGTTGAATGTGGTGTTGAGTGTGTTGGTGGGGGGAAAAAGCTTGCAAGTCAGTTAAATGAAAGGTAAAAAAATATCTATTAACAAGCCACTGCTGAAGGCAACCTTAATGATGCATAAATCTCCTCTTTGAATCATTCACTACTGAAGTTTTTTTTTGTTACCTCTGAGCCTGTCAAAGCTCATAAAGACCAGTTCATTGACTCAGCCACTGTTCAAAGCTGTGTCTGTCAATCAGTGACATTTGAATACTATCATTGCATGTCTGAGTTATTGTAAAAGGCTGTCTGTGTCACTGCTAAAGATTACAACTGTGAATCAGTCACTGCTACTGACTGTTTCTGTGAATTAGTCAATGGTCATAGACTACCAATGCTTAGACTTCCACCTTTGAGTTACTGAAGTGTACTGTTACATCTTAAATTTGGCCATATCCATTGTTCCAAATTGGGGTGTGGGTAAAAAAAAATCAACAGTTGTATCTCTCTTTGTATCTGAAACCATATTAATGAGGAGGCAGCATTCATTCAGGTGAGATATATATAGGATCTTACACTCGTGGTCATTTAATATGAAATTTATGAAACAAGTTTGGGTATATTTCGGTATTTTGGGAGCCTTGGCGAGCAAAATATCGAAATTACCCAATGAGTTTCATAAATTTCATATTAAATGACCATGAATGTATGATTCTGTTTATCACATGGCCCTTCCGATGACAAAAAAATGCACAAAATATATTTTTAAGATAACGGGTTTCCATAGCTAAGCGGAACAACTCACTACCAAGGATTCCGTAGTACTACGCAACAAAAATAGTTCACATATTATTTGATAAGTACTGAAAATAACTAGAAACAAGATAAATATGCCATTTATTACTTCGTTAAACTGTACGAAATAATGATGGCTTTTATTTTAGCTAATAAATATTTCATTTGAATAAATCAATTCAAAACTAAATACTCCATTGAGCAACATCATTCAGCGAGTCAGTACGTCACTGAGAATCAGTAGGGAAATCCCTCACAGTCAGCTGTCGTATTTAAAGGTCATTGACCTTGATCAATACACATTCAAGTAAATGGCAGATTTCAAGAAAATAAAACATTTTAACTGTAGTTTGGATTTTAATTTGACACATTTATTGACTGTCTGAGTCATGTCATCCTCCAATGCTTTTTTGGAGGGGGTAAAATTTGTTTTCATTGACGGTTTGGCGATATCAATGTTAAAAGTGCCTCCAGATATGTTGCCGGAAAACAAAGAATTTTAACCACCATGAATAATTCTGGTAGCGAGTTATTCACATTGTGATTGTTTTGTGTCTTCCCTCTCCATCGGTCTGACATTTATCGTTCATCTCAAATTCATCTCAAAATTGAAGGCAGGATCTGTTTCAAATGTGAAAGTTGTATCGGCAAACATGGACACCATCTTGGTTGCTATCAATAAGCGGATTAATACGAATATTAATGGGGGTAATTAGGCTAACCAATGGGAAGCCTTGCAGGTGTTATTACACGTGTGGTTATATGATTTTTTTGACATGGGTTATTACACTGAATAACGACGGTCATGTGATAATCTGTCATATGTCGACTGTTGTTTGTCCTCTGCAAATTTCCTCCAAAGAATGCTAAGGTTCAGTTCCAACCAGTATAGTCCAATTTGTTGTTTAATGCAGTCATAGCATGCCATCAGGTTTTCAGAATAACCATAGCTCCAGATAACATGCTTTTTCTAGTCAAAAAGTTGTGATATTTCTCTTATTTCTCTTTGAAAACAAATGTTATGGGTACTCATTAGAAGTGCCTCGGAGAGGCACTTCTAATGAGTACTCACAACTTACATTTTCACGAAGAAATAAAAAAATATTACGATAATGCCCTAGCTTATATAGAGCTATGAATAACAGCAGGTTTCCTGCCAGTATTGCATTGGCTCAGTCTTTGAGGTGATATAACAAATTCCAGGATGCTAAATGTTTTCACAGCTTCTGGAATCATTTGGGAAAAACACAACATGAACTGGAGTTGGGGAAGATATTTTTGGTTTTGAATGAGCAAACTTGATTCAGAAATCAATAGGTTTACTACCTGCTGATATGATGGCATAAATGTGCTACCTTACAATAAAACTTGGCATTTAATGATATACAAAGAAGCCCAAACCTGATACATTGATCTAAGTATTGTGATCATTGTGGCAATATTTAGACCTTTTCTTCTAGTCTGGGTCTTTAGAAGGGGTACCCATTATTTGCCTTGTTTTCCAGTAGTTTCATTCAGACTAGTACACATGGTGTACCAAGAGACAAGCTTCATTGTTGGCAGATCAGCTATGATCACATGACTGTCATATGAGATGCTTAAAAAAGAAAGAACTTCAAGAGCTTAGTGCTCAACTTTTGCAGTGCATGAAACATTTGATTACTTGCATTGATTTATCTGCCATTTATGTACATTTATCACTGGAACAACAGAAGATCTGAAAATGGGAAAATTTGACTGAGTTTGGAGAATAATTTCACTGAGTCCTTGAAAGTGAACAAACCAACATTTGTGTTCTTGCACAGTCAAAAGTGGTGTTGTGTTTTGACAACATTTATGAGCTCAGGTACAAAATCTAAAAGTTTTGAATTTGGAAAAAAATCGAAACATTATATTAATTGGAAACAGTATGACAAACATCATAGATCCAGGTGAAGTGAGCCATCTACTTATGTTGTGTATAGGTGAGTGCATAGCTGTCAGCTGACAGCTCTTGTAAATTCATTGGCACCTCTTTATAGGATGGTTCATTATAAGATGGTTTCGGATACAAGGATTTAAAAATTTACCCCAAAAAGTGCTATATACAAAACAAAACTGTATAGATTATATAGAAAAATGACCATTTATGGTCATTTTTCTATATAATCTATACATTTTTGTTTGGATACAACACTAGGCACAGTTGTTCAAAGCATCATTAGCTTAACGAGCTCGTTAGTGGTCAAAATTTTAACTGTTCTAGTAAGTACAATATCTAATTACCAGGTATTTTTGCTGAAAAAATGTGAGTAGCTTTGGCAAATGCAAAAGCTACTCACATTTTTTCAGCAAAAGTGTTAGCATATATGCCATATTTAATGATCAAAGTTTTAATGATAGGTTAACTAAGGATATCGTTAGTTTTGAACAACAAGCCCTGATGTTTAGCTAACACGGTTGTTGCTTTGGATCTCACTGATAGTGTTATAAAGAGGTTATTGTGTAGCTTTTTACACATATTACCCCTTGTCCTGCTGAATAAATTGCCACGCCCATTTCTAGTTAACAGCCAATCAAATTACTTGATCCAGATTGTTGATATAAATTCACATACTTCAGAAGCCAACTGATCTGGATCTACACTGTTTGCAAAAGCAGGATATATCCTGGTTCAGCAGGACAAGGGTTAAATATTCAATACTGAAATATGATTTTGTCTTCTAAGGGCTATCGCATGGTTAACATAATGCCCCTAATTATTTATGCCATATTTGTGCTGAATTTCAGAGAGAAATATTTATGCATATTTTTAGTGGTTTGCTCAGAAGAGAACAGATTTCCATGATACCCAGCATAAAATTTGAGTTGTACTTGAAACTGCAGCAGTCATATATATTATTTTTCAGAGAAAATACACCTTAATATTTCATATGAATTGACTAGATTATTGACATGAAATGGCAGGCTTTATTTCTCTAAAAAATAGAAGAAATATTTTAAAATGTCTGCTGCAATTGTGTTTGGCTTTTTATTGGTTACCCATGTAAAATAATAGACAATAAAGAAATAACAGAGTGTGTCTAGAAGTGCAGAATCCTCTTCAATAGTCTGTGATTGGTCATTATGTCAGCGCCGCCTGGTGGGAAAGTATCCAAAATATCCTCATTTCCTTTTCTTGGATCTTCAGCTTTGGTGAAGGATTGCATTATAGGCTAACCTTGGGAAAAGTCACCTTCTGTATGCACAGCTCTTGATAAAAGGGTACCCAAAGTAAATATATTCCTAATATCTCCAGGAAAACATACATTGTGAGTGTAAACAGATGACTGTTTATTACTATTGGGTCACACAAGGAATGCCAAAATTTCTGTGCTAAACAAAAAGGTTCTAGGCCAGACTACACATACAATACTAATATATGGACACTGTAACTCCTTGCCGTATTATTATAGAATTTGAACATCCATTTGAGTTCCTGGTAATATATGAAAAATGTTTGCTGACTGTCAGACAGTGCAGACCCTGATTAAACAGCTCCTTAGCTTTTGATCTGGGTTGCACAGTAAATGTTTACTCAGGCATGTCTTTCTGAATACAATAATAATCCTAACTAAGTATTGAAACAGACAGGCCAGAGCAAGCAGTGTAGACACAGATCAGATGCAGCAGAATATGGCAACTGATCGATGGTCTGCACTGTTTGTCCTCATCCAGCAGTATTTTAGACACATCAGCAGGTATTATTGCATAAAAAGCAGTGTCGCACATTATTAACAGCCGTGCATTAACCGGCGAAAAGCCGTGTATTAACAAGGCAGTTCACACGCTGTTAACGTAAGGCTACACAACTTCCAATATGATCATACCGGGGCCACAGATTTGCTGCCATTATGAGATATGTACTGCCCGGCCCTAGAACGAGCATAGTCCGTGGAAATTGCGTTCGTGAGACATCGATGAAAAGGCAAAACAAAATAGTGAAAGAAATAATGCGAAATGTAGCAAATGTTTTCAGTTTTTATGCAATAATAGCAATCAATGCATTAACATTCGCCAGGTCCCTAGGGAGGTGTTGAAAACCGCAGCCTCTGGCCTCGGTTTTCAACACCTCCCTCGGGACCTGGCGAATGTTAATGCATGAAAAACCATGTTTGATTCCTATAGTAAAATGGACTTGATCAAATTCTAGGACGTACTGCAAGGTGTCCCAATATTTAGGTAAATAAAGTAGTTTTGCCTAACACTTAGCACTCTGGATAAGAATTTCAGCAGAGGACATTTTAAAATATTTTTTCTTATTTTTCCCAGAAAACAAGTTTTAACATTTCTTGCAAATTGTCTCCATACTCCATTGGAGACAATTTGCATAAAATGTCAAAACATGTTTCTTGTAAAAAAAAGGAAATATCATCCACTTGTCATCTGCTGAATAAGCCCAGAGAGTGGTTATGATTAGTATAGTGAGCATATTTCAGCCTTGTAGAAAGAATTTCAAAGAGCAAAGACCCTGGCTAGACTGCTAGATATTTCAGTTTTCAATATATTGTAAGCTTATTTGAGGGTTTTTTTTCTGATGATATGCCATCTCTGATAATGGCTTGTGGAGAGATTATGGGCAAACATTTCTGTCTTGTAAATTGCCATTAGGTTTTCAGCACCTTGCAGATGTATCCGGACTGAGAGAAAAGCAGTCTTATTCCAACAGTACTCTGTTTACCCTGAGTATCTGAACACCTTCTATACCATAGTTCTCCTAAAATTGGAAATACTCTAGTTTACTATGAATTAACCCTTGTCTTGCTGAACCTGGATAAACCCTGCCTTTGCAAACAGTGCAAATCCAGATCAGTTGGCTTCTGAAGTATGTGAATTTATATCAACAATCTGGATCAAGTAATTTGATTGGCTGTTAACTAGAAATGGGCGTGGCATCTTAAATTATTCAGCAGGACAAGGGTTAATATGTGTAAAAAGCTGCTGGATGGGTGGCAAACAGTGTAGACCCTGATCAGAGGCCATCTCTGATAATGATGTCATATTGCAGCATCTATTTTGGGTCTACACTGTTTACTTGGGCCTGTCTGTCTGAATACTTAGAGTAAATGGTATTTCTCAGACCTTTCAGTGGACCTATCTATTTCAGTGAACCAGATAAGAAAAAAAAAAATACTGAGCTAGCTGTCTTAACCCATTAAAGACTGAATAAACTCTCATACACTATATATTGGAAGAGTCCATATTTGATTCTAGGTATATCAGGCTATAATGTAGATATTCTTAAAGAAAAATGGTTGAACTATTTGCAAACAGTGGAGACCCTGATCAGATGCCGCATTCTGCGGCATCTGATCTGGGTCTGCACTGTTTGCCAGTTACCCATTTAGGGGTCTCCAGTCTTCAATGGGTTAAGTACTCTAAATATTCTGGTATCTTTTAATTTACCTCTTCATATCCTACTTTTAAAATATGAACAAACCTACTCTAAATATTGGACACCTACTTAATCCTTCTCTTGCTGAGCACGACATGCCCTGTTTTAGCAAGCAGTGTAGATCCAGACCAGTTGGCTTCTGAAGAAGCCAACTGATCTGGATCTGCACTGTTTGTTATTAAATATGTGAATTTCTATCAAAAACCCAGATCAAGTAATCGGATTGTCTGGAAATTAGAAGTGGGAGTGGCATCTTAATTTATTCAGCATGACGAGGGTTAAAGTTAAAATTTGAATGAAGGAAATAAGTGAACTGAGGAACTTGTACAATCAAGTTCTCAATATCAAAGGGAAAGGAGACAAATACAGTTAAACAGCCATAAAATGTGAACAGATGGCAAGCTGAGTTGACAACCTTTTCCCAAAAAGGTGGCAATTTCACTGTGGTATACCGGACAGTGGCTTCAAACGGAACTTGTGA
This sequence comes from Anodontia alba, assembly GCA_964016985.1. NCBI lineage: Eukaryota > Metazoa > Mollusca > Bivalvia > Lucinida > Lucinidae > Anodontia > Anodontia alba. The sequence continues at coordinate 45,997,441 of OZ024831.1, forward strand.
CTCTGTCCGACGGGTAATCGCATACTTGGGGCTTGGATTTCAGGCAGGTTACTTGTTTATTTTATTTTTTTTATTGTTTTTGATTACAGCCAGCCTGTTTGGATGTTAGCAGAAACGAGATTGGATAATAATTGTTCACTCGTAATAGCAAAGTGCTGGAGAAATGGCCTTTTAGTCGGGAGAGACTTTAAGACTCAATGGACGATCACGGCAAATATTGCGTTTTCACTTCGACTGAGCGTCAAGAAAATGTATTTTCCAATAATTATCTCAGTCAAATCAAAGACCTGTTAGACCCTTAGAATACGAAAACCATTTCCTTCGTCATATACATTCATTATTTTGCCCAGTTTCCCGGAAATATGATTTCCGACGGATAAACAGTATAACACTGTCTTAGAGATGACTGTCCGCAGTCTTGTCTTAGATGCTTTCTTGACTGTCCGCAAACTTGTGATTATAGCAGATACAAGTAGTGAGTATTTTTCAACTGGTTTTAACCCATTTATACTTAGTATCCCATAAAAGGGACAGTGGCAAACAGTGTAGACCCAGATCAGACACTACAGAACGCGGCGTCTAATCAGGGTCTACACTGTTTGCATTAAATACATTGTTATGAAACATACTACTTATAAAACTAACAAGACACCTTTCTGCTGGAAATGGATCGGTCCAAAGAGATAAGGTAGAAGAGTCTATTTCAGCCATTTGTTTTATGGATACTGGTCTAGAAACATACCTCATGGCATTATCTCGTCAGAGTAACTACAAACGGGGATTAACTGGCATTTCTTCGTCTGTTTTGAAAAGGAGATCCTTTTGAAGCAAGGATATTAAATAAGATATAAATATACAAGGCTAGGTTTTATTGAGTGGTTATCAAAAGTAGTTGTCGGCGACAAGGTATATTCCAAATAATCAAAAATAAGTTATCCCAAGGGACCAGGAAATATTAACTGCACTATGGGAAGGTACTGATAGAGGTTTAAGGCCCCACACTGCACTGAACAACAGCTATATGTTCTGAAAATGATATCTTCTGTACAGCAAGTACACCAAACAAAATATATTCCACACTTTGTTGTACAGACTTCAGATCTCTCCCAAAAATGAAACTAAATATGAAGTTTGAATTGAGCCACGTCACGAGAAAATCTGTTTTGTCATAGGCGAACAGCAAAGGCGCAGATCAGTCCGCGCATCCGCCCAGTCTGATTAGCATATTAAAGAAGAGCGCAGTGTAAAATGTCTGTATGAATAGCTATAAATAACTTTTTTAAAACCATAAATAGTGATGCAAGATTGATCAAACTATTCGCTACGTAGAAAGTAAATACCTGTAACTGTTTTAAAAATTGAAACTTTGAAGACCCTAACTGCCTTCTGTCACCTAGCAAACTGGTTTGAGTCTTACATAGTAACAAACCTCTGAAGCTGATGTTTTCTCATGGTTTTGCTGGATTATGTTATTTCAAGTTGTTGTTAATTTGATATATATCTCAACAGTCAGAGCTTGTCGCAATAAGTCATTACAGGATCGGTGTACACTTGACCAGTCTCGTTATGGCATCTGTGAGATATGGCCATATAGACTATTGTGACAAATAAGTAAGTGTATACTTTTAAATTAATAGAGTTGTTTGCTTTGTTTGTGTTGAGGTTTTACGTCCTAGTCAACCCAATTGGGTCATATCGAGTGCATACCTCTGTTGTTTACAGGTACATTAAATTGTTAAATTGTTCTTGGAGACCGGGAGGAGTTTAATTATGTACCTCCCTCGGATGCGTTCATTTTTTAAATCGGTATTAAAGTTATACCGTCTTTATCCCAAGTTTTGGGATACCTTGTCTACTTACCATAATTGTGAAATGGTCCGTCCATTCTACTACCTCTTGATGTTTCTGTAATAGTGCTGTGTGTATGGCAAACAATGTAGACCATGATCAGATGCCACGTACTGCGGCATCTGATCTGTGTCTACAATGTTAACAAACGTCTTTCTGTCCCAATACGTAGGGTTATTACGGTACTTACTTTCATTTTAACAAATACTCATTGAATTTGAGAAAATCCTAATGTTATGCGCATTACTTGATGAACATACAACAAACATCATAGTCTTGAGATTTCTTGCTACACTCTTTTTTTTTTCTTTTTATTTTTCTCTGTTATTTTACCTGTTGTTTTCAAATGGTTGAATGCTGGATAGAGAGGCTAAATGTATACTTCAAGAGTCATCTCTCTTATTCATTTACTTTCCTAAGAATCCTGATCCACTTGTGAAGCGTTTGGTACTTTTGTCATTTATTATATCATTGTTTAATTTAGTTTTACGGTCCAGTCAACACTGTCTACTCATCATACCATATAAGCACACCAAATCTCGTAAAACCCTACATTGGCTCAAATAGTTTTCGAGATATCTTGCTGACAAGATTTAGTTATCATTATATTACAAGTGGCATAATTCCGTAAAAATCTGTGACAATTACATGCATATACAAAATTTACAACTGACTGCGTTAACTAGGCGCATTAGAGTGTCAATGTAATAGAAACGCTGTTCAACCAAATTTATGAATAGACTGAGCTATTTTGATAGTGGTGGGCAATGTCATTTGCTCACATTTAGGCCACGCCCGGCCTCCACGAAAAACATTCACTATATTCCTGTGATTTTACGGGTATTTCGGTAGTATTTCGGTAGTTCAGTAAGTCGTGTGACCGCCTATAAGACCTTCTAGAGCTGGGGTTTGGATTTTGCATTCATCACTCCTGGGAACAAGTGGAGCTACTTTCACTTTTTCTGTTGTTGGCTCACTGTATATGAAACAACTATTGTTTTTTACAATAATAAGTGTCACAGGAAAATTCCGTGTTAACCAAATTGCGGCATTTGCCGAATCTTTTCCCACAAATTTTCTTATTTTTATTTCTTCATCCGGGTGTCTGATAATCCTGTGGTCAATTATCTCAGTAAATTGACCACAAGAAAATTCACACGTCTTGCACTTGTATTTGTTCACTAAGCTCATCGTGTAGTCGAAATCTGAAAACAGCGGAGACAAATATTTTATAAGGCAAACACAATAGGCATGTTTATAGCAAGCCATTTTACTATTTACTGTGCAAAATAGGTAACTTTTATATCTTATACCCTATATTAGATATCTTGTATCCTATATAAGATATCTGAACAGTGGAGACAAATATTTTATAAGGCAAACACAATAGGCATGTTTATAGCGAGCCATTTTACTATTTACTGTGCAAAATAGATAACTTTTATATCTTATATCCTATATTAGATATCTTATATCCTATATAAGATAGCTGATATATCATATATCTGATTTACTAAATGAGATAGCTTATTTAATTGAATAAATGAAATATCCTCTTTACTTTATAATATATCTTATATCCTATATATGATATCTTATATACCAAATAAGATATCTTATATGTCAAACTAGATATCTTATATGGTATTTATCTTATACATTACACTATATTAATTATCTTATTTTCTATATCACATGTCATATATCAAATATAAGATATCTTATTTACTAAAGAAAACATCTTTTAAAATGTTATATTAGATATCTGATACGTTTAAGCAAGTTAGATATTTTAAAGGTTATATCACATATCTCATATAAATTTGAGGGAAAATAAAACCAACAGCAAACAATTATCCCCTCAAGGCGAAAATTTCGCAGAAATGGTCCACTCACAAATAACACAACATTTCCAAACCGGCCATACTCAGAAGAGAATGAATAAAACATTCAAATCCTTGGCACTCGTGTCTAAACAAAATTGAGATTCATTCGTTTCATGCATTCATGACGTAAACTTATCATTCACTTTCAAAGGAGATTTTATTGTTAATAAAGTTTAGCCTGCCTACAGTAAAATGTTCTGGTCGAGACCGTGGATACATTCATTTTCTTAATCGGTATTTAAGTTATACCGTATTTATCCTAAGTTTTCGGATGCTTCAACCTCTTACCATACTTGTTTAAAATTTGGAATAGTCTACCACCTCTTGATGCGTCTGTTATATTGCGTACTGTGGCGTCTGATCTGGGTCTACACTATTTACAAAGGCGTATCTGTCTCAATACTTAGAGATTTTACAGTAATTACTTCATCTTAAACAAACACTCCTTGAATTTGAGTAAAGCCTATCTAAATGGCACTGACCATAATCTTATACGTATTGCTTGATGAACATACATCGGAATCTTTTAAAAGATTTTCTTGCTACGCTTCTTTTTCCTTCTGCAAATGGTAGAATGTCGGACTGAGAGGATACTTCAAGAGTCGTCTCTCCTGGGAGCGTATTCATTTACTTTCTCAAGATTCGTCGAGCCCCATTGGGAAGTGTTTTTGTACTTTTGTCATTTCCTTTGGATTTTTTGTTTGAGTTGGTTTAATGGTCCAGTCAACACTACTAGGGTCATGCCAGGCCGGTCGAGTAATCTACTAATCATATAAGCACACCAAGTTTCGGTTAGGCCCAGCTTTAGCTCAAATAGTTACCGAGATAGCTTGCTGACAACATTTCATAATCATCGTGTTACAAGCGGCATAACCCTGTTAAAATTTAGTTAATTGGGTAATTGACTCATCATTCCCAATCAGCATACCAAGTGTCAAGGTTCTAAATCAAACCCGTTTCGAGATGTCTCGCTGATTAGAGTCTATTGGGTTGGTAAAAAACCTCAGGAACTACGTCAGACGGAAACCATACGAGTGTTTTTTTTTTCTTTTTTCTGATTCTTTACACAAAATTTCAATATCCTATCTCTATGCAAAGTGTGTAGAACGAATGAAAGAACGAACAAACTACCCAAATACAATACACTCCTCCGACATCTTGTCATTCTTTCTGTCGTTCTTTTCTTTTATTTTCTTAATTGTGTAATTCATAGTTCTGATGGATGTCTAACTCTGAATGGAGTAATCCTGAGCCCGAGCTCTGCGATAGGTGCTAAGACCGACACTATGTACATGAAATAATGTATTTCTAACAAAGAAGAATATCCCTAAAATCAGAAATGAGCTCGTCCAGTGTATAAGGAAGAAGATTTTATTTTGTAAATGCGGGTTAATCTATATTGTCGAGATCGACGATGAAAAATGTCGGACACATCTGTAACAAATGTATATACAAAATTTACAATGGACTGCGTCTACCGGACGTAGTCATTCATTTCGGGTATAATAACAGTTACAGTGCTCAGATATAGGCCAAATTTAGCGAATAGTATTTTTTAATGTTTCCAAGGACTTCCGTATTCCTCGTCTTCTGCAGAAGAGATTATGCAAGAGAGACTGTTCTAGTTGTATATTAAATGGTAAAATAAATGTAAAGATAGAAAACTAAACAGCCTTTATTCCACAAAGGCTTTCTGCGCTATACATACAGCACACGAAATGTAAAGAATGCCGGACACATAGATAGATAGATAGATAGATAGATCGATAGATAGATAGATAAAAGGACGGACGGACGGTGGATAGATAGATAGATAGGTAGATAGATAGATAGATAGATAGATAGATAGATAGATAGATAGATATGCCTATATATGTGGATTGAAGGTCTTGTTGGACATTCTCTTTCTCTGCTTCCAGGGACCGATATGTTCGTATAAAGAGCTGCACATTACCAGCATTCTTGAGATTTGGTTATCACAGTGTTTCTAGATCATTGGTTCAAGACGGGCAATTTTAGCATATGGTCAATGGCCAAAGAATGGGTACTAAGTATTCGTAAACTGCCTGGTAGTCTTATGATGACAACTGACCACGCCCGAAATGACTTAAAATGGGTCAATGGGTCGTAGAACATCAACATAACAACAACAACAAAATCTCAACAGACCTTTCAAGAAACATTTGTATTGAGGGGTAACTGGTCGAGCTAATTGAAGCAGTACCTCAGTACGGTCTTAAATCACTTATCATGTTAGTAACATGTGTTTTGAATATGTTTGAATGTAAATTCAATCTTTGTGATCGATAGTGTTTTCGGTACTTGAAATAAAGTGATACTGCATATTTGACTGAATAAAAGCATTTTTATTTAAATTTGATTTTATGTATTTAATTGTATTTCACCGACATTGCATTGTAGACGCGACTAACTATGTCTCTAGACGAGTATCCATAAGACTGCAGTCGCATAAGGCATTAAAATCAACTGAAAACTACTGACCGGCTGTAATTTTATAGTCGCAAATTTGCGGACAGTCAAAAAAGCACTGGTGGCAACTATTGATTACGTACAGTAGCAAGACTGCAGACAGTCGTGCCGAAGACAGTGTACAACTGTTTATTCATTGAAAATCATAAATCGGGGAAATTGTGCTACATAGTTGTTGTACAAGGCGAGGGATATAAATTTTGCTCTCAAAAGGTCAAATATCCTTTCTTTTGACTGGGATAATTATTAGAAAACACATTTTATTGACGCTCCCTTGAAGTGAAAAAGATATATTCGCCGTGATCGACCCAGAATCTTTGAGTCTCTCTCGTCTAAAAGACCCTTTCTCTCGCATTTAGCTATTATGAGGGAACAGTTATTACCTAATCTCGTTTCTGCTAGCATCCAAACAGGCTGGCTGTAATCAAAAACAATAGAATTAATAAACTAAACAAGTGACCTACCTGAAATCCAAAACCCAAGTATGCGATTACCCGTCGGACAGAGTCGCAAGTTCCGTTTGAAGCCACTGTCCTGTATACCACAGTGAATTTTTTTACCCAAACTTAATTAGATATATCTTAAACTTACATGATTGTTAGTAGAAAAAAAATTTTTTTAAGTAAACACTACAGAACATTTAACAAAAAGTATCACAATGAAAGACCTTGGAATAGTCAGTAATAAATTATTGGAGGGCTTAAGCTAACTTAACAGAATCCCAGCCCTCGCCCTCGGCTTCCATAGTGGTAGAATCATATATTTGTTCGATCCTTGTGGCGGTCTTCTAACTCATCCATGAATTGTTATGGACAAAAAATAAATCATAGATAAAGCCTAAAATGAAGCAAGATAAGGACTCAACATAACAACTGGTTTAGACACTTGGAGATCCCTGGGGATCAAACAACACCACTGGAATATTGGAGCAAAAGAGAACCACTAGTTTATCCATGGTGGGCTGAGAAACAGACATATGAAGTTCCAGCCCTGACCATTGGATTACTGAGTAAGATATCTAAAATACTGATCAGTGGAAATGCAAACAGTTTAGATCCCGATTAAACTGCTCCAAAGGACCCGTTGGATCTAGAGCTACATTGTTTATTCAGATCTACCAGTCTGTATCTTGTAACACACTTTTTGGATGTTTTTTTTTTTTTTTTTTAAATCCGTCCTTTAAAATAGCGATGTCCGGGTGGGGAGGTGTCTGGCGGATGTTGGGCGGGCTGGCATTGGGAGTTGTCCGAGGTTTACCTTTTGGTTAATCTTTTTTCACAGTTGTATGTTACCTTTATTCTTCAATGGATTGCTTTCATATTTGGTAGGGATGAAGAGGAAGACCAGTAGGTGTGTCACATGCAAGAGAGACAACTCACTTTCTTCATTATGTACTTATCTCCCCTGACGTTCGAGTTTTACTTTTTGAAAAACCCGTCCATAATGCCGTTAGGCGTTTTTCTTGTTAAGTTTGCATTAAGGAAACTACATAATTGGTATTTTTTTTAGTTCATTTTTTTTTTTTTAAAAAAAAAGAGGCAACTATTGTGACTTCCTGTTTGCTTTCCTGCACACCAATTCTTTGTGGAAAGGGGTCTGTCTACTCTAAAAGGAAATAATTTTCTCCCAAATTCTTTCATTTTAGATTAGACCCTTTTTTGAAAGGGAGGCAAAACAATTATGAGATCCTCTCCTGAGAGTATCAGTTCAACTGCCTGATAAATTTGTATTGTGGAGTGGCAGGCAGTTAAGACATATTCGGTGCTGGCATTTATATCCTGATATTACTCTGTCAAAACTTATTTTTACTCCCTCCTGAAAAGGGTTCCACTCTGAAAGGAAAGAATTTGCTCCCCTTAGGAGCAATTTCTTACCTTTTAGAGTAGACCACTTTTTAGAAGGGACATGGTGTGCAACAAAACAAACAGGTAGTCACAGAAGTTGTCCCCCTTGTAAAAAATGGCAGCAAATTTACCAAGAGCATCCATTTACCTTTAGGTTAATTTGGTATTGTTTCTTTACTTATTAATGCTTTTTATACCCTACCAGACATTAGTGATGGATACTGGACATCTTTATGCCCTTCTATCCCTATTTCATTTCCATGCAGGCAAATTTAGTAATTATTTACAGAATTATGGCCCCTGGTAAATATTGAAAATTAGTTACATAAAAAAATTTAAGTGTATTTCATCAGACTGAAGTAAAGTTCATGTGATGGCTTAATGACCAATAAATACGCATTCAGTATGAAAATGATATTTAGTCATTATTACTTGTTTACAGAGTTATGGCCCATTATAAATATTAACCCATTTTAATCAAGAAGCCCCTCTGAAAGGGAAATTGGCAGACAGTGCAGACCCAGATGAGATGCTGCAGAATGTGGCATCTGATCAGGGTCTAAACTTTTTGCATTAAAATTAGAGGAATTTCTATAAAACAAAGTAGTAATAAAAACTAACCTGACACCCTGTTATTGGAAATAGACCGGACCAAAGAGTTGTGGTAGAAGAGGCCACCCAACGTGTTGGTTTCCACTGCTATAACTTGAGTGTTTTTCATCAGATTCAAACAAGATTCATGTGGTGGCTTAAGATTCCTGTGGTGGCTTATGACGAGTCACACACATTCAGTATGGAAAGGGATTCTGATATGGGTTAAGACCCTTAATAAACATTAAAAAGTTGGTTTTCTTGGCTTGCTCAAAGGAGATATTGCAGAATGTGAGGGCTCAGGTGTTGAAGACCAGATTTCAGAAATTACAATATTCAAATTTTTAGACAGGTCTTTCAAAAAATCGGTCCTTTAAAATAGTGATGTCCCGATGGGCAGGTGTTGAGCATTGTCCCAGGTTAAACTTTCGGTTATCCTTTTTTCAGAGTTATATGTTACCTTTATTTTTCAGTGAATTGCTTTCATATTTAGTAGGCATGAAGAGGAGGACCAGTAGTTGTTTCATGTGCAAGAGAGTCACTTTCTTAGTTATTTGAAAAAACCCCGTCCATAATGCCATTAGGCATCTTTCTTGTTATTACATATTCCCATAGCCCGATGTCTGAATCATAGCAGAAAGAAAAATTTATGCTTCTAGCTAATGATAATGGGGATTAATTCAGTCATATTTCCCAGAAAATAGGATTTGAAATTTCATGTAGTTCATGTAGTTTATGTTGTTAATGATTACTCCCCCATCTCCCCCAAGCAGTTTTTACCACTAACTAATTTAAGGCAGTGGTTCTAATGTTGTGCATTCTTTGTGAATCCACGTGGCTGCTCTGTTCATTACTTAGGGTTATCACGGTATCTGATGAAGTTTGAAAAAAAAAAAAAAAAAAAAAAAAAAATATTGGCTGCATGATTTGGGTTGAAACTGTTTGTTCAAATATTTTGGGGTGAAGATTGCAATGCACTGGTAGAGGTTATACTTTGCAATAACCCCATATAAAAATTATAAAAGTAGGTATTTTAATTTATTTTACAGAACTACTTTGCATCATTAAAGCACAGTTTCCTGATATCATATCTGGTAAATGTTTCATTTCTACATGAAAAAATGCCTTTATTTACATAATTTCATATAACATTTACATAAACTGTTAGTGCAATACCGTATTTACTTCAAATAGTGTCCACAATACATATAAAACAAATGTAGCACTTACAGAATGTAAGTATCAGAACAAGAAAATATGACATGCTACAACAAAACAGAAAGCAAAGTGGGCAGCGACTAAAGATGACTGCAATGAAAGCATCAGAACAGGAAAACAAAGCACATTGAAACAAAACAGAAAGCAAAGTAGGCAGCAACTAAAGATGATTGCAATGAAAGCATCAGAACAAGAAAACATGACACATTAAAACAAAACAGAGAGCAAAGTGGGCAGCAGCTAAAGGTTACTGCAATGTAAGTATCAGAACAAGAAAACATGACACATTAAAACAAAACAGAGAGCAAAGTGGGCAGCAACTAAAGGCTACTGCTATGTAAGTATCAGAACAAGAAAACATGACACATTAAAACAAAACAGAAAGCAAAGTGGGCAGCAACTAAAGGCTACAACAATGTAAGCATCAGAACAAGAAAACATGACACATAAAACAGAACAGAGAACAAAGTGGGCAGCAACTAAAGGCTACTGCAATGTAAGCAGCAGAACAAAACATGACACATTAAAACAAAACAGAAAGTAAAGTGGGCAGCAACTAAAGGTTACTGCAATGTAAGTATCAGAACAAGAAAACATGACACATTAAAACAAAACAGAAAGCAAAGTGGGCAGCAACTAAAGGCTTCTGCAATGTAAGCAGCAGAACAAGAAAACATGACACATAAAACAAAACAGAAAGCAAAGTGGGCAGCAACTATAGGTGACTGGAATGCAAGCATCAGAACAAGAAAACATGACACTTTAAAACAAAACAGAAAGCAAAGTGGGCAGCAACTAAAGATGATTGCAATGTGAGCATCAGAACAAGAAAACATGACACATTAAAACAAAACAGAAAACAAAGTGGGCAGCAACTAAAGGTGACCTCAATGTAAGCATCAGAACAAAACATGACACATTAAAACAAAACAGAAAGCAAAGTGGGCAGCAACTAAAGGCTACTGCAATGTAAGCAGCAGAACAAGAAAACATGACACATAAAACAGAGAACAAAGTGGGCAGCAACTAAAGGTTACTGCAATGTAAGTATCAGAACAAGAAAACATGACACATTAAAACAAAACAGAGAGCAATGTGGGCAGCAACTAAAGGCTACTGCAATGTTAGCATCAGAACAAGAAAACATGACATATTAAAACAAAACAGAAAGTAAAGTGGGCAGCAACTAAAGGTGACTGGAATGTAAGCATCTGAACAAGAAAACAAAGCATATGCACTTACAGAAGGAAACAGAAATCAAAGTGGGCAGCAAGTAAAAATGACTGCAATGTAAGCACCAGAACAAGAAAACATGACACATTAAAACAAAACAGAAGGCAAAGTGGGCAGCATTTAAAGGATACTGCAATGTAAGCATCAGAACAAGAAAACATGACATATTAAAACAAAACAGAAAGCAAAGTGGGCAGCAACTAAAGATGACTGCAATGTAAGCATCAGAACAGGAAAACATGACACATTAAAACAAAACAGAAAGCAAAGTGGGCAGAAACTAAAGGTGACGGCAATGTAAGCATCAGAACAAGAAAACATGACACATTAAATCAAAACAGAAAGCAAAGTGGGCAGCCACTAAAGGTGACTGGAATGTAAGAACAGGACACATTAAAACAAAACCAAAGGCAAAGTGGGCAGCATTTAAAGGCTACTGCAATGTAAGCTTCAGAACAAGAAAACATGACACATTAAAACAAAACAGAAAGCAAAGTGGGCAGCAACTAAAGGTGACTGGAATTTTAGCATCAGAACAGGAAAACATGACATATTTAAAAAAAAACAACAACAAAAAAACAGAAAGCAAAATGGGCAACCATATAGTAGATAACCACAATGCTAGATGCCACAATGCCTCAAAGAACAAACAACACAAGAATCACTGCTTTTCCAAATGAAGTGTTCATAGTGCCAAACAAGACCACCAGTCAACAATAAGGCAACAAACAGAGCAAAATATGAAAAAGGGCTCCTCAAAGAAAGAACAACACTGGAACCATGGCCTTAGAATAGTCAGTAAGAAAAGCTATGGGAAGGGGGTGGGGTTGGGGAGGGGTTGAAATCAATTTTTCTGGTGCCAAATTTTCACCGTAGGTTCAAATGTTGTAAAATACTAAATCATTGTTTGACTCGCATAGAAACACCCAAACTAACTCAATCAGGGAAACATCACAGAAAACCCATAAATCAGAGGAATAAGAAAAACGGCATCGCTAATTTACCATCCTGCAGCATGCCAAAAATAATGTTCCATTGGTGAATGATATGATCTCTATAATAGAGCTCATATTGCTCAGTAGTTGGTATACAATTGTGTGCAAAAACAAGAAAAACATATGACTTCAGCTGATACTCCATTGACAGGAGTTACCATATTTCCCCTTGATATCAGACAACTTATTTCCTTTATACCATTCTTCTCTTAACATTTGAACAAGTCCACCTGACTAACTAATGATATGTCCGAAAATTGCTGGATGCATGGCAAACATTGTAGACCCTGATCAGATGCCACATTCTGTGGCATCTGATCAGGGCCTACACTGTTTGCTCTGGCCTGTCTGTCTGTCTGTCTTAATACTTAGGATAAATATGGTAGATAAACATATTATTTTCACATTAACTTGTAGTGCAAAATTGAAATATTACCAGACAACAGTAATTTTTTTATTTTTTTTTTTATTTTTGGGAGAAAATGGGAACTAACATTACATTTGATTCATCTCCAGTGGAGACCATTCACATGAATTTTCAGATCCTGTATTCTCTGGATAATAAGGAAAATATCACAAATTTGTTGTCTGCTTATTGGGATGAGTGCTTTAGGGTTAAATGTTCCATTTCTCTGTGGTAGGTAATATTAATGTGCCCTTATTCTGGGCAATATGGGTGGGCAGTGGAGAAAAAGTACCTGCAGCAAATCATTAGATGTTGTGGTTTTACATTTTTGCACCCCATCAGTAGTATTTCAAGCATTTTGGGATGATGTGTGAACAGAATTAAAAGCTCAGCTGCAAGTTCTTCAGTGGCAACAGTTGACAAAATCTCCACCTTGAATAAAACTTCCACCTTGAATAATATTTGAGCCCAGTAGCACTAAATCAGCAGGCAGGCACTAGACCTAATCTCTGCTATTGTTTGGATATAGTGTAAATCAGCGAAACAATTATTCAGATTCATTCAGATTCTCCAGATTTTGCTGTTCAGCCAGTCAAATTCTTCAGATTTTGCAGTTCATCCAGTCAAATTCTTCAGAATTTACAGTTCAGCCAATCAGATTCTTCAGATAATTCAGTTCAGTCTTATTACCAATAATTTGTTTCCTGTCCAGAAATAAAAATGTAAAGTAAAGGTGTCCCATAGCCTTCTGACCATTGGGATGGTGGGAATCAGCGCCCACCTTGTTACAGAATATGAAAGGTGGGGTCTAATCCTCTGATCTAGAACTGTGTGGACTGGTTCCATATACTGTATATACCCTAAATATTAGGACACCTTTATTCCTTGCAATACTTGTACTAAACTTTGAACAGGTCCAGGATGGGTTGCAAACAGTTTACATCCTGAGCAGATGCTGATCTGGGTATTCATTGTTCACTAAGGCTTGTCTATCCCAATACTTATGGTTCTTACAGTACCAATAGGGTACCTCTCTTCTGTACCAGTAGATTTTTAGGTGTTGTTATTGTTTAACCCTAATCCTGCTGAACCCGGATACGCCCTGCCTTTGCAGTGTAGATCCAGATCAGTTGGCTTCTGAAGAAGCCAACTGATCTGGATCTGCACTGTTTGCCATTAAGTATGCGAATTTGTATCAACAATCTGGATCAAGTAATTTGATAGGCTGAAAACTAGAAATGGGTGTGGTATCTTAATTTATTCAGCAGGACAAGGGTTAATGTGTTTTTTTTAAATCTTTAACGCCTCACAAATTGTTTGTTTTGTCATAAGCTTTTCCAAATGAATTGGCAGCCACCAAGTAATTTTCTTTCTTATTTAATCACTGATTAGTTATTATCTCTCCATCGAAGCTGCATAATTTAATAGCAACATCAATCAAAAGCACTAAAGCTAACCCTTAGAGTGCTAAACAAAATTGTAGCAGACTACATTAAAAAATTTTTTTAATATATTTCAGAGAAATAATACTTGGCAATTCATGTGAATTTCTGCTAGGCAGACATATGAAATTTCAAGTCTTATTATCTCTGAAAAATACAGAAAAGAAAAAATCAAAATGTTGTCTGCTGCAGTTGTGATATTGAAGCACTTTAAGGGCTTAGACACTAGCTCTGAAGAGCTTCTTCACTTGTTTTTTTTTCAAGCAAAATATCAGTTGTAAAACTGTATATTGATACTTAAGCCTTACACTGCTGCTACTCACCTCTGCAGCAGAAGACAGTTTGATTTTTCGGGCACTTTTTCAGAGAAAAATAAGGCTGGACATTTTATATGAATTGTCTGCATTTTCTCTGACAATTAATAACAAATAATTAGAAAGTCTTCTGCTGTATTTTTACTTAGTTCTTTAAGGGTTTAACACATGGCTTTGGATAATACAGGTATCCTGTTAAATATTATATTTTATTTTGCTCTAAACATGAAAACACATGTTATTGGTACACTACAACCTCCTTATAACACGGTTCGTTATAACACGGTTTTGGATATAACACAGTTCAAAGATGGATCCCAAAAATGTATAGATTATATTGAAAAATGACCATAAATGGTCATTTTTCAATATAATCTATACATTTTTGTTTGGATATACCACAGTTGTTTAACTAACACGGTTTATGCTTTGGACCCCGACAATAGTGTTATAAAGAGGTTGTGGTGTACCAATTAGAAGTAGTGCTTCACTGAGGCTTTTTCTAATGGGTACCCACAACATATGTTATGGAAAAAAGAAAAATAAGAAAAATTATCAATACATTTTGATTGAAATAAAATACTTTATCTTGAGCTTAGTCTGTCTCCAGGCTCCTTGGGCCCAGTTGTTCAAAGCTAACGATTTGTTAAAATTTACATCGAATGATACGCAAATATCCTGAAATTTTTCGCTGAAAAAATGTGAGTAGCTTTTGCAAAAGCTACTCACATTTTTTCAGCAAAAAATATCAGAATAATGTATACTGAATCCCTTAATGAAATGACCCTTAACGAGCTCGTTAAGCTAACGACACTTTGAACAACTGGGCCCTGGTCTTTTCCATCATTTTCTCTTTTCTTTTCAAAGGTATACGAGGGATGTTCGAAATGAATTGCTTATTTCTATCTGGAGACTTCAAATTTCAAGTTAGCCCAAAAGTACTCATTTCATGCCCTCGAAGTACTCCCCGTGGCTAGAAATGCAAAGTTTCAGCCGATGTATCCACTTCTTGAAGGTGTCACGGTACGCTGATTTGGGCACAGTAATGAGGTACTGATGAATGGCAGATCCAAGTGCCTGTCGGGACTGGTATTTCCGCCCAGCAAGGAATGCTTTCAATTTCGGAAACAAAAAGAAATCACATGGGGCAAGGTCTGGGGAATACGGGGGGTGAGGCAAAACAGTTACTTTTTCTTTCTTCAAAAACATTGTAACTATTGCGGAGGTATGAGCTGGGGCATTGTCATGTAGAAGACGGACATGTTTAAAACCAGTGGCAGAGCGTCGTTTCTGATAATACTTTTTCAGTTTCTTCAGTACTACGTCTTTGTAGTACTTTCTGGTGATGCTTTTGCCCTTTTTCACTGGCACTTTTATTGCGACTCCTTCACAAGAGAAGAAGATTGCATACAAAACCTTCTTTGTACTCAAAGAACGTTTGGCAATTATTGGGCGTTTGCTGTGTTTAGTGGCCCAGATCTTATTGCTAACCTTTCTGACGGGCTCAAAATAATGGACCCAGGTTTCATCACCTGTGACGACATTGGCAAACTGCTTTTTGTCATATTTTGGAAACATTTGAAGCAGCTTTTTGGCCAAGCAGCTTTTTGGCCACTTTAACCCGTTGCCTCTTTTGCTCGTCAGTAAACAGATGTGGCAGCCATCTAGCAGAAATCTTTCTGACTTTCAAATGCTTCTTCAAAATAAGGTGAACCGTTGAATGTGATATGCCTACCTTTCATGCAATATCACGAACTGTAAATCTGGCATCTCCTTCAATGATTTCCTTTATTTTGGAAATGATTTCTTTACGAGATGCAGATTTTGGCCTACCTGATTTCGGTGCATTTTTGATGGACTCTACACCAGACTCAAATTTCTTTTTCCACCGCCGAACTGTGTCATAAGACACACAAGAAGGTCCAAAAGCAGTAGAAATTTCAGTCATAGCTTCTTCAAAGAACAACCAAGTTTTGAGCGAGCTTTGATGTAAGCCCGTATTTCATCTTTTTTGTCGATGCTTCTACTAACCATTTTTACTGCAGTGGTCAATGACTGCGTGTATTCAAATGGCAAATTTTATGTCTTACACTTAGTCTAACATGTACATTTATACACCATTGTGTAGATATTGAATAGCCCTATACAGGTATGTATTGGTTTTTATCGTGCCCCACGTGGATATCGAGCTAGAGGACAATAAGCAATTCATTTCGAACATCCCTCGTACAATCTAGTAGAGTTTATAATGATATAATCAGTTATATCCCTTAGTGGAACAGATAGAACAGGTGAATTGATATAAGGAGAAATCAGAAATTAAAGAGAGAGAGAAAATAATGTTCAGAAAAAATAAATAACAAAAGTAAAAATTAACCCTTGTCCTGCTGAACTCGGATATACCCTGCCTTTGCAAACAGTGTAGATCCAGATCAGGTGGCTTCAGGAATAATATATAGATGTATTTCGTTCTTCTATAATATAATGATATGTTAAGTGTACTCATTAGAATTGCTTTGATGAGGCGATTCTAATGAGTGCACTTAACATACATTTTTTTGATAAAATAGGAAAAAATCCTAAAATATTCCTAAATATTTGTTTACCTGAGCTGTCGGTAGAATTTCCTAGGGACTCAAAAACGAGTTCGAATAATCCAAGGTAAATGAGCCATCGGTGTTCGAGTCATCGAGGTTTTACTGTATATACAAAAACTGGGCCGTATATCTTTCCGATTGTAGGGTTACGTATTTTTGCAAGATACAGGAATTGAGAAATCCGACTCTACCTAGAGCTATGTAATAACAGAAGTCAGTGATCTTCTACATTAAAGTGCTGGAACAGTTTCATTAAAATTATTTCTGTGTTTATAGGATACATAAATTTTCCTGTAATTTTGAAGAAGCCATATCATAGGAAGCATTACCAAGGTGATTCTAATAAAAACTAACAGCATACATTTTATTGGAAAAAGAAGAAACGCAGAGATTATCTAAAGCACTGAACATTCAGAGTATTGTAGTTACCCAAGTATCCCAAAACCATAATTCCTTACTAATCTGAACCTTTGATTACCGTATTTTCCCTAAGTATTGGGACACCTTATCTACTTACTGTACTTGTCCTAAAATTTGAAATAGACCATTCTACTACCCGTTGATGTGTCTAAAATATTGCTGTATGTATGACAAACAATGTAGACCCTGATGATCAGATGGCACAGAATGTGGCATCTGATCTGGGTCTGCACTGTTTGCTTTGGTGTGTCTGTCCCAATACTTAGGGTTATTTCGATAAGTACATTTTACTAAATGTTAAAATTACCGTTCTAAAACTTATTGACAAGTGGCAGACAGTGCAGACAGTGATCATATGCCTTGCTAGGCAGCATTTGATCCATGTATGCACTGTTTGGTCAGGTCTTTTTGTCAGAATACCTTTGGGTAAATATGGTATTGGTCATTGACAATGTTGCAAAATACCTTAAGGTAAACATGGTATTGGTCAGTGACAGTGTTGTGATTGAAACCTGATGTGATTGTATAAATTCATAAAGACAGAGACATGCTGTAATCGTGATGCCATTTGAGGACAAATGGAAGGCATCTTCAGAACAAGAACTGGACTATATAGATTCATCTCTAATTTGTCTGCCTCTATTGACAGTTAATGAATACTACTGTATATACCAAAAATATTTGGATGGCTTAACACCATACCATACTTCTCCTAAATTTTGAACAAGCTGTTTATGCATGTAAAAATGCTAGAAGAGTGACAAACAGTGTAGACCCAGATCAGATGCCACAGAATGTGGCATCTGATCTGGGTCTGCACTGTTTGTTTAGGCCTGTCTGTCTGAATTCTTAGAATAAATAGAGTATGTTTTGTCAATATTTGACTGTCCTTAATTCAGAAATGGTCTTTTGACCATGGTAATGGTTACATTGAAAGGAAGGAACAGGAATAGACAGAAAGACTGGGAACCAATAAAATGGTCATTTAAATGCTTTGATGCTTAATTTAGGCCATTCACAGATCTGGAGCTGAGTGAAAGGGGATCAGGAACTGAGTTAAAGCGTAGCATGCTGGGTAAAAATTTCAGCAGATGACACTTTGGAATATTTTTTCTTATTTGTCCCAAAAAATAGGTAGGCTTTGACATTTCATGCAGGAGAAAACTTGCATGAAATGTCAGAGCCTATTTTCTGGAAAAAGTAAAAAGAAATATCATAATTTGCTGAATTTGTCCAGAGCATGTAAAGCTTAAGCAGATGCAGTAAGATGGTTCTTGATCACAGAGACATGTTGGTTACATGTATAAAATTGCTACTTTGAGAGAAGACAAAATGTAAATATTGGAGAGCTCTGCATAAGTGTGGATATCATGTAAATGTATTTCTTATATCTCCATGAAAATGTAAAACTTACAATAAATACCGTACTTCTTACCCCCCCCCCCCCCCCCCTCCCCAACCCCAAACCCCCTCCCGCCCCACCATTTGTAGCTATTAGAATAAGTTTTATTGCTTTTGTATCGGCA
Organism: Anodontia alba; assembly: GCA_964016985.1. NCBI lineage: Eukaryota > Metazoa > Mollusca > Bivalvia > Lucinida > Lucinidae > Anodontia > Anodontia alba. Next base: position 46,016,251 of record OZ024831.1, read on the forward strand.
AAAAAAAAAAACAAAAAAAAAAGCTATGGCTTTAAAGAAAATAGTCATTTCTTAACGCTTAGCATGCTGATTAAAAATTTCAGCAGACAACATTTTAAAGTATTTTTCTTATTTTTCCCAGAAAATAAGAAAAAATATCATATATATTTGTCTTAATTGTAGACACTAAAGAACACACTGCTAAGTATTTACGCTAAATATGTAATTTGCTGTTGAATAGCTCCTTGACCTTTATCACACTCCGGGCTAATTCAACAGATAACAAATTGATGATTTTTTTTTTTTTTTTTTCAGAAAATAAGGTTTGACATTTCATACAGTTTTGCATGAAATGTCAAACATTTTCTGGAAAAATATAAAAAATATTTCAAAATGTCATCTGCTGAAAATGTTCCCAGCATACTAAGCATTAACCCTTGTCATGCTGAATAAATTAAGATGCCACACCCACTCTTATTTCTAGCCAATCAGATTACTTGATCTGGGTTTTTGATAGAAATTCACATATTTAATGAAAACAGTGCAGATCCAGATCAGTTGGCTTCTGAAGAAGCCAACTGATGTGGATCTACACTGTTTGCTAAGACAGGGCATGTTGTGTTCAGCAAGAGAAGGGTTAAGGACTAAGACAAGTCTGTTAAGGAGTTTTTTGTCCAAATATTTAGGGTAAATACAGTTTAAGTAAGTTATAACTCATGGTCCCATCTTTGCCTGCTTCTACATTTGTTACCAGGTAAAATAATATTTGCATCCAGGTTACTCTTATACAATCAGTTTGACTGCTTTTCTGGTGATAAAGCCTGGAATATCTGACTTGGTAAAAGAAACCCTAGGAGGTTGTCAGTTCTTAATATTTTTCATAATTATATTGTAGTAAAAAATAGACCATATTGCTTATGTATCTAGAGATCATGCTGTATCATTGCATACAGCAGGAGAACATAGATTCTGTATGATTGTATAGCAGTGATAAATTCCCAGTGCTTTTAATTGAGATGAGAAAGAAACAAACTTGGATCAGTAATAGTAGGGAAGGTATTGATTGGAGGTGCATTTCTATAAAGTGGAATTATTGAGACAGCGGACACAATGTAAGGTAGACCGATGGCAGTAATGTTCATATTCTAGTGACAGCAGTCATGTCATCATGGTATCTTAGAGGAATATTGCTTTTTGCAAGTAAGTTTTCCATTATGACACAGTGGCATTTATAATCTTGATAACAAGCTTACATAATTATTTATTTGTTAATTTTTATTTATTGCTTGAAAGTGCTAGTTTTAGTAGTTTGAATTAATTTTAAAAGTTTCTCTCAGTTTTGTTTTTCCCTCTTTGCTGTTAACCTTTACCATTCTGTGTAAAAGTTCAAATTGATATTTTCCTTATTTTTCCCAAATAATTTGGTTTGACTTTTCACTCAAATTGGTTGGACATTTCATGCAAATTATCTTTTTTAAAGACAATTGCCATGAAATTCCAAACCCTATTTTCTGGAAAAAAAATATCAAATATTTCAAAATGTTTCCAGCTGAATTTTTTACCCAGATGCTAAGCCTATAAAAGCTCTGAAGATTAATTGTGTGATCATAAAGTTAGTGTATTTTGTTGGCATTGTTTTGTTTTGTTATTATGATAGACCCTCCGATGTCTGGCTGTCCATCCATCCGTCTGTCTGTACACACCGCAAGGTAAATAGTAGGCTAAAAATTTGGACATTTTGCCACTTAAATAGTCAGTCATGAGTAAAAATGTGACTTATTCCATAGAAGTAATATTGAAGTAGCAAAAATTTGATCTTATGTGGCTTGCCATGTAAGAAATTTTGCCACTTATATGTATTTTAAATGCTGATGATTAGTCAAGTAAATGTCCATCTATAATAGGATATCTGTCTGTCCATTTTCACTTTTTTTCATGGATAACTCCTCCTACAGTTTTCATCCGATTGCTTTGAAACTTGGTGGACAGTTCGACCATGAGGTGATACAGTCTGTAGTGTTTTGAGGTTATGGTACACCAAAGTAAAGGTACACCAAATTTTGAGATGAGTTATTTCATTTTTTAAGGATTTTTTTTCATCCGCTCTTGGTTTCCGGATAACTCGTCCTATGTACAGTTTTCATTTGATTGTGTTGAAACTTGGTGGACAGTTAGACCATGAGGTGGTACAGTGCATATTATTTTGAGGTTATGGAACACCAAATTTTGATAGAGTTATAACACTTTTTAAAGATTTTTCAGATGGCTTCGTTTCCGGATAATTCCTCCTACAATTTTTCATTGGATCACATTGAAACTTGGTGGACAGTTAGACCATAAGGTGGTACAGTGTATATTGTTTTGAGGTTAAGGTACACCAAAGTTTAATAGAGTTATTGCACTTTTTTTAAGATTTTCCAGATGACTTTTTCCAGATAACTTCCAGATAACTCCTCCTACAATTTCATCCAATCAGGTTGAAATATGGTGGACTGTTAGACTATGAGGTGATGCAGCGCATATTGTTTCGAGGTTAAAGTACACCAAATTTTTATAGAGTTATAGCTCTTTAAAGATTGTTCAAGCATGATGTGGTTTCAAGTTCTCATGGTGGCTTACAATTTATTAAGTACCACATCAAACACAGCCATCTTCTTACCCTGCAGTAGCAGGGTATCATGAAGTGTCTGCGATGCTTTTATTTATAAATTTTTTTTCTTCATTTTTAATTTTAATTTGTAAATTCAATCTCTTAATTAATGGTTGATTGATACCGGAGTTATATTTTATATACAGTAATCCTATTTTTTATTGTCTGAAAATAAAACAGATTCTTGGTTTTTGTTACAAATGCTACTGATAACTTATTATTAATGTATTATTGCAGAAACTAAATGTTTAACACTTAGCATGCAAGGTCAAATTTTCAGTGGACAACATTTTGCAATACAGGTATTTTTCTTAGTTTTCTCAGAAAACAGATTTTCATAAATGTTTTGTGATATATTCATGTTTTTATATTTATTCATGATAAAATACAGTATTTATTTCAGACTGAGTTTGCTGATTTTTCAGAATTTCATTTAGAGCATGTATAGTCATTGAAATGTCTTTTGCATCAGAATACCTTTTCTAATTAATTTTACAAAGAATCTAATTACCAAAAACGTTTGGGAAAGTTCAGTTTGGAATAAAATGCTGGGAATAGGTGATGTTTATCAAATGTAGCTGAGCTAGCAGGTTTTTTGATAGGATTTGACATTTCAAATCCTGTTTTCTGGGAAACATAAGAAAAATATCATCAGTTTGTCATCTGCTGAATTAGCCCTGAGAATGGTAAGGATTGAAAAGTATAAAACAGCTGACTGGTGGTAACATAGACCATTTGACTTTTTTAGGGTGTTGTCCCAGTTTCTGAGGTATCTCCATACCCTTATTTTGGTATTTTTAGGAAGATATCTATACTACCAAGAAGTTGGTCTAGCTACACTATGTGCTGGCCTCGGTGGCTCAGTTGGATGCGCCATCTGACTGGAGACCAGGAGGTCGTGGGTTCGACCCCCACCGAGGTCGGCAACATTCTTTCATGGAGATTGATCATGAAATATTTTCTATGATCATTCTCACCCTTCCACTGATTCAAGAAGGGCAGTTGTCAATTTCTGGCGAAAGAATGTGCACAATACTGGTTAACCACTTAGAGGACTAAGCCTGCCCAGTACACGTGTGGTAAGGTAAAATTGACCTCGCTCAACATGACCTTATTGGGTTGACTGGGCTGTAAAACCTCAACACAAACAAGCTACACTATGTGTGATATTTGTCTTACAGAAGCCATATTTATTCATTTAGGAGGGAAGGGTAACATTTTTAGAAAAATAAAATTCTATCAGATTAGTAATCTTTACTATAATCTTTTCCATTTTCCATGCATTTCAGTAGCAAAAATGGACAGTATACATCACGAAAACATACCTATATAATTTTGACCCCCCTTAAACCCCACTTTTGTATAGTAAAATTGGGATTTACAGAAGTATACATTAATTTTCTTATTTCTGCTCAAAAACATAGATTGTGGGTACTCGTTAGAAACACTTTGGTGAGGTAGTTCTAACGAGTACCCACAATCTATGTTTTTGAGTACAAATATGAAAAAATATCAGAATTTTTATTAAAAAAATTTTCAGGTTTTGGTTGTAAAATGTTCAATATATTTGAATAGGCATGTTTTAGTAATGATGACATTTTTTTTTTTTAAATAAGAAAAAGATTTCAGAATGTCGTCATCTGCTGAAACTTTTACCCAGCATGCTAAGGGTTAAATTTACTTGTAAACATGTCTGACATAGTCTTCTTATTGGTAATTTTCTCTGTGGTATACCAAACCTTAAGGATTTTTTTTAACTGAAAGCTGTAAATAATTAAGACAGGCAGGCTGGAGCAAACAGTGTGGAACCAGAATCAGTAGAATATGGCTTCACCGAGGCAGGTCTAATGATGGCCCACAACATGTTTTTATTGAGAAGCTGAGAAAAATTTATTCTAAAATTATCATCAAATACTCTTCCTTAACAAGTCCTCTGGAAACGTATGAGAAAAAAAAAAAAAAAAAAAAAAAAAACACATAAAAACTAGAAGATCCTAAAGGGGATGAATGCCCCCTCTATGTCCAGTTTGGCTTTGTATATTTATTATTTGACTGTTTGCAGAGTCCTGTGGGCTTCATACACAAGCTCAACCTGTATTCTTGCCATGGTGCAAATATCTGAACACAACCTTGAAATCTATTAGAGGAGTTGCAGACACTGAACTCTGCAATGGCATGGTTATAAGGCAAAATTATTGAATAAATCAAGGACATGTAATTCTTGCAATAATCAGAGTTTGATCAGAGTTCTCTGACCTTCATGTATATGATAAACCTATACCTTTTTTGAAGTGTGTGTCAAACCACCATCATGAAAACTGTAGAAGTTTCAGATCTTGAAACATGAACCACACTATGCAATGTGAATATGGCAAATTTCTAAGTAAATGAAGGGTATTTACTCTAGCAATAAAAACTTGATCAGAGTTCTGTGATCTTTATGCACATGCCCTGCCTATATTCTTATTTTGCTGCAAGTTTCAAATCATCTTGAAAACTGTAGGAGAAATTGAGTAGACACAAATCCTATTATGCCATGTGTATAAAGGAAAAATTTCTAAGTAAATCCAGGGTTTGTAACTCTAGCAACAAAGCTTTGGACAGAAATCTGTGACCTTTATGCACATACCTTGCCTATATTCTTACTTTGCTGCGTTTCAAATCATTATCTTGAAAACTGTAGAAGTTGCAGAGACACACACCCTACTATAAGGCAAACTTTCGAAGTAAATCCAGGGTATGTAACTTAGCAATAACTTTCTGATCAGTGTTCTGTGACCTTTATGTCATGTCTGTAAGACAAATTATCTACGTAAATCAAGGTTACATAACTATCATTAATAATTTGATCAGAGTTGCAGTTCTGAAACCTGTATGCTTATGCTCAGTCCTTATCCTTACTTTGATGCAAGTTTCAAACCATTACATTGAAAACTTTAGGAGGAGTTGCTGAGACACGAACCCAACTATGCCATGTGTGTAAGACAATTTTCTAGGTAATTCAAGGATAAGAAACTCCACCAATAATAATTAGATCAGAGTTCTGTGACCTTTATGCACATGCTCACTCTATATGCTTACTTATCATGGTGCAAGTTTCAAACTGTTACCCTGAAAACTGTAGGAGTTGTGGAGACACAAACCCTACTTTGCCATGTGTATAAGACAAATTTTCTAAGTAAATCAAAAGCCTTTAGTTACTCCACCAGCAATAATTCATTCGGAGTTCTGTGACCTTTGTGCTCAGGCTCAGTCTATATCCTTGCTATGGTGCAAGTTTGAAACCAGTACCTTGAAAACTGTAGGAGGAGTTGTAGAGACATGAACAGTACTATAAAGTGTGAGGGACAGACAGGCACACGGATGGACGGGCACACGGACGTATGATGGAGGAAAAAACTGTATGCCCTCCTCCACTTCCTGGCAGGGTATAAAAAAAATCATAGTTGAAAAAAGTGCCTGAAACAGAGCTTTGCTACATGGATATGTAGTATGGCTGACAGGGTCTCAACTGCTCACCTATTTGAAAACATTGGTTTTCTTGTAGTGGGCTTTAATTTTCTTGTATGTCTGACAGCCTTATCATTAACGCTTAGCATGCGAGGTAAGAAATTAAGCAGAAAACATTTTGAAATTTTATTTACTTATTTCCCCCCTTAGTACAGATTTGATATTTCATGCAAGTTGCAGGGAATGTCCTCAAAGTATATTTTCTGGGAAAAATAAGAAAGTGTCATTTTGTCATCAACTGAATTTGTGCAGAGAGTGGGAAAGGTTAAATTTCCAGTATACCAAGCCTTTAAGGGTTTATAACTGACATATATGGGAAAAAAGAGTCAGGCTTAATGTGTCTCCACAACTCCTCATACAGTTTTCAAGGTGATGGTTTGAAACTTGCACCACAGTAAGGTGTAGACTGAGCATGTGCTAAAAGTCACAGAACTCTGATCAAATCGTAATTGTTAGAGTTATATACCCTTGATTTACTTAGAAAATTTGTCCCATACGTGTGCTGTAGTAGGGTTCAATTCTCCACAACTACTCAAACAGTTTTGAAGATAACGATTTGAAACTTGCAGCAAAGTAAGAATATAGGCTGGGCATGTGCATAAAGGTCACAAAACTTTAATCAAAGTCTTATTGCTAGTTACTCATGATTTACTTAGAAATATGGCCTTGTACACATGGCATAGTAGGGTTTGTGTGTCCTCAACTTCTAGTTTTCTAAATAAAGATTTGAAATTTGCAGCATAGTAAGAATATAGTCAGGGCATGTGCATAAAGGTCACAGAACTCTGATCAAATTTTTATTGCTAGAGTTACATACCCTGGATTTACTAAGAAATTTTGCCTCATACACATGGCACAGTAGGGCTGTGTCTCTGCAACTTCTAAAGTTATCAAGATAATGGTTTGAAACTTGCAGCAAAGTAAGAATATAGGCAGGGCATGTGCATAAAGGTCACAGAACTCTGATCAAATTTTCATTGCTAAAGTTACATAGCCTTGATATACTTACAAATGTTAATAAAGTCACTCTTCTTTTGCTTTTTGTTCAGAATATTAATTCTACAAAGCCAAACTGGCAGTAGTGGGGGCATTCATTCCCTTTAGGGATTTTCTAGTTTGATATTTGTGTACCAAAATGTATCTAGTGGGTACTCGCTGGAATTGCCTCCCAAAGGCAATTGCTGTGAGCACCCACAAGGTATGTTTAAATGCATCAATTATCCTCAATGCTAAGCATGCTGGGTAAATATTTCAGTAGAAAACATTTTGAAGTTTTTTTCTTATTTTTCTTAGAAAATCCTTAGGAGACAGTTTGTATGAAATGTCAAACCTTATTTTCTAGGAAAAATAAGGGATAAAAATCATCAATTTGTCATCTGCTGAATAGCCCATAGTATGCTAAGTTTTTCTCAGGTAAATTTAATTGCTGTGGTTGTTTTAACATTCAGCATGCTGGGTAAAAAATCCAGAGGACATTATTTAAAGAAAGAAAAAAAATAAAAAAAATTTGCTTTATTTTATTTTTCAGAAAATAGGGTTTGAACTTATTTTCTGGGTGAAAAAAAAATAAGAAAAATGTTAAAATGTTTTGTATTTGTCAGCTGGGAAATAAGCATTCAGTAGTTGAATTCATCATTTCTGTGGACATGGATTTTGGGTTTTTGTGCAAAATCTATGTGCTGTTCAGTAACAAACATAACACCTGCATATAAAAGAAAAATAATAATATTTAGAATATACCTTGATATTTTCATTCTTTTCTAAGAACAGTCAGAAAATAGCCAGACAATTTTAAGTGGCATTTTTAACAATGTAATATTGGTGGATACTATTTTGTTATCTTTGAATGACATAAGCCTCATTGATAACATCATATGTGGACAGTGACTTTATTCAGTTACTTGGAAATAATTGATTATAACCCTACACAAACAAATATAGATGTAACAGCTTCTTTTTAACTGTACATACAGCACTTAGTTTGTAGAAATTATGGCTCTAATCAAACTGCAGTATATTATGAGAATGTTGGCAGCAGCAAAAACAGGAGTCTTCTTGCTGGGGCATATTTGACAATGTATATAAGCCCAGATCATTCTATACAGGAGGGATGTCAATCCCTGGTTGAGTGAAAATGGACAGTACACCATAAATATTGAAATCTGCACCTACAGCATGAACAACTTGTCAAGATTTAAAATTCAAGCTTTTGATTTGGTCACAGTCAAGTTTGAATAGTCAGTTTTTCAAATGTTAATATTAACCCTTGTCCTGCTGAACCCGGATATACCCTGTTTTGCAAACAGTGTAAATCCAGATCAGTTGGCTTCTGAAGAAGCCAACTGATCTGGATCTGCACTATTTGCCATCAGGTATGCAAATTTATAGCAACAATTTGGATCAAGTAATCTGATTGGCTGATAATTTATAGTGGGTGTGGCATCATAATTTATTCAGCAGGACAAGGGTTAACTAAAAATAAAAGGCCATAAATGAGATGTCATATTAGCAGCAACTAAACATCATAAGCATTTAAGCGAAAATTATATGTATTATTAAAACCTATAAAACTATAGCTCTAGATAAGGGGGTTATCTAGATAAATATTTTTCTTAAATTTTGATGAAAACATGTGGGTACTCTTTAGAAATGCCTTACTCTAATAAGTACTCACAACATATCATGCATTTGTCAAATAATAAGAAAATATCTACAGTTTTTGCTTGGAAAAAAAAAAAGAGCATCTTTATAATCTATAGCTATGCAGTAAGCACATTTAAAAACAAAATAAGCACAGGTGAGACAGAATATGTGTGGCATTCCAACAGACACACCCTATCTCCCCAAGCAATTAAACCAAATTACAAAAACACTAAGCATAGGTTGTCGGTATAACAACCATTCTTCTCCCAGAAAATGGATTCATAGCCTATGTGTTGTACTGAATTCTTTAGCCATGCACATTCTGATGAAATTGAAAGTAGCATTTGGTCATCAGGCATTTGAATTCCAAATTTTCAGCAGAACTTATTTCCATTTATGAGTAGCTGGTTTAAAATGTGCTTGACTCTAAAATGGAAAAAGTAATCAGTCTTGTGTCAAAGTACAAATTCATACAAAATAATGAACTTTCATGTCTGAGTTGCTATGCTGCAGTAGGGTATAAATTTTACTGCTTATGTGTTTCATATTTTGACCCTTGTTTGTAGATTTATGAATGATTGGTGCCTTCATAGATGCTAATTTTAACCTCTTAAATCATTATAATACCTAGGGAAAAAGTAACAACAAAAAAAATAAATGTCACAAACCTGTCCAGTTGTGAGCAGTGGCATTCCATTGATACTCAGTAAAAGCACCGGTATACCAGTGGAATACTGACAAATTCCAGTAAGCATTTCACCAGAATTCACCAGATTATCATGGTAGACAGGTGTATTATAGTGGAATACTAACAAATTCCAGTGAAAAAAATTACCAGAATTCACTGGATAAAGTGCTGCAGAATGTGGCATCTGATCAAGATCTGCACTGTTTGCCATTTATCCAGCATTTTTAGGACACAACAATAGTAAAATAGACATTTAAATTTTACAACAGGTGTGGTAAGGAGTTAAAGGTCCCAATATTTAGATAAATATGGTACTTTCTTTTTCAGCTCAGTGTATTGCCCCAATGTAGACTGAATAGACTTTCCCACATTATATATTGGAAGAGTCCAATTTCAATTTTAGGTGTGCCCAGCTAGGAGATTAACATATTCCTAGAGAAAAATGGCTAAACTATTTGCAAACAGTGGAGAACCTGATCAGATGCAGCATTCTGCGGCATCTGATCTGGGTCTGCACTGTTTGCCAATTGCTCTTTTATGGGTCTCCCCATTACAATGGGTTGGACAGCTCAAGTGGCACTAAGATAGATCAATTGCTGTATCTTTCATAGCTAGGGATCAGACACTTCTTTCATCCAGAAAGTACTGATATTTTTCTTATTTCTCTATGAAAGCATATGTTGTGGGTACTCACTAGAAGTGCCTCGCCAAGGCCCTTCTAATGAGAACCCACAACATAGCTTATCATGGGGATATAAGAAAAAATATTATGTGGATACCCTATTTATATGGAACTATGATCTTTATTACTCAGTGCCTGCAAAAGGAGCATTTCTCAGCCATTCAATAATTTTACAACATACAGTATATACCCAAAATATTTAGACACCTTAACTCCTTACCATACTTATCCTAGAATTTGAACATTTTTTATTATCTGCTTATGTGTCTAAAAACGGCGGATGAGTGGCAAACAGTCTAGACCCAGATCAGATCTGCAGAATGCAGCATCTGATCTGGGTCTACACTGTTTGTTCTAGCCTGTCTGTCCAAATACTTAGGGTAAATTGTATTATTAGTATTGTACTCAGCGACTGTTTATGGTTAGATGGGAACATCTTTTATCAATATCACAGAATAAAACTGCATTCGTAGAGGCTACAAGGGAACAATATGAAAACTTGATACAATCAATTACATTATTATTCTCGTAGGGAAGTGATTTTCGCATACATCGGAAGTTAGATCTTGTATTTCCCAACAATATGATATTATAAAGTCGGAGAATTTCTCATCAATGTGCTGTTAAGAGTTAATGTACTCATTAAGGGGCCCTTGAGAAAGTATTGATGAGTGTATGCTTTGGCATCTCTGTTAAATACTGAAGGATCGGTGGATGTATTGAGTTATTCATTTCAAACTTTAGAATGCTAAAACCGGTTTCTTTAGAATTTCCCTTCATTTGCAGGCTTGCATTTCCTTATAATACAAATAATGTCATGTAAAAATGGTCAATCTGTAAACAAACAGTGAAAGGCCAGATCAGTTTGTGCACCTGTGCAGTCTGATCAGTGCTGTTGCTCTTAAGATATGGATTTACAAAGATTTTATCTGGGAGCAGCATTGATCAGACTGCTGGATTATGGGATTAGATGCGTAGCTGTATGCATATATCATAAGAATTATTGCATGACAGGGCCCAATTATCTAGTTTGAAAGGTAGTGAAACTTCAGAGGTTTTCTTTATTAATGGGTTTTTGTGGTAGTTGGCAAATTAAAAGTTAATGAGATGGGATTATAGAAAAAACTTCCACAAAACTTTGGGTTTCTATTTATGTATTTTTAATACTTTAAGCAGGGTATCCAAGTTATTAAACCTTTCTCTTGCTGAACACGACATGCCCCGTCTTAGCAAACAGTGTAGATCCAGATCAGTTGGCTTCTTCAGAAGCCAACTGATCAGGATCTGCACTGTTTTTCATTAAATATGTGAATTTCTATCAAAAACCTGGATCAAGTAATCTGATTGGCTGGAACTTGGAAGTGGGCATGGCAATTTATTCAGCATGACAAGGATTAATCATAGCTCCAGATAAGACACTTATTTTGCAGTCAAACAGCATATAGGGCACAAATGGAATGCAGTTTTCCAGAACGGCACATTTCGTTTCACTGAAACAAGGTAACAAATGAAACAATAAGATTCAGATCAGCCTCTCCATCCATGTAGTCTGATCAATTGTCACTGAGCATTCTGCCGATAGCAAAGGCTGGGAAGTTTCTTCAAGCTAACATTGAAGATCGCTCTGACTATGTAGATGCGCTTTGTGGATAGTTAGGATTCGAAGCAGCTTCGGGCTTGAGGCTTCAGGCAGACAGCAAATATTCTGATCAGACTGCATCATTTGGCAGGTGATCCAAGTCTTCACTGTATACACATAATAAGCTACATTTTCTCAAATTTCACCTCGTTTGGTCTGGAATCTCAATGGAATTTTCTTAACCCTTGTCATGCTGAATAAGTTAAGATGCGATATCTATTTTTAATTGTCAGCCTATCAGATTATTTTATCTAGATTGTTGATATAAATTCACATACTGAATGACAAACAGTGTAGATCCAGCTCTGAAGAAGCCAACTGATCTGGATCTACATGGTTTGCAAATGAAACAATAAATTCAGATCAGCCTCTCCATCCATGTAGTCTGATCAATTGTCACTGAATTTCAAGGCAGGGCATATCCCAGTACAGCAGGACAATAAGCTCTTAGGTAAGGGAAGTATTCAGATAAATATTTCTTCTTTTCCACAAAAACATAGTATGGGTACTGATTAGAAACGACTGTATGAGTACCCACAGCATATTTCTTGTACAGAAATAAAAAAAACTATCAACACTTTGGGGTTAAAAAGTGTTCTTAATTAGAGCTCTGCAGTGTTAAATTGTAATAAGACCCCAGAACAAGTACCATGTTTGTCTGTCCAAATGTTTGTCTGTCCGAATGTTTGTCTGTCCGAATATATTTGTCTGTCCAGATATGTTTGTCTGTCAGAGTACTTAGGGTAAATATGGTATTTTTGTGTTATGATTATTTGACAAATATCTTTACAGACAAGCATTTTCAAATAAGTCACAGATCAGATATAGAAAAACAAGTTTAGATTATAAATATTAAGAAGAAGAAGAAAAAAACTATTCAGTTTTAAACGAATGATCAGTTTAAATTAAAAACCCTAATAGCTTTGTTGCATGCTGTTTGGGTTGCTAATGTTCCAGTCATTTACATAATAAACATGGAATTACCATTTCATGACTTTATAATTGTATAAATAACTAAGAAAGCATGTAAAGTATCTCTACAGTCACATATTTCACAGGGCCTCCCCAGTGAAACACCATATTAAAAAGAATTGCCTGATCAAACAGAATGGCCTCAAATCAAACTCCTTAGCACTCTCTTGGCAATTTTCCCCAGTTTTAATAACCAATCAAAATGGTCACTGTTAAAACTTTTACCAACATGCTAAGGGTTAAGTGATATGATCAGCATTTACACAGTTTGCTGTTCAGTTTTAAGACACTTCACACAAAGGTAATAGTTTTCTGATAGTTCAAGGACACAACTCATGAACTTTTATCTATAACTGTAACTGCATTTAAAGATACTGAACATGATGCTCACCAAGAGCAAATGTGAGACATTAACCCTTGTCATGCTAAATAAATTTGGATGCCACACCCATTTCTGATTGTCAGCCAATCAGATAACTTGATCTAGGTTGTTGATACACATTCACATACTAAATGACAAACAGTGCAGGTCCAGATCAGTTGGCTTCAGAAGCCAACTGATCTAGATCTGCACTGTTTGCAAAGGCAGGGCATATCCAGGTCCAGCAGGACCAGGATTAAGATCCTTGTTTCTGTCTGCATATAATGCATTTTGTGGTTCATTTTAACTTTTAGTCTATTTTTATGCTCCCGCATCGGATGATGCCGGGGGCATATAGTTTTTCGTTTTTTTGAACGTGGGTATGTGCATACGAATGTATGTCCTTCTGTACATACATGATCCTGTTAGACTCAGGTTAAGGCATTTGTACCAGGTAGAATTTTGCAGTTACCCACAGCAGGGGCATCCATGTACTGTGGACACATTTCTAGTTTTTTTTCGTTTTAATTGAATATTACTGTATTAAATGTAAATTTTGAGACATCTTATCTCCTTACCACACCTCTCCTATAATTTAGGGGATAACTGCATTCAAATTTGTCATTTGGGGAGGTAAATCGGCGGTTTTACGGTCGGAAATTTCGTTTTACGGCGACGCGTTAGCGGAGCCGTAAAACGTAATTTGCGACCGTAAAACCGCCGATTTTATCTCCCCAAATGACAAATTTGATGCAGTTATCCCCATTCTAATGCATTTATTCATTTTTTCTATTGAATTAATGTACTATTTGCACAAAACGACAAGTGCTGTGAGCTGCGTAAAACCAAATGCCAGCCAATGAGAAGCGACGTTACGTGATGACGTCGGATTTGCGACAGTATATCGCAGAATATACCGTCGCAAATTTTTGACGTTATCCAATCAGACGTCGTGTTACATACGCGAGTGCATTAGAGTTGAATTTCAGTGTGTCTTATAAACTGCTGGAAGAATGGCAAACAGTGTAGACCCTGATCATGTTTTTAAAAATTGTTGGAATAGTGCCAAACAGTGTAGACCCAAGTCGAATGCTGCATTCTGCTGCATCTGGTCTGGGTCTGCACTGTTTGCTCAGGCTGGCTGTCCATATATTTAATGTTATTACAGTATATAGAATGGGGATTTTAATTGACTTAAACAGCAGAAATAATTTCAGATACCATTACTTGTAGTACTTATCTAGTTGTATGTAATTTGTATGAAAAAACAAAATAATTTTTCTAAGTAGCCATTTGATGTGGAGCCCTGTTGCACCCTAGCATTACAGGAATTCCATACTTGTCATTCTTTCACATGGAAACACAATTACATCTAGGTTGCTAGTGACACTATAATCCCGAAAATGACAGCAATTTCTATATGTTGTCATTTTATAGGTTGTTAATTTAGCTAGCAGAGTTGCTAGTGAGTTTTTCTGGTCTATATAACAGTTGGTTGCTTGCAGATGAGGCTTACTGAAAAAAAAGGGCCCTTATGGTATGTCAGAAACCAGCTTCATAAAGTGTAGTGTATATTTTCTGGTCCTTTGTAATCATTAAGCCCTTTTTGGGATTTGTGAAAATTTTATGAGGGTCACTGATGAGGCCTGATTGGCAGAAACTAGCTAGTCCGGCCCAGAAAGCATGATACTTTAGCTGTTTTGTGAAAATCTATTTATCTTTGCAGTCTGGTACCACTGGAATCGTATTGTTGAAACAGTTGTACTATACTAGTCCTAAGTATAGGGACAGACAGGTCTAAGCAAATGGTGTAGACACAGATCTGATGTCACAGAATGTGGCTCTTCATCAGGATCTGTACTGTTTGCCTCTCACACTGTAACTTGAATGAACTTGATAAAATTTTAGGACAAGTACGGTATATCTGGAACTGCAGTGTAGATCTGCCTTTATGGTAGTTCAGCTGGTTGGAATTGTCTATATAGCTGAAGGTGTATAGCATTGATTGGATTGCAGTCATGGCCAGATTGAACTGGGTTATTTTACTAACAAGCAAGTGTTTAATAAATCTTCCCCTAGATTTTAAAAAATGACTGTGGTTAATGGCCACATGTTTTGAGCATTTTATCTTCAAACTTGCATGAATGTGTAAAATCTCAGATGATTTTGGTTTTGAACAAAGGCCATCAATAATTTATCTGCCCTTGAATGTTGAAAATTAACAGTTTGAACTAGTTAAGATAATAGAAGCAAGTGTTTAATTATCTTCCCTTCAATGATAAAAATAGAAGTGGAGGTCAGGTGAGCGATCAGAACCACTTGGGCCTGTTTTTTTTCGCTTTCTTACCAAGAGAACTGTGTTGACTCTATAGTAATGTTAAGGTCAGAGTTACTATTCAACACCACTTGATACATGATTCTGATGATATGTAATCTTTATCATCTTAATTACTTAGAATTTATCTCTTTGCCAAGCACTTAGTTGAGCTAGTAATTTTATTAGACTGAGAACACTATCAGCGATACAATATGACATTGTCTCCAAAATCTCCTTCTGCATGCATTCCAAGTGGCAGTTTTAGACACAAAGTGTGCCAGATAGCTTGGAAAGTTGTGAAAAATGTTTGATGTGTAATCACTCCCTACAGCAGTATGAAGATCATCACCAATCAGCTTCAGAAGTTTGGCAGGTTTATTTTTGTCTTTTGAAGTCTTGTCTAAATAAAACAAAACACCATATTAACCCTAAGTTTTTGGACATCTTAACTCCTTACCATACAAGCCAGCACATAACAAAACCTACAATAAGACCTGTGTGACCAGCAAAGACTCAGCGGGCCCCCGTAGCCTAGTGGATAAGAGAGTTGACTCTTAATCCATTAGGTTTCTCACCGCTGTGGTTCGAGCCTAGCTCGGGTCATATGTGGGAAAGCCAAGTTCTGCTTACGGATGGTCAGGTGGTTTTTCTCCGGGTACTCCGGTTTTCGCCCACCTTCGATGAACGATCGGCTCGATATAAGTGAAATATTCTTGAAAGGGCCGTAAAACCCAAATCAAAAAAAAAAAAAAAAAAAAAAAAAAAACCAGCAAAGACTCAGATCAGCCTGTACATTCAAGTATGGCAAGGGATCTTGTTTATGCCTCTTTGTAGAAGGGACTTGCGATCAGCAGACTCTGATCAGACTGTGGATGCACAGGCTGATCTGAGTCTTTGCTGGTCATACAAGTCTTATTAGCTCACCAGGAGCTTTGCTCCAGGTCAGCTTTGCCATGGCCTGTTGTCTGTCATCTGACTTTAGACTGTCGTCGTCCATCGTTAGCGTTTCACATTTTCAACATCTCGAGAACTATAAGTTGGATTGAGCTGAAACTAAGTGGAAGGCATTTTGGTGACATGGAGATTCAGAATTGCTAAAAAGGTTCCATTCTGATATCCATGATGGTGGCCAGGCCTTCTTGAAATTCTTCAAATGACATCTCCCAGACCATGTCAGATTGAGCTGAAACTTGATGGGCGGCATCAGAACAACATAGACATTCAGAATTGCTAAAATCATTCTGTTTGGAAATCAAAGATGGCTGCCATGGCAGCCATCTCGAAATTCTTTAAACAACATCTCACAAGCCATAAGTCGGATTAAGCCGAAACTTGATGGGAGTCATCGGAGTAACATAGAGATTCAGAATTTTTAAAATCCTTCTGTTCCTTTATCCAAGATGGCCTCCATGATGACCATCTTGAAATTCTTTGATTTTTTCTCCCAAACCGTAAGTTGGGTTAGAGTGACATAGAGATTCAGAATTGTGCATTCCGCTATCCAAAATGGCTGCCTGGGTGGCCATCTTGAAAATCTTGAAACCACATCCGCTCCTGAACCCTGTCAGATTGAGCCCAAACTTGGTTGGAGGCATTGGGGTGTTATGGAGATTTAGAATTGCTACAATCATTCTGTTCTGATATCCAAGATAACCGCCATGTCAGCCATCTTGAAAGTCTTCAAACTACATCTCCCAAACCGTAAGTCGGATGGAGCCAAAACTTGGTAGGAGGCATCAGAGCAACATAGAGATTCAGAATTGCTAAAATCATGCTGTTCCGATATCAAAGATGGCTGCCCAGTGGCCATCTTGAAAATTGTCAAACCATGTCTGCCCCCGAACGGTAACTTGGATTGAGCCCAAACTTGGTGGGAGGCATTTGGGTGACATGGAGATTTAGAATTGCTAAATTTGTTCCGTTCCAGTATCCAGTATCCAAGATGGCCACCATGAGGCCATCTTGAAAATCTTGAAACAACATTCTGCTCCTGAGGGGTAAATCGGATTAAGCTGAAACTTAGTGGGAGGCATTGGGGAGACATGGACATTCAGAATTGCTAAATTCATTCCATTCAGATGTCCAAGCCATCTTGAAATTCTTCAAAGGACATCTCCTCCCAAACTATAATGCTGATCGAGCCAAAACTTGATGGGAGGCATCAGAGCAATATAGAGATTCAGAATTGCTAAATTTGTTCTGTTCCAATAATATCTAAGATGGCCGCCAAGATGGCCATCTTGAAAATCTTCAAACCTCATCTACTCTGGAATGATAAGTCTGATTGAGCCTAAACTTGGTGGGAGGCATTGGGGCGACATGGATTCAGAATTCAGAAGATTCAGAATTGCTAAAACCGTTTTGTAACAATGGCCGCCACAACAGCCATCTTGAAGATCTTCAGTAGTTAGCTCACCTGAAGCTTTACTGAAGGTCAGCTTATGCCGTTGTCTATTGACCATGGTCCATTTGTCATCTGTATATCTGTCAGTAACTTTTCACATTTTCAACACCTCCATCAGAATCGTATCCATGATGGCTGCCATCTTCAATTGTTATCTGCTCCTGAACTTTTAGTAGGATGGAGCCTAAACTTGGTGGAAGGTATCGGGGCAGCATGGAGATTTAGAATTTCTAAAATGGTTTTATTCTGATATCCAAGATGGCCAGCCATCTTGAAAATCTTCAAATGACATCTGCTCCTGAACGGTAAGTCTGACTGAGCTTAAACTTGATAGAGGCATTGGAGTGTTATGGAGATTCAGAATTGCTAAAATCTTTATGTTCCAATATCCAAGATGGCCACCATTCTTGAAATTCTTCAAACCACATCTCCTCCCAAATGGTAAGTCAGATTGAGCCAAAACTTGATGGGAGGCATCAGGGTGACATAGAGATTCAGAATTGCTAAATTGTTCAGTTTCAATATCCAAGATGGTAGCCATGGTGGCAATCTTGAAACTCTTCAAATAACATCAGATTCTGCATTGCTAAAGGCAATCTGATCTGATAGCCAAGATGGCCACCATGGCACAATGTAACATATCATGATCAGCCTAATCTAGGTGAGCGATTTCTGGCCCACTTGGGCCTCTAATTGTAGGTTTTGTCGTTTGCTGGCTCATACTGTTCCTAAAATTTGAACAAATCAGTTTTATTGCCAGCTACTGAATCCAACAAACTGCTGTGAACATTTTCTGAAAATAAAAAAAAATTCAATTCTGGGATAAAATTAGTGAAGTCTTTTTTATTCATTAAATATATAGGGAAATTTCTGAGAAAACAATATACAAAAACTAGTGGGACAGCACATAAAACTGGGTTTTTGGAGCCCAAAATTAATGAGTTTCACTAAAAATAGTGAGAAATAATATGTCTGCTGCTGAATAAGTGGCAAATATTGTAGACCTTGAGATGCCACATTCTGCAGCATCTGATCTGGATGGATCTGCACTGTTTGTTCAGGAGTGTCTGCTAGAATTCTTAGGGTAAATATGGTAATTTAGTTTACTGTATCCTAGCAGACTTGAGCTGGCACATAAAAAAAGGGACCATATGGATTTCAGTTTGTGATTCTTTGTGTGCACAGTCCCCTATTTGGGCAACAAACATGCGTTTTGTTTTGTTCTGCCTGAAGCTTTCTCAAGGTCTTTACTCCAACAGCAAAGGCTCTGCCAGATTGCTTCTATGGTCAGGCTCACCTGAGTCATTGCTGATCCCGTGGGATAAGTACTCTTCTCATGTGTCGGCTCAATTGTGTCTATTGTAATCCAACAGATAGAAAACATCTCCTTGAAAAATAAAGAAATCTGACATCACACTGCCAGAAACAGCTGAATGCCAAAGACAGATCACAGTGCCAGAAAGTCAGCCAAATATAGTTCTTGATCATTTGTGTATCCAGATAAATATTTGTCTTTTTTTACCGCACCACAGGATACTGGCCGGATATTATGGTTTCACGATGGACATCTACGCGTTCGTCTATTGTATGTCCACAAGTCCATCCGTATTTTCGTTTCTGGACAATAACTTGAGTAAATACCAATGGATTTCACATAACTGGGTATGTGCATTTATATTGTGAAGATCTGGGTTGGGATTGCTAACGAGCAAATTTTGTCAATTTTTGACAGTTATCTGCCTGCCACAGGTCCATATTTTCATTTTCTGAGGATAACTTGAGTCAATGTCAATGGATTTTTATCAAACTTGGTATGTGCATTGATGTTATTGAGATCTGGTTTGAGACTGCTTATGAGCAAATTTCATCAATTTTTTTGACAGTTATCTGCCCGCCATGTGCGTATTTTCATTTTAGGACAATAACTTGAGTAAATGTCAATGGATTTTCATCAAACTTGGTATGTGCATTGATGTTATTGAGATGTGGTTTGAGACTGCTTATGAGCAAATTTCATCAATTTTTTTGACAGTTATCTGCCCGCCATTGCGTATTTTCATTTTCGGACAATAACTTGAGTAAATGTCAATGGATTGTCATCAAACATGGTATGTGCATTGATATTGTGGAGATCTGGTTTGGATTTGCTAATGGGCAAATTTTGTCAATTTTTGACAGAATTATCTACCCACTACATGATAGTGGCAGGGTATTATCGTTTCATGTTTTTATTTTACCGTGAAAATCTACAGGTATTTTGGAGGTGCTCTTTAAAAGTGCCTCATTTGGGTTCACATTAGAAATACCTTGGTGGGACACTTCTAAAGAGTAGCACAATATGTTTTGAGGAGAAATAAGAAAAATATAAATACAGTTGAACATCTTTGGGAACATGGAAATGTGTTCCAGGTATGGGTAGTTCGAGCCACTGAAGGTTAATCGTGGCCCCAGGTCAGGAAGCAATAGCGATAATTTACAGACATCTTTTTGATTTCCAACAATAATTGTATATTTGCACATTAGAATTGCCTTAATGATGCAATTCTAATGAGTACACACAACAATCAATTTCATGATAAAATAAGAAAATTTCCTTAATTTTTTTTTCTCGGGCGATCAAAAGAATTTCGTAGGGACTCAAAAACGAGTTTGAATTAGCCATGGTAAATGAGCCATCTGTGTTCGAGCTAATGAGGTTCGACTGTACATGTATTTCTTGATTACAAAAGTGCCTTATCCAGAGCTTTGGAGTCAGCAAATGAGCTGGGTGATATTGTTTTGCTTTCCCTTGGTCCCTTGCTTAGAATGATCTTCAAGTACAGTAAAGCAATAAGGCAAAAGTTGCCTCCCTTGTAAAATGGCAGAAAATCAGTTAAGTGTATCCAGACCCTATAGCAATTCATCTAGAGGAGACACTTCATATGAAATGTTGGCGAGCACAATGGCGCAGTCGGTAACATGTCAGACTGCAGATCTAGGGGTCACAAGTTCAAATGCAGTCTGGCCACAAAACTTTCTTGAAATTAGTCCAGTCTTCCCTTTCTGCTGATTGAAGAAGGGCAATTGTCAATTTACTAAGTGAAAGTATGTGCATAAGTACTTGCTAACTGCTTAAAGGACTAAACCTTCCCAGGAAAAGTGGAGTAGGCATGACCTTAATAGTGTTGACTGGACCGTAAAACTCAAACTCAAGCTGAAAAAAACTAATGTGCAATGTTAAGCTCTAATTTTTTTTAGAAAAAAAAATGCATGTGTTTTAAACTGTCCTTGCTTTAGACTTGAATAAACTGAATGTCTAAATTCCTAAAGTAAAATAGATATAAGTTTCTATTCCTTTGAAATGTACCATTTGAGAAGAAAATAGAAATCTCCCAGAATGCTTGCTGCCTGACACAGTAACTTGTCATTTGAGAAATTGAATCAGCCATAGAATCATTGTGTGTTGTTGTATAACAAGATAAGTCGGATGTAGATAAGTAAACATTTAAAGATTGAGGTTCATACAGCGAGTTTATTGTGCGAGTATCGACCACTAACAGAACTGGGAGCAAATGGTGTTCAATATAGATTGTAAACGTCTGTATCCCACTTTCATTACTACTAGTCAAACAATTAAGGTAAAGACGAAAGAATCAATTTTGTTGGTTTCCATAATCTTAACTTGTATAAATTGGCCCATTATTTATTTAGAGAAGGAAAAACATTCGTTGCTAAACAGTGTAAGTTTAAATTCCATCAAAGCAGGGCTCTACAGTGCAGTAACACAGCTGACTGCAGATCCAGGGGTTGCTAGTTAGAATCCCAGTTCAGCTACATAACTTCTGTGGAGTTTGATCATAAAATCATTTCTGTTGTCATTCTTTGAAGAAGGGCAGTGTCAGTTATTGGCAAAAGTATATACACAATTACTGGTTAACAGCTTAGAGGACTAAGCCTGCCCAGGAAAAATGTGTGAGTAGCTTAACTGACTGGCTTGACATGATCTTAACAGTGTTGACTACGCCATAAACTCCAACTCAAACTAATTCCATATTTACCTAAAGTCTTTAGACATTTTTACCTGAGCAAATGTTGTAGACCCAAATCCGATGCTGCAAAATGTGGCTTCTAATCAGGGTCTGTGCTGTTTGCCACTCATCATTACGAAAACACACCTATGTAATTTTGACTCCCTTAAACCCTACTTTTATATAGTAAAACTGGGGTTTACAGGGGTAGACATTATTTATCTTATTTCTGCTCAAAAACATAGATTGTGGGTACTCCTTAGAACTGCCTCACCGAGGCGGTTCTAACGAGTACCCACAATCTATGTTTTAAGCAGATATATGAAAAATATCAGAGTTTTTTACCGGAAAATTTTCAGATTTTGGAGGTGAAATTTTCTATATATTTAAATAGGCGTGTTTTTGTAATGTCTGGCAGTTTTAGACACATCAACAGACAGTTAACCCATTGTAGACTTAATGCACTCCTCCACACTATTATATTGGAACATTCTAATTTTGATTTTAGGTATGTCAGACTATGTGATTTAGATATTCCTAGAGAAAAATGCTTGAATTATTAGCAAACAGTGGAGACCCTGATCAGACGCCGCATTCTGCGGCGTCTGATCTGGGTCTGCACTTTTTGCCAATTACCCTTTTAGGGTTCTCCAGACTACAATAGGTTAAATGAACTTGTTCAAATTCTAGACCCATATGGTAAGGAGTTAAGATGCCCAGATATTTAGGGTAAATCCAATATTCCCCACTAGTTGTAATGGTTTTATAGTTTTGCTTAACTTTGTATTGATCAGTCTGTTCATCCAGCCAGTCAGTCTTCCATTCAGGATCCTTATCTGATTTTACTTAGAATTTGGTTATAAAGTTAATTATAAAACTTGATATGGTAATTTTAGCATCTGAAATGTCTACAAAAATGAAAAAAAAAGATGAAAGCATGCAGTTTGAACTGCATGCTAAGTAAACATTTCAGCAGAGGACGTTTTGACTTTTTTTCCCCCCCAAAAAATAGGCTTCGACATTTCAAACAAATTGTCTCCTAATAGCATGAAATGTCAACTCTATTTTCTGTGAAAACTATGAAATATTGTCAATTTGTTGTCTGCTGTTGCCCAGAGAGAGGTTAATTCTATTATATTTACTAGTTATTTTGCTATACCAGATTTGTATACCTTTGAAAAGAAAAGAGAAAATGATAGAAAAGATAAGAGCCTGGACACAGACTAGGACTGAAGGTTCAGTTTTATGGTAATAGTGACCAAATTATTAAAATTAAAGTAAGATATAGAAAAAATGTCACAAAAAGGCAATGGAGACCTGTTCAATAGGCATGATAGAAATGGGTCCTAAATATCCCAAAAAGAAAATTATCCTGTTTACCCTAAGTACAGTATTTACCCTTAGTATTCAGACACCTCAACTCCTTACCATACTTCTTCTAAAATTTGAACAAGTACAATTTATTACCCAATGTTGTGTCTAAAAATTGCTGGATGAGTGACACACAGTGTAGACCCTGATGAGATGCCACATTCTGTGGCATCTCATTTGGGTCTACACTGTTTGCTCAGGCCTGTCTGTCCAAATACATACAGTAAATATGTGTTCAGACAGACATTTAATGAGTTAAATGTTTAGACCAATTTTCTTAGGAATTTGGCATAAAATATCAAGCCTTATTTTGCCTAAAAAGTATATAGAAGTATTTTAGATATTTTTAAGGATTAATTTTTTTTTTAAATACATTCTTGCCTGTTCTCTGTTAAAAGGCATGCCACAGTACCAGTAGATATGTGCAGCATTTCTGACTGCTGTCATTTTCTATGTAAAATCACCGATCACTGAAGCTTCTTAAGGGTTTATTAGTCGTTCCGAAGTTCACTGTATTGTGTTTTCTTGGCTTAACACTAAGCATGCTGGGTAAGTGTTACAGCAGATGACATTTTGAAATATTTTCTATTATTCTTTTCAGAAAATAAGATTTGACATTTCATGCAAATTGTCTCCTTGGGAGACAATTTGCATGAAATGTCAAATCGTTTTTTCTGGAAAAAAGAAGAAAATCATCATCAGTTTGTTATCTACCGAATTTTCCTGGAGGGTGGTAAAGGTTAAGCTAAATGCTTTACGTCAATTTGTATTGAACGAGAGGATGTTAACAATAATGAATTTAGATTGTATGGGTTGCGGTAGTTTAGAAACATTAAGATGGTGACACAGAAAACACTGCTAGTTTTTTCATCTTTGTTCAAGTACTTGATTGGTTTACCAATAGTCTGGTTCCCATCATTCTATAAACGGTGCAGTAAAGTCCATAGCTCTAGATGTGGTACCCCAGCTAGTAGTCTACTTAAATCTATATGGGACTGTTAACCACCATGAGCCAACATAACGGACTGTTATCGGCCTGTCAGGGAAACTGATGGGCTGATAACAGTCCAATAAAGATTTAAGTAGAATGCTAGCTGGTTTGCTTTTTTAACCAAAAAGCATTGATAATTTTATGGGTACTCATTAGAAGCGCGCCGAGGTGCTTCTGATGAGTACTAACAACATGTTTTTGTGGTAAAATAAGAAAAAAATTGACCTGATACTCCCTCCTATCTAGAGCTATGAAATCCTTCGAAAATACTCTATTTGCCGTTAGTATTCAGACAGACGGACCAGGGCAAACTATGTATACTGGGATCAGATGCCATAGCATGCAGCATCTGATCAGTGTCTACAGTTTTCCACTCATCCAGCCAGTTTTAGATGCATCAAAAGATAGTAAATAAAATGGACTTGCTCAAATTTTAGGCAAGTATGTTGTCCTAAGATTTAGTGTCAGTAATGAGTAATGGATGTAGAGTAGGAAGTGGAATTACCAAGTACAATTTATAGATGGTATAGATTATGTATTTTACCCTATTTACCATAAATATTAAGACACTTAACCCTTCTCTTGCTGAACACAACATACCCTGTCTTAGCAAACAGTGTAGATCCAGATCTGTTGGCTTCTGAAGAAGACAACTGATCTGGATCTGCATTGTTTGTCACTAAATATGTGAATTTCTATCAAATACCCGGATCAAGTAATCTGATTGGCTGGAAATTAGAAGTGGGCGTGGTATCTTAATTTATTCAGCATGACAAGGGTTAACTCTTAACCATACTCTCAGTGTTTATTCGTCCAGTACTCTATTCTGATGAATTTCTACATTTTGCATTCAGACTAACCAAAAATGTAGAAAATTTGTATATGTTGCATTAGCAGTAAAGCAAAATATTGAAATTTCTACATTTCTTCTATTTGCGTTGTATCACAGGATTATTAGCCTCACATACATAAATTTAACCCTTAAAATGCCAAGAAAACCTGCATCTGAAAATGTTGTCTGTTTATGTCGTCTGCTGCATCTACTTGCAAACTTTTCAAACATACTTTTTGCATATAGGCAAACAGTGTGGACCCAGATCAGACTGCTCCTAGAGGAGCAGTCTGATTTGGGTCCACTGTGCTGTTTGCAACAATGACTTTTAAAGTAACTGGCAGAAGACAAAGCAGACGACAATTGTTGTGATTGGCGCTTTAAGGGTTAACTTTTATGGTAAATGTGGTACAGTTAACACTTTGCATGCTGGGTAAAATTTCATCAGACTGCATTTTGAAATATTTTTCTTATTTTTCCTAGAAAATAGGATCAAACACCTCATGCAAATTATCTCTCAGGAGACAATCTGCATGAAGTGTCAGATCCTATTTTCTAGGAAAAATAAGAAAAATGTCATCAATTTGTCGTCTGCTGAATCTGCTCATACATAGTGTGGTAAGTGTTAAATATATTTTCATTTGCAACTTATTTGCATCTTTTATCTGTTTATATATCAGCAGGACATTGTGCATTTATTCATCAAGTTTGATACCAGTTTTGTCCCCTGAGAAACACTGAAAGTTGGTAATTGGTTTCTGTGCAGTAACTGTGTCAGGGAACTACCAATATTGGTTATGGTCTCTGTGACCTGATTTGCACAGCAGGCAACATTGACCACCCTTCTAGTTTAATGAAAAAATGTTGGTATTTTTCTTATTTCTCCATGAAAACATATATTGTGGGTACTCCATATGCATAACATGTTTTCCGACAGAAATAAGAGCTTCTAGATAAGCCACTTATCTAGGGCTATGAGTCTACACTGTTCACTGTATCCAATTATTTTGGATATTTACAGTACATTGGGCAATAACTGCAGTTCTGGACCTTATTTTTTACAGTGTATTTACCAGAATAATGATTGATGTGCGTGTCTAATAGCCGGCTATTGTCTGGCTAGTTTGTCTAGATTTGTTGCCCAGCAAGTCAGTATTGATTGGCAAGTCTTACTTAACATGTGATTTGACATTAAAAACAATATTGGACTGTATAAAATGACAGTGATTGAGGCTGCTATAGCTTAAATAACACGAAAAAAACTGGTAGAAGCAAGTATTTCATGAAAGTCTGAAGAAATTAGTTTTTAGAACAATTTGCACTCTACGGCAAGTTACTGTCAGATTCCAAAGTATCACTGATTCTGATTAAGCCAGCATATCAGTGGATTCTGTGCCATTCAGCACGCTGGGTATAAATTTCAGCGGATGACATTTTGAAATATTTTTCTTATTTTTCCAAGAAAATAGGCTTTGATATTTTGTGCAAATTGTCTCTGATAGAGACAATTTGCATAAAATGTCAAAGCCTATTTTCCGAGAAAATAAGAAAAATATCATTTGTTTGCTGAATTAGCCTGAGAGAGCATATTGGTACATTCTTTTCCAATCAGCATGCTGGGTAAAAATTTCAGCAGACAAATTTTGAAATATTTTTCTTTTTTTTGCCAGAAAATAGGCTAAGGGGACAAGTTGTATGAAATGTCAAAGCCTGTTTTCTGGGAAAAATGGGGGTGGTCAGGTGTGGCGAAGGTGTCGTTTATCTTACATTACTGTCGGCCTCGGTGGCTCAGTTGGATGCACCGTCCGACTGGAGACCAGGAGGTCGCGGGTTCAACCCCCGCCGAGGTCGGCAACATTCTTTCGTGGAGATTGATCATGAAATATTTTCTACGGTCATTCTCTCCCTTCCGCTGATTCAAGAAGGGCAGTTGTCAGTTTCTGGCGAAAGAATGTGCAATATGGTTAACCGCTTAGAGGACTAAGCCTGCCCAGTAAACGTGTGGTTAGGTAAACTGACCGCGCTCGACATGACCCCATTGGGTTGACTGGGCCGTAAAACCTCAACACAAACAAATCTTACATCACTGGGGTGTCCAACTGATATTGGCTTACAGATGGGCAAGGGCTGCTATCCTTGTAGCAGGTAAAGGTAGAGGGGAATGTTTTTATTTCTTCTGTTTCTTCACTTTCATTCCTGTTCTTCTTTCTTCCCTGTCCATCTCTTTCATCTCCTCTACTATCCCTTCTATCTCTTTTCTCCCTTTCTCTGGGAGATGACACAAAATGACCCACAAGGGTTGATGTGTCATTAAATCCCAACACAATCAAAATCTGGGAAAAATAAAAACAGAATATTTCAAAATGTAATCTTCTGAAGTTTTTACCCTGCGAGCTAGAGCCAGATAAAGGGATAACTGAGGTAATGATTGAGGATAATTTTTATGTTTTTTTTTTTGTTTTTTTTTGGTCTCCTCAAACCATAAAAAAAAAATTTAAAAAATTTGTTTCCTGATTATACTGTTTGTCTGGACCTGTCTTTAGTGCTAAGCATGATTGGTAAAAATTTCAGCGGGCAACATTTTGAAATATATTTTTCTTATTTTTTCAGGAAAACTGATTGACATTTCATACAAAGTGAAATGTTTCTATTAAATGTCACTCTATTTTCTGGGATAATAAGAAAAATTATTTCAAATTGTCATCTTTTGAAATTTTTACCCAACATGCTAAGCTAAGCGTTAATGGAAGTCAGTCTGATAAAGACCAGTAATTATTGTAATCAAAAATCCCTAAATAGTAATACAAAGCTGTTTATTGTCACTCAGTTTATTTCATTATCATCAGTGCTGAGAGAGAATTGCACAATATTAGTGGAAAAAAGACCCTAAATTCAATACATTCACAATCCACACAGTGATCAATACATTTTGCTGCGTTTTCTAACTTCCGTTTTATTGTTTCCACGAATTAATTCATAGCTCTAGATAAGATGGGTATGCATATAACTCCAGACGAGGCTCTTTTTTCATCCAGAAAGTACCGTCATTTTTCTTATTACTGCAGAAAAAATTTGTTGTGGGTACTCATCAGAAGCGGCTCCGCTCCTGATTAGTACCCACAACATATGATTTCATGAAGAAATAAAAAAATATTTATACTGCTACTCCTTTTATACAGATTAGGGTTTCAGATATACATTTTTTTTTATTTCTCCACATTAAACATAAGTTGTAGGTACTTATTAGAATTGCCTTAATGAGGCAGTGATTACCCACAGCAAGTTTTCATATGGAAATCAGAAAAAAATTTTTTTTTTTTTTTGTTGAAAGTCTCTTCTTATCTAGAGCTTTGCTGTGATTTAACCCTTAAATCACAACTGCAGCAGACAACATTTTTAAATATTTTTATTATTATTATTTTTTTTTTTCATAGAAAATAAGTCTTGAAATTTTATGTGAAAATTTTCTGCTTAGAAATGTCAGGACTTATGCTTAGAAATGTCAGGACTTATTTTCTTTGAAAAAAAAAAAAAAAAAAAATGGAATGACGTCTGCTACAGATTTTGCTTTGCGCTTTTAGAGTTAACACTGGGAGATTTTATGAACAACTATGCTAGAGGTGCGAATAGCAGCTATTTGTATGCATCATTAACACATAATTATAAATCGTTTAATTGCTATTGGAGAGTGACATCATTGGAAGAGATGTACTTGCAGATATTCAGCACGACTACTTAATTTAGCGAAAAGCGTCATGGAGTGCTAATTCTCAGAATTTCTGAACAATTATTGTAAACTTCTGAAAACATCAAATAGAAAAAAAATATTTCAGATAGAAAACAAAGAGTTCCTCGATGCTTAGCATGCTGGGTGACAATTTCAGCACACAACATTTTGAAATATTTTTCTTATTTTTCCCAGAAAATAGACTTTGACATTCCATACAGATTGTCTCCTTAGGATCAGTGTTTACATTGTTTGCCAGTTTGTCTCAGCATTTTAAAAGAAAAGCCGTCTATATCAGTCAAATGTACTTGTTCAAAATACAGAATTAGTATGGTAATGATTTAAGGGGAATTAACACATCTTCAAGGGAGGGAATTAACATTGTTTTTGCTTCCTACTGAAAAGGAATCTACTCTAAAAGAAAACAAAGAATTGTTCCCCTTGTGAGGAAATTCTTTCCTTTTAGATAAGACCCCTTTTCAGAAGGGGACTGGTGTACAGGAAAGCAAACAGTCAGAAAATGACAGAAAATATACCAAGATCTATTCTTCTTAACCCATTGTAGTTGGGAGACCCTTGAAAGGGTAACTGGCAAACAGTGCAGACCCAGATCAGACACCGCAGAATGTGGTGTCTGATCAGGGTCTCTACTGTTTGCAAATAGTTTAACCACTTTTCTCTAGGAATATCTAATAGCTCATAGTCAGACATACCTAAAATTGAAATTGGACTTTTCCAATATATTGTGTTGGAGAGTCTATTCAGTATACAATGGGGTAACCCTTGTCCTGCTGAATCCGGATATACTCTGTTTCAGAAGCCAACTGATCTGGATCTGCACTGTTTACCATCAAGTATGCAAATTTATAGCAACAATCTGAATCAAGTGACCTAATTGGTTGAAAATTAGGAGTGGGCATACCATCTTAATTTATTCAGCAGGATAAGGGTTAAGGTGTCCAAATATTTGGGCTAATTACATTACAGAATATTCTTTGACTGTCATAGTTGAAATCAATATCTTTGTACCTTTTTGTGGCTACTGGCCCTACATCATCAGTGAGGCAATCAGCTGAGATCCCAAGTAATATATTGTCATGAAGAATGATCACTCCAAATTAAGACCCCACTGCTTTTGAGATCTGCCCTTGCTGGTCCAAAATGGTTCCTTTCTTGTTATTCCATATTCAGTATTAAGACTGCACCACTACTACTTTAGGCAGTCCAAAAGCTGGTCTTAATGGAATTTTGTACCTAATTACTGTCAGTACATTTCTGTCATGAGGATTTTATTATGTCATAAGGGGGGGATTAAAAAAATTAACCCTTGTCATGCTGAATAAATTAAGATGCCACGCCCACTTCTAATTTTCAGCCAATCAGATTACTTGATCCGGGTTATTGATAGAAATTCACATATTTAATGACAAACAGTGCAGATCCAGATCAGTTGGCTTCTTCAGAAGCCAACTGATCTGGATCTACACTGTTTGCAAAGGTAGGGTATATCCGGGTTCAGCAGGACTAGGGTTAAAGTTGTGAAATACACTGGAATTTCTTTATAAGACGGTCCCTCATAAGATGTTTTGGATATAAGACAGTTTAAGGTGGACCCCTAAAGTGTTGTATCCAAAAAATTGTATAGATTATATTGAAAAGTAATCATTCAAGTCATTTTTTAGAGAAATGAACTAAAGTGTATAGATAATATAGAAAAATGACCATTTTTGGTCTTTTTTTCTTTTTAATTCGTACATCTTAGTTTGGATGCAGTACGGTTGTTTAGTTAACAGGTTTTTTCCTTTGGACCCCAGCAATAGTATCATTTTAAAGAGATTGTGGTGTATAAACACCTAAAGCAAATTTAAAGTAATGTTCATTAACCCTTAGCATGCTGAGAAAAAAATCAAACAGGCCTGTAAGAGGGGGTACCCCTACTCAAGAAGTCATTACTCCCTTAATTTTGCGTTGATTTATATGGAATTTTCACATATAATTTGCCGATCGTAGGTGGCCATTTAACAGGAAAGTGGATGGTCACGTGACTAGAAAGTCACGTGATAGTCACGTGTAAACCGGGAACCGTTTAAGACACTTAAAAAAAAAGAAGTTACAAGAGACCAGCGCCTACTGTGTACTATTGCAAATGAAATGAGTGACATACATAGGTTCTACTGTTATTCCTACATCTTCCTCACTGGAAATGATTTAGGTGTTATGGGCTTTTTCTACAGGAAATCGTGATCAATATGTTGAAGTGAGTGCTGAAATTAATGGCAGCTTCAAATTCGGTATTCTCGGTCTTTATTAGTGTGGGTAAAATCTAGCACCCGACTATCAAATGCACTATTAAGACTATCATTATAAACAATTGAAGTTTTCAGTTTAATTGTTGAATTCCTTATAACATCTCAGAATAGTGCAATGTGGGATAGAAATCTGTTTTTATAGTGGCACTAAATCTTTCACATTTGATAAAGTTCTGTGGTATACTAAAATTGCCATAACTTTTGACAGGATTAATATTTTTTATGCTATTTTTGATATTTTGTTCTGCATATTGTTCTCTTTCATATCATAATCATTTAATCTATTCTTCTGGCCCTTCAAGGTGTCTGGATATTTTTTATATTTATTGAAATGTTATGTAGAGTCTGCTTGTCTGAAACTTTAGAAATCACTGGCTGTATTGTGAGAGCCTGTAAAATAATTGTTCGTATTTTGTACAATAATTTGTTTTTTTTTCATTACGTAAACATGCCTATTCAAATATATAGAAAATTTCATCTCCAAAAACTGAAAATTTTGTGAGGCAGTTCTAACGAATACCCACAATCTATGTTTTTGAGCAGAAGTAAGAAAAATAATGTATACCCTTGTAAACCCCAGTTTTACTATATAAAAGTGGGGTTTGTTTTCATGATGTGATTTATTTTTCAGTATAAATTATCAGAAGTGATCAATTTTTAATCAGGTTTTAGCACTGCTAGAAAGTTTATCACTTTAAGATTAGTCTGAATTTACATGTGATTTGATTGGTTGAAGCACAAATAAGGGGACTGGATACACTTGATAGATTTTTTGCCGTTTTGTGGCTTCCTGTTTGCTTTCCTACACATCAAGGTCCACTCAGAAGGAAAGACTTTTCTTTCAAGGGGTGCAAATTCTTTCATTTTAGAGAAAACCCATTTTCAGTAGGGAGACAACAATTTTGATGGAGTTGCTTCCCCTGAAAAGTGTAGTCATTCCCCATAAGTTGTTAGTTCACATAAACATGCTGTGAAACATGATCAATTCATTTTCTATTTTTGTGAGCTAACATTTTATATAGATTTTATTAGCGCGTCTGCTTTGTCTATTGTATAATAATATATTATTTATATTGGTTACTAGCATGCAATTATGCGATTAATTGTTGGTTAGCAAGAAAAAGAAAAAGCTATTAGCAGACCAAGAAAAGAAAATAAAACATTTCAGTTGGGATATTTTAACCTTTATGGAATTGATCATAATAAGTATTTGTACAGACAGGTTCAGCAAACAAGAGGTCCCAAGGGGAGCAAATTCTTTCCTTTTACAACAGAACCCTTTTCAAAAAGGACTTGGTGTGCAGGAATGTAAACAGGAAGTTGCAAAGTTGTCTCTCTTGGCAGAAAATATACCGAGTGTATCCGGTCCCATTAAGATTTTTTTCAGGGGTAGGTGTGTGTTTCACACTTTCATTTAATTTTTTTCAAACTACGAGGGCAAGTCAATAAGTAACCAGCCTTTCCCATTTCCAATTGACCGAGATACCCAAGATTTTCATGCCTTGTTTCAATACATGTTTTAGGCCTGAGGGCAAAATTGCACCCTTATCGTGTCATTCACTCATAAGATATTGAATGTCAAACATGGCTAGCGATGCAAAAGTAAGCTTTTCGTCAAAAGTTGAGTACCGTGCTGTAATTCGGTACTTGTATTTGAAAGGGAAAACAGGTCAGGAAATACATTGCGAGTTGACCAAAGTTTATGGGTCTTCTGCACCATTGTATGCACAAGTTAAATTCTGGGTTGGGGAATTCAAACGCAGTAGAACGTCTTCAGAAGACGAAACCAGGTCTGGACGCTCATCAGATGCCACCGATGAAGAAATGTGTAACAAAGTACGGGATCTAGTGTACTCTGATAGGCGAATTAAGGTGGAAAAAATAGCGAATGCATTACACATTTAACATGGTAGCGTTTCAACAACTTTACATGATCGCTTGGATATGCACAAGCTAACAGCCCGTTGGGTCCCAAAATCCCTTAGCGACAAGCAAATGGCAACCAGAGCATCTGTATACAGCGCATTGTTGAAGCGGTTTAGGTCAAAGGAAGATGATTTCCTTTCACGTCTGGTGACTGTAGATGAGACCTGGGTCCATTATTATGAGCCAGAGAATAAAGCTCAAAGTCGTCAGAGTGTAGGGCCGGGGTCTCTGAGGCCAAAGAAGTTCAAAACGCAACCCTCTGCTGGCAAGGTGATGGCAACTGTATTTTGGGATGCATAAAGCGTTATTATGTTGGACATTCTAGCAAAGAAAAGTGCAATAACAGTTGTGTATTATGCAAATTTGCTCGACTAACAGAGAATTGTGATCCGTGAAAAACGCTGAGGTAAACTCTCCCTTTAAAGGGATTCTGCTCCAACAGGACAATGTGAGAGTCCACACTTGAAAAATTGCAATGAATGCTGTAGAGCGGTATGGGTACGAGCTAATACCACACCCCGCCTATTCTCCAGACTTAGCTCCTAGTGACTATTTCCTTTTCCCAAACTTGAAAAAGGATATCCATGGACGTCATTTCCGGTCCAACGAAGAAGTCGTGGGGGGAGTTGAGGAGTGGGTCGGAGACAAGGACCCTGGCTTCTTCAGTTCTGGGCTGATGGCACTGGAGCACCGTTGGTCCAAGTGCATTATTCTAGAGGGCAATTACATCGAAAAAGAAGAGATCGATCTCACCCAGAAATAAGTTAGACTGGTTTTTTATTGACTTGCCCTGGTACCATATTTACCCAAAATATTGGATCCTTTCACACCTTACCATACTGATCCTAAAACTTGAACACATGTATTTTATGATCTGTTGATGTGCCTTAATTTCTGGTCCCAGTTGTTCAAAGCATCGTTAGCTTTACAAACAATGAATTTTGACACAAATTTGATCACAATCCGTGGAAAATTAAGTAAATTATAGACAATTGAATATGTCAACATTCGTGGAATGGGCGCCGCCATTTTGAATATTTAATGAGGTTTCATAAAAATTAAAATTCGTTTCATAAAGGTAGTTATTCTCATAAAGTTGGTATATTTTGGGGGAAATGATTGCTTGTCACTAGAATTAAAACATTATAAAAAATCTGTAGCAAAATTATTCTTAAAAACCCTTTGTAATTTGGTTTTGCATATTTAATTTGGGCTGTGTGACGTCACAAAGTCTACAATATGGCGGCATCCATAACAGCCACTTTAAATATATTCAAACCACCATAACTTCCTTATTTCTAGGCCAATTTTGAAAAGTCTTGCATCAAAATTAATGGCTTGTTAAGCACTTTTCTCCAAGATATACTTACAACTTATATTATGTTCCCCTTTAAGGATATGTTAACTAATGACATCGTTAGTTTTTAACAATAGGGCCCTGGATGAATGAATGTCAAACAGTTTGGACCCTGTTCAGATGATGTATATAACTGTGACATATAATCTGGCTCTTCACCATTTGTTTAAGATTGTCTGTCTGAATGCTTTGGGTAAATAGGGTATTTTTAATGAAAAAGGAAAAGGTGGGATTATCAGATGTACAAAGCTTTTTTCGTCTTGTCTTTTTGTTTTTGTTTTTTAGTGAAACAAGAAAATAAAATTTGAAAACAATGAAGAATCAGTACATGTACCTGTCTATTGCACCTTTTTGATAAAAACAGTGATGTTGTTAACCATGGACCTTTGTGCAAAACACGCTATAGTTTTTTTTACCCTGCCCCACTTCCCCCCACCACCTCCACAACCTATTGCTTTTGGGTTTTTCTACAGTTTGTTCAACACTCTTGTCGGCAAGATATCTTGACGACTATTTGAGGTGGGGCCTTGAAATTTAGTGAGCTTATTTGGATTGAGGATAAGGTTATCTGATTTACTTTTGGAAAAAAAAAATCAGATTGATATTTTATGAGAATTATGCCCCTTTTTGTTTGGATAAACATACAGTTGGGGCTACATTGTTTTACAAAAACACATTTCAACCTAAGAACCCAAGTATTTGGACAGACATACCTGAGTAAACAGTGTAGACTCAGATCAGATGCCACAGAACAAGGCAAAGGCATCCGATCAGGGTCTACACTGTTTGCCACTCATCCTGCATTTTACGAACGCATTAACATGTTGTAAAATAGATTTGTTCAATGTTTAGGACATGTATGATGACATGAGCCATTTAGGTGTCCCAGTTTTTAGGGTAAATACTGTACGTTTGATTTTTGAAAGGATTTTGAATTTTGTGTCCAATTAGAGCTGTTAGTTAATATTATATATTTCAGGTGTTTTATGCATCCAAGCATCTAAGTCTTCAAGTTTAGGTGGTCAACAAGTGCTGGATTGCTCCCTACAGTTCCCTAATAATCAGCCAGTGACTTACATAATTCAGTGGATAAAAGACGGGCTAGATGAACCTGTTTTTATACAGTACAGTGGCTATAAAGCGAATGTTCACGAGTTATTCAGGGATAGAGTGCGTCTTGTGCGTGGAATTTCTTTAGAAATCAGCCATATACAGGAGACTGATGAAGGCTGGTATGAGTGTAAAGTGGAATATTTGGATGGTATAGAAAATGAAAGTAAGAAAAGTAATGGAACTTGGATTTACCTTAATATACACAGTAAGTGACAATTTTTATAGCTCCTGTTAAGTGGGGTTATCCGCAAAAACATTTTTCGTATTACATCATGAAAACATATGTTGTGGCTACTCAATAGAAGCGCCTTGGTGATGCACTTCTGAGCATAGGTCTAGATAAAAGTGGGTATCAGGTAAATGGTTTACTTATTACTCAACGAAAACATATGTTGTTGGTACTCATTAGAAGCACCTCAGTGAGGCGCTTCTTATGAGTACCCACAACATATATTTTCGTTGAGTAATAAGAAAAATATAGATACTTTTTGGTGGAAAAAAGCCCCTTATCAAGAGCTATGCTTCTGAGTACCCACAATATGTGTTTTCGAGGTGAAATAAGAAAAGTTTTGCTACTTTTTGGATGAAAAAAATCACTTTATCTGGAGCTGTGCATTTTTACTATTCATTTTGCACCCGGCATAATATGCAAACTGACAGAGCTTTTGTTACAACTCAACCACTCATTTGCCCAGAAAGTTTAAGGGTTAAACTGAAAATTTGGATGATATGATTGGTTAAACCACATCACTTATTTGGTTAATTCACACTGTATTCCCAGTGATGGTGTCTTGAAAACCCCTTGCCACCAGGCTGGTAGTTGAAATATTCTTATGTCAAAAATTTGTTAGAGACAATCCATATTTTGCACAAAATTGACATGACTGATGAATAGTGGCTGGAAAACTTGATGAGCTTTTCACAACTTGTAAGTTTTTCTCAATTTCTATGGCTGAAAAGAAAAAGCAATTTAAGAATTTTTGTCAAAAATGGTTATTATTTTAAGTTATGATTGAAAATGATGCAATAATATTTATTTTTGAGGCTTTATGTGGGCAAATGAACAGGTTTGACAGAAATGATCTTGACTGTATTCATGTATATACCATTTATATTAACCTTTAAAGCATTAATCAAAACTGTAGCAGATGAGATTTATGTCCCCAAAACCTACGGGGAGGGGGGCGTACTGATTTTGGTGCGGATCCCGTTGGCGTCAGCATTGGCATCGGCATGAGACTTTCTTGTCTGCACAATATATTGTGAACCGGTGGTTGGATTTTTACCAAATTTTCTTGGATATATTATTGGGACATAACAAAGAACTGATTAGATTTTGGTGACCATGACCTATTTTTCAAGAACACAGCAGTAGAAAAACTGAAAATTCATGCTTGGGGGACATCATTTTTCTCTAAAAACACCATTACTAGTTTGAATATTTTAGAATTTATTTTCTGAGAAAGTGACTCGATATTTCATATGAATTGTCTGCTAGGCAGATGATTTGCATGAAATGCCAATTTAAGCCTTATTTTTTCTATAAAATGCAAAAAAGAATAAAAATGTTGTCTGCTGCATTTGTGATCAGTGCTTTAAGGGTTAAGGTGAATGCATTAACTGCTAAGAGAGAGCACTCTATATTAATGCATTTGCCTCCCTTTTTAAAAGGAGACCACTTTAGCAGAAAAGAAGGGGAATCACAGTGAGTTATCTCCCATGAGAAACTGCAAGAATGTATGTATGCTTTGTACAGTGGTCCAAGATCTTTAAAACCATGTTTTTCTCATAAAGGTGCTTTATACTGCTACATAGCATAAAAATTATTTAACATTTTAGTACTTGGACAGAGAAGCCGGAACAAACAGTGTACACCGATAATGCAGGGTCTGATCAGGGTCTACACTGTTTGTCACACATCTTGCAAACTTTTAGTTGATTGATGGACTTGTTCATTTTAGGACAAGTGTAAAACACAAAAATAGATGTGTAGGGTAAATATGGTAAACATAATAGCAATTAGTTGTTTTCAATTTTTATTTTACTCTTTTCTGCAATAGCTGAACTTATAAAAAACAACAAATAATCCAATTTATTCATTTTTTTTTATCTCAAAATGTTTCAAAATTCTTATTAAATGTGAGGTGTAAAATGCCTATATTTTCCAACTGCTGCTTGGATATACAGTGATAAGAAGTGAATGCATTTGGTAACTGGGACTGCTCTGTAAAAATGGGCAGCGAGTTTACTGCAGTTTCCCATTGGTTTCAGTGAATACTTTCTAAAGAGGGACTTCTCTTAAAGAAAAGGAGCAAAATGTTTTCTTTGATAGTAGTTCCCTTTGAAAATGGAGGCAAATTCTTGTAGAGGGTCATAGTGATCTCCCTTAGAGGTGGTCATAGTGATCTCCCTTGGAGGTGGTCATAGTGATCTCCCTTGGAGATGGTCATAGTGATCTCCCTTGGAGGTGTATCCATTTACCTTTGAAAATCTGTTATGGGGACTGGATACACCTGATGGATATAAGCTGTTGACATTTTCTTATGTCTCCAAAAAAAACCATATATTATGGGTACTCATTAACCCTTGTCCTGCTGAACCAGGATATACCCTGCCATTGCAAATAGTGTAGACTAGTTCAGTTGACTTCTGAAGAAGCCAGCTGATCTGGATCTGCACTGTTTGTCATTCAGTATGTGAATTTATATCAACAACCTGGATCAAGTAATCTGATTGGCTGAAAATTGGAAAATTGGAAGTGGATGTGGCATCTTAATTTATTCAGCATGACAAGGGTTAAAAGTACCTTGGAAAGGCATTTCTGATGAGTACCAACAGCATATGTTATAATGGAGGAATGAGAAAATGTCAGTGCTATTTTGTTGAGACAAAATGCTTTGTCTAGAGCTGTTGAACCCATTTTAGACTGAATAGACTCTCCCCACACAATTTTGAATAGTCCAATTTCAATTTTAGCTATGTCAGGCTATATAATTTAGATATTCCTAGAGAAGAATAGCTTAACTATTTGGAAAGAGTGGAGACCAAGATCAGATGCCACATAATTTCTGATTAAAATGGGTTAATACAGTAATGTTATGTGAAATGTATAGAATAGAAGTTTAAAGAAAGAGTGTCACAGATCACAGATATTTGGAAAAGATTGGAGTAGCATCTTCTAATACCAAGGTAAGAAATTTTTTTTCAAGGCTTAACCCACTAAAGACTGAATAAAATCTCCCATACTGTATATTGGAAGAGTCCATTTTCGATTTTAGTTATGTCAGGCTATATGATGTAGATATTCCTAAAGAAAAATGGTTGAAATATGTGCAAACAGTGGAGACCCTGATCAGATGCAGCATTCTGTGGCATCAGATCTGGGTCTGCACTGTTTGCCAGTTACCTGTTTAGGGGTCTACAGTCTTCAATGGGTTAAAGTTGTAAGATGGGAAAGTTATGAAAAAGGTAAGTATTTGATCCATCAGCTTTTGAGCCACCATCTGTCAGTGAGTCCATTTCTCTGTTGCATGTCCATTGGGTTGTTGCTGTAATAACCCTTAGTATTAGGATGGATGAGCTGGAGCCAACAGTGTAGATCCAGATCAGATTTGCATATGCAGCCTCTGATCTGGGTCTACACTGTTTGCTCAGGCCAGTCTCTCCAAATAGTTAGGGTAAATATGGTATGTTGATCTAAATTGCTGGCTTTGGCTGAAGATGTTGGAAAAGAATATTGGGGCAAATGTGCCCTTGAGACCCATAAAGGAGATTTTGTCTGACTGGAAGTTCTAGTCATCCTTTCATTTCTGATTTCTTTTTGAAAACATATAGTGTAATAACCCTAAATATTGGAGCAGACAGGCAAGAGAAAACAGTGTAGACCCAGATCAGACACCACAGAATGTGGCATCTGATCAGGGTCTGCACTTTGCCACTCACTGAGCACTACTATAGACACATCATCACTTAGTAAAATAGACTTTTTCCAATTTTAGGACAAGTATGGTAAGGAGTTAAGGTGTCTTAATACTTAGGGTAAATAAGATATTGGGCAGACTCATTGGATTTGCCTTACTGAGGTAATTGAGCTGCAGCATGAGAAACTGTACCTTCGGACATACCGTATTCGACCTAATTACTGCACATGCTCCTATAAGCGCACAGTAAAGCAATTAAGTAGTCTTTAGATTACAGTCAGTGTCTTTTTTTCTACTTCTTTATAAAAAAATGTATGTTGTGGGAACTCATTTGAATTGCCTTGACAAGTCAAGGCAATTCAAACAAGTACCCACAACATATGTTTTTATACAGAAAATCAGAAAATAATATTGAAAAAGCATTATTTAATACGCTGCTCATTAAGTCCTCTGCTGATTTTTCTTTAAAGAGTGCCCTTATTAGGTTGATACTTTACTACAAGTTTGTTCAGTAATTTTGAAAAACCTAAGCGCACAGTGGGATAATTAGGTCGAATATGGTATGTGCCCAGGAAAGATCAAAGTCTTGACTGTCCATCTGAAGAAACATTGGAATCTAGGCTGTCCAAAGAGTGCCCAGCAAAAACCATGATCAGACTGTAGATTTACATGCTGATCAGAATTGCTGGACAAATATGTATATGTCTAAATATACATTATCTCAGGCTGAGGCACATGTGATGTATCAATGGACTGCCTAACTGTTAGCCTAATAGTCATGATCATGTGACTATCATGTGATGGAGTCATGTTACAACTGGTGTTTGCTTCAGACATTAAAAAAGGAAAACTCCAAAAGACTAGCGCCACAGGTGGCCATTGCAGGAAGGATTTGACAACTTGCAATGATACTTCTACCAGTTGTGTACCTTTATCACTGGAAGTTGGTAAAGAAGAGTGTGATTGGCATGGGAGCCTATTTGATCGGATAGGGGTGTGACTGAAAAAAAAAAAACAACAGAAAAACTGAAAGTGGTGAAATTAGGTGGTGATTCTGGAGAATTATTTCACTGACTAGCTTTGAATATGTACAAACGAAGGTTTGTGATAAAGTACATTTCCATCTTTAAAAAAAAAAAAAAAAAATGCACGTACATTCAAAGATGGGCCTTGTGTCTGGAGGTCCTGAGGCCCACCCCTTGAAATTGTATATATACGTGACCAGCAGGATAAAGGGTTTAATATACTTTTTGCTTAATTAGGGAAGACGAAATGCTTTCACATTGGAGATTACATGTAAAACTCTAATTCAGCCTGAAATCAAATTCTGGCTTTAATTTGTGGTTTAATTTAATGATGGAGACTAATTGTTGAATTTAATTTGATACCCTAGTAGACAGAGATTACTAGTTGATGAAGGTAATCAGGGTGTAATCTGAAGAACTTCATGATTTCCTTCCATCATAGCTCCAGATAAGAGTAGGCATCAGGGAAATGTTTTTTCTTTTTTCTCCATTAAAACATATGTTGTTGGTACCCATTAGCAGCGCCTTGGTGAGGTTCTGTTAAGGAGCACCACAAAATACGCTTTTGTAGAGAAATAAAAAAAAAATATCAACAAGTTTTTGTTGAAAGAAAGCACCTTATCTGGAGCTATGCATCACTGACCTAACTCCAGATAAAGGGAATATTCAGAGGATTTCTTTTTCTTACTTCTTTTTGCATCAAAACATGTCTCATGTGTACTCAGTGGAATTGCCATATCAAGCTAGTACAAATGACCACTAGATATGTTTTGATATAAAGGGAAGTTGTCACCACGTTTACCTTTATCTGGAATTATGGCACTTCTTTAACCCCTGCCCCACTTAGTGGCGACTTTTCTTGTCTGATGATAATCTTTGCAAACAGTTTGGATCCAGATCAGGCCCAGCAAAAGGTCGGGCCTGATCTGGATCCAAACTGTTTGACACTCTGATGGTATTCCTGAAAGATTTTTTTGAATGAAGTGCCATATCCTATTTTCTAGGAAAAAATAAGAAAAGTATTATCAGTTTGCATGATAATTGTTCACCTTGTCCACTAATAATGTTAGGATTGTTTCTTTCAAATTTGACCTGTCTTTCAACTGCCCTTTGAGGGCTTGCAAAGCTAAGACCAGCCCAGTCCTTGATATTATTTTCTCATCTTTTCTTCTGGCTGCCCTTCTGGTTCCTTCAACTGTGTCCTCCAGAATTGTCCTAGCCATGCAAGAGGAACATGAGGTGTGACCATACTACTTGAGTTTTCATTTCTTGACTATGGTAAGGAGGTCATCACAGAAATCAATGGTATCTCAAATTTCATCACGAAAACATACCTATATAATGTTGACCCCCTTAAACCCCACTTTTATATAGTAAAACTGGGGTTTACAAGGGTATAAATTATTTTTCTTATTTCTGCTCAAAAACTTCGAGCAGAAATATGAAAAATATCAGAATTTTTATCTGAAATTTTTGTTTTTTGGTGGTAAAATTTTTCAGTATATTTGAATAGGCTTGTTTTCGTAATGGCTTGCATATTTCCTAAGTGGTGATATAGTCTAAATATGAGATGTTCAGTAGTTTGAGGTAATGGCCTCTCATTTCCAGGTCCAAGTCTCACAAGCATACAGAAGATGGATGCAACCAGGGAATGCATAAGCTTGATTTTTGAAGGGAGCCTGATTTGCGTGAGCAATCCTAGATAGAATCTCTGGTTTGGAGCCATCATCAGATATGCTGAATCCTAGGTACATGTATTTGAAACTTGTACTGTTCCAAGCCTGGTGCCATTCTGTTTAATATCAAGCTCGATTTCATCTGAGTTGTGTGTTCATCATATTTCATGTACTTTTATCTTCTGGCCATATTTCCATTTTGTAGGCCTTGATGGATTTATTAAGATGATAAACATGTGTGTGTGTGTGCGTGTGCATGTGCGTATGTGTGTGTGTGCATGTGTGTGTGCATGTGTATGTGTGTGTGTGTGTTTACGAGATTTGTACATTTAGGTTAGTTGATTCCTGCATTCAGGCCTGAAAATTTCCCATGCAGTCCCACTTAGACGTTCATTTGCACAGCAGTTGCATCAGCCCAGTAATTTAGGCCACCCAGCCCACAAAGTACATTGTACCAAACCTAATATGCATGAAAATGTTTTTGTTTATTTACATGTCAGCTAGTTCCTGTTTGCTAGCATCTTCCAAGGAAACTGATCAAACTATCATATTTACCCTAAATGTTGGGATACAACTCCTTACCATACTTGTCCTAAAATTTGGACAAGTTCATATTGTTACCTGTTAATGCATCTAAAATTTGTTGGACGAGTTGCAAACAGTGGACCCTGATCAGACAGTGCACTCTGCAGCATCTGATCTGGGTCTACATCATTTGCTCAGGCCTGTCTGTCCCAGTATGTATATAGGCTTATTACGGTATGAGATTGGAAACACATCTGTTCTCGGTTATTATTGAGGAATAGTTTTTTATTGGAACTCATTCAGTTTGTTTACACAGTAATGTAAGTTGTGTTGGTTCTGTCAATCAAAGGAGTATCAATAAGGACTGAGAAAATGAGCATGGGAAGTGCAAAAGGTACCTGGAGATGAGCCTTCCCAATAAGAAGAATATTTTAATTAATAACTTTCTTATTTCTGCATGAAAGCATATATTGTGGGTACTCATTAGAATTGCCCCATTGAAGCAATTCTAATGAGTACCCACAACTTATTTTTTGATGGAGAAGTAGAAAAAAATACTGTTGTTCCCAAAAGATCAGTAAAATGAGAACATCATTTCAGCCACACAGTCTAGTCAGGGTCCTTACACTTCTGTACATGTACATTATTTGGTATTGGCAGACTTTGTATGTTTCATTAAAAGGGAAGTCAAGACTGGAAGATGCACGGGCTGCTCTAGATCTTTGTTGATCAAGTGTTTTGCTGTAAGGGACCTCATTTGGGTAGCCTGCCTGAATAAACTGGAATGAGTCTGCCAGCTGCAGTAACCAGTTTGATGGCTAAACCATCAAGTCATTTTAGTTCATTGATTGCAACTACACACACAAGAATTCTATCTAAATTAGACTAAATTTTTACCAATTTTACCACACAAAACAGAATCTTATCACCAGAGAGATTAATCTAGACCTAGTTTTTTCCCATTGGGTTGCACCAAATTATCACCTACTGGTATATGTATAAGAAATCAGTGGAGGTCTGTATTAGAAATACACTGGAGCTTCTTTAGAAGATGCTTCAATATAAATGGTTTAAAGGTGGACCCCAAAAGTGTTGTACCCAAACAAAGTGTTGTACCCAAACAAACATGTATAGATTATACAGTGTATAGATAAAATGACCATTTATACATCTTGTTTCAGTCAAATGAATTGCACCATAAAAAAGATATAAAATCACCTGGTTGATTACGAAGACTTGGATGCTTAGAGTGGGCCAGGTTTTGTCAAATGAGTTGCTTTGCATGGAAAGGTATAAAGTCACCTGGTTGATTAGGATTGACTTGGATGCATCATATAACTTACTGATTATGTAGGCCAGGTTTGCTCTGATGAATTGCACCATATAGAAAAGTATATAGTCACACCTGGTTGATTAGGGTTGACTGGGATGCATCATACAACTTCCTGATTATGGTAAGCCATGTTTTATCTGATGAATTGCACTACATGAAAAGGTATAGTCATCTGGTTGATTAGGGTTGATGGATGCATCATATAACTTCCTGATTATGGTAGGTCAGGTTTTGTTTGATCAATTGCACCATATGAATTGCACCATAAAGAAAGTTATAAAATCACCTATTTGATTAGGAAGACTTGGATGGTTAGGGTTGGCTAGGTTTTGTCAAATGAATTGCTTTGCATGGAAGGTATAAAGTCACCTGGTTGGTTAGGATTGACTTGGCTGCATCATATAACTTACAGATTATGTAGGCCAGGTTTGCTCTGATGAATTGCACCATATGGAAAAGTATAATTATAGT
The DNA here is from genome assembly GCA_964016985.1 of Anodontia alba. Lineage (NCBI taxonomy): Eukaryota > Metazoa > Mollusca > Bivalvia > Lucinida > Lucinidae > Anodontia > Anodontia alba. The sequence goes on from OZ024831.1 coordinate 46,060,679, forward strand.
CACCTGGTTGATTAGGGTTGACTTGGGTGCATCATATAACTTCCTGATTATGGTACATCAGGTTTTTGCCTGATCATTTGCACGATATGGAAAGATATAAAGTCACCTGGTTGATTAGGGTTGATGGATGCATCATATAACTTCCTGATTATGGTAGGTCAGGTTTTGTCTGATCAATTGCACCATATGGTAAGGTATAAAGTCACCTGGTTGATTAGAGTAGACTTAGATGCATCATCAAACTCTTCCTGGTTACGAAAAGCCAAGTTTTTCTGATGAATTGCACCATATGTAAAGGTGTAAAGTCATCTAGTAGATTAGGGTAAACTTGGATGCATCATATGACAAGATATAAAATCATCTTACTGATTAGGGTTGGCCAGGTTGTGTCTAATGAGTTGCACCATATGGAAAGGTATAAAATCAACTGACTTCGTTTGGAGCTATTGAGCTGCTCAGTTTGTAAATATACTGTCAGATTAAAACCAGATCTAACCATCAAGATCTGGGAAAGACTAATTGTAGGTCACCATCGAATAACCGGGAAAACCAAACTGTCTATTTTAAGACTATATAATGTCTATTTTAAGACTATATGAAGACAACCAATCAGATAACTTTAAATTTCATTTTCGGTTTGGTTTCTGGATCAGTTAGAAACTAGCTTATTGTTAATATAGCAAAATATGATACATTCGCAAAATTTTGCTTTATAAATTCTGTAAGCGATTTGCTGATTAGTTAATCCAAAAAGGTCATTTGATGGTGACCCTTTATAAATGTTTAAAATTGTTAGATCCTCCTGCTGAGGATACAGATTTTAATTACGGTAATGTTCTAAAATTTTGAACACTTTATTACATACTTTTGCCTAAATTTTGCTTTTTATGCAGTTCTTTCTTAAACTCTTAGTGGAATGGCAAACAATGTAGACCCTGATCAAACTGCTCCTTCAGGAGCAGTCTGATCAGGGTCTGCTCTGTTTGCATTATACAGCTTGTCAGAAAGTTTGGTGTACGAAATTTTAGGACATTTACGGTAGTTTGTGTAAAGCTATAAAATCACCATGTTGAGTAAGGTAGACCTGGTTTTGGATAAGGTGTTGCACCAGGTATAAAGGTCTAAAACCACCTTGGTGATCAAGATAATCCTGGTTTTGGCTGATTATGGGTTGCACTATATGTAAAGAAAGGTCCAGTTTGTTTTCCTTTGGTGCTGTATTGGCATTACTTCCGTGATGTGATTCCCGTGAGTACTCATTGTCTTGGCAGGTCACATGCTTACTGCAGATAGATTTTTGAAAGCCACCTATCGGTGATAATGAGTGAATACTCCAAGCTATGATTTGGTGCAAAAAAACCCCAAACAAACAAGAATTCTCATATTCCACTGTTCTGTCAAAGATCTTCATATTTTGAAAAAAAAAAATCATCTTCAGACTTCAATCAATTTTGCTTCATGTTGCCATATACAAATAAGCTGAGCTGTATTCAGATTTCTGTGGTTTAATATTTATATTTTTTTTTTACTTTAATGATTTCTGCAATAAAATGACATTTCTTGAATGTCAAAAGGCCTTATAGTCAGCATTTACTGTTCTAAATGATACTGGGATGAATCAACAAAAAAGTTGTTACAGTTCAGCCCATAGCTCCAGTTAACCCTCATCCTGCTGAACCCGGATATATCCTGCCTTTGCAAACAGTGTAGATCCAGATCAGTTGGCTTCTAAAAAAACCAACTGATCTGGATCTGCACTGCTTGCCATTCAGTATATGAAATTATGTCAAGATCAAGTTACATGATTGACTGAAAATTAGAAGTGGGCATGGCATCTTAATTTATTCAGCAAGACAAGGGTCAATTAAGAGGAGGTATCCACATAGCCACATAATATTTTTCTTATTTCTCCACAAAAATATATATTGTGGGTATTCATTAGAAGCATCTCTGTCAGATGCTTCTAATTGGTACTGCAACATACGTTTTTTGTGGAGAAATAAGAAAAATATGAGTACTTTTGGATTGACAAAAGTGCCTTATCTGAAGCTTTGTGTTGAGGTTTTACGGGCCAGCTAACCTAATGGGGTTATGTCGAGCAGGGTCAGTTTACCTAACCATGTTTTTACTAGGCAGGCTTAGTCCTCTAAGCGGTTAACCAGTATTGTGCACATTCTTTCGCCAGAAACTGACAACTGCCCTTTTTGAATCAGCAGAAGCGGAAGGGAGAGAAAGACTGTAGAAAATATTTCATGACCAAATCTCCATGAAAGATTGTTGTCGACCCCAGCGGGGTGGGAGTCAAAACCAGCAACCTCCTGATCACCAGTTGGACACGCATCAGTGTATTGGATTCAAATTTTATACACAGGTGTATAATCATAAATTGTATGTCAATTTGGATTTAGGATAAAATCCATCAATTATTTTTGGAGTTGCCGGCCTCGGTGGCTCAGTTGGATGCGCCGTCGCGGGTTCAACCCCCACCGAGGTCGGCAACATTCTTTCATGGAGATTGATCATGAAATATTTTCTACGGTCATTCTCTCCCTTCCGCTGATTCAAGAAGGGCAGTTGTCAGTTTCTGGCGAAAGAATATGCACAATACTGGTTAACCGCTTAGAGGACTAAACCTGCCCAGTAAACGTGTGGTTAGGTAAACTGACCGCGCTTGACATGACCCCATTGGGTTGACTGGGCCGTAAAACCTCAACACAAATATTTTTGGAGTTATGGCCCTTTTTCAACTTTGAAAAATGGTTTCTATTCCATAACTTTTGAAAAGATTAGTGAATTGGATTCATATTTTATACACAAGCATATAATTATAAAATCTAGGTCAAGTTTGATTTAGGGTAAAGTCCACCAATTATATTTGGAGTTACAGCCCTTTTTCAATGTTAAAAAATAGTTTCAGTTTGATATCTTTTGAAAACATTAGTGTATTGAATTCATATTTAACACACAGGTATATAATCATAAAATAGAGGTCAAGTTCCAATTAGGGTAAAATAAACCCATTATTATGGGAGTTATGGCCTTTTTCACCTTCAAAAGATGTTTTCCTTTGGATATTTTTTTAAAAACGATTGATTTGTGTATTGGATTCCTATTTTATACCCAGGTATATAATCATAAAATATGGTCGTTCGATTTAGGGTAAAATCTGCCAATTATTATGAGAGTTATGGCCCTTTTTTTTCAATTTCATTTTTTGCAAAATACCTGCATGTGGTTGAGGATAGCCCTGGGCAGGGGCATCTGTGTCATACTGACACATTTCTAGTTTCTTCACTTTCATTCCTGTTCCTCTTTCTTCCTTTTTCCTCTCTTTCATCTCCTCTACTATCTCTTCTATCTCTTTCCTCCCTTTCTCTGGGAGACGACACAAAATGACCCACAAGGGTTGACATGCCATTATACCCCAACACAATCAATCAATCATTCAGCAGTAGTTTTTAGACACATTAACAAACTTTAACCCTGGTACTGCTGAACCCCGTATATGCCCTGCCTTTCCAAACAACGTAGATCCAGATCAGTTGGTTCCTGAACTGATCTGAATCTACACTGTTTGTCATTAACTATGTTATTATGTATCAACATTTCAGATCAAGTAATCTGATTGGCTAAAAATTAGAAGTGGGTGTGGCATCAATTTATTCAGCATGGCAAGGGTTGTCGAGACAAACGGTGTAGAACCAGATCAGAACATGGCATCTATTCAGAGTCTGCATTACTTTCTGTTCATTCAGCCGTAGTTGTTAGACACATTAACTGACTTTAAATTAACTTAAAATTGACTTTTTCTAATTTTAGGACAAATATGGTAAGAAGTTAAGGCAATCAAATGGACTTCCTAAAATGTTACAAGCAGTATGTATAGCTCCAGATAAGATGGGTATCCAGATAAATATTTTTCCATGGAAACATATGTTTCCTCACTGAGGCACTTCTAATGAGTACCCACGACATATGTTTTCATGGAAAAATAAGAAAAATATCAATACATTTTGATTGTAAAAAGTGCCTTATCTGAAACTATGAGTATTGGTATGTTGGGGAATTACTGTGCAAGAATATTTAGGGTGTATACGGTACTGCTGCAGCTTGTTTACTTGTTAGTATTTGTGCAGCATATATGGAATAATTCAATTTTCTTCATGGCAGACCAAATGTGAGGCGACAGCCATTCATTGAGCTGTAAATTAATAAAAGAAAAGATTAATAGCCTTCTTACTTGGGTGTGATTGCCCAAGAAATACATCTTAAGTGAATCCAATCAATCCTGTTATTAAATAAGGAGAGTTTTAAAAGTGCATAAGCTTTCAGCCTCAGAGCTTACTATAAAATACTTAAATATTGAGGCATACCCTTAACCCTTATTCTGCTGTTCTAATAGTCTGTTTATGCTTTCATGTGGTAGGCCTTTTCTGTGTGCATTGCAGGACCTCCAGAAACAAAGCATTCCTCATTTTCCATATTATATGGTGAACATGCTTTAACTAATATAGCTATAGATAAGACCTGGTATCACAATAAACATTTTCCTTATTTCTTCATGAAACTTGTTATGGGTACTCATTAGAAACACCTCTAAGAGGTGTTTCTAATGAGTACCCATAACAAGTTATGAAGAAAATTATCAATAATTTTGGTTAAAAATATGGCTTATCTAGAGCTATGAAGAAGATGTTTTTATTTCACATAGATGTGTTAATGTAATGAAATATGGTACTCACTTCCAGTACAAATACATGTACTGGAACTGAGGATCCCAACCATGACTCCTACGGAAATGTGGATTTCCTGATAAATTCTATCACAACCAGATCTCCTGTGATTTTAATTGCTGGAGCTTTTTGTTGTCATCAGTGGGACTCTGAATGACAATAAAAGGAGATAGTTAGACCAAGTAATATTTGCTTTATAAATGTGGTATTGCAGCAATGTTTAACCGCTGGAAACTTTGAAAGTGATAATCAGTTTGTATTAATGAACACTTCCAAGAGAAAACCAGTTTTCATTTGGGCCACATCAAGCAAGTAAGTGCCTTTAAAGGCGCAGAATTTGCAGATTCAGATCATCCTGCACATGCGCAAAACATACATGCCATTAGCTGTTGACAGACGTCTGTGAGATTTTGCAAATTTTTAGGGGAGATTTGATGAAATTCTGTGAGATTTTTATGAAAATCACTTTGAAGCTTACATAAGCAAGTTAAAAGCCATTATTTTAATGAATTAAGCTTGGGAAAGCCATGCTAATGTGTGATTTATTTCTAGTTCTTCAAAAAGTAGCTTATTAAATGGTATGAAAATTCTGTGAGATTTGAAAATCTTATGGGAAATGGGGTCCAGAAGGGCCAAAATTCTGTGAGGTTTTGTCTCACAGTGTGAGGCATGGCATGTATGGCAAAGTATCATCCAGGCAAAAATTTGATCTCCATTTATACTTTTTATAGTATCCAATGATTCTGTTAGTGGACAGTGAAGATCCTGATGGTAAACAGATGTGAAGGCTGATCTGGGCCTTCCCTGCCTGCATATGACTAACGATGCATTTTCGCATGATGTGGCCCTTATACAATATTAACCCTAAATATTGAGACACCTTAACCCTTGTCCTGCTGAACCCGTATATACCCTGCCTTTGCAGACAGTGTAGATCCAGATCCGTTGGCTTCTGAAGAAGCCAACTGATCTGGATCTGCACTGTTTGCCATTAAGTATGTGAATTTATATCAACAATCTGGATCAAGTCATCTAATTGGCTAAAAAATACAAAGGGGTGTATATTCAGCAGGACAAGGGTTAATTAAGGGAAATGGTACATTTTCAGGAAGGCATTTCTGTCAAAATTGTTTTGCTTCCCTTCTGAAAAGGTGTTTATGCTAAAAGGAAAGAATTTGCTCTCATTGGGAGCCAATTCTTTCCTTTTTGAGTAGACCTCTTTTCAGATGGGTTTGATGTGCTGGAAAGCAAACAGGAAGTCGCCAAAGTTGTAAAAAATGGTGGAAAAACTATCAAGAATGTTAAACCCTCTTAATTCTTTACCACACATGTCCTAAAATTTGAAGAAGCCCTTTGGACTATCTATTTGTCTGTTTGAAAACTGCTGGATGAGTGGCAAACAGGATAGACCCTGATCAGATACCACATTCTGTGGCATTTGATCTGGGTCTACACTGTGAAAAATTTGCCCAGCCTGTCTGCCCTATTACTTGGCCTAAATAAAATATTCTGAAGATATTTTTGTTATTTTTGTATCAAAACATACTTTATTAGTACTCATTTCTGAGGCAATTCCTTGAGTACACAAGATAGGGTTTGATGCAAAAATAACAGCATACCATAATAATCCTAAGTATTGGAACACCTTTTTTACTTACCATACATGTCCTAAAATTTGAAATAATCCATTCTACTACCTCTTGATGTGTCTTAACTATTGCTATATGTATAGCAAACAGTTGTAGACCCTGATCAGATCTGATCTGGGTCTGTACTGTTTGCATGGCCTATCTGTCCCAATACATTGGGTTATTTCGGTATTTTGTAATTCTCATTTCATTATCACCTCATATTCGGAGTTTTGCAAGACTAATCTGCAATTCCTAGCTCTAGATAAGAGGTATATTTCTTATTTATGCAAGAGGCAGTTCTAATGAGTACACTCAACATATTTTGATGGATAATCAGGAAAACTAAAAAATATGCTTTAGTTGAATTTCGAAAGTAAATTACTGGAAAGCATGCAATTTAAAAGGTAAAAAATATTTTTATCAGGGAACAAATTATAATGAAATTTTCATACAGTCTGCAAATGAGCATAATGTATATATCCTAAATAGTTTAACAGACATACCTGTGCAAGTTATGTAGTTCTAGATCAAAATGCTCTACAAGAGTGCTCTTTTTAATTTGGTACCCAGCTTAACCCATTTATGTCTAGTGGACCCTTCTACCACAACTCTTTGGACTGGTCTATTTCCAATAGTAGGGTGTCTGGTTAGTTTTTTTTATTACTATGTTTTATAGAAACTCCTGTTTTTAATGCAAACAGTGTAGACCCTGATCAAATGCCGTGAAAACACATTTTGTGGGAACTTATTAGGCGCTTCTCATGAGTACTCACAACATTTGTTCTTTAAGGAAAAATAAGAAAAATAAAATTTATGGTATGTATTTGGACGGACAAGCATGAACAAACAGTGTAGACCCAGATGATATGCCACAGAATGCGGGTCTCATCAGGCACTACACAGTAAGCCACTCATTCTGCAATTTTTGGACACAACATTGGTCAGTAAATTGTACTTAATCCAGTTTTAGAAGAAGTATGGTAAGGAATTGAGGTGTCCAAACAAAAAGGGTAAATATGGTTTGTTTTCTTGGAGAAATAGGAAAAATATCTGTCTGGATACCAATCTGATCTGGAGCTATGAAAAGGAGTTAAAATGGAAGGTGCCTGAATATTTAGGGCAATCATGGTAACTATTAACTGTTAAATAGAAAACCTGTTGGATGAATAACTGAATCCAGATTACAGCAATTAATATTTTATTAAAGTCATTAACAAATCTATAAGGGGAAAAAAAGATATCAGCCCATAATATGAGACAGCTGTGCCATGCTGGAAATGAGGAAAATGAAGATTAATCGGTCTTTATTTACCGTATTTACCATATACAAGCAGTGTAGAACCAGATCAAACTACTTCTTGGGGCAGTTTAATCCTTGTCCTGCTTTGCAAACAGTGTAGATCCAGATCAGTTGGCTTCTGAAGAAGCAAACTGATCTGGATCTGCACTGTTTGCCATTAAGTATGCAAATTTATATCAACAATCTGTTTTGAGTAATCTGATTGGCTGAAACTTAGAAATGGGCATGGCATCTTAATTATTCAGCAGGACAAGGGTTAATGAACCTGTATGCACTGCAGCAGCTTTTAGATACATTACTGGGTAGTCAGATGGAGTTCTTCAAGTTTAAGGACAATCATGTTTAGGAGAGATGTGCAATGGACTTTCTCAAATTTTAGGAAACTACTGGTTAGAAGTGTCAAATCCTATTGTCTAGAAAAAATAAGAAAAACATTACGAAAACACACCTATTCAACTATATAGAAAATTTCACCTCCAAAAAATTGAAAATTTTCAGATAAAAACGCTGATATTTTTCATATTTCTGCTCAAAACATAGATTGTGAGTACTCGTTAGAACTGCCTCAGCAAGGCGGTTCTAACGAGTACCCACAATCTATGTTGTTGAGCAGAAATAAGAAAAATAATGTATAACCCTGTAAACCCCAGTTTTACTATATAAAAGTGGGGTTTAAGGGGGTCAAAATTATATAGGTATGTTTATGTGATGATATCAGTTAGTTGTCGCTGAATTTGCCCAAAATATGGCAAATGTTAAGCTTATGCTTATATGGTGGATATTTACAAAAGGTTTTTGTAGTGATTTTGAAACACCTACCTGCACAGTATAATAATTAGGTTTAATACTGTATTATCATGAGACTGGCTTTCCCCCAGTGTTATGAAGAAAGCTTTCACCAAAAGTATATGTGAAATATTATTGGTAACCCAAACAGAGGCAACCATATAAGACCAGTTATTGCAACTAGAGGTAAAAAATATTCTGCTTGAGTAATGTCAGTTTGCAAGTCCCTATCCAGATTTTCAGATGTCCAAACATGTATAAGTGTAACCCAAATGAACTTTGTGACCGGGAGGTTGCGGGTTCGATCCCCGGCCGGGTCATACCAAAGACTTTAAAAATGGTACTAGCTGCTCTTTCGCTTGGCGCTCAGCATTAAGAAAGTAGAGCTAGAACTGGTCAGCTCAGTGTCAGTATAATGTGACTGGGTGGAATATCATGTCAAAGTGTCTGGGGCGTGATATTTCAGTGAGGCAGCACTCTAAAAGTGAGCATTGAGCTCCCTGCCACATCCAGACACCGTCGCGATATGACTGAAAAAGGTTGAAAGCGACATTAAGCCCAAATCAAACAAACAAACAATAACCCAAATGAATATTTATGATACAAATTTTAAAACCTGTAATAACCTTAAGTACATGTATTGGGACATGGACCTGGTCAAACAGTGTAGGCCAAGATCAGATACTACATAATGTGGCATCTGATCAGGGTCTATGCTGTTTGCCGCTCATCCAGCATTATTTTAGATATACACTGTAGATCCAATATATCGCGGTGCTTGGGGTCCAAGTTCCGCTACCGCGATATATCCGGATCGCGATATAAGCTGGGGTGGTAGTTTGCTGAGACGCCGCTAATCAATCAACACCAAACGGCTGTCAGTAAAGCTATCGGCCACATTACATCAGTATAGTAGGTTTAGAATTACTCAATGGCAGTATTTACACTGGGAGATTATGTCTACCAATTAACTTTAATCGAGACTAGCTGATAAACGACGTTTAAAATCATTTGTTCGCGGAAATGTCAAGCGAGGACGCCATTTTGGATGAAGGGGGGCAACTCGCATATCCTAAGGATAGAATAGAATAGAATATCACGGACTTTTGCTGAGGCAATTCGGGTTGCTTCCCTTCGCTTCTTTCGTCTGCTGCGGGCCCAAAAACTATTCTATTTATCTTTTGATCTTTTTAATTCTTTCATACTTTATTTATTTTTATTTGTTAAATTATTACTTGCTGGGAAAGTGTAAAGTGGGAGGGCTACGAACTGGGTGTTTAGGACAGATAGGCAACATCATAAGGCTACTCTTTTCTTATTATTTGTTGGTTCTGAAAAGGACCGTTTTCGTCTGCGGGGGCAGAATTAGGGCCTAATTTCTAAAGAAAAAATCTGTCAGCATTGTCTGAACTGCTTCCTCTTTCTTGAATTTTCGGGCTTGTTCATAGCTGACATTTTCACTTGAAAGGCATGATAGATCACAATGAGGATGCTCTGCATGATTGCAAGTTAAATAGATGGCGCGTGGACATCGTTAATTGATTGAGCACTGAGAACATGTACTCAATTATGACACTGATTATGACAAGTGCGGCGATTAATATTAATTGATTGCCAATTATTATCAATCTGTGTACTGATTGACACTAATTGGATTGTTTGGTCATAATGCGTGACGAGATTTCGCATTTGGATATGCGCGAAAAATCAATACCGCAACGAATTACAGTCAGTTTTTTTTTGTTTTTTTTTTTCAAATTAAGTAAAAAAAACATTTACTTATTTTTTTTTTTTTTATGGTCATGGTAAATTTGGGGTCCACGGACGATTCGCGATATACTGGATATCGCGAAATAACGGACCGCGATGTATTGGATCTCCAGTGTATCAGCCAGTAGTAAAAGGGTCTTGTTCAAGTTGTAAGAGAAGTAAGGTAATAAGTTAAAGATTCCAAATATTTAGGGTAAATCTGGTAATTAATAGCTACATATAATTAACCCTTGCCATGCTGAATAAATTGAGATGCCACGCCCACATCCAGTTTTCAACCAATCAGATTACTTGATCCAAGTTGTTTATACAAATTCACAATCATGCTTATGACAAACAGTGCAGATCCAGATCAGAAGCCAACTTATCTGGATCTACACTGTTTGCAAAGATTGGGCATATCTGGGTTCAGCAGGACCAGGGTTAAAATTCATCATTTGGATTACATAATGCACCAGTCATTTGTACCCTCTGCACCCCCACCCTCTGGGAGTAATGGGGGACAATGATTTTCCCTCTATCACAGCCCTGCTAAATATACTGCACTATGGGGACAACAACCACCCCCCCCCCCCAACTCCCACACACACATACATCTTAGTAATCCCTGCTGTTTTGGCACAAAATCACAACTTGGGTACTTTCCCGAACACAAGTCAGACCAGCCATCCCCACCCTTCCCTATGGCAGGGTGGTGCGAAGGAGCAGTGGATACAAATGACTGGTGCATAAGTCTTTGATATGTTGCTTTTGGAATGTAGAACAAAAGCTAGAGGTGAATATTCTAGAGGGTTAAGTCCCAGACGTTTCTTTTTTAAAGTGGCTAATTTTAACAGCCGTATTTCCTGAAAATGTCTACAGGGTAATTGCGTAACGTTACACTCAAAACCCATTATCAGCCTCCAAGGAAATAATTTACATTAAAAACATCCTTGTGGTGGCAAAACAATAGGGTGATAGAAAATCAATCTCAGATTTTAGATTTCGTGATGTATTGTAGAGGAAGCAACCTCCAGTTTCACAGGGGATTTCAGACTTAACCCTTGCCATGCTGAATGAATTAAGACGCCACGCCCACCTTCTACTTTTCAGCCAGCCAGATTACTTGATCCAGGTTGTGGATACGAATTCACATACTTGATGACAAACAGTGCAGATCTAGATCAGTTGGCTTCTTCACTGATTGCAAAAGGCAAATCCAGGTTCAGCAAGACCAGGGTTCATATAGCTTAACATCTTGTGGGCCTTATGTAAATCTTTGATGCCTTAACTCTTCTCTTACTGAACATGACATGCGCCATCTTTGCAAACAGTGTAGATCCAGATCAGTTTGCTTCTTCAATCAGTTGGCTCCTGAAGAAGCCAACTGAGCTGGATCTGCACTGTTTGTCATTAAATACGTGAATTTCTGTCAAAAACCTGGATCAAGTAATCTGATTGGCTGAAAATTAGAAGTGGGTGTGGCATATTAATTCATTCAGCAAGGCAAGGGTTAATGTGAATGGACTTTGCCACCATTTTGCAAAGAGAGACAACTTTTGCAGACAGGACATTGGTTCCTAGTAAAGGAAAGAATTTTCTTCCAAATGCTTTTCTTTTAGAATAGACCTCGTTCAGAAGGTGTTTGGTGTGCAGGAAGCAAATAGGAAGTCACAAAATGGTAGAAACCTACCATGTGTATGTTGTCTTCTTAAGTATTTGCATGCTAGGTAATTTAGCATGCTTTTTTTAGCTCACCTGAGCTATGCCCAGGATGAGCTATAATGATCATTAACATTTTCAAACAACTTCTTCTCTGAAACATCTGAGCCAATATTGCTCAAATTTCATATGGAGCCTCCTTAGGTTGGGGGAACGAAAGATTGCTAAAATGGTCGCGGTCTGTTAACCAAGATGGCCACCATGCCCATATATGGTAAAAACCTCAGAACCGAGTCAAGCGAGGTCAAGTTTGCTTCCCTATGCATTTTTATGGGAAAAATGTTGAGAATTACAAGTAACATCTTTTGAGCCTCTGGGCCAGTGTTGCTCAAATTTCATTTGGAGTCTCCCTGGGGTAGGGGAATGAAAGATTGCTAAAATGGTTGCCGTCCATAGACCAAGATAGGCACCATGCCTATATATGGTAAAAACATTTAAAAATCTTCTTCTCCAGAACCAAGGATGCCTTATGGCTGAATCTTTGCATAAATCATCGGGGACGGGAGGTCTACTAAAGTTGCTAAAATAATGGTCGTACATTGATATTTGACCTTTTTACGGCGAGGTCAAGTTTGCTTCCCGATGCATTTGTACTGGAAAAATGTTGAGACTTCTCCTCTGGAGCCTCTGGGCCAATGTTGCTCAAATTTCATTTGGAGCCTCCCTGGGACAGGGGAATGAAAGATTGCTAAAATGGCCGCAGTCCGTTGACCAAGATGGCTGCCATGCCCAAATATGGTAAAAACTTTAAAAAATCTTCTTCTCCAGAACAGATGATGCCTTCAGGCTGAATCTTTGCACAAATCATCGGGGACCGGAGGTCTACCAAAATTGGTAAAATGATGGTCGTACATTGTCATTTGACCTTTTTACAGCGAGGTCAAGTTTGCTTCCGCATGCATTTGTATGGGCCCCATACATTTGTATTGAAAAACTGTTGATAATTTCAAATGACCTCCTCTGAAGCCTCTCGGCCAATGTTGCTCAAATTTCACGTGGAGCCTCCTTGGGGCAGGAGAACGAAAGATAGCTACAATGGTCGTGGTCCATTGACCAAACTGCCCATATATGCCATGCCCATATCGATGGCTCAGCGCAAAACTAGGCTAAGTCCATATTTTTCCAAAATTAGTTTTATTACAAATTCTGAACAAATGTCACATTCTCTGTGATCTGTGAAAACATTGTGAATATATTCCAAGTATTTGCATAGATATTTAATTTTTAAGAAAATTTGCTAAGTCAAAATGTCATTATTTTCAGTGCAAAACTATACCTAAGTAGAGTTAGCTGTAGTTTTGCACTGATAGTTTTGCAAAATTCAAAACAATTGTTAGTGCAAAACTATTACTAACTTGACTTAAAGCATTAGATTTAGATCAAAATTAAATGATATTAAGCCTTGCAAGGACACCAGACATACATAAACATGTCTTGGCTGGTTTTCCACCCCTATGCAGAATTGTATATGTCCATTTCGCAGAAGATATACTTTGATTAAAGCATAAAATAGTATCATCTTAACTTAAATACAGTTATTTTCTCACAATATTGATTGTTTCTTTTTCAAGATTGGGCAAGGTTTTGCATAATACTTACATTACTTACATATATTAAAAAATTGTATCATTTTAAAAATTAAGAAATTCTGTATGTCAGTATCTGTGTAAACACACATAACGTACCTACTAAGGCATAGCAGGAGCGAAGCCTGAGATGTGTCACCTTAATATAGGCTCTGTCTAGATTGTTAAATAAATGGTTTAAAATACTATTAATTTTAATAATAACAATATAATACCATTATAGTCTTTTTAAGTGACATGATGATTAAACTAACAAGAATTGTCAATAAGCAGTGCTTATTTGAAAACAGTATAAACCCAACAAACATGGTATAGTTTTAACACAAAATCTATATATTCTACACATTTACTAGATTTTAGCATACATTGCAAAAGAATGTTTGCACTTTTTATAAAACATTAAAATGAATTTCTAATAATATGTTTAGAAGACATAGAGAAATCTTGTCCTCTGCAAGAGCATCAGGTGTAAGTCAGTCAGGTAGCTGTGCTTTGCATGAAATTGTGATCATAACTGAAACTCTGTGAAAGATCTACTTGCAAGGATACTCTGAGACATATGTTAGTATGCCTGGGTTGATTTCCCATCTGAATACAATATTACCTGTCTACAAGGAAGATTTAATTAGAGTATACATGTAGGAGAAAATAGATTCATAACTTCTAACAATTCTTATTATCTCATTACACTGATTATTATTATTCTTTTTTTTTTAATTCAGCAGAAATTTGCACCTGGTGCCAAAAATGCATGAATAAAGCATTTTAGGAATTCTGGATGTCAATATGTGTAAATATACACATCATACACCTACTCAGGTGTAGTTGGGCAAAACCGGAGGTATGTCCCTTTTATAGACTGGGTCTAAATTGTGTGAAAGGATTAAAATAACCTTTATTTGGAGAATCAGTATCATACCATATAGAAATGTCTACTGCACATTAACAGTATACATTTGCATAAAGAACTATATATTTCCAGTGAAGTCAGTATTTTATATCCGCAACATTAAAAGTTTTACTAAATGTGACAATTATACATTCTACATATTTTGGTTAAGTGCAAATCTGCAAATGCATAAAGCATTTACGTTTCACAGTTAATCTGTTATGCTAGAGCCTGTTCAAAATATCAGGGCTTCATGGAGCAAGGGAAAGTGCTCACAACAAAGTTGTTGAGCCAGGGGTATCAAAAAAACTAAACTGGTAGCAATACTTAAGCAGTTCTATGGGAGACATGTCACATCATGATCTGGTCAATCCCTACAATGTGGCAGTTTCCAGAATTGTTTCTGATGTTTTTGCCAATGACGCGCCATAAGTAGACTTCCCAAATCCTGGACATACGCTTCTACCAACATTTCCTTAGTTCAGGCCTATGGGCATGGTGGGCGAAGCTTGCTTACTAAGTAATGCTATCTGTCCATCTGTTTACACCCTTTATTCTGGGGTCCATGCCTGTTGGTCTGAACATTCTGATTCATCCTTCCTTTACAGATTTATGAATTTGGATTATGGCTTAGGTACCATGACCGCAACTACTTAATTATTTAACAAATGTAACATAAAAACCAATTTCATCCATACAGGTGCATCTTTTTTCACATATTTATATTTATTAATTTAATGAATTGAAGAGAAAGACAGAGCAGATAGTGTGACCAGTATTTTAATACAGTTTTTTCCCTATTTATGTTCTATTAACAATGATTTTTTTTGTCAAAATACAAATCAAGCAATTTTATATTATTCTGCTATGAAACAATGAAATAATTTTTTATTCATTTATCTTTTTATTTATTTAATCATTATTTATTAATCAAAAATAAAATAAAGCAGAGCTGTATGTAAGAGATGACATATTGTTTATCTAGTTGAACAGACTGCCATGGACTTGGGACTTTTGCCAGTTGGGTCATCAGCTGCTGTTTATGCCAAATTAACAGATTCTGTTAATAACCATTGCAATTTATGCAACTCTTTCAAAAATGTTTCAGATTCTGACATTGTCAAAGTGAAAGAGAAATATGAGTCAATCAAGAACAAAGTATTTGCTAGGGAAAACAAGTAAAAAGACAAACAAAAAGCACAAAAAATAAGGATTGAACTTTTGTAGATGCGTGCTTTGATCCGTAGGAAGTGCCGATGACTTCCAAGGCCAAAATTTGAATCTAGCCTTATTACAAACATCATTTGAATATTTTTAACTTCAGTATTTTTGATTTGCAGTCATATAATGCATACTGCTACCTTTGGAATGTATCTGTTTCAGGAAGGGAAGCATATAAATTGTCAAGCTGTATTTTTGAGTTTTTGGTTGCTAAGTCAAGATGGAAAAAAAAATCTTGTACTTCATTCCTTCATTCAGACAGTTGTGTTTGTTTGTTCGTTTGTGTTGAGGTTTTGAGGCCCACTCAACCCATTAGAGCCATGTTGAAATTTATCCAACCACATGTTTTCCTGGGCAGGCTTAGACCACTAGGCAGTTAACAATTACTTGAGCACATTCTTTTGCCAGAAACTGACAAGGGAGAGAATGACCGAAGAAAATATTTCATGATCAATCTCCACTTAAGAATGTTGCCAGACCTGGCGGGGATCAAACCCTTGACCTCCTGATCACTGACTGAGCCACTGAGGCCAGCTTAGACAACTGTGTTGCCCAAAATAAAAATAGGTACATGTATATATTTTCTATGTTTTGGTATGCCATACAACTCTGTTTAGAATCTATAGAAAAAAAATTATTTAAAAAAGGGACAAAGTCAGAGTGAGAACAATTCTGTCCATGCT
Organism: Anodontia alba; assembly: GCA_964016985.1. Taxonomy (NCBI): domain Eukaryota; kingdom Metazoa; phylum Mollusca; class Bivalvia; order Lucinida; family Lucinidae; genus Anodontia; species Anodontia alba. The sequence continues at coordinate 46,076,979 of OZ024831.1, forward strand.
TTTATTGACTAGAGCTAATCACCCTGTTTGTGTTTAGACAACTTCCCAATGGGCTGCTGTTATAAGAACTGTATGTTGAGAAAATCCATATCATGCAAGCTAGCTTTTATGTATGTATTTATTTATTTTAGGTCAATCTCAAAACTGCTAAAAAATTTGACCTGGATTTGAGCAGAACAAAATTTACTGGTCAGATGTAAGGTCATTTATTTAAAATAGGGTAGCCATTAAGTATGACTACAATGGCCCAGTGCACTAGGTATGAAGGGCACTCACTGCTTTGATGTGAAAGATATTAAATTGTGCAAGACAAATGCATAAAGAGTATCCAATGACAATGTCTGAGAAAAGTAAAAGATCTTACTCAAGTGTGATCCCACATGCTCCCACAGTTTATACAGCCCTTTCTCATGATTCACAGTACTCTGTGCAGCTGGATCAAAAAGTGAAACATTCCTGTTTCCAGTCTCCTGTCTGACCTTCAGCTTTTGACCAACCCAGTGCTATTTAGTTTCAGACCAACCATAAAGAATGGTCTGCAGCATAATTATTTGCTATGTATAACATTAAAACAATATATGTAGTAGGATGTAAAGACGAACACATACATGCAAATTTCTTTATAACCCTCTTCCTTACAATACAGGTTTGGATATGATACTGTTTGAAGATGGCTCTCCAAAATGTATAGATTATTCGGAGAAAATATGACAATCAGTGGTTATTTTTCCTATGTAATCTTCACATATTTAATTTGACACAACATGGTTGTTTAATTAAAACAGTTTCTTCTTTGGACCCCAATCACTGTGTTATAAAGAGGTTGTGGTGTATCTTTGATACATTATAATAATTATATAATGTACAATTGGCGATAAGTACAATGGTATGCTCTCAAACATTCTTGTTATCTCAAACTTCAATATGTCAAACTACTGCTTAAGTTAATTAAATTAAAGGCAATGTTATTTAGTTTAATTTGCTACATGTTCCTTGGATTTCATATTATTTTTCTTTCAAACTACTAGCTTTTATCTCAAACCAAAACCTCCAGTCCCATGGAATTTACGATAACAAGTCAGCTGCATTAGGAGTAAATTGAGAACTACTGACTGCTGAGTTTAATTTTAAATCTGACATGATGTTAACCTTTTAACTACAGACCCTGCAGGAAACTGCAATGTGTGAAATTTTACAATTAGGCACATTGTTAGTATTGAGCATGGCCAAGTGTGTGCACAAGCCCACATCTGAAGCCAGATGAGTCTGCTTCCAAAGAGTCCTTCAGAAAACATTGCCATAATGATACATTTCTTTTCTGAACAATGTTACTTTATCAAAATAATTTTCCTTACCTGAGTTTAAATACCATGTTGTTATTAGGCAAATGCAAATTCTTCATGGCTTCACTGGCATGAATTCATACTTTGCAACTCACCCTCTAACAACATATATAAATAAGGATAAGGCATGGTCGGGAAAAATTATTTCTTGAATAGAAAGTTCAAATATTTACTATTGAATAAAATGGGAAAGTATACCTTTATTTGTTGCCAGAAAATTAATAATTTTATGAAAAATCAAATTAAAAATGTTTCTCTGTGTTGTGCATCTTAGTAATGTTTGAATCAGAAAATATAAGTGATAATTATTAAATTTCACTGTTGTTTTGGAAGTTTGAACTAACTTATCATCTAAATGGCCTTTATGTATTGAAAAGCTGTTAATTTTCAAAACAGGGTTGGAATTAAATTACTGAAATTTTTAACCTTGAGTTAGCACTTTTTTTAACACCATTCCTTCAACATTTCAATAATTTTGAGTGCAATACTATATCTAACTTGACTTAGTTACAGTTTTGCACCAACTTTTTTTCACTAACCAATCAATTTTCAGTGCAAAACTGTTACTATCTCAAATTCTTGATTTTTAACTATTTATAAAGTATTCAACATGAAAATGACTATTATCATTAAATATAAAATGTTTTCCAGCATACATTGCCAAAGAAAAAGTTACAAACCATAAAAAAAAAAAACAAGTAGACAGTTTTTTCACTCTCCTGTAAAATTTCACAAAACTGAGTTAGCCTAGTTTTGCACTAAGCCATCGATATATGGTAAAAACCTTTAAAAATCTTCTCCAGAACCAAATAAGCCCTCGGCCCTAATCTTTGCACAAGTTATGGGGGACAGGAGATCTACCAAAATTGTTAAAATGATGGTCTTCTGTTGACATTTGACCTTTTTATAGCAAGGTCAAATTCACTTCCTCATGCATTTGTATGGGCCATATACATTTTTATGAGAAAATGTTGAGAATTCATATTTTGGACATCTCATCTATAATCGAGTTGAATTGAAACTTGATGATGAGCATTAGGGTACCTAGGAGACACAAAATAGCTAAATGAGCCAATAGAAAATCCAAGATGGCCACCACAGCTGCCATCTTGAAAATCAGTTTTCGACATCTCTTCCCAAACTTTTGGTTGCTTTGAGCCGAATCTTTCTATGTAGCAGCAGAATTGACACGAGCTAAAATTTTGTTGATCAGAATTCTAAGATAGCCACAATGGTTTTACTCCATTGAACAAGATGGCCGCCAGAGCTACAAATAGAAAATCTTCAAACCACATCTAGTCCTTGACCAATGGCCCGATTTCAAAATATTTCCACAGAAGTGTTCCTCCAGTGACCCTCTACCGAAATTGCTAAAATGGTTCCACTTGGCTGAACAAAATGGCGGCCAGAGCTAAAAATAGAAAAACCTTTAAAAGACATCTCCACGGCCAGTGGCCTGATTTCAAAGTAATTTCACAGAAGTGTTTCTCTTATGGCGCTTTACCAAAATTGCTAAAATAGTTCCACTTGGCTGAACAAAATTGCCACCAGATCTAAAAATAGAAAAAAAAAAAAAACATTAAATAACATCTCCTCCTTGGCCAGTGGTCTGATTTCAAAATGACTTCACAGAAATGTTCCTCTTCCTTTTTTGACTAGATATGGCCCTTTGAAAATTTCAGCATTTTAACCTTGTAAGCAAGATATCTCAAAAACTGTTTAAGCCATTGCCTTGTAACTTAACAGGCTGATAGAGAATGATGAGTAAATGACCTGATTAACTTACTGCAGTTAACTCAGGTGAGCGTTGTGGCCCATGGGCCTCTAGTGTCATCTGTGGATATTTTTTTTAAATTAACTTTTTTCAAAAACAAAAATCTTTCAGGAATACCATCAGAGTGTCAAACAGTTTTGATCCAGATGAGGCTCAATGTTTTGTCAGGCCTGATCTGGGTCCAAATTGTTTGCAAAGGTTATCAGCAGATGACAAAAGTTGCCACTAGTGGGGAAAGAGGTAAGTTGAAGAGCACTGCTCCTCTGCACCTCAGTGATTTTAAGAAATGAAATAATTGGAGTTTTATTTATTTTATTTTATTTATTTTTTTTTGTTCTGTTTTCTTCACAAAAACTCATGTCCTTGAACGCCATTAAAATTTTCTGAGATGATTCTGAACAATCTTGGCAGGTGGTGCATAAGTTTAATTGAAGAATGAGAAGGGAAAAGGCTGTTAACCCTTTTGCTAAACACGGCATGCCCTATCTTAGCAACCAATGTAGATCCAGATCAGTTGGCTTGAAGAAGCCAACTGATCTGGATCTGCACTATTTGTCATTAACTATGTGAATTTCTATCAAAAACCCGGATCAAGTAATCTGATTGGCTGGAAATTAGAAGTGGGCGTGGCATCTTTATTCAGCATGATAAGGGTTAATTGCTCTGATTATCTAACAGCAAATAGCATGTTTTAGGCAATGATTGGATATCGATTTGGAAGTATACATTCCGTGAAATTTGCTAATTATACATTATGTGAAATTTGCAGGTGGATGTCAATAACAGATTTAGAAATCCTATGAAATTTTATTTTTTTTTTAAAAATCTCACTCAATGTACAGCAAAACATTTACATAACTTTTGTCTTTCTGTACAACTTTCAACTTGGATAGTTTTTATTTAGGCTTTACCACTCTCTGGGCTAATTCAGTGGATGACAAATTGATAATATTTATTTATTTTTCCCAGAAAACAGGTTTGACATTTCATATAGTTGTCTCCAATAGAGAGAATTTGCATATGTCAAAACCTGTTTTCTGGTAAAAATAAGAAAAATATTTTAGACAAAGGGCAACTACTTTCAAGTGGAATGTCAAGCCCTATTTTCTGGGAAAAACTTAATCTGATTCAGAGGACTCTTTAAGGAGAAGTATTCGATGATAATTCTGGGATAATTTTTTTCTTGTTCATAAAAACATATGTTGTGGGTACTCAGAAGTACCTAGGTGAGGTGCTTCTAATGAGTACCCACAACATGTTTTTATGGAGAATTGGATAAAATTATCCCAGAATTACCATCTAATACTCCTCCTTATCAAGTACTCTGCTAATTGCATGCTTATTTGGAGTTATGTACCATGTTAACTCTTACTTTTTACCATGTTTGTCCTAAATGGTGACTGTGTTAATGGTCCTAAAAACTGCTGGATAAGTTGCAGACTTTGATCAGACACTGCAATTTGTAGCATCTAATTTGTCAGTAGTTTGCTTACCGTAAATACTTTATTTTAGCCACTGCATGTTTCTAATATTAAGATTTTTCAGTATAATGTGACTGGGTGGAATATCGTGTCAAATTGTCTGGGGCGTGATATTTCAGTGAGGCAGCACTCTAAAAGTGAGCATTGAGCTACCTGCCACATCCAGACACCGTCGCGATATGACTGAAAGATTGTTGAAAGCGACGATAAGCCCAAATCAAACAAAACGATATTAAGATTTTTAATGTTTTAAGTTGTTTACTGAAATTTCAATCTGTAAAGAAACTTTCCATCAGTTAAGCTGAGTCGAGCTGCATGTGAGAAAATATACCAGTAGATGTTTGAAATGCTCTTACTGAAGACTCAGAACAGCTTGTGCATCTGTGCAGTCTGGGTAGTCTTCAATGCATCCATATTTGTTCTATGACAAACATCATTGACTGATAAGACTATGTGAATGTGCAGGTTGATCCTAGTCTTTGCTGGACACTATATGTCAAAAGGGACATTTTCTGGAAACGAGGCTTAATTAGTTTTCACAGAGTAATTCCTAATTACCATATTTGTGAATTCTCTCAGCTGTGGAATTCTTCAAACAAAAACTGATGGCACTTGTAACTTGTTTGTTGATGGCAAATCTAGCTGAAAGCCACTCTGAAAGCCCCAGATAAGGATTTAGGTGATAATTTTAATTTAATTTTAATCTCATATAATTTTATTAAATTCTAATAATGACTACACTAAAACCTATGTTGTAGGTACTCTTTAGAATTATTCTGAGGAGGGAATAACAAAAGTGACTGTACCTTACACACCCAGAGTATTCAGTCAGATAGGCCAGAGCAAACAAGCAAACAGTGTAGACTCCATGTCAGATACTGCAGAATGTGCCATCTGATCTGAATCTACTCAGTTTGCAATTTATCCAGCAGATTTTTTTAACCTAAAAGAGGTAGTAAAAATGGAGTGAAAATGGACAAATTCTAAAAGTTTGGACAAGACTGGTAATGAATTAAATTGTTCCATCATAAAAATATACCTATATAATTTTGACCCCCTTAAACCCCACTTTTATATAGTAAAACTGGGGTTTACAGGGGTATACATTATTCTTATTTCTGCTAAAAAACATAGATTGTGGGTACTCGTTGGAACCGCCTCTTTGTTATTACTATGTTTTATAGAAATTCTTATATTTAATGCAAATAGTTTAGGTCCTGATCAGATACCATATTCTGCAGCATCTGATCTGGTCTGCACTGTTTGCCAATTACTCTTTTGTGGGTTTCATGACTAAAATGAATTTTGATATTTTTCTTGGTTTGTTTTGTTTTATGGATAAAAATTTCAGCAGACCACATTTTAAACTATTTTTCTTATGTTTCCCAGAAAACAGGTTTTAACATTTCATGCAAATTGTCTCCTGAAGAGACAATTTGCATGAAATATCAAAAATATAAGTGAAGATACCCAGTAAATGCCACAATCATGAAGCATAGTCTTAACAAGGCACCAGCAGAAGGAGAGACAAGGAACAAATAATGGCAAAGCTAACTTCTAACATGAAACCACTGATGCACGAACAAAGAAGAACTGCAACAGAGGAGCCACCTTGGAATGGTCAGTAGAAAAACTACTTGAGGGGTTTTAACCCATTGTATATGGAATAGACTCACTCACACTATGTATTGGAAAAGTCCAGTTTCAATTTTAGGTACACCCAGCTTTGAGATTACATATTCTTAGAGAAAAATGGCTAAACTATTTGCAAACAGTGGAGACCCTGATCATATGCCACATTCTGCAGCATCTGATCTAGGTCTGCACTGTTTGCCAAGTACCCTTTTACGGGTCTTCCAACTACAATGGGTTAACCAGTTTTACTCATGCAAAACTTCCCCCTGATCTCCCGTAAAGCCTGTTTTCTAGGAAAAAAATTAACCCTTGTCATGCTGAATATATTAAGATGCCACGCCCATTTTTGATTTTCAGCCAATCAGATTACTTGATCCAGATTGTTGATATAAATTCACATACTGAATGGCAAACAGTGCAGATCCAGATCATTTGGCTTCTTAGAAGCCAACTGATCTGGATCTACACTGTTTGCAAAGGCAGGGTATATCCGGGTTCAGAAGGACAAGGGTTAACCAGTTTTACTCATGCAGAACTTCCCCCTTATCTCCCGTAAGGCCTGTTTTCTGGGAAAAAAATTAAGAAACATATCAACAGTTTTGTCATCTGCTGAATTAGTCCAGAGATTGGTGAGATTAATTTTCTTTCTTTTCTCCCAAAGCAGATGATTATAATGAAATGTCAGGGGGGAGGTTTTGCCCCCCCCTTTTTTTTTTTTTTTTTTTTTGTTGTTGTTGTTGTTTTTGTTATCATGCCATTCCAGTTAGAATGCAGCCATAGCATTATCCTTACCATATTTGTCCTGAAATTTTTACATGTCCTTTTTTAATACTGGTTGATGTGTCTAAACTCAGCTGGATGAGTGACAAACAGTGTAGACACTGATTAGAATGTGTGTTGTTGGTACTCATTATAAGCACATTTTCAAGGTTTTATGGTTTTATGGAGAAGTAAAAAAAAATATCCCAGATTAATCACCAAATACTCCAAAGCAAGTCTTCTGACAATTTAATAATGCAAATAAATGGTACATTCTGCAGCATCTGACTGGTGTCTTCACTGTTTGCTCAGAGGTGTCTGTCCATATACTTAGGGTAAATGAAGTATCACAGAAAGCTTCGGAAATTTGATTTTAACTTATCTTAAAGTGCTAATAATCAAAACTGCAGCAGATTGCATTTTTGTTTAATTATTACTTTTTTTTCTTTTTTTTTTTTGTATTTTGTATTTTTTCAGAGAAAATAAGGCAGGCATTTCATGTGAATCATCTATCTAGCAGATGAGTAACAAGAAATGCCAAGCCTTATTTTCTCTGAAAATTAAAAAAAAAAAAATAAAAAAAAAAATAGAATGACGGTCTGCTTCAATTTTGCTTAGTGCTTTAAGGGTTAACCCTTAAAGTGCCAAGCAAAATTTGTAGCAGACTGGATTCTAAAAAAAAAATTTTCTATTTTGCAGAGAAAACAAGTCTTGAAATTTCATGTGAATCATCTGCCAAGCAGATGATTCACATGAAATGTCAAGATTTGTTTTCTCTGAAAAAATAAAAAAAAAATAGAATAAAAAAATTGTCGTCTGCTGCTGTTGTGATTGGAACTTTAAGGGTTAAAGCTCTTTTATGATGCTCTCTTTCAGTTGTTGCAATTTATTAAAATTGCCATTTTAATTGCTATGCTTCACAGAACTTCTATTGTATTATTAGATAATAATAACCTGCTAACATCATCACCCCACAAGAAAAAATATTTGCATTATTTTGCAGAATAAAAGGGAGACAGAAAATCAATCTTGGCATTCTAATTCAAACAAAACTAAATCGAATATTTAAACAAATAAATGGTAAATTTGTGGAGACGTGTGAACCTAGGCCTAGAATTTCTTGTGTCTGAATTTTTTTTTTTTTAAATCTTAAAATTGCTTTCATAGATTGAAATAAGCTTACAATAAATGACTGCATAATAACCTTAAGGATTGGCACAGATAGGCACAAACAAGCCTGTTCAAACAGTGTAGACCCAGATCGGATGCCACATAATGTGGCATCTGATCAGGGTCTGCACTGTTTGACACTCAGTCCAGCAGTTTTTAGACAGATCAACAGGTACTAAAATGGACTTGTTCCAAGTTTTGGACAAGTATGGTAAGGTGTTAAGGTGTCCCAAAATTTAGGGTCTATACTGTTTTCCTTTTTACTGAGAAAGAAGCTTGACATTCAATCAAATAATGTTCTAGGGAAGATAAATGTCAACATCGCTCCAGAAAATGTAATAATTGTAGGGATAGTTCAGAGTACTTTTTATCTTTCCATTAACACAAAGGCCCTACTTTTTTCCAACCAAAATGCATTGATATATTTTTCTTATTTCTCCACCAAAACATGTTGTGATAGTCATTAGAAGTATCTCTTATGAGTAGCGCAACATGCTTTTATGGAAAAAAGAAGAAAATTATTTATCTGAACATCTTTATAATTTGGAGCCATGAACATTTCCACAACATTATCTGGACAAAAGTTGGAAAATTTTGTTTTGTTAACGTTTAAGAGATTGTTAGAAATAGCAAAACAAATTGAAATAGGTTTTAAAAATGAAGAATATTAAAGGTGAAGTAATAATAATAATGATAATGTACTCTCCTGCATATCCCTGATTTCAATATATAGGAGAACAAGGGTGGGGGTATATGTTACATAGACTTGTTGGTATAATATTTGGCATTATAACATATCTTGTGGGTACTCGTCACCTCTGAGAGGATTCCAGTGGGTACAACAAGGTATGTTTTGGTGCAAATAAAAAAAAAAAAGTACCCAAACTTTATCTTATGAAAACTCTCTTTATCTGGAGCTGTCATGTCAAGCTCTTTTTGATTTTTTTTTAAATGACAGTGTTTTTAAAATATAAAAAACCATATTGGTTTATACCTGCCATATTGGTAAAGACTATAATTTTACATTGATTTCATTTGCTTAACCCATTAATGCCAAATGGACTTTTCTACCATAACTGTTTGGACAGGTCCATTTCCTATATAAGGGATGTCTGGTTAGTTTTGTATTATCATGTTATGTAGAAATTTCTGAACTTTACGCAAACAGTGTCTACACTGTTTGCAAATGTCCCTTTCATGGGATGCTAGGCTTAAATGGGTTAATCAGAGGACTGGTTAAGGAGGAATATTTAAAAATATTTCTAGGATCTTTTTCTCCAGTTCTGTATAAAGAAACATATGTTGTTGGTACTCATTATAAGCACATTTTTGAGGTGCTTTTAATGAGTATACCCACAGCATATGGGTTTTATGGAGAAATAAGAAAAAATATCCCAGATTTATAACCAAGCAAGTCTTCTGACAATTCAATAATGCAAATAAATGGCCACCAGAAACTTTTGACCTTTTAGCACTCTCTGGGCAACATCTGCAGACAACAAATATATTTATCTTATTTTCCCAAGAAAATCTGATTTTACATATTATGCAGATTGGCTCTGTGGGAAATATTTCAAAATGCCATCTGCTGAAATTTCCATTGGGCATGTTTGTAACCATCCTCAGGTTTGTATGGACAATTGTGTACTTCAGCAAAGTTTGAGAGTGGCAGCATAGCTCCAGATAAGGCACTTTTTTTTTTGACTGAAAAGTACCAATATTTTTCTTATTTCTCCACAAAAACATGTTGTGGTACTCATTAGAAGTGCCTCATGGAGAAACTATAAAAATATTCTGTAAATCTTCTTATCTGGAGTTGTGGTGTCAATATGTTCTCTTGTTACTGGATTGGTTGGTCCATCTGTCTTCATGATGCAAACTAATTCTACACAGTTTAATTTGTTAGATTTTCATGAAACTTCACAGAAATGATCAGCAGATTGAGTAGTAAGTGTGTGACATTCTACACTGTTCAGTTTGGTAGATTTTCATGAAACTTTGCAGAAATGATCAGCAGATTGAGTAGTAAGAGTGTGACATTCTACACAGTTCAGATTGTTAGGTTTTCATGAAACTTCACAGAAATGATCAGCAGATTGAGTAGTAAGAGTGTGACATACAAAATGTTTCATTGCAGGGTTCTCTGCCCTTGGCACTTAACTTTGTCATACTTTGTGACATGAACTACTTCTGCCATTCTTAACCCATAAAATGCTAAGCAAAATTTTAGCAAACAACATTCTAATTTCTTTTATTTTTTACAGAAAATAAGATTTGCATTTCTTATTTTTTCTAATGCCAAGCCGTATTTTCTCTGAAAAAAAAATATTTATGAAAAATCAAAATGTCATCTGCTGTAGTTGTGATTAGTGCTTTAAAGTTTAAACTTTAAGCTGTACCTGACATTTTTTGTTCATTACTGTGCTATCTGCCCTTGGCACTTTTGTCTGTCAGTCCAAGCTTGTGGTCTGAAAAAATTATTTCGACAGTTTTTGTTAGATTTTCACCAAACTTCTTCAAAATGATAAGCATGATAAGTAGCAGTGTGTGACATAAAATGTTGTTTTTTGCAGGGTTATCTGTCCTTGGCATGTTAGTCTGCCAGTCTATATTTGTATGCAAATCATTACACTTTTTGTTAGATTTCACAGAAATGAACATGATAATGGGATTAATTTTTTTCAAGTTAATTTTTAACAGTGTTAACACTTTGGCCATTTCATTGTATAAAAGCAGTACTGCACAGGTATCACTCACATTTATTGATATGCTATAAATATTGAACAACTCAAATATGTTTGAGCGCTTGTGAAATACCTCTCAGAGTAGATTTGAATGGAACACTAATTCAGCCTTATTTTCTGGGAAATAATAAGTAAATGAAATTATTACCCATTTGCCTCCTGCTAGGTCTGATGCAAATGACCCACATAGGTTGATGCCTTGTTAAACCCTTGGACCCAATATACACTGGACTAGTAACTACGGTACAGGTATTGTATTTATTGGAAATATGTTGTCGTGGCTGAGTTTTCATAATTTTGTATGGTGAAGTTTAAATGCTCATATTTCATTTATTTCTCCAAATATCTGAGATTTGTTTTCAAAAAGCAATAGTTCAATATATTACCTTTAAGACTGCAGCATTATATTTAAGGAAAAACAGTTTTTATAAACATCAGCAAGAAACCTAGGTACCCATTTTTGCTATTTTTGGCACCTTTTGCAGAAAATCATCAGACATTCAACAAAAATGATGGTATAACTTCAATTTTATTAATTGTGACTTAACACTTTTCAACCAAACCTATTACAATCAATTTATTACAACTTCAGTAATTATCCAAAACCAATTTTAATGACCATAGTGCTGTTAAATAGCGCTAAAATCAAGCCACGACAACATATTTTGGCAGTTCCGTTAGTGACAAGTCCGAGTATTATTAGGTCCGAGTTAAACCTGAACTAATCATCATCATCATCCTGCCAGGTCTGCCAAGTCTTCTTAAGGTGAATAGATACACTTTCAGTGGAGGCAACTCTGTCAAAATTAAGTCTGCTCCCTCTTGAAAGGATTCAGATTCTTTCTTTTTAGAGTAGACCTCTTCAGAGAAGGGTGTGAAAGCAAACAGAAAGTCACAAAAGTTGCCTTCCTTGTGAAAAATGGCAGAAAAGCCACCAAGTGTATCCAGGCCCCTTAAGGTACCAGACTATTGCATTTACCCTAAAATCAGGAGAGTGTTTGGTGATAATTTTTGGATATTTTTTCTTATTTCTCCACAAAAATGTATGTTGTGGGTATTCATTAGAAGCACCTCACCAGGGCTAAGGTGCTTCTAATAAGTACCCCCAACATATGTTTTTGATGAGAATTAAGAAAAACTTAAGTAAAATTCTGAGATATATTTTGGTGTCAGGTGAAATTGTATGTAAAAGAGAATTGTACATGTATCAAACCAGGGGTGTTTTTTCTTGTCATTATGGAAGAAACAAAAAGTTTATGGAAAGAAAGAAATATTAACCCTTGTCATACTGAATAAATTAAGATGCCACTCCCACTTCTAATTGTCTGCCAATCAGTTTGCTTGATCAAGGTTTTTGATACAATCATATTCACATACTGAATGTCAAACAGAGCCGATCCAAATCAATTGGTTTCTGAAACCAACTGATCTAGATCTACATTGTTTGCAAGATAGCCTGGTTCAGCAGGACCTGGGTTAAAGGACCTGTTGAATCCCTAGGAATGCATGAATGCTGATGTTGTATGATGCCAGTGTTGGCATCGAATGACATTCTTTCACCAAGAGTGTTGTGTTGGGCATTCATTTGTACTGAGCCTTGTTTTCATGGATTGTCCATGTATAATTACTTAATTGAGAAAGATGATTCCAATGTGTACTCACAACATATTCTTTTTTTTTACCGAAACAGAAAAATATTGATCTGGCCATGCTTCTTATAGAGACCTGTGCATAACTCCAGATAAGCAGGGTATTTCTCGTACTTCTTCACTAAAACATATATTGTGGGTACTCATTAGAAGTGTCTCAATGAGGCACTTCTAATAAGTACCCACAATATACATTTCATGGAGAAATAGAGAAATATCAATATTTTTTTGTTGTCTGTAGCATTGCCTGTGGTAAATACAGTAACTGTGATTCATTTGAAGACCTTCAAAATCATTTGAGTTTGGTGTTCACACCAAAGTCATCAATTATTAAACTAAGATTGAAATAAAAGCTGGAATAACTACCTTGAAGAAAACAATTGTGTTGTGTCAAGTTAAAAAATACCTTAGGCACAGCGCTAGATAAGAGGGTATACATATAAATATTTTTCTTATTTTTTATGAAAACATATGTTATGGGTACTCATTAGAAATGCCACTGTGAGGCATTTCTAATGAGTACTCACAACATATGTAATTATTGCTTTGTCTCAGATTAAAAAAAAACAAAAAAAACATGCTAGGCCTAGCTCCAGGTGAGAAGATTTGCCAGATAAGTATTTCGCTTATTTTAAGACAAAAACTTGTTGTGGGTACTAATTAGAAGTGCTTCACTGAGACACTTCTAATGAGTACCCACAACATATTTGTTCATTGAGAAATAAGTAAAGAATCAACATTTTTTGGTTGAAAAAGAGCACATTATGTCATGCATGACAAAATAAACATGCTATGGCTGCTACAATGATCCACGCCTTATGATCTGTGTCTACATGTTTGTTTATTAAACTCTTAAAGTTTCAGACTTTATCAGTGTTAGCAAACACAATTAGCCTAGAGCAGATTCAGAAGGCTTGCAGGCTGATTTGGGTCTGTTGCTGATCACCTGTCATAAAGCCCTTTTTAAATTGAAACTAGTCTCTAATTTATTAGGTAACAGAGCTGCCATATATAGCACTAAAATAAACCCATTTCATGCAGAATGCAGTAGCTGTGACATGCAACATAGCTCCAGATAAGGCACTTTTTTCTAAAAAAATATGGACATTTTTTTTCTTTTGCATGAAAGCATCATATTGTGGTACTCATTAGAAGTGCCTCAGAGAGGCACATCTAATGAGTACCACAATATGTGTTTTTGTGAAGAATTAACAAGACATTTATCTGGATACCCCTTTTATCTGGAGCTGTGATAAGAAGAGTGAGTAATTCTAGAATAGGTGGCATTTTTTCACTAAAAAGTATTGATGTTTTTCCTGTTTCTGAACAAAAACATATGCTGTGGGTTCTCATTGAAATTATCTTGGTGCAGCAAATTTGATGAGTACACACAAACAATGTTTTATGGAGAAAGAAGGTAAAAATCAACACTGTTTTATATAGAAAGAAGGGAAAAATCATCTGGATAATAGTCTGATCTAGAGCTTTGAGACTGTCACTATTAGCACTATTAAATTTTGAAGACTTTCTGCAGGCAATTCCAAATATGTCAGATGCCTTCAGCAGATAGTGTAGGTGTAAATTATGCATGTGCATTTGCATGCTGATCATCATGGTATGTTGTTATGAGGATTGGTATATCACTATGAGTGTATACAGCTTCATATTATATCTGCTTTTACCTTTAGGTCACAAATGGTTTCTCAATTTAATGCTAAATGAAAACTTTAAAGGTAACTCACTTTGAGGGTGTTTTGTTGATATAATTTGTCCAAAATTTTGGGATAGACTGTAAGCTTGATGATGAGATTAGATATCTGCAGGCAATTCCAAATATGTCAGATGCCTTCTGCAGATAATGCAGGTATAAATTATGCATGAGCATTAATTTTGCAGGTTGATCATCATGGTATGTTATTATGAGGGTTGATATATCACTATGATGGCCCTGACAATGTATATGCACTTCCATGTCTCATCAACTGATACTTTTAGGTTTTAAATTGCTGCTCAGTTTAATGCTTTGAAAAGGTAACTCAAACTTCCACATTGTTTTAATTAATGTAATTTGCCCTGAATATTGGGATAGACAATCCAGTTTATAGGGTAAATTTTGAGATGAGACTAGATATCTGAATAGTTGTGGTAACTGTAGTAAAGGGTAAACTATAGCTATCTCAAGGGATGATTTCATGACAGTTTGATCAACCTGCATTGTTTGTCATTTCAATTTTGTCAGTACAGGCAAACAGACTTGTTCAGATTTTGGGATGGCATGGTAAGGAGTTATGATGTCCAATTTTAGGATAATTATAATGGCATTTAAATTCTGTAAACTTACAATTTGTTACCTTCTTACTGTTTGTATTAGAAAGCTGCAGTTGAAGACTTGAATGCATTGTGACAAGCTATTTCAACCCTCATAGTGACATACCAACCCGCATAGAGATGTATCATTATGGCCAGTATGATTTGAAATTACTTTACCTTCAAGGACTCTGTAGCAAAATGAGAAGATTGACAGAGAACTGATATTTTTTCTGACAGAAAGGCATTTCATTTCATTCATGTGTCTCTAAAGATCCAGCAGAGCTGATTTGAATGTAATATCAAGTTTTCAGTGGGAAAAAAAAAAGAAAACAGCAAAAAATTGTCTTTAATTATGCAAGATATCTGCCCATATCAAAACTTAGTTCAGTATGCAAAGGTTGAACAAAGACAAATATGGAAAGAATAGCTGGATACACAACTCCCAGCTACAATTAGTATCCAGATACACTACAACCCATAGCACTAGTTAAGGCGCTTTTTTCAATACAAAAATATTGATATTTTTCTTATTTCTACATGAGAAACATATGTTGTGGGTACTCATTAGAAGCGCCTCAGCAAGGCACTTCTAATGAGTACCCACAACATATGTTTTCGTGGAGAAATAAGAAAAAAATTTACCGGATACTCCCTCATCTAGACCTCTGCAACCTCTTTAGAACACGGTTTGTTATAACACAGTTTTGGATATAACACGGTTCAAAGATAGATCACAAAAATGTATAGATTATATTGAAAAATGACCATAAGTGGTCATTTTTCAATATAATCTATATATTTTTGTTTGGATATAACACGGTTGTTTAACTAACACGGTTTATGCTTTGGACCCCAACAATAGTGTTATAAAGAGGTTGTGGTGTAATTCATTTTTCATATTGCCAATAAAAACATATATGTTGTGAGTTCTCATTAGAATTACATTGCTGAGGAGATGCTTTTGAGTACCCACAATATACATTTTAGTTAGAAATCACAATATAAGGTAATAATTAAGGTGAATTTATACACTTTCAGAGGAATCAGATCTTTCAAAATTGTTTTGACTTCCTTCTGAAAAGGGATCTACTGTACAAGGAAAGAATTTGCTCCCATTGGGAGCAAATTCTTTTCTTTTAAAGTAGTCCCCTTTTCAGAAGGGACTTTTTGTGCAGAAAAACAAACAGGTAATCATAAAGATTGTCCCCTTTGTAAAAATGCTGGAAAATCTACCAAATGTATCAAGTCTCCTAAAGTTATAATTCAGAAACTATTTTGCTATCATGATTCAGAAACTATTTTGCTATGATAATTCAGGAACTATTTTGCTATGATAATTCAGAAACTATTTTGCTATGATAATTTAGAAACTATAATTTTGCTAATTTTGCACCAAAATATATTGTGGATACTCATTAAAATCACCACAATCTGGCTCTATCACAGTTGCCTCCCCACCTTCAGGGTTACGAGGCTGCCACAACCTGGGTGGCAGAGCTAGGCAGCAATCATCTACAGACCAATGGTTTGGTGTTTTAGCTATTGTGGTTTGGCAGACGATCCTTTCTTTATAAGGACAACGGCAAAGCACATTGCCCAAGTGCAGGAACAGCATACATGCTCAGATGCCATTAAAGAACTGAGTTGGGACGTCAGCTAGGACAGGCAATCCCATAAAAACAGTTGTTCCAAAATCTTTCATAGCAATCCCTTGTCCTGCTCAATAAATTAAGATATCATGACCATTTCTAATTTTCAGCCAATCAGATTACTTGATTCAGGGTGCTGATACAAATTTGAATACTTAATGACAAACAGTGCAGATCCAGATCAAGCCAACTGATCTGGATCTACACTGTTTGCAAGGGCAATGTATATCCAGGTTCAAGGGCTAATGGAGATCCCCAAAAAAGTGATTGGCAAACAGTGCTGACACACATCTGATACTGCAGAATGCAATGTCTGATCAGGGTCTACGCTGTTTGCATTAACTACAGGAATTTCTATAAAAACTAACCAGACACCCTGCTTTTGGAAATAGACCAGTCCAAATTTGGCAGCCTTGGTGGCTCAGTCTGATACGCATCTGACTGATGATCAGGGGGTGACATGTTCGATCCCTGCCAGGTCCAGCAACATTCTTTCTTTGAGATTGATTGTGAAACATTTTCTTTGGTCATTCTCTGCTTTCCACTGATTCAAGAAGGGCAGTTGTCATTTTCTGAGGAAAGAATGTGTACAAGTACTGGTTATCAGCTTAGAGGACTGTCTGCCCAGGAAAAGTGTGGTTGGGTAAACTGACTGGCTAGACATGACTTTTACAGTGTTGATCAGGCCGTTAAAACCAACCAAAGACAGTTCCAAAAAGTTGTGGTAGAAGAGTCCACACAACATAAATGGGTTAATATATGATAGAAATGTTCCAGAGTAGGACCTATTAACTACCCTCAGCACATCTTTAAAATTATTGACCTTGCAAAATGAACAAAATTATCTTGTGAAGTCCAGCATAGTCATTAATAATTTTAGACAATGTTGATTATTTCATTCTGTGATGTGGGGCGTCTTCACAGAATTTCAACAAGTTTCAACTTTCTAGATAAGATGATTTTTTTTTTCAACCTAAAAGTGTTAGTTTTTTCTTATTTCTCCACAAAAACCATATGTTATGGTACTCATTGGAATTGCTTCACTGAGGCAAGTCCAGTGAGTACCCACAACATATGTTTTTGTGGAGAAATTAGAAAACTATTTATCCTTTTACCCCTCTAGTCCTGAGCTATCCTCCCTTCTCAGACATATCATTCACTCGATCAAATCATACTTTAATTAAGGTTAAGTGTGTTTCATAATTCTAATATTGCTCTCCGTATTTGAACAACACAAAACAAACAAAACACTCAGCGCACAAAGACAAACCAATAGAGAGAATAAATAATGTAATCGTGCATAGAACTGATTACTGCTGGTCTTATGATGCGGGGCTCAGGGGACATGAAAATTGTCTGAAACCTACAGGGTTATTGATGATTGTGTGGATGATTGAGTTTCAACAATGTAGATGGGTAAAAGATAAAAACAACACACGTTTGAGGTCTGCAGTGGGAAAAACTAATTTTCTTATACACAGTTACACGCAAATAGTAAAAACTCCCAAGTTCTGATGCAGATAGTAAAAACTCCAAGTTCTGGACAAGAGGACCACTCTCCAGATAACTGTTTACTTATTTCTCAAAAAAGGAACCAAAAAACAAACATGTTGTGTGTACTTGATTGCCACCAGTGGCAGTTCCAGTGAATATCCACAACTTACATTTTTTTTTTTTGTGGAGAAGTAAAATAAATAATTTTATTTACATTTCTGCCTTTTCCTGCTTTCTGATTGGTGGAAAAAATTTCATTCAATTCCTGATGAAGCAAAAACATCTGGGCCCATTTGTTCAAAACTAACAATGTCATTAGTTAATGTATCATTAAAACTTTGATCATGAAATATGCCATATACGCTAACGCTAATATTGTTGCTGAAAAAATGTGAGTAGCTTTTGTAAGCTACTCACATTTTTTCAGCAAAAATACCTGTGAATTAGATATTGTACTTACTAGAACAGTTATCATTTTGACAACTAAGGAACTGGTTAAGCTAACGAGGCTTTGAATAACTGGGTCCTTATGTCCTGCCTATTATCGCACTACTTGCTATAAAACACAACACCAGAAGTACAAGAATTAGCTGATAATCTCGTTCACATTTGCAACAAGAAAACTAAGAAAATATTTATTTATTGGCTTTATCAGGCTTTTCTTTTCTAACTGAAATAGAAATAACATATTTTAAATGTTGTTGTTTTTACCTCACCTGAGCTATGCTCAGGATGAGCTATTATGATCACTTTTCGTCCGTCGTCCGTGCGTCCATCCGTTAACATTTTCAAACGACTTCTCCTTTGAAGCCCCTGAGCCAATTTTGCTCAAATTTCATATGGAGCCTCCTTAGGTTGGGGGAACGAAAAATTGCTAAAATGGTCGCGGTCCATTGACCAAGATGGCCGCCATGCCCATATATGGTAAAAACCTTTAAAAATCTTCTTCTCCAGAACTGAGGATGCCTTGGGGCTGAGTCTTTGCATAAGTCTTCGGGGACGGGAAGTCTACCAAAATTGTTAAAATAAATGTCGTATATTGACATTTGACCTTTTTACGGCAAGGTCAAGTTTGCTTCCCTATGCATTTGTATGGGAAAAACCTTTAAACATCTTGTTCTCCAAAACCGAGGATGCCTTATGGCTGAACCTTTACATATATCATCGGAAACTGAATGTCTACCAAAGTTGCTGAAATAATGGTCGTACATTGACATTTGACCTTTTTATTGTAAGGTCAGTTTTGCTTCCTTATGCATTTGTATGGGAAAAATGTTTAGAATTTCAAACGACTTCTTCTCTGGTGCCTCTGGGCCAATTTTGCTCAAATTTCATGTGGAGCCTCCTTAGGTTGGGGGAATGAAAGATTGCTAAAATGGTTGTGGTTAGTTGACCAAGATGGCCGCCATGCCCATATATGGTAAAAACCTTTAAAAATCTTCTTCTCCAGAACCGAGGATGCCTTGGAGCTGAATCTTTGCATAAGTCATTGGGGACGGGAGGTCTACCAAAATTGCTAAAATAAATATTGTATATTGACATTTGACCTTTTTACGGCAAGGTCAAGTTTGCTTCCGTATGCAGTTGTATGAGAAAAACCCTTAAACATCTTATTTTCCAAAACCGAGGATGCCTTGTGGCTAAATCTTTACATATATCATCGGAAACTGGAGGTCTCCCAAAGTTGCTAAAATAATGGTCGTACATTGACATTTGACCTTTTACCGTGAGGTCAAGTTTGCTTCCTTATGCATTTGTATGGGAAAAATATTCAGAATTTCAAACGACTTCTCCTCTGGAGCCTCTGGGCCAGTTTTGCACAAATTTCATATGGAGCCTCCTTAGGTTGGGGGAATGAAAGATTGCTAAAATGGTCGCGGTTCATTGACCAAGATGGCCGCCATGCCCATATATGGTAAAAACCTTTAAAAATCTTCTCCTCCAGAACCGAGGACGCCTTGGGGCTGAATCTTTGCTTAAATCATCTACCAAAGTTGCTAAAATAATGGTCATACAAGTTTGCTTCCCTATGCATTTGTATGGGAAAAAGCATTTAAAAATCTTATTCTCCAAAACCGAGGATGCCTTATGGCTGAATCTTTGCATATATTATTGGGAACATCTGCATGTCTGCAGTGGCTATGTCACTCAGGTGAGTGAACCTAGCCCGTGGGCCTCTTGTTAAATTCTCCCATTGTTATTTTAGAATCCTGTCAGTTAATGCAAATTTGAAAGTTTGTCAAGGAGCATACCAACCTGCCACTTTAACAGCAAAAATACAATGCTTTTAGCATTTCTGAAAGCAAATTTATGAAAATTTTATACAGAAAATTAATTATAAGAATTGATTTTTGATTTTTTTTTTTTTTTTTCATTTCATCAAGCCATAAATGAAAGAGAAAAGGAAGGACACTATTGTGCAATCATGCACCCTGCATAGCGTCCTTCATTTTTTACATTCATGGCACGATGAAACAAAAGAAAATAATAAATCGGTTCTTAAATAAAATATGGTTTGATATTTCATATGCATAGCAGATGATTCACATTGCATCAACAGAAAAGATAAAATCACTGAGGATATAATGTGAATCAACAAGATAATTTAGAATTTAGCAGAATTTTAGTGACTGAATTGTCACAAAAGTTGTATACCTTGTTAAAAATGGTAGAAAATCAATCAGGAGTATCCAATCCCCTCAAAGAAAATTTGGCTAACATTATGAAAACACGCCTATTCAAATATATTGAAAATTTTACCAACAAAAACTGAAAGTTTTTGGATAAAAATTCTGATATAGCTCAGAAATAAGAAAATTAATGTATACCCCTGTAAACCTGAGTTTTACTGTATAAAAGTGGGGTTTAAGGGGGTCAAAATTATATAGGCATGTTTTGATGATGATCTGACTGGTTGAACTACACACATCATTTTGTAGATTCACGCTGCTTCCCCAGTGATATATGCAATGATCCCTTTTCACCTGAAGAATCTTAATTGATGAATTTCAATTACTGCTCCCTTAGCTTTTCTGCATGCAGAGTATCGGGTAATCAATTACAATACTGTACAATGGGCCGAAGCAAGGTCCCTATATTTCTATCTCCAGTGGGAGTCAAATTCCTGATATTTTGACCCCAAGTCACCAGAACAACATATAGCTCAGCCACAGCTCTTGATCATTTGTGTGTTGAGCCTCCCATAATTCCAGATATGATAAATGTCCTAAAATTTTGTACATCAAAATTTGTGACAAAATGGCATACACAAACAGTGCAGACCCAGATCAGATTGCCTTATACGCATGGCATAGAAGGGGCTCGTGTCTCCACAGCTTCTCCTACAGTTTTGAAGATAAAGATTTGAACTTTGCAGAAAGTAAGAATATAGGCAGGGCATGTGCATAAAGGTCACAGAACTCTGATCAAAACTTTGTTGCTTGAGTGCCCTTCACTTTCTTAGAAATTTGCTATATTCATATTTCATAGTGCAGTTCATATCTCTGCAACTTGTACAGTTTTTGTGATTGTGCTTTGAAAAGGTATAGGTTTAGCATATGCATGAAGGTCAGAGAACACTGATCAAACTATTATTGCAAGAATTACATGCCTTGATACTATTTAATAATTTTGCCTTATAACCATGCCATAGAGTTCAGTGTCTGCAACTCCTCTAACAGATTTCAAGGTAATGTTCAGAAATTTGCACCATGGCAAGAATACAGGTTGAGCTTGTGTATGAAGCCCACATGACTCTGAAAACAGTCAAATGATAAATATACAAAGCCCAACTGGCAGTAGCCGGGGCAATCATCCCCTTTAGGGATATTTTAGTTTTTAACCAGTTTGAATGGTTGAGGAAGCTAATGTATTCAGAGAAAATCACAACTGATAACAATTTTCTTTTTCTTTTTCAGTCAAACAATTCTAGAAGTTTTCTTAGTTCTCAACAAAAACATATGTTGTTGATAACTCAGTAAAAGTATGTATGTATTCTTGGAGAAATAAGAAAAATGTTTTTCTCTTAAGTCGTGTGTTTATTCTGAATTCTTTTTCACTAACCAAGCTGAGACAATTCCACTAATGTACATATGACCATAAATTTTAAATTCTGTACAGATGATTGCTAAAAGAATTTTCACTACTGCATGTATTTACTATTTAAAGCCTGTGAATTCCTTTTTAGCTCACCTGAGCTATGCTCAGGATGAGCTATAGTGATCACTTTTTGTCAGTCCGTCCATTCCTGCATCCGTGCATTTGTGCATCCTTGCGTCTGTCCATTAACATTTTCAAACGACTTATCCTCTGAAGCCTCTGAGCCAATCTTGCTCAAATTTCTTAGGTTGAGGGAACGAAAGATTGCTAAAATAGTTGTGGTCCATTGACTAAGATGGCCACCATGCCCATTATGGTAAAAAGCTTTAAAAATCTTCTTCTCCAGAACTGAGGATGTCTTGGGGCTGAATCTTTGCACAAATCATCGGAGACGGGAGGTCTACCAAAGTTGCTAAAATGATGATCATACATTGACCTTTTTACAATGAGGTCGTTTGCTTTCCTATGCATTTGTATGGGCCCCATACATTTGTATGGAAAAAACATTGAGACTTTCAAATGACTTTTCCTCTGAAGCCTCTTGGCCAATGTTGCTCAAATTTCATGTGTAGCCTCCTTGGGGCAGGGGAATGAAAGATTGCTAAAATAGTCACGGTCCATTGGCCAAGCTGGCTGCCATGCCCATATATGGTAAAAACCTTTAAAAATCTTCTTCAGAACTAAATAAGCGCTAGGGCCTAATCTTTGCACAAATCATCAAGGACGGGAGATACACCAAAAATTGCGAAAATGATGGTCCTATATTGACGTTTGACCTTTTTAGGGCAAGGTCAAATTTGCTTCCCCATGCATTTGCAGTGATTTATTTACAATTTTATACCTATGCGTCCCAGGACTCGCTTGGGCTATATAAAGTGAGTCCTACCAGAAAATCATTGCGTCCATTACAGAATTTTCCACTATAACTTTGTGAGTCCTGGGACTCCCTGAGATTTAAAATGTGAGTCCCAAAGCAAAAATGTGAGTACAGGACTCGGGATGCGCAGGTAAAAAAATCACTGCATTTGTATGTGCCTTATACATTTATAAGAGAAAAAAGTTTAGAAATCATATTTTGGACATTTCCTCTAAAGGCTACGATCCAGTTGAATTGAAACCTGATGAGGAGCGTTGGTGCACCTAGCAGATACAAAATAGCTAAAACTGAGCCGATCGAAAATCCAAGATAGCTGCCATAGTTGCCATTTTGAAAATCAACTTTCGACATTTCTTCCCACCCCTCTCCCCTTGGTTGATTTGAGCCGAAACTTGCTCTGTAGCAACAGGACAACTTCTGGATCTCAATGAGCTATAATCATGTCGATCTGAAATCCAAGATGGTCGCCACAGCTGCCATCTTGAAAATCTGTTTTGGAAATCTTCTCACAAACCACAAGGCATATTAAGTTTAAACTTACAATGTAGCCACAGGTTGACGTGTAGATGAAAAATAGCTAATAGAACATGCGATTGAGAGTTTGTTCAAATGGTCACGCTCCAGCGACTGTCATGCCCATATATGGTAAAATAATGATAATAAAAAAAACAAAAACATTCTTCTTCTTCAAAACCAAGAATTGCACAAATAATGATCCTTTCATTAGTTGCAATGACAGGATTGGAAAAATGTTGCATAACATCTGCATATCTGCAACGGCTATTTCACTCAGGTGAGTGAGCCATGGCCCGTGGGCCTCTTGTTAAAATTCACCTACTTGATTCATTCATTATCATTGAATCAGGGGGTGATTTTTAGCCCATTTTAGTCGAGGGGAGAGGGGTGGGGGGAATCCCCAGAAGGGTAATTGGCAACAGTGCAGACCTAGATCAGGCACCGGTCTGCACTGTTTGCATTAATCACAGGAATTCTATAAACATAGTAATAATAAACTAACTAGACACCCAGCTTTTGGAAATGCACCAGTACAAAAAGTTGTGGTAGAGTAGTCCACTCGATGTAAATGCTTTAACCCTTGCCATGCTGAATAAATTAAGATGCCATGCCCACTTCTAAGTCAGCAGGACCAGGGTTAAGAAGGAATTAGATTGTTTCTGTTCTTACTTCTTGGTGTTTGACATGAGAAAGTGACGTTAGTGCACACCAGGCAACAAATTTGCTTGGAGAAATAAGAAACTATTTTTCAGAATTATCCCTGTTTAGAACAGTGAAAATTACAAAATATAGTTGTCTCCAAACTAATGATTTTCCACACTTTGTGTACATAGGGAAAGCTATGAAGCTTAATGCATATCTTTGGATAAGAACGTGACCAGATAAATATTTTTTCTCTCCACAACAACATATTTTGTAGGGACTCATTAGAAGTGCCTGACCAAGGCACTTTTGATGAGTACCCACAACATGTTTATGTGGAGAAATAAGAAAAAATATCAATACTTTCTTATTATAAAAAATGGCTTTATCTGGAGTTGGGCTAATATTTTGGATCTTTAAACTAAATTAAAGTAGCCAGTCAGAAATACTTGAATATAAGTGAAGCAGACAGCTTGACAGGCATTAGCCTTCATGCAGAAATGAATAGAAATCTTTCAGATTACCAGAAAATGGCTGTTTATTTATTCATAGGAACCAATGCCTTATAAAAGTTTACATCTTGTTACTTTTTTAGGCCTAAAATTACAGAGATTGGTGGCAAGAGGTTGCTTTTGGCAGTTTACATCCTTTCAACAATATTTTAGGCATTCTGAAATGAGTGCATGGATTGATAGCTGTGAAATTGCCATATAAAAATGTTTGTCTTGATAGCCACTGCCTAGGTGGCACCATTCCCACAGTGTGAAAAGGCTCAGCATTCATAATTCATACTATAACTCATCCTCGGTATCCCAGGTATGACCCATTACATTACACTACAATCATCAACCCTGGGACAACTCGCTTTCGTTTCTTCGTCCACATGAATTATTGATGAGGCAATATGATTGGTGATCTCAGTATTTCCAGGAGAAATTTTAGTCTATTTTTATCACGCATACTCCAAATAAGGTCATCGTTCTATTTTTGTTTTGCGGATATCTAATCATATTGTTTGTTGCAAATCCAGGCTTGGTATTAATTGTTGACAAAAATGTTTATCGGGTTTTCCTGAGTTACTTTTAGTAATGGAAGAAGAAAAATGAATCTTCCGCATAAGCGAGTAGCGCTATGTTATCGGCATTTTGATTGGCTATTGAGGTATTCCCCATTGTTATGAATATTCATAGAAAATGACGTTTCATTAGTCAGTTGTCCCAGGGGTGATGAATGAAGTGTAACATAATGGGTCACACCTGCGTTACCGAGGATGATCATAACTTGACATAAGCAAAGCACCTAGATATATTGTTTTCTTATTTCTCAACAGTAAGGTGTAATGAGTACTCATTGGAAGCACTTCGCTAGGTGCTTAGCTTCTTATCCCTTGGCCTGCTGAACCCGATATACCCTGCCTTTGCAAACAGTGTAGATCCAGATCAGTTGGCTTCTTCAGAAGCCAACTGATCTGGATCTACACTGTTTGCCATTAAGTATGTGAATATATAGCAACAATCTGGATCTAGTAATCCGATTGGCTGAAAATTAGAAGTGGGTGTGGCATCTTAATTTATTAGCAGGACAAAGGTTAAAGGGCTAACCACAACTACAGTAGATGGCATTTTGATTTTTCCCTTTGTATTTTTCAGAGGAAATAAGGCTTGACATTTCATATGAATTGTCTGTCCAGCAGACAGTTCAAAAGAAATGCTAGGTCTTATTTTCTCTGAAAAAATAATAATAATAGCAATCAAAATAGAATGTAATCAGCTACAATTTTGCTTATAACTTTATTTAAGGGTTAAAATATCAATACATTTTGGTTGAAAAACAAAAACAGACCTAGATCTATAAAATTTCATTGTTGATCAATATATTCTT
This sequence comes from Anodontia alba, assembly GCA_964016985.1. NCBI lineage: Eukaryota > Metazoa > Mollusca > Bivalvia > Lucinida > Lucinidae > Anodontia > Anodontia alba. Next base: position 46,103,001 of record OZ024831.1, read on the forward strand.
CAGTGTTATGAAACTTGGTAGAACAGGTCAGTAGCTTGAAGCCAGCTTACCATTATTTTAATTACCCCAAGTATTTGCACATTTACCATATACCATTATACTATGCTTGTCCTAAAATTTGAACCAAGTCTGTAACAAATAGTGTAGCCCTGATCAGATGCTGCTTCCTGTGGCATCTGATCTGGGTCTGCACAGTTTGCTCAGGCCAGCCTGTCCAAATACTTAAGGTTTTCTGCAGCCCTATTTCTCTACCAGCCATTGCTGGAAATACACTAATCCAAAAAAAAAAAAGAAAAGAAATGCAGAAATGCAGCACAACCAAAATTGTCAAAAGAAACAAAGATTAATACCCCAAGATTGTCAAATTGGTCTATTATGTAAAACATACATGAAACTCAACAATTAGGCCTTGTCCTGCTGAACCCAGATATACCCTGCCTTGCAAACAGTGTAGATCCAAATCAGTTGTCTTCTAAAGAAGCCAACTGATCTGGATCTACCCTGTTTGTCATTAAGTATGTGTTTTGTATCCATACCCTGTATCAAGCAGTCTGATTGGCTGAAAATTAGAAGTGGGTGTGGCATGGCCCCCATGTTGACAATAACAAAAGCCTCGGACCTAATAATACCCGGACTTGTCACTAAAGGAACTGCCAAAATATGTTGTCGTGGCTTGATTTTAGCGCTATTTTACAGCACTGAGGTCATTAAAAATGATTTTGGATAAAAACTGAAGTTGTAATAAATTGTTTTTAACAAGTTTAGTTGAAAAATGTTAAGTCACAATTAATTAAATTGAAGTTATAACATCATTTTGGGCGAATTTCTGATCATTTTCTGCTAAAAGTGCGAAAATAGCTAAAATGGGTACCTGGTTTTCTCGTTGATGTTTACAAAAACTGTTGGTTTTTCCTTAAATATAATGCTGCAGATTTAAAGGTAATATATTGACCTATTGCATTTTGAAAACAAATCTGAGATATTTTGAAAAATAAGTGAAATATGAGCATTTAAACTTCATCATACAAAATTATAAGAACTCAGCCACAACAACATATTCCCAATAAATACAATACCTGTACCGTAGTTACTAGTCCAGTGTATATTGGGTCCAAGCAAAAGCTAAAAACTCCAGTAACTTCCCCATTTCTTGAAGAGTTTGATAAAACTTGCGCCAAAATGTTCAGTTTGTAAGTATCTTGAACATCAGATATACCTTATATTTTGTGAGCGTTTCCCTTTAAGGGTATATTTGAGTTGTTAATTTCTCAATATAAAGTATACATGGACGAAAACTAATATGTTGATAATTTTTTGTTGCAACAAAATTAAAAAAAATAAGTTATCAATATTACCTTTATCTACAGTTCAGACATATTGCATTTCTTTGTTTTTGGTCAGTATAGTATAAAATGATATTATGTTTCAGTTATCAAAATAATTATGTAGAGAAATGTTTCATTAAAGCTATATCAGCACAAAATTAGTTTAATTTGTGATTCCTATGTCTGTATTTTTGCATAATTCAGACAAAAATGGAACCGCATAATTACGATATTCACCCTTAGAATTCAGAGTACATTGTACTTGTTAACCCATTTATGTCTCATGGACTCTTCTACCACAACTCTTTGTACCAGTATATTTCCAGTAGCAGGGTATCTGGTTAGTTTCTGTTATTACTATGTTTTATAGACATACCTGTATTTAATGCAAACAGTGTAGAACTTGAACAGATGCCACAGAATGTGGCATCTGATCAAGGTCTACACTGTTTGCCAATTACCTTTTTTTGGGGCCGGCCTCAGTGGCTCAGTTGGATGCGCCGTCCGACTGGAGACCAGGAGGTCGCGGGTTCAACCCCCGCCGAGGTCGGCAGCATTCTTTCGTAGAGATTGATCATGAAATATTTTCGCCGGTCATTCTCTCCCTTCTGTTAGTTGTCAGTTTCTGGCGAAAGAATGTGCACAATACTGGTTAACTGCTTAGAGGACTAAACCTGCCCAGTAAACGTGTGGTTAGGTAAACTGACCGCACTCAACATGACCCCATTGGGTTGACTGGGCCGTAAAACCTCAACACAAACAAACAAACCTTCTTTTGTGAGTTCCCGACTAAAATAGGTTGAGGAGAAGTATCTGATGATAATTCTGGGATAATTTTTGCAATTTCTCCACAAAACATGTTGTGGATACTCACTAGAAGCATCTCAGTGAGGCTCATTTAATGAGTAACTACAACATACGTTTTTGTATAGAAATAAAAAAAATATCCATTCTTTTTCATTGAAAAACGTGTCTTAGCTGGAGCTGTGAAATTGATCAGACTGCTCTTTATGACCAGTCTGTTATATAGCTGCACTATTTGCTCAGGTAACCCTGTCTGAATACTTATAGTTATGACAGTATCTTGTGTCTGATGAATACTTAAATGTTCCAGCTCTTCCCCTCCTAAAATAAAATGAAATTACATGCATTAAGTTCAAAGATTCAGTTGTATTTTAAATCCAGTGGGAGGTTAATTGAGGTATAATTTATAAAAACAATCAGTGAAAATCATGTAAGCTACATTGTGGAAATCACTAGTTTAGTCTTGAATGCTCAACTAACTGGATTTTCCACTGACTGCAGATCACCAGGGAGACAATTTAGATGCTATTTGCATAAATATTAACCCTTGTCATGCTGGATAGATTATGATGCCACACCCACTCCTAATTTTCAGCCAACCAGATTACTTGATCTAGATTGCTGATATAAATTCACATACTGAATGACAAACAGTGCAGATCCAGATCAGTTGGCTTCTTCAGAAGCCAACTGATTTGGATCTACACTGTTTGCAAAGGCAGGGTATATCTGGGTTCAGCAGGACCAGGGTTAAGGGAAAAACATTGCTTTTTCTATATTGGCTTCTTGTGTTGTAACCAAACCTGTCTTTAACACTTAGCATGATGGATGGAATTTCAACAGATGATATTTTTAAGTATGTTTTCATTTTCTATAGAAAATAAGGTATTTCAGGCATATCACATGTAGGAGCAGGAGTAATTGAGTTAGAATACATGCCACCAGCAAATAAATTAGAACATGGGCCAGAGTAAAAGAGTTAGGATACATGACACCAGTAAAGAGTTCAAACATGGGCCAGCAGTAATTGAGTTGGGATACATGCTGCCAGTAAAGAGTTTGAGTTAGGATACATGACACCAGTCAAGAGTTAGAACATGGCCCTGTAGTAATTGAGTTAAGATACATTATGACCAGTAAAGAGTTTGAACATGGCCCAGCAGTAATTGAGTTGGGATACACGCCACTAGTAAAGAGTCAGAACTTAGGCCAGCAGTCATTGAGTTAGGATACATGCCATCAGTTAAGAGTCAGAATATGGTCCAGCAGTAATTGTGTTAGGATACATGCCACCAGTAAAGAGTCAGAACAAAGGCCAGCAGTCTTTGAGTTTGGATACATTCCACCAGTAATGAGTTTGAACAGGGGCCAGCAGTCATTGAGTTTGGATACATGCCACCAGTAAAGAGTCAGAACATAGGCCAGCAGTCACTGAGTTAGGATACATGCCACCAGTAAAGAGTTAGAACATTGGCCACCAGTCATTGAGTTTGGATACACGCCATCAATAAAGAGTTTGAACATGGCACAGAAGTAATTGAGTTAGGATACATGCCACTAGTAAAGAGTCAGAACATAGGCCAGCAGTCATTGAGTTAGGATACATGCCATCAGTAAAGAGTCAGAACACGGTCCAGCAGTAATTGTGTTAGGATACATGCCACCAGTAAAGAGTCAGAACAAAGGCCAGCTGTAATTGAGTTAGGCTACACGCCACCAGTACAGAGTTAGAACATGGCCAGCACTAATGAATTAGGATACAAGTTAGTATGTAGGCCAACAATGAGTTATTACTTATGCTAGCAGTAAAGAGTTAGGATATGTGCCAGCAACAATGAAGTAGGACAAATGCTAGGACAATTATCAGCAATACAAGATGCATAAAGTGGCTTGCTGCCAATTAATTATACAGTGATTATCTTTTGAAGGTGAGAAAATGATCACCTAGTCTTTTTTTTTGTTTCTTTACCACCTCCTCTTTTCCTTTGCTTATGACTTTGGGTCACATATGTATATATACTGTAATACTTACGTATTTTCCTGCATGTGTATATGTTTTAATGCTTTGTATAAAAATACTTCATGCTTGCCTGTAATCAGATAAATGATGCTGACCATTGCAGTACACTGCAAATATTGAAATTTCAATGCAAATTCTGGAATCCTATGCTACGTCATGGTCAGTAGGCATTCTTTGATTTAATGTACTTGTGTTTATAGACATGTATATGCATATGAATCCATATGCATGTATATTTACACATTTACAATTAGTAATCACTGAAATCACAATCCGATTTGTTTCTGATTATTAATTGCTCCTTTTAAGCTTTTGTACATAAACCTGTATTATATTGTGTATATAATTTGAGGGCCTCATGGAAGATTAGCTCTAAAATTGCTAAATGTTGTCACCCTCATAAAGTCTTTACTTACTTACTTACTTACTTACTTACTAATAAAGAACATGAGCCAGCAATAAGTTAGGACACGATCCAGCAGTAAAGAATTAAAACATTGGCCAGAAGTAAAGACATTAGAATATACATGTATTTCAACAGTAAAAAGTGAGGACATGAGCCAGCAGTAATGAGTTGTATATGCCAGCAGCAAAGAGTTAGAACATGGGTTGGCAGTACTGAGTTAGGAAATTATGCTAGCATTAGAAAGTTAGGACATGGACCAATCCTAAACTATTAGGCCAGCAGTGATGAGTTATAACATATTCCAGCAGTAGAATGAATACTGTCTGCAAAGATAATATGGGCCCGAAGTAATGAGTTGCAATACATGCCAGCAGAGTGAGTGAGGAGACAAAAGTCAGAAATGTGCTGTAATGATTTAGGACATATGCTGGCAGTAATGAGTTAGGATAGCTGCCAGCAGTAGATAAGGACATGGGCTGGTAGCAAAGAATTAGGTCTTGGGCCATCAATGATGAGTTAGGGCATAATTATGCTACCTGTAAAGAGTTAAGACTTATCTTGTGTACAAGGTATCTCAGAAAGTATTTGAGTTTTGACTTTCATATTTGGCAGACTTACGAGGGATGTTCGAAATGAATTGCTTATTTCTATCTGGAGACTTCAAATTTCAAGTTAGCCCAAAAGTACTCATTTCATGCCCTCAAAGTACTCCCCGTGGCTAGAAATGCAAAGTTTCAGCCGATGTATCCACTTCTTGAAGGCGTCAGGGTACGCTGATTTGGGCACAGTAATAAGGTACTGATGAATGGCAGATCCAAGTGCCTGTCGGGACTGGTATGCAAAGTATGCTTTCAGTTTCGGAAACAAAAAGAAATCACATGGGGCAAGGTCTGGGGAATACGGGGGGTGAGGCAAAACAGTTACTTTTTCTTTCTTCAAAAACGCCGTAACTATTGCGGAGGTATGAGCTGGGGCATTGTCATGTAGAAGACGGACATGTTTAAAACCAGTGGCAGGGCGTCGTTTCTGATAATACTTTTTCAGTTTCTTCAGTACCACGTCTTTGTAGTACTTTCCGGTGATGCTTTTGCCCTTTTTCACTGGCACTTTTATTGCGACTCCTTCACCAGAGAAGAAGATTGCATACAAAACCTTCTTTGTACTCAAAGAACGTTTGGCAATTAATGGGCGTTTGCTGTGTTTAGTGGCCCAGATCTTATTGCTAACCTTTCTGACGAGCTCAAAATAATGGACCCAGGTTTCATCACCTGTGACGACATTGGCAAACTGCTTTTTGTCATATTTTGGAAACATTTGAAGCAGCTTTTTGGCCACTTTAATCCGTTGCCTCTTTTGCTCGTCAGTCAACAGATGTGGCACCCATCTAGCAGAAATCTTTCTGACTTTCAAATGCTTCTTCAAAATAAGGTGAACTGTTGATAGTGATATGCCTACCTTTCGTGCAATATCACGAACTGTAAATCTGGCATCTCCTTCAATGATTTCGTTTATTTTGGAAACGATTTCTTTACGAGATGCAGAGTTTGGCCTACCTGATTTCGGTGCATTTTTGATGGACTCTACACCAGACTCAAATTTCTTTTTCCACCGCCGAACTGTGCCATAAGACACACAAGAAGGTCCAAAAGCAGTTGAAATTTCAGTCATCAGCTTCTTCAAAGAACAACCAAGTTTTGAGCGAGCTTTGATGTAAGCCCGTATTTCATCTTTTTTGTCGACGCTTCTACCAACCATTTTTACTGCAGTGGTCAATGACTGCGTGTATTCAAATGGCAAATTTTATGTCTTACACTTAGTCTAACATGTACATTTATACACCATTGTGTAGATATTGAATAGCCCTATACAGGTATGTATTGGTTTTTATCGTGCCCCACGTGGATATCGAGCTGGAGGACAATAAGCAATTCATTTCGAACATCCCTCGTATTGAGGCTGAGGAGTAGATTACCTGATTAACTTTTGAAAAAAATCTGTTTACATTTATGAGAATTATGCCCTTTTTCAAGTTTGGAGTTGAAACATCCTTTATATGTGTGTAGGTATAACATATAGTTGGGGGCATAGTCTTTTACAAATACACATTTCAGCTACAACATAAGAAAACATACCTTCAGACATGTATGCCCAGTGAAGACTCCAATAAGTCTGAGCATTTGCACAGTCTGATCAGAGTCTGCATTGTCTACATGAAGAAACTTTGCATCCTTGACTATCCAAATTATGCCCAAGGAAGATTCTGAGCAGACTGCACAAATGCACAGGCTGATCTAAATCTTCACTGAATGAACATGTCTGAAGGTACCTTTTCTGACATTCTGGGTCATTTCTAGTTTATGCAGTTAGGGCTATTCCTCCTTCTCCTGAGTAGAACAGAACCCTGTTTTGAATACTGAAGTGGATTGTATTTTTTTTACGTAAAAGACAGACTTTATTAACATGTTATTAAAGGAGCACAAGTCTGCTTCGAGCATTGTAGAATTCCATTTGCTATAGTTATCCTCTCAAAAACTGTCCATTTGGAATTAATGTGATGAGGACAGATGCTGTATTAATTTTGTTACTGTCTTATCGGGAAGAGAGCAAGAGCATGACAAATTGGCTGTAATAGATAGGAAAATGAGAGAGCCTTGGGTACAGTTACTGAGAGGCAAGATGGCTGGATTTCTTGTTAAATTTTCAAATCCAATGTCTGTTAAGTAGAGATAGTAATGATCTCTTCAGGTCAAGAGCATAATGGAAGGGTTTTGAAGTTGGTAATTTCTTCACGGCCTTCGATCCTTTTCACTGAAAGAAGACCAGTAGAAAAAAATCTATACCTTTTATGCATGCACAAAATTCATAGCTCCAGATGAGGCCATTTTTTCATACAATTTTTTTTTTTATATTTTCTTATTTCTCCAGGAAACCAGGGCCAAGTTGTTCAAAGCATCGTTAGCTTAACAAGCTCGTTAGTGGTCAAAATGTTAACTGTTCTAGTAAGTACAATATCTAATTCACAGGTATTTTTGCTGAAAAAATGTGAGTAGCTACTCATATTTTTCAGCAAAAATATTAGCGTATAATCCACATTTAATGACCAAAGTTTTAACAATATGTTTGGGTGGTTGGGTGGTGCAAAGGTGTCATGTATCTTTTGTCACCGGGGCGTCCAGCTGATATTGGCTTATAGTTGGGCAAGGCCTGCTATCCTTGTAGCAGGTAAGGGTAGGGAGGTGATGTTTTTATTTCTTCTGTTTCTTCACTTTCATTCCTGTTCCTCTTTCTTCCCTGTCCCTCTCTTTCATCTCTTCTGCTATCTCTTCTGTCTCTTTTCTCCCTTTCTCTGGGAGACGACACAAAATGACCCACAAGGGTTGACGTGTCGTTAAACCCCAACTCAATCAATCAATTTAACGATATGTTAACTAACAACATCGTTAGTTTGAACAACTGGGCCCAGATGTTGTGGGCACTCATTAGAAATGCCTCCGATTGATTGCGATAAGAGTTGTGTTAACTATTTCCATGCTGGGTAATTTTGCTTGTTTTTTTTGTCATCTGTGGATTTTTTTTAAATTAACTTTTACAAAACATTCTTTCAGGAATACCATCTGAATGTCAAACAGTTTGGATCCAGATCAGGCCCGACGTGTTGTTGGGCCTGATCTGGGTCCAAACTGTTTTCAAAGGTTAGCAGACTACAAAAGTCGCCACTAGTGGGGAAAGAGTTAAACACTAAAACAGTTCAATAAACATTTATAAACAACTTGGAAAACATAATTGTCATCATAATCAGAGTACAACACTTATGTACAGTGTGACTGATGTTCCATTCGTGTGAGTTTGTGTTTTACAATGCAACCATATTGAGCTTATTGTGCATACAAAGATAAAACTAATACTTAATTACTACCTAATTGCACATACCCTTAGAAGTGAACAGTCAAGCAATTTCAAAGTCTTCAAATTGCAGCTTTTGTACTTCTATATGCTTTTTTATAAAAGCATATGTTGTTGGTACTCAATTGAAATGCCAAAACAAGTCAAGGCAATTCAAAAGGTACCAACAACATATGCTTTTATAATTTTGAAAATCCTAAGTGCACAATGGGGTAATTAAGTCGAATACAGTATGTTTTGGAAATACAATCCTGTGAAAAGAGATGTGTTATGACAGATTGCTCCATATGATTTTTCATTTGAGGAATAGTGTAATACATGTATGTAAATCATTCATATGTAAACTTGGCAAATTTGCATCAAATGTTCGGTCAAAACTTTGATTCCTAAATTTTCAGTAGACAAAATTTCAGAAACAAATGCTTGCCTTTGCCATATAAATATTTAGCAAAGTTAACCCTTGTCCTGCTGAACCCGGATATACCCTGCCTTTGCAAACAGTGTAGATTCAGATCAGTTGGCTTCTGAAGAAGCCAACTGATCTGGATCTGCACTGTTTGCCATTAAGTATGTGAATTTATATCAACAATCTGGATCAAGTAATCTGATTGGCTGAAAATTAGAAATGGGTGTGGCATCTTAATTTATTCAGCAGGACAAGGATTAAGCATATACAGTACGGCTCAGGTAAAAGAACCATTTTTTTTTTTCATTTCGCGGACCAATTTTACAATCCGCGATTTTCCGCCGAGTGGTTTGGAGTAAACCACTCCGAGTGAAAAAGTTTTACTCGAAGTTATGCGCTCGATATTCCGAGGACATTTAGCGGACCTCAGTGTGCCCATGATATTCGGAGTGTTTGCGAGTATTTGCGAGTGGCGATAGATTATTCTGCACAGGTAAGTTTGACCACTCAGATCATTCTCTCACACGACGATAATCAAACAAAAATTGTTACAACTGCGAATACAACAAATACCCTCTTAACTAGTGCTGTCGGCAGCAGGATCAGACTGCAAAATGTACCCACTTACATAAATAGTTCTGCCTTCGACAACCAACTCTGCGACTGATTTTTTATGCTTCAGCTGCGAGTATCAAAGGGTATGTCCGAACAACAGCTGGTAGCTCCAATGCGCAAGACCGGCGACGTATTTGGCCCAAAGCCTCGGATGATTTCTAATCGCCCAGTTTTAGTTTTGGATTAAGGGTGGTGGTCGCCTGAGTCTTCCTACATTCGTTTTCATGTGACAAGCACTTTTATCCAGGCTGGCCCATTTTTCCCGTGTCACTTTGCACGTGCTGCTACTGCGAAGAAAATAGTTTGAACCCCCGAAGCACTGCTGAAAATTCTAGAGGAGATGTCGATCTAACTGTTTTAGTATTTTACAGTGAAAATAAGGCTGAGCATTTCATGTGAATCGTCTGCCTAGCAGACGATTCATATGTTACGCCACGCTTAATTTACACAGGAAATAAGAAGAAAAAGAAAATGAAAATGCCGTCTGCTGAATATGTTAAGCGCTTCGAGGGTTAAAGCAGGGATACATTTCATTTGACAAGGGAGACAGAAACGGACACGCTGGAATGTATCTACACTGCTCGGATCGAGGCCTGGACGGTTAATGACTGGACAAGGGTTAGGACTGTCCATTCAAATCACCACTTAATGATGACGGTGACTTGGTGTCTTATGTCTCTTTCAAAATAACAAAAAAAAAAAGAAGAAAAGAAAATATTTAAGTCATATTGAGATGATAGAATGTGGCGTCTGGTCAGGGTATTCACTGTTTGCAAAAACAGTTTAGCCATTTTTCTCTAGGAATATCTAAATCTCATAGCCGGAGGTACCTAAAATGGACGAGCCAGAATCTTACAAGTTTTGCAAACTCTCTCTCTCTCTCTCTCTCTCTCTCTCTCTCTGTGTAAAGCTCTTTCTTTTTACCCTCATGCAAATATGACATGTCTCCTTTCGAGGTGGAAGTTGTTTGCACTGACTTTATTGGAAAAATGATATCGCACCGGCGGGAATCGAACGCGATTCGATCCCCACTTCTCACGAAACACATGTATTTGCTACGGTCATTCGCTCCTTCCACTGCTTCAAGATTGGCAGTTACAAGTTTCTGGCGGAATTGGGTTCAGTGTACTGGTTAACCGCTTATTGTATAAGCATGCCCACCCTCTTTACTCGAAGTCTTTACTGGCGCGATTCATAAAAAAAATGCTTTTCGCATGGGCCATACTCGTAAAGTAATTGCAGTTAACTCCCTTCTGATAGTCAGTTGCAGTTAGCTCCCTTAAAAGAGTAAAAACCTGCGATGTGAGGACGTTACCCCGCATTTATCAGGGTACAAATGAATATTATGTTATGTTATTCTCTTACAGTATATACATTAATAACATTATCTTTACTGGTTCATAGAGCAATCTTCAAAACTTTCGTTTCCATGTAAAGTGTTCTGTTTTTGTGTCTTCAACATGCGATATGCAAAACCAAGACCGTAATTTATTAAACGAGTAAAAGAGACGCATGTCTAAATCTAGCATCGGCGGGAAATAATCTTCAAAATGACATTTGTCCATAATATTGTCATATGCCCTCGCGGACATTCTAGGCAGAGTCTTCTTGGTTAGAAACCAATACTAAGTTATAACACTGCTCGCGGGTATCGAATTACCACTATCTGGGCTAATTCAGCAGACGACAAAAAAAAAAAAATCAAAAAAAAAAAAAAAAAAATCGTTATTTACTTTTTTATTACCAAGAAAACAGGGTTTGACATTCATGCAATGGAGACAATTTGCATGAAATGCAAATCCTGTTTTCTTGGAAGAATAAGAAAAATATTTCAAAATGTCGTCTGTTGAATTTTACCCAGAGTGTTAGGCGTTATGGTTTGCACAAACAAATCGCGCATTGGTCTGTGCATGGCAAAACCTACAATAAAACTTGTACGAAGAGACGGATCAGCCTGCACACTCTGAGCCTGCACATCAGTAGTCTGATCAGAGCCTTCGCTAATCGTATGTACCTCCTACAATCTCTGGGTTTAACAAAACGTCTTGTGCGACGAGCGAAGACTCGTGTCAATCTGCCAACTGCACATTCTGATAAAAGCATTCGCTGATCGTATTTACCTTCGATAACCGGGCTGTCCAAAGCGGGATAAACAGTGCGACTGCAACAGCACATTCTGATCAGACCCTTCGCTGATCGTACAGTATGCACCTTCTTTGGACCGGGCTATCCAAGAAGCTTGCTTTATATAGTGGGTCAATGCAGAGACTGCATGCCTGAGTCTTTGCTGGTCGCACGTACATTGTATTATTGGGAAATTGTGCCTTGGTGGTGTAGTGTGAAGCTTCTTGTCTTGTCACCCTGGGGTCATGAGTTCGATCCCAGGCTTCTCAAGCCTTTCATATTGGACTTTAAACCAAGGTCCGCATCTCCGTATTGACCTAGCTGTTAGTAGGACGTAAAAAACTCACTCACTCGTTTGAATTGTCATTAGCCTCGTGTGCGTAAAGTGTGTTTTTGTGTGACAGACACTCTTTTCACACGTGCTGTCTTGTTGATTCTATGCCTTTTTGATAGCAGAAGCGCCCCTTTAAGTAAATTCATACTGACACGTGCGGTTGCTGCACGCGAGTGAGAATTTCCCGGTCTTTTACCACAGTACGTCATTTATATTGAGCGCGTGCGGTTATTGCATGGGAAAAGGTCGTTACAGGAATACCAAATATAAATACGTAATTCGTCGATTGGGGGCAGATATTTGATTCTCTTTGTGATTTTTGTGTTTGTTTTGTTTTCTACGGCACATTAAATAAAAATGACCATGCCGGACCCACTTGTGTGGCCGGACTAGACTAAGCCAAAGAATCCGGTACTTTTTCATATGGTGCTTTGTTGAGGCCCATGTTACGTGCTCGAACAATGAATGGGGCTACCGGGGTTATCTTTGGACCTAGGGAGCACCCAAATATATTCAGGGAACAAGGCACATTGGTTGATATTTTAAGAAAACAAAGGAATGGACCTAATTTTGGGGGATCGGAATGCGGAAATTTAGAAAACACTTTTGGGACAATAAGATCTTTGTGATCAGTGCACACTCAGATCAACCTGCGCATCCGCATGAGCGTGGACGATATAACCTTCACGCAGACTGTACTATAAGAAGGAAAAATAAAGATATAAATAAATAAAAATATATTTATTAAAGAAATATCTAAATAACTTTATTTATTAAGTAAATAAATATATAAAAATCGGACAGGTATTTAGTCAAATTACTCCGAGGAATTTCGCATCACTTCGCGAGAAATATTGCCTCCGGGTACAATATTACCATTCCGAGTAACTTCGCATAACTTCGCATAACACATACTTTCGGCGGACTTGCGAGTGGTGTCCGCCGAATATAACGTTTACTCGGTTTGATTCCGAATGTTTTTGGGAAGTTCGCGAAACGCCGATATTCGGAGTAAAGAGTTTTTTGGTTCTTTTACCTGAGCTGTACTGTAGTTTAAGCCATTTGGTATATTGTAGCAGCAGCCAATTTAGCCTGTCAGAAAGGTATCTGAATAGATAGGCTGTAGGCAGTACAACATCAGTTGAACATCATGTGTTGGGTGTTTACCCTATTAACCCTAAGTGTTTGGACAGATAGTCCTGAATGTCGCTTCTGATCAGAGTATACACTATTTTCTTGTCATCAAGCAATAATTAGATGCATCAGTAGGTGGTAAAATGGACGTTCAAATTTTAGGACATTTATGGCAAGAATTAAGATAAATATGGTAGTTTTCTGTTAATTGTTTGAAAGAACAGTAACTTGGATGAAGCCAGACTGATTAGCTATGACTCTTTCTGTTTTAACCCTAAGCATTCTGGGTAAAATTTTCAGCAGATGATAAATTGAAAATATTATTCTTAGTTTTCCCAGAAAACAGGATTTGACAGTTCATGCAAATTTGTCTCAATGGAGACAGTTTGCATGAAATGTCAAATCCTGTTACCTGAGAAAAAATAAGATAGTTTTTTCAAAGTGTGGTCTGCTGAAAATTTTACCCAGAGTGCTAGGCATTAAACCTGTTAAGTGATGATAATTATGACAGAACTCATTGCTTATTCATCAGTAGCATCTGTTTTACCCTTTACTAGATTGTTGACAAAATTAACAGATGAGAAATGCACAATACATTAAAACTGGTCTTAACCCTTGTCATGCTGAATAAATTAAGATGCCACCCCCATTTCTAATTTTCAGCCAATCAGATTACTTGATCCAGATTGTTCTATAAATTCACATACTTAATGGCAAACAGTGCAGATCCAGATCAGTTAGCTTCTTCAGAAGCCAACTGATCTGGATCTATACTGTTTGCAAAGGCAGAGTATATCGGGGTTCAGCAGGACAAGGGTTAATCCTTTCATCGCCGAGTTTCTGAAGTGGACTTTTCCATTCTTGAATGTGGACTTGTCCACTGATGCAAATAGGGGTTTCAGTCTACAATCAAAAATAGAATGGCAAACTGTAGATCCTGATAAGGTGGCTCATTAAGAGCCATCTCATCTGGATCTACACTGTTTGCAGGGTATTAGTTTTGGTTTGCCAGGCTGAAAGGGTTAAAGGTCACTTATGTTAAGGGGAATGAATACACCTCCAATTAAGGGAAATAACTCTGACATGTAACAGCCTCACTTCTCATTAAATTGATGCTTTCTTTTAAAGGAAAGAATGTGCTCTGGGAGAAATTATTTCTCTCAGAGTAGCCACCATTGTTTTCTTTAAGAGTAGTCATCAGTTTGTTGTAAGGAACCATTGGCAGGAAAGCTGCTTTATAGCTTTTAAAATTGTCTCCCTTTGCAAAAAGACAGCAAAATATTTTGGATGTATCAATGCACATTAAGCTGTCACTTTTTACATGTATTTTGATTCCTTAAAAGGCAGCTACTATACCGAATTGGCTGGGAGAATATTTGGGTTGGGTATGGGTAGGTGAGAAAGGGAAGGTATTGTTTTTCTGCAAATTTTAAACACCACACTGTTGGGAGAAATTATAAAACTTACCAGTTCATTTGCAAAATGAAAACACCATAAAGTAAATCCCAAATACATGGGTAGTAAGGTGGTACGCCCTCCTGCTTTAAGATCTCGAAGGTTGGCCTTTGACATGAAGGCTCTTGTCTGACCTGAAGCAAGTTCAGGGTTATATATAGAATTTGGATTATGTATGGAATTATACAGATGACTTTACTTCAGGTTTGTTTCAATTTGGTGGGAATCAAATAACTACATACTGACCATTAGATAACACAAGAAATACCATAATTTCAGTGCCAAAATTTAGAATCCCATGCTATGTCCTGATCAGTTTAAATCTGATAATGAATGTTTATAGTCTAAGATTTGTAACTGTTGTGTCCTAGGTCCAGTTTGGTTCCACACTTGCTTAAGTAATTGGGACAGTGTTTGGTCACATGTAACAAAGTCTGTATGGACAATGATGTAACTTGTTTTGCATTTAATGGTAGAACAGATTTATACACATTCATCTGTTTATACCATGTACTGGCTGATGTAGACAGTGTATTTAAATTAGTTTTCATCTTTGATAAATGAAGCCTTTTATCATGTAAATGTCTAAGGAATTTAAATAGAAGACAATTCTGTCAATATCATATGAAACAATATTTCATTTTAAGAATTCTGAGGTTTCCACTAGTTTCAACCCTAACTAAAAGCACCATTCACAACAGACGACATTCAAAAGTATATATATATATATATATATATATATATATATATATATATATATATATATATATATATATATATATATATATATATCACTATATGAGCAAGTTCAGCAGACAACAAATTGATTATGTTTTCTTATTTTTTAGGGAAAACAGGATTTGACCTTTCATGCAAATTGTCTCTTTGGAGAATTTGCATGAAAGTTCAAAGCCTGTTTTCCCAGAAAAATAAAAACAAATATTTCAAAATGTTGTCTTCTGATTTTTTTCCCAAGCTTGCTAAGCATGAGAGCTTGTAAATGTTAGCAGGAGATAAATAAATGACATTTTCCTTTCATCTTTGATTGCCTAAAATTAGAGCTTGACATTTCATTCAGATGTTTTTTGATGATGATGTCATGATGTGACTGAAGTCGTGCTGACTGGGACATTAAACCTAATCTCAAAAAAAAAAATTTACTTTTGCATACTACAGGATATTGTTTTGGACAAAACCTAGCACACTTGAAAGCAAGCCATTCAGGGATATGCTAAATGAAAAGGACCTTGCAAACAGTCAAACCTCTTAACTTAACAAGCTCGTTATTGGCCAAATTGTTAACTGTTCTAGTAAGTTCAATATTTAATTCACAGGTATTTTTGCTGAAAAAAATGTGAGTAAAAGCTACTCACATTTTTTCAGCAAAAATATTAGCATATATGCCATATTTGATGATCAAAATTTTAACGATACATTAACTAACAACATCGTTAGTTTTGAACAACTGGGCCCTGATATTTTTCTTATTTCTCTATGAAAACATGTTGTGGTATTCTTTAGAAGCAAATCGCTGAGGCGCTTCTAAAGAGTACCCACAACATATGTTTTTGTGAAGAAATAAGAAGAAAGCATCTGAGGTGCTTCTAAGAGTACCACAACATATGTTTTTTTGTGGAGAAATAAGAAAAATGTTATGTAGAGACCCCCTTCATGTCAGGAGCTATGTGTTGGATCAGCCTGTAGACGTTCTTTGGGCCTTTGCTATACTATAAAGCTCCATTTTTGTTTTCTTTGCCCATATACACTATAACTGATTGAGATGACTGGCCTGATGACATCAAGACGTCACTCTGGAACAGGAATCTCTGTACTACATAAACCCGAAATATTCCCGACAGCTGGGTAAAAACTTTAGCAGACAACAGTTTGAAATATTTTCCTTATTTTCCCCAGAAATAAGATTTAACACTTGATGCACATTTTCTCCATAGACAATCTGAGTCTGCACTGTTTGCTCAGGCATGTCTGTCCAAATACTTCGCGTAAATAAAGTGGGGCATTTCTAATGAGTACCCACGATCTATGTTTTTTAGCAAAATAAGAAAAACACCCCTGTACCCCATAAACCCCAGTTTTACTATAGAAAAGTGGGATTTAAGGGGATCAAAATTATATCGGTGTATTATCGTGATGTTTATAGGTATATCACCAAGTACTAGTAGTCATGGGCTTGTTCAAACTTTCGGATAAGTATGATGAGGAGTTATGGCGTCAGAATTATAAAGGTAGTGATGGTACCATATTGACTCTAAGTATTGGGACAGACAGGCCTGAGCAACCAATGTAGACCCAGATCAGATACCAAAGAATGTGGTACCTGATCAGGGTCCATACTGTTTTTCACTCATCCAGCGGTTGTTTTGCCCATCAGCAAGTAGTAATGTCAAAATCGACATCAGATACAGAAATATGACACACAACTTAGAAGAAAACTGTTTTCGTGGCAGGTTTTAAAAAACAATGAGTATGGTTTATTACATTTATGTAATCTTTTTAAAAACAATTTGATCAGATTTAGGGCATTACCATTTCGCCTACTCCAATTTCACCTATTTTTGTTCATCCTCCTACTGCCATTTTACCTACTGTCAAACGTGACTTTTTTCCTGTTTTGTTACTGCAAGTGAATTATTGATGAATATGAAAAATGGTCTGTGCCAAACAAAAAGATGTCTTCAGACATTTGTAACAACAAAAGCCCATACATGTATCAGCTTGGGTATCCGCACAGTCTATCAGTGCTTTTCCTATCTGCATAAATAATCATTAGGCATAGCAGACTGTGTCAGTGGAAGGAAAGCTTCTAATGAGACTGTGCAGTTGCCTGGGTTGATCTGAAACTGCATTTCATATACACTTACAGATACCTTTTTTGCTTTGCATGTTATGTATAATAGTATGTAAGGTAATACATTTTTGTCTGGATTCTTAAATGGCTTTGCGGAGATTTAAAGCTGTTCGGTTTTCAAAATTAGAAGATGGTTACATTAGATGTATCATTTTAGAATTATGATGAAATACAAGAATACAAATTACCATATATCTCAGAGGTATATTTACCCCATATATTGGGAAACCTTAACTCATTGCAGCAGATAAGGGTAGTGTTTCCCTTCTTTGATCACAGTACCACCTGTTCTTTATCCATAGTGTTTCCTGTTCTTTGACAACAGTATCACAGGTGTTTTGACCACAGTGCCACCTCTTCTTTGACCACAGTACATGCTATCTGTCCTTTGCCCACAGTGTCACCTGTTCTTTACCCATAGGGATTATTGTTCTTTGATCACAGATCCACCTGTTCTTTGCAGTGCCACCTGTTTGGACTACAATGTCATCTGTTCTTTACCCATAGTGTTACTTGTTCTTTGACCACAGTGCCATCTATTCTTTACCCATAATGCTTCATGTTCTATGACCACAGTCCCATCTGTTCTTTGACCACAGTGCCACCTGTTCTTTACCCATAGTGCTTCTTTGACCACAGTGCCATCTGTTCTTTACCCATAGTGCTTCATGTTCTTTGACCAAATGCCATCTGTTCTCTACCCATAGTCAGTCATGTTCTTTAACCACAGTGCCATGTCTTCTTTGACCACAATGTCACCTGTTCTTTCCCTATAGTGTTTCTTGTTCTTTGACCACAGTGCCATTTGTTCTTTACCCATAGTGCTTCTTGTTCTTTGATCACAGTGCCAACTGTTCTGTGACCACAGTGTCACATATTCTTTTACAGTGCCATCTGTTCTTTGACCACTCTGTCACTTGTTCTTTGACCACAGAATTACCTGTTTGTTTGTTTTTTTACCACAGTGCCTTCTGTTTATTTACCACAGTGTCACCTGTTCTTCGACCATAATGAGTGTCATCTGTTCTTTTACCACAGTGTCATCTGTTATTTTACCACAGTACCACCTGTTCTTTGACCACTATGTCACCTGTTCTTTGACCATACTGAGTGTCATCTGTTCTTTTACCTCAGTGCCATCTATTCTTTGACCACATACCACCTGTTCTTTGACCACAGTACCATCTGTTCTTTGTACCATCTGTTCTATGAGCATGTTGCTTGATATCTGTTCTATGATCACTGTTTTGCCTTTTCTTTGACATAGTGGGTGCCATCTATTCTTTGACAATAGTAAGTGTCATCTGTTCTTTGACTACAGTACTACCTGTTCTTTGACCACAGTGCCATCTGTCCTTTGACCACAGTGCACCTGTTCTTTGACCATAGTGCCTTCTGTTCTTTGACCACAGTGCCACCTGTTCTTTGAACACAGTGCTTCTTGTACTTTGACTACAGTGCCATCTGTTCTTTGACCACATTGCCAATTGAGTTATACTAATTAGTAACAAGGAATACTGTATTTACTCTAAATATTTGGACAGATAGGTCGGAGGCAGATAATTCACATGAAATGACAAGCTTTATTTTCACAGAAAAAATCAGAATGCCATTCACAACAATTTTGAATGACACTTTAGAGTTCATTTGTGCATTGTTGTAGACTATTCAATTAAGAGGAATGGATACACATTCTGGGGAAACACTCTTGTCAAAATTGTTTTGACTCCCTTCCTTTTAGAATGGACCTCTTTTCAGAAAGGACTTGATGTGCTGGAATGCAAACAAGAAGTCAAGAAAGTTGTCTCCCTTGTAAAATTGATGGAAAATCTACCAAGTATATCAAGTCTCCTTAAAGCCTGTGCTGTTCACATGGTAGAAGATGGTGCAAAATTATGAATATCTAATATGACTGCACAAATGCACAGGCTGTTCCAGAACTGTTTTACTCACATGTGTACTAAAGCTGTTTTGTCTCATTACGCATATATATAACTTAACCCTTAAAGTGCCAAGCAAAATTTGTAGCAGATGACATTTATTTTTATTTTTTAATTTTTCAAAGAAAACAAGTCATGATATTTCATGCGAATCATCTGCCAAGCAGATGATTCACATGAAATATCATGACTTGTTTACTCTGAAAAATACAAAAAAAATAATAAAAAAAAGTGTTGTCTGCTGCAGTTGTGATTGGCGCTTTAAGGGTTAACGCATAGTACTCTGGTAAAGTTTCCATCAGACGACAAATTGATGATATTTTTCTTCTTTTTTTTTTTCCCAAAAAATAGGTTTTGACATTTCATGCCAATTGCATCCAATGGAGATAATTTGCTTGATATGTCAAAGGAGACAGTTTGCATGAAATGTCAAAACCTGTTTTCTGGGAAAAATAAGAAAATATCAGTTTGTTGTCAGCTGAATTAGCCAGGAGAGAGATAATGTTAATGTTCTATTTAAGCAATTAACTGTAGAAATAAATTTTGTTAATGTGTATATTTTGCAATTTGGATAAAGTGGAAAATTGGGATATTGTGGAATAAATTTTGATATAACTCCCTTAGCTGTGATTTACAGGTATTTTATGTGTCTAAGTAAATATTTCCAACTTAACAAGATTGGTTTAGGGTTGTTCCATATTACACAGGTGAATTAATGATAATTTTTATTATCATTGGAAATGTTATGCTATGAGAAAAGGGGGAGCTCCAGATAAGATGATCATTGTGGTGATAATTTACCACCAAAGTATTGGGACACCTTATCCTAAAATTTTGAAATAGTCCATTCTACTACCTCTTGATGTGTCTAAACTATTGCTGTATGTATAGCAAAAGTGAAAAAAAACAACCAGTGTAGACCCTGATCAGATGCCTCATTTTCTGATCTAGGTCTTTACTGTTTGCAAAGGCCTATCTGTCCCAAATGTTATGGTTATTACAGTAGGATATTTTGTTATTTTTGCATCAAAATGTGTATAGTGGGTTCTCATTGGATTTGTCATGGGAACCAAATTTCACATGGTTTATTTTTGATGAAAACATTACAAATGCTTTCTTCTGTTTTGAGCAAATACTCAGTTATTTTCAGAAACGTGGGTATTGACACCCAATTGATTTGACAGAGTACCTAATTATTTCCAAAGTCAAGAGAGAAAATTAAAAAGTTTCAAGGCGAGAAAAGCACATGATTACCATTTTATATTATGATTACTGCACATAATATGTGTTTTTATTCTTCATATGACAAATATAATCACAAAAGTAATAGGGTATAATTAAATACCATGTTTTAAATACCTAAATCGGCTTTTTCGTGCTCTTTCCTTCAGTTTTATAAGTTTTACCCAATTAATTTTCATTTTGTGGGGTATCTTTACTCAAACCGAAAAAATGAAAATACGATTTTACTCAATTGATTAAATTTTGATGGGGTAAAATACCCAAATGCCCCCAAAATTATCTGTTGCTCTGTTTTGGGGGTAAAATGGGTTAACATTTTACCATACTAAGTCCATTTTGTTACTTGTTGTTGTGTCTTAAAATGCTGGATGAGGGAGTGTCAAACAGTGTGTACCCTGATCAAATGCTGTATCTGTTGTGTCTGATCTGGGTTCACATTGTTTTCTCAGACCTATTTCTTCCAATACTTTACCTTTGCCACACTGAATAAATTAAGATGCCATGCACACTTCTAATTGTCAGCCAATCAGTTTTGCTTGATCAGGCTGTTAACCCTAGTTCTGCTGAACCTAGATATACCCTGACTTTGCAAAGAGTGTAGATCCAGATCAGTTGGCTTCTGAAGAAGCCAAGGCTTCTGAAGAAGCCAACTGATCTGGATCTGCACTGTTTGTCATTAAGTATGTGAATTTGTATCAACAACCTAGATCAAGTAATATGATTGGCTGAAAATCAGAAGTGTGCGTGGCATCTTAAATTTGCTGAAAATCAGAAGTGGCCATGGCATCTTAAATTACTCAGCATGACAAGGGTTAATACAAATTTACGTACTAAATGACAAACGGTGCAGATCCATATTAGTTGGCTTCTGATTCAGCAGGATCAGGATTAAGGTAAAACGTATGGTTATACTGGCAAACAGCAAAGATACTGACCTGATTGCGCAGGAAGTTATTGGCCTTTACTGTTTTTACTCACTTTAACATCACGTTAGATTTCAGGAACAGTATTTCTAAAATGTTCTTTTTTTTTCTCTTTTTTTTTTTTTTCTTCAGAAAATAGGGTTTGACATATGCAAATTCCCCTCCAGTGTACAAAGAGTCAAATCATTATTGGATGTTCATGCAATTTAGCAGAATCATAAATTTTATTATAGGGTCTCTTAAGGCATAAGGCAACCAGATATTGACATTTCATTACAGCGAGGCCAGAATGTGCTTTAGCAGACGGCGTGAGAAATTGTTCCAACCGATATCACTCCAAAACTGCGGAAGAACAATGTATGGCAACAAATTGTGTTGGCTTGACTAGCTAATTTAATCATATTGAGACACATTGATTTAGGGGATATTTGTCTCAGAAGCTGCTAAATGGTAAAATATAATTCGGTTCCATCAAGAAATGAAATAATGTGTTTAGTCCAATCTGGGGACTATAGAATTATGAAGTCTGCTAGAAGTGACAGGATTTGGCATAACTCACTTGGCAAAGTCATATTGTTCTAATATGCAGACATTGAAGAAACGGATCAGATTGTGTATCATTTCAAGTCTGGTCAGTGTCTAGGCAGTTTGTTTGTTTTTTGTTTTTTGGGTTTTTTTTTGTAGAATGTAAAAGTGACAATCAATGACACTGATTAGATCATGTTTTATGCACAGACTTGTCTGGATTTTCATTTTGCATGCTCATGAGTAGTTTCTCCTGATTAAAGAAAATATGAAAGAAAATGTTTATTTTGCCCCAAAACATATCTTGTGGGAACTCATTGGAATTGCCTCTATATAATTTTGACCCCCTTAAATGCCACTCACTAAGTTATATAGTAAAACCGGGGTTTACAGGGGTATACATTATTTTTGCTCAAAAACATAGATTGTGGGTACTCATTAGAACTACCTCAGCAAAAACATAGATTATGGATACAAATTAGAGCCACCTCACTGAGGCAATTCTAATGAGTACCCACAATCTAATGAAGCAGTTCTAATGAGTAAAAAGTAAGTTAAAAAAACAGATTGTGTGTACTTGTTAGAACTGCCTCACTAAGGCTAATCTAATGAGTATCCACAACCTAGTGAGGTGGTTCTAATGAGTACCCACAATCTATGTTTTGAGCAAAAATAAAAAAAATATATCAGAGTTTTTTATCTGAAAATTTTCAGGTTTTTGGGGGTGAAATTTTCTATATATTTGAATAGGTAATTCAAGTGAGTACCTACAAGATATGTTTTGGAGCAAAAATAACAAAATCATTCTGGATAATAGTGACGACTACCATCTTATCTGCAGTGTGGTGGAAGATGCGAGTTTTTCCTTGACATGCTCCGCTTGAAAAGCTTTATAAAGCTTAGGATGATTTTCATTGATTTCTACCAAGAAACATGTGATTTATTTATTTCTGATAGAGCAAATTCCAAGGCTTTCGGTAATCATATTTAAGTGAATGACACAATGTTGTTTTGATTTTTATATTCCTGGCACAAAATAAAAACATCAGAGTATGGTTTGTTTAACATGGGAGATTTATGGTAATACCAAGATTATTTGAGATGCACTGTGAGAAAGTGGGGTCTTTGGGGCATATGAGGACAGTGCAGGCCCTGGTCAGCCTGCGCATCTGCAGAATCTGATCAAGTTCTTCACTATCAGCTTACAGAAACATTGTATACTGTAGA
Organism: Anodontia alba; assembly: GCA_964016985.1. Taxonomy (NCBI): domain Eukaryota; kingdom Metazoa; phylum Mollusca; class Bivalvia; order Lucinida; family Lucinidae; genus Anodontia; species Anodontia alba. Next base: position 46,126,253 of record OZ024831.1, read on the forward strand.
TTGTAGGAGGGGCATTTGAAAATTAGTGGCAACAGTGATGGGTTATTAAGGTTAACCTGATCAAAAATGTTGCCATTGGTCCTAAAATCACAGCACGGTCTTTGTGCTTGCACACACTTTTCCACCAGACACCAGACATTTTATCCAATCAAGAAAAGCCTTTTCAAAAACTTCTTTGGATATACTGTTTGTACACTTTAAAAGTGTTATACACTGGAAAAATATAACCTTATCGAGTGACCTCAGACTTCTGGTTCCTAGTGTCCTAGCCACATTAGGCCAAACAGAAAATTGTAACCAGACAACTCAGGTCATTGGATAAGTTTATTATGCTCCCCAAAGGGAGAGCATATAGTCGCCGCTTTGTCCGTCCCTCACACTTTTGTCTGGAGCATATCTCTAAAAGTATTGAAGGTAATTTAATGAAACTTGATACATTGATAGAGGGCCATGAGGGGAATTGCAGAATGCAAGAACCATAACCCTGTCACCAGTATTTACGGAGTTACTTCCCTTCTTAATTTTTGCAGTAAAAAGCTTGTCTGGAGCATATCTCTGAAAGTATAGAAGGGAATTAAATGAAACTTGATACATTGATAGATGGCCATCAGAGGAAGTGCAGAGTGCAAGAACTGTAACTCTACCACATGTAATTTCAGAGTTATCTCCCTTTCTAATTTTTTCAATAGTAAGCTTATCTGGAGCATTTCTCTAAAAGTATTGAAGATAAATAAATGAAACTTGATACAGTGATAGAGGGCTATGAAGGGACTTGCAGAATGCAAGAACAATAATCATGTCACCAGTATTTTCAGAGTTACTTCCCTTCTTAATTTTTGCAATAAAAAGCTTGTCTGGAGCATATATCTGAAATTATAGAAGGGAGTTAAATGACACTTGATACATTGATAGACGGCCATCAGAGGAAGTGCAGAGTGCAAGAATCATAACTCTATCACAAGTAATTACAGAGTTATTTCCCTTTCTAATTTTTGCAATAGTAAGCTTGTCCAGAGCATATCCCTAAACGTATTGAAGATAAATAAATGAAACTTGATACACTGATAGAGGGCCATGAAGGGAATTGCAGAATGCAAGAACCTTATCGCCAGTATTTATGGAGTTACCTTCTTCTTAATTTTTGCAATAAAAAACTTGTCTCGAGCATATCTCTGAAAGTATAGAAGGCAATTAAGTGATACTTGATACATTGATAGATGGCCATCAGATGAAATGCAGAGTGCAGGCAAAGGTGCCTGAGCTTCTGTCTGTCCGGCCTTCTGTCCGTCTGGAGTTATCTCCCTTACTTATACTCTGGTTGCACGCCTTATTTTTTTTTCATGATTTTTACATTTTTTGTTGAAAATCACTTACTAGGGAACACAAAACTGAGTTTCTTAGTCTTATGGTTTAAGAGATACAGACCTTGCAGGGAAAGGGCCTTATATTTCTCCTTATTTTTGCATTCTTTGTTGAAAATCACTTACTAGGGAATACAAAACTGAGTTTCTTAGTCTTAGGGTTTAAGAGTTACAGGCCTTGCTGGCAAAGGGCCTTATATTTCTCATTAATTTTGGATTCTTTGTTGAAAATCACTTACAAGAGAACACAATATTGAGTTTCTTAGTCTCATGGTTTAAGAGTTACTGGCCTTGCAGCCAAAAGGCCTTATATTGGGCATCCGTGTACTGTGGACACATTTCTAGTTTTTTTTTTTGTTTTTGTTGTTGTTTTTTTTTGTACATTTTACAGGCTTTCAAATGGATCTCTAGTCATTTGTCATTTGGCCTGATGCCCAGACCACCAGCCCTACATTACAATAATAAGCTTGTCCGTAACATATCTCTTAAAGTATTTTACTCTTTCACTAACATAACCCTCCCACTACTGCACATCTTCGGGGAGCATTCTTGCATTCCACCGCTTCTCTTGTATTTTTACCTATACCCTCTGCACTACACGACACAAAACATTGACAGTGCATATATTCCTTAATGATGAGATTTAACCAAAAGACGGGGAGAATGATCAGAGCTATAGGGAGGGTGTTTTAACATGAAGCTCCTCTGAATGTTCAATTGCTGGTGCATTGTAATGTAATAGATGGGAGTCCATGCTTACCTGTCCATGCCCACTTCGTAGCCAATAGTCAGACCTTTCTCCTTTTAAAATATTGCAATAACAGTGGTGTGCTCAGCACAAGGACCAGCACCACAATTTTGCTACTATTAAAAAGAAATATAGTGTGGTCTACACTGTTAGCATGTCAAACACATCTAAAAAATTGTACACTGTACTTGTTAAAATTTTAGGACAAGTATAATAATGAGTTATATAACCTTTACCACTCTTTCGGCCAATTCAGCAGTCGACAAATTGGTGATTTTTTTTTTTACCACTCTCTCAGCCAATTCAGCAGTCGACAAATTGGTGATTTTTTTTTTTTTTTTTTTTATTTTTCTCAGTAAACAGGATTTGACATTTTTTGCAATTTGTCTACAATGGAGACAAATCCTGTTTCCTGGGATATATAAGAAAAATATTTCAAAATGTCATCTGCTGAAAAATTTACCCAGAGTGCTAAGAGTTGTTCAAATATTTATTTTTGGTTACTACAAGAAATGTATTTCTATCACTACAACTTTAATTGTTACCACTCTCTTTGCAACTTCAGTAGACAACAAATTATGACATTTTTCTTATTTTACCCAGAAAACAGGGTCTGACATTTCATGCTAATCATCTTCATAGGAAACAATTTGCATGTAATATCAAACTCTGTTTTCTTGGAAAAATAAGGAAAATGCCATCAAAGTTTTGTTTGCAGAAAATTTTACCGAGCATGAATTACACCTGTGGACACTAATCCGTTCAAACTTGGTTGATATTGTTTACAATTTTCTCGATTATCAAAAACAATTGACACGCTCGTATACACTTTGCTCCGATTAGCCAGCTTCATAGTGGGCGGAGCCATATTTTACCCGTGTGAAGTGGGACACAATTGTCATCGGTGTTGATAACAACGAGGAATACTTTTTAGCGATAATGTTTCAAATACAAGTGAACTATAGGGAAAAAGTTCGTCAGTTTTACATTAATGAAATTTCTTGGAACTGCCTCGATGGCCGCCGGCAGACCGTGTGGAGATCCCTCAACAATGTTCCTTCCATATGTTCGAAACCGTGTTCACACTTACTTTGAATTTTTCAGCCGTTTTACTGAAGGCCCCGTATTTAATGAACATTGTATCCTTATTGCCACCATAACAGTCTGTCAGTTCATCCAAAATAAGTCTTTTGAAGTCTTTCGACAATGATTTGCCCCACTGAAAAGAGCGCCCATATCTATGTGTTTGCATTGCGGCTCGTTTGATACCCCACCAATATTGACTGACGCATGACAGGTAGATGTCACGTGAAAGCCACGCCTTCCAATACAAACCGCGCCTACAATGAATGAACATCCTATTTTTATATTGATCGATGATTCGCTTTACGACGAAGCGCTCTACGTGACAGTTTGAACGGATTTGTGTCCACAGGTGTAGCATTAGTGATCTGAATGACACAAGTTCCTGACTTAAAGGTTTTTAACCATCAGTTTCTTGATTAATTATGCATGTTTGATGGTAAAATCTGGCATGTCACAGTAACACTTCTTTGATAAGCCCTCCAGTTAGAAAACAACCTTATGACTTATGCAGCCAGTGTAGACTGATCAGCCTGCAGATCCATATAGTCTAAGTTTTGTCTATACAGATCACTAACATAATTAATGGACTAAAGATTCTAGTGGGAAACAGTCTAGATCCATGTCAGATGCACAGATATGTAGGTTGATCTGGGTCTATGCTGGTCACATGTCATTAGACTGATTTCTGTTTGGAAGGCATCTTCTCTCTTGTCTTTGTACAGGTTCATTTTATCACTCAGTAACAATTGGTTCTGAACTGACAAGAACGTGTTAAATTATTCATTTTACAAGTATGACTGGAAAAACGCCTTGATGGTACTCAGGTAAATAACTGTTTACACCAGTGTTGATATTTAGACAAGAGTTAATTCCCTTACATCACTATCTCAAACTTCTGTCCATTTGGGGAAAATTGTCTGAGTTTTGTTTTTAGACAGTTTGTGCAAATACTTCTTAACCCTAGTCCTGCTGAACCCAGATATACCTGTCTTTACAAACAGTGTAGATCCAGATCAATTGGCTTCTAAAGAAGCCAACTGATCTGGATCTGCACTGTTTGTCGTTAAGTATGTGAATATGTATCAACAACCTGGATCAAGTAATCTGATTAGCTGAAAATTATTCAGTAGGACAAGGGTTAAACTTCTGGGCCCAGTTGTTCACAGCTAACAACATTGTTAGTTAACGATTCGTTAAAATTTGCATCGAGTGATACACAAATATGCTGAAATTTTTTGCTGAAAAAATGTGAGTAGCTTTGCAAAAGCTACTCATTTTTTCAGCAAAAAATATCAGAATATTGTATATTGAATCTGCTAAAACAGTTAACGAAATGACCCTTAACGAGCTTGTTAAGCTAACCACACGTTGAACAACTGGGCCCTGCACATCTACACAGGCACCTTCATCAAATGGTCTGCCGTATTTACCCTAAATATTGGGATATCTAAGTGACCTTGACTTCTTACCATTTGGACTAGTCAATATTACTTCCAGTTGATGTGTTTGAAAACTATTGGATGAGTGGCAAACAGTGTAGACCCTGATCAGATACAACATTCTGCAGCTTCTGATCTGAGTCTTCAGTATTTGCTTAGGCCTGTCTGTCCCAATACAATCGGCTCTTGTTATTTCGAACTCGCTTATCTCAAATAACTGCTTATCTCGGTGAAAATCTGGTCCCTGTTTTAACACAGAGATCTACCAACAGACAACAAAATATATATCTCTAACTTAGGAGTCAAGTTACATATTCATTCTGTTAAAGGTGGTTGTTCGATTAATTGTTTTCCTCAGTTCCGCAAATCTGATATGTCGAAGTACAGATATCTCGAAAGGAATGTTTTATAGAGTCCCTTGGAGTTCGAGATGACGAGAGTCGACTGTACTTTGGATCATTACAGTACTTCAGATTTTAGGACAAGGATTAGAGTAATACTGTATCTGTGATTCCTCCCCTGTCAGTGTGTCTAAAAACCACTGGATGAGTGGCAAATAGTGTAGACCTAGTTCAGATGCTGTGTCCTGCAGCTCCTGATCTGGGTCTACACTGTTTGCTTAAGACTGTTTGTCTGAACACTTGGAGCAAATATGATACTATAGGAAATTTTTTTAGTGAATGTATGTGATGTATGGCAGTTATAAAGTGTCAAATTACTGATACACTTTGTATATGATAGTGATCAAGTTGATGTAAAATCTGAAATGTAAGATGATTATGATGGTTACCCATCCAAATAGCCCCAGGGAAGAAAATATAAATCATATACTGATAACATGAGTGACCATAATAAATAAAATAAAATAGGCTCCAGGTTCCTTTGTCCATTAAATCTTCCACTAAAGCAAAACAAGTTATCCAAGGGTGCTTCCTTTTTCAACTGAAAAGTATTGATATTTTTTTATTTCTCCACAAAATCATATGTTGTGGTTACTCCTTAGAAGTGCCTCACTGAGGCACTTCCAATGAGTACCCACAGCATATGTTTTCACAGAGAAATAAGAAAAAATGTGAGTGTGTGTTACAAAGAGAGAGAGAGAATCATGACACTAGAAAATGGTCCTTTTATTTAAACAGCAAATACCCAGATCATTCTGTGCCTCCACCAAGCATTAAATAGGTCAACATTTTGGATGAGCAAGTATATGGGTGCGTTTTTTCAAAGGCCAGGTATATGAATGGGGTAGGTTTTGAAATACTGGCTCGCACACCCATACCAAAATTACCCCTAAGTTACCTCCCCCCCCCCCCCCCCCCCCCCCCCCCCGAGCAACAGGCAGTTTAGAGCTAAGATTGGTCTCATTAGCCATGATCTTAGAACACAATTTTTGTTAGTAATGACAGACTGCATCTGCTGCAAAACCTTGGAGCTTATATTAGTTAGTAACATAGACAAGCACTTAGCCTTTGAATGCATTCTTGCTGACTGTCAGCATGGTTTCCGAAGTCAAAGGTCTTGCGAAACTCAATTAGTGCAGTTTTACCATGATATTGTTGAGAACTTGGATGGAGCATATAATCGAGGCCATAAGCAGACCGATTTGATAATAATGGATTTTGCAAAGGCCTTTGACAAGGTACCACACAGGAGGCTGCTGTTCAAGTTAAGATATTATGGGATTAGAGGAACCACTCTGGAGTGGATTACCCCATGGCTCTCTGGGCACTCGCAAAAAGTGGTGTTAGATGGCCAAGCCTCAGAGCCAGTCCCTGTCCTTTCTGGTGTCCCTCAGGGATCGGTCCTAGGGCCAGTCCTATTTTTGATCTCCATAAATGACTTACCAGACAATATCAGGTCTTCTATTTGACTTTTTGCTGATGATTGTGTCCTTTATAGAAATATAAACAGCCCCAAAGATTGTGAAATCTTGCAAGAAGACCTGAATAGCCTAGCACGATGGGAGAACGATTGGCAAATGAAATTTAATGTTGCCAAATGTCACTCCATGAGAGTGACTCGGCATCTCCCGGGAAAACAAATTCAGTTTAATTACTCACTCCACCAGCAAATATTAGAGGAGGTTCAGTCCGCAAAATATCTTGGTATCACCATCAATGATAGCCTGGACTGGGGTCAGCATATTTCTGAAATCACTTCGAAAGCAACTAAGACTCTTGGATTTCTTCGGCGTAATTTGACTTTTCCACCTAGGAAAACAAAGGCTGCAGCATACAAAACTTTGATTCGCCCACAATTAGAGTATGCTGCTCCTATTTGGCATCCATATGTTAAAACTCAGGCTCAGCAGGTAGAGAGGGTTCAGAGGACAGCTGCCAGGTGGACTTGCAGGAGATGGCGGAATGTGAGCAGTGTTGGTGATATGCTGGACGAGCTGGAATGGCCGTCCCTGGAATCCCGCCGGGAGCAGTCCTCTTTAACCTTTTTCTATAAGATTCATTCGGGAATGGTTTACGTTGATAAAGACAAATACTTGATCCCTGTAACAGGATTGAGACAAACTCGGGCATCTCATGACTCACAGTATAGAAGATATCAGGCCTACAGTGATGCCCTGAAGAATTCTTTCTTCCCTAGGACTATTCCACAATGGAATATAGTCTCCCTTCCTCAGTGGTCTCAGTTCAGACCACAGAGGAATTCAAATCCCTTACAAATTAATTTGTTCAGAGGCATGTGGATAGCATGCCTCTGTCTTCTGATTGTAAATAGTTTTATTGGTCCACCCAGAATTTTTTTTTTTTTTTTTTATGCTAAATTCTAAATTTAGCCACCCACCCACCCACCTGAGATAATGATCAATATTGATTGACTCAGTACCAGAAGATAGATAGATAGATGAACTATGATATGGCACTTCATAGCCTGGCACCAGGCTATGAGTTTAACTTTTACTTCCTCCTTGACTATTTTGCTACATATCATCTCCGTTACCAGTCAGAACTTACAAACTTTACCAAATCTAACTGATTAGCCAATCAGAGAGAAGACATTCCAAATGATAGGATTTTTTGTGAAATATAAACCATTTTGATGCTGATTCATATATCAGTTAGATGGGAACCAGTCTAGGCACTTCATTGCACAGACCCATTTATTATCACCCCTACATTATCTTATTATGACTTAAATTATGTGAAAGAGACATAAATCACATTATCCTCAACTGCCTGCTAAATCCTGAAGAGAATTAAAAGGATTACTGTATAGCATTCTTATCACTGCATGCAGGGTAAAAACTTTCAGCAGATGAGGGTTCATACAATTTTCTGGGAAAAAATAAAAAGAATATCAATGTATTGTCTGCTGAAATTGCCCAGAGAGTGGTAAAGGTTAACTTGGCTAATTCAGCAGACGACAAATTGATGATATTTTTCTTATTTTTTCCCAGACAGTTTGCATGAAATGTCAAATGTCAAATCCTGTTTTCTGGGGAAAATAAGAAAAATATTTCAATATCCCATCTGCTGAAAGTTTTATCCAGAGTGCTAAAGTTTTAACCCTTAAAGCGCCAAGAAAAATTTGTAGCAGATGACATTCTAAAAATTTTTATTTTTTATTTTTCAGAGAAAGCAAAGCATGGCATGGCAGATGATTCACATGAAATGTCAAGACTTGTTTTCTTTTGAAAAAAAAAAAAAAAAAATCAAAATTGTTGTCTGCTTTAGTTGTGATTGGCACTTTAAGAGTTAATTGACAATCCATTATAGCACTAGATAAGATGATTTTGTTCCAACCAATTGATCAATATTTTCATTATTTCTCTGCTTAAAGGAAATTGTAGATACTCATTAGAATTATCTTACTGCGACCCATACCATATTTTTATGGATAAATAATTTTATCTGTATACCCCTCTTATCCCTACCCAAAATAATTATGACCTTATGTTCATGAGTCAAAGATCAGAGAAAAGATTTTGCCTTTTTTTTTAATCTTTAAAAATAATATTACATTGTTAAGTACTGAAAGGCATGTCTTATCTGGGCTGGGTCGCTTAACCATGACCACTCCCTTGGCTAATTCAGCAGACGACAAATTGATATTTTTCTTATTTTCCCCCAAAGTAGGTTTTGACATTTCATGCAAATTGTCTCCCAAGGAGACAATTTGCATGAAATGCCAAAGCCTGTTTTCTGGGAAAATAAGAAAAAATATTTCAAAATGTCGTCTGCTGAAAATTTACCCAGCATGCTAAGCATTAAATATTTCGAAGTATTTTGATAATCAGTCCATTTCAGAACATAGGTAAGTGAAAGTTTGTGTTTTCACTAATCAGATAGTTAATAATTCCTTTCTTATCTGTGTTGATTTGTTTGCAGTTTGATGTTTATTAGAGATTTCACCTGTTGACACCTTTTAAACACAATGATGCAACAAAAGGGCCTTCAGGTAGAGACCTAGACAGGTGAAAGGTTAACAGGTGAGATAAAAATAGCACTGTGTTACCTGTACCGTAAATAGACTTTCCCAACCCAGTTAGTTTGAATTAAGAGTTTACTATCTTGGGTTAGATAGGGTCATGTTGTTGGGTTTATTGTGTGGGATGTTTTTCGAAAATGTGGTTTAATGGAGAGGATGTATAAATTTTGCTTGCTGGCTGTGTTCTTCAAGTTTGTAAGCTGTCAGTTGCCAGGTATACAAAATATTAAATTTATATTGTTGGAGCCTGCAGGTGACAAAGAGCAGGTTTTCACTATTTAACCCTTATATACACACAGATTTAATAGTCAATGAACAAGTTATGTTTCTCTTATTTTATTCCAGAAAATAGGGCTTTACAGTGATATGAGTTGACTACTAAGCCTTATTTCTTGGGGAAATAAGATAAATATGTTAAAATGTTATATGCTAATATTTATATTCTGTTGGTTGTGGGTTAAGTCTAGACTTTTCATAGATCAGCAGGTGCACAAAGATATATGTACAAAATCATATTGTTTCAGGATATATTCTGTTTGTACATTAAATATTTGGACACCTTAAGTTCACAGTAGACACCTAAAGTGTAGTCCTTACTCGTACCAATCCTAAAATTTGAACCATTCTGTTGATGTAGTCACTGTTTCTGAGTTCAATCATGTCCAAACAAAAGAGTTATCTATAGTATTAGCAATTTGCATACAATCTCAAAGCCATTTTTTATAGGAAAAATAAGAAAATATTTCAAAATGTTGTTTGTTGAAATTTTTACCCAGCATGCAGAGTGTAAAGAATGCTAAACAGTACGGTACTACGAAGCACGGATCCATGACATTTCGTCTAAAACCATTTCATCTAAAGGACATTTCGTCAAATACGACATTTGGTCTAAATTTCATCTAAAAGTGTCTAAAATCGTCTAAAAATATCTAAAAAAATTCAGCTAAAAATATTTTGTCTACAATTTTTATTGTGTTTTTTTTTTTTTGTCTTTTTTTTTTTTTTTTTTGGCAAGAACAGAAAGTGATGTATAAACTCTGAATTTTCATTCACACTTTTACACCAAATTCACTAATTTGAGTCTCAGTAGCACAAATTATACGCCATCCCATGCTCTGAGATCCCACACAGATACTCCATGTTGTCGCGTTTACCATAGTTCTGAACAGCCCGATGGTTTGTATGAAAACCTACAAACCTTCAGTCAGAAGACTATATATTATGAAAATTGAGGCGATTAGGAAGCAAAAATGATTGAAAAAAAAAAGTGCGACAATTTGTCTAAAAATCTTTATTTTTTTTAGACGAAGTGTCATACCAGGGTATTTTTAGACCAGTTGTCGTACCCGACGAAGTGTCTATTAGACGAAGTGTCCATTAGATGAAATGGTCTTCTGACGAAATGGGTTTTAATGAAATGTCGTGCACCCCATAAGCACAGGTGGTAATCTAGGGAACTAGCTTGAAAATGCCTCAGTGGATTTTTGTTTCCTCGCCACATCAGGGAACTTTTGAGCTAGAACCCTCAACAGCAAAATGGTAAACAAAGGTATGTCTCGAAGAATTTTATCACTTATTATTTTTTCTATTAGCGATATGTGAAAAAAATAATGCTGTTTTGTGTAGATATGATTTAACTTAGTTCCCTGTTAGGATTGCCATAAAAAATATGCAGGGCTTGAATATAATTTTGCCGCAACTTTTGAACACGGGACTGAAATTTCTAAAGTTCCTGTCAACACGGAGATTTGGCCCCACGATTTTTCATTTTCCATCAAATCTACAGCCTTGAGACCCCTGAAGCACCAACCCTGGTGAAATTAAACATGAAACATTATAAATCAACTGAAAAATATTGGCATAGAAAAAGTAGCCAGGGAATAATGACAAAATTACTGTCCAAGCTAGTTCCCTTCAGAAAGAGCTAGTTCCATCCACAAGGAGCTAGTTCCATCGACCTTTTTTTCTGTCTTGATAAATGTATCACAAAGCTATATTCAAATGGGAAACGTTGATTAAATCAACCAACAAGCCACTCTTGTTTTTTGAATTGTCAGATAACTGGTTCTGATTAGTCTCATAAGTAAAATAGGGATGAGTATTTGGTGATAAGTATAATATCTCAGAATAATCACCAAATATTCATCCTTATGTTAGTTAAGAAAGAATACACTGGAATCTCTTTATAAGACAATTCCCTGTAGTGCAGTTTTACACACAAGACTGTTTAAAGATAGACCCCAAAAATGTTGTAGCCAAACAAAATGTATAGATTATATAGAAAAGTGACCATTTCTGGTAATTTTTCTATATAATCTATACACATGGTTTTTGCTTTGGCTTTTAAAGAGGTTGTGGTGTATTTGCGTATATATATTATTTCTTCATAAAAAAACATAATGTGAGTGCACGTTAGAAGTGGCTCTGGCTACATGACACACGTTATCAAAGAGTTATCATCTTTATACAAATCTTTCTGCTCTAATATTGTGTTTTATGAGACTGTGGATACTCTGGCAAGTCTGGGTTATTGCTGATTATAATGATGCATATGTCATTCAGGAAATTTATACTAAGCCTACCCGGAAAAAAGTGTGAGTGGGTTAACTGACTGGCTCAACATGACCTAAACATTGTTGACTGGGCTGTAAAACTCTTAATCAAATAAAAATCCTGTAAATTAAAGTTGGAGATGGGAGTTATGCTGTTAATGTATGTATGAATTATCACATCATTTGACTGCATGGGCGTGTACTAAAATGCTGAGTGGATTGATGGAGTGGAAGCTGGAGTCAAAAGTGGAGTATAGTAATGGAAATTCATTCCCCTTCTTTAGCTTCTTAAGGGCTATACTGAGCAGAATACTAGTAAAGCAGAATATCAGTGTGAGGAACTGATTACTCAACCACCCACAACCCTCCACATATCGGTACTTTTGCACACACACTGGCGCTTCAATGATACAGTCACCTCACAATACAGACCTAGAGATATGATACATATCATGATACACTGGTTTCACCTTTTCAGTACTATCTGGATAATATAAATAGCCTGATTAAGAAATATAATCTTATACCAACTAATGCAACAGTAAACTGCTAATTGGGACAGAAGAGTTTGAACAAATATTGTAGACCCAGGTCAGACTGTGATCATGGCTGGTGGCTTATATCATACCAGAATACCATTCACTATACCAAAATACTTGAACATTGTAAACAGATTGTTTTTGTCCTTTTATTGTACTAGAGAGGACTCTTTCTATTTCCAGTTGTGATTAATTGTCTGAAAATATGCTCATTTGTAAGTATATAAGCAGTTAATTCTATGAACCGAATCATACTGGAATCAGCCCAAGGAGAACTGAAAATCACATCGTAGCAAATGTACCACAATTCATCAAGGTTTCAGTGAATTGTTTCACCTAAAACACACACACACACACACACACACACACACACACACACACACACACACACACGGACAACACATTCTTCAACAGATAGTGTTTTGGGAGATATACAGAGAAAATGAAAATACAGCAGTCTATGTCTTGTCATCAAACAACATGATGCAATATAGAAGTTTCCAATTACACTTTGATACCTTTGTTGCAATATGTTCTCAACTGAACTGTTTAATCCACTTCCTGCTGTTTGTGACTTAAAATCCATAACTAAAATATTTTTATCATTTTATTGCGTTTAAATGTTAAAGCTTAGCACTCTGGGTAAAAATTTCAGCAGACAACATTTTGGAATATTTTCTTGTTTTATTTGCCAGAAAACAGGATTTGACATTTAATGCAAAGTGTCTCCAATGGACACAGTTGGTGTGAAATGTCAGATCCTGTTTTCTTGGAAAAATAAGACAAATATCACCAATTTTTCATCTGCTGAATTAGCCAAAAGAGGGGTAAAGGTTAAATTTTTTAATTTGGACTTCTTTCATCTTTACATCAATCATGCTATGATGATTTTATACTTAAACAGGAGGCTTTCGTACTCACTGTTTTATTACATAAAGTATATGAAACAGGAGATATGTTTCATATGAATACGTTCATAAGAGGAGGCACTCATACTTACTGTTTTACTACATTAAGTATATGAAACAGGAGATATGTTTCATATGCATAAGTTCATAAGAGGAGGCACTCATACTGTTTTACCACATTAAGTATATGAAACAGGAGGTACGTTTCATGTGAATAAGTTCATAAAAGGAGGCACTCATACTCACTGTTTTACAACATAAAGTATATAAAACAGGAGGTATATTTCATAAATAAAGTCATAAGATCGAGGAGGCACTCATACTCACTGTTTTACTACATAAAGTATATGGAATAGGAGGTACATTTCATTAGGGTAAGTCCCACCCCTGATCAGGGTTCTTATCAAGATTTGGAAATCCTGTCCAAAGCCATTTTCTCCAAAGAGTAGGAGTCCCACAGTGCAATTTTTCCAAAGTTCACATGCAGCAACCCCAACCGATAAAACAGAGTCCAGAACTCTGTATTTGGAGTAAATGAGAACCTTATGCTGGCTATCCAAACATCACTGAGTACTCTTATCAGGCTACAAACATGTGCAGGATGGTCTGAGTCTAGTACTCATCAGAAGCACCTCACTGATCATGGGTCTACACTGTTTGCTCAGGCATGCCTGTCCAAAAGCACAACCTCTCTATAACACTGTTGCTGGCATCCAAAGCAGAAAACATGTCAGCTAAACATCTGTGTTGTATCCAAACAAAAATGTATAGACTATATAAAATAAATGGTCATTTTTCTATACAATCTATGCATTTTTGTTTGGATACAATGCATTTGGGTTCCACCATTAGATATAATCTAAAACCGTCTTATAATGAACTGTCTTATAAAGATTTTCCAGTGTACTTAGGGTGAATACTGAAAGTAATAGAAACCATTAGGCCTGGTTATAATTTCGGCTGGCCTGTCACTGTGACAGTTTGGACAGTGGTTGTTACGCCAGGTGTGGTAAAAACAGTAAAACTGATGTAAAAGTACCTCATTTTACCGAGAAGGTATGCGGATAATGCTTCAGTTGTCAAGTAATACCAGAGAAATGTATAGGGTTTTAACCCTTAACCCTTAAAGTGTAAATTACATCTACGGTGGACAACATTTTTCTTGTATTTTTTCATAGAAAATAAGGCTAAGGACTTCTTGTAAATCATTTGCTGGGCAGACAATTCACATGAAATGCCAAGTCATATTTTCTCTAGAAAATGATAATAGTAATAAAACATAAAGAATGCCATATGCTTCAGTTTTGCTTGCCACTTTAAAGGCTAATTTAATTCTGTTGGAATCTGAATGATTTTGGTCTTATAGACAAATATACAAAAAGTGTTTAGGTTTTTAAGAGGAATTGATACTCTTTCAGTGGAGGTAACTCTGTCAAAATTGTTTTGCTTCCTTTCTAAAAAGGTGCCTACTCTAAAAAGAAAGAATTTGCTCCCACAGGGAGCAAATTCTTTCTTTTTAGTGTAGAACCCTTTTCAGAAGGGACTTGTTATGCAGCAAAGAAAACAGGAAGTCCCACAAAAGTTGTCTCCCTTGTAAAATATTGTGGAAAATCTTCCAGGTGTACCCAGTCCCATAAAAAGACATTTATTAACCCTTGCCATGCTGAATAAATTGCCATGCCCACTTTAATTGTCAGCCAATCAGATTACTTGATCCAGCTCAGATATAAATTTACATACTGAATGACAAACAATGCAGATCCAGATAAGTTCAGAAGACAGCTGATCTGGATCTACACTGTTTGTAAAGGCAGGGCATATCCAGGTTCAGCAGGACTAGGGTTAATGGTAAGAAGTCCCATGGTAAGGGAACTGGACATGACATTTCATGTGAACTATCTTCTAATTTTCTCAAAAAATGTGAGGTCACATTTTTTCAGTGAAAAAAAAAAAAAACGTGTTCTGTCAACCAATTTTCTGCTTAACCTTTCTTATGTGGATGTTAAAATTAGCAAACAACAAGTGAGCGATAGCTTCCTGATTTTTTCTCAAAACTAGGGCCTGGCTTGGCACTTCATACAAACTCTCTCCTTGGGAGAGAATTTGTATGTTCAAAGCCCTGTTAGCTTGGGAAAATGTTTTTGAATATTTTGCGTTAATATTTAAATATATCATATTAGGAGGGTTAAATAATTCTAACATTCAAATAATAGTCCAATTCTTCCTTTTAAGAGCTTATATTGAATTTAGTGTTAGATATCTTAAAATCAAGCAAATATAAGTTTGACACACACAATTAAACACATGCACTGAAAAGCATTAAACATTTACAAAATATTCAACTTCATGAACAAGTGAAGTTTAAGATTGCCAACTGAAGTTATGTTAATGATTAGCATGCTGGGAAAAAATTCAGCAGACAACATTTTTGTGCTTCCAGTGGCTAAGGAATAGCCTTAAATTTATATGAAAAGATATAAAGATAGTACAGTATTTATTCTAAATATTGGGACACCTTAACACCCTACCATAATTGTCTTAAACGCTGAACAACTCCTTTTCTGCTCACCGGTAGAGCTATAATAACAGTCACCATGGTATCCGCATCAGCATTGGTTAAAGTTTTTGGTTTAAGCTTTTAAAAGGCTATATCCTGAACCTCTGGATGGAAGTAGCTCATACTTGCCCTGATGTTAGGTACCAGTTTGAAGTTCTATGCTGTACCATTCTGACCCACAGGATTGACCTTGAGATCAAGGTGACAGACTTGGAAACTTGGATAAAGTTTTTAGAGGCAAAGCATGATTGAGGCGACAAACACTGTCCTGCAACAGCTCTTATTACTATCTGTTGATGTGTCTAAATCTTCTGGTGAGTGGCAAACACTAGATCCTGATAGATTCCACAGCATGTTGCATCTAATCTGGGTCTACAGTGTTTGCCACAGCCTGTCTGTCCCAGTACCAGTAGTTCAGTTTATTACAGTATTCCAGCTTTCCATTATTTAACATTTAGGATGTTGGGTAAAAATTGCAGCAGATGACACTTGAAATATATTTCTTATTTTTCCCAGAAAATGGACTTTGACATTTCATGCATATTGTCTCCTAGATTTAGCATGCTTGATAAAAACTGCAGCAGTTGACATTTGAAATATTTTTCATATTTTTCCAGGAAACTTGGCTTTGAAGTTACATGCAAATTGTCTTGAAAGCCTATTTTCTGGAAACATTAAGAAAAATATCAATTTGTCATCTGTATAATTGCCCAGAGAATGGTAAAGTTAAGGAGATACACAAATAATAACTGGTGGTTTAAACATGCCGATAGATTACTAGCTGGAATGGTCACTGATAAATATATAAATAATACATGATAAACAAACATGTAAACAAATTATGCAAATGTTTTAGATAGCTAGGCTGAGTAATGGCATTTTGGATCTGGGCAATGTCATCTGCATTCCAGAGATGAAAATAAAACTATTTTAACTCAATTTCATGTTTATGTCTTAGCTCTTTGCATGCTGTAAAAAAATCAGCAGACAGGATTTAGAGTGTTTTTGTCTTATTTTTCAGAGAAAATAGGGTTTGATGTGACTGATACCTTTTTTTTTTCCATGACTGTTAGATATGCACTTTGATGCAAAGAATACCCCACATGCACCATAATCATCATCATCATTCAGGCAGATTGTCTTCTTAGAAAATGTAAAACCCTATTTTCTGCATCAGCCATATATGTTCTGGGGAAAAAATAAGAATATCACCAGTTGAAATGGATCAAAACAGGGTCTCCTACAGTTGGTAACACGTCTGACTATGGATACAGGGGGCATAAGTTTGAATCCCAGCTCGACCACATAACTACACCACAATTAACCTCTTTATAACACTGTTGTTGGGGTCCATAGCAACCATGTTATATCCAAACAAAAATGTATAGATTGTTTTTCAATATAATATTCTATACATTTTTGGAATCCATCTTTGAACCATGTTATATTCAAAATGGTGTTATAACAAACCATGTTATAAAGAGGTTGTAGTGTATCATGTAGATTGGTCATGAAATAATTTCTGTGATCATTTTGCTTCTTTCACTGATTCAAGAAGGGCAGTTGTAAGTTACTAGCAAAGTATGTGCACAAAGTACTGGTCCACTGTTTAGAGGACTAAGCCTGCCCTTACCACAGTGACGAGTAGCTACTGTAATATAAAATCAGACTGCTCAGCTAGAGGGCGTCCATGTGCAGGCAGTAATTAATCTGGATCGTGACTATCTTTAAAAGTCATTATGGCCACGTTGTAAGTGTTACAAATCATTTCAAATATGGAAAGTTTCATGAATTGCATAAAACAAGTACTTTGTACCTAAACACACAGTCGCTAACAATCATGTTATTTAACCTGTAAAGTGCTGATCACAACTGCAGCAGACATCATTTTGATTCCTTTAAATTTTTCAGAAAAATAAGATGACATTTCATGTGAATCATCTGCCAGGCAGATGATTCACATGAAATGCCAAATCTTATTTTCTCTGAATGGTAATAAAAAAAATAGAATTTTTGCCTGCTACAATTTTGCTTAGCACTTTAATGGTTAAGTATTAGGATCGGTTTGAGATTTACACCTTAAAGGACTGCTAACAGGTTAAAATTGAGATACCTGATTTTTTTACTTGTAAAACACAGGAAATTGGTTCAAATCAGTCATGTCATGTCAAGTATCAAGATATTGCTTGTTAGCCTTTAGTGTGTAAGAGATACTTTTCTTTGATACCAGAAATGAGAGCTGGCCTCGGTGGCTCAGTTGGATGCACTGTCCGTCTGGAGACCAGAAGATCACGGGTTCAACCTCCGCCAAGGTCGGCAATATTCTTTTGTGAAGATTGATCATGAAATATTTTCTACGGACATTCTCTCCCTTCTGCTGATTCAGTTTCTGGCAAAAGAATGTGCACAATACTGGTTAACCTCCCTAGAGGACTAAGCCTGCCCAGTAAACGTATGGTTTGGTAAACTGACTGTGCTGGACATGACCCCATTGGGTTGACCAGGCCGTAAAACATCAACACAAACAAAAACCAGAAATAAGACACTTTTCTTTGATGGCTGGACCTCAGCAAACAATGAAGACGGTCTACACTGTTTGCTACTCATCTAGTAGGTTTTAAATGCATCAAAAGGTAGTGCAGTGGACTGGTTCAAATTTTTTGAAAAGTTTGGTAAGGAATTAAGGTGTGCCAAGTATTGAGGATAAGTACAGTTTTGCTTATAATTATTAACCATAGCACATTAGCCATTAAGAAAGGAGATTTTTTTTTTTTTTTTTTTAATTTTTCAACATTTTTTTTTTTTTTTTTGTTCAACATTTTTTTTTAAATACTTTTTAATCGTATTTACTCTAAATATTTGGACAGCTTAACTCCATTCCATACCTGATCAAAACTATTAATAAGTCCAGATTTACTACCTGTTGATGTGTTTAAAAATTGCTGGATGACATGCAAACAGTGTAAACCCAGATTAGACGCCACATTTTATGGCTGTATTGATAGAAGGTCAATGACAAAGTTTGATCTTGGGATTGTTGGTTAACCAAATAATTATATGGTGGCTCTTGAATATTGCTATTTACAAGCATTGTGTATCTGTAATAACAGTAATCTAGAGCTTTTAATTTTACAAAATGTTTCTCCTTCTCATAGCTCTATAGAGAGATTTTCTTTTGTTCAACCTGACAGAACATAGGAACCTTTTTATCACGCAATTCATTATTATAAAGCAAAGTTTTTAATATAACATGGTTTAAAGAAGGATCCTAAAATGTGTCAAAACAAAAAATGTGTATATTATATGGAAAAATTACCATTTTATATAATCTATACATTTTTTTCTGAAAAAGAACACCGCCATTAATAAGGATCAAGTCTTATTTTTTTTCCCCCAAAATATTTCCTTCTCTGTGTTACCGGCACTCCGGTCTTCTCCATTTGTATAAAGATTTGTGACTGAGGCTGTGGCTTTCAAATGTATGATCTCAAAAATGCAAGAATGTACCTTAACCCTTAAAGCGCCAAGAAAAACTGCATCTGAAAATGTCTGTTTATGACGTCTGCTGAATATTCTTGCAAACTTTTCAAACCTATTTTTGCATACAGGCAAACAGTGTGGACCCAGATCAGACTGCTCCTAAAGGAGCAGCCTGATCTGGGTCCACACTGTTTGCAGAAGTGACTTTTAAAGTAACCGGCAGAAGACAAAGCAGACGACAATAGTTGTGATTGGCACTTTAAGGGTTAAATATTCATACACTTTAACTCCTTACCAAAGTTATTCTACAATTTGAACCTTTAAAACACCAGTTACACACATGAAATGTCAAGACTTATTTTTTCTGAAAATAAAAAAATTAAAATGTTGTCTGCTATAAATTTTGCTTGTCGCTTTAAGGGTTAAAGTGTCAAAAAATTGGTGAATGAGTGGGAAACAGTGTAGACACTGATCAGATGCTGCAGTGTATGGCATCTGATCTGGGTCAACGCTGTTCGCTTAGACCTGTCTTTCTGAATATTCAGGAGAACACACAGCATTCCCATTATTACTACGTAATCTCTATTGTATTGCAGCCATATATCTGATATCGTATTTACCCTAAGTATTGGGATACCTTACCTTCTTACCATATTTGTTCTAAAATTTGAAATAGTCTATTCTACTACCTTTTGATGTGTCTAAAATATTGCTATATGTATGGAAAAAAGTGTAGACCTTGATCAGATGCCACATTCTTCGGAGTCTGATCTGGGTCTACACTGTTTGCAAAGGCCTATCTGTCCCAATACTTAGGGTTATTACGCTATGTTGTAACCTGTTATTTTGGTATGTAATAATCTTTATCAGACATGTCAAAACTGAATAGAGTACAGAATTAGGCTGAAACCAAACCAAGGGTGCATTGAGCCAGTTACCCATGCCCTTAATAGGAAAAATAATGGTATATGATGTGCATCGCATAGAAAGGGCCCTTATATACTTTGTGGACAATGCAGGCCCAGATCAGCCTGTGCAAATGCACCAGCTAATCAGGGCCTTGGTTGCCCACCTACAGAATGAGTGTATACTGTTATATATGTTGATGAACTGAGAATATCCAGATCAGACTGCATGGATTTGTATGCTGATCTGGACCTTTGCTGATTGCACATGGCATAAGGGCCTTTTTCCCGTGTTGTGCATCATATGATGTAGTGTAATTAAATGCTCGAGAATTTGAGCCCAATGAAAATCTTGATAGCATCTAAGGTTGGGATTATTAGTGCTGTTTAACCCTTGCCATGCTGAATAAATTAAGATGCCACGCCCACTTCAAATTTTCAGCCAATCAGATCACTTGATCTGGATTGTTGATATAAATTCATATACTTAATGGCAGTGCAAATCCAGATCAGTTGGCTTCAGAAGCCAACTGATCTGGATCTACACTGTTTGCAAAGGCAGGGTATATCCAGGTTCAGCAGGACTAGGGTTAATATCTATTATTGACTAATTTTTTAACTCTTTGCATGCTGGGTAATTTTGCATGCTTTTTTGTCGTCTGTGATTTTTTTTAAATTAATCTTTCAGGAATACCATCAGAGTGTCAAACAGTTTGGATCCAGATCAGGCCCGATTTTTGTTAGGCCTGATCTGGGTCCAAACTCTTTACAAAGGTTATCAGCAGACGACAAAAGTTGCCACTAGTAGGGAAAGAGTTAATGAGCATTGTCTTTAGTCTTAAGACCAGTAGGTGGTTTTCCTAAAACAGTCAAATTTACAGGTGTAGGCCTTTTATAAGAGGTGATAGTTTAATAGCAATCTGATACAGATCAAAGGTGGTTCCTCAAGCAGGTTTGTATATAGCACTGGTAGTCCAAGATGTACTATTTTTAGTAAATTAGTGCCTCAGTTTGTTGTGAATCCACATTTGGTAAGTATAATTTAGTACTTTTGTGGAGGGCAGGAGCCTACCACTTGTGTGTACATGTACCTTATTCTCTCTTATGAATGCTTTAGATGCTTCTTAGTTCTACAACATTGGTTCCTCTTATGTATGGTAAGTTTTCTAATGTAACAGAAGGTATGAATTTTTTCTTTTAAAAATGTAAAACAGCTGCTTTATGCCGATGTATTTGGACAGGTAGGCCTGAGCAAACAGTGTAGACCCAGATCAGATACCACAAAATGCAATCAGGATCTACACTGTTTGCCACCTATCCAGCAGTTTTAGATGCATCGACAGGTAGTACAATGGGTCTTTTTATTTTTAGGACAAGTATGTTAATTTTTAACCCTTGTCCTGCTGAATAAAGATGCCACTCCCATTTCTAATTTTCAGCCAATCAGATTACTTGATCCAGATTGTTGATATAAATTCACATACGTTTTGGCAAACAGTGCAGATTCAGATCAGTTGGCTTCTTCAGAAGCCAACTGATTTGGATCTGCACTGTTTGTTATTAAATATGTGAATTTCTATCAAAAACCCAGATCAAGTAATCCAATTGGCTGGAAACTAAAAGTGGGTGTGGCATCTTAATTTATTCAGCATGACAAGGGTTAACAAGTCCACCGGTAAGAAGTTAAGGTGTCCAAATTAATAGTTATTTTAATTATGGCTATACCTTTGTATGCTGACATTCATATTGCAGTTCCACCAAAGATAGTATCAAGCTCACCCACATCTTTCCATCAACCACTCGGCTCTACGGTAAAAATATTCTGCAAAGCCGAGGGCTCACCAAAGCCAAATGTTACTTGGACCAAAGATGGACGAAGTCTCATCACATCTCAACGAATCTCATACCAAAGCGATGGCAGCGAAATTATTATAAATAACTTGCAGGAGAATGATGGAGGGATATTTAAATGTACATACCGAAACCCTGTGGGCCTTATTACACAAACTATACATCTAATTGTGGAAGGTAGTGAATCGTGTTGTAATGTGTATTGTTTGCTATGGTAGAATAGATCATTTGACACACTATTTCTAGAAGGTACTTTGGCCTTAATTTTCTTTAGTTTCCAAACTAACTTCTCTTATGTTTGTCATAGTGAGCCTCTCAAAGTAACACATGGCTGCCAGTCAAAGTATTTGTGATTTTGTCGCAAGCAGCAGTCCATCATTATGAACATTATTTTACCATTAAGATACATGATGACAGTTAGTCAAATAGGTCCCACATGTCTCAGTTTTATTTGTCAATATTGGCTGAATCATGTGTACAGGAGAATATCTATTCTAAAACTTTAAAAACAACAACAACAACAGCAACAAAAACAGCAAAAAAAAAAAAAAAAAAACAATACAAAAAAACTACCAACCCCTGCAAATGAGTAATAAAAATTGACAATAAAAAAAAATGTTCTAACCTGCCAACCTTCCTCTAAAATGAGGGTGAAATCAGAAACAAGACTATTTTTTAGACATTATTGGGATAATATCCCTCTTATCTTGAGATACAGAAAGACATAAAATTCTTCCTACTTCGAGAGGCTTGGTCTTGCTGCTAGTTTTACATAGTTTCAAATGTTCTTCTTGTATTGTTCAGTAGATGACCTTGACCTTGTTTTCCAGTGCTACCAACAATAAAAAAAATATAGTCAAGTTTTCAATTCTGAGTATAAAAAAGATAAAAGTGACTCTGCTTAGAAAAAGAATCCATGAGGATAATACCACAGACTCTAACGACACTGGTGGAACCCCAAATTTGTACAGACAACATTCTGAAATATTTTTTTGTATATTTATTTATTTACAGGGTTTGCACAGGCTTGAAAATGAAGGGCAGTCTTGAAAAGTCATTGAAAACAAAATTTGTCCTGAAAAGCCCTTGAAAACTGTCCACAGACTTTGAAAAGTACTTGAATTTCAAATTTTCTAGTATTCTAGACAATTTTAAAATTCTATGAGAATCAAAAATAAAGGCTTAGAAAAAAAATCGGCAAGTTTCGAGCAACGATAGAGGTGCAGGATTGCCATAATTAAAGAGGTTGAATGTGCTTGGCACGAAAACACACATAGGTTCGAATGTTTCGTACTTGATGTTTGGATTGTCTCCCTTGCAGACTGGGACTTGGCGATTTTGACAACTTTTATCACTGAAAAAAGTCAAAATTCCAATAACCAGACTAAACAAAAAACAAAAATGGCGTCGGCTGTTCTTCAGTGTGTGTTTTTTTTGGAACCTGAATTTATGTCTGCGTATTGAGAAAGTATGTTTATAGCAGAGAGTGGCCAAAACGATAGCCTTGGGTGAAGGAAACAAGCAGTAAACATAAGGCGCACTGTCAGCCATGTAATAAGGACATTGATACAAATGGGTAACAGTGCATTGCGGTCACAGGCGCAGAGAGAGGCGTGTAAGAAACAAGAAAAAGTGATGTCTCGGACATTCGTAAATTTCTCACAGGTTAAAACAGAAACTGCAACAACACCCCAACTTAAAACATTTGGTTTTAAGAGAGTTCATTGTGACACTTGGCATAAATTATCAGTTTTTAACCCAAAATTTTCCACTAGATGTGATTGATTGATTGAGTTGGGGTTTAACGACACGTCAACCCTTGTGGGTCATTTTGTGTCGTCTCCCAGAGAAAGGGAGAAAAAAGATAGAAGAGATAGTAGAGGAGATGAAAGAGAGGGACAGGGAAGAAAGAGGAACAGGAATGAAAGTGAAGAAACAGAAGAAATAAAAACATCCCCCTCTACCCTTACCTGCTACAAGGATAGCAGGCCTTGCCCAGCTGTAAGCCAATATCAGTTGGGAGCCCCGGTGACGTAAGATAAAGGACACCTTCGCACCACCCAACCATCCCCCCCACTAGATGTGGAACCAGTGGATGACAGTGCCAGAATTGACAACTTTGTATAAGTATTATAGTCCTTGAAAACTATGAGGTTAGTCCTTGAAAAATCCTTGAATTTGACTTGGCCTTGCCTGTATGAACCCTGATTTATTTTTGTTTTTGAGAAAAGAATTGACATTCCGTGTGAATCATCTGCTAGGTAAACGATTCACTGTCACATGAAATGTCAAACCTTATTTTCTCTGAAAAAAAGGTTTCAGAATGTTGTCTGTGCTGTTATAATTGGTGCTTTAACCTTTACCACTCTCTGGGCATTTTCAGCAGATGACAAAATGATGTTATTTTTCTTATTTTTCCCCAGAAAACAGGATTTGACATTTCATGCAAATTGTCTCCTTAGGAGACAATTTGCATGAAATGTCAAATCCTGTTTTCTGGGAAAAATAAGAAAAATATTTCAAAATGTCGTCTGCTGAAAATTTTACCCAGAGTGCTAAGCGTTAATGGTTAGCTCTAAGTTTGCTGATACTTTGACAAATGCGTGACAATTAGCTTGTTTTTCCATGAAAATAGGACATGATATTTGCAGAATTATTTTATTAGCCCTGTTTCTACAGAAATGTCATCAGCTAGTACTTGTATTGAGTAGATTCATAGTTACCATATTTACCCTAAATATTCAAACTAACAGGGCTTAGCAAACAATGTAGACCCAGACTGGAAATTGCAGAATGCAGTGTCTGCTCTGGGTCTAAACTGTTTGCCATTCACCAGGCAGTGTTGTAGAGACATCTCGGGTAGTAAAATGTTCAGTCTATAAGTATGATATTAAAGAGTTAAGGTGTCAGAATACTTCGGGTAAATATGGTATATGCCTTGGAAGGGTGGCTTAATCCATACAGTGCTCTGGGCAAATTGAGCAGACGACAAATAAATTGATAATATTTTTCTTACTTTTCCCAGAAAATGGGATTTGACATTTTCCCAGAAATTAGGATTTGACACTGCATGCATATTGTCTCCACTGGATACAGTTTGCATGAAATTTTAAATCCTGTTTTCTGGGAAAAGTAAGGAAAATATTTCAATATGTCATCTGTTGAAAATTTTACCAAGCATACATGCCATTTCTCACACTAAGAGATAAAATCTCACAGAATTTGGCCCATCTGGAAGGCAATTCCCATAAAAAATTCAAATCTCACAGAATTTTCAGACCATTTTACAACAGATATGAAGAAATAAATGTAAATCGTACATTGTTGTGGTTTTCACAAGCAAATCTTACATGAAAAAAAAAAAAAAATAGACCTTAGACAGTTGAGGTCCAAAGTGATGTTTAAGAAAATCTCACAGAATTTTGTCAAATCTCCCTTAAAATTTTGCCTTATCTCACAGATTTTAGTCCACAGTTTATGGCATGTATGACCCAGAGCATACATGCCATATCTCACACTGTGAGATAAAATCTCACAGAAATTTGCCCATCTGGAAGGCAATTCCCATAAAAAATTCAAATCTTACAGAATTTTCAGACCATTTTACAACAGATATTATGAAGAAATAAACATAAATCACACACTGTTGTGGTTTTCACAAGCTTCTTACATACAAAAAAAAAAAAAAGGCTTTAGACTATATTGGGGGAGGTCCAAAGTGATGTTTAAGAAAATGTCACAGAATTTTGTCAAATCTCCCTTATAATTTTGCCTTATCTCACAGATTTTAGTCCACAGTTTATGGCATGTATGACCCAGAGCATACATGCCATATCTCGCACTGTGAGATAAAATCTCACAGAATTTGGCCCATCTGGAAGGCAATTCCCATAAAAAATTCAAATCTCACAGAATTTTCAGACCATTTTACAACGGATATGAAGAAATAAATGTAAATCATACATTGTTGTGGTTTTCACAAGCAAATCTTACATGAAAAAAAAAAAAAAAATAGACCTTAGACAGTTGAGGTCCAAAGTGATGTTTAAGAAAATCTCACAGAATTTTGTCAAATCTCCCTTAAAATTTTGCCTTATCTCACAGATTTTAGTCCACAGTTTATGGCATGTATGACCCAGAGCATACATGCCATATCTCACACTGTGAGATAAAATCTCACAGAATTTTGCCCATCTGGAAGGCAATTCCCATAAAAAATTCAAATCTTACAGAATTTTCAGACCATTTTACAACAGATATTATGAAGAAATAAACATAAATCACACACTGTTGTGGTTTTCACAAGCTTCTTACATGCAAAAAAAAAAAAAAAGGCTTTAGACTATATTGGGGGAGGTCCAAAGTGATGTTTAAGAAAATCTCACAGAATTTTGTCAAATCTCTCTTAAAATTTTACCTTATCTCACAGATTTTAGTCCACTGCTTATGGCATGTATGCCAGAGTGGTTAAGTGTTAGATATAAGAGCCCCTTCCAGCAGTCTAGATGAATCTGTATGTTAATAACTTGTGCATGTTATAATGTATTTGTTTTAGTTGCATGTTTTTCAACATAGAAGCATGGTAATTGTCCTAAAAAATGTCATACATCAACTGTTTTTGTCAAAACGGCATGTGCAAACAGTGGAGACCCAGACTGAACCAGTCTGATCAGGGTCTGCACTGTTTACCATTCCAATATTTTGTGAAACTTATTAAAAAACAAAATTTAGACAAAAAGTGTTTGAAATTTGAAGACATTTACTGTATAGCGTTCATGTAGCTTTTATTGTGAGCATGTGTATGTGCTGTTTGGACCAAATCATCTGAAAACAGGCTTTATGGGATATTATTGCATAAAAAGCAGTACCGCACATTATTAACCGCGGTGCATTAACCAGAGAAAAGCCTTGTATTAACAAGGCATTTCACGGGCTGTTAATGAACGGCTACGCAACTTTCAATATGATCATACCGGGGCCACAGATTTGCTGCCGTTACATATGTGTACTTCCCGGCCCTAGAAGGAGCATAGTCAGTGGAAATTTCGTTCACGAGACATCGGTGAAAAGGCGAAACAAAATAGTGCAAAGAAATATTTTTTAATGTATTAACATTCGGCCTCGGTTTTCAACACCTCCCACGGGACCTGGCGAATGTTAATGCATGAAAAAACATGTTTGATCCCTATATTGATGTACAAGGCTGATCACCTTAACATGAATCAAGACCATGGATTGTATCAGGTCCATTAAAAGATGGTTTCGGATATAAGACAGTTTACAGGGGGACCTCAAAATGTAGTTACCAAACAAAAAATGTATAGTTTATATATAGTTTATTGTTTATATAAAGAAAAATGACTATTTATGGTCTTTTTTCTATATAATCTATACATTTTTTTTGTTTTTGACACAACACGTTTGTCAGCTAACAAGGTTTTTGCCTTGGATCCCATCAGTAGTGTTAAGGTTTGCTTATCTATGCAAGTTTTGAAATAGCTATATGTATTATATTTTTGACCATAAGACTTCTCCATGAAAACATATATTGTGGCTATTCATTTGAAGCATCTCCATGAGACACTTTTACTGCGTACCAACAACATGTATTCATGAAGACATACAAAAAATATATCAGATTTTGGTTGAATTAAAAAATGTATTACATGCGATTATGGAGTTACTGTGCCCAATTATAGATGATTATTACAATAAAAGGAAAAAAGGTCCTGATAAGATTGCACAGATGCACAAGAGTGGTCAGGGGCTTTGAAGTTTGCATTAAAACATAAGGCTGATTTTTCCAGATGATGTGGTATCTTTAATAATGTTAGTTTATTTTCTCATTGTGGCTTACCTTGAGCTGAAGAAGTTTTCTCAATTTCAATTGACAGTTCTCTAAGTGTGACTGTTCCTGCATAGTTGTAGATAGATGCAGGTACTTTATCCCATTGTAGTCTGGAGACCCCTAAAAGGGTAATTGGCAAACAGTGCAGACTCACATCAGATGGCACAGAATGCGACATCTGGTCAGAGTCTCCAGTTTGAAAATTGTTAAGCCATTTTTCTCTAAGAATATCTAAATCTCATTATTGGACATACCTAAAATTGAAACTGGACTCTTCCAATATATGGTATGGCGGAGTTAATTCAGTCTACAGTGGATTATTTACTCTAAGTATTGGGACACCCCCTTACTATATTTGCCCTTAACTTTGAAAACTCCATTTTACTGAGTGTCATCTGATCAGATTCTTAACTTTTTCCCAACTAGTGGTGACTTTTTTCGTCTGCTGATAACCTTTGCAAACACTTTGGACCCAGATCAGGCCTGACAAAAAAAAAAACTTTCAGGAATACCATCAGAGTGTCAAACAGATTGGGATCCAGATCAGACCAGACATTTTGTCGGGCCTGATCTGGGTCCGAATCTGTTTGACACTCTGATGGTATTCCTGAATTTTTTTTTTTTTTAATTTAATTTTTAAAAAATCCACAGATGATGAAAAAAGCATGCAAAATTACCAAGCATGCAAAGAGTTAATTCTTTTTGTCATTTATCCAGCAGTTTTTAAGACAAATTAACAGGTACATTTTAACCTCTTTTTACTATTTTTTCTTTTTTTTTTTTTTTTTTTTTTGATAAGACGTGGACCCCAAAAGCATTGTATCCAAACAAAATTGTAGAGATTATATAGAAAAATGACCATTTGTGGTCATTTTTCTATATCATCTATAAACTTTGTTTGTTGTATTCCCAACCAAAATGTATAGATTATATAAAAAAATGACCATTATTGTCAATTTTCTATATAATCTATACATTTTTGTTTGGATACAACATAGTTGTTTAGCTAACATGGTTTTACTTTTGATCCCTGTAATAGTGTTATAAAGAAGTTGTGGTGTAGTAAAATAGACTTGTTGAAATTTTAGTACAAGTATGGTAAGAATTGAAGGTGTCCAAATACTTAGGATAAATATAGTACTCATTAGAACGATCTTGGTGGCAGTACACAGGTTATTGTAAAGTAAAGGAATACTGTATTTACCCTTAGTATTTGGACACCTTATCTGCTTAACCATACTCGTCCTAAAATTCGACATAGTTCATTTTACTACCTGTTGATGTGTCTAAAATATTGCTGTTTGCTTGGCAAACAGTATAGACACTGATCAGATGCCATATTATACGGTGTCTGATTTGGGTCTATCACTGTTTGCAAAGGCTGTTCCGTCCCAGTACTTAGGGTTATTATAATAACAAGCAGAAAAAAGGAGAAGATGACAAATGTAATATTTTTTGTAGTTGTTCATTGTATTGTTTTTGTTTTTTCAATGAAAGAAGTTTTAGAGAGTTTCAGCTTTCAAAACTGTGTCTTTGAATGTTACTGTGTTTTGAAACTTATAGGTTTTTGTTCTTTGGTTTAGTACTTGAGAATTTGTTTAATCAAAAGCTAGGTAAGGTTTCAGGAGACAGTTATAACTGACAGATTTATAAAGAATACATACATTTTGTATTTACAAGTAAATGAATAGGAGTAAGCGAGCTTTGTTGAAATTATAAGCAATCTGGGCCTGGTTGTTCAAAGCGTCGTTAGCTTAACGAGCTCGTTAAGGGCCATTTCGTTAACTGTTTTAGCGGATTCAATACACAATATTCTGATATTTTTTGCTGAAAAAATGTGAGTAGCTTTTGCATTGCAAAAGCTACTCACATTTTTTCAGCAAAAAATTTCAGCGTATTTGCGTATCACTCGATGTAAATTTTAACGAATCGTTAACTAACGACATCGTTAGCTTTGAACAACTGGGCCCTGATTAGCTCAACACTTACCATGCTATGGCAAATTCAGCAAATGACAATTTGATATTATTCTTATATATTTCCTAGAAAATAGGATTCCTTAGGAGAAAATTTACACGAAGTATCAAACCCTATTTTCTAGGAAAAATAAGAAAAATATTTGAAAATTATTTCTGCTGAAATTTTTACCCAGCATGCAAGGAGTTATGATGTAAGTAATTGCTATGTATTTACATTAACTGTATGAAGAGGCTTGCCTTTTTATTTTTTCATTGTAATTTGCTCAGTAATTTCTAACATGAAAATAATTCATAATAAAGAAATATAATGACAATTATTGTACAAAGAAATCTGACTGTTTTGTAGTGAGACTTTGAAGTTTAGTTTTTGTTGTAGGAGTTTCTGTGATGAAAACACTTAGCCAGTTCTAAAGAATTATCACCAAATATGCCTCCTTGCCAAGTCCACCATGCTAATAGTTTTAGCATACAAATAGACCCTGCAAGAACTTTTCTTAATCTGTCTGACACTGGTCAGACAAATGATTAAGTGTACTTGAAGTTCTTAGAATTTTCACTGGACCAAACAAATTTTTGTCTGACATGTCATTGGTCTGACACTAAGGATTTTGTGTAGACTGTACACATTGTCAAAGATTAACAATGTTTGAGACAAATTCTTTCTGCCTAGCAGGCCAAAAAAGATACCTGTGCAAACAGAATAGATCCAGATGAAATCGCTCATAAAAAGCCATTTCATCAGGATCTTCACTGTTCAACTTTCTGTTTTTGATTTTAATCGACTTCATTACTTGCAACAATGGATTTTTCCAAATTCAAGGATGGGCAAGTCCACTTAATAAATTCAGATATGAAAGAGCTAAATTTGTTTATGTTTTGTTTCAGGTCAAGCCTATATAATAGGACGGCCATCCAACAAGACAGCGGTGTTGAGCCAGAGAGTAACCTTTACTTGTCAGGCTAGTGGATACCCCTCAAATATAACATACAGATGGTGAGATACTTTTTTAGCTCACCTGAGCTCTGCTCAGGATGAGCTATTGTGATCACTTTTCGTCGTCCGTCCGTCCGTGTGTCCCTGCGTCCGTCCGTTAACATTTTCAAACGACTTCTCCTCTGAAGCCGCTGAGCCAATTTTGCTCAAATTTCATATGGAGCCTCCTTAGGGTGGGGGAACAAAAAATTGCTAAAATGGTCGCGGTCCATTGACCAAGATGGCCGCCATGCCCATATATGGTAAAAACCTTTAAAAATCTTCTTCTCCAGAACCAAGAATGCCTTGGGGCTGAACCTTTGCAGGAATCATCGGCGACGGGAGGTCTACCAAAATTGCTAAAAGAATTATCGTACGTTGACGTTTGACCTTTTTACGGCAAGGTCAAGTTTGCTTCCCTATGCATTTGTATGGGAAAAACCTTTAAAAAGCTTTTTCTCCAAAACCGAGCGTGCCCTATGGCTGAATCTTTGCATATATCATCAGGAACAGGAGGGGTACCAAAATTGCTAAAATAATGGTCGTACATTGACATTTGACCTTTTTACGGTAAGGTCAATTTTGCTTCCTTATGCATTTGTATGGGGAAAATGTTCAGAATTTCAAACAACTTCTCCTCTGGAGCCTCTGGGCTAATTTTGCTCAAATTTCATATGGAGCCTCCTTAGATAAGGGGGACGAAAGATTGCTAAAATGGTCACGGTTCGTTGACCAAGATGGCCACCATGCCCATATATGGTAAAAACCTTTAAAAATCTTCTTCTCTAGAACCGAGGATGCTTTGGGGCTGAATCTTTGCATAAATCATCGAGGACTGGGAGCCTACTAGAGTTGCTAAAATAAAGGTCGTACATTGACATTTGACCTTTTTACAGCAAGGTCAAGTTTGTTTCCCTATGCATTTGTATGGGAAAAAACATTTAAAAATCTTATTCTCTAAAACCGAGGATGGCTTGTGGCTGATTCTTTACATATATCATCTGGAACGGGCGGTCTACCAAATTTGCTAAAGTAATTGTCATACACTGACATTTAATTTTTTTACAGCGAGGTCAAGTTTGCTTCTGTATGCATTTGTATGGGCCCCATACATTTGTATGGAAAAAAAGTTGATAATTTCAAATGGCTTTTCCTCTGAAGCCTCTGGGCCAGTGTTGCTCAAATTTCATGCGGAGCCTCCTTGGGCAGGAGAATGAAAGATTGCTAAAATCGGCATGGTCCATTGATCAAAATGGCTGCCATGCCCATATATGGTAAAAACCTTTAAAAATCTTCTTCTCCATAACCAAATAATCCCTGGGCCCTAATCTTTGCACAAATTATAGGGGACAGGAGATCTACCAAAATTGCTAAAATGATGGTTCTATGTTGACATTTGACCTTTTTACCTCCAAGGTCAAATTTGCTTCCCCATTTGTATGGGCCATATACATTTATATTGAAAGTATGGAAGTGACTTGTAGATCAACAGTAGTTAAAATTGTTCTGATTGGAAATCTAAGATGGCCATCATCTGGTTTATATTTATTACATTTCCCTGCCACTGTGCTGTTTACATGTATAAAATCATGATTCTTCAGAAACCACTTAGCCAATTTCCACCAAATTTCACATTGATCCTTCTATTGAAATGTGATTGATAGTTTATTCAAATAATCATGCTCCATTGACTGTCAGGCCCATATATTCTTCAAAACTAAGAACTGCTCAAATGATATTTCATTACTTGCGATGATAGGATTGGAAAAATGTTGCATAACATCTGCATGTATGCAGTGGCTATGTCACTCAGGTGAGCAAACCGTGGCCCGTGGGCCTCTTGTTACTGAATGCTGAGCATGCTGGATAAGAAATTTCAGCAGATGACAAATTGATATCTTTTATTGATCTTCCCTGAAAAACAGGCTTTGGCAGTTCATTGAAATGGCTTCTAAGCGAGACAACTTGCATGATATTTCAAAACCTATTTTCTCAAAAAATATGAAAAAAGTCATTAATTTGTTGTTTGCTGAATTAGCCCAGATGATGGTAATGGTTAAAGTACCATTCAAAAGTGGAGCAGGCAACATTTTTTCTGAGAAAATATGTTTTGATATTTCATGTGAATTGTCTGTTAAGGAACGATCAAGCATGACATGGTTGAACTAGAAGCACCAAAACTGCAGCCAAAACTATTATATAGATTGTATAGAAAAATGGCCATTCGTGGTTGTTTAGCTAATAGTTTTTGCACTGGATTCCCAACAATGTTTTAGAGAGGTTGTGATGCATTTGAATTACAGAAAAATGAAGAAAAAATATGATAGAATGTGATGGGTTGCTGTTGTAACAGGTACCTCACAAAGTTTAATTTTTTGACCCAGACTTGGGTTCACTTGTAGGACAGGTAGTCTGCCCCAGTCCTCTCATTCACAGTGAAATGCTATCAGTTAATATAAATTTCTTAGACAGATTTCCTATCAGGCATGCAAGGGATGTTAAATTGAAAAGTAAATATGATACCATCACAAATATTTCATTTTCAAGGCAAATATTAGAAATCAGACAAATTGCGATATGATGCTCCTTATCCAGAACAATGATCCACCAGCTATTCATATTTGGTCCCTCTTCATATCTACAATTCAAAGGAGAGATAGTACAGATATTAACCCTAGTCCTGCTGAACCCGGATATACCCTGCCTTTGCAAACAGTGTAGATCCAGATCAGTTGGCTTCTAAAGAAGCCACTTGATCTGGATCTGCATTGTTTGTCATTCAGTATGTGAGTTTATATCAACAACCTGGATCAAGTAGTCTGATTGGTTGAAAATTAGAAGTAGGCGTGGCATCTTAATTTATTCAGCATGACAAGGGTTAATACAAATAGATGACTACCCCTTCTGAATAAATATTGAATATCCAAATTAAAACACCCAAACTTTTGAATCTGTCCACTGAAGGATGATCATAAATTCAATTTGCATTGAAAATAGCCAGCTTGGACACAGAATGCTACAATGACTCCATTTCAATATTGATAGAAGAGCAGCAGAAGGTACAGTAAATGTCCTAAAATTTCGAACACTTTATTTCATACTTTTTTTGCCTAAATTTTGCTTGTTATGCAATTGTTTCTTAAGATACATTATAATAGCAGAATTGCAAACAATGTAGACCCTGATCAGACTGCTTCTGAAGGAGCACACTGATCTGGGTCTGCACTGTTTGCATATTCCATTTTGTCAGAAACTGGTGTATAAAGAAAAAGACAATACAGTGTTAATATTTTTCTTATTTCTCCACAAAAAATGTGCTGCAAATAATCACTAGATGTGTAGTTCTAATGAGTACAACAGCATATGTTTTGTGAGAAATAAACATTTATCTGGCTACCCTTATTTTAACCCTTATTGTGCCAAGCAAAATTTGTAGCTGATGACATTCTCAATTTTTTTTCTGTCAGATAAAATAAGTCTGACATTTCATGTGAATCATCTGCTTGGCAGATGATTCACATGAAATGTCAGGACTTATTTTCTTTGATTATTAAAAAAAATGTCATCTGCTGCAGGTGTGATTGGTGCTTTAAGGGTTAAGGATATAGATAATTTTCTTCTATGAATATTATGGCAAGATAGAAATTTATTGTTATGATGGTGTTATAAATCTGCCAAAATTTACTGACACTTCAAAACTTCCTAAAGTAAATTTCATTTATCTTTTACTATCCTCTGGGCATTAGGCTGAAATGTCTGATGGTTTACTTATGTTAAGTGGTCTGTTTGCTTAATTTAACTCTTGTCCTGCTGAATAAATTAAGATGCCACGCCAGCTTCTAATTTTCAGCCAATCAGATTACTTGATCCGGATTTTTGCTATAAATTCACATACTTAATGGCAAACAGTGCAGATCCAGATCAGTTGGCTTCTTCAGAAGCCAACTGATCTGGATCTACACTGTTTGCAAAGGCAGGGTATATCTGGGTTCAGCAGGACAAGGGTTAAATATTGAACAGATTGCAAATGAGTCATATATATTTAACTATATAATATATATTTTCAAGTGAGTTTTGACCAACAAACTGACCTGCTGATTTGATCATGACATTTTATTACTTATCAGGATATGAGGATTTGACCACTGTTCAGTAAGGTCTGTGGGCTGGGTGACCGATTGCTTAGTGCTCGTGACTTGCATGGGAAACAGGAGTGGGTTTGATTCAGGGGTGCTCAAAAAATAATCATAGAAAAAAAGTCACAGACCAAAGATTGCAAACATCTATATTATTTATTTATATGCACAAATTCCAATTAAAATAGGGAGTTTGTATACAGCTCTCTCTGTCACTTAAAGATGGTCTACTGTCAATGTTCCTGCTGCTTTTATTAGCAAATGAGCTTTGTTTTCAAAATAAAACTGTAAACTCAGAGTTTTGTTGGTCTTTGCAAAATTAGACACGTAGTTAAATCATTACTTCACATAACAGATATGAAAAAGCAAGCTTATCACAAATTCAAAATATTTTGTGCACTTTGTCAATTTCTTTTTACAGTGACTTTTTTTTTCATACCCAAATCTGTGACTTTTTTCCCATGACTTTTTTCCTAGGACCTTTTTCCTGTGACTTTTTTCCTACATTCTATTCAACCCCGTGAACCCTTACAGGATCAGCCGTTGGGATAGTTCCTAGCTTGGTTAAAATTATTCAAGACAGCTCACACTCGAAATGCCCAGGGTCAGGTATAAACCTGGAGGCACTTGGTGAAAAAGAAGGCACCAATTGTACTCATGTATAATCCAAGAAAGTAAGGCATGCATAAACACACTCAGCACTGCTTCTATATCCTTCTGGTGCCCAGTAGGATTCAAAATCTCCACAACAACAACAAAGTTAGGCATCATACATATCATGCAAAGTGCTCAGGTTTCTTACTTTTATTCCATCAGTGACCACAGCAAAAGATGACATCTAAAATATTTCTTTTTTAATATTATGTTGAGCCATATTTTTCTCAGAAAAATAAAGTATATAAATAAATAGATCATTACGAAAACAAGCCTATTCAAATATATTGAGAATTTTACCACCAAAACATGAAAAGTTTCAGATGAGAAATTCTTGTAATTTTCATATTTCTGCTCAAAACATAGCTTGTGGGTAATTGTTAGAACTGCCTTGGCGAGGTGGTTCTAACAAATACCCACAATTGATGTTTTTGAGCAGAAAGAAAATTATGTACACCCCTCTAAACCCCAGTTTTACTGTGTAAAAGTGGGTCAAAACTATATGGTAGGCGTGTTTTCGTGATGTAAAATGCTATCTGCTGCACTTTTGATTAGCACTTTAAGGGTTAAAAAAGGTATCATTCAGTAATTTTGTCATCACTAGTTTTAATGTAATGTAAGAGTCAGTTTGAATAAAGTGTTTATATACAAGAGTATCATCTAATATAAAAAATAATAAATTTTAATGTCTGTCTGTTGAAATGAATCTACATGTAACATTGTATTGAATTTCATGGTAAATAAATTTTTAGAAGCTATCAAATATATTGGGTTACATCTTCACATGTGGTACCACCATGAACAGAAAACTAGATCAAAGTTGATATGCCATAAATATCATAAATAGATGGTCACTGTCACTCCTTGCCTTTTTATTCTAAAATTTGAATAAAGCCATTTAAATGGTAATGTTTCCAAGTAATGTTTTAAGGAAGTGTTTGCTCAATAGCAAACATGAGGACCTGATCAAACTGCTCCTGAGCAAACTGCTCATTTGATCAGGTCTTCACTGTTTGCTCAGGAATTTCTCCAATATTGAGTGTAAATATGGTATGTATTTGTTTATGAAGGGTATCAAACTAATGAACAGGGCCCAGTTGTTCAAAACTAACGATGTCGTTAGTTAATGTATTGTTAAAACTCAGATCATTAAATATGGCATATATGCTAATACTTTTGCTGAAAAAATGTGAGTAGCTTATGCATTTGCAAAAGCTACTCACATTTTTTCAGCAAAAATACATGTGAATTAGATATTGTACTTACTAGAACAGTTCACATTTTGACCACTAACGAGCTCATTAAGCTAACAAAGCTTTGAACAACTGGGCCCAGGTAAATTGCCTTATTACATGTTAAAAATGTGAACATTCAGAACAACCTCATACTCCAAGTAAGACTTGGCCCGGGTAGCCACATATTTTTCTTATTTATCCACGAGTTACTCATTTGAAGTGCCACAGTGCTAATCAATACTTATAACTTGGTCATCTACACAAAAACCACCAAAATCAAACTCCTCCAATTCTAAATTTTCAATAAATGTAAGTATATACTGTGGCATACATCTGAAAGTATAAATGCACCAAAATTAAAATACGCAAACAAGTCCTTCCCATCAATCTGCTAAATTTTGATGCCACAGACATGTTTTTACAGTTTAAAACTGTGACATTATTTTCTGAAATTTTATTTGCTGTATTTTCCTAGGTATAAAGACAATCATAATGTAAACACACAGCCAGGTTATGGCAGTCGAATATTAATTAACGACAATGATGGAAGTCTTGTCATCACAATTGCGGAGAAAGAAGATATGGGCTGGTATGTCTGCCGACCCAGCAATGGAGTGGGACAAGATCCTGAAGCAGCTGCCTTTCTTAATGTTACATGTAAGATTTTTCTCATATCGCCAGGTAAAAGGGGGTTTCAGGTATATTTTTTTCTTATTTCTCCATGAAAACACAGGTTATGGGTACTCATTAGAAGTGCCTTGCTGAGGCACTTCTAATAAGTACCCACAACTTATGTTTTCATGGAGAAATAAGAAAAATATCAGTACTTTTCGTTTGGAAAAAAACGAAACAAAAAAAAAAAAAAAAAAACACCAACAAAGTATCTACAGCTATATTTGGTTTTCTTTTTGCTCTGGAGAATACATTGTATTTGTTTTCTTTCATTTCTTAACCCTTAAAGCGCCAATCACAACTATTGTCGTCTGCTTTGTCTTCTGCCGGTTACTTTAAAAGTCATTGTTGCAGTCTGATCTGGGTCCACACTGTTTGCCTATATGCAAAAAGTATGTTTGAAAAGTTTGCAAGAAGATGCAGCAGACGACATAATCAGACGACTTTTTCAGATGCAGGCTTTCTTGGCGTTTTAAGGGTTAAGACTATTTTAAGTTGGTTCATCTGTGGAAACAGAATTTGTATTCATAGCTCTGAAATAGCTCCAAATCATAGACTTATTTATAAGATATTTCTTATGTCAGATAAGTAATGTATTCAACCTGCAAATAGAGTTTTGGTGTGGGTATTCTATTTTCTGTTTGTCAGTCTGTCTGTCTGTCTGTCTTTAGAAGTATGCTCAATCACTAAATTCTGTTGACTGACTTTGATGAAATTTGCATCAGAATTCTTTCTAAATACAGAACATATTGGGTATAAAAATACATTTAGGTGCCACATAACCCTACCTGTTACAGTTATGGTCCTTTGTAAGGATTAATTTCTGGTCAGCCATCATCATATTGATGTTTTACTAAATGAATTATATATTTTTAGCACACCTGAGCCGAAGGCTCACAGGTTAGCTTATAGTATAGGCAGGCATCCGTCATCAGTCAATACCTCATCTGTCAACATTTTCAAACAACATCCATGAAGCCAATTCTAAACCATATTTCACATATAGCATCTGTAGGCAGGGGGAACAATTCGCCGAATTGGATAGGTTGCCATGGCTTCCAAAAGCTTCTCAATGTTGAATTTGACTGGGACCCAGACCACCTGTCTGACGAACCACCAGTGGAAGACCCGCCCATACTGATCACCACTGATATGGTTAAGAAGGCTATCTCTCAGATGAAGATGGGCAAAGCACCAGGCCCATCAGGCACAGTGGTGGAGATGATACGAGCAGCCGGTGACATGGGTGCCTCCATGATTCGTGACTTCGCAGCTGCAGTCATTCAGGATGGCAAGGTACCCTCTGACTGTGAGCAGAGTTTCATTGTCTGCCTCTACAAGGGAAAGGGGGAAGCATTAGAAAGAGGGCAACTACCACGGTCTCAAGCCGACAGAGCAGGTCATGAAAGTCCTGGAGAGGACTGTGGATGGCCTCATCAGACAGTTGGTGTCAGTAGATGATTCCCAGTTTGGCTTTGTCCCAGGCATGAGCACAACAGACCCAGTCTTTGTTGTCAGGCAGCTGCAAGAGAAGTATTTAGCTGCCAACAAGAGACTCTACATGGCGTTTGTAGACCTGGATCATGTGCCTCGGAAGGTCATCTGGTGGGCGTTGAGAAAACTTTGTGTGGAGGAGTGGATTGTGCGACCAGTGTAGGGGATGTATGCCAATGCGCGGAGCTATGTCCATGTTAGTGAGGGGTACAGTGACGAGTTTGAAGTGAAGACCAGTGTTCATCAAGGCTCGGTACTCAGCCCGCTGCTTTTCATCATTGTGCTTAAAGCCTTGTCAGGCAAGTTCCGCTCTGGGGTTTCCTGGGAGGTCCTCTATGCCAATGACCTTGTTATCATCACTGAATCGCTCGAGGAATGTATCAGGAGGCTCTTGACTGGGAAAGAAGCAATGGAGGAGAAAGGACTGAGAGTAAATGCAGGAAAGATGAAGATCATGATCTGCGGTATGGGCCTGGACATCCTGTAGAGTTCAGGCGAGTTTCCATGTGCCGTCTGTCGCACTGTAGTGGGCAGCAAAGCATCTTCTGCAATGGCTGCAAGCACTGGGTGCACAAGAAATGGGCTCAAGCGTTTGACAAAGGACCCTGATTACAGCTGTACATGCTGCCAGGGAACTGCATACCCCTTGGACAGTAGACCACAGAGGGAAGTCCGTCGGACCTGACAAGCTGGAGGTGGTAACTTCCTTTTGCTACCTAAGAGACATGCTCTCAGCAGCTGGTGGCTGTGAACTTTCAACCACGTGTGAGAAAAACGCTTGGAAGAAACTCAAGGAGCTGCTACCAGTTCTCTCTTCCCGTCACCTCTCTTTCAAGACATGTGGCCATGTGTACAGCTCTTGTGTGCGGAGCGCAATGCTCCATGCCAGTGAGACTTGGCCATTGACAAAGCCAAACCTCCATCATCAAGCCGCAAGACATTGTCACCAGCAGGTCCAATGAGCTACTTGCGCAGTTTGGAATTGAGGATCTGGACCTTATTCTGAAGAAGAGAAGGCTCCACTGGTATGGACATGTGGAATGCTCCAATGGTGCAGTCAAGACAGCCTTTGACATACAGGTTGATGGAAAGCGTGGGCCTGCGAGACCCGAGATGACGTGGAAGCAGCTGACAGAGAGGGATTGCAGAGAGTTGAAGCTCTCGGCTATCGACCCTTATGATAGACATACCTGGAGATCTGGTGTGAGATGTGCCATGCGTGCAGCAAGCCAGCTACCTGAAAAGGGGCCCACTGATGTGGATGTTGCCCCTGTACCTGCACATAAATAAAAAATCTGATGCTGATGATGATGATGGCAACAAAAAAAAAATGAAGAAAAAAAATCATCTTCTCAGAAGCCTTTAGGTCGATGAAGCTGATACTTTACAGAAATATTCATGATATTTGCCTCTACAAAAGTGTTTTTCATTGCCATTGCTAGTGTGCTTTTTGTCACTATGACATCTTAAAGTTTCCTCAGAGGTATAATGGGAAAAGTGAAAGTAGGCCATTTTTCAATCTTGCTGCAGATATTTTGACAAAAGTTTTACAGAAATGTTCCTTGAGTAGTCCTCAACCAAACATGAATTCTGTCCAAGTGGTTGAATTTGATTGGTTGCCATGGCAACCAAAAATTGAGAAAAATATGAGGATAAAGCTGAAATTTTCAGAATAGTTCAAAATATTAGCTTTTACGGCAGTTCACTTAGGTGAGCATTGTGGCCCATGGGCCTCTGGTTTGATAGATCTCGATGAAATTTGCAGCAGAGCTGTATCACAAGACAAAGCATGAGACCACACTAAACCCAGTCTCTTTTGTTTTTCTGTCTTATTGTAATCAGGTTGAGATTTGTGCTCAGTAATGTTTGTACCAGTTGTCTGATTGTAAGGAAACATTCTCATGAAACTTAAAATAAAAACAGGCATGCACACATGCACACACACACAAAAGACAAAAACTGAAAAAAAAGTAAATAAAAAATATATAGAGATAAAATTATTATTGTGGGATGATACATTTTCAGATCAACCAGAGGTCCTCAAGGACAGAATGCCTCGTAGTCTCATATGGGCTCTGGGGTTTATGGAACGACTCGACTGCCCTGTAGATGCCAACCCTCCAGTAACACAGATTGTCTGGACAAAGAATGGCATGATTATAAATTTCGATGACGGTCCTCTCCATCAGTTAGAAAATGGCTCATTACTTGTGGAACAGGTTACTCAAGAAGATTCAGGGAATTATCGATGCACAGCAATAAGTTCCTATGGTAACGGGGACTCTGAGATAGTGCAAGTAGAAGTCAAAGGTGAGAAATTACTATATTTACCAGTTGACAGCCTTTCTTTTTCAACCAAAAAAGTATCGATATTTTTCTTATTTCTTCACAAAGCAAACATTATGGGTACTCATATAGAAGTGCCTCACCAAGGCACTTCTATATGAATACCCACAATGTATTCTTTGTGGAGAAATTAGAAAACTATTTACCTGCTACCTCCTCTTATCTGGAGCTATGCTAGCTGTCCTTTATTTCAAGCTATTTATGTCAACCCGCAAAAGGGGAAGGGGAAATACTGTTTTTGGTGTGAATCCCGTTGGTGGGCATCGGCGTTTGTGTGACACTTTCTTGTCTGCACAATATCTCAGGAATCAGTATTAAAACAGATTCTTACCAAATTTGCAAAGATATATTATCGGGACTAGATGATGAAGTCGTTAGGTTTTGGTGACTGACCTTCATCTAATTTTCAAGGTCACTGCTGGACTAAAACTGTCATATGTAAGCAGTATGCACTTGAACTACAAAGCTGATGGTGAATATGTCAAACAAGAACTATAAAAAAATAAAATAAAAGAGGGTAAGTATGTATATGAAATCTAAAACAAAAATTATTCACCCTCTCTATTGTTCATATATGTACTCATGTACTTTATCAAATCTAAAACAGAAATTACTGACTTATTCTGTATTTCATACGTATATATTTGTACACCACAACCTCTTTATAACATGGTTCATTATCACAGTCTTGTATATAACACGGTTCAAAGATGGATCCCAAAAATGTAGTTTTCAATATAATGTATACATTTTTGTTTGGCTGTAACACGGTTGTTTAACTAACACGGTTTATGCTATGGACCCCAACAATAGTGTTATAAAGAGATTGTGGTGTAATTGAATTTCTTGTTGTGTAGATCCACCACGGTTCACAGTTAAGCCACTGTCCCAGTATATCCGCCAACTAGCTCAGAGTGTAACAATGCCTTGTGCAGCTGCAGGAACACCTTTCCCAGACATCACTTGGAGAAGAGTAAGTATCACAACAGGAGAAAAGACAAGAATGTGGTTGGTTGGATGGTGCACCCTTCATCTGAACATTTTGGAGTGCTAACCTTGCCTTCATTGGATTTTGGCAGGAAGGTTCCTGCCTTCGTTGAAGCAAGTTCAGGGGTTGGGGTACTTGACCTCATCTATCCCATTCTTCTTGTCTTGTTTTCCTGTCTCTAGGAGATGGCTCAACATGACTGAAATATTGTTGACGGGGCCATTAAATCTTAATGCAAACAAACATTTACATGAGAACAGGAAAGACCCAGATCACTTTGGCATTTAGTATGTTTTCTGAGCTCCAGATAAGAGGAGTATCAAGATAAAGATAATTTTTATTGCACTCAAAACAAAGTTTCAACAGTCATTGGTATTACCTGACAGAGAAGATAACACACATACACAGGCACACACACACACACACACACACACACACACACACACACACACACACACACACACACACACACACACACACACACACACACACACACACATGCAAACATGGCTTCGAAAAGGTGTAATGTGCTGACACTAGATGAATGCGTTAAAGCCAGCTGGGTGTGTGTTGTACATAAATTATTTAGCTTACTTCTGAATACTTCTTGAATAAACGGTGATTTTTTATTCTAAAAAATGATCAAAATAAACAATATGTAATTGTTATTTGGTACAATTTTGGCATGTTACAGGCAATAAATAAATAAATATAGATAGATACATTTGTACCACTATGCTGAAGGAGCTATCATAATCATAGTACATGTATGTATTTTACCAACAGCCCACAGTTTGGGCTATATCAGTCCTCCAGCTGTCTCAAAATTGCCTGTGAGTGAGTACCTCTGCTGAGCAGCTACCTCCCTTAAGCAGCCAAAATGGGCCATTCCCCAGGGTGGCTGCTTATTAAAGGCTCCACTGTAAATGATGAATAAGGAAAATTAGGTTACAAATAAATAACCAAAGCTATCGATGGTGTTAAAATGTAAAGAATAAGCAAATTTTCTTGGTTTTTTGAAAATGTACTCGATTGCACAGTAAATTCCATTAGTTAAATTGTATGCCACTGGTCAAATGGTACGCATAGAAACTTTTTCTCTATGTATCGGAAGCGAATCATTTTGTTTGAGCAAAAGTGTGATAAACTGACTTATTTAACATGGACTTGAATTTCAGTTGCTGATGTCCTGGAGTTAAGTTTTAAATTGCCTTTCATGGATAGTTTGAGTCAGGGTAAGGCATGTTCAAGCCATGAATTCTTTATGCCAAAATGGATATTTGTAGAAATCTCCGATTTTTTCTATGAACCTCATGTCAGGATTATCGCCATTCATAGCCAGAGCATTATGACATTTTCCGATTTTCGACAAAAAGTAAAATGAAAACATAAACTTACCATAAACGTAATAACCTTTGCCTCATGTCTTTGTTTACATACAGTCAACTTGTCTATTGGAACAGGTCAATTTGTTGATCAATAGTACTCCGATGGCCTACAAGTTGACCGATTCCCAGGCATTTACATTGGTCCACGCATCTGAATATGTGTGAGAAAAATGTCAAACATTTTTTGGTTGAAAACTGTGTCCTATCTGTATAAAGCTATGGCTATAAATACTCAGGGTTTAAGAAGACTGGATACATTTACAGTAAATGTCCTAAAACTTTGAACACCAAAGTATCTGACAAAATGTCATGTGCAAACAGTGCAGACCCAGATCAGACTGCTCCTTCAGGAGCAGTCTGATCAGGGTCTACACTGTTTGCCATTCCACTTAGTATTTTAAGCAACAGATGCATAAGGAGCAAAATTTAGGCTAAATAGTATGGAATAAAGTAGTTTAGGTCATTTTCATTTTATTTTCTGCCATTTTTTACAAGGAAGACAACTTTGTGACATTCTGCACACCAAGCGCTTTATGAAAATGGGTCTTCTCCAAGTGGGAGCAAATTCTTTCTATTTAGAGTATGATAAATGTCCTAACATTTAGTACACCAAAGTGTCTGACAAAATGGCATTTGCAAACAGTGTAGTCCCAGATCAGACTGCTCCCGAAGGAGCAATCTGATCAGAGTCTACACTGTTGCCATTCCATTAGGTATTTTAGGAAAAAAGTGCATAAAAAGCAAAATTTAGGTCAAAAGGGTATAGAATAAATTGTTCAAAATTTAAAGACATTTACTGTGTAGACCCCTTTCATAAAGAGGTAAAATAATTTTGACACGGCAGCCCTGAAAAAGTTTCAGTTCCCCTAAAAGATGAAGTTTTTATTTTCTCTAGGCTGTTGGGGAACTGGAATATGACGGCCGAGTACAGGTGATCAACGGCAACCTCACCATTCAGGGTCTGCAAAAGTCTGATCACGGCATCTATGAATGTGAGGCCAGTAATGAGGTTAGAAAAATTGTCACCACAACAGAGCTTATAATACAAAGTAAGTTGGTTTATGGCGTTACCGATGGCTACCTAAAGTTTAGTCCATGACTGTACAGTGCTTTGTTGCACAGAGATTTTCACTATCTCCCCTCCATCGTCTCAATATGACTTAAAAATAATGTTGAAGGGGATATAAAACCCCAAATCTTCATCATCATTAAAGAAAACCAAATAACAAATGATTTTTTGCTATTTTAGTAATGGAGCTGTCACCATTTAAAGTGAGCATAACTATTCAGAATATAAGATTCCTGTTGCAATGATAATACCACTGAGAAATGGACATTAAATTTTCACTTGATTTCAAAACAGTGCTGAATCACAAGTAAAATTATAACAGACTTAAA
The DNA here is from genome assembly GCA_964016985.1 of Anodontia alba. NCBI lineage: Eukaryota > Metazoa > Mollusca > Bivalvia > Lucinida > Lucinidae > Anodontia > Anodontia alba. The sequence continues at coordinate 46,171,233 of OZ024831.1, forward strand.
AAATATGTTTATTGCTTTAATTAATCTGCATACTTGGGTATATTCTGTATTAATATAGCCTTAAAAGATGGTTCATATTTATAAGATGGTTTCATATAAGACTGTTTAAAGGGTGACCTTGAAAATGTTGTATCCAAACAAAAATGTATAGATTATATAGAAAAATGACCATAAATGGTCATTTTTCTATATAATCTATACATTTTTGTTTGGATACAACACAATTTCTTTATATAGTCAATACATTTTTGTTTGGATACTGTATAGTCGTTTAGCTAACAGAGTTTTTGCTTTGGATCTCAGCAATAATGTTGAGTATGTGTATTTACATTGCCCAAATGACTGTGCAGCCCAGTAATTGTTGTTTCAAATGCTTTCAGACACAACGCCTCATGCACCATACAATGTATCTGTTCAAACCCATCTGTTTTCTGCCACTGTTAAATGGATACCAGCCTATAGTAGTATACCTCAGCATTATCTTATATGGTAAGTTTTTATTTTTGCTATGCATTGGAAAACATTCTTATCACATGTAATGACAACAAAGACTTCAGAGCCTGCATATCTGGGTGGTTTGTTTATTACCTTTCAACATTATGTGTTTCATCTCAGATACATTTATTACTTGTTCTGTCTCATATACATTTTCAGCTTTTGTGTGAGATAGGCTCTTCAGATTTTCCATCAAATCAGTCTTTCAATGCACATTCCTAGCCCCTAAGTGAGGCCACATGTCTAGTTCTTTGGCTGAAGTTATCCCTTGGCCTATGCCTATGTCGAGGGTTGAGCACAAGACTGTAGTATAATTCAAAAATATTTTTGAAACCTTGTTTAGGGGCAACTTTGACCCCTTTGTAAACAATGCAGATTTAGGTGCCATGCCATTGCTCATACGAGCAATGGCACCTAAATTTTCATTGTTTACAGAAAGAAATGTTGTCTTCATAACGCCTTCATGGTGAGGAGATTAAATTTGGGGAAAAACAACCATCTGACTTACTACAGTCTTGCGCTTTTCCGGCCTCGGTGGCTCAGTTGGATGCGCCGTCCGACTGGAGACCAGGAGGTCGCGGGTTCAACCCCCGCCGATGTCGGCAACATTCTTTCGTGGAGATTGATCATGAAATATTTTCTACGGTCATTCTCTCCCTTCCGCTGATTTAAGAAGGGCAGTTGTCAGTTTCTGGCGAAAGAATGTGCACAATACTGGTTAACCGCTTAGAGGACTAAGCCTGCCCAGTAAACGTGTGGTTAGGTAAACTGACCGCGCTTGACATGACCCCATTGGGTTGACTGGGCCGTAAAACCTCAACACAAACAAACAGTCTTGCGCTCAATCCTTGATGTGAGGTTCTTGGGAGATTGCCCTGATCTGGTGCTGGCTTGCCTGAACCATTGGCATCTGCATATGCTGTAATGGCTCTTATCCAGTGACATGGCTCATATAGAGAGCCACTGCATGAGATTTCCAACAGTTTGACATTCTGACCAGTGTAGACTAAGATCAGCCTGTGCAGCAGTCCTTTTAGCTTAGAGGCTTAGTTTCTATTTCTAAGGGAAGCTTAAAATGAAAAAAATGTCCCACGTGTCCAGCAAAGGCTCTAATCAGACTGTGCATATGCGCAAGCTGATCTGCGCCTTTGCTGATTACACATGCTATTTTGTTAGAATTATCCTGAGGTGGCTCTAATGTTATCATTTACATATGGACATGTTCATACTTGATTGTTATTGTTGCTCAGATGACAAAGTTTGTTAACGCATACATTCTGAGTTATCATTAGCTCACCTGGAGAATTGCTAAAATCGTTCCATTCCGATATCCAAGATAGCCGCCATGGCGGCCATCTTGAAATTCTTCAAACGACATCTCCTCCCATACCGTAAGTCGGATTGAGCAGAAACTTGATGGGAGGCATCACAGTGACATAGAGATTCAGAATCGCTTAAATCGTTCCATTACAATATCCAAGGTGGCTGCCATGGTGGCCATCTTGAAATTCTTCAAACGACATCTCCTCCCAAACCATAAGTCGATTGAGCCGAAACTTGATGGGAGGCATCACAGTGACATAGAGATTCAGAATTGCTAAAATCGTTTCTTTCTGATATCCAAGATGGCAGCCATCTTGAAATTCTTAAAACGACATCTCCTCCCATACCCTAAGTTGGATTGAGACGAAACTTGATGGGAAGCATCAGAGCGACATAGAGATTCAGAATTGCTAAAATCGTTACGTTTGGCTGTACAAGATGGCTGCCTGGGTAGCCATCTTGAAAATCTTGAAATCACATCTGCTCCGGAACCCTAAGTCAGATTGAGCCCAAACTTGGTGGATGGCATTGGGGCCATATGGAGGTTTAGAATTGTTAAAATCATTCCATTCCAATATCCAAGATGGTCACCATGTCGTCCATCTTGAAAATCTTCAAACAACATCTCCCCCCAAAACCGTAAGTTGGGTTGAGCTGAAACTTGATGGGAGGCATTGGAGCAACATAGAGATTCAGAATGGCTAAAATCATTCTGTTCTGATATCCAAGATGGCCGCTACAGTGGCCATCTTGAAAATCTTGAAACGACATCTCCCAAATGGTATGTCAGATTGAGCTGAAACTTGGTGGGGGGCATTGGGGAGACATGAAGATTCAGAACTGCTTTGTTCCATTCTGACATCTAAGATTGAAATTCTTCAAATGACATCTCCTCCCAAACCGTAATGCGGATTGAGCCAAAGCTTGATTGGCGGCATCAGAGTGACATAGAGATTCAGGATTGCTGAAATTGTTCTTGTCCGATATCTGGGATAGCCCAAGGTGGCCATCTTGAAAATCTTCAAACCTCATCTGCTCCCTAATGGTAAATCAGATTGAGCCAAAACTTGGTGGGAAGCATTGGGGTGACATGGAGATTCAGAATTGCTAAAAACATTTTGTTACGATATCCACGATGGCTGCTGCAGCAGTATTTTTGAAGATCTTCTATTGTCAGCTCAGCTGGAGCTTATGCTGTGGTCTGTTGACCATGGTCCATCCCTCATCCATATGTCTGTCGGTAACTTTTCACATTTTAGACATCTCCATCAGAATCATATCCATGTTGGCAGCCATGGCGGCCATCTTGAAAGTCTTCAGTTGTTATCTCTCAAACAGTAAGTCGGATGGAGCGAAAACTTGGTGGAAGGCATACTGGCAGCATGGAGATTTAGAATTACTTAAATGGTTCCGTTCTGGTATCCAAAATGGCCACCATGGCAGCCGTCGTGAAAATCTTCAAATCACATCATTCTGTTCCCGAATGGTAAGTCTGATTGAGCTTAAACTTGATGGGAGGCATTGGAGTGTTATGGAAATTCAGAATTGCTAAAATTATTCTATTCTAATGTCCAAGACAGCAGCCATCTTGAAATTCTTCAAACCACATCTCCTCCTATACAGTAAGTCAGATTGTGCTGAAACTTGAAGGTAGGTATTGGGATGACTTAGAGATTCAAAATTGCTAAATCGTTCAGTTCCAGTATCCAAGATTGCACCCATGGTGGCAATCTTAAAACTCTTCATACAACATCAGATTCTAAATTGTTAAAGGCTATCTGATCTGATATCCAAGATGCCACCATGGCACAATGTAACATATTGTAACAGATTAGGTATATAATCACTTCTACAGCCTTGCTGTGGAAGCCAGCTTTTATGGCAACACTGGTAGAGTGATTGGCTTTTTTACGAAGTTAAGCAATGAAGATCATGGTTAGTACCTGGATGGGTGACCACAGTGCTTGACTATTGTTGCTCAGATGACAAAGTTTGTTAATGCATATTCTGAGTTATCATTTACATGTAGACTGGTTCAGACTTGATTGTTTCTGATGCTCAGATCACAAAGTTTGTTAACCCATAAATTCTGAGTTATCATTTACATGTAGATTGGTTCAGACTTGATTGTAACTGTTTTATGTGGTTGCTAATTATTTTCTAGGTATAGGACCATTATCAATGGTAAAGGGAGTAAATGGCAGACAATGAGGGTTCAGCCACAGAACACAACCCGATTCACTTTATATAACCTAGAACCTGATACCACCTACGAGTTCAAGGTGCTTTCCCGTAACAAGTTAGGAGATGGGCAATTAAGTGAGATAGTTACAGCCAGAACTCTGGGTATGCCAAAAAATTTTATGCCTACCAAAATTAAAATGGTCACCATGTGGCTTCTATAGAGATTTATAATGAGAATTTGATAGGATTAAAAAATTAACGCTTAGCATGCTGCGTAAAATTTCAGCAGACAACATTTTGAAATATTTTTCTTATTTTCCTGGGAAATAGGATTTGACATGTCATGCAAATTGTTTTTGTAGGAGACAATTTGCATGAAATTTTAAATCCTAATTTCTGGGGAAAATGTCATAAATTTTGTTGTCTGCTGAATTTGCCCATTGCGTGCTAAATGTTAATATGTAAAAGTGCCCTAAAAGTTACATATTTAAAATACAAAATGGGAATCCTTGAGAATTTTTTACAATATGGGTTTATTCTGTCAAACCGAAATATACAGTAATCTGTCAGATCGAAATATACAGCAATAAGAAAACTTTATATCTACTGGATTGGATTAGACTTTTTTTCCCCAAATTTGTCCCTGTTTTGCAATTTATATCACTAATATATGAAGCTGAAATCAGAATAGATTCATTTTAAAGCTTGTGACAGATAGATCATACTTGATGAGTATTCAGATATATATTTTTATTTCACCACAAAACATATTAGATGTATTAATTAGACGTGCCTCAGAAAGGCATTACTGATGAATATCTACCAACACTATAATTATTCTTTGTGGAGAAAAAAAGAAGGTCGGCAGTTGTTTTGGTTGAAAAAATCTTAAGTAGAACTATGAGGATGTCTTGAAAATAATATTTGAAGGTTCTTAGATTCAAGAAAAAAACAACAACACTTAAATGTATTAAAAATATTATTGACTAATATAGATTTAATCCCATTAGTCATTTTACTTGAACATTTCTTGTATGTCTTTTTAGAAACTTGTGAAAATAGCTATAGTATCCATAAATTCTAATACTTTCATTGAAATGTGTAGATTTTGACCACAACACACAATCATGGTTTATGTGTGCTTGGTTTTGGATGTTGCCGGTGGAATTTAGAGCATGCAGGTTTATTGATACTAATCAAGACAAACCATAAAGATATAATGATATGCTTTTTAACATTATTTTTGCAGACATAATCATTCCATTCCCATCACATGAGCCACGAAGTCAGAAAATGTACCTTTGGGCGTATGCACCCAGTGAAGATTCAGATCAGCCTATGCATTCACCCAGTCTGATTAAAATCTTCAATAGGTGCATTTTGGATCACCAAGGATGCAAAGTTTCATTCATGTGGACAATGAAGACTGATCAGGGCCCAGTTGTTCAAAGCTAACGATATCGTTAGTTAACTATTTGTTAAAATTTACATCGAGTGATACGCAAGCATGCTGAAATTTTTTGCTGAATAAATGTGAGTAGCTTTTGCAGTGCAAAAGCTACTCACATTTTTTCAGCAAAAAATATCAGAATATCGTATATTAAATCCGCTAAAACAGTTAACGAAATGACCCTTAATGAGCTTGTTAAGCTAACGATGCTTTGAACAAATGGGCCCTGATGTGCAGGCTGATTGAAGTCTTCATTGGGCCCACATTTCAGAAGGTACATTATCTCATGTTGCAGCTGATATATTATGATACCGGTGCTTTGAAAACAAGTGAAGGGTACTTGTACATATCTGGCTGTCACTTCCCATACTTCTGTCCCACCATCATTTTTGTGCATCAGAATTTGAAGCAAATAATTTCAAATTTGGTGTCCTAATAAAAAGTGAATATGGAGATATCTAGGAAAGGCCACAATCATAAAATAAGCCCTCCCAAGGCACTAGATAAGGGTTAAATGACATAAAATGACATAGCAAAATGGCACTTCATCGTAAACAGAATGAACAAATGGGAAGAAACTGCAACAGAAATACCATCTTAGAATGGTCATCAGTACAGCTGTTGGGGACTTGACCATTACCATGCTGAATGAATTATCATGTCACATATACGCCATATCTTCAGCCAATCAGATTACTTGATCCAGATTATTGATACAAATTCACATACTTAAAGAAAACAGTGCAGATCCAGATCAGTTGGCTTCTTCAGAAGCCAACTGATCTGGATCTCCACTGTTTGCAAAGCAGGGCATATCCAGGTTCAGCAGGACTATGGTTAAACCTGGTTTTACCGATGCCAAACCTTGCTCTTAATTCTGATATAGTTTCTGTAACACATGCTTATTAGGTCCTTGAAGGGGTTCAGTAACTGGATATGCCCTGCCTTTGCAAACAGTATAGATCCTGATCAGTTGGCTTCTGAAAACTTATTTGGATCTGCACTGATTGTCGTCGTTATACTAATCCCCCCCCCCCCCTCCCTCACAAACTGTGTTTGTGGGCTATACTATTTTCACGTCTATCCATATGTTCATCCACCTTCTATCTGAGTGGGGTGGGGGGTGGGGGTGGGGATGGGGGAAGCATATAGCACTGCTTATTGACAATTCTTGTTTAGAATGTGAATTTGTATCAACAACCTGAATCAAGCAAACTGATTGGCTAACAATTAGAAGTGGGCGCAGCATCTTAATTTATTCAGCAAGGGTTAAAGAGGATACTAAAGTTGTTAACATTGATCGGGTTAATCGCTAATCATGCAGTCTGTCCATAACATCTTCATATCATATCCTTTTGTAGCCATGAGTGGTTCTGAAAAATGATACTTACTCAGAACTCTTCTGAGTTTGTATGTGAAGTAAGTCACCGTAAAACATGGGTTCTGATAGACCTGCCGAAGCAGTTCTTACAAGTAAAGTTGGATAGGCCCTGTTATCTTGCAGAAAGCTGACTGTAGCAGGGCTATACCCAGTCAGCATTCTTCGTAAATCTGTATCGGGCCGTCATCGGCCCGTCAGGGTAGCTGACGGGCCGATCACGGCCCGATGTAGATTTACGAAGAATGCTAGCTGGGTAGGCAGATCCTGCAAGAGTTCTGAAATATGGTTGAAAGGGAGAGGACTGTATAATGTTGTTGTAATGTGTCCAATCCCATTGTCTTCTTGCAAAAATACAGTCAAACCTGTGTTAAGCAAGTACCTAAGGGAAAGCCAGAAAGTGGTTGCTAAAGACAGGGGCTTGCTGAATACAGGTAAATTTCCACTGCTTAACCTTTAATCTGATACAGTGGTATTTTAAGATTTGCTTAATACAAGTTGCCTTGAAGACAGGTTTGACTGTATGTTTAATTTACCGAATAGGTTCATCAGTATAGAATATCACATTAATCCAGAGAATTCTATTACTATATCTGAAAAAGAATTTCACTTACTGTGACAGTTTAAGTTCTCATCGAGAATCACCCTGTTTTGATGAAGAAGAACAAAACTTCAATAACACTTAGCATTCTGGCTAAATATTTCAGCAGGATGACCTTTTGATATATTTTATCTTGTTTTACCTAGAAAACAAGCCATGTCAGTTCATGCAAATTGCATCTAAGGGGACAGTTTGTATGAAATCACAAGAGCTTATTTTATGGGAAAAATAAGAAACATGTTATCAATTTGTCGTCTGCTGAAATTGCCCAGAGAGTGGTAGCAGTTAATAAAAGACAGTTCACGTAATTAATAGTGATAAACTGATGCAGTGTGCAAAAAGGGCCCTTTTGCCACATGCAAACAATAATGGATGCCCAGATCAATCTGCACACCTAAGCAGTCTAATCAGGGCCTTTCCTGTTTGTTGATATACTCTAAAATATCTGGTGATTCTGCAAGCAGACAGCAAAGGCTGTGATCTGAGCATTACGAAAACATGCCTATTCAAATAAATAGAAAATTTAACCTCCAAAAACTGAAAATTTTCAGATAAAAAACTCTGATATTTTTCATATTTCTACTCAAAACATAGATTGTGGGCACTTGTTAGAACTGCTTCAGTGAGGCAGTTCTAACAAGTACCCACAATCTATGTTTTTGAGCGGAAGTAAAAAAAATAATGTATACCCGTGTAAACCCCAGTTTTACTTTATAAAAGTAGGGTTTAAAGGGGCCAAAATTATATAGGGATGTTTTCATGATGTTTGCAGTTGTGCAGGCTGATCTGGGGTCTTTGCTATTTGCATATGCATAAGGACTCTTTTCTCGTGATGAACATAAAATTACATGGCTCCAGATAAGAGCGAGTATCACATGTATTTTTTTCTTATTTCTGCATGAAAGCATATGTTGTGGGTACTCATTAGAAGTGCCTCAGGCACTGAGGCACTTCTAATGAGTACCCACAACATGTTTTCATGAAGAATTAACCCTTTCAACTCCACAGACCAGAAGAAAGATTTTGCAAACAGTGTAGATTCAGATAAAATGTCTCATAATGAGCCATCTCATCAGGATCTACACTGTTTGCCATTTTGTTTTGATTTTTGACTCAGACCCCTGTTTGGAACAATGGTTCTGACCAGATTTAAAGATGGAAGAGTCTACTTTAGAAACTTGGAGATGAAAGGGTTAAGAAAAATATCAATCTTTTTTATTTTGTTGAAAACAAGCACCTTATCAAGAGCTATGAATAATAACTGGAGCACAATTATTTACTTTAATGCTTTCAGGATCTGATTCTAAAACTTCTACACCAAATCCTTCTGGTACAAGCATTATTTCGCTTTTTTCATCTTTTTGTATTTTTGATATATATATAACTTCTTGTTAATTTTCTTCAAATGTTATCCATTTTTACCCATATTTACATACAAAAATCATAAATTCATTTTCATTTTGTTCACTTTGGTCATGAATTTAAGAAATAATACTGCAAAATAGGTTTTATTTGTGAGGTTTTTCTTTTATCATACTTTCATTAATCCATACTTTAAGATATGGTAAATGTCTTAAAATTTCGAACACCAAAGTGTCCGACAAAATGACATATGCAAACAGTGCATACCCAGATCAGACTGCTCCTGAAGGAGCAGTCTGATCAGGGTCTACCCTGTTTGCCATTCCACTAAATGTTTTAAGAAACAACTGCATAAAAAGCAAAATTTAGGCCAAAATAGTATGGAATGAAATGTTCGACATTTTAGGACATTTACCATATGATAAATAGCCAGATAAATATATTTTTTATTTCTGCAAGTTAACAAACCTTGGTGTAGATACTCATTGGAATATCCTCAACAAGGTGAGCTCCACAACTTATTTGTGTGGAGAAATTAGTAAAATATGAATACTTTTTGGCTGAAAAAGAAACAAGAAAAAGCTACAAAAACTTTATTTTTATCCCTGTGAAAGATTGTAAACCATGTACTTCATTTGTCTGCTAATTTTCCTAATTATACTATTTTATGCAAGTAATAATAAATAAAAATAACTACTATAAATGAGCAGGAAGGTGAGACATTCTGACACGTGCCCAATGAAGACTCAAATTAGCCTGCACATCCACAATCTGATCTGAATCTTCCCTAGGTGCCCAAATTAAACCCATTTTGCAGTAGATCTAAAATAGAAATATCATTGACCCATTTATGCCTAATTTTCAGCAGAGTAAACTTTGACAAACAGTGTCAACCCAGGTCAGATGCAGCATCAGTTCAGGGTTTTGACTGTTTGCTATTAAACTACACAGAAAACAACAGTTCTTTGAAACACCCATTCAGCTACTAAATGGACTAGTCTGGCCTCCAGTATGGAAGAATCTACTATGCATTAATGGGTTATTGATACAGTCTTGGGTTTACATGGCCAAACATAGGGATGGGGATTTAATTCATCCAAAACTGATTACTCAAACATTTATTGTTTAGGAAGACTTTAGGAAGTTATATCCAGATATAGTCTAGAAATCAGTAATGGTTACCAATTTAAACAAAACAGAAGTGATAGATCCGAAGACTAAGAATTGGACATTCTCACACAAATTAAAATGGACAGCATTTGAAAAGAGATAAAGACCTTCTCTAGCATGTAGCATAAGTCAGAGAGGTCACCGTATGTCTTTCAAACATACTATATTTACCCTGAATATTCAGACACCTTAACTCCTTACCATACTTGTCCATTAAATTTGACCAAGTCCATTTTACTACCTGTGATTGTGTATAAAAATTGCTGGATGAGTTGCAAACAGTGTAGACCTGATCAGATGCAGTATTCTGCTGCATCTGATCTGAGTCTACACTGTTTGTTCAGGCCTGTCTGTTGGAATACTAAGGGTATATATGGTAGCTGTGTTTCCTCCCTCCAAAAGCCTGTTTTCATTGTTTTTCTCCAAAATTCTAGCTGAAATAAGTATTTTTAGAACCCTGTCTCCACCCATTTTGTTCATGGATTCAGGTAAAAGGCATATCCATATAAGTATGTTTTTGATTATTTCTCCACATGGACATATGTCATATGTACACGTTTGAATTGCCTCAGCTAGGCTTCTGATGAGTACTCACAACATACCATATTCACTCTAATTACTGCACTGTGCACTGAAGTTTTTCAAAATTACTAGAAAAACGAAGTAAAATAGCCTGTTAATATGGGTACACTTGAAGAAAGATCAGCAGAGAACTTCATGAGGGGCGTATTTAATGATACTTCCGCAATATTTTTCTGATTTTCTTCATAAAAGCATATGTTGTTGGTACTCATTTGCATTGCCTCGACTTGTCGAGGCAATTCAAATGACCACCAACAACATATGTTTTTATAAAGAAGTAGATAAAAGTACTCTGGCTGTAATCAAAAGACTATTAAATTGCTTGACTGTGCGCTTGTAGGAGCATGTGCAGTAATTAGGTTTATTACGGCATGTTTCTTGGAGAAATAAGGCAAGTACCATTACCTTTTGGCTGAAAATATCTTCTTACCTGAAACTATGCTTATTTTAAACCTTTATCTGTTGAGCTAAATAACTGCAAAAAGACAAAATATGTAAAAAAAAAAAAAAAATCATAGGTCTAAGGTAAGAGTGGGTATCAGGTAAATATTTTTCTTATTTCTCCACAAAAACATATGTTGTTGGTACTCATTACAAGCATATCACTGAGGTGCTTCTAAAGAGTACCCACAACATTTGTTTTCATGGAGAAATAAGAAAAATATCAATACTTTTGGATTGAAAAAAAAGCATCTTATCAACATATATAGAAATACAAATGGAGTAATTGATTATACAAAAAGAAAAGGTTCAGGTAATCCTGCCTGCACACCAGCCCCTTTCTGATCAGGGGTCTTCTCCAGAAGACAAGAATTTGCTCCCAAGGGGAGATGACCCCTTTTCAGAGGGGAAGAAAACCAATTCTTACAGCTGTATCACCAGAAAGTGTATTAATTCCCCTTAATCTGATCAGATCAGATTTATGAACAGTATGAAAGCCTTTTTTTATTAAAATACATGTTTTTAAGGCCTTTTTATGTGATATAGCTCATGCATACATGTTATGAGTTCTGGGCCCAGTTGTTCAAAGCGTCGTTAGCTTGAGGAGCTCGTTAAGGGTCATTTCGTTAACTGTTTTAGAGTATTCAATGTACACTATTCTGATATTTTTTGCTGAAAAAAATGTGAGTAGCTTTTGCACTCACATTTTTTCAGCAAAAAATTTCAGCATATTTGCGTATCACTAGATGTAAATTTTAACAAATCGTTAACAACATTGTTAGTTTTGAACAACTGGGCCCTAGTCTACAATCTGTGAGATCTGTTGTGTAATTGAGATTTGATAAAATTAAGGGAGACATCCAAGCTCATCAAACAGGTTTAATACCTTTTCCATGCAAGATACAAACAGAACATTTTTTAATGTTTATTTATTTTTCCTTACAATGTAGTACTGGATGGCATGAGAATAAATGAATTTTGAACCTCAGATAGGAATTAACTACCTGAAAGGCAAAATTAAGTGAGATTTTTTTCCTGGCAGTGTTAGATTTGGCATATTCATGTCCAGTCAAGATTTTTTTTTTTCTGCAGAAGAATGCCTTGGGGTTTTACACTGATGAAGAAACTGATTTAGACAAATTAAATATGTAGTGTTATGTTTAAGCTTTCCTATCCTTATTTTGTGAAATATGTACTCCTATACCATAGCTTACATTCCAATTTTGTTGTTTGTTCTAGTGTTATTTAGTAACAATTAACACTGTGCATGCTAGGTAAAAAATTCAGCAGATGGCATTTTGAAATATTTTTTCTTAGTTTTCCTAGAAAGTAGGATTTGTCACTTCATGCAAAATGCTTCCTAGAAATTAAGATTTGACACTTCATGCAAATTGTCTCTTTGGGGACAATTTGCATGAAAAGTCAAATCCTGTTTTCTAGGAAAAATAGAAAAATATCATCAGTTTGTCATCTGCTGAATTTGCCCACAGCATGGTAAGTGTTAAATTCTTATCTTGGGTACAGGAAAATCAACAAAATGATGTACCAAAATATAAAAATCCTAAGTATTGGGACAGACAAGCCTGGGCAAACCATGAAAACCCAGATCAGATGTTGCTAAATGTTGCATCATCGTATCAGGGTCTGTACTGTTTGCCACTCATCCAGCAGTCTTTAGACACATCATTCGGTCGTAAAATTGATACACTACAACCTCTTTATAACACAGTTCATTATAACACGGTGGATATAACCAAAGACGGATTCAAAGACGGATCCCAAAAATGTATAGATTACATTGAAAAATGACCATTAATGGTCATTTTTCAGTATAATCTATACATTTTTGTTTGGATATAACACGGTTGATTAACTAACACGGTTAACGCTATAGAGCCCAACAATAGCGTTATAAAGAGGTTGTGGTGTATATTCAAATTTTGGCACAGGATTGGTAAGAAGTTAGGTGTTCCACTGTTTGGGGTGAATGTGATATGCTAAATGGGCAGTAATGTTAGAAAATGAACAGATGCCTTGAACTTAGATAAGTCTGCATATCTGTGCAGTCTGATGAGTCTTCACTGGGCTCAAGAATCCATGGCTTCTTCCAACAGACAGGGAAGGCTGATAAGAATTGTGGTTTTATTGTGCCCTTGAAATAATATAGGCTGCGTCGTAAAAAAAATGTCTTTGAGCATGAGCAAAATGTGCAGATTCACATCATCCTGCACATGTGCAAAGTATCATCCAGGCATTTGCTCTCCATTGAAACATTCTATAGTATCCAATGATTCTATTTTCAGACAGCTATGGCCCTGATCAGGCTGCGCATATGCGCAAGCTGATCTGGGCCTTTGCTGTCTGCATATGCCCGAAGACTTTTTCCACATGGAGTGGCCAGTGAATGCACAGTGAATGCTTTAGCAAATATGAACAAGCAGATACCAGCAGGCTGGTCTACCAATTTTTAGGTTTAACCCATTGTAGTTGGGAGACCCGTAAAAGGGTAATTGGCAAACAGTGCAGACACAGATCAGACGCCGCAAAATGCGGCGTCTGATCAGGGTCTCCACTGTTTGCAAATAGTTTAGCCATTTTTCTCTAGGAATATGTAAATCTCATAGCTGGACGTACCTAAAATTGAAATTGGACTCTTCCAATATATGGTGTGGGAGAGTCTATTCAGTATACAATGGGTTAAGAGAACTGGATATGCTTGGTAGTTTTTCTGACATTTTCTTTACAAGGGAGACAACTTTTGTGACTGCTTTTGTTTTCCTGCACACTGGGCCCATTCTGAAAAAAGGGGTCTATTCTAAAAGGAAAGAATTTGAAAATTCTTTTCGTTAGAGTAGACCTTTTAAGAAGGGAGGCAAAGAAAATTTTGACAGATTTATCTCCCTTGAAAGTGTATCCAGTCCTTTAAAGTAATTTTAGAAAGGATACCTAGAAATATTGTTTCTTCACACTCCTTATGAATACATTACTAGTGAAAGGGCTGTTTTGCTCATTTCCCTGAACAGTTTAAAATATAATACAGTATATATATATATATATATATATATATATATATATATATATATATATATATATATATATATATATATATTTGGACACAATGAGTTCATTTTCGTTACATGTCTACTTATTGTGGAGGCCCAGTTTATTAAATTCTTTCCATAGCAAAAGTAATGCTTCATTTCTCCCTTTTGTTGTTCATTTATTGGATGTTTGGGGCACTGGATACATTTGGTAGATTTTCCGCCATTTTTACAAGGGAGATAACTTTCTGTTTCTGTTCCTGCACAGCATTCCCCTTCTGAAAGGGAATATGCTCTCTAATAGGTAAGAATATATTCCTGGGTTTTAGAGTAGACCCCTTTTCAGAAAAGAATTTGCTCCCAGGAGGAGCAATTGTTTTTCCTTTAAAGTTGACCCCTTTCAGAAGGAAGACAAAAACAATTTTGATAGATTTGCCTCCCTTGAAAGTGTATCAATTCCCTTTATTATCCATCTAAGGTATTTCCATTCATAGCTTCATTTACTTCATGATGTCCTTTTAGATTGATTGTATAGATGTAGGATTTAAGACTGTCTTATATATTTATGCTAAGTATTCGGACATCTTAAGCCCTTATCACAGGTCTCCTAAAATTTGAAGGTCCATTTTAACCCTTGTCCTGCTGAACCCAGATATGTTCTGCCTTTGCAAACAATGTAGATCCAGATCAGTTGGCTTCTGAAAAAAAGCCAGCTGATCTGGATCTGCACTGTTTGCCATTAAGTATGTGAATTTATAGCAACAATCTGGATCAAGCAATCTGATTGGCTGAAAATTAGAAGTGATCGTGGCATCTTAATTTATTCAGCAAGACAAGGGTTAATACCTGGTTATGTGGCTAAAATACTCTTGGATGAGTAGCAAAGTGTAGACCCTGAGCAGATGACACATTCTGAGCATCTGATCTGATTTTACACTGTTTGCTCAAGCTTGTCTGCCTGAATAGTTATCATAAATATGATACTTTTACTGGTATGGTAAATGTCCTAAAATTTCAAACACTTTATTACATACTTTTTCAGTCTAAAGTTTGCTTTTTATGCTGTTGTTTCTTAAAACACTTGGTGGAATGGCAAACAGTGAAGACCCTTATCAGACTGCTCCTTCAGGAGCAGTCTGATCTGGGTCTGCACTGTTTGCCTATACCATTTTTCTGCTTTGGTGTACGGAATTTTAGGACATTTACTGTAGTCATAAGTTTCAGTCCAAGTCAACCTATAGCCATAATTCAACAAGTTGATAGTATAATAGATACATGTAGTTTACAGTTTTCAAAAACTTCAAAAGCATGTTTGTATCTCCTAAAAAAGCCTTGGCTGCCTTCTCCGCTTTTATAAAGGATTGATTGTTGTGTGTATTTTTTTTTATCTTATTTCTTGTTTATATTAACATTTGTCTTATTGATCACGCATATTAAAGAAATTGATAAATGTTGCCTACTAACACTATTTTTGTTGGAAAAAGTAAAATTAGTGGCATAGATGTTTGGAAACCCGCGCAAAAGCATGAGTTTTGTACAGAGCACTAGTATTTAATTGTTTGCAAACTAACATATTCGAAGAAATAAGTTTGCCGCATACTGTTAGTATTATTTTATTTGACTAATTTAGTTGACATTTGTTGGTGTAGTCACTGTCTCCAGGTATGTGGTCAGATCTTGGAAGATATTAGGGGAGGGATACACCTCCAAAGGACATAAATTTTAATGGAAATATTGGCCTCTTGTGCTACTCTTAACCCTTTCATCCTTAAGTTTCTGAGGTGGACTCTTCCGTTCTTGAATTTGGACTTGTCCACTGATGCAAATTGGGGTCTCAGTCTAAAATCAAAAACAGAATGGCAAACAGTGTAGATCCAGATGAGATGGCTCATTATGAGCCATCTCATCTGGATCTACACTGTTTGCACAGGCATTGTTTTGGTCTGCAGGGCTGAAAGGGTTGAAGGAAAGAATTGCCTGTTTTTGGGAGCATATTTTTTCCTATAGGAGTAACTCTAATTTTTGGAAGGTTTCAAATACCAGGGAGGCAATTTCTTGTGGACAAACATTCACCGCCTTGGAAAATCGCAGCAAAATTTGTCAGGCATATCCATTCAACTTAAAAGTCTACATTCCCAGAAATCTGAAGATGTACTTTGAGGATGTTTGCTATTTATCTTATTTTTTTTTGTACTAGATCCCTGTTTGGTGATGGCGAACAGTGAAAATACTGACTGGCTGTATGTATGCCCTAGATTGGATGAGTAAATAAAATTATGTTTTTACTACCTAATGAGTATGCACATCATGTTTTCAAAGAGCAAAATACCAAATTTATTTGTAAAATATTAATTTACCTGGAGTTATATGGAGAAAAACAAGGCTAGTATTATGTCTATATTTTATGTTGCTGTTTGACTGATTTCATACAGGGTTTTGTTGTCATTGTAGGATATATTGAAGGCATTGCAACGGCATTGCCAACAGATTCTTCAGGAAATACATACATTCCATCAATTATCAAAAATGTGGGTGAGTAGCAGTTTTTTGTTGTTGTTTTTTTCTTTTTCTGGGAGAGTTGTCTGCCTTTCAATACTCTTTTGTTGCTGTGTTATAATAGGATTTTGATCCTTAAACTGCTGAAATATAAATTTCAGAAGATGATATTTTAAAATATTAGTTTTATGATAGTTTTATTTTTCACAGAAAAATCAAATTGTCTGGTTTAGAGATTATTTAATATCTGTCCAGCATTTTTTTCTGTGAAAAAATAAAGTATCAGTAATTTATTGTCGGCCTGTTTAGCCCACAGAGTGCTAAAGGTTAATTCTTATGATGGGAATATGTTTAGGCAGACAACTGCAATTATATTTTTTATATTTTTAATTCATTGGAAAACCATGTGATGATAAAATATTTTAATAGCAGTGGCATAGTCTGAAAGGAATTATTTTTAGACGTATATACCCAGACTACTTTTACAAAAAATATGCTTTGAATCCATTACATCTAGTGGATTCTTCAATCTTTGAACTTAGATTAATCCATTTAGAACTTAAAAGGGTGGTTACAATAGTGTGGTCTTCTATGATGTTTAATGGCAAACATACCAGACCTTGAGCAGTTGCGATGATCTGTGGTGTCTGATCTGAGTCCACACTGCTTTGCCTAAGTCTATTTTTGGGGACATTTTAGCATTAATGTTAACTAGGCGTCACTATAGGAACTGAACACATACACACACACACACACACACACACACACACACACACACACACACACACACACACACACACACACACACACACACACACACACACAAAATTATTTCAGCAGGTATTTGACACATTACCACATTTGTGAACAATCCTAACAAACAGAACCATATTGATGCAAAACACCCTCATGTGTTGACACATCCTTAAATCCAAACTTGTCATCTCCATCTTAGTTCATGTCATTTATTTCAGCAAATCATAATTATTTCAGCAAATGTTAATTATTTCAGCAAATGTTAATTACTTCAGCAAATGTAATTATTTCAGCAAATGTTAATTATTTCAGCAAATGTAATTATTTCAGCAAATGTTAATTATTTCAGCAAATGTTAATTATTTCAGCAAATGTCATTTTATTTCAGGACCAAGGCCATCATCACCTATCAACGTATCTGCCGTCAGTAGTGAGGGTATGATCCTTATAAAATGGCAGCCACCTTTCAACACTAGCGTCAAAATCCTTTCATATCACATAGAATATAATACAGGTGATGACTGGGTTCATGCCGGAAGTACTAGAGCTACGGAGGATACTTCATTTCAGTTCTCGTCTCTAACACCTGGCACCACTTACAGTTTTCGTGTTATTTCACATGGTCTTCTTGCCAATAGTGTTCCGAGTGCAGTTGTATCATTCTCTGTTCCTGAAGGTAATCAACCTTTAATTGCTAGATTTAATGCTTAGTGCTCTGGATAAAATTTTCAACAGACAACATTTTGAAATATTTTTCTTATTTTTTCCAGAAAATTCATGCAAAGTGTCTCCATTGGAGGCAAATGGCACAAAATGTCAGATCCAGTTTTCTGGAAAGTATAAAAAAAAATATCACCAATTTGTCGTCTGCTAAATATGCCCAGAGAATGGTATAGGTCAAATAGCAGGAAACAACATTTAAAACTATTTTTCTTATTTTTTCAGAAGTATGAGCTTTTCCTTTCGTGTGAATTGTACAAAATAAAAAAAAAAATGAAATCTTAACCCTTAACTGCCAGTCATAACAATTGTCATCTGCTTTGTCATCTGCTTGTGATTTTAAACGTCATTTTTGCAAACAGTGTGGACCCAGATCAGACTGCTCCTCTAGGAGCAGTCTGATCAGGGTCCGCACTGTTTGCCTGTATGCAAAAATAGGTTTGAAAAGATTGCAAGAATATTCAGCCGACAACATAAACAGATGACATTTTCAGATGCAGGTTTTCATGGCATTTTAAGGGTTAATGTAAAACTCGTTATCACTTCATATCTATGACATTATTATCATTGATCTGAGCCTTTGTTATTTACACATACTCAAAGGCCCCTTTTCTCATCTGGTGGCTTTCTTTTGTAGTTCCAGATAAGGAATAATTTTCATGTATAAAGTATTGATATTTTTCTTACTTTTTTTCATGGAAACATATGTTTTGGGTATTCTTTAGAAGCAGTTCAGCAAGGTTCTTCTAATCAGTATGGTAATTGTCTTAAAAATACGAACACTTTATTCCATAATTTTTTTTGCCTAAATTTTGCTTTTTATGCAATTGTTCCTTAGAATACTTAGTGGAATTGCAAACAGTGAGTCTGCTTTATTTGCAGATGCAGTTTGGTCAGCAATTTTGGTGTACAAAATTTTAGGATAGTTCCTGTACTCACAACATATGTTTTTGTAGTGAAATAAGAAAAATAGTTATGTGGGTACTCCTTACCTGGCGCTTTGTTACTTCTTTTTGAAACTTCTAACAGAAGCATGAATTTTGAAATCTTTCTTCTTGGCTTCAGACACTGGGTTATAAAAATCAGAATAATATATGAACCAGTGCATGATGAAAACCTACAATAACACTTATTTAGTGCAACCAGCAAAGATTCAGATCAGCCTGCACATCCACGCAGTCTGATCAGAGTCTTCATTTGTCACATGTGCCTTCTACAGCCTCAAGGTTATCCAAAGAGTCTTGCAATACTGGGTAGATTTAAAGGCTGATCTAAGTCTTTGCTGGTCACACAGGCCTTATAGTAGGTTTTGTCGTATTTTGGCTTATTTTTTGTGTTTTTCCAAGAATAAGTACTGTATTTACCCTGAATATATTTGGACCCATTCAAACTTTATTATTAAGAAAAATTAGAAAAAAGTGTTTTGAATTTGTATTCTGGCAGGGGACTATTAACCCTTATCCACCACATCACATCTTGTTCCCTACTGGCACGTACCATCTCTTAGTGCTATATGTGTCATATTACAGTGCCTCGGAGTGCCTAAGGCTCAACCCTGTTTACCCATGTGGGTAATGACCTGGATTTAAGATCACAATTTGATTGCCTGATAAGATGGTTTCTTATTTTTATTGATTTATTATCTTGTGATATGGCTAAAAATGATAATAATATTGGCATTTCCAGCAGAAAAGTTGATGATGACTATTAAAATGGCATCAGTCACTGAAGTGGCAATTTTAGTGGTAATATTGGTGAAATAAGTTTATTTTCTGGACATAATAGATCAGTAAAAATGTTGTAATAAGTGTTACAATTGCATTTAGATGGAATTTCAGCAGGAAAATACCAACGCATTCTACTATATTCTATGCTAATTTTCAAATTATCCAACATATTTGCCTATTCTTGTACCAGTAACCCTGCCTTACTATACCCCAACCACTAAACGTCCAGTTTGCCATTCTGGTATTGGCTCCATATTTTGTATTTCACTGCCAAAATTCCTGCCAGACACCTTTTCTTAGTGTTAGAACACAGTATCTGAAGCCATTTTTTTTTTAATGTTGCACATGATTTCATGGCAGGCTGCATTTTCTGCATTGATCTGTAATACTAGAAAATGGGACCTCATGCCATATATGGGCAATGAAAGTCGAAATCAACCTGCATGTTTATGCAGTCTGATCAGGGCCTTCTATGCCTGCTCACAAAACATGTGGACAAACAGAAAAGTCTGGGTCTTTTTTGTTTACATATTGGCTGGGAAACCTTTTTCTTGTGTTGTACATCAGGTCCCTGGTTCATAATCATTCATTAGATACATGTACCTTAATATGAGGTCTAAAATTTTTATATATAAAAGCAAGTATTTAAAGGGAAATTAATATTATGTTTAATGGGTTTTTTTTTCTTGCAGCTGATGATGGCAAAATGTATTTATTGAGTTTAATGCTGAAAATAAACTTTTATGAGAAAGCACAAAATGTACTTTTCAAATCTTATAAATTTGAGGTCTACCATAACTTTAATGAGGAAATGATAATGAATTTGGGTCCAATGTTTTACTAATATCTCTTTTCTATTTCTATCATTATATGAGCTGCATCAAGCAAAAAAGTGTGCAAATAAATGCTCAGATTCAGATCAGTCCTGCACATGCACAAAGTATCATCCGGGCCTTTTCATGCATTTCATAGTATCCAATGATTCTGTTAGCGGACAGTAAAGGCCCAGATCAGACTGCAGATGCATATGCCCGAATACGTGTTTTTGCATGGCACAGCCCATATAGTATTTACCCTGACTATTCAGATAGACATAACTGATCATACAGTATAGACCTAGTTTGATCAGGGTCTGCACTGTTGCTGTTTTGCAAACAGTATCTAGACTCGTCACAAGGTAGTAAAAATATATGAATTGCTCAAATTTTAGGACGAGTAAAGAGTTAACCCTTAAAGTTCCAAGCAAAATTGTAGTTTACATTCTAGTAATATTATTTTTCAGAGAAACTAAGGTTTGATATTACATGTGAGTCATCTGCTTTGGAGATGATTTGCATGAAATGTCAAGTCTAAGTTTCTCTGAAAAATAAAAAAATGAGCCAGCACACAACAAAACCTACTATAAGACTTGTGCGACCATGCAGTCTGATCAGAATCTTTGCTGATTGCATGTGCTTTCTACAGCCTCCAAGCTATCCAAAGAGAGATACATCACGAAAACACGCCTATATAATTCTGACCCCCTTAAACCCCACTTTTATATAGTAAAACTGGGGCTTACAGGGGTATACATTATTTTTCTTATTTCTGCTCAAAAACATAGATTGTGGGTACTCGTTAGAACTGCCTTGATGAGGCGGTTCTAACGAGTACCCACAATCTATGTTTTGAGCAGAAATATGAAAAATATCTGAATTTTTTATCTGGAAATTTTCATGTTTTTGCTGCTAAAAATTTCAGTATATTTGAATAGGCTTGTTTTCGTAATGAATTGAGAATCCTTGCCTTGCTGGGTGGATGTACAGGCTGTTCTTAGTCTTTGCTGTTTACACAGGTCTTTTTGTATGTTTTTATCATGCGCTGGTTCAAATATGTTTCAAAAGGTCTTTGCAGTTGTGATTGGTGCTTTAATAGTTATGACTTATTTTGAATATGTTGGGTAATTAGAAGAAAACCTACAGAATACCATTGCAAACAGTGATAACATAAACAAACCTGTGCATATGCAAAGTTTTTCTGATTGTTGTTGTTTGATACACAGTATGAGAAAAGTGCTATTACACAATTCTGTAAGAGGACAATGAAGATGCTGATAAGACTGTATGATTGTGCAGGCTGATCTGGGCCTTCATTGACTGCACATGTGATAAGGGCATGTTTCTCACATTGCCCCTGTATTCATGCCAATAATGGCGATCCCTACTAACTTGAATGGACTTTGTGGAGATGGCTCTTTAATAGGTTTTGTTGTGTCCTAGCTCTTAACCCTTAAAGCGCCAATCACATTTATTGTCGTCTGCTTTGTCATCTGCTTGTGATTTTAAAAGTCATTTTTGCAAACAGTGTGGACCCAGATCAGACTGCTCCTTTAGGAGCAGTCTGATCAGGGTCCACACTGTTTGCTTGTATGCAAAAATAGGTTTGAAAAGTCTGCAAGAATATTCAGCAGACCACATAAACAGACGACATTTTCAGATGCAGTTTTTTTTGGCGCTTTAAGGGTTAAAGTTTCTACTAATATTTTTGTCTTTCGAAGTTATATCTTTGCATCAATTTACTATTACCATACTTACCCTAAGTAACTCCTCTTCATACTTCTAATTGAAATGTTCGGGAGGCCGAGTGGTTAGCCCTCCCAACTTCGGATCATGAGGCTGAATTCTGCTCATGTCTACAGCTCTTGATTGCATAGAGCCTTTCATTATCACCCTTAGATTGTTTCAATATGACTTAACCCTTGTCCTGCTGAACCCGGATGTACCCTGCCTTTGCAAACAGTGTAGATCCAGATCAGTTGGCTTCTGAAGAAGCCAACTGATCTGGATCTGCACTGTTTGACATTAAGTATGTGAATTTATAGCAACAGTCTGGATCAAGTAATCTGATTGGCTGTAAATTTGAAGGAGGCATGACATCTTAATTTATTCAGCAGGACAAGGGTTAAATAATGCAGAAAGGGATGTAAAACACCAAAAAACATCATCATCCATACTTCTTAAATTTGAACAAGATCATTTTTCTATGTGGTAATGTGTCTAAAATAGCTGCATGAGTGGCAAACAGTGTAGACCCTAATTATATGTTGCAATCTGCAGAATCCTATCTGGGTCTTTACTGTTTGCTCATACCTGTCTGTGCAAATACAATACTCTGTGTCCCTTAGCTCAAAAAGATATGCTTAGGGTTAGTAAGGTAATTATTTTCTTGCATTTCTTTCCCCAGTTAGAATGTCCTTACCAAGACAGTTCCATTGGCTAACCACAATATATATTCTTGTGGAAACATAAGAAAAACGATAAATTTGAAAAAAACAACAACATCTGACTGTATTTTTACCCTAAATATTGACGGAAAAACTAGTGTATTACAGTAAACAGTATAGACCAATCTCAGACTGCTCTTAGAGGAATGATTTGAGCAGTCTACAGTTTGCTATTCATTCAACACTTTTAATTGTATAACAAGGTTTTCAACTTATAGCACTCTTGGCAAATTCAGCGGATGATAGATTTGTGATATTTTTCTTATCCCAGACAATAGGAATAACATTTCATACAGTCATATTGTCCGCTTAGGGGACAAATTGAATGAAATGCAAAAGCCCATTTTCTGGAAAAAGTAAGAAAATATTAAAAATGCCATAGCTGAAAATTTTACCCAGCCTGGATTTGTTCAGACTTTGGGAGAAGTGAGACAAAGGAAGAACATGTCCTTATATTTGGGCTGAATATAATCTCTGAAGTTTTGCATTGAAACCATGTTCGAAAATTGTTGTTAACAGGCACCACTCGAGTTCATGGTGGCAACCTTGACTATTCTACCTCGGAGGGTATTCTATATTGTCAACTCCTTGTTACCCCTTATTTGTTTTGCATACCTCCAGATAAGGTTCTTTTTCATCCACAAAGTACTGATATGTTTCTTATTTCTCCACAAAAACATTTCTTGTGGGTACTGATTAGAAGCGCCTCATCGAGGCACTTCTAATGAGTACCCATAACATATGTTTTTATGGAGGAATAAGAAAAATATGTGGATACCTCCTTTTATCTTGAGTTATGTTATTGTCAGTCTCACAAGTTATTGGTACTACCCAGTGTGTGTTGTGAACAAATATATGACTATAGAGAGAAGATACAAATATGATGGCTTTGAAAAGAAATGAGGTCTTGGGGCATATGTGGACAGTAACCCAGATTAGCTGCACATTTACACATTGATCCAGATGACTTATTAAGGAGTATTTGATGATGATTCTGGGATAGTTTTTTTATGCCCTTGCCATTCAAAGAATAGAGGAAAGAGCATATAGTGTTACCCCTCTCGGTCTGTCCGTCTCCGTCCGCATCTGGTGTTAGCACTTTGCATTAAAATTTTTTAGGCAGGGGCATCTGTGTCCTTTGGACACATTTCTAGTTTATTTCTCTCTATAAAAACATTGTATTGTTAGTATTCATTAGAACCTCACCAAGTTGCTTCCTCATGAGTACCCACAGTATATGTTTTTATGAAGAAATTGAGGAAATTATCCCAGAATTATCATCAAGTACTCAGGCAGTTGTCAGTTTCTGGCGAAAGAATGTGCACAATACTAGTTAACCACTTAGAGGACTAAGCCTGCCAGTAAATGTGTGGTTAGGTAAACTAACCGTGCTCGACATGACCCCATTGGGTTGACTGGGCCGTAAAACCTCAACACAAACACAAAATCATCAAGTACTCCTCATGAACAACCTGACAATTAGAACAAGGTCTTAATTGTCTTGTCCACTTACAGAATCATTGCATATTACACTACAACCTCTTTATAACACGGTTCGTTATAACACAGTTTTGGATATAACACGGTTCAAAGATGGTTCCCAAAAATGTATAGATTATATTGAAAAATGACCATTTATGGTCATTTTTCAATATAATCTATACATTTTTGTTCACGGTTGTTTAACTAACACGGTTTATGCTATTGACCCCAACAATAGTGTTATAAAGAGGTTGTGGTGTATAGACTATATAGCTGAGATAAGGTGATATTTATGGTGATCATTTAAGATAATCTTTGTTATTTTTGTACCAAAACATCAGATGTTTTGGTACAAAAATAACAAAGATTATCTTAAATGATCACCACAAATATCACCTTATCTGAAGCTATATAGTTCTATGGTGGGTACTTATTAAAATTGCCTGAGAAAGACTATATAGCTCGATAAGGTGATATTTGTGGTGATCATTTAAGATAATCTTTGATATTTTTGTACCAAAACATCAGATGTTTTGGTACAAAAATAACAAAGATTATCTGAAATGATGACCACAAATATCACCTTATCTGAAGCTATATAGTTCTATGGTGGGTACTTATTGAAATTGCCTGAGAGAGATGATTCCAATGAGGACTGAAGATATGTTTGGAATTGCCTCAGAGAGGTAGTTTCAGTGATCACCCACAAGATATGTTTTGGTACAAAATGAGCCAGGGCATGACAAAACCAACAAAATGGCATGTGCGCCCAGCAAAGACTCAGATCAACCTGGGCGTCTGCTCAGTCTGATCAGAGTCTTTGCTGTGCACTCAGTTGGTAGCTAAGAACCCAAACTTTCTTCATGCGGACAGGGAAGACTCTGATACTGGGCAGATGCCCAGGATTAATTCAGTCTTCGCTGGGCGCACATACCATTTTGTTGGTTTTGTCATGCGCTGGCTCAAATACTAATGATAATACTTTTGATTACTGCCATTATCTTGAGCTAAGTAGGAGTACTGTC
Source organism: Anodontia alba (assembly GCA_964016985.1). NCBI lineage: Eukaryota > Metazoa > Mollusca > Bivalvia > Lucinida > Lucinidae > Anodontia > Anodontia alba. The sequence continues at coordinate 46,196,728 of OZ024831.1, forward strand.
AGGCAGCAGTGGAGACTTGATCATGAAATATTTTCTATGGTCATTCTCTCCCTTCCGCTGATTCAAGAAGGGCAGTTGTCAGTTTCTGGCAAAAGAATGTGCACATTACTTGTTAATGGCTTAGAGGACTAAGCCTGCCCAGTAAAAGTGTGGTTAGGTAAACTGACTGCGCTCGACATGACCCCATTGGGTTGACTGGGCTGTAAAACCTCAACACAAACACAAACTGACAGGCAGCAGAGGCCCCAGAGATGCAAGCTGATCTGGACTTTTATTGTTCAAATATGCCTTGAAGACTCCCTTTGCCAAGGTGCTGTTCCTGGATAAAGATGGGTCTGGTGGGTTACTAAACAGGAACAAAGCCTTAGTTTTACATGCCGTCCACCCATCACACTTTACATGCATTCAAACAGAGGGCCATGTGCTGACATCTCATACAGTTTATATACTTACATTTCCTTTTTCTCTACAAAAAAAACATGTTGTGGGTATTCATAAGAAGTGCCTTGGTGAGGTGCTTATAATAAGTACCCACAACATACGTTTTTGTGGAGAAATAAAAAAAAAACAATATCAATATTTTCTGGCTAAAAAAGTGTTTTGTCAGGAGCTGTGAATGCCACCTACCTGTCACACTTTTAAGTTCCAGTTTTATGGAGAAGTAAAATACCATCTGAACACATAATTATACTGTACTGTGTAAATGGTACCAAAGTGATGTCTGTTCACATGTACAAAGTTCTTAACAACTCACATCTTAATGGCAATGCTATGCCACTGTACAACTGCAACTTGGACCTTGGTAACAACACTAAGTCAACATACAATTCTAAAATATACTAGACATCCGATGAAGGTTCATGTGGACTAACAGAATAGGTAAAAAGAAGGTTGTAGGTAATTTTAATTTGGTTATGTTTATGTATGCTTATTAATGGATATGATGTTATGTTAGATGTATTTATTTTTGTTGCTTGCTTGGCACAGCTAAGCTTTTATATTTGTATGTGAAGGGCTGTATGTGTTTGCTTTTCTTACTTTTCTCAATTTTGGCATGTTGTTTTCATTAAAAACAAGGAGGGAGGGGAAAAAGGTTAACCCTTGTCCTGCTGAACCCGGATATACCCTGCCTTTGCAAACAGTGTAGATCCAGATCAGTTGGCTTCTTCAGAAGCCAACTGATCTGGATCTGCACTGTTTGCTATTAAGTATGTGAATTTGTAGCAACAATCCGGATCAAGTAATCTGATTGGCTGAAAATTAGAAGTAGGCGTGGCATCTTAATTTATTCAACAGGACAAGGGTTAACTTTCAAGGGTCTTACTTGTGACATAAATTTTGATTTTAAGGGAAACTGATACAGTTTTAGGTGTGATAACTGTCAAAACTGTTTTGCTTCCCTTTTGAAAATGTTCTACTTTAAAATGAAAGAATTTGCTCCCCTTGGATGCAAATTCTTGCCTTTTAGAGTTGACCTTGACCTCTTTTCATAACAGACTTCTAAGTAAGCCTCAGCATTCAAAACAGGACAGAGTGTCCAGATAAATAATCACCTTTCTCTGCAAAATTAAAGGTCTGGATAGACATAAGAAAGCAATATTTAAGACTATGTCAGCAACCTGACTGGAAGCGTCCTAGGTTCGAATTCCACATGAGGTAGAATTCAGTCTGTGACTGTAAGCATTCATTGCACAGAGCCTTTTATTATTACCCATTCATTATTTCAGTATGATTAAATAATTTCTGAAGAGATGTAAAACAACAAATAATCATCTACACCCTGACCATTTTTTACCTATACTAGTAATGAGAAAAATAAGTTTAATTTCTTTGTTTTAAAAGGTATTCTCAGTCAGCAAGCATTCGTTTAGGTTTTCTTTATACTAAATATTTTAACCAAATATAATTCTGGCAAAATATATTTGTGAAAAAAAATGCCCCTGTCAGAATTAAATAATTCTGAAAAAAAAACTGCCAGTGTCAGAATAAATAAAACATTTTCTGTTGACTTTGACATAAGTATTGACTCATAAATAGTGGTTTCCAGATTTTGTTTGAATGTACATTGAATAGTTGCCCAACACCCAAAACAGATTTGTACCTTAGAAAGTTTCATTTTGTTTGTTAGCTGTTGTTTTTGTATGTACCATATTTTTATCCTAAAGACATAGACACCTTAACAGCTTGCCAGACTTTTTCTGAAATTTGAACAGTCCATTTAACTGCCTGATAAGATGTCTAAAATATTGTGACAGATTGCCAGACAGTGTTTGCTCATGTTTAGGTCAAATATTGTATGTAAAGTGAAGAGGTCAGATTTTGAAAACCTGGGAGATGAAAAGTTTGAACAGATATATTCTGAATTTGATTATTATCAACAATTATTATTCAAGTAAAATAAGACTGACACAGTTACTATATATCTCTAAGTATTAAGACAGACAGGCCTGAGCAAACAGTGTAGAGCCCGGTCAGAAACCAAGGAATGTGGCATCTGATCAGGGTATACACTGTTTGCCACACATCCAGCAGTTTTTAGACACATCACCAGGGCCCAGTTGTTCAAAGCTAACAACGTCGTTAGTTAACGATTCATTAAAATTTACGTCGAGTGATACGCAAATATGCTGAAATTTTTTGCTGAAAAAATGTGAGTAGCTTTTGCAGTGCAAAATCTACTCACATTTTTTCAGCAAAAAATATCAGAATATTGCATATTGAATCAGCTAAAACAGTTAATGAAATGATCCTTAACAAGCTTGTTAAGCTAACGACGCTTTGAACAACTGGGCCCAGGTAGTTAAAGGGACTTGTTAAATATTTAGCACAGGAATGGTAAGGAGTCTTATCCCATGTCCTGCTCAGTAAATTAAGATGCCACGCCCACTTCTAATTTTCAGCCAATCAGATTACTTGATCCTGATTGTTGCTATAAATTCACAAACTTAATGGCAAACAGTGCAGATCCAGATCAGTTGGCTTCTTCAGAAGCCAACTGATCTGGATCTACACTGTTTGCAAAGGCAGGACATATCCGGGTTCAGCAGGACTAGGGTTAATACATAGGGTACATGGAGCTCTTATCAGGTTGACATACTGTCTTTCTTTGAAACTGAATGATAGCTATACATAACAAATGTCATGCCCCTGTATTAGAAAGTGTAATTATAAAGGATTTTGTCTTCTAAGGATAACATTGAGCACTTATGAGCTCGTTAAGCTAATGATGCTTTTAGCAACTGGGCCCAGGTCCTTACCATGGCCCTACAGCCAACTGTCACAACATGATTTCAGCTGAGTGAAGTGAAATTCAAAAGGTGTCTTTGGATCATATGCCAATGAGGTCCAGATCAGCCAATGTAGCCATACAGACTGATCAGAGCCACTATCTAATGATTCTGCTCGCAAACTCTGACATCTCAGACCAAACTGCATGAATGTGCAGGCTAATCTAGGCCTTTGTTGTCTGACTGAGGCCTGAAAACACATTCTGTACAGAGTCGGTGGTTCATTTTGTATTACTGATATTAGATAACATAAGTCATACATCACGATATTTTTAAGTACACAATAATGAATTGTCAGTTTCACAACTAAAATTCCCTCAAAATCCAAGATACAGTCAAACCTGTCTTAAGCAGCCACCCATGGGAAGCTTGAAAAGTGGCTGCTGAAGGCAGGTGGCTGCTTAATACAGTTCAAATATATAGGTATGTGAATTTTGGGGCAACTTTCCTCTGGCTGCTTAATACAGGTTGGCTGCTTAATAGAGGTGACCACTCACACAGGTTTGACTGTAATGCCTTACTTAGGTATAACATGATTATTATTATATGACTTAACCTCAGAAAATGTAGGGCCATGGTAAGAACCTGCTATACTTGAAGCAATTGTGGGGAAAAAGGGGTGTTAGTAGTTCTTCTGTTTCTGCACTGTCATTTACATTTTTCTTCATCCATCATATCTCTTTCCTCTCTTCTAATATCTCTTTTGTCCATTTTCTCCTTTCTCTTTGGGAGAACAACTCATACAAACAAATGATGTTTTGACACAGTCTAATACATTGGTCCTGTGATAATTACAGTATGAACTTCTGTTTCAGATGATGGTTTTGGCCTGTCATCTACAGTGATTGGTGGGATAATAGGTAGCCTATTGTTCCTAGTGGTTGCCATAACTTTGGCTGTGATAGCTGTGGTGTGTAGTAAAAGGAGGGCTAGAAAACGAGCAACAAAATATAGTGAGTTAATAATCTGTTTATAGGACTGCATACATTTTCAAGGGAGGTAATTATGTCAAAATAGTTTTGCTTCCCTTCTGATAAGAAATCTACCCTAAAAGGAAAGAATTTGCTCCCTTTTGGGAGCAAATTCTTTCCTTTTAGAGTAGATCTCTTTTCAGAAGGGAAGCTTGTTCTCAAAGTCTGCAAACAGAAAGTCAGAAAAAAGTTGTCTCCCATGTGAAAAAGTAAGAAAATCTACAAGGTGAATGTATACACCTTCAGGGGAGATCACTTTGATCTGAAAACTTTTCACCCATTTATCAAATGGGCCACTATTGAAGGAACTTTCTTCCACCAGGATCCATATACCAGGGAAGCAAATTGTGTCTCCTTTTATAAAGGCTGGTTTTGCAATTAGTCATTGTGTTCCCCAACTTTGAAGATGTTGTAGGGTCAGATTACTTTTGGCTCATTCATATGTTCATCCATTCATCACTCTTTTCTTGTGAGCAAGGTATCTTGATAACTATTTGAGCTAGGGCCTTGAAACTTAGTGAGCTTACTGGGGCTAGGGAGTAGATCATCTGATTAACTTTTTGGGAAAAAAAATGGTTTAATTTTGTGAGAGTTATGTCTCTTTTTTAACTTTATCATTTTGTTATTGCATTATATCTCATATTCCATATTCCAAAAATTTCTGTTGGAGAACATGTTTTAGGACAGTTTTTGTACTTCACTGCATGTTAGTTTTCCATTGGACATCACTGTATCTGTTTATCCGTTTGTCATATATATAAACATCCATAAATTCCTTTCCATACAATACTACACTTAAGTTTCATATAGATTTGTTTAACACTTAAAGTGGTAATTGCAACTACAGCAGACACCTTTTTGGAATACTTGTTTGTAGTTTTCAGAGAAATAAGGCTTGACATTTCATGTGAATAATCTGCCTTGCAGATGATTCACATGAAATGCCAAATCTTATTTTCTCTGAAATAATTAAAAACAAAAATGAATGTTATCTGGTATTATTTTGCTTAGCACTTGAAGGGTTAAAATTTTACATGTGCAGAAGAAAATATATGAATACTCTTTTGATGAAAAACAGCTTCCCATTGCTATGAAATACTTAAATTTTATATGTGAATCTGTTTCAGATAATGTGAAGTATCTGGGCCCAGCTGATGAAGTGGATGCCTCCAGACGGTAGGTATAGTTGGTCCCCAACACAGTCAGATATAGTTCAAGTATATCCTCTTAATCAGTGGGCATTTCCAAGCACAAAGAGTCTTTAACCCCCGCCGAGGTCGGCAACATTCTCTCGTGGAGATTGATCATGAAATATTTTCTACGGTCATTCTCTCCCTTCCGCTGATTCAAGAAGGGCAGTTGTCAGTTTCTGGCGAAAGAATGTGCACAATACTGGTTAACCACTTAGAGGACTAAGCCTGCCCAGTAAACGTGTGGTTGGGTAAACTGACCGCACTCAACATGACCACATCGGGTTAACTGGGCGGTAAAACCTCAACACAAACTACATGGTCCATATCTCTGGATAAGATATGCTTTTTGTCCAGAAATACTGAATTTTTCTTTTTTCTCCCAAGAAGTTATATGTGTGAGTACTCATTAGAAGCACCTCATTTAGGTGCTTCTAATGAGTACACACAACATATAATTAGAAAACAATATTTAACCAGATACTCGTCTGATTTAGACCTATGTAGAAATTTGAATGCACTGCCAGTAAATTCTACGTTTCATTTTGACCCTTAATATTTGAACAAATTGGCTTCAGCAGATAATATAGACACAGATCTTATTGCTTCTCCTTGAAAAATAATACAGTTTTGCTTGACACTTCAAGGGTTAAACTAAATATGGTAAATGTCCTAAAATTTGGTGACCAAATCTGACAAAACGGCATATGCAAACAGTGTACACCCAGAAGGAGCAGTCTGATTAGGGTCTACACTGTTTGCCATTCCACTAAGTATTTTAAGAAACAACTGCGTAAAAAGCAAAATTTAGGCCAAAAAAGTATGGAATAAAGTGAAAGTTCAGGACATTTACCAAGCAGTGTGATGATGTGTCTAAAAAAATACTCCTTAATGGTAAGCAATGCATACTAACCATACTACCACTTTTTAGGAGTAGTTTGTCTGGAACTGCATTGTTTGCCTGGGTACATCTGTCTGAATAAGGTAAATACAGTGGGACCCTTACCATGATAAGGTTATAGTACATGAAAGGTGGGGGTGGGAGGGTGTCAGTCCTCTCCTTTTGCTGCCTCTAACCTTTCCCCGAGTGGAAGCCATTCACTGCTGGTTGAACAGGGATTGTGTATCAGTTGCTAATCTGAACTGCTGAAATCTCCCAAACCATCAGCATGCAGCCAAATGCTTGGCAGTCAAACCAGTGTATTGCTGTAACTGCTACTGCCCCTACACCCTATGTGACACTTTTACCTTTTACTTTTCTAGTAAATGTTCATTTTTTTTTTTTTAAGTTCTACAAACTCGAGATAATATGTATGTGCATACCTAAGTATTCAAATAGGCATGAGCAAATAGTGTGGAATCAGATCAGATGCTGAATTTGGCATCTGATCAGTGTCTACACTGTTTGCTATTAGTCCAGTTGTATTTTTGAAACATCAATAGGGAATTGTTCAAAGTTTAGAAATTTAATAAGTAGTTGAGGTATCAGAATGTGTAGGGTAAATAATGTGGTAATCAAAAGGCTCTGACCGGGCATAGTTTGTGTAGGCAGGCCTGGGGTTTCATTGTTTGCTTAATTTGATACAGATCAGAAGAGGGAACCAGATCAGTCCCTTATAACATCAGACAACTTCTTACCCTACTAGTCATAAAAATTGAAAAATTGAACGACTCTACCTGTTAATTTGCCTAAAAACTGCTGGATGAGTGGCAAACAGTGTGGACTCTGATCAGATGATGCTGAATACCTGATCACATGCTGCATTGTGCAGTGTCTGATCTGGGTTTACACTCCTGGTTCAGGCCTGTATATCCAAATACTTAGGGAAAATATTGCACATACTTACATGTGATAGTTGCAACTCGACAGTCAGTCTTTTACACTTACCATGCTATGGACAGATTCAACAGACAACAAACTGATAGTTTTCTAATTTTCCTGGAAAATAGGATTTGTCACTTGCAAAGTTTTTATGCCCCGCCACTAAAAAAAGTGGCGGGGTATTATGTTATACCCTCTGAAATTTTTAGTGTCCATCCTTCCGTCCATCCGTCAGCGTCCACACCATTCTTCTGCCTGCAACTCCTCCTACAGTTTTAGGCCAATCCTTTTCAAACTTTACAGGTGCTTTTAGGATGGTCTGAAGTTATGCATATTGTTTTTTCAGAATCCTGAAGTTATTTTTTATCACATTTTTTGCATTTTTAATTTAGACTTTTTTCGAGCCCTAATACTACAGAAATGTATAGAGAGTATGTACCTTCTGCCCGCAACTCCTCCTACAGTTTTAGGCCAATCCTTTTCAAACTTTACGGCGCTTTTAGGATGGTCTGAAGATATGCATATTGTTTTTTCAGAATCCTGAAATTATTTTTTATCACATTTTTTGCATTTTTAACTTAGACTTTTTTCGAGCCCTAATACTACAGAAATGTATAGGGAGTATGTACGAGGGATGTTCGAAATGAATTGCTTATTTCTATCTGGAGACTTCAAATTTCAAGTAAGCCAAAAAGTACTCATTTCATGCCCTCGAAGTACTCCCCGTGGCTAGAAATGCAAAGTTTCAGCCGATGTATCCACTTCTTGAAGGCGTCACGGTACGCTGATTTGGGCACAGTAATAAGGTACTGATGAATGGCAGATCCAAGTGCCTGTCGGGACTGGTATTTCCGCCCAGCAAGGAATGCTTTCAATTGCGGAAACAAAAAGAAATCACATGGGGCAAGGTCTGGGGAATATGGGGGGTGAGGCAAAACAGTTACTTTTTCTTTCTTCAAAAACGCCGTAACTATTGCGGAAGTATGAGTTGGGGCATTGTCATGTAGAAGACGGACATGTTTAAAACCAGTGGCAGGGCGTCGTTTCTGATAATACTTTTTCAGTTTCTTCAGTACTATGTCTTTGTAGTACTTTCCGGTGATGCTTTTGCCCTTTTTCACTGGCACTTTTATTGCGACTCCTTCACCAGAGGAGAAGATTGCATACAAAACCTTCTTGGTACTCAAAGAACGTTTGGCAATTATTGGGCGTTTGCTGTGTTTAGTGGCCCAGATCTTATTGCTAACCTTTCTGACGGACTCAAAATAATGGACCCAGGTTTCATCACCTGTGACGACATTGGCAAACTGCTTTTTGTCATATTTTGGAAACATTTGAAGCAGCTTTTTGGCCACTTTAACCCGTTGCCTCTTTTGCTCGTCAGTCAACAGATGTGGCACCCATCTAGCAGAAATCTTTCTGACTTTCAAATGCTTCTTCAAAATAAGGTGAACCGTTGAAAGTGATATGCCTACCTTTCGTGCAATATCACAAACTGTAAATCTGGCATCTCCTTCAATGATTTCCTTTATTTTGGAAACGATTTCTTTACGAGATGCAGATTTTGGCCTACCTGATTTCGGTGCATTTTTGATGGACTCTACACCAGACTCAAATTTCTTTTTCCACCGCCGAACTGTGTCATAAGACACACAAGAAGGTCCAAAAGCAGTAGAAATTTCAGTCATCAGCTTCTTCAAAGAACAACCAAGTTTTGAGCGAGCTTTGATGTAAGCCCGTATTTCATCTTTTTTGTCGACGCTTCTACCAACCATTTTTACTGCAGTGGTCAATGACTGCGTGTATTCAAATGGCAAATTTTATGTCTTACACTTAGTCTAACATGTACATTTATACACCATTGTGTAGATATTGAATAACCCTATACAGGTATGTATTGGTTTTTATGGTGCCTCACATGGATATCGAGCTAGAGGACAATAAGCAATTCATTTCGAACATCCCTCGTACCTTCTGCCTGCAACTCCTCCTACAGTTTTAGGCCAATCCTTTTCAAACTTTACAGGCACTTGTAGGATGGTCTGAAAATATGCATATTGTTTTTTCAGAATCCTGAAATTATTTTTTATCACATTTTTTGCATTTTTAACTTAGACTTTTTTCAAGCCCTAATACTACAGAAATGTATAGGGAGTATGTACCTTCTGCCCGCAACTCCTCCTACAGTTTTAGGCCAATCCTTTTCAAACTACAGGCACTTTTAGGATGGTCGAAGATATGCATATTGTTTCTTCAGAATCCTGAATTTATTTTTTATCACATTTTTTGCATTTTTAACTTAGACTCTTTTTGAGCCCTAATACTACAGAACTGTATAGGGAGTATGTACCTTCTGCCCGCAACTCCTCCTACAGTTTTAGGCCAATCCTTTTCAAACTTTACAGGCACTTTTAGGATGGTCTGAAGATATGCATATTGTTTTTTTAGAATCCTAAAATTAATTTATATTACATTTTTTGCATTTTTCACTTAGACTTTTCTCGAGCCCCAATACTTTTTTTGCATTTTTCACTTAGACTTTTTTCGAGCCCCAATACTACAGAAATGTATAGCGAGTATGTACCTTGTACACGCAACTCCTCCTACATTTTCAGGCCGATCCTTTTGAAACTTTACACACACTTTTAGGATGGTCTGAAGATATGCATATTGTTTTTTTCAGAATCCTGAAAGAATCCTGAAATTATTTTTTATCACTTTTTATTGGTTTTTAACTTAGACTTTTTTGTGTGTTTTTTTTTTTTTTTTTTTTTTTTTTGTTATGAAATAACTGTTTATTGGTTCTCTTCATGTTTAACTTAGATTGTTTTCAACCCTTATACTACAGAAGTGCATAGGGAATATGTCGCTGTGGCGGGGCAAGTTGCATGGCTTGCAGTTTTATTATGTAAAATAAGAAAAATATTTCAAAATGTCATCTGCTGAACTTTTTACCCGGCATGCAAAGTGTTTAGCAGCCATTTTACTGAGGGACAGGGAATAACAATGTTGTTAGGATTAAATAATCTTAGATTGCAATGAGGAAACCTCTTCTATTTACATATTTCAGTATAATTGATAGGTAAGAGTGGATAGAGGGTGTGTCAATTATATTTAAACTAAATGCTATTGGTCCAGTACTTGGTAATGGGTTTGTCATTTAGACTCAAGCTCCAGCCTTATTTTCTCTGAAAATAAAAAAATCAGATAACTTGATCCAAATTATTGATATAAATACATACACTGAATGACAAACAATGCAGATCCAGGTCATTTGGCTTCTGAAGAAGCCAACTGATCTGGATCTACACTGTTTGCAAAGTCAGTGCATATCTAGGTTCAGCAGGACCAGGGTAAAGAGGTAAGGTATTTTCTGGTAAATACAGTACATTGCTTCAGCAAACCTTTATACAGCATTTATATTGCTTAGGAGGAAAATAGTGAGATGATTCTAATGAGTGTCCTAAAGCATCTGAGTGGGTTAGCAGTCCCGACCAGATCACAAGGTCCTGGGTTAAATCCTGCTAGACATACAGTTCAGCTTATGACAGTTCGGCACTTATTTGCACAGAGCCTTTCATTTTCATCCCTTCTTCAACTTGAAATCTCTTAACATATTTTAGACTAAATATAAACTCCCCCCACACTATAATTATATTAGAATAGCCCAATTTCAGTTTTATGATTTAGATATTCCTAGAGAAAAATAGTTAAAGTATTCACAAACAGTGGAGACTGCAGAATGCGGCATCAGTTCTGGGTCTGCACAGTTTGCTGATTGCCTTTTTATGGGTCTCCAGACTAAAATGGGTTAAATAATGTAAGAAATATAAAATCAAACAAGTAGCCACAACTTGTATTTTGTTGAGAAAAGTAATACAGTCGACTCTCGTTATCTCGAACTCCAAGGGACTCTCTAAAATACTTCGAGATATCCGTACTTCGACATATCAGATTTGCAGACTTGAGGAAAAAATAAATCGAACAACCGCATTTAACAAATGTATATGTAATTGGACTCTTGAAGTTAGACATATGTTGAAAATATTGTGGGAAAGAGGAGAAATTGCTCCTTAGGAGCAATTTCTCCTCTTTTCCACAATATTTTGTTACTTGTTATTAGATTTTCATTTTTAAGCAGGGACCAGATTTTCACTTCGAGATAAGCGGTTATTCGAGATAAGCGAGGTCGAGATAACGAGAGTCAACTGTATCTGGATACTCCCCTTATCTAAGGCTATGTACCATGACATAAACCCAATAGAACAACAATAAACAGGCTCTGTGCAGACTTTTCAAGCCTCTATACTTGATTATTACCATAGCTACCAACAACCGGATGCCCTGATTACAAATAGATTTTAAATGAAGTCTTGAGTCTAAATGATACAAATAATCTCTATTAGCTGTCTATATATAACTTTCTTTTTGTGTTTCTGCTTCTTATGGGTAACAGGATGAACAACCAAAAAGGTGATGTAGTTTTAATGCTGTCACCATTCCAGCATGAATTTTCATTTTTTTTTTTTTTTTTTTTTTTTTTTTAATCCTTTTGATGACTTTATTTAACACCAAGGGAGATAACTGTGACATGAAAATAGTTGCCTCCCTTCTCAAGAGGGCTACTCTTAAAGGAAAAATATTTGTTTCCATTGGGGCCTGAGGGCAAATTCTTTCCTTTAAGAGTAGTCCCTTTTCAGAGGGGATTCCTGCAAAAAAGAAGAGATTCTCTTCATCTCGAGCAGTCTCCCTTTGAGAAGGAAGGGCAGATGAATACTTTCAGTTCAGATTTATGTCCCTTGGAGTTATATCTGTTCATCTCAAGTCGTGAATCATTTTTATAATTCTTGAACCCACCTTGTGTTTTCTTAGCATTAAATTTTGTTTGTTTCGTAATTTTTGTAAACCGTCCCGTTATTTCATATTACTTAGAATTTCAGCCTAATTGTGACTTTTTTATCCATAAGCCTCATTTCACCTTGTTACTGTATATTTCATGCTTTTGCTTTGATGCTGTAAATCCAGTCAGAATATAACGAGATGTTTATATTGTTTTCATGCATTGCATTAAACAGCATGTTTTTATTAAAGGGAAAACCAATGTTTATTTAGTGTTTGCCTGAAATAAAGGCTGACAAACCATGCATTTTGATGCAAACTTGATCAGAATTGGATGAAAAGTCAGAAAGTTATTGGTGTTCAAAAGATTTCTGTTTTGTGCATATAGCTTTTTCTGTAGACATTAGTTTATTTTAATTGAAAATTGCAGTTTTCTATCGAAAAGAAGATTTTTTTAATATTTTGAAATGTTCAATATCATTAAATATTCAAAATGGCCAAATCAAAATGTACATGATAATGCACATTTCTTGTAAAACTATACTGGATTTACAGTATGACATGTTTCTTCTCTGTATATTGGCATGTGGAAGTATTGACTAGCTGTCAGTAAGTACTTGTATTTGCTTTGTGACAAGGTCAGTTGTTAGATTGTTGCAGCATGTTCATGGTACTGTATTGCAACTAGCTGTCTGCAACAGATGCAGCATGAGTTTGCAGTACACATGCAGTTTTTACATTCATTGCAGCATGAACCGTTGAATCATGCTGGATTTTGTATGACAGCTGTCAGAGCTCCAGATAAATAGTAAGCTTCAAGATAAAAATACTTTTTTCTTAATTCTTGGTCAGTTGTTAGAGTATTGCAGCATGTTCTTTTTTAAGTATGGCAACCAGCTGTCCATCTGGTACAAATGCAGCATGAATTTATAGTACACATGCAGTATTTTACATTCATTACAGCATGATTCAGTTTATGCTGAATTTTGTAGAACAGCTGTCAGAGCTCCAGAATAATACAAAGTTTCAGGATATGTTTTTTCTTAATTCTTGGTATATTTGCTGTGATTATTTGAACAACAGTGTAGATCAAGATCAGGCTGCTCCTCAAGGAGCAGTTTGATCAGGGTCTGCAAAAATTGCCATTCAACAAGCACATCTAGGTAGTCAAAAGGGATGCATTCAGATTTTTGGATAAGTTCTGGTAAGGAGTAAATGTGTCTGAATATTCATGGTTGCTATTGTAAAACAAATTTTCTGGGATCTGATTAGATTTGTCTTAGTGAAAGAATACTGACAAGATTTCAAAATACCATATTTACCCAATGTATTTGGACAGACAGGCCTGAGCAAACATGTAGACCCTGATGAGATGCTGCAGAATGTAGTATCTCATCAGGGTCTACACTGTTTGCCACTCATCTAGATATTTTTTGGCAAAACATTGGATAGTAAATTGTTCAAATTTTAGAACAAGTATGGTTTACATGAAGTTGAGGTATCCAAATACTTGGAGTAAATAATGTACATTTTATAGAAAAAAACAAAAACAAACAAAAAAAAAACATGAAATCTTTAAAGCTTTATTTACCTGGAGACCTGGGCCCAGTTGTTCAAAGCGTCGTTAGCTTAACGAGCTCTTTAAGAGTCATTTCGTTAACTGTTTTAGCAGATTCAATATACAATATTATGATATTTTTTGCTGAAAAAATGTGAGTAGCTTTTGCACTGCAAAAGCTACTCACATTTTTTCAGCAAAAAATTTCAGCATATTTGCGTATCACTCGATGTAAATTTTAACGAATCGTTAACTAACGATGTCGTTAGCTTTGAACAACTGGGCCCAGGACTGTTACAAATAAATGTAGAATAATTTACTTGATGCTTCCTTGCATGGATTTATGATGTTATTGATGGATTTTTTTTTTGCCATCAACAGTTTCGTTAGTCATGTTGATATACTACTTATGAAGAAACAGTGGTACACTGTCATGCAGTGACGCATCATGTAATATCAGAAAGGTTATCTTAAGATGCTTGAAAGTAAAATGTTTATAGGAAGAACTTCAGTGAAAACTCCATTAGTGGTCATTTTTTAACAACCACCTCCCTGTGACAGCCACCTTTTTTGATTTCGTAGTGTGCCATTTTATCATACAGAGGAAAACTCTCAGTAAATTCATTGGATACTTGAGCATATTCAGCTTTAGAAAATAAGCTTCTTGTAGCAGATTTCATAAAAATCTGTTAAAAAATAAACAGGATATTGAACTTTCCCTGTATTTCATCATAGTGCAGATTAAATTTTTATTTCCTTTGGGATCATTGAGCACAGTCTGGTTACTTTGAAAATCGCATACCACTCAAGCCGGTACTAGTGGGCGTATGCAAAGTACATTGCTGCATATGAAAAGACTTAAAATAACTGAGTCTCCAAATTTTCCTTCTTTTGTGTGGTCTCTGTTTCCAAAGGAAACCTTTTAGAGTTTTATTTTAAAGTTTTTTATAACTGTGAGCATGGAGGCTACCATTTTGAATATTTAATAAGATATTGAATTTTTCAAGAGGCAAATAAAACCTTCCTATATGCTGCTTATATGATCTAGTTGATAGAATATATGCAGAGAAACAGATTGACAGGTAACAACAATATATTATTGCAGATATCATAGCTCTAGATAAGGCATGTTTTTTCAACCAAAAAGTATTCATATTTTTCTTATTTCTCGATGAAAAATATGTTGTGGTACTGATTAGAAGCACATCACCCAGGCACTTCTAATGAGTACCTAAATCATATGTTTTTGTTGAGAAGTAATGAAAAAATCTAATGCGGATACCCCCTCTTATCTGGAGCTATAGATATGATTTTTTTTTTTTTTTTTTTTTTTTTGCAATTTTAATTAGGTGGTTATGACATCACTTACTAACCAAAATGGTGGCTTCTACGGAAGTATTTTCTTCAAAGCCCAATATCTTTCTTTTTCCTCAGCTGATTTTGATAAAATCTTCCTCAGCTGATTTTGATAAAATTTTCACTGAAATGTCATAGCTGTAGATAAGACAAGTATCCAGATATTTTTTTTTTGTTTTCTTATTTCTCCAAAAATATTTTCTTTGGAGAATTAAGAAAAATATCCATACTTTTTCATTAAAAAGAGCATTTCTTCTGGAGCTATGATTGCACAGTTTATCAAGCAAGTTTTTTTTTTAAGTACATGAATGTTGATTATTTGATGAGTGTTTTCCTTTAATCTACCCAAAGAAGGCTTTTAAAGAGGGTTGGCTTTTATCTAGATTCCTGTAGTTCATTAAAATTTAAGGTTCTCCATCGACAATAATGCAAATCAAGATAAGCATTGTTTCTTGGGGTCAATATTACATAACTCTAGATAAGTTGGGTTATCCACATAAATTTTCCTTTATTTCTCCACAAAAACATATGTTATGGGTACTCATTAGAAGTGCCTCAGCGAGGCACTTCTAATGAGTACCCACAACATATGTTTTCATGGAGAATTTAGAGAAAAAGCTATAATTTTTGTTGAAAAAAAAAAATGCCTTCTCTGGAGGTATGTAATAACTCTTTACTACTGACAGCAGTGTTCTTTGCAAGTCTTTACTTCCATGTGTCTAGTATACTCTAATAAATTCTGTTATAAAAAGTTTATAGAAAAGAATAACTAGTTAAAAGTTAATAGCTAGAACAGTTAATATCTACTAAATGTAGTTCATTGAGGCTAGTACGAGTATGTTGAAGCCTTGGTCACTGGACAGTGTTTATGGTATGTACATGTATTTATATTATTTTGTTATATACAAATGTTTTATGCAAATGTATTACATATCTGAAGCTATGTTTAGTAATTTCTGTAGGAAATATAATTTATAATTCCTTGAAGGAAATATTTTCTCTTAGAGCAAGGCAATACAGACAACCCTCTTTATACTGACACTCAATACAACGACAAAATTCGTTATAATGACAAACTGTCATGAAACATTCACTCAGGTAAGAATTAGTCACAAATTATGCAAGAATATTGTTTTTAACACTTTAAAGAAACATATGTTTTGGATATTTGTTAGAATCACCTCAAGATGGCAATTCTAACAAATATCCAAAGCATATGTTCTATGAGGAAATAAGAACAAAACAAAACCTTTCTTACATATTAATCTGCTCATTAAGTATTCTGTACAACAGCAAATTCATTTTAATGGCAACGTCCTCTTTGAGAACAAATGCTGTCGTTGTAACTAGGGTTCACTGTATTTTTTTTTTTTAGAACGCTTTTTCCTGTGATATGGGAAGTGTCCGGGTGGCCAAGCTGTTAGCGCTCCAGACTTCAGATTACATGGTCCTGGGTTTGAATCCCACTACAGGTGGAATTCAGTTCATGACAGTACAACATATCATTGCACAGAGTCTTGCATTATCACCCTCCAGTTGTCTCAGTATGACTTAAATAATGTTAAAAAGGGATGTAAAGCACCAAATCATCTTCATGTGATATGAATGCTTGTATTTAAGATATCTATTTATATAGTTACATTCACCCCAGAACAGACTACGGCACATTTCATTTGTCACAAGGTTGATTTAACTTTTGGGGCTCAAATAGTTGAGGAAAGACAAAAACATTCTGTACCATGCTAAATTTATATTGCTGCAGGTGACATTTTAAAATCTTTGTTCATATTTTCATAGAAAATAAGGATTAAATTTTTATTTAAATTGTCTCCAAATGAGAAAATAATGATTGACATTCCATTCAAGCTCCATAGGAGACAATTTGAATTTTTTTGTGAGCAATAAGAAATATTTCTGATTTAGCCAACAGAATACTATTTAAAGAAAAAAAGAAAAACAAAAAAACAAAAACAAACAAACAAACATTGTCCACGGACCTTATGCATTTTAAGTTTTGAATTTTGATTATTTTCATGCTTGCCATTTGTAAGTGGTTTTCATTTTACACTCACCATTTGATGTTGAGGTTGGTTAACACCAAAATTAGTGCCACAAATAGCGAGCGGGGCCCAGTTGTTCAAAACTTAACAAAGTTGTTTGCTAATGTGACATTAAAATCTTGAAATATGACAAATACAGCAAAAATTTCAATGTATTCGAAAATACCTTAGCAACAACAGTTAACGAGTTTGTCATTAATGAGCTTGTTAAGCTAACACTGCTTTGAACATTTCGAGGGTTGAGCGCAAGACTAGCGTAAGTCAGATGGTTGTTTTTCCCCAAACCTAATCTCCTCACCATGAAGGTGTTATGAAGATTACAACATTTCTTTCTGTAAACAATGAAAATTTAGGTGCCATTGCTCGTATGAGCAATGGCACCTAAATTTGCATTGTTTACAAAGGGGTCCAAGTTGCTCCTAAACAAGGGTTTCAAAAATATGTTTGAGTTACCATAGTCTTGCGCTCAACCCTCGATTTGGGCCCAGTTATAGCATAGGGAGCAGACTTTTCTTTTGCCAAATATTGCAAGCTTGTTTGCCATAGGAACCAAATGTTTCTTTTGCCTATGAAAGCAAGCTTGTTTGCCATAAGAACCAAATTTTCTTTTGCCTATGAATGCAAGCTTGTATGGCATAGGAATCAGAAATTTCTTTTGCCTATGAATACAAGCTTGTGTGCCATAGGGATCAGATTTTTCTTTTGTCTTTGAATGCAAGCTTTCGTGCCATAGGACCAAATTTTCTTTTGCCTATGAATGCAAGCTTATGTGGCATAGGAATCAGAAGTTTCTTTTTCATATGAATACAAAAAAGGTAAGAGAAAAGTCCAGGGAGTGCCACAATCACAAACCGCAGCCCTTCCCAGACCCCAAGAGGAAGAGGAAACCGACAAATCTAAACAAGCTTGTGTGGCTTACGGATCAGATTTTTCTTTTACGTATGAATACAAGCATGTGTGGCTTATGGATCAGATTTTCCTTTTGCCTATGAATGGAAGCTTGTGTGGCAAAGGAATCAGATTTTTCTATTGCTTACTAATGCAATAAAAAAAGATAAAAAAAGGGAGAAAAAATAGTTAATGCAACATTGTGTGGCATTTGAATCAGGTTTTTCTTTTGTCTATGAATGGCATAGGAGTCAGATTTTTTTCTTTTGCCTATGAATGCAAGCTTGTGAGGCATAGGAACCAAATGTTTCTTTTGCCTATGAATGCAAGCTTGTGTGCCATAGTGACCAAATTTTTTTAGCTATGAATGCAAGGTTGTATGGCATAGGAATCAAACTTTTCTTTTGCATATGAATACAAGCTTGTGTGGCATATGGATCCGATTTTTCTTATGCCTATGAATGCAAGCTAGTTTGGCATATTGATCAGAATTATATTTTGCCTATGAATGCAAGCTTGTGTGGCATAGGGACCAGATTTTTCTTTTGCATGTAAATACAAGCTTGTGTGGCACATGGATCAGATTTTTCTTTTGCCAATGAGTGCAAACTTGTGTGGCATATGGACCAGATTTTTCTTTTACCTATGAATGCAAGCTTGTGTGGCATAGAGACCAGGTTTTTCTTTTTCCTGTGAATGCAAGCTTGTGTGGCATAGGGACCAGATTTTTCTTTTTTCTATGAATGCAAGCTTGTGTGGCATTAGAGTTATGCATATTGAAATAATGAGGGATTAGAGTTATGCATATTGAAATAAGCAGTACTGATATACCATATACCTAAGTGTTGGGACACCTTCAGTCCTTACCCTGCTTATCCTAAAATTTGTATAAGATCAGTTTACTACCTTTTGATATGTCTTAAAAAATACTGGATGAGTGGCAAACAGCACAGACCCGCATAAGATATTGCATTCTTCAACATCTGATCTAGATTATGCTCAGGACTGTGTGTCCAAATACTTAGGGCAAATATGTTAACCATTATCTTTCTATGAAAGTTTCTGATCTGGGTCTTCAGAAGGGTATCCTTACCTAAGCACCCAAGGTTGGCAAAAAGCCAGTCAATATGAGTATTGACCGGGCCGGTGGTTAAAACCGGTATTAACCGGTCATTTTTGGTCGATTGGTGGTCAATTGGTGGTCAATTGGGTTGACTAGCGTATATGCCTCTGTCCTGTTGATAAACTGGTCTTAAAAGCATTCCCTCCTGCATTATGTACATGAGGTTAGACTATATTTTCATCAGTGAACAAGACAATTTTTATCAATACATGTAACTAATTATTAAGGTCCTTTTTTTTTTTTTAATCATAAGTCAAAAGGCATAATTACTGGTCAACTGAAGAGGTTGATTGGATTGACTCACTGAATTATAGACAGGTCTTTCTTTTCAACCAAACACTCTTTATTATTATATTATCCTTTAAAGGTTAGATTAATTGTTCATATTTTGATTTACAGGGATATAAATAAGCTGATTTTATCATGGACTTTAAAGGTTTTTATGAAAGGTCCTATTTTGTTTGACAGAAAAAAAAAATGTTGTACCAGATTGTACCACACAAGGTTGCATCAAAAAGCAGCTAACATATAATTTTGATGTTATTGCAGAAAATTGTCACATATTGTAAACGTGTGAAATACACCTGTCATTAATCTTTAGGCCTGTGAAGTAGTACATCTGTAAAAGGCTGTAATTAATTAACCAAACAATGTCTGAAGATTCACTAATGTCTGTAAGTATATTTAAGTATCTGCAACACCTGTAAATTGCTGTCAAAACAGATTAAAAGGTGTAAAAGCTGCCCCATGCCACTGCAGTGGGTGTGACATAGATCTGATTGCCAAAGTTATCAATCACATGTCCCTGATATTATACCTGTATTATACACTGACACCAGGCTTTATTCCTAATGTGTGAAATTTTGAGTTATATGCAATCTAGATAGTATCTTATCTTATCATCAAGCTATTACTGAAGGTGTCAAAAATGAAACCTAAAGACCCAAATTTGGAACTTCTTCACTATTTTGGAAGATAACAAAAAAAAACAAAAAAAAAAAAAATACAGTGCAAGGTGCAAAGACTGTAATATTAAGTTAGTGCTAAGATCTTAAAACTGAAGACTCGTAGACAAACATGTCTAGGGCTAAAAAGCCAGAAAGTATTGCCAAGCAGCCACTTGAAGAAATAACATCTGAACCTGAAACTCTATCGAATGATCAGCCTCTAGCAAAGAGACCAAAACTTCAGAAGACTACTTTCAGTAGGTTTGTCGTTTCAACAGAGTGTAGTATGTGGAAGCAGTTAGATGAACAAATTGCTAGACTGTTCTATGCCTGTAATCTGCCATAATCAGTCAACCAACTGACCACCATAATCTCCAGCTGACCACTAAAAATATTCAATTGACCACTCAATATTTCAATCGACCAGTATTGACCAGTATTGACCACTATGGGAGTATTGACCGGGGCAGTTTTAACCGGTTAAAACCGCCGGTTAAAACCACCCCTGGTTTTGACCGCCCAACCTTGTAAGCACCCATTATTTCCATCACTTTTGACCAATCTATTTCATAATCCTATATATGATA
The DNA here is from genome assembly GCA_964016985.1 of Anodontia alba. Lineage (NCBI taxonomy): Eukaryota > Metazoa > Mollusca > Bivalvia > Lucinida > Lucinidae > Anodontia > Anodontia alba. Next base: position 46,217,356 of record OZ024831.1, read on the forward strand.
TATCAATGGACTGGCTTACTTTTGGCTGAAGTCATGATCATTTGACTTGTGTGGTAGCAAGTCATGTTACAAAGTAGTGTTTGTTTCACATACTTATTAAAAAAAAAAAAGAAAAAAAAGAAGGTCAAGAGACTAGCACCAAATGTGGTAATTGCAGGAAAGGTTTGACAACTTGCGATGATATGTCTACCATCTGTGCACATTTATCACCAGAAGTTCTTTCTGTCTACCTTCTGTGCATATTTATCTCCAGAAGTTCTTAGAGTCTGCATGGTGGTTTGCATAAGAGTCTATTTGATCAGATAGAGTGAGACAAAAAAAATGGAAAAAGAGAATGTGGTGAAAATTGACTAGGATTTTGGAGACACTTCACTGACTGACCTTGAATGTGGACAAATGAAGGTTTGTGATAAAGCTCCCTCCATCAGACAATCTAGAACTGAAGGTTGCGCTTTGTTTCTGGAGGTTCTGAGATGCTGTCAAATAGACATATCTCTTAAAAGCATATATTGATGCAATCTGCAGGATAAGAGTTAAATAGAGGTTTTAGTTTTAGTAATATTTAATGACTTTTTGTTGTTATACCTATGAAAGCAAGTGCAGTAGCCTAGGCATCTCATTCTCTGTCTTAAAAAGTTGGGATTCTTTCCTGGGGGCTTTTGTTTAGCCTCAGATATATGTGGTATTCAGAAGATAATTTTTGTTAATTTATTGTACCAAAACATACTATATTTATCCTAAATATTGGTGAACCTTAAATCCTAGTCCTACTTGTCCTACTTGAAGAAGTCCATTTTATATATTCTGCAGTATATATATGACACATTAGTAGGTTAGAAAATGTTGTTGAAATTTTAGGACAAGGGTGGTAAGGAATTAAGGTGTCCCAATATTAAGGGTAAACACTTATGTAGCTTAATGATATAATTTGTTACCCAGGATGATGTCATAATGTATGTTTTTGTTTCCCTGTAGTGTGTGTTCTTGTGTGAGTTGTAATGTGTTCTTGTGAGATGTGCTGTTCTTGCCTGATTTGTTATTGTTTAACTTTTACCACATTCTGGATAAATTCAACAGATGAAAAGTTTTTCTTATTTTTTTTCCAGAAATTAGATTTAGACATTTCAAGCAAATTGTCTCCTAAGTAAAAATAGGCTTTAATATTTCATGCAAATTGAGGCATATTGCATGAAATGTCAAAGCCTATTTTTGTGGATAAATAAAAAAACAAACAAAAAAAAAACAACATTTCAAATTGTTGTCTTCTGAATTTTATCCAGCATACTAAGCATTAATTCTGTCACATTGTGGAAGACAATGTTCAGTTCACATACATTATTTGCCCTAATTCTTAACTCCAGGGCCCATTTGTTCAAAGCATTGTTAGCTTAACAAGCTCATTAATGACAAACTCATTAACTCTTGTAGCTAAGATATTTTCAGATACATTGATTTTTTTGCTGCAAAAATTTGAGTAGCTTTTTTTTTTTTTCCAGCAAAAAATGTCAATGTATTTGCCACATTCCAAGACAGAAATTTTAATGGCACGTTAGTTGACAACTTTGTTAAGTTTTGAACAACTGAGCCCAGTTTAAATGTTTGCTCAGGCCTGTCTGTCAGAATATTAAGGGTGAATATGGTAGTATGTTCTGACCAGAGTCTTCATTTATTACCTACATTATATACTGTAAACCAATTTTCCCTCTCATACAAGAAATTTTTCATGACTTTCACTAGGAAATGCAAATTAAGGAAAGTTTCTTTATCTCAAATAGACAAAACATCTTTGTGAGCTTCATAATGGTAAGCTGAGTCACAAAAAGAATTGCTATGAGCCATCCAACCTTTGGCAAAAAGCAAAAATGTCTTGCCATGAAAGATAGTTGGTTTATTAGTAAATGAGCTGCATAAAGGGACCATATGAGTTGCAATGGTAGAAAATATACGGTAAATGTCCTAAAATTTCGAACATGTTATTCAATACCATTTTGGCATAATATTTGCTTTTTATGTAGTTGCTTCATAAAATACTTGATGGAATGGCAAACAGTGTAGACCCTGATCAGACTGTTCCTTCAGGAGCAATCTGATCTGGGTCTGTACTGTTTGCCTGTTCCATTTTGCGAGAAACTTTGGTGTATAAAATTTTTGGACATGTGTGCCCAATTAAAACTCTGAGCACCTTGCACATAAATGCAGTCTGATCTGAATCTTTGCTGTCCATAATTAAGAAGAAATCTTGGATCTTCAGCTGTCCAAAGAGCATCCAATGAAGACTGATCAGACTGCCCGGGCTAATCTGAGTCTTTCTCTGAGTAAACATGTAAAAAGGTATATTTTCTTGCACTGCGTATCATATTAGAATATATGGGGCTGAGGTGGGTGGGGATATTTGTAGTGTTTCCACAGTACTTAGCAAGGTCTGTATTTATTTCTCTTTATTTACTTGTATATCTTTTTTGTCTCTGTCTCTGTCTCAAGTATAATGTTGTTATAGTCTCACTGTTTGACTTTAGAAGTACCCATGCACATTTTTATTAGTAAGTTGATCATTTTTATATGCTGAAATTACTTCAAGGGAGTGTATACATACCAGGGGAGGCAACTGTCAAAATTATTTTGCGTCCTGTCTGAAAGGGGGTTTACTCTAAAAGGGGAGAATTTGCTCCCCTTGGGACCAAATTCTCTCCTTTTAGAATAAACCCTTTTTGAGAAGGGGCTTGGTGTGCAGGAAAGCAAACAGGAAGTCACAAAAGTTATCTCTCTTGTAAAAAAATGACAGAGAGAGAAAATCTACCAAGTGTATCATCCCCTTAAGGTGTCTGAATAGACCCCTATTCAGACGGAAGATAAAAGTTGCTTCCACTGAAAGTGTATTCATTTGCCTTAAGGCAAAAGTAACAGGTGTGATTTCATAATACTTTTATTTATTTATTTTTTCTTTTTTATTTTTCCTTGGAAATAGTATTTGTCATTTGTTTCAGATGATGTTCAAAATGAAATGTTTTGTCCTGATTTCATTGAAAATTTAGGGATTTTTTTATTTGTTTTATTTTATTTATTTATTTATTTATTTATTTATTTATTTATTTATTTATTTATTTATTTATTGAAGGCACTGAAAATAACATTTGACATTTCATTCAGTAATATTCAAGGGTATGAAAGAAAGCACTATTCAAAATTTTAGCAAACAACATTCTTAGATATTTATTATTTTATTTTTGTAAATTTCATGTGAATTGTCTGCCAATTATAATATGTAACAGAAAAAAAATAAAACTGCCAGTATGGTAAATGTTCTAAATTTTTTAACAAAAACAAAAAAATGAAACCTAAACTTATTACAGTATATGGGCCACGCCATGCAAAAATGTGTCGTCAGGCATATGCGGACGGCAAAGGCCTAGATCAGCCTGCGCATTCATGCAGTCTGATCAGGGCCTTTGCTGTCTGCAAACAGAATCACTGGATACTATAGAATGTTTCAATGGAGAGCAAATGCCTGGATGATACTTTGCACATGTGCAGGATGATGTGAATCTGCACATTTTGCACATGCTCAAAGGTTTTTTTTTTGCTTGATATAGGCCCTATTTCCTCACCAATGAAGCAATGGTAGTGACCAGTTTTGCTGACGGAGGCAGTTTAATTGGCTCTCTATGCATAATTTGTTACTTTTCTCATGTATCTCTTGTTTGAAGGTTAGGTTTAATTGTTAAAGAATTTAGACTATTTACCTTAAGTAAATATTGTCATTTTGTTTTTCTTTTCCAGTGAATATGCGCCAGAATGGAGTGATGTCGCCCAAGATGGAGGAAGACACAATGTAGGTGCGAGTGATATATTTATGATGCCGGAATCAGGAAATTTCTTCCCCATTAATCCACCGGGTTACTATGACGACAGACGATTGAAAGACCCATACCAGCCAGACAATCGATATATGTATGATCGTGAGCGGGGACCACTTCTAACAAACAGGACATCTAATATTGAACCATCAGGTCCTGACTTTTCCCAGACAAATAAAACTTTGAGTTTACCTCGTAGTGTAAGGTCACAGAGGTCACTACATCATGGTGCTAATGATCCTAACGATGACAATGGATTCTTGCCACATGATAATGAGAGATATTTGCAGCCTGAGGTTCAACACTCAGGTTTCCAATCTCCAACAAGTATAAGATATGATCTTTACCCAGAACGAAGTCATAGTGGCATTCCTTATCTGAGCCCTAATGAGGGTAGTATGAGGCATAGGTCAAGGTCACCAGTAAGGTCACCAACAAGCCAGGTGAGGCCGGTGTCACTGCCCCCAAGGCCACCACCACCAAGGCCTTGGCAAGAGCCAGATGATGAGGAGGAAGAAGTATTTATGCCACCACCAATATCATCAATTCTCCCGGACAGACATGGCTTGCCGAGACACAGCTCCATGAAACCTGGAGCTCAGACATATCTAACAGATGACTGGGGAGGAGGACCGTTTATGGCAAATGATCTTAGTTCTGTATTACCGTCCCCATCATTTGAGAGTCAGAGGCCACCATATCAGCCATACCAGAGAGAGTATGAGAATTTTCCATTCCGTAATGTGCCATCTGGCAGTGGTTCAGCACTGCCCATGTATAATACCAGTGAGACTAGTTATAATGACACTATGAATGATACTGTTGTACCACGTGAGGCATCCACAATTAGACAGGATAGCAACAGTAGTGATAGTAGTGGGAGACCACTCAATTACACTCGTGATCGTTTACAAGGTGCTGTAGATCGTGTTCGTAAGGGACCAAGGACTGCCAAGAGGGGCCCTGGTTTCAGTGGCTCGGGTGAGCTAGACAATATTTCGGAAAGCCCTGGGCAGCCAGGATTTCCTGCTAGGACTCCGTATGATAATAAACCCAGTTTAACAGTGCTTGATAGACCTTCAAAGGATGCTACCATGGATTTAGGGAGGGGAGCAATGGATAGTCGTGGAAGTATGAGCAGTTCAGGATTGGGAAGTGTAGGGAGGGGTAGAAATCCTGGACTGGATTCAAGGTCATATGCCTTGGAGGATTTGACTCCAGACTCTGTGAGTAGTGGTATTGGGAGTCGCAATACATCGTCACAATTAACTGGTTCATCTTTACATTCCCGTCCATCTCGTCTTGGGTCACACCCCACCCCACAGGAACTTAGTCTAGATTCTGGTCATGGTGATTTACCAACTGTAAGAAAAGATGTTTCTGGTGATGAAAACTATGAATTTGATTCAGTAACAGCAGCAGAATCAGATTTACTAGAAGCATTAAGAAATTACTCGCAAGTCAATAATGGTAATGAGGATTTATTAAGTGCTTTACAAGATGGTCTAAGTACATCCGGATTTTTGGCAGATTTATATCCGAAGCCACGTAGACAGAGTAGGTATTCAGACTCAGAACAGAGATTTGAGAAGTTGCGAGGAGAATTCCAGCAATACAGACAAAAGCAGCAAGAAAGGAGATCTGTTGGTAGTCTAAGAGATAGGTCATACGGGTCAGGGGTTGGGGATAGATCATATGGATCTGGGCCTGCTGATAGGTCCTATGGGTCAGGGCCGGCTGATAGATACTATGGGCAAGGGCCAGCTGATAGATCGTATGGGTCAGGGGTTATGGACAGGTCCCAGGTTTCAGGCAGTGTAGGGTATCCTCGTCGACGTAGTGACAGCTCCTCACATAGCTCTAGGGCTTCTATTCCAAGACCCCATGACTCCGGTTTTGGGGACAGGTCTATGGGGACTGGTCCTTTTAGGGGTTATCAACCTCGTAGGAGTGACAGTTCATCACACAGCTCCAGAAGTTCAGTTCCAAGGGCCTATAATGAAGGGGGTTCTTACTACAGAGATACCGACAATTTTAGACAAGGACCAATGGATAGTGATATGTTGTAACAGGCTCCCTAGCTGTAGATAAGATGTTTCTTTCATCCAAAACATATTGATATTTTTCTTATTCCTCCATAAAAAAAACATGTTGTGGATACAACAACCAAAACATGTTTTCTGGGGAGTTTAAATGGAGAAACAAGAAAATAATTTATCTGGATACCTCTCATCCAGCCATTTTGAGCTATGATTCCATCTATCCATTTACCTGAGCCAACTTGAATAGCCCTTATTTTGGACAACAGGTAGCAGAAAATTCTGTTGTATTTTTCATATTTTCCACTGAAGACAGAGGCAGAGTACTTGTTGAAAATTAGTTTTTAAACAGTAATTCTGGGATATTTTCTCCAGCTCTCCATTGAAACTTATGTTGTAGGAACTGCTTTGAAGTGCCTCATTGAGAGTCTTCTGATGTGTACCAACAGCATGATTCTATAGAAACCTGCTCCAGTATTAAGCATGAATACCAAAAATGTCCTAAAATTTGGTACACAAATTCATCTGATAAAATGACATATGCAAAGAGTGCAGAACCCAGATCAGACTAGGAGCAGTCTGATCAGGGTCTACATTGTTTGCATTTCCACCAACTATTTTGTAGAATAAATGCATAACAAACAAACTATAGGCAAAAAATTATGGCTTAAAGTGTTTGAAGTTTTAGGACATTTACCATAGGGTAATTTTTGCATATACTGGAAGACAAGTTTTTGACTTGATGTGGCTCCTATGGTAATACATATCATGATCATTACAGCCCTACACTGCCTTCTTGTAGTAGTAGTAGTTTATATAAATCTTGTAAGTCATGCATAGCTCCAGATAAAACCAAGAGTCTTGATAGTTTTCTCATTTCTCCACAAATACATGTTATTTGGTATTCAACAAAAAAATGTGCCTTGCTCAGGCACTTCTAATGAGTACCCATAATATAGGGTTATTGCACTGATATTGGTGAATATTGTCCAAGGTTGGGATATTGAAGGACACGAGCTTGCATGTGTCCGTAGATATCCCAATGAGAGACAATATTCACCAATATCAGTGCAATAACCCTTTTATTATATAGCTATAAATAGCTTTGCTTGATTAAATGTTTTATAGACAAAATTCTGTGAAAATTCTTTATCTAAAAGCAATGCTAACAACAGTGCAAAATTGATATTACAAAAGTGATACCATTTTTGCACTAGTGCGATATCATATGACATATAATGGTAACTTTCGAAGGCATCAGAATAAATATGTAATACATGTATCAAGTAAGTGTGCCAATCTAGTGTGATATCAGCATGCATGCTCCTCAGATTTTATTGCATATTTTTTTATCATTCAATATTTATAGCTATATGATAACCAGTTTTCATGGAGAAATAAGAAAAATATATACCTGATATTGCCTCTTACCTTGAGCTATGGTCATATGACTTGTATAAATGGTCATATGACTTGTGTAAACATGTTAGTATGGTTAATCTTTTGTTTTGGGTATACCATATTGTCACTAAATATTTGGAAAACGCTGGACATACTTGTCCTAAAATTTGAGCAGAGCAGTTCAGCTCCCTAGTTGTGTGTCCAAAATGCTGGCTGAATAGCCATTATTGGCCAGTACTGTAGACACTGACTAGACTATTGGCTGAATGACAAAGAATGCAAGCCCTGATCAGACTAGTACTAAGCATTTGGATCTGGATTTACATTGCTGAGGCATGACTTTCCAAATATTTACAGTAAATATGGTAGTTTGCAAGCAAGAGGTTTATTGTATGGACATAGGGGCTTAAGGCATTTTAAGTCACAAATGGAATGGCAAACATGGTAGATCCTGATGAGATGGCTCATTGTGCACTATTTGCATCAGTTTGTGTTGGACTGTATGACTAAAAGGATAAATATTATTTTAAGGTATCATATCTGCCCTAATTACTGCACTGTTTTAGGGTTTTTTTGGTGTTTTTTTTTTCAAAATTATTGTAAAAACTTGTAGTAAAATGTCTGCCTAATAAGGACACACTTTAAAGAAAGGTAAGCAGAGGACTTCATTAGAGGAGTATTTAAGGAGATTTGGTATACATTCAAGTGGAGGCAACTGTCAAAATGTTTTTTTAGAGTAGACCACTTTTTATAAGGGACTTGAGCAGGAAAGCAAACAAGTCACAAAAGTTGCCTTCCGTGTTAAAAAACAGCACAAAATCTACCATCTGTATCCTGTCCCTTTAAAATACTGAACCATTATTCTCCTATATCTTAATAAAAGCATGATATGCTGTACTTAGGTCAAATATGGTATTACTGTGCTTTCAACATCTTTCAGAAAGTCGTTTTCTTCTTGGCATTTTACACAGAAGTAAATTTGCAAACTTTTGGCACGATTTAACACAAAACCATTTGTCATAACTAACTGCACAAAAAGTTTTATTCTAGTCATTGTTTTATTAAAAAATTGAATATTTTCACTTTTTCCCCATAATAAAAATGAATGCAAATTATGCAGAAATCTTTCGGGTGGGTAACTTGGAGGCAGATTTTCAACATGTTCCTCTTGTTCAGTTTTTCTGAAGTTTTCACAATATAGTTGTGAAACATGAATTAAAACTCAGCAAAGAAAAGTAAAAAATATTTTCTTATACAAAAATTCCAAAAAATCACTTCGGCCAGCCTCGGTGGCTCAGTTGGATGCGCCGTCCGACTGGAGACCAGGAGGTTGCGGGTTCAACCCCCGCTGAGGTCGGCAACATTCTTTCATGGAGATTGATCGTGAAATATTTTCTACGGTCATTCTCTCCCTGATTCAAGAAGGGCAGTTGTCAGTTTCTGGCGAAAGGATATGCACAATACTGGTTAACCGCTTAGAGGACTAAGCCTGCCCAGTAAACGTGTGGTTAGGCAAACTGATCGCTTGACATGACCCCATTGGGTTGACTGGGCCGTAAAACCTCAACACAAACAAAAAATCACTTTAATATAGAAATTGCATGGGTCAGACCAATTTTTAGCCGTAAATTTGATTTTAGGGTACATATTTAAGAACAAAACACAGAAACAGAAATGACAAATGGTTTATGATAAGATATGGTCAATCAGAACAAAATATTTTCATTTAAAATAAAACGCCAAGCAAAAATTGTCTTTCCGAGTGATGTTGAAAGGGCAGTAGTTGTTTTTTTAAAGCCGTGAAAACTGATTAACAATGTCAATTGTCTAAATGAGAAAAAAATAGTTGTTTGTTTTTTTGTACTGTTTTTGAAAACCTGTATTAAATGCAATTTAAAATTAATTGTGGTGGTTTCATCAATTGTGGATCATGTGTAATTGTGGATCATGTGTATTTGTGGATTTTCTCATTGTGGATCACGTAATTGTGGATTTTCTTATTATGGATCAGTATTGAGTATTAGTTGATTTCTTTATTGAAACATTTTTTTCATCATGTCAAGTTTAATTCAAGGGCTGTTTGCAGGTAAAGACTTTGCATGCTGGGCAAAAGTTTCAAGTAGATGACATTTTGAAATATTTTTTCTCATTTTTCCCAGAAAATAGGCTTTGACATTTAATGCAAATTGTCTCCTAGGGAGACAATTTGCATGAAATTTCAAAGCCTTTTTTTCTGTGAAAAAAAAAAGAAGAAAATAATCATCGATTTTGTCATTTGCTGTATTTGCCCATAGCATGGTAAGTGTTAACAGGAGAGATCAGGCTGTACATTTTAGCCAGGTATATTGGATAAAGATCTACCCTGTTCAGTCTTGAACCTGCAAATAGCCAGATTGGAATGACTGAGCTGTTGAGATGAGTAATAGGTCCCTGCGGGTCATATATGATACAATTTTCTTTCAACTTGGAGAGTCCAGTAATTGTTGATAATGTGCCTTTCAGTGTTTTTGATGATCAAATTGTATTAGTTGTTGTGTGTTGTTATGTCTTCAGATCTCTAGATAAGTCACCATAGTACCAGATAAGACGCTTTCATTATTTTTTTTTTAACCCAGAAGTATTGAGATAGTTTTTTGATTTCTCCTTGCAAACATATATTGTGGGTTTACATGAGAAGCATCTCACCGAGGCACTTCTGATGATAACCCAGAACATGTTTTCGTGGAAAATAACAAAAATATTTATTTTTTACCTATTACCCTATTTTAATACCCTGCCTCATGATAGTGGCGGGGAATTATGGTTTCACATTGGACGTTCGTGTGTCTGTCCATCCGTCTGTCAGTCGGGCAGACACCAAGTACATTTTGAGGTTAGCGTTTCTGTAGAATTTCACATGAGGTTGACATCTGTTTGTTCCGTCATTCTGGGGTTAATTTTGCATTGTGGGGTTAAAAAATTGGCGTTGTGGGGTTAAAAAAGATCAAAGAAAGATCAAAGGTATAACCTTATAACGTCCGTCTTGTAAGTACTTCTGTCCGTCCATATTTTGTTTCTGGATGATAACTTGAGTAAGCATCAATGGATTTTCACCAAACTTGGTATGTGCATTGATATTGTGGAGATCTGGTTTGGGATAACTTTTGGGCAAATTTCATCAAATTTTGATGGAGTTGTCTGCCTAAGACTTGCCTGTATTTTCGTTTCCGGATGGTAACTTGAGTAAATGTACAGGGATTTTAACCAAACTTGGTACATGCATTGATATTAAGGAGATCTGGGTTGGGATTGCTAATGGGCAAATTTCGTCAATTCATGATAATGGCAGGGTGTTATTGTTTTGCGTTTTTATTATCTAGAGCTATGAGATACTTTTTTTTAATCCAGAATGTATCAGTATATTTTTCTTTGTTCTTTACAAAAACATATATATGGGGGTTTTCTTTTGAAACACTTCCAGTACCCACAATATATGTTTCAATGAAGAAATGTGAAAAATATTTATCTTGTTTAGAGCTTCATCTTTTATTAGCTTGCCTGAACAACGTTCACGGAGAGCTGTTGTACTACCCCCGGTGTTGGCCTTGGCATTGGCGTTAGCGTTGGTGTTAGCATTGGCGTTGTCGTCGGCATCCACAAATGTTAAAGTTTTCGTTAAAGTTTTTAAGACCTCATTATTTCCTAACCTTATCACCAATTTGATTCATCTTTGGTATGATGATACATATTGGTCCAAAATTTTGTGCAGTACCATCCCCACCACTCTAGGTCATGTGAAGGTCAAGGTCACAGACTTAGAATTTTCATGTTAAAATTTTATGTCAAATTTTTTAGGATCTCATTACTTCTACACTAAATGATGGATTTTGTTCCTATTTGGTATTATGATAGACACTGGTCAAAAGTTTCTATCAGCACCATCAGCACTCATGACCGTGACCTTGAGGTCGAGGTCACAGAATTTAAATGTTAAAGTTTTTGCTAAAGTTTTTAAGACCTCATTATTTTCTAACCTTATCACCGATTTGATTCATCTTTGGTATGATGATACATATTGGTCCAAAATTTTGTGCAGTACCATCCCCACCACCTTAGGACAAGGTCAAGGTCAAGGTCACAGACTTAGAATTTTCATGTTAAAATTTTACGTGAAAATGGATCTCATTACTACTAAAGTAAACAATAGATTTAGTTCCTATTTGGTATTATGATAGATACTGATCAAAAGTTTTCATCAGCACCATCAGCGCTCATCACCATGACCTTGAGGTCGAGGTCACATACTTAGAATTTAAAATGTTAAAGTTTTAAAGTATTTAAGACCTCATTAAATCCTAACCTTATCACAGATTTGATTCATCTTTGGTATGATGATACATATTGGTCCAAAATTTTGTGCAGTACCATCCCCACCACCCTAGGTCATGTCAATGTCAAGGTCACAGACTTTGAATTTTGATGTTAAAATTTTACTTCAAAGTTTTTTAGGATCTCATTACTTCTATACGACATGATGGATTTAGTTCCTATTTGGTATCAAGACAGATACTGGTCAGAAGTTTTATCAGCACCATCAGCATTAATGACCATGACCTTGGGGTCGAGGTCACAGCCTTAGAATTTTAAAAATGTTAAACTTTTTGTTTGTTTTTAAGACCTCATTATTTCCTAACCTTATCACTGATTTGGTTTAATGAAAATTTTGCGCATTGCAGTCACCCCCCCCCCCCCCTCCTGCCCTCCAGACACACACACACACACACACACACAAATTTTAGAACAGGTAAAATCAGGAATCAAGGTATTTAGGGTAATCTACAAATTCCTGTATTTAATGCAACAGTTTAACCCCTAATCAGATGCCATGTTCTGCAGCATTTGATCTGGGTCTGCACTGTTTTCCAATTACCCTTTTGGAGGTTTCCAGACTAAAATGGGTTAAACTGGAAGTTTTACGCATTACAAGGGTATGAATTTACCATGGATTTTATTCATTAGTTGTTTTTTGCTTTCTTACTGTTGTTAAGGTTGTGATTTATTGTTTGTTATGTTTTGATATAAAATGCTATTGATAATAAGCCATGTCATATAGAAAAAGATCCTTACCAGATATGGGAGCAGTGAATGCCCAGCTGAGCGTCCAGGCTTTCATCACACAGTTGTACAGTTGTTCACTTAGAGCAAGTCTAGATATTGAATACCACAGCTCCAAATAATGCATGACCAAAATATGTTGATATTTTTCAGGGTCCAGTCGTTCAAAGCGTCGTTAGCTTAACGAGCTTGTTAAGGGTCATTTCGTTAACTTGTTAATTTCATTTAGCGGATTCAATACACAATATTCTGATATTTTTTGCTGAAAAAATGTGAGTAGCTTTTGCACTGCAAAAGCTACTCACATTTTTTCAGCAAAAAAATTCAGCATATTTGCATATCACTCAATGTAAATTTTAACGAATCGTTAACTAACGATGTCGTTAGCTTTGAACAATTGGGCCCAGATTTATTACTTCCAAAGGAGCATATTCTTTCCTTTTAGAGTAGACCCCTTTGAGTGTCGTATCTGGGTGGCCAAGTGGTAAGCACTCCCAACTTCGGATCAGGAGTTCACATCCTGCTGGAGGCAGAATTCAGCTCATGACTGTACAGCCCTTAATTGCACAGAGCCTTTCATTATCACCCTTGCATCCTCTCGATATGACTTAAATAATGTTGAAAGGGAAGTAACACATCAAATTGTTAGGCCCCTTTGAGAAGAAAGGCAAAATGTTGCCTCCCCTGCAAGTGTATCATTCCCTTAAACTATTGTTGCTTGGTTTGTTTGTCATTCTGCAAATAATGACCTGTTTGCATTTAATTTATATCAGTTTAAACATACCTGTTATAAGTCATGTGCATGTTATTAGCTAATATTTTTGTTGCTTCATTTTCAGTCTTATAGGTTAAAATGGCATTTCATTTTCAAGAGAAATATTTCTAGTAGATCTAAATGTCTAAATGTTAGAACATTTTTCCAGGTGCTTTTTTGTTTGTTTCTTTTTCTTTTCTTTGTCTTTTGTAAAAAAAAAAAGAAATATTTCATGTTACTTAACAAATGATTTATGTGTACATGTACATAATCTGAATTTCATGCAGAAAGTAATTTAAGATGGCTTGTTAAATTGGCAAGTTTAAAATGATCTCAAAGTTTGTTGCCATATCGCTAATGCTTCAATAGAAGTTTATACCACATACATCCTAGATATTGAACACATTAACTCCTTACCATACTTGTTCTAAAACTTGAACAGGTATGTTTGACCACCTGTGTGTGTCTAAAATTGCTGGATGACAGTGTTGATTGTGGTGTCTGATCTGTGTCTACACTGTTTGCTCAGGCATGTCTGTCCCAATACTTAGGGTTGCCATGGTAGTGTTTGATTGATGAAAAACTATCGAGGTCTGAATGGAAGTTATTATATTTCGTATTTGGTCATAGATGTTATGTTGTAGCTATACTTTATCAATGTTTATAGGCAGTTGAGAATAGCCTAGTCCCAGATCAGCCTTTGAATCTGACCAGGGCTTTCTATGTTGGTTTTTAGGTTAAAAATACCATTGTTGCTGTGAATATTTGGACACACATCTGATCAAACTACCAGTAGATCCAGATCAGACTGCTTAAGAGGAATTGATATGCTGTCAAGGGAGACAACTCTGTCAGTTGTTTACTCCCTTCTGAAAAATGGTCTACCTAAGAAGGAAAATTCTTTCCTTTTAAAGTAGGCCCCTTTTCAGAATTAATTTGTTCAGGTAAGCAAAACAGAAAGACATAAAAGCTATCTCCCTTGTAATATATTGTGGGAAACCTGCCTATACAGTCCAGTTAAGGGGCAATTTGATCAGGTTCTGCACTGTTTACCATTCAACTATCGCTTTAGATACATCACCAGGTAGTAAGAAATTTTACAATAAGTACCATATTTACCCTAAATATTGGGACACCTTAACTCTGTACTATATTTGTCCTAAATTTTTAACAATAGAGTCTAGAAGGAATAACCCTTGAGAGCAATGATCACACTCACAAAATTAAAAACATCGAAATGTAAGTGTCAAGTTTTCTGGACCAGACTAGCTAGCTGTGGCCAATTAGGCCTCATCAGAGACCCTCATATATGTTTTTTTTTTTTTTTCAAAAATCTCAGAATGGGCTCAGCTATCACAAAGGACCAGAAAATATTAATTTCTTTATAGTGAAATATGGGGAAATGTTTTACAGCTGCTAGATGCTTTTTCCTAGCAGACACATAATGTTGAAACAACGTTGTATCAACATTGATGCAACGTCATGACGTTGCATCGACGTTGATGCAGCGTTGTATAAATGTCATGTGCTCACTGGGTTACACCAGCTGTAGTGAAGATAAATAGATACTTAAAGGAATATGAAAGCAATGAACACACTGACAAAATTGAAAACAGCTACAGCTAAATTTTCTGGGTGTCAAAATAATTTCTGGATAAGTGGCATACAGTGTCATAACGGAAACATGCCTTTATAATTTTGACCCTGTTAAGCCCCACCTTTATATAGTAAAACTGGGTTTAGAGGGGTTGACATTATTTTTCTTATTTCTGCTCAAAAATATAGACTTGTTATTCTAATGAATACCTACACTCTATGTTTTGAGCAGAATTGTGAAAAAATATCAGAATTTTTTATCTGAAATTTTTCATTTTTTGGTGGTATAATTTTCTGTATATTTGAATAGGCATGTTTTCATAATAAGACTGATCAGTTGCCATATCCTGCAGCATCTGATATAGGTCTACAGTTCTGCTGAAGCTATCTATCCCAATACTTTGGGTAAACATGGTATGATGAGGAGTTAAACTGTCCAAAAATGTAAAGTATTTGTGGTATTTTGCTTGTGAAAACATAATGGATGACCAGCTCTGAGAAGATACATGAAACAAACCATTAAAAAAACTAGACCATTTAAAAATCAGAACAAGGATACACCTGTTGATAAGATTTCTAAGTTAAGTTAAAAAAATGGTTTTTAAAATGTTTATGTAAACATAACTCCAAATAAGAGGAATATTAAAATAAATAGGGTTTTCTTTTATTCTCCATGAATACATGTTTTGGTACTCATTGGCAGTACCTTGGTATTAGGCACTTCTCATGAGTAAACTCACAACATAAAAATGTCAACACTTTTTGGTTGAAAAAGGTGCCTTGTCTAGAATTCTATATAAATATTAGAGTCTAGTAAGATTTCAAAATTGTTAAAAAAAAAGAAAAAAAGAGGGAGTCTTTGTTGGTTTATTTGTTGTTGATTATTTAAGTAATGAAATTTTTAAATTTTGCCAGAATTTTATATGCCAAGCAAAAAAAAAAAAAAAAACAAAAAAAAAACAGGTGTTTCTTGGAAACATGTACAGTTCATCTGTTAAAGGTAATTTGTATAATAACTGACATGGTTCTAGGTGTCAGAGACTATTTTTAACACTGAGCATTCTGCGGAAAATTTCAGTAGACAACATTTTGATGTTTTTCTTATTTTGCCCAGAAAATAGATGGACATTTCATGCAAATTGTCTCCATATAAGATAATTTGCATGACATGTCAGAGCCTATTTTCTGGGAAAAACAAGAAATTTTTTATCAATTCGTTGTTTGCTGAATCTGCCCAGAGAGTGGTAAAGATTAACAAAAAAGTAGTTTTGATATTTTTTTTATATTTGCCCCAAAACATGTCAAAATTCTCACTAGAATTGCCTCATTGAGGAAATTCTAAGGATGGGTGCAGTTCAGTATGATTTTTTATGGAGAAAGAAGAAATCTGGACTTCCTTGTCTAGAGCCATGAATTATTTTCCAGTGTAATATATTTTCATATTTTTCATCGTCATTCCCAGCTAGAGTTCTACTTAAATGTATATTGGACTATTACTGGCCTGACAGGAATACTGTCGGTCCAAAAAGCGACCAATATAAATTAAAGTAGAATGCTAGCTGGGTTGTAAATTGTATTTGCCCTAAGTTTTTGGACATACAGATCTGAGCAAACAGTTCAGACCCAGATCAGAGGCCTCAAAATGCAGCAACTGATCAATGTCTACACTGTTTGCTACTTACCCAGCAGTTTTCAGACACATTAACAAGTGGTAAAATGGATTTGTTTAAAATTATGGTAAATATCCTAACATTTTGTACATATAAGTTTCTGTCAAAAAGACATATGCAACAGTGTAGATCCAGATCAAACTGCTCCTTAAGGGGCAATTTGATCAGGGTCTACACTGTTTGCCATTCCACTAGATATTTTAAGAAATAACTGCATAAAAAGCAGAATTTAGGCAAAAAATTTATGGAATAAAGTGTTGGAAATTTTTTTATATTAACTGTTATGTGCAATTGTGGCAAGAAGTTGAACGATCTGAATTCTCAGGGTAAACACAGTAATTGTCAAAGTTGGAAGCATGACAAATTTGTACATGAAGATGTTAGTTGAATAATGATTTCATATATATGTGTATTTGTTTAGATGGTATGCTCTTGTTTCATTGTAATATTTCATAAAACCATTTCATGAATATGTTCGAAACATTACATATCAAAGTTTTTTATAATTATGATAATAAGTTATTACAAACTTAGACACAAATGATAATAAAAAATGTCACATTCTTTGCACTGAGTTTTTGTTTGAATTTTATCCATGGCTTAACCCTTTAAGCAACAATCACAACTGAAGCAGAGGAATTTTGTTGTTTTTTTTTTTGCTTTTTTTTTTCTTTTCAGAGAAAGTAAGACTTGACATTTCATGAGTTGTCTGTGTAGCAGACAATTCACATGAAATATCAAACCTTATTATCTCTGAAAAATAAGAACAAATATTTCAGATTGTTGCTTGCCACAAGTTTGCATGGCACTTTAAGGGTGAAAACTCCTTAAGAAAGGAACATAAAACCTGTATATGAAACTTTTTTTTTTTTTTTTTTTTTGTATTCCCGTGAAAATAAAGTTTGGTACTTCACACTTCCAATGAATTAAGCTATGGTTCCCATACAAGTTATTCTATTGGACTGTTATCTTAAAGATATCTTGAAGTGCATTTAGAAAAAAGTCAGATACTTTGGTGATGATGGTTTTTGTCACACTGCTTTCCATATTTACCATATGTATTTGAACAGACAGGCCTGAGCAAACAGTGTAGACCCAGATGAGACACCACAGAATGTGGCATCTCATCAGGGTCTGCACTGTTCAGACCCATCCAGCAGTTTTCAGACAACATCAAGTAGTAAATTGTACTTGTTCAAATTTTTTAACAAGTATGGTAATGAGGCGGTGTCCAAATACTTAGGGTAAATACAGTAAGCAGGTATGTGTGCTACAGGTATCCAGTTTTCTATTCATCTGTCTCTCATCATTTTATGTCCATGACCTATTTTTCACTGAATAAAGACTTTTCCATTTTAGCGTTTAGGTCCATTTCTGATTAACAGTAACACCTAGAATCATCAAACATTGAATGTGCTTCCTCCCTTACATGGACCTAAATACTGCTTATGACCCTGACATATATTTCACAGTCAAATGACTTGGCCTTTAATCTCATTTCTGATTCAGCACCCATCTTTAAATTCAGTAGTGTATTTTGTATTTTCCATGGAATCCATGGAATTTTAGAAAGAACATGTCAAAAAATGTCATGGAATTCTGTTATACAGGCTTCATTTTTCTACTGTATCTATAGAAAATATAACATTTTCCCCAGATTTTTTTTCATGAAATTTCTGCAGACTTCTACGGCATTTTCTTCTATTTGCTGCAGAACTATAGAATTTTCCACCAATTTTAGCAGATTTCCTACTCTGGATTCTGCGGATGGTGGAATAGTTTTTAGGCAAAAAAGTGACTGCAAAATAACATTTGTTTTTGGGCATGGCAAATGGTGAAAATTGAACTTTAATTTTTCCCAAATTTTACATATTCATTCAAAACTGAATCAGAAATTTTACTAATATACCCACATGCGGTCTACAAGAAGTCCAGAGACTCCTGAACTTTTTCTCAGGATTCAGTAGACTTTGTCCTATAACTCCGTCGACAGTCTGAGAAATGTCCAGGGAAAGACTGGAAAAAGTCTAGGGAGTGCAGGTAGACTGAAAAAATGTCTTAAGATAAACTCCAGACTATCAATATAAAATTGACTTTATTCATGGATTCCCTAAACTTTGTCCAGGGACTGCTGAAATTAGGACAAAGAAAATTCTCAGAAAAGTAGGAAAGGTTACATGACATGACATTTTCTATCTGATTTTCCTGAAAAAAAGTTGTTTGAAAAATGCTATTTCAATTTTTATGGAAACAATATGGCCTTGTCAATTGTTTGCACTAAGGTCCCCAATAAACACTCATAAATAAAGTATTTTGTTATATGACCAGAAAGAAAGCTTTCCTCTGATTGTCCAAGACAGCTTTGACAAATCTCTATGTTAACCTACAACTATATAAACGGAGGGAGTTCAAAGGTGTGGATGGTTGCTAGTGCTTACTTTATAGGTACCAATTTATGCTTAAAATATGCCAAGCTGGGTACCAATCGATGGAGCACCTGTGAGCACTCGCATTGTTGAACTCACCACTGGTCTCACTATGTTATTAAAAGACACAAACCAGAATAAACCAGTTTCCAGAGGAGACTTCTATACAGCTAAAAATAGACCTGAGTGATAAGGTAAAAATAGACGAGTGATAAAATGAACATCCTAACAAAATGAAATGTACATGATTTTGAGTCAAATGTCAGCCTATCACAATGTTCTCAAAAACCAATCAGATTTCATGTTGCAAACAACTCTCTTGCAGGTGTCTTCTACTGAAAAAAAAATGGCTGCAAACACAAAAGAGAGACTTGCTTCAGAGAATTTAGGGAAAATTCTAACAGTTCTAAGAGCATACAGACTTAAAGAGGTGCACAAGAATTTATCATAATCTATGTATATAGTTTAGAAGCCAAAGTTTAACCTTGTTCAGGAAAAGATGTTTTCTGTGTATTTCAGATAATACTGGCACAACCAGTTTTCAATTACCTCATAAAAAATTTCATATAACATTTACAAGGTTTCCATTACAAAAATTATAAGGGGAAGATAATTCAGAAACCAAAATAAGTAGATTTGTGGCTTGTAATGCATACCCTTTCAGTCAGGGCCCAGTTGTTCAAAGCGTCGTTAGCTTAACGAGCTCGTTAAGGGTCATTTCGTTAATTGTTTTAGCAGATTCAATACACAAGATTCTGATATTTTTTGCTGAAAAAATGTGAGTAGCTTTTGCAATGCAAAAGCTACTCACATTTTTTCAGCAAAAAATTTCAGCATATACGCGTATCACTCGATCTAAATTTTAACGAATCGTTAACTAACGACATCGTTAGCTTTGAACAACTGGGCCCAGATGTATAACCCAATCAAATATAACCAACATATATCTTAAAGTGTGTTGGAGATATGGCATTCTTTATTATTACATTGTCAAATATTGTTAGGGGAAATAACTCAAAAACCAAGGCAGCAAGAGTTGTGATTCTAATATATATATGATTCACCTCAACCCTATGCATAATCTTACCAAGTATCATCAATGCAACTGCATAATGGGTATCTTTAAAGTATTTTTCTCACTTCTCCATGCAAATTTACATGTTGCTTGAGCTTGAAAGTGCCTCAATGAGCCACTTTTAATATTTAGAACGAATTTCCATGGAAGAACAGAAAAAAAAAAATGTCAATACTTTGTGGTTGCAAAGCTGTGAACTTTTTAGGCCCATTATAATGCCATGCTAATCCATGGACCCCAGTCATTGCATTATAAATTTAGGGATTACCCTATACTGACATCATCTATGCTGTGGGAAGATTCAGCAGATGATAAATTGATGATATTTTTCTTATTTTTCCTAGAAAATAGGATCTGACACTTCATGCTTTGGAGACAATTTGCATGAAGTATCAAATCCCATTTTCTAGGAAAAATAAGAAAAATATTTCAAAATGTTGTCTGCTGAAATTTTTACCCAGCATGCAAAGTGTTAGGAGTACTGATACACTTGGTAAATTTTCTCCCATTTTACAAGAGAGGACTTTTGTGACCTCTTGTTTGCTTTTCTGCATGCCAAGCTTCTTCAAAAAAGGGATCCAAAAAGCACCTGGATGGCTGAGCAGTTAGCAATTCTTTGGATCATAAGGACCAGGTTCAAATCCTATTTGAGCCAGAGTTTAACTAGTAGCTGTATGGTGCTTCATTGTAGGGAGACTCATTATCACCCCTTAATATAGAGATGTAAAACACCAAATCATCATCCGAAAAGGTGTCTACTCTAAAAGGAAAGAATTTGGTTCATTTGGGAGTAAATTCTTTCCTTTTAGGGTAGAGCCATTTTCAGAAACCAGTAAAATTTCAACTGAGTTACCTCCTTGAACTGACAGTGTCATGGCAAGGTTAAGTTTTAAAACAGAAAAAAATGATGTTGCTTTAAAGTGAATTGAACAGATTTTATTGAAACAAAGGAACATATCTACATTGTTTCAATGAAATCTGTTCCATGCATTTGAAGATTACATCATTTGTTTATTGTTTTTTTTTTTGTTTTTTTTTTTGTTTTTTTTTCTATCTTAAAACTTGACATTGCTATGACAACAAGCCAAAACAGCAGATGTTTATAAAAGCAGCACGAACTTTGGATAGGAACGCCTATGGAATAAAAAGCTAATAAGTATTTTTTTCTTATTTATCCATGAAACACATTGCTCAAACTCCTTGAAAGTGATAAAGGACGGCGTGCATATAGGATGCCTAAAATTTGCTGAAACATCAAAATCTGTTAATCACTTGTCTTTCACTGTAATTATTTAGGGGAACGGTTGAAGTTTATCGTTTTGGGTATTCTCTTATGAATGGGCCCTTTTCTGAGCTAAAACAATCATTAAATTTTGGGAAACAGCTGCAAAAATGCCGTTTTCAGCATTTTCAACACTTTGCAACCCTTGGCTAGTATAGAGCATACCTGCCTACCAAAACAATATTGACAAATGTTGTTGCCTGTGACAAGATCCACATCATATATGTATATCAAGACATTTTTGGTATTTAGATGTGCTCTTTACCAACCACGCATTGAAAGTAACCTGAAATGTCGAAATTGGCATATTTTCGTCCATTTTATCAAACCTAATAAATCATCTAGACATTAAAACCCCACAAAAACTCCATATCAACATCAATCAAGAGCCATAACTGTTGAAAACTAAATAGGCCCTTTTTCATTCCAAACTAGATCTAGTCAGTGTCAGTGTGTATTTACATATAAAATTTGTTTAAATCTATTCATTTGTTCTCAACACATTGAATGGAAACGAAATTTTGACGTCAACTCATTTGAAAGAATGCAATTTCCCCCATTTACATCTCCAAACCACTCCTTACCAATATAAACACCTGTGCCATACTTAATTCCAAGAAAATTCATAAAAAAAAGAGGCCCATTGGCCACTACGCTCTCCAGAGCTTAAGTGTTGACAACGATAACACCAACAAAGATGGACAAGGAATCACTGTCTATCCTATAAGCTGCCCTGGAGCCTTTCCTCTGGTGAGCTAAATATTCACTGTTTTGCCTTTTGCCATACAAAGGTCTAAGAGACCTAAACTGACCTTGTTGTAAAATAGGCCAAAGTCAATGAAGGGCCATCATTTGAATAAACCAGGTAGAGCCAGAGCCCCAAGTGCTCCATACCAGGGTCCTCGGCCTTTCAGTTCCTGAGATGATGAATTTCAAATCCTTTTTATCATATATGGGCATGACGGCCATCTTGGCCAAGTAATCAGATCCCATGAACAAACTTTGACTTCCCAACCCCATTGAGGCTATATATGCAATTTGATTTCAATCAGCTCAGCGTTTTTTGTTGTTGTTTTTTCTTTTTTTTGAGAGAGATTTTAAAACTACTGAATCTACAGAACCTAGGACCCAGAACAGTAAATGACCTTGGCCTTTGGTATTTATAAAGGCTCATTTGGTTCATTTCATAAATCAACTTTGATGTCAAAAGCTTCAGAATATTCCACTGTTTTGCTTTTTTTCCCTTACAAATGCCTAAGTGACCCCTCGCCTCAAAGTTTGGAAGCTTAAAGACCCTCAGACAAGCAATCATTTCCAGGAGGTCTTCAACTTGCATGTGAGCACATCTGCAGGTGTAGCTGATGGGGCCACTGAGGATATCTGGAACAACATCAAGACTGGACTGCTCAAGACAACTGAGGAGGTATGTGGCACAATTCGGCCACACCGTTGGCATCGTGAAACCTGGTGGTGGAACAAACAAGTGGAAAAGGCCATTGCTGCCAAGCGGACAGCTTTCAAGGCCTGGAAGGCTGGTAAAGGCACTAGGGAATCATACGATGCAGCCAAACGAAATGCAGTGCACCATGCTCGTCAAGAAGCCGACAAGAAGGTCTACGAGAATATTGACCCCAAGTCTTCAGAAGTCTACCGCCTTGCTAACCAGTTTAGAAGAGAGAACACTGATGTTGTTGGTGACAAACCTGTGAAGAATGATGCAGGAGAGATGTCAATGAGCGAAGACTCAAAGCAGAAGGCCTGGCTGAAGCACTACCAAAGGCTTCTCAATGTTGAGTTTGACTGGGACCCAGACCACCTGTCATATCAATCACCAGTGGAAGGCCCGCCCATCCCAATGGTTAAGAAGGCTATCTCGCAGATGAAGGCAGGCAAAGCACCGGGCCCATCAGGCATAGTGGTGGAGATGATAAGAGCGGCCGGTGACATGGGTGCCTCCATGATCCGTGACCTCGCAGTTGCAATCATTCGTGATGGCAAGGTACCCTTTGACTGGGAGCAGAGTTTCATTGTCTGCCTCTACAAGGGAAAAGGGGATGCATTGGAAAGGGGCAACTACCACGGTCTCAAGCTGACAGAGCAGGTTATGAAAATCCTGGAGAGGATTGTGGACGGCCTCATCAGACAGTTGGTGTCAATCGACAATTCCCAGTTTGGCTTCGTCCCAGGCAGAGGCACTACAGACGCAATCTTTGTTGTCAGGCAGCTGCAAGAGAAGTATCTAGCTGCCAATAAGAGACTCTACATGGCTTTCGTAGACCTGGAGAAGGCATCTGATCGAGTGCCTCGGAAGGTCATCTGGTGGGCACTGAGAAAACTCGGTGTGGAGGAGTGGATTGTGTGACTGGTGCAGGGGATGTATGCAAATGCACGTAGCCGTGTCCGTGTTGGTGAGGGGTACAGTGAAGAGTTTGAAGTGAAGGTTGGTGTTCACCAAGGATCAGTACTCAGCCCACTACTCTTCATCATTGTGCTTGAAGCCTTATCACGTGAGTTCCGCTCTGGGGTCCCCTGGGAGGACCTCTATGCCGATGACCTTGTTATCATCGCTGAATCGCTTGAGGAAAGTGTCAGAAGGCTCTTGACTTGGAAAGAAGCAATGGAGAAGAAAGGACTGAGACTAAATGCAGGAAAAACAAAGATCATGATCTGCGGCACGGGACTGGACCTCCTGCAGAGTTCAGGTGAGTTTCCATGCGCTGTCTGTCGCACTGGAGTGGGCAGCAACAGCATCTTCTGCAAAGGCTGCAAGCAATGGGTGCACAAGCAATGCAGTGGGCTCAAGCACTTGAAAAAGGACCCTGACTATAGATGTACACGGTGCCAGGGAACTGCACGCCCCTTGGATGGCAGACCACAGAATGAAGTCCAGGTCGGACCTGACAAGCTTGAGGTGATAGCTTCCTTTTGCTACCTAGGAGACATGCTCTCAGCAGCAGGTGGCTATGAACTTTCAACCACAGCACGTGTGAAAACCACCTGGAAGAAGTTCAAGGATCTGCTACCAGTCCTCTCTTCACGCCACCTCTCTTTCAAAACACGTGGCCATGTGTACAGCTCTTGTGTGCGGAGCGCAATGCTCCATGCCAGCGAGACTTGGCCATTGACAAAGCCAAACCTCCAGCGTCTGCAGAGAAATGACAGGGCAATGATCAGACAGATCTGCAATGTCAGGCCGCAAGACATTGTCACCACCAGGTCCAATGATCTACTTGTGAAGCTTGGCATTGAGGATCTGGAACTCATTCTAAAGGAGAGAAGACTTTGATGGTATGGACATGTGGAACGCTCCAGTGGTGCATCCAAGACAAAGGTCAGTAAATGACCTTGAATTTTGGTATTTATAACATTTCATTTAGCTGATCGCATAAATCAACTTTGATGTCACAGGCTGCAACAGAATCAGAAAAATCCACTGTTTCATCTTTTTCACATACAAAAGCCTAAGTAACTGCATTTGACCGTGCCATAAAAAAGGTCAAGGTCAACCAAGGGTCATCATTTGAACAAACTTGATAGGGCCGGAGCTACCAATGCTGCATACCAAGTTTCAAGGTCATTGGCAGTTCTGTTTCTTAGAAGAAGATTTTCAAAGATTTTACCATATATGAAGACGGCAGCCGTCTTGGTCATATGACCCAGACCTTATGAACAAGCTTTTGTTCCCCCATCCCGTGGAGGCTCCAATTTGGTTTCAACTGGTCCAGTGGTTTCAGAGGAGATGTCGTTTGAAAATGTTGACGACGCAGACACCGACGATAGGCCACTGTCTATCATATAAATCCCCAGGAGCCCTTGGCTCTGGTGAGCTAAAACACCCACCTATAGATAATTTCACCTCCAAAAACTGAAAAGTTTCAGATAAAAAAAACTGATAGTTTTCATATTTCTGTTCAAAACATAGATTGTGGGTACTGGTTAGAACCGCCTCACTGAAGCAGTTCTAACAAGTACCCACAATCTATAGTTTTGAGCAGAAATAAGAAAATTAATATATACCCCTGTAAACCCCAGTTTTATTGTATAAAAGTGGGGTTTAAGGGGTCAAAACAATATAGGCTTGTTTTTGTGATGCCCACTCAAGTTAGATAGCATAAACGCAGCTCTGATGGATGGACGAACACCGACGGACGCCCGCATGGTATAACACAATACCCAGCCACTACAGTTTTAAGTTTTATTGTATAAAAGTGGGGTTTAAGGGGTCAAAACAATATAGGCTTGTTTTTGTGATGCCCACTCAAGTTAGATAGCATAAACGCAGCTCTGATGGATGGACGAACACCGACGGACGCCCGCATGGTATAACACAATACCCAGCCACTACAGTTTTAATATTAGAAAAAAAAAAAAAAAAAACAACAAAAACTATTATTAAGTTTAAACGTATTAAAATAAGTGTTTGGGATATGTTCTATCAGTGTTGCTTTTAAAAAAGGACAAAACAGTTTTGTTTCCCCTAGTCCAAATGGAAAGAATTTGCTCCCAGTGGGAACAAATCTTTCCTTTCAGAATAGACCCCTTTTCAGAAGGGAACTGTGAGCATAAGAACAAGCAGGCAGTCACAAAATCTCCATTGTATAAATCACGTGGTACATATCGGTAATAGAAAATCAACTTTCCCATCGCTGCTTTTATCATATTGGAGATTTTAACATGATAATAAGCGAAAGAGATTGGTATTTTTACATGGTGACTAAATTCAAAAGTGGGTCAGTTTCTAGAGCAAAGTAAAACAAGGGAAATAACAGCTTGTTCAAGCTTGCTACTGATCTTTAATAGCTTTCTCCCCTGAATCGGCCCCTTCGATTAAATCTAAAAAATAAATAAATGTAGCCAATGATTAAATTCAATGATTTTTCTGCAACAAATCACTGGGCGGAAGCGCGCGACGCTATCTGGCGCCGTTCCGACGTCATTTTGACACCTTGCTGACATCAGTCTTCGTTTGCATGAAGTAAGATGGTGTAACGTCATTTTTCTCGCGTCAACAATGTAAGATATGCATCTAAACGGCAATGTTACAGTCAAAACTGTTGGCGGGACTTCTTTATTTATGGCGGAAAGTTGGAAGAATTTGAAGAATACAATTACTTTTTCGACGTTTTCTGTGTGTTAGAATCGAAATAGTATCAGCTCTTGTGCGTGATTTGTTGAGTAATAAATCACAGTTTGTCGGTCAGTTGTAAGAAGATAAATCACTCGCGGATATACATATATATCTATATACAGTCCATGCAAATTATCTCCGTTGAAGACAATTTGCATGACATGTAAAAAAAAAAAAAAAAAAAAAATATGGGAAAAATAAGAAAAAAAAAATGTCGTCTGCTGATTTTTTACCCAATGTGCTGAGCGTTAAAAAGTATATTATGAAAAATGTAGTAGGCCTATATTTCAGTCAAATAGAGTCTGTAATATACTCCCGTCTACCATGAGAGCCTGTAATATAACTAGAATTTGGCAGTATTTTTTTTTTTATTATTTTGACTGACCAATCTATTTTTCATATGAGAATGTTTCTAAACATTTAGTACAATCACTGACTTTTTCTGCATATTTCTCACCTACGAAATCTTGCAGCTATACAGAAACGACAGAGGGGTACCACTCCATCAGTTTTAAACACTATACTATAAGAGATAATCAATTTGCATGAGACTGTCAGTTTCTCCCGAATGATTCTGATCTTGAAAGTGTGCACGTGAAGGAGATCGCTTTTGTTGAGTTTTTCACTGCTCACTGAAAATTGCTCAAAAAATGAGCCGGGGCACAGCATTCCCTACAACATAACACGTCTGCCGAGCGATGACAGATCGGCCTGCGCAAATGCGTAGCTGTTCATCAGAGTCAGTGCTTCGCACTCTATGTGTAGTCAAACATTCAAGCTCTTTAGAAGGACGAGAGGTTCTGCTTAGAACTTGTGGATGCGCAGGCTGATCTGACACGTCAGTCTTGTGGGAAATGTTGTGCCCCGGCTCATATGTCAATTATGCCTAAGATGAAAATGATATTCTGGCATTCAGTGTCACAAAGTTTAAAGGGTTGCGATAAAATGGCCATGCATATATTTTAGGCAACTAAATGCAACGCAATATCGTAATATGCTGATATGCCTTTGCTTGTGTTTATGTTTATGTTGTATAGCATTCAACGTAAAATAAAAGTTCTATGTCTGTCTATACTACTCTGCTTTCAACATCTTTCAGAAAGTCTTTTGTGTGTGTGTGTGTGTGTGTGTGTGTGTGTGTGTGTGTGTGTGTGTAAATTTACAAACTTTTAACATGATTCAGTAAGAAACATTATATCGTAACTACCTATGCAATAAACGTATAATTCTATTCATTTATTAAAAACAATCAAATATTTCCATTTTATCCCATTGTAAAAATAGCTGCAATGTATTCAAAAATCGATTTAAGTAGACTCAAGTTAGGTTTTCTAAAAGTTTCACTTGTTCAGTCGATTCCACAATATTGCTGTGAAATATCAATGATTAAAAATATGTGCAGAAAAGCAAAATAATATTTTTCTAATAAAAAAACTCAAACGTTTGCTTTATTATAGAATTTGCATAGATCAAACCACATTTTGGTCGTAAATTTTATTTTATGATAAATACATGTATTTGAGAAGAAAGCACAGAAACAGAAAAGACAGATGGTTTCTAATGAAGACATGACAATCAGAACAAACTTTTTTTTTTTTTTTTTTTTTTTTTTTCATTTCGAATAAAACGCAAGCAAATAACGGCTTTCCAACTGATGACAAACCATAATCAATTGTCTTGTAGTTGCTGAAAAAAAAGTTTATGTTGCCCAAACAGATCTATTTATGTTCTGTATTTGTAAGGGTTAGCAAAATGCCATAAACACTTCATGCTTGACTGTTTTTCTAAGTTTCTGTCAAATTCGGACACAATTAATCGTTTTATAAAGGATATGCACTCCAGCCTGTTTTGTATATTTGTTCTACATTACCTGGTTTAGCTAAGAATTGTGGGTCTACACTGTTTGCTTAGACTGTTTAAACACTTAGGGTAAGTACGGTACACATATTTCCACATCAATTGTTTAATACATGTAAATACTCAGCAAAATCTGTTTTACATGTTTTTTAGAATTCTTGTACATTGTCTTTTAATTCTATCATGTTTCCTGATCGTTTTCTTTACCTTTATATCGTGGCGTTAAGATGCATCCACCTGCCGCAGTGCGAGGATGTCGCTGTATAGAAAGAAAGAAAGAAAGTTAAATAATTTGTACCATTTTTACCAGTTTGACTAAAGTCTCCACTAATGGTTGATATATAGATTTTTCGATTGTGTTAGGGTTTAACGACACGTCAACCCTTGTGGGTCATTTAATTTGTGTCCCCAGGGTCGTCTCCCAGAGAAAGAGAGAAAAGAGATAGTAGAGGAGATGAAAGAGATGGATAGGGAAGAAAGAGGAACAGGAATGTAAGTGAAGAAACAGGAGAAATAAAAACATTCACCCTCTACCTTTACCTGCTACAAGGATTGCAGGCCTTGCCCAACTAAGCTAATATCAGTTGGACGCCCCGGTGACGTAAGATGCACGACACCTTCGCCACTCCCGACCACCCCCGGTTGATATATAGAAACGCACCGGTTTGACCCGAGGGTTTGGCACGACATTTTATGCCAAACTTGTTTTATTTAATGTCTAAAGGACCAAAAAATAAATACAGCCAACAGTAAAACATTACGCCCAAAATTCACGGGCACAGACCGGACAATTTTATTTCACTAAAAATCCTTTTGCAAAAGCCAATACTTGTTGCAGAGCACTCTTGCACCAACCAGTCTCGTTCAATTTCGAGATTATGCGAAAATGTGACGTCACGAATTTGAAATTCATCATGGCGGACACCGTGTAATAATTTTGGTAGGTCTGTTAATATGATTGTTTATTTGTTATCCACTTTTACCTCAACGAAGTCGAGTAAACATGATGCAGGAAGGACATATTTTAAACTTTCGATACGGAAAAAGATCGGCGTCATTGCACGATTTCTACTCCTGAAATTTTTATTTACGTCTGGAAATGTCACTTTCCCTTTCATGTTTTTGTGAAAGTTTATTTGCGATGTCCATTCCGATTGATGGCCGATTTGGTATTTTTAGATAACGTATGTTGGCTGGACAAGAAAAGATCATTTTATTATAATTAAAGTAGCTGTTGCGTTGGTTAACAGAGCTGTTTAACCCAAGTTTTTAAGCCGGATAATGCAGCAACCACCTGTTGTCAATTCTGCAACCTGCTCTGACCTGCCTGATGTTAAATTAAAACAGCAGAGATCAGTATCCTTAATACAGGTGCAATTACAAATTACTTGATTTGTGTATATGTATAGAAAATATCCAGAAAAAAAAATAGATTGCACTTGCAGATCCAAATTACAAATGACCAATGACATTTTGCTTTGGGTTCTGTACCAGATGACAACAAGGGAATGTAGTCATGGTCATCTTAAAAGGTTGAAAATATGATCAGCACATGATAGACAGTTGTTGCTCACTACTGGAATCATAGTATCAAAGTCATTCACAACATGCTATACAAAATTTACAAGCAATGGTACAGTAGCAACCCCAGCTAAATTTTAACGGCCTATTGAGTTTGAAATGCCCATTTCCAAAACACAGACTTGCGGACCAACAAAAAAATGTGGGAAGTTCAGACTGTTATTGGGCCATGATTATCTATAGTCTATTTTGGGTCCTTAACTGGTCCTGGATTACTCTAGAAGTCAATAAATGGGCCCATTACCATTCTGTGATTATGCTATATATTTGTTCCCTATGCGGCCTGTGATTCTGTAACTGGTCCAGGGATTTTCCTAGGCTGAATTTGGGACCGGTAATCGGTCCCTTTCCCAATGGAAAAATAGGTGACTTTTCCTAATTTTCAGCTAAAAAAAAAATCAAAAAAAAAAAAAAAAAAATGGATGAGAATCCCAATTTTACGCTTGCAGAAATATGCGATAAAAACTGCCATGATGGAAGTCTTCCTTTCGAAAGGAAAACAACATGTTCCTTCATCCATACTTTCGGCTTCATTGCACATGCTGTTGCGCAACTTTCACTTTGTGTGCCTCATTCTAATTCTACTCAGACGCGGGCTGATTCTAATTCTACTCAGACGCGGGCTGAGCATGTGCTGTATTTTGGAGTCTGTGCAGATGATGATTTTTCCAAGAAATGAAAGCACATGGGTCCTATTTTGAGATATGTTGCCCATTTTATTGAGCGCTCAGTTTAAAACTGGAAACCAGTCGCCTTCCAAATGTATTTTATCCAATCAAAAAAGCTGATAGTGAACTTCTGATTAGAATCAAATTTCCTACTTTCTTTTTCACTTTGTCGAACCGAAAATGTTGCACAAAGGCCAATATTACTTGAAAAAAAAACTTTCAAAAAAAAAACACCTCCAGGGTGCACTTAGCTTGAAAATTTTGGATTAGGGAAACAAGTGGTTGATTGTCAACCCTATAATGAGTACCCACATGTTTTAATGAAGAACTGACAACGAATATCCTTCAATTATAAATATAGGAAGGCCAAAAAAAAATAATATGTGTGTTTCAGGTTTCTTCTGAAATTTCCCCTTGGGTCGGTAGGTAGGTTTTTTTGTTTTTTTTAAAGTTATTTTATTTATTTTTCATGTTTTCGACCTTGAATGATGAAGTCGACTTTCGTTGTCGACTGCTTGCTTTTATCGAGGGGCGGATTGTGTTGTAAACAAACGTCTCGCATGCTCATACCATTCGCAAATGGCCTGAGGACTTTGACCGTGCCCTCGATGTGGGAGCATTTTTGCATGCGAATCGAAAGTATTGAAGCCATTGTTCAATCGCACACTCCTCCGAACGCTTGCTAATAAACAACCATGGGTAGAAATTTCAAGCGCTTAAATGATCGAATAAAATTGTCTGGTTGTCGTATTTTTACTAAAAATAAATCGCGACAATATATCGATTTTGAAAACCAGTCTATCCAGGTGTCACTGCTTACCGAAAAATGAAACGAACCGCAACAGATACAAGGGAGAAAATCATCTGAATCGGTGTTTTTTTATTTTTATTTTTTAAAAACGTCCAAAAATTGATTGAATCGGCTTTCGAAGCAGCCGAATCGGTCGGGAAACCTGAAACACAGTTATTTTTTTCTTACGCCTAACCTTTTTGATCTGGTCTCCTGCTATGTGTGTGGAAAGTGAAAGATTCTCTAGTCTATTAATTTTATTCATTGGATCTTACAATGACATTTCAAACAACCACTAGTCCAGTGCATAGATCTCTTATTATTAGAGAATTCTATTTTTCATATTGTTTGCACTAATGAAATATTTAAATCCATTAAATATTTCACAAGTTTTAAAGTGTTTGATTAAATTTGCATTTAAAGATTATTAATTATGCATATCATGTTTCTTTTTTCTTTCAACCAAGTTTTCCCAAATTTGCCAATCCGTGTGTATTTTTTCCCAAGTTTGCTGATCTGCACACTATTTTTACCAAATTCAATGGTCCCTAGCCCCGGTTTCATATTGGTTGGAAAATCCCTGTGGTTCGTGATAATGCTATATTTGGGTCTATTACTGGTCTGTAATTACGCTGTATTTGGATCTGTAACATGCGTGATTGTTATATTCCAGTCTGTAACTTGTCCATGATAACTCTATAGTTGGGTCGCAGCTTGTCCGATATTTTCTGTATTTGAGTCCATAACTTGCCCATGATAATATTGGTCTGTTACTTGTCCCATAGTACTCTGTATTTGAGTCAGTAACTAGTCAGTGATTATGTAAATCTGAGTCCGGAATTGGTCTGTAATTACTCTGTATTTTTTGAGTCCATAGAACATGTCCTTGATTAAATCTGCTGCTGTCGTATAGATTTATAACTGCATCATCACAGCCAAAACAGGGTGGAAAGGCTTCATTTTAATACACTTACAAATGATTAGGGCTATCACCTGTAAACGTGTACCTGGAAGCGTGTAGTGTTTGTGTAGAAAACGGTTATGAAAATGACAATTCGTTTACACGAAGCACATGATTGACACATGATCAGTAGTGACATCATCAATAAAATCTTACCTCATTCATTCGTCACTTCCTTTTTTCTTTCTCTCTCATAATAGCTGCCTCTAATAAAAACCTGAGATCTCCAGTTTGGCAATATTTTTCTGTTATCTCCACCCCCGATGGCAAGAAGAAGGCCAGATGTAACGTGTAAAATTGAAGTGTCATACTCGCGAGGCAGCACCAGGACTGTCCAATCATTTGAAACATGTACATAAGTCTGTAAAGACTGACGTCAATGATAGAAAACCCAAAATTGTGCAAAAGCCGAACACAAACACTACACGCATTTGTCCGTTTTGCCGCATCCACAGTCCACAATGGTTATGTTTGAGATGACCCCTCAAATTTTGCAGCAATCAGAAAGCAGCCTTGTCAATACACAAATTAAGCGGTGTGCTCAAAAGTAATTGTCAGTTAGTACACACATTTTGACACACATAAATGGATATTAGTTCTGTAAAAACGGAGTGCCCTTTGACTAGAATATAGTTGTACAGCCTTGGATAAAAAGATTTTGGAAACCACAACAGAAATATTCCTATCTGAGATGGAAATACAGCCTTACAGCTAAAGATTGTGTGTTTATTTCATAATTGTTTTCCTTGTAAACTGGTATGTAAAAGATTCCTGGTTAAACGAAATCATTTCGTTTATGAAATTTCATGTACACGTGTAGAGATTTCTGTACACGTGACAGGCCTACAAATGATAAAGGAAAACATGTTCAACCAACTCTATCGAGAGCGGTTACCTAACTTCGAACCATGACAGGTTTCAGCTTGAGAAAATGGAGCCATTAGTTAATCACATTTTTATGACTTCTATCTATCTGTTAACGGCAGTATCTATGGTGAAGTATTGTCAAGGTCTGTCAGTGTTAATGTCCATGTTTCATCAGCCCGTGACTGGTCTGTGTTTTCATTGAGTCAGTGACTTCTCCTTGGGTCCGTGACTGGTCCATGTTTTGTCAACCACCAGTTTAAAACAATTATGTGTACATGTATGTGAACTGAAAGGCCCTTTTAAAAGCTGCATGGCACAGTTTACTTTGTGAGGATATCTTACCTAGAACTTGAGATACAATGATACAAAGATCAAGATATTCGGCCACTTTTTGAATGAATTTGGTATAAAATAGACAATTCGTTCATCAAATCAGGCACCAAAATGTGATGACGGTCTGTTTTGATACTGATATCTCAGCTCATGAAATAGGTATTATCTAAGTTCACAAAGCATTATAAAGCTTAGGTTTTAATTGATGCATCCTTGCAGTCTTCGCGAAAAGTGCAGGACTGCCTGACAAAACTGGCATTTTTTTCATTTTGTCCTGCAAAAACTTTTAGTCTGTCTGACAAATAAGTCACTGAGATCTGCTTTGGGAAAAATTAACAACTGGTGCAGTCCTCAGTCACATCAAACTTCATAAGTACATATATCCCACCAGTCCACTTTGATCACTTCCCACAAAACTAGGTCACTTTGACATAGTGCAGCAGCTGGATTTTCAGCTCAGTCTCCTATCTCATGTTCCTTAGACCCAAATGGCATCTGACTTCATCTGTGCATGCATCTCATCACTCCAGGTCGCCTTCCACAAAACATTGTCTCTGTTTTGTGGTATATTATACTGTTGCCCTTTGAATTCTTGTTTATGTATAATGGGCAAGTGTGACTTCAGACGAGCAATCCTGTCTAAGGACTATTCTTTTTCTTTTTTAGCCAAGCTCCAGGTCAACTTATACGATCACCTGTTGTCCGTCAGTCCGTCCAGGTGAATATCCAAGGTTTAGAGGCTATTTTTTTTAGCTATTTTGGACATAATTATGAAGTATTTTGAGGTTTATTCTGTTTAAAATACATTAGCTAGCCCCTAAACCAAATTTGAGTGGCCCCTAAATCCCTATGGAAATTTAACATTAAAGTAGCCTCTAAACCCGAAATGTTAAACGTCCGTCTGTCCTTCCGTTAGCTTTTCACGTTTTCAACAACTCCTCCTGGATAGTTGAACAGATTGACTCGAAA
Organism: Anodontia alba; assembly: GCA_964016985.1. Taxonomy (NCBI): domain Eukaryota; kingdom Metazoa; phylum Mollusca; class Bivalvia; order Lucinida; family Lucinidae; genus Anodontia; species Anodontia alba. The sequence continues at coordinate 46,251,701 of OZ024831.1, forward strand.
CCTGGTTTGGGGCATTGGGTGGCTAGTAGATCAAAAATAGCTAAAATCTTTCTGATCTGAAAACCAAGATGGTGGCCATCTTGAAAATCTTTTTCGATCTTCTTTTCCTGAACCAATAGACCAATTGACTCGAAACTTGGTAGGAAGTATCGGGCTGACTTGTAGATCAAAAATGGCTATACCCGTGGACACTAATCCGTTCAAACTTGGTTGACATTGTTTACAATTTTCTCGATTGTCAAAAACAGTTGACACGCTTGTACACACTTTGCTCCGATTAGCCAGCTTCATAGTGGGCGGAGCCATATTTTACCTGTGTGAAGCGGCCAGTGTTGATTACAACGGGGAATACTTTTTATCGATCATGTTTCAAATACAAGTGAACTATAGGGAAAAAGTTTGTCAGTTTAACATTAATGAAATTTCTTGGAACTGCCTCGATGGCCGCCGGCAGACCGTGTGGAGATCCCTCAACAATGTTCTTTCCATATGTTCGAAACCGTGTTCACACTTACTTTGAATTTTTCAGCCGTTTTACTGAAGTCCCGATATTTAATGAACATTGTATCCTTATTGCCACCATTACAGTCTGTCAGTTCATCCAAAATAAGTCTTGAAGTCTTTCGACAATGATTTGCCCCACTGAAAAGAGCGCCCATATTTATTTGTTAGCATTGCGGATCGTTTGATACCCCGCCAATATTGACTGACGCATGACAGGTAGATGTCACGTGAAAGCCACGCCTTCCGATACAAACCGTGCCTACAATGAATGAACATTCTATTTTTATATTGAACGATGATTCGCTTTACAACGAAGCGCTCTACGTGACAGTTTGAACGGATTTGTGTCCACAGGTGTAATATCATTCCTATCTGAAATTCAAGATGGCCGCAATCTTAAAAATCTTTTTCGCTTCTTCTCCCCACCCAAAAGGCCAATTGACTTGAAACTTAATAGGAAGCATCAAGTTGACTTATAGTTCAAAAATAGCTAAAATCGTTCCAATTGGAAATCCAAGATTGCTGCTGTGGTGGCCATCTTGAAAATCTATTTTTTTGCTTCTTCTCCTGAACTAGGCCAATTGACTTGAAACTTGGTAGGAAGCATCAGGGTGACTTGTAGATAAAAATTAGCTAAAATCTTTCCGATCTGAAATCCAAGATGGCTCCCATGTCCGCCATCTTGAAAATCTATTTTTTGCTTCTTTTCCTCAACCGAAATGCCATTTGAATTGAAATTTGGTAGGAAGCATCAGGATGACTTGTAGATCCAAATAGCTAAAATCGTTCTGATAAAAAATCCAAGCTGGTCGCCATCTTGAAAATCTGTTTTTCGCTTCTCCAGAATCGAAAGGCCAATTTACTTGAAAGCATCAGGGTGAATTGTAGATAAAAAAAATAGCTAAAATTGTTCATACAGGGCCCCAAGGGGAACCTTTAAAACCTTTAAAATCCTTTAATTTTGTTGAAATCCTTTAAAACCTTTTTTGGCTGAAAACCCTGTAAAAACCTGTATTTTGATGAGAAAACCTTTATATTTGGTAATTTGTAAATGCAAGAGAAGGACACAGTAAATATGTAGCATTTCGTAACAACAAATTATAGTTCTTTTACTTAGATTCATATGTTTCTAAACAGAAATGCAAGTTAATATTGTCATTGCCATTTAAAGATGAAAATATCAGATTTTCTCTGCAATTTTTCTCCCTATTTTGCTTGAGAGGCGATAACATTCTTTTGCTTGGGATCTGCCAAGAAATTTAACCCTTATATGCTCTTTATTTTGTACAAAATTTATCCTTAAAAACCCTTTATTTGGCCGAAAGTAGCCTTTATAAAAAGCCTTTATTTTTAAGAGAGACTGCTAGGGGTCCTGTTCATATCCCAAATCCAAGATGGCCACCATGGCTGCCATCTTGAAAATCTATTTTGAACTTCTTCTCTCGAAACTAAAGCCAATTGACAAAACTTGCTAGGAAATATCGGGGCCACTTGTAGATCAAAAATAGGGAAAATCATGCTGATCCAAAAATCCAAGATGGCTGCCATCTTGAAAATCTATTCTGAACTTCTTTTGAACCGAAAGGCCATTTGACTTGAAACTTGGTAGGAAGTATCAGGGCAACTTGTAGATCGGAAATAGCTAAAATTGTTCTGATTGGAAATCTAAAATGGCCACCATGGGGCCATCATGAAAACCTATTTTGAACTTCTCCTGAACCCAAAGGCCAACTGACTCAAAACTTACTTGCTAGGAAATATCAGGGCAACTTGTAGATCAAAAATAGCTAAAATGGATCCAATCAGAAGTCCAAGATGGCTGCCATGGCCACCTTCTTGAAAATTTATTTTGAACTTCTTCCTCTGAACCGAAATGCCGATTAGCTTGAAACTTGGTAGGAAGTATCAGGTCAACTTGTTAATAAAAAATTACTTATATTGTTCAGATCAGAAATCCAAGATGGCCGCCACCTCTGTCATCTTGAAAATCTATTTTGAACTACTTCTATGGAACCCAAAGGCCAATTGACTCGAAACTTGTTAGGAAATAACATGTATCAGGGTGACTTCTAGATAAAAAATAACGGAAATGGTTCTGATGCAGAAGCCAAATGGCTGCCAAGGCCACCATCTTGAAAATCTAGTTTGAACATCTTCTCCTGAACCAAATGGCTAGTTGACTTGAAACTTGGTAGGAAGTATCGTTGCGACTTGTAGATAAAAATTTGCTAAAATTGTTCTGATCCAAAATCCAAGATGGCCACCTCTTGAAAATCTATTCTGAACTTCTTCAACTGAATGGAAATGCCATCTGACTCGAAACACGGTCTTCCCCATCTTGAAAATATATTTTTAACTCTTCTGAATGGAATGGCCAATTGACTCAAAACTTGGAAAGAAGTATCGGGGTACCTTGTAGATAAAAAATATCTTAATCATTCCAGTAGGAAACCCAAGATGGCCCCCATGGAAGCTGTCTTTTTTTGCTGTCTATATTTTGTAATTCTTCTCCTGAACCAAAAGGCCAATTGATTTGAAACCTCCATTTGAATTCCCAAGGTGACTGTTAGATTAATAATAGCTAAAATAGTACAGATTGGAAATCCAAGATGGCGATCATTGTGGCCATCTTGAAAATCTGTTTTGAACTTCTTCTCCTGAACCAAAATGCATTTGACTCGAAACTTGGTAGGAAGTATTTGGGTGATTTGTAGATCAAAAATAGCTGAAATGGTTTCTATCAGAAATCGATGTTGGCTGCCACAGCCACCATCTTGAAAATCTAAATTGAACTACTCGGGAACCAAAATTCCAATTGACTGGAAACTTCGTAAAAGGTATTGTGGTGACTTGTAGATCAAAATTAGCTAAAATCGTTTAGATTGGAAATCAAAGATGGCCGCCACAACGACCACTTGATAGGAAGTATCAGGGTGACTTGTAGATGAAAAATAGCTAAAAATTGTTCTGATTGGGACTCCAAAATGGCTTTTGGAAAAGTTGGTCCAGGTGAGCGATTTTTGGCCCTAAGGGTCTCTAGTTTCAAAATAAATTCCTTCTCCACTGTCAGTGCAATAAATTGTCAACAGGCATAGCTCCACATAAGATGCCTTTTTTCATCTGAAAATTATTGATATTTTCTTATTTTTCCATGAAAACATGTTGTGGGTATTCATTAAAAAGTGCCTTGCCAAGGCACTTCTGAGTTCCCACAACTTTTTTTCATGGAGAAATAAGAAAAATTTTATGTGAATACCCCCTCTTATCTGGAGCTGTGACAGGCATACATGCCATACCTCACACTGTGAGACAAAATCTCACAGAATTTGGCTACTTTTTCAATCCATTTCCCATAAGAATTTCAAATCTCACAGAATTTTCAAACCCTCTAAAAGGATAGTTTATGAAGAACTAATTATAAATTACACAACATTATACTTTTGATATGATTAATTCATCAAAATAAAGGCTTTAAACTTATTTCTGTGAGTTTGAAAGTGACTCTTATGAAAATCTCACAGTATTTTGTCAAATCTCCCCTAAAAATTAGCCTGATCTCACAGATTTCTGCCAAGAGCTTATGGCATGTATGGACAGGTAAAAATTAGAGCATGTCTTTGTTTTCTCTTTTCAGCTGATATTTCACTGTCTTTATATCCAAGGTGCTTTTAAAAAGAACTTAGTGAACATTTGAGTCTTAAAGAAGTGTCTGTCCTGGCTTCAGCCATGGCACGCAGTCTCACAGACTTTTTCACTAATGTCACAACAACTGATACAAGAAAGCGGTCAGAATGTTACGAGGGTTTGTCTCTGTACCTGAAAGATCCAAGAAGTTCATTAGAATGTGATGACATTGATGGGTTTATAGAAGGATTAACACTGTGGGTCACTTGCAGTAATTACAAGGTAAAATTTTCTCTAGTTTCTTTTTGGAACATAGGTACATAATAATTTTTGGATGATTTTAACCCCTGATTAAGTGTCTTAACTATTTAGACAGCAAAAAAAAAAAAAAAAAAAGTCTCACACAAGAAATATACATATACCTAGATGCAAAAATGAAATTTACATGAGTGACTCACTAAAGGGGAATTAGTACACTTTGAAGGCAGGCCAGCTGTCAAAACTGTTCTCTCTCCTCTTAAAATGGGTCTTTCTAAAAGGAAAGAATTTGCTTCTAAGGGGAGCAAATTCAGTAGACCTCATTTCAGAAGGGGTTTTGTGTGTAGAAAAACAAACAAGAAGTCTTAAAAGCTCTCTCCTTTGTAAGTAAACAGTGGAAAATATAGCAAGTGTCTCCTTTCTTAATGTTATAAACAAAGCAGTTCACGAGTAGTTGTCTTCCAATCCAAAATGCTAACTTCACTTACACATTTGGTAATTGTGGGTAATGTAATTCCTTTTTTTTTTTTTTTTTTTTGTAATTGAAGTTTATTTCTGATACGTAGTCAAACAGAACAGACATAGGTATCCATACATGTAAAAACATTAATTATTTAATGCGGGTACCGGGTAGAAAAACTCACCAAGACTGTTAATAGCTGTCAACAACATATTTTGTGGAGAAATAAGAAAAAAATATAAATACACAACTGCCTCTATATAGCACCTTGGCTCCAAAGCTAAACCGTGTTTGCTAAACAACCATGTTGTTTCCAAACAAAAATGTATAAATATAAAAAATGGCCATTTTTTGTTTGGCTGCAACATTTTGGGGTCCATCTCTAAATTGTTTTATATCCAAAACCATGTTATAATGAATCATGTTATAAAGAGATTTTGTGCAATAAACTGATTGAAGAAAGTGGTCTACCTGTAGAGCCATATAAAAATGTGATACTTATCAGAATGGTCTCAAGTATGTACAGCAACATATATTTTTTAATAGAATTATGTGTTTTCATGTGAAAATAAAATATGCTATCATGGAAAAAGTAAACAGTTGGATAATTCCTCTGTTACAATTGTAGCTCCAGGTAAGAGAGGGTATTGGATACTATTCATATAGTATTTTTCTTATTTCTCTACAACAACATTATGTGATACTCATTTATAGAAGCTCCATGAGGCACTTCTAATGAGTACCCACAACATATCCTTATATTTTTTAGAAATAAGAAAAATATCAGGGCCCATTTGTTCAAAGCATGGTTAGCTTAACAAACTCGTTAGTGGTCAAAATGTTAACTGTTCTAGTAAGTACAATATCTAATTCGCAGGTATTTTTGCTGAAAAAATGTAGCTTTTGCATTGTGAGTAGCTTTTGCAAATGCAAAAGCTACTCACATTTTTTCAGCAAAAAATATTAGCATATATGCTATATTTAATGATCAAAGTTTTAACGTTATGTTAACTAACAGCATCGTTAGTTTTGAACAACTGGACCCAGTCATTTTGAGTCAAATAATAAATACTTTTTATTTGGAGCTACCGTATTTACCATATGTATTCGGACAGACAGGCCTGAGCAAACAGTATAGACCCAGATGAGACGCCGCAGAATGCGGCGTCTCATCTGGGTCTACACTGTTTGCCACTCATCCAGCAATTTTTAGACACAACATCGGGTAGTGAATTGTACTGATTCAAATTTTAGAACATATATGATAAGGAGTTGAGGTGTCCGAATACTTATGGTAAATACGGTATGTTCTAAAGTGCTAGATTTCTAAGCAGTCTCACGTTTTGTTAAAGTTTTGGCTACAAGCTACTGAAGATGGCTGGTAGATACATTAGATGATACTTCAGAAATTTGATGAAGTGTTTCTTTAAGGTGTGTAGTTGTACTTTATGTGGTATATGATAAAATGAGATAACTACACTTATTTATTCTAATTTATTCAGTGACAGGTTGTTTGCCTTTAAACTGCTGGACTTAAACTGCAGAAGACAATATTTTAGAAATATTGTTTTGTTTTTCCTCCCAAATTAGGGTTTGACACTTCATGCAAACTGTCTCCTCAGGAGACAGTTTGCATTAAATGTTAACCCCATTTTCTGGGAAAAAATGAAAAAAAACAAAAAACAACAACACAATTTTAGTCCACTGATTTTGTCCAGAGACGACTGAAGGTTAATTGTTTAAAATGTTATTGTATGATTTAAAATGCATCATATGAGATCTTTTTACATCTTCACAGTCTGATGCTCATCATTGTAAACAATCTTACACTTGTTTATTGCTTAGACTATGTACATGTATATAATATGGACATTTATAAGTTTTGTTATTTTTTTTATTTGCCTGTTACATGTTCATAGCTTCAGATAAGTACGTGTATTTTTCTTATTTCTCCATGCAAACAGATCTTGTGGGTATTTATTGGAAGCACCTTGTTAACTCTTGTCCTGCTGAACCCGGATATACCCTGCCTTTGCAAACAGTGTAGATCCAGATCTGCACTGTTTGCCATTAAGTATGTAAATTTATAGCAACTATTGGGATCGAGTAATCTGATTGGCTGAACATTAGTAGTGGGCGTGACATCTTAATTTATTCAGCAGGACAAGGGTTAAGAAGAGTAATAAGTACCACAAAATATGTTTTCACTAAGAATAAGAAAAATACAACTTTTTTTGTTGAAAACTTTGTCTTGCTGGAGCTATGCTGTTATGTTAGACTGCCTTACAGTACAGCTTTCACAATGGTTATATCGTTCGCTCAAATGCGCGATCGCGGAAAAGATTAAATCCCACGCTATTCCCGCGCTTATCCCACGCTAAACCCGCGCTAAACCCACGCTAAATCCGCGCTCAGCTCGCACTGGGATATCATGCAGCGTGAAAACGATCACGCTTGCGCTAGCTTCCACTCTTATCCAGGCTCACCTTATGCAGTCTCAGGTAAAAATGCTCGAGTTATCTGAACGTAAAATTTTGAATATAAAAAAAGTATGTGCACATTTCTCCTAACATACATGTACAACGAAATAGAATAATGATTTATAATTGACTTATTATGTTTAGTCAGAACACAAATAAACTACAAAGTAATGTGATTTTGTAGTGTTTTAGTTGTAATTTTATTCTTCCCAACAGCGAAGCCCCCAAACAATCTGCCCAATCTGGTCAAGGTCTTCGTTGTTCGCCTTACGTATTCTACACGGTCCCTAGAAGAATCTTAGCAGAATGTACAGATGCCGACAATCACGTTTTCCCCTAAACCTGACAAATTCTATATTCAGGCTGGCTCATTTTTCCCGTGTCACTTTAGCAGCGGAATTGTCCCTTTTCAAACCATCTGATTGTTTGTTTACCAATTTATCATGCTTCTCTTCCTAAGTCAGAAATTCTCGCCTTTCACCCATTATTTTCAAGGTTAGCACGTGCTGCTGCCAAGAAAACTGCTTGAACCTCTGGAGCGCTGCTGAAAATTTTAGAGCAGATGCCGATCTGTTTTCAGTATTTTACAGCAAGAAGGCTGAACTTTTCATGTGAATCGTCTGCCCAGCAAACGGTCCATATGTAATGTCACGCCTTATTTGCCCCGTTATTTGCACTGGAAAATAAAGAAAAAAAAATATATGAAAATGCCGTCTGCTGAATGTGCTGAGCGCGAGGCCTTAAGGAGTATGGATACATTTCATTTGTCATGGGAGTCAGAAACGGACAGGCTGAAAGGTATCTACACTTCTCGGATCGAGGCCTCGGCGGTTTCTCATGATGACTGGACCAGGGTTAGGGCTGTCCATTTAAATCACCACTTAATGATGCTGGTGATTTGATGTCTTATGTCTCTTTCAACATAAATTGTTTAAGTCATACCGAGTTTATAGAACGCGGCGTCTGATCAGGGTCTTCACTATTTGCAAAAAAACAAAACAAAAAAAAACAAAAAAAAAAAAACAAACAGTTTAGCCATTATTCTCTAGCAATACCTAAATCTAATAGCCGGATGCACCTAAAATGGGTGGACTCTCTCTCTATCTCTCTCTCTCTCGCAAATATGATATGCGTCCTTTCGAACTATAAGTTGTTAGCACTGACTTTATTGGAAAGAATGTTATCGTACCGGCGGGAATGGAACGCGAGACCTGATCGCGGATTTGATTCTTGATCCCTACAGATTGTGCGGTTTATTAGTAAACACACATGTATTTGCTATGGTCATTCGCTCCTTCTGCTGCTTCAAGATTGGCAGTTACAAGTTTCTGACGGAAGGGTGTTCAGTGAACTTGTTAACCGCTAATGTAATAAGCCTGCCCCCTCTTCATCCCATTTCGGATGGGCCCTGATTCGTAAAGCAATTGCAGTTAGCTCCTGCTCCCTTTAGTCAGTTGCAGTTAGCTCCCTTAAAACAGTAAAACCCTGCAGTGTGAGGACTTTGCCCGGCATTTATCACGGTACAAATAAATATTATGTTATGTTATTTGCTTCCAGTATATACATTTAAAACATTATATCTAAAGGCTTACAGAGTATTCTTCAGAACTTTCGTCCTCATGTAAAGTGTTCTGTTTTTGTGACTTCAGCATCCGATATGCAAAACCAAGACCTCAATTTATTTAACGAATAAAACAGACGCACATATAAATCTAGCATCGGCGGGGAAGGGTCTTCAAAATGATATATATTATATACCCTTGCGGACATTCTAGGCAGTGTCTTCCTGGGTAGAAACCAATGCTAAGTTATGAAGATAACGTGTCTTGCTCAAGGACACAACACTTGGTGCTCCCGGGTATCGAACACGAAATTTCTGGATTACCACTCAGGGCTAATTCAATAGACGACAAATAAACGGTTATTTTTTTTATTTCCCAGAAAACAGCAGATTTGACATTTCATGCAATAGAAAACAGGATTTGACATTTCATGCAATGGAGACAATTTGCATGAAATGTCAAATTGAAGAATGAGAAAAATATTTCAAAATGCCTGTTGAGAATTTTACTCAGAGTGCTGCGTAAAGGTTTGCACAAACACTACGCGCGCGAGTGTGTGTATGGCAAAACCAAAAATAAAATTTGTATGAAGAGTCAGGTCAGCATGCACACTCTGAACCTGCACATCAGTAGTCTGATCGGAGCCTTCGCTAATCAGATGTACCTCCTGTAATCTCTGGATGTAACAAAAAGTCTTGTGCGACAAGCGAATACTCGGGTGAGTCTGCACAACTGCACATTCTGATCAGAGCATTCGCTGATCATATTAATCTTCGATAGCCGGACTGTTCAAAGCGGGATCAACAGTGCGACTGCAATAGCATATTCTGATCAGACCTTGGGGTGGGGGAGGGGGCGGTAACTTTGGGGTAATTTTGGTACGGGTGTGCGAGCCAGTATTTCAAAACCTACCCTATTCATATACCCGCCTTTGAAAAAAAACGGACCCATTCATATACTTGATCATCTAAAATGTTGACCTATTCTTTGATTTTTTGTACCCACCTTTTTTTGCTGGTTGTTACACAAATATCACAGTCAATTCATGTAATACCAAAAGGATAAGCAGCCTCGAAAAATCTCTGAGCGAAAAACATGTGCATATACCAGGATGTCAGAAAAATGGGCCCTTTCACATAGGAAACCAGAAAAATCGGGCCATTCATATACTTTTAGTTGAAAAAAGGGGGCCAATCATATACCTGGCAGTGCTGAAAAAGGGGGCTATTCGGCACGCACATCCGTACTATGCCATATATAGGATCCCCGCCCCCGAGGATCAGACCCTTCGATGATCATACAGTATGTACCGTCTGTGGACTCAGGGCTATCCAAGAAGCTTGCTTTATATAGTGGGTCGATGCACAGACTGACCTGAGTCTTTGCTGGTCATACATACATTGTAGTATTGTAGGTTTTGTCCGGCGCGGGCTCATATTCAATTTACGTACATCGTAAATTATACTTCAGGCATAATAACCTTGTACCGACGTAGAGGGCCCAGTCAAAACTATTTCGGTCTTGTCACATTTCCGGGGAAGGCAGACATTAGCTGTTAATCATTTCAGCAGAAACTGACAACTGTCCTTCTTTTCTTTTATATACGTTGATGAGTGAGCCTACTTTTGGAGTCATGGCCCTTTGAACATCGAGAATATCATAGTGATTTCTGTAATATATTTGTGTTCGCTCTGTAACTTGAAAACAATTCAAGATATTTTCTTGAAACTTTATTAATTTATTAACAGAGTTATGACACTTGCTTGATGTTAGTATAGTGGCGGGATTGGTGCAATATCTGCGACCCATTTATAAAATATTTAACAGTATGACATTTTAGGAAAGGGTGCCTCAGAATCGGTGGTGTAGTGGTAAAGCTGCTCGCCTTGTAACCCATGCAGGGGTCATGAGTTCGATCCCAGGCTTCTTCAGTCTTTCATATGAGACTTTAAACCAAGGCCCCCATCTCTTCATGACCTAACTGTTAGTTGGACGTAAAACACTCACTCACTCATCTGAATTGTCATTAGCTTGAAGGTAAAATACACCTTCTGAAGACACCAATATTGGCTTTAATTAAGAAAAGTATACTCTCAGAGAATGATCTTGAAAAGCCCAGAGGCCAAAGAAGCTCATACAAACAGCGAAGACTAATTGGCAGGTTGATCTCAGGTCTCATCGTCCTAAAAGTGTATTCCAAATTGTCATGATTCCTGTTCCCCCAAATTAGTTTCATTCCCTTGTTCTCTGCGGCGTCTGATCTGGGTCTGCACTGTTTGCATAGGCCTATCTGTTCCAATACTTAGGTTCTTTATATTTTTAATACGTGCCAGTTTTGTGTACATTTCTGACGAGAAAAGGCTTGTGTTTTTCTCCCGAAGCGGTTTCCCGCCACGATTTCACGTGACGTTACTGCTGCGAGCACGTGCTTTCTTCATGCGGGGCAAGGGAAAGAATGTTGCTTTGTGACTGTTGCATTTTCTGGGTATTTTAATAATCCTAATGTTCTCAATATATAGATGATGTAAAAGAATAACAGTGCCAATATTTATTTATACCCTGGTAAATGCGGCTCGAGATGCGGGGTAAGGCCCTCACTCTAGGTTTTACTGTTTAAAGGGAGCTAACTGCATATGCCTTGATAATGAACTTTACGAGTCGAACACAGCATTTTTTTTATGAATCAGGGGCGGATCCAGGACGATTTCTGAAAGGGGTTCGATTTGATCTAATTTCCGTACTCACTCTACGTATTTGGACAGACATGCCTGAGCAAACAGTGTAGACCCAGATCAGACGCCACAGAACGCATTTAAACCTTCACTGAAACGGTGATGTATTTAACCAGAGATTTGTAATCTCTTCAAGAACTGAAGTTTACATGTACATGCCTGTTTGTCACCACAACCGGCAAAATCTGACCGCCCTTGCATCGGAAGATGATCTGAGTCTACACTGGTCGCACGTCTTATGTCCCAAAAGTGTTTCCAAATTTCCATGTTCCCTGTTCCCCCTCACTAGTTCCATTCCCCTTTTCTCTGCGGCGTCTGAGCTGTGTCTACACTTTGCATAGGCCTTTCTGTCCCAATACTTAGGTTCTACTTTTTATACATGCCAGTTTCATATGCAGTTCTGACGAAAAAAATTCTCTATAATTTCACGCACATAAGTGTGTTTTTCTCTTAGCGGTATCCGCCTCGATTTCTCGTGACGTTACCGTTACGAGCACGCGGTTTCTTCATGCGGGGCAAGGGAATGTGACTGTTGCATCTTCCTGGTATCTCCACTTGTATTTTTGTAATCTATACTGGAAATGCGAACGTCCCAGAATTGTGTGTTGTCGTCTGGTGGCGTATCATTGCAACTTTGGTAAATATTTTAAGAGAACAAGGGAATGAACCTAATTTTTGGGGACACGGAGTGCGGCGATTGGGAAAACTCATTTGGTACAATGAGACTTTTGCGACTAGTGTAGACTCAGATCAACTTACGCATCCGCATGAGAATGGACGATATAACCCCCACGCTGACTGTACTATATGATGGAAAAACAAATAAATAAAAATCGGCCAGGTATTTTGTCACATTACACCAAGGAACTCCGGTTAACGTCGGGCTGTACATGCTGGTCGCATATGCAAGAACTCATCTAAACCGCTAAGAAACAAACAAACAAAAAAAAAAAAAAAAAAAAAAGAAACATTTTATTGCCAGATTGTGAAATACTTCCCCGACTGGACATTAATTAAGTTGAAGGGAATCTCAGTTTCCCAACGGACAATTTGTATTTGTCGCGTAGGCATTGAGATCACAAATAAGGGAAATGATATAAAACAAGGAAGACTCGGCTCAGGTTGCGCGTCCACACATACATGTAGATAATGTGCAATTTTATTTATTGTGCTGTGGTTTTCTGTCAACAGAATGAGAACTTCTGGATCAAAATCGCAAAAGTACCGTATATCGATCTTTATTCACAGACTCACCTGTGATAGAAATATTTTACTACTGTCGTTAATCCTTTCCACGCTTGTCACGCTCGTGCCGCGCCACGATTACGTAACCTCGCGTTCCATTCTTCACGCTTCGCGCAAAACCAACGCTAAACCCGCGCTAAACCCACGCTCATCCCACGCTTGTTTCGCGCTAACGAGCAAAATTTTTTATCGTGGAGCGCGAACGATATAACCTATGCATAACTTGTACTGTAGATAAGATGGTTTCCATATAAAATTCTGTATTTACCCTGAATATATAAAAATAATATACATGTAGTTATTTATATCTCCCAGAAAGTATGGTTTGACATTTCATGCAAACTGTCTCCTACATGTGAATAGACAGTTGACATGAAGTCACAGAGCTGCTTCTTATGATTGTCCATGATATACATAACAACAGATAAGGCGCTTTTTTCATTCGAAAAATACTGATAACATTCTTATTTCTCAATGAAAACATATGTTGTGGGTACTCATTAGAAGCGCCTCGCCGAGGTATTCGTCGAGAAATAAGAAAAATATTATGTAGATACCCCCTCTTATCTGTAGCTATGGATATATGTTCGAATATAAGGGGCTTCTGATGAGTACCAAGAATATGTTTAAATGGAAAATTTAAAATACGGTAGGAAAAATCATCCCAGGACTCTTAAATTGCCTTGCTTAATAAAAAATCTAAAATGTTGCCTTTGGTGAGAAAGAACACTCAAAAGAACAAAAAATGGGGGCTAGGTTTTATTTTTGTACCTACATTAGCATTGGTGACTCAGATATTCAAGTTTCCATCCATTTGTTTGTTCGTTCGTTTGTCTATGTATTTACATATACCCGAGTGACCACCCTGAATGAAGTCTACAAACTGTAAAACTTTACATTTAAAGGATAAGGGTACAAAGACTGAATTAACAACCAACACCAGGCTTTTTTGACAGGTTGTTTTTATTGTCAACTAGTTTCGATCATACAATAACCTTTTTCAAGACACTGTATAGAGAGAGATGTTTACTGAGGTAAGAACAAAAAAAAAAAAAAAAAAACAGATCAGTATAGTCAAGTGGTTTCTATTGTTCTAAAAAAAGTTTGTTGAAACCAAACTGAAAGTAGAAGTACTGGTGTTAACAGGTAAATATTTGAAAGATTCTATAAAAGGAAGTAATAACATAAATAGGGAAGTAATAACATAATGTGTTTATGTGGCTTTTTAGCTCACCTGAGCTGGAAGTGCTCAAGGTGAGCTGTTATGATCGGTCAGTGTCTGCTGGTCTTCGTGCAGCATCAACAATTTGCTTTAAAAACCTACTCCCACTTAACTCCTGGGTCACTTGACTCCAAACTTGGTAGGAAGCATCGGGGTAACTTGTTTCTTGTACATAAAAAATGGCAGCCATATTGAGAATCTGTTTTTCGCCTCTTTTCCTGAACCAAAAGGCCGATTGACTAAACTCAATAGGAAGCATTGGGGTTACGTAGATCAAACATAGCTACATGTAAAATAATTCCAGCTGGAAAGCCAAGCTGGCCACCATAGCAGCCATCTTGAAAATCTATTTTTCGCTGCTTCTCCTGAACTGAAAGGCCATTGACGTGAAACTTGGTAGGAAGCATTGGGGTGACATGTAGATCAAAAATAGCTAAAATCATTCCGATCGGAAATCCAAGATAGCTCCTGTGGGGGCCATCTTGAAAATCTATTTTTCTCTTCTTCTCCTGAACCAAAAGGCCAATTGACTTGAAACTCAGTAGGAAGCATCAGGGTGACTTGTAGATCAAAAATAGCTAAAATTGTTCTGATTTGAAATCAAAGATGGCTGTCATGGGACACTCTAAAAAATATATTTTTCAGTTCTTCTCCTGAAACCAAAGGCTGATTGACTTAAACTTGATAGGAAGCATCAGGGTAATTTGTAGATCAAAAATAGCTAAAATTACTGATTGGATATTCAAGATGGCCAACATGAAAAGCATCTTGAAAATCTATTTTTCGTTTCTTTTCCCACGAAAGGCCAATTAACTTAAAACTTGGTAAGAAGCATTAGGGTGATTTGTGGATCAACAATAGCTAAAATCGCTCCAGTAGGTTTTTTGATTGATTGTGTTGGGGTTTAACGACACGTCAACCCTTGAGGGTCATTTTGTGTCGTCTCCCAGAGAAAGGGAGAAAAGAGATAGAAGAGAGAGTAGAGGAGATGAAAGAGAGGGACAGGGAAGAAAGAGGAACAGGAATGAAAGTGAAGAAACAGAAGAAATAAAAACATTCCCCCTCTACCCTTACCCACTACAAGGATAGCAGGCCTTGCCCAACTGTAAGCCAATATCAGTTGGACGCTCCAGTAGGAAATCCAAGATGGCTACCATGGCAGCCGTCTTGAAAATCTATTTTTTACTTTTTCTCCTGAACTAAAAGGCCAATTGACTTGAAACTTTGTAGAAAGCATTAGGGTGACTTGTAGATCAGTAATAGCTAAAATCATTCGGATCAGAAATCCAAGATGGCTGCCATGGCGGCCAGCTTGAAACACTATTTTTTGCTTCTTCTTCTGAACTGGAAGGCCAGTTGACTTGAAACTTGGTAGGAAGTACTTGTAGACAAAAAATAGCTAAAATTGATCTAATCGGAAATCCAAGATGGCCGTAATGGCTGTCATCTTAAAAATCCTTTTTTTGCTTTTTCTCCTGAAATGAGTGGCCAGTTGACTTGAAACTTAGTAAGAAGCATCAGGGTGACTTGTAAATCAAAAATAGCTAAAATCTTTTTGAAGGGAAATCCAAGATGGCCACCATGGCCGCTATCTTAGAAACTGTTTTGCACTTCTTGTCCAGAACTGAAAGACCAAATTACTTGAAACATGTTTTTTTTGTTTGTGTTGAGGTTTTATGGCCCAGTCAACCCAATTGAGTCACACTGAGCACGGTCAATTTCTCAAGGTCAATTTACCTAACCACTGGGCAGGCTTAGTCTGTAAGCGGTTAACCAGTATTGTGCACATTCTTTCGTCAGAAACTGACAACTGCCTTTCTTTAATCAGCCGAAGGGAAAGAATGACTGTAGAAGATATTTCCTTGAAATGTGGTAGGAAGGATCTCACTCTTCTGGTGCTTGTTTTCACATTGTAGTACGCACATGCTACATAAACTTCATTGAAGTTCTTTCTTACCCATTAAATGCATTTTCTTGGAAAAATAAAAAAAAGTATTTATATGACTACTGTTCTTGTTTAGAACTGTGGCTGATTATAAAACCTGACTTCCTGACCTGAAAACATGTTGCTTTCAAATGAAGACTGCTGTGCTGTTGTAATCATTATGATTTGTTTCTTGGTCTGATAATAACCATGATATCAGATAAATGTTTAGCATGCTGGGTAAAAAGTTCAGCAGACGACATATATATTAATTTTTTTTTCTTACTTTTCCCAGAAAGTAGGTTTTGACATTTCATGCAAATTTTGAATGAAATGTCAAATCCTGTTTTCTGGGATTATGAAGAAAAATGTTTCAACATGTCATCTGCTGAAATTTTTACCCAGCATGCTAAGCATTAAAGAGCAAGTCAATCAATATCTCATATTATTGTCAGGAATTTTGATCACTGTGCTATGGCTATGAAAGGCTGAGTGACATCACTCCAGATAAGACAGGCATACAGATAAAGATATTCTGATTTCTCCACCAAATCATTTCATGCAGATACATATCAAAATGTTCCCATCATAATACATACAAGGTTGTTGTATCCTTGAAAGTTTTTGAAAGACAAAATCTATGAAGATATTGTCTGGGGGCAAACTGGTATCATATCAGCAGCTGTATCCAGGAAATGACCTAATAATGTCTAATTTGGGATACCATATTTACCCTAAGTATTGGGACAGACAGACCGGGGCAAATTGTGTAGTCTCAGATCCGATGCCACAACATGTTGCTTCTGAACAAGTGGTCTAACATGCAGTCTTTAGACACAACAGTAGTAGTAAAATGGACTTTTCAAATTTTAGGGAAAGTAAGTTGATGAGTTATGGGGTCCAGTATTTAGGGTGAATAAGCTATTTTGGGATACCCTTTTTGACCTAATTAGAGCATTGTGAGTATATGACCTAAGTACTGCACTCTGGACTTGGGTTTTTCAAAATTACTGGGAAAACCTGTCGTAAAATATGTATCTGCCTACTACAATATGCATCTGCCTGACTAAGGTAGACTGGCTCCAGTTGTTTTTGTTTTATATCTATTTCTCTACATTATTTTTTTATCATGATCCTCTTTAATCCATCTTCACCTATGGCTGAACAAAAACTTTTCTTTCTAGCCAAGGGACTGAAGTAAACAAAAATTCTACAAGCTATACAAGTGTTGTGTCCCCTCAAAAAAAAGAAGAAAAAGAAAGAAAAGAAAAATAAAAAGAAAGGGTCTGGGGCCAGACTATGACTAAGGGTACACTTAAAAAAGATCAGCAAAGGACTTACATGTAGTTGGAATGTATATGCATTTTTTTTCCCTGCTTTTCTTTATAAAAGCAAATGTAGGTACTCATTTGAATTGCATCAACAGGTAAATGAAATTCAAATGGGTACCCACAACATATGCCTTTATATAGAAGTAGACAAAAAGTACACTGACTGTAATCTGAAGAGACTATGGGCTTGTAGGCGATGTGTGGTAATTAGGTCAAATACAGTGTGTGAAATGAAGCTTGGTCACTAAGTTGAGGCAATCTTTACATGCTTCTTCACAGATCTAGATAAGAGTGAGGCGCTTCTAATGATACCGGTTCTACTACCCACAAAATACATTTTCGTGAAGAATTAAAAAAATAATAATAATAGTACTTTTTGGTGGAAGAAGGTGCCTATCTGGACCTACATGTTTGTGATTGTGTCTGCTTCTTTGAAGCTGGTAATCTGAAGAATATACTAGGTAATGGTGAGGGTCATGGCTGTTTGATGGGTAGTTGGGTGGTGCTTAAACTTTCAGTGATTCATCCTGCCATCAGTGGCTTTTGGCAGGACAATGCTTGCCTCTGTGGGGATGGTCGGGTGGTACGAAGGTGTCGTGTATCTCAAGTTACCGGGGCGTCCAACTGATATTGGCTTACAGTTGGGAAAGGTCTGCTATCCTTGTAGCAGGTGAGGGTAGAGGGGGAATGTTCTTATTTCTCCTGTTTCTTCACTTTCACTCCTGTTCTTCTTTCTTCCCTGTCCATCTCTTTCAGCGCTTCTACTATCTCTTCTATCTCCTTCCTCCCGTTCTCTGGGAGACGACACAAAATGACCAACAAGGGTTGACGTGTCGTTAAACCCCAACACAATCAATCACTCAATCTTGCCTCTCTTGTAGCAAGTTCAGGGATTCGGGATTTTTTCTCATCTGTCCCGTTGTACTTTTCTTCCTGCTTCTTTCTGGGAGATACAATGTAGCTCAGTATGAGCGGAATATTGTTGACAAAACATTAAACCTCCAACACATACAGTGTTGGCTCAGGCTTGTATGTCCATTGTTTAGGGTAAATATGTTAAGAGTGTTTTCTCAACCAGTTTCGCGATTTTTCTTTTGTTTCATTATGAAAACATTTTCTAGTACCTCATTACATTATGTCACTAAGGCAATTCTAATGTGAAACACCAATACATGTGTGTTTTCATAGAACAATAAGCCCAAAAGCATGTCTGGATAAATATCATTGCTACACAGATGTTTTGATAATTGTCATGATTGCCTCAGCAAGGCAATACTTATTTTACCCACAAGACCACAACATACAATTTTTGAGCAAATCAACAAAATAATTATCAATGCAAAAACAACAAAAAACAACAACAACAAAACAACAACAACAACAAAAAAAAAACAGAACCTCCAATCCCCCCCCCCAAAAAAACAACAACAACGACAACCACAAAAGCTCCTAATCTAGAGCTGTGGAAGCCAGCACTATTTTTGTTACAATTGTATGGATATTGTCCTAAAATGAACCAATCTTATGCCGTATTTTCAACACTTAATGTGTCCATAACAGCCTGGGAGTCTTTGACCTGATCTCAGCCACTCACAAGTTAGACCTCTGATATTGAAGTAGTGATCATTGGAGGCCCAGACAAGACTGCATGGATACACAGACTGGTCTGGGCCTTCAGTGACTTTCGTTTAATGCTGGTCTTCCCATGAGGTGAACCATAATATTGCCATTGATTATTCAGTTCCTGCGGCTAACATGAGACATCGAGACATCGATCACACAGGTTGGAAATTGCCTGTCAGTGTTATATAACGTAATAATGTTGTTTCAAGGAGACTTGATACACCTGGTAGATTTGCCACCATTTTAACAAGGAAGACAACTTTTGTCACATCCTGTTTGTATTTCAGCGCACTGACCCCCTTCATAAATAGGATCTACTCTAAAAAGAAAGAATTTGCTCGCAATTGGAGCAAATTCTTTCCTTTTAGAAGAGATGCCTTTTCAGAAAGGGAGGCAAAACATTTTGACAGTTGCCTCCCCTGAAAATGTATCAATTCCTCTTATGTCCAGATCATTTGGATTTTAAAATAGTTTATTTTTATAGGGCTTAATTTTCATGGAAATTTGATAGAAAGTACAGTTTTGTTCCCTATGCTGTTTCAAGAAGGGCAGTTGTCAGTTTCTGTCAAAAGAATGTGCACAAGTATTGGTTACTCGCTTAGAGAACTAAGCCTGCACAGGAAAAAGTGTAGTTAGGTAAATGGACCGGCTCGACATGACCCTAATGGGTTGACTAGGCAGTGAAAACCACAACCCAAACGAACAGTCTTGTTACTTGGTATGGTTGAATTTTTCAAGACACTAAAAATTACTGAGCTCTGCAGATGCATTAATTAAGTGATGATTGTTTTGCAATTTCTGCACAAAGCCAGTTGACATAGATGTCATGTTGTCCTGATCCATTATACAAATATATCATAACATAGCTCTAGATAAGGCACTTTTTACACCAGAAATTATTGATATTTTTCTTGTTTTTTCTCTGTTAAATTGTGTTGTAGGTACTCATTAGAAGCACCTTGGTGATCGCCATGAAAATGTTTTGGGCATTCATTAGAAACACCTTGGCGAGATGCTTCTAATGAGTACCCACAACATTTGTTTTCATTGAGAAATAAAAGAATCATTTCAGTAACAAAAACTTTATTACCCTGAAGTGCTAGTATTAACCCATTTTAGTCATTGGGGGTGGGGAGGGGGCGAGGTAATTGGCAAACAGTACAGATACAGATTAGATGCCACAGAATGGGGCCTCTGATTAGGGTCCACACTGTTTGCATTAAAAACAGGAATTTCTATAAAACAAAACTAACTCAACAACCTTCTAAATACTGAAAATTGACTGGTCCAAAGAGTTGTGGTAGAAGAGTCCATTTGACCTAAATGGGTTAACTGCAGCAAAGGACAGCCTTGGCCCAAATGTTCAAAGCATCGTTACCTTAACAAGCTCGTAAGTGATAAAAAATAAACTGTTCTAGTAAGTACAACATCAAATTCACAGGTATTTTTGCTGAAAAAATGTGGGTAGCTTTTGCAAATACTAAAGCTACTCACATTTTTTCAGCAAAAATATTAGCCTACCTACCGGTATGCCATATTTAATGACCAAAGTTTTAATGATATGTTAACTAATGACATCGTTAGTTTTGAACAACTGGGCCCTGCTTTTTTTTTAGACTGTCCTAAGCTACAGTATTGCTTAGTGCTTTAAGGGTTATGTTAATTACCAAAACCATTCGGATTAATATATAACACCCACAATAAAAAAACAAAAACAATCAAAATATGTAGCTCATCTGGAACTCTGCAATGTTGGCATTATGTAAAGTTCATGGGCACATTTTGTGGAGTCTGTTGGCTCTGATTCTTTAACCATTAGCATGCTTTTGACAAAATAAGCATATGACAGATGAGAGATTTTCTGGTTTTGCACAGAATAAGATTTGATAGTCTAATGCCAATCCACATTTTCTTGGACACTTGATAACCCTCAAAGTGCTAAGCAAAATTGTAGCAGACAACTTTCAATTTTTCTAAATTATTTTTCAGAGAAAATATGGCTTGACATTTTATGTGAAAAATCTGCTAGGCAGATAATTCACATGAAATGTCAAGCCTTATTTTCTCTGAAAAAGACAAAAAATGATACATGTATGTCAAACTGTCATGTGATGCAGTCGTGACAGCGCTTGGTAATTTCAGTCTCTTTCTCAGCAGAATATTACAGACCTGTGGATATTTTTACTTGGTTCTTCCTGATACCATGCAGGAATTTTACTCTCAAGGAGATGCTAATCAGGTCTCAGAATCTGCCATCAATGTTTAAATGGAGAATAAAAGAAAATACATTGAACCACATTTTTGTCTCCAGAATAATTTGTTTATTTTCTGATAAGAAGGACATACTTATATTTTTTTTTCTTGTTTCTCTACAAAGACATGTTGTAAGGTCTCTTTTGAATTGCCTACACCAGGTTTTATTCTTTTGA
The DNA here is from genome assembly GCA_964016985.1 of Anodontia alba. Taxonomy (NCBI): domain Eukaryota; kingdom Metazoa; phylum Mollusca; class Bivalvia; order Lucinida; family Lucinidae; genus Anodontia; species Anodontia alba. The sequence continues at coordinate 46,273,095 of OZ024831.1, forward strand.
CTTGCACCATAGCTTTAAAAAAGGTGCCTTTTCACCCAAAAAAGTATTGATATTTTTTTTATTTCTCCATGAAAACATTTGTTTTGGGTACTCATTAGAAGCATCTCAAAAAAGAAAAATATTTCTCAGGATACTTCTTTCATCTTAAATAAAGCTATGTCACACAACATATAGGTTAACATAAGAAAAATAGCAATGTATTTTGGTTGAAAATAAAAGCACCATATCTTGTTATTTTTATAACCCTGTGTTGTCTGACATATTTTGTCCTTGTCCATAAAAGCAAAGCAGACATTCACCTTTAAACTGTATATTTAAGAGTTTCACTGTTTTATTACAAACTAAATGTTGGCAAAAGTATCCCTTGATCATCGGAATCACAGCTGTAGACAAGTTTTGTTTTAAGTTAAAAAGTAGACTGTATGTTCTCAATTCCTCCATGAAAACACATGTTGTGGATACACATTAGAAGTGCCTCTACATGGCACTTCTGATGAGTACCCACAACATACATTTTCAAGGAGAAATAAGAAAAAAATGTCTGGTTACACTTTTCATCTAAAGCTGTGCTTAGCCACAGTCTATAAGACTTTAATTTGATAATTTAGGATAATTTCTGTTATTTTTGCTCCGAAACATATCTTGTGGTACTCGTGGGAATCACATCTGTGAGGCGAATCCAACGTATGTAAGGTTATGTTTTGGTGCAAAATAACATGAATAGATCTACTGATTACTCCCAGTATATGGATGTCTGCCTTAGCATAAACATAAGTAAGCAAAACTGCACAGTCAGTAAACATTGATGTAGTAAGGTTCAGGATCTACACTGTTTGCCATTCATCCAGCAGTTTTATACACATGGACAAGTACGGTAAATGTTCTAAAATTTGGTACACCAGTGTTTCTGATAAAATGGCATATGCAAACAGTGCAGACCCAGATCAGACCTCTCCTGAAGGAGCTGTCTGATCAGGGGGTACACTGTTTATCATCCACTATTTATTTAAATAAATGTTCATAAAAAGCAAACTTTACACAAAAAAAAAAGAATGGAATAAAGTGTTCAAAATTTTAGGACATTTACTGTACATTAGTAAAATGGACTTGTTTGACGTTTAGAATTATGGTAAGTGTAAACGTCAAGGTGTGCAAATATTTAGGGTTAATACATTAAATTGTTTGTTATTTAAGGGGTTGGGCAGGTGTGGCGAAGGTGTCATGTATCTTACGTCACCAGGGCGTCCATTGTAGCAGGTAAGGGACGGGGGATTTTTTTATTCTTCTGTTTCTTCACTTCATTCCTGTTCCTCTGTTCCCTGTCCCTCTCTTTCATCTCCTTTACTATCTCTTCTATCTCTTTTCTCCCACTCTCTGGGAGACGACACAAAATGACCCACAAGGGTTGACGTGTAATTAAACTCCAACACAATCAATCATTATCCCACAGCAAACTTAAGTATGTACCCTCCCTAAATACCTCAACACCTTAACTCCTTACCATACCTGTTCTAAAATTTTAAAGAATTCTTTTTTTACTACCTGTTTGTTTGTATCAATGAGTGGCAAACCGTATAGACCCTGATCAGATGCAGCAATCCAATAATGGCATCTGATCTGAGACTATACTATTTGCTCCAGTCATTCTGGATACTTAGGGTAAATATGCTAGTAATTCCGCAGGATAGAAATAGTGAAAGAGAAATGCTAAGTTCATATTTAAGTAGCCTTTGTTTCTCTCTTATCCTAAGTATTCGGACACCTTAACATGTTCTAAAATCTGAAAAAATCCATTTTACTTCTTGCTGATGTGTCTAAAAATTTCTGGATGAATGGCAAACACTCAAAACAGTGTAAACCCAGATCAGATGCCTGTCTGTCCAAATAGGGAAGGGCCAAAAATCCCTTCAGTCATACATATTTTGACATTAATCTCTGACTGTATGGTTTTGTTTTACCTCCCTTCAAATAGTCTTCTTGTACCAGGAGTAGTTATCTCTCTTAGAACAGAAAACAGAGCTTCTGCCCATCTATCAGACATAACATAAATTTAAACTGCTTGACTGTGAATAGTATAGGTAGCAAACATTCTCCCATACAAAATTCCCATAAGGTGTGCCCATAGTGCCTGCCTATACTACTACTGTATCCAGTAAACAGCAGACATAATTCCCAGACAGTCCTTTATTGTTGCATAAATTATTCTTGAAAAAAAAAAAAAAAAAAAGTGAAGTCTTATTTCTCCTACAAAAATGTTATTTTTTTTCCCCCTATTTTCATTATCAAGACCTAAACCATCAATTCTGTGCTAGAGATGCCCCTGCTTATACCATGGGGTGGGGCTAGGGATCAAACTGTATAACAGATCAGATTGAGCGGTAGGAAAATAATTGTTGAAAATTTATGCATCCAGATGTTGTTGCAATATGGGCAAAGACCAAAGGGTGGGGGCATTTGTTGTTTTTAGGACACATGACTAGTTCAGTCTTATTTCTCCTACAAAACCTTGTATTTTCCCCCATGCTCAACATCTTATTCACTCAGCACAGCTCTAGATAAGAAGTTTTTTTTCAGCTAAAAATATGGATTTTTTCTTTCTTACCATTAATATATATGTTGTGGTCATTCATGAGAAATGCGTTGATGAGGTGCTTCTAAAGGGTATGGTACCCACAACATGTTTTGTGGAGAAATAAGAAAAAAATAATTTTGTGTGTCCTCATATCTTGAGCTGTGCATTCAGTTTTGCTCCAGAGAAGTGGATGAAATTTCAAGCTCCATTTGTCCAGAAAAAAAAAGTAAAAAAAAAAAAAAAAAGAAAAAAAAAAAAGAAACAACAAAAGAAAACACTGACTTACAATGTACATGTAATTTTAAAAAGAGAACAATAAAGAAATTATTAACCAAATTAATATGCATAAATAACTACAATAAATATGATTTATAAGAGAAACTCACCTTTGTTTTGATAGAATCTCTCTAGTGTATAGTTTTCCATAATTTCTGAGAGTGACATAGATTTTAAGGAGAAAAAACATGAAAATTATAAACTGTACAGATAGCTGCTTCATAGCACCAGATAAATATTTTTCTTATTTTTCCATGAAAAAATAATGTTGTATGGTACTTGAAATGCCTTAGTGAGGCCCTTCTAACAAGTACCCAGAGTTTTTCACGGCGAATAAGAAAATCATTACGAAAACACGCCAATTCAAGTATACTGAAAATTTTACCACCAAAAAAATAAAATTTTCAGATAAAAAATTCTGTTATTTTTCATATTTCTGCTCAAAACATAGATTGTGGGTACTCGTTAGAACCGCCTTGCCGAGGCAGTTCTAACGAGTACCCACAATCTATGGTTTTGAGCAGAAATATGAAAAATAATGTATACCCCTGTAAACCCCAGTTTTACTATGTAAAAGTGGGGTTTAAGGGGGTCAAAATTATATAGATATGTTTTCGTGATGACCTACTTTTTGACTGAAAAAATACGTTTTTGAGAAGTTTCCTTGAGCTTTGTCTACACTGTTACTTTGAGCCATGTCACGGGGTATAGGATAATATGACTTTTGCCAGACCAACCTGCACTTTTGTGCAGTTTAATCAGGGTTTCACTTTTCACTGTAACATTTGATTTGTTACAAAGAAGAAATAACAACAAACATCAGATACTATTTGTGCTGTCAGCTAAGGCCCTTATGTTAGACTGCATGCGCTATAACAGAAGGCTCATCTTCTTCTGATGTGGCTCATCTAGGACACTGTAACATTTGACATATCTTATTCTTCACTGCTGGATATACATAGCCCTAGACAAGATGGATATCCAGTCAGTAATATTCCTTATTTTTCACAAAAACTTATGTTGTGGGTATTCATTAGAAGTGCCTCATTGAGGCACTTCTAGTGAGTACCAACAATATATTTTTCATGGAGAAGTAAAGAAAATGTCAGAAGTTAGTTGAAAAAGTCTCTTATTTAGAGTCATACAGTGATCAAGTAGATTTAAACCAGCTTCTCTCTGATTTCTTTTGTTGTTTGGAAAAGAACTAGTTGAAGAACATTTCATTTTGTGTAATAGCAGTCCAATATTTTAGTTGTAATTTATATAACTGAGACTGGCCCTAATAAAACCCAGTAAAGTGGCAATTATGTAGATACCATAAAATCTCTATTAGACGCCCAGGCTCTAATAAACGCCCACCCCCCGATTTGGATGTTAAAAATGGCGATTTTTTTGGACAATTCTCGAAAAATAACAGCCTCTATTAAACGCCCACTGGGAAAAAAAAAGACCTTACCTTATGCTGAAAGTTTCCAAATTTGTTTCTTGATCGCCGAACGCAAAAATCTTTTTCTCTTGTGGTCCAAATTAAATCGTAAATACAGGAATTTTCCAGTCCTCCGCCTTGAACAAAAGTCCCTTCTGCAGCGGAGTAATTTCGGAAGTGATATGAACAATACTGCCCTCCTTGTGCAACTGTGTCAAAGACTGACATAAACCTTCCGGAATATGTCCGACAGTATTATCGCCTTTCTTTACAATGATCGCACTGTCACTATGCTGATTATCAGGCTCAAAGAAACAATCCAAGTTTGTCCCACAAGAATAAGTAATCCGGTAAACATGGTGACCTTTAATAACACATTTAACACGATCTTGCTGACCGCCATCGTGTGTTTGACGCGTGTCTTTCTAACATCAAAGGCGGCACTGCAGCTTTTTCCCCGCGGAAAGTTTTAGAGCCAGTGTCCATAAACACGTGGTCGATTAGGGTTGATCAGTAAACAATGAGCTACAACTACACAGAAAATTAAGTTTGATTACACTACACTGCATAATAAGTTGAAATAATATTAGTCAACCATTGGAAGTATTCAGCCAATATACGGTATGCCTAGCGGGACATTGGCAAACAGTGTAGACCCAGATCAGACGCCGCATCGACCACCGCGGCATCTGATCATGGTGTACACTGTTTGCTTTAAGTTCACACGTTTCTGTTAATTTTACCATAAACAAAACAAACCTATTACTGCAAAAGGAGTGCTCAAAACTTATTAGGCGGAACAAGGACGTAAATAATACAATTTTATACGTCTTCGGGCGGAAGATTCCATTGTCATATAAAGGGTTAAATCTTCAATAAATTCAGCTGATTTAATGTCAGTTATGTATAGAACATAGGAAGAAATATATGAGAGAGTACACACGTTTGACTGCCCCTCGCAAATTCATAATACGTAATCGCAGCTGGCAGCATATTTGCAGAACTGCAAAGAGGCCCGATGCGGGAGATCGTGTATTATAAATTCATCATGTTAGCTTATACTCCCTAATGAAGCCTCAGTGGCCAAACTATACTTGTTAATGAAGCTAAATGACAGACAGACAGGAGAGCCTTGCCTCCGATGTTGATTCATAGGAACTTTTTTGTGACATTGGATTCGAAGGATCGGAAATTAAACAAGTCAAACAAAATTAAGGTTTTATGTATTTTGCCATTTTACGCGAAACGAGAAAAGTGTTAATGATACTCGCAAAGTAAAGAGAGATGTGGTACTACTACTATTCTATTCTAAGGCACGACTATTGTATCACCAGTCATTTTCTGAGAAAACAAGATGGCGGCCATTAGAAAGAAACTGATCGTTTTGGACCTTCATATGTGATTTGCAGGTTTCTATAGCCTCTAATAAACGCCCATCCCCCTCTTCATGAAAGATAATGATTCTAATAAACGCCCGGGCGTCTGTTAGAGATTTTACGATATACGTACTGTAGAGGCCTCAGCTCACTTTGTGCATATAGGCTGTCTAACCAGTCTTTTGCTGTTTGACAGTTTGAGTGAACAACCAAATTAAGATACCATGCCCATTTCTAATTTTCAGCCAATCAGATTACTTGATTCAGATTCATATGCTTAATGGCAAACGTTGCAGATCCAGATCAGTTAGCTTCTTCAGAAACCAGCTGATCTGGATCTACACTGTTTGCAAAGGTAGGGTAAATCCGGGTTCAGCAGGACAAAGGTTAAAACCATATTATGAAGGAGTTATAATCAAGCACTGATTAAATGGCTTGGTTGTACAAGTTTATCCAAGTCTGCTGTTTCTTATAGGCATTTGTTGTTGGAGCCCGTCATATCTTGGGCCCATATGAAAGGCAGACGCCAATCTTCTCATTTGGCTACCATTTACTTAATCCCAATAGTTACCAGGCTTGAACCAGCAACCTACAGCACCACAGTCTAAGGCAGTAGTTATTCCAGAAATGCAAATATGGCTATGTAGCCTCTTGTTTTTAACTTGCTTCATTATTTTGTTTCAGGGAATACTGTAAAAATCCTAAGTATTGAGGCATACAGCCCTGAGCAAAAAGTGTAGACCAAAATCAGATGTGCAAAACACTGCATCTGATCAGGGTCTACACTGTTAGCAACTGATCCAGCAGTTTTCAGACAAACAGGCAGGTAGTAAAATGCATTTGTTCAAATTTTTTGGACAAGTATGGTGAGGAATTAGTGTCCCAATTTTTACAGTAGTCTTGTCACTGCTACTGTTTCTGTATCTAGATTGATGAAATGTTGAGGCGGGCTGTCACAATGCTCCCAGCCACTGAACTTATGTCAGGTACATGTACCGTATTCATACGAGACATGTCACGTAAGAAAGGGCCTTAGAGTGAAGGCTTGTTTCACTCTGATCAGAAACTTTAGTGTTCCAGTTTCAAACAGACCGGCCTGAGCAAACAAGGTAGACTCAGAGCAGATGCAGCAGAATGTGGTATCTGATCACTTGGGTCTATATTTTTTGCCATTCATGCCACAATGCATGTTTTCATAGAGAAATGAGAAAAAAAAATCAATACTTCTAAGCGTGTGTCTGTACAAAAGTACAGGTAGCGTTATAGTAGTCACCACAGTGTCGATGTTGGCATTGGCAATGGTAAGTTTTTGGTTAAAGTTTTCACAATTTTACAAAGCAATATCTCCAGAACCTCTGGATGGAAGTAATTCATACTTGTCCTAATGTTAGATACTGGTCTGAAGTTCTATGCTGTACCATACAGATCCACATGGATGACCCTGTTAAAGTTCTTGGTTAAACTTTTCAGAGGCAAAGCGCGATTCAGGCAAGCTACGCTGTCCTGCAACAGCTCTTGTTGGTTGAAAAAAGAGCATCTGTATGCAAGGCCTTACATGTGAGCCCAGTCCGATTTGGTATTTTGCTGTCACATAAGCACTAAGACCCATTTTTGCATGACACAGGTCATATTTATCAATTCACAGAAAAACAACCAAATAATTGTCATACCTGTACATTCAGAATAGCTCCAAATAAGGCACTAGTTTCAATCAAAAGGTATTGCTATTTTTCTTATAACTCGATGAAAACATATATTGTGGTACTCATTAGAAGCGCCTTGGTGAGGCGCTTCTAATGAGAACCCGCAATACATGTTCACATGGAGAAATAAGAATTTATCTGGATACCCCACTTATCTGGAGTTAGGCATTCAAGATGACACCTAATATAAGTAGATTTGCCTATAATAGAGATGTTGGAGCTGTATCTGTGTGAAACTGGATTTTCTGCTATCATTCTGGATATAGATTTTTCTCATCAGACAAGTTTAACCCTGAAAGGGCTAATGACAGCTGCAGCAGGTTGCATTTTGATTTTGTTTTTTAGCTGTTTTTCAGAGAAAATAAGGCTAAACCATTTCATGTGAATCGTCTGCTCAGCAGACGATTCACATGTAATGCTAAGTCTTATTTTCACTGAAAATAATACGAAAAAAAACCCAAAAAACATTGGAATGTCGTCTGCTGCAGTTTTGCTTAGCCCTTAAAAGTTTAATTGAATTTAATTAAATTCACAAGTGCTCAAACATGTTCTGAGACTGGTTTACAATGGATACTGCATAATGGTATTTGTTGCTAGAAAAAAAAAAAAAAAAAAGAAAAAAGAAAAGAAAAAAAAATCAACTTTTGTGGCAAAGATATGTGGTTGGATTAAAATTCTGTGGCATAGTTTCAGAAACAATCTTGATGGTCTAATTTTGTTTTTTCAAAAATATTTACAAAAGTAATTAAGTTACTTTATTTTCAAATTGTTTGCACACCTTATCGCCTTACCATTCTTGTTCTAAAATTTGAACAGCTCCATTTTGTTGCCAGTTGATGTTTCTAAAATACTGCTGAATGAGTAGCAAACAGTGTGGACCCTGATCAGATGCCACAGTTGCCAGCCTATGATCAGGGTGTTCAGTGTTTGCTCAAACCTGTCTGTCCAAATTCTTAGGGTAAATGGGGTCCACAGCTTTTGAATATTATGATACTAATTTTTACTGATACACAGGAATCTTTTTATACTGTATTTACCCTAAGTATTGGGACACCTTATCTACTTACCATAATTGTTTTAACCCTTGTCCTGCTGAATAAATTAAGATGCCACAACCTTTTCAAATTTTCAGCCAATCAGATTTCTTGATCCAGAGTGTTGACATAAATTCACATTCTGAATGGCAAACAGTGCAGATTCAGATCAGTTGGCTTCTTCAGAAGCCAACTGATCTGGATCTACACTGTTTGCAAAGGCAGGACATATCCGGGTTCAGCAGGACTAGGGTTAAAATTTGAAATAGTCCATCCTAGTATCCATTTTATGTGGCTATAATTTTGCTGTATGTATGGCAAACAGTGTAGACCCTGATCAGATGCAGCATTCTGTGGCATCTGATCTGGGTCTACACTGTTTGCAAGGGCCTGTCTGTCCCAATTTATAATGGTACAGATCTCATAGCATGGTTTGGAATCTAACTTGATTCCCAATGTGGGGAAAGGGCTCTTATGTCATATGTGAACAGTGAAGGGCCAGGTCAGCAAGTGCATCTGTGCAGTCTGATCTGGGCATTCTCAGTTCATTGACATATACTACAGTATCCATTGATTCTTTATGGGGACAACAAAGGCCATAATTAGCCTGCCTGAATGAACAGGCTGATCTGGGTCTGCGTTGTCCAGAAATTGCATAAGAGCCCTTTTCGTGCAATGGACATCACATGGTTTAAACTTGGAGTCCCAAAATGTAGCCAAAACTATTATTAGATTGTATAGAAAAATGACCATTCATGGTTGTTTTAGCTAACACAGTTTTGCATTGGATTCCAGCAATAATGTCATAGCCGTTGTGTATTTGAATTTAGCATAATTATTATGGGTTAGGAAATGAAAGCGTTTTCACCTGCAAGAAACCTATTTACATTGTCCTTGAATAGCACAGTTCTCAGACAATAGCTGTTATAGTCAATACCTCCAGATAAAATGCTTAGTTGATAATTTAGGAATTTTTTGTTATTTTTGCACCATGTGGGTACTCATTTGAATCACCTTGGAGAGATGATTTCAGAGAGTACCTGCAAGATATGTTTTGGTGCAAAAAAATAAATTTTTCTTTGCAATGATAACTCCCATCATTTGGACCGATGGCTATTGATATTTATATGCATAATAAAGTAGTAAATATATGAGCCAATCCATATAGAAACTGACCTTATGGCATATGCAATCAGCGTATATCAGGATCAACCTGTGCATTTGTGCAGTCTGATCAGGATGTAAGCTTTTGCAAATAGAATGCGGAAGATGATAAATTATGTTTAGCAACTAGTATAGACTTTGAACAGCCTGCACACATGCGCAGGCTGATCCGAGTCTTCTATTTGCACATGTCATAAGGTAATTTATATCTGCAGAGACTCGTATATTGATCGGTATTAGCACCACCTATGCAGTCTGCAATACAACAGTAGGTTTCTGGTGAAATATTAATATTTTTAGCTTGTGTATCTCATTTGATATCAAAACTCAAGTCAGATGATTCAGTCTGTATCTAGAGAATATCTGGCAGAGAACTCTCATCAAAGTTATTTCCCATGGCTGCAACGTCATTTGGTGCTCCTTGGTTCTTATCATTGACCTTGTACTTGTATTGTACAACAGATAAAATGGGTTACATTTAGAAGAATGGTTTAATTCTGTGTGTAGAAAGTGCACAATATCAGGATTGTAATACCCTAAAAATAATTACAGTGAAACCACATGCACATTGAGAAGTGTAAGATAGAAACAATGGTAGGAGACAAGATGGTGCAGGGGAGGTAATGAAAGAGAGATAATTCAATCTGTGTTTTGGTATCACACTGTTGACTGTAAGACATGAAAAATTGGATATTATTATTTCTATGCCAGCCAAGTCAGGTTTATTAATCAGTGCAAAAAAAGCTTTAAGGTCTAGATCCAATGCATACAAATATTTTATTTTATTTCTTCATAAAAATGTGATGCTTAATAGAATTGCCATGTCGAAGCAATCTTTTGAGTACCCACACTTTGGAGAAATAAGTAAAATATTTATCAGAGTACCCCTCTTATTTAGAGTTATGGATAATAATAAAAGTGCAAAAACTAATATTTACTTACTTTTTTGTTGTAATGTGTAAAGTAATATGATTATATTATGTGCTTGACTTGAGAACATGTATGATAGACAGTTTATTATTAACACAAGAGAGAAAATGGAGAATTCTTACGGGGAAATGGTGCATACAGATTGGTCTAGGAAGGAGTTTGTTGAACAGGAGGGTAAAACTTACATAACAGAGGCAGTCCTGAAACATATCTTGGTAAATTGCCTTGTTAACAATCATTTATTTGGGTTGTAATCGTTTTAAAGCTTAGCATGCTGGGTAAAGAATTGCAGCAGAAAACATTTGAACTACAGTTTATATTTTTCCCAGAAAATGGGCTTTGACATTTCATGCAAATTGTCTCCTAGGAAGACAGTTTGCATGACATATCAAATACTATATTCTGGAAAAAAGGAGACAATTTGCATGAAATGTTGAATCCTATTTTCTGGGATAAATGAGAAAAATATTTCAAAATTTTGAATATGTCGTCTGCTTAAATTTTCCCACCATGCTAAGTGTCAAATCAGAGAAACATGATAAAGTTTTAGTATTTTGAGTAGTAAAGAGATTGGACTGTGACAGTCACTAAAAAGAAACAGTGAGTTTTGCAATTTTAGACACTCCCAAGGGGGACATTTTGTTCCATATTTACCCTAATTATTCAGACACGTTAATTCCTTACCATACTCTAAGGCAGCCTTGTGGTTTGTCTTAAACCATATAAGACTAGCATCCCATGGAAGGGACATTGGTGAACAGTGTAGACCCAGATCATTTGCCGCAGAAGGTGGCATCTGATCAGGGTCTACATTATTTGCATTAAGTTCAGGTATTTCTATAAAACATGACAGTAATAAAACTAACCAGACACCCCTTACATAGGAAATGAACTTGTCCAAAGAGTTAAAGTAAGCAAATCCACTTGGCATAAATAGGTTAAACATGGTGGTTGGATGGAAACCCAGAATGTTCAGATTCAGGCCATCCTGTGTGTTCTGCACAGTCTCATCAATGAACATATTTTCTCTGGTACCCAAAGGACTCTGTGTGTGGACAAGGAGAAATATAGTAAATGATTAGAATTGTCAGTGAGGCTCTATGTCACTCTTCAAAGGGTCATCAAGCATGTAGGACTGTGGATCACTAGGTCCTTGGTTAGAATCCTGCTGAAGGCAGAATTCATCTTCATGTTTGTAGGGTACTTTATTGTACAGGGTGTCTCATTATTGACTTTCTATATCTTGATATGACTTAGCCCATTGTAAACTGAATGAACTCCCCACAAACTATATATTGGAAGATTCTAATTATGATTTAGGGTATGTCAGGCTATGTGATTTAGATATTCCTAGAGAAAAATGGTTGAGCTGTTTGGAAACAGTGAAGACCCTGATCAGACATCACATTCTGCAGCATCTGATCTGGGTCTGCACTGTTTGCCAAATACCCATTTAGGGGTCTTCAGACTACAATGGGTCAAATAGTGTTGAAAGGTGTGAAAGCTCTAAACATTGTTGTCAACTGGTAATCTTCCTGGCAATTACAGTGTTTGTTGCCAAGTGCTAAATCATTTATCCATGTACTTGTAAATGGGAGACTGGGTCTCAGAATCTGTCAGACACTATTTTTCAAAGCTTGGAAACTAAAACAGAAACCTGTATTTCAGATTTGTTATATACATAGAGTTTCTTTTTTGTCTATTTCAGATTTCCGTGAATGGATTGGAAATCCTGTGTTTGATGGTTGATCGGATGGGAGAAGACTTCAAGCCTCATGTTACAACAAGTATGCTATTTTTAACATTTACCTAATTCAGCAGAATTTTCTCATTTTTTGCAGAAAGTAGGCTTTGACATTTCTGGCAAAGAAGACACTTTGTATGAAATGTGTGAACCTATTTTCTGAGAAAAATAAGAAAAAATATTATATGCCTATTTGAACTCTGCATGTCCTTGACCATACTGCATGCATACAGTTAGTCAGGGCACGCCCAGTGCATTCAAGACTATACCATATTTACCTTATGTATTTGGACAGACAGGCCTGAGCAAACAATGTAGACCCAGATGAATGCAGTGTCTCATCAGTGTCTACACTGTTTGCCACCCATCCAGCAATTTTCAAGACACAACATCAGATAGTAAATTGTACTTGTTCAAATTTTAGAACAAGTGTGTTCAGGTGTCCGAATACCTAGGGTAAATACATGTACTATATTGGTCCTTTTAGGTTTAAGGGGACTTGATACACTTGATAGATTTTCTGCCATTTTTACAAGAGGTAAATTTTGGAAACTATTTGTTGGCTTACCTTCTCACCAAGTCCCTTCTAAAAAGAAGTTTACTCTAAAAGGAAAGAACTTGCTATCTGGAAAGGGGTCTACAATAGATGGGATGTGTTTGCTCCCCTTTGGAACAAATTCTTTCCTTTCCATGTAGACTCATTTTCAGAAGGGAGGCAAAAGTCAATTTCAATAGTATTGCCTCCCCAGAAGATGTATCCATTCCCCTTAAAAATGTTTGTGCACTGGCCCCCTTTTCTGCACAATCTCACATGGGAATCCACAAGTTGTGGGTGACCTGAAATAGTGATATCTAATATCAACGTAATTACCAGACACTGCTATTTTGCATTTGAATTTGGTTCTTAAGTTAGTAATGAACTTTACCCTGAAAAAAAAAAAAAAAAGATATACCCCAACCTCTAAGTATAAAAAGAAAAGAAAATAAAAATAAAAAAAATAATTACCTGTCTCCTCTCCCAAGTATTGCTAGCAGACCACAAAACTATTGATGATCAGTCCACTTTCTGCAAGGAACCAGACTGGAAACCTTCTGGCATCACACCTTTGTGACGTCGATTTAGCTCACAACAAGACTGAACACTTTTCACATGCAAGATTAGTGTAAGTTACAAAGTACCAGCAGCAAAGAATTGCATAAAGTGAACTCTTATTGTTTGTGTGCCAAGCAAAATTGAACATGGCCTTGAGTAAAAGGATCTTATGGGCAACTGCGGAATATGAGACCCAGATCAGTGTGGACGGACAAACATACTGATTAGGGCCATTGATTTCTTCAAGATACCATAAAAGACATCGAAGAATAGCAAATGTCTTCAGCTGGTATACGTGCACAGGCTGATCTGTGGACCACAACCATTTTCCTTTGCGTCAAGTGCCTGTTTATTGATGTCGCCCAGACAAGAGATCACTCTTACCTGAATGTTATTACCTCCCTTCTTAAAAGAGGGGTTAGATTACTCTTAAAGGAAAGAGTTTGCTCGCTGGGTATAGTTTGCAACAGACTGTATTTTCTGATCTGGGAACAGTTTACATTACTTACATCACATTCTAAAAAAAAATATATATATATATATTTTTTTTTTTTATAATTTCAGCTCTAGCAAGTTGTGTTGACAGACTTGGAGATGCAAAAGAACAGGTGAGTTTGAAGACCTTCCACTGATTTGGCAAAGCTCACCAACACCTTCCTGTCAGATGTCTAGCGGCTTAAGGCCAAAAAAAATAAATTATTAGATTCTCAGGCCATTTTGGGCAAAAACAGATGAGGCAGGCAGGAAATTTTTTTTTAAACCATGAAACAGGCGAGGGTACTTTTTTTTTTATTACATGAACCCTTAAAACGACTCGTTTCATGAAATGCATTTTATAATAATATTATCATAAAAATACTTTTTGGACGCCTAGACATAGCTCCGGATAAGGAGAAGTACTGAGTTTAACTTTTATATATGTCCCCATTATACCTCCTTATCTGGCTGGAGCTATGTCTTCAGCAATTGCTAGTATTAAATGTAAAGAAGGATATCATAAAACTCGGTTTGTGCAGCTCCAATTTAATATATCTACCAAAGGTTGATATAGCTTCAGAGAGGGATGTGTTGACAGAAATTCTGTCGAATGTGTCCACTTCGGAGCATCCGATCGACGCACCAGCATCGTGGTTTGATAATTTATCCAAGAGGGACCAGAAGTCGATACTAATAGATCCTGATTTTATGCCGTTATACAATTCGGCAATTGTGCAGTCTTTTTCGTAACTGCCTATAATGTTCCCGGACAGATGCATCGTCGCCCCGGATGAAATCTGGATGGATATCAGAGACATCTGCTTTGAGAATGGAGGAAACACAAGTTTTGTTTGCACAACTTGCACTTAGCGGACATTTTGATCAATGATGGTGCTAAAACGCTTACTTACAAGGTTCAATCCAATGAAAAATCAATAATTCAAGCATTTACGTGACCATGTACGCTACGGTTGCATCTAAAACTAGGATTTTAAAAACCGCGACGCACCGGCACGCTGTATCTGGATGCGGATGTGTTTTTTTTATTGGATACGGAAAAAAAGGCTTGTGCGCAGACTTTTTGGTACACGTGGTGGGGCCTGAGAATCTAATGATTATTTTTTTTGACCTAAACAAAGGAATTTAAACTCTTAACCCTTTTTCCCTAGTTTCTGGAGTAAACTCTTCTATCTTTGATTTTGGATGTATCAATGTTGCAGTTGGGGGTGTTATTCAAAAATCTAAACCAAATGCAAACAATGTAGATCCAGATGAGACAGCTCGTTACAAGCCGTCTCATCTGGTTCTACATTGTTTGCAAAGGTATGTGTTTTGATCTGCAGGGTTGAAAGAGTTAGTGCCAAGCAAAATTTATAGGAGACAACAATCTAATTTTTTTTTATTTTTCGTAGTAAATAAGTCTTGACATTTTATGTGAATCGTCTACCGCAGTTGTGATTGGCGTTTTAAGATAAATGTAATGGATCAGACTGACATTACACAACAATAGTGTTTCATAAGTTCTTAGACCTACTGGACTGCTGATGATTGGTCATCTTTAACCAATGAAAACTGTTGTTACATCAAAACATTAAACTTTGGCTGATTATTGGCAAAGCAATTCACACCAAATGCTGTTGGATCTTCGTGTGATTTTCATAGAGAGGGAAATACTTGTGTGCTGGAAAGTGCACCTTGATGAATTTAATTGCATCATCCATGACTTTTTGGCACAAATGGCACCAAGTCTTGCCAGAACACTGAGTTAATTAGCATAATAAACATGTAGTGGATTCTGATAATGTCAAGGCCAATCAGATAAATAATCATAACTCCTGATAAAAAGGTTTGTCCACATAATATTATTTCGTATTTCTTCATGAAAATATATGCTGTGGGTACTTATTAGAAATGCCTTGGCAAGGCACTTCTAATGAGTACCCACAATTAATGTTTTCCTGAAGAAATAGTAGAAAATGGAAGTACTTTTTGGTTGAAAAGAAACACCCTATCTGGAGCTATGAATAATTCTCTTTGACATGCAAGCATAGATTGTGGCATCTCAGTGGAATTGTCTCAACAAGGCCACAGATTGTTTTCATGGCAGAATGCAAAAAAAAAAAAAAAAAAATACAAATATGTTGAAGTAGTACAAGTGAGTCATTTTGAGTCATAAACTCATTCCTCAGTACAAATTTTCATGGCAATATGAGAAAAATAATGAATCTGTATATATAGCTCCAGATAAGAGAAATATCAAAAAAATCATTCTTCTTGTTTCTCCACAAATTCATACGTGGTGGGTACTCATTGTTGAAGGTACTAATAAATACCCATATTGTATGATATTGTGGAGGAATAAGAAAATTATCAATGTTTTTGGTTGAAAATGCACCTTATATTGGTTATCTAAAGTGATCTTTATCACACATAAAAAAGTGCTTCAGAACATGCAAACAGTCATGGACCAGATTGTCTGTATGTCTGTGCAGTCTGATCAGAGCTGTTGCTATCTGCCATCCACCAAGAAAAGCCCTGACCAGATTGTGTAAATTATAGGTATGCAGGCTGATCAGGGCATTTGCTTTTGGTGAGCTGTGGTCAAGTAAAGATTCAGATCATCATCGGTGGCTCAGTCAGATGCATATCGGACTGGTGATCAGGAGTTGCGGGTTCGATCACCACTGGTTCGATCACCACTGGTTCGGGCAACATTCTTTTGTGTTCAGATTGATCATGAAATATTTTCTATAGTCATTCTCTCCTGCTAATTAAAAATGGGCAGTTGTCAATTTCTGGCAAAAGAATGCGCACAAGTACCGATTAACCGCTTAGGCCCAAACCTGTCCCTGGTGTGGTTAGATAAATTGACCGGCTTGACATGACCTTAATAGTGTTGACTGGGACATTGAACTCCAAACCAACCAAGATCATCATCTGCATGAGTATTATCCTGGGCCCAGTTGTTCAAAGCATCGTTAGATTAACGAGCTTGTTAGTGGTCAAAATGTTAACTGTTCTATTAAGTACAATATCTAATTCACACGTATATTTGCTGAAAAAATGTGAGTAGCTTTTGCAAATGCAAAAGCTACACACATTTTTTCAGCAAAAATATTAGCGTATATGCCATATTTAATGATCAGCGGGCCCCCGTAGCCTAGTAGAGTTGACTCTTAATCCATTAGGTTTCTCACCGCTGTGGTTCGAGCCTCGCTCGGGTCATATGTGGGAAAGCCAAATTCTGCTTACGGATGGTCAGGTGGTTTTTCTCCGATTTTTGCCCACCTTCGATGAACGATCGGCTCAATATAAGTGAAATATTCTTGAAAGGGCCGTAAAACCCAAATAAAAAAAATTTAATGATCAAAGTTTTAATGATGCGTTAACTAACGACATCGTTAGTTTTGAACACCTGGGCCCAATTGTTCAAAACTAACGATGTCTTTAGTTAACGATTCGTTAAAATTTACATCGAGTGATACACTAACATGCTGAAATTTTTTGCTGAAAAAATGTGAAGCTACTCACATTTTTTTCAGCAAAAAATATCAGAATATTGTATATTGAATCCGCTAAAACAGTTAACGAAATGACCCTTAACGAGCTTGTTGAGCTAACGACGTTTTGAACAACTGGTCCCTGGGCCCTGGCCTTTACTGTTTGTTGATACATTCTACAGTATCCAGTGATTCAGTAAGTGGACAATGAAGGTCCTGATAAGAATGCACACACCGGCACAGTGGCTCAGTGGTAGAGCATCCGCTTTGTGACCGGGAGGTTGCGGCTTCGATCCCCAGCCGGGTCATACCAAAGACTTTAAAAATGGTACTAGCTGCTCTTTTGCTTGGCACTCAGCATTAAGAAAGTAGAGCTAGGAATCGGAACTGGTCAGCTCAGTGTCAGTATAATGTGACTGGGTGGAATATCATGTCAAAGTGTCGAGGGCATGATATTTCAGTGAGACAGCACTCTAAAAGTAAGCATTGAGCTCCCTGTCACAACCAGACACCGTCGCGATATGACTGAAAGATTGTTGAAAGCGACGTTAAGCCCAAATCAAACAAACAAACAAGATAAGAATGCACATCTTTGGGCCTTCACATATGCCTTGAAAACACCTTTTTGCTTGGCATGGCTTTGTATGATGACATATTTTTATTGCAACTTATTCAGAGTGCTACCTCTTTATTTCAGGTGAGAGACCAAGCTCAACAGTTGCTTCTGAAGTTGATGATGCCTGCTTCTACACCTCAGTATGTGTTCGAGAGGATTATGGGTACTTTTACCCACAAATTGTGGCATGTGAGAGAAGGGGTGCTAATCTGTCTACAGAATACTATAAATAGGTGAGATTATCTCCCTTTGATACTATGATTAATTTTTGACAGCTCTTGTAACTGCGTAGCAGGTTGTGTGAAAAATTCAGTGGATGCCATTTTGAAATGTTTTTTTTATCCCAGAATATAGGGCTTTCGTGCCTAAGAGACAATTTGCATGAAATGCCAAACCCTATTTTCTGGGAAAATACAAATATGTAAAAAAAAAAGGAGACTTTTTGTATGAAATGTTAAATCCTATTTTCTTGGAAACATTGGAAAAAATATTTCAAAATTTTACATGCTGGTTTTGCTTAGTGAGTGCTAAAGATTGATTAGTCCTCAGAAAGGAATATTTCTGCACCATGAGAAAAAGAATCTTTCAGACATATTGGACTGCACATCCCCTCATTCTGATCACTCCTGTTGTTGATCAGTATAAATAGCTCTAGATAAGAGATATCCAGATTTTTTTTTTGATGCACTTGCTTAAACCAGGTGCAATGCAGGCCTCTGTTTGTCAGCCCATCTATTTTTCCATCCAGCCAAGTTTGCAGTATTCCTTGCATTCAGGTCCTCTTTGAATAAATGTTACATTTACAGTCATCTTACCTGACAATCGCTTTCTCCCTAGTAGACTAGAACGATGCAATATTTTAATGACCATGACCCGTTTTCACAGTCTAACAACTTTGCCATTTTTTTTTCTTTCATTCAAACACTGCAACGCTTTTTTATGACCTTGACCTGACTTTTCACTCTCAGATGACTTTGACATTTGTTACCACAACTTCAGCATTTAGCTCCAATTCTGATTAACTGTACTTCTTACGGTCATCAAACCTGGCACACACTTCCTCCCTGCCATGGGTATCATTTTATGTCTAATGACTTTGTCATTTTTTTTAACACAGACCTAGCTCCTTTTCTGGTTAACCATGTGACCTACAGCCATCAAATGTGGCATTTCCTTCTTCCTAACAGGGACTTAGTACTATGGTATCGTTATGTGACTGACCAACCCGTCATGGTACAAGATGATTTTGTCATTCTAGTGTTTATAATGTTGTCAGGCACCAGCAGGTGTGACACTGCATCTGCAAAATTCCTGTTCCTTACAACCATAAACATACATTTTTGTGCTGAAATAAGAAACATACTTCCAGATAAGGCACTTTTTTCAACTGAAAAAAAATACTGATATATTTCTTATTATACCATGAAAACATATTTTGTACTCGTTAGAAGTGCCTCATGAGACACTTCTGATGAGTACTCATGATGTATGTTTTTATGGAGAAATTAGAAAAATATTATGTAGATAGCCCCTCTTATCTGGAGCTATGAAAAAAAAATGTTTGGTTGAAAGAACTATTTTATCTAAGTGTGGTAAGCAGATACAAAAGGTGCTAATTGTAATGTACAGTTACACTGGTTGTTCTGAGGTTTAACTGTCCCTATACACCTAAATGTCCATTTTCTGATCAGCTTGCCCAAACATGCGGGTAAGCTCAGTATTTTCCTAGTTTTCTCCAAACCATTATCAAGGTAGGCTCTGTTTTTATCCTATCTTTGGCTGCTCTTAAATGATTGATGTATCCTGTAAATAAAGGAAACAAGTTCACAGTTTGATCTTATTTTCATAGTAAGAAGAAAAAGAATAAATATGTTTTGGGTCACAACATGAGAAAATGTACCTTCCAACATCTGCACACAGTAAATACTCAAATCAGTTCCATGCATCTGCGCAGTTTGATCAGTTTTTGTTGTTTATATGAATAAATTTTGCATCCTTGGGTATCCAAAATGTACCCAGTGAACATTCTGATCAGACTTCACACATGACTTCGATACATGAATGATCTTTACTGGGCGCACAAGGCCGTATATTTTTAGCTCACCTGAGCTCTGCTCAGGATGAGCTATTGTGATCACTTTTCGTCCGTCGTCCGTCCATCCGTCCGTCCGTCCGTCCGTGCGTCCGTCCGTTAACATTTTCAAACGACTTCTCCTCTGAAACCGCTGAGCCAATTTTGCTCAAATTTCATATGGAGCCTCCTTAGGGTGGGGGAACGAAAAATTGCTAAAATGGTTGCGGTCCGTTGACCAAGATGGCCGCCACGCCCATATATGGTAAAAACCTTTAAAAATCTTCTTCTCCAGAACCGAGAATGCCTTGGGGCTGAACCTTTACAGGAATCATCGGGGACGGGAGGTCTACCAAAATTGCTAAAAGAATTGTCGTACGTTTACGTTTGACCTTTTTACGGCAAGGTCAAGTTTGCTTCCCTATGCATTTATATGGGAAAAACCTTTAAAAATCTTCTTCTCCAAAACCGAGCATGCCTTATGGCTGAATCTTTGCATATATCTTTGGGAACAGGAGAGCTACCAAAATTGCTAAAATAATGGTCGTACATTGACATTTGACCTTTTTACGTTAAGGTCAATTTTGCTTCCTTATGCATTTGTATGGGAAAAATGACCAGAATTTCAAACAACTTCTCCTCTGGAGCCTCTGGGCCAATTTTGCTCAAATTTCATATGGAGCCTCCTTAGGGTGGGGGAACAAAAAATTGCTAAAATGGTCACGGTCCGTTGACCAAGATGGCCGCCACGCCCATATATGGTAAAAACCTTTAAAAATCTTCTCCTTCAGAACCGAGAATGCCTTTGGGCTGAACCTTGGCAGGAATCATCGAGGACAGGAGGTCTACCAACATTGCTAAAAGAATTGTCGTACGTTGACGTTTGACCTTTTTACGGCAAGGTCAAGTTTGCTTCCCTGTGCATTTGTATGGGAAAAACCTTTAAAAATTTTCTTCTCCAAAACTGAGCAAGCCTTATGGCTGAATCTTTGCATATATCTTCGGGAACAAGAGGGCTACCATAATTGCTAAAATAATGGTCGTACATTGACATTTGACCTTTTTACGTTAAGGTCAATTTTGCTTCCTTATGCATTTGTATGGGAAAAATGTTCAGAATTTCAAACAACTTCTTCTCTGGAGCCTCTGGGCCAATTTTGCTCAAATTTCATATGGAGCCTCCTTAGGTAGGGGGAACAAAAGATTGCTAAAATGGTCACGGTTCATTGACCAAGATGGGCGCCATGCCCATATATGGTAAAAACCTTTATAAATCTTCTTCTCTAGAACAGAGGATGCTTTGGGGCTGAATATTTGCATAAATCATCGGGGACAGGGGGTCTACCAAAGTTGCTAAAATAATGGTCATACATTGACATTTGACCTTTTTACGGCAAGATCAAGTTGCTTCCTTATGCATTTGCATGGGAAAAAACATTTAAAAATCTTATTCTCCAAAACCGAGGATGGCTTGTGGCTGAATCTTTGCATATATCATCTGGAACGGGCGGTCTACCAAAGTTGCTAAAATAATTGTCATACATTGACATTTAACCTTTTTACGGCGAGGTCAAGTTTGCTTCTGTATGCATTTGTATGGGCGCCATACATTTGTATGGAAAAAATGTTGATAATTTCAAATGGCTTTTCCTCTGAAGCCTCTGGGCCAGTGTTGCTCAAATTTCATGCGGAGCCTCCGTGGGCAGGAGAATGAAAGATTGCTAAAATGGGTATGGTCCATTGATCAAAATGGCTGCCATGCCAATATATGGTAAAAACCTTTAAAAATCTTCTTCTCCATAACCAAATAAGCCCTGGGTCCTAATCTTTGCACAAATTATAGGGGACAGGAGATCTACCAAAATTGCTCAAATGATGGTTTATGTTGACATTTGACCTTTGTGTGGGCCATATACATTTATATTGAAAGTATCGAAGTGACTTGTAGATCAACAGTAGTTAAAATTGTTCTGATTGGAAATCAAAGATGGCCATCATCTGATTTATATTTATAATATGTCCCTGCCACTGTGCTGTTTACATGTATAAAATCAAGATTCTTCAGAAACCACTTAGCTAATTTCCACCAAATTTCACATTAATCCTTCTGTTGAAATGTGATTGATAGTTTATTCATGATCATGCTCCATTGACTGTCAGGCCCATATATTCTTCTTCAAAACTAAGAACTGCTCAAATGATGATATTTTCATTAGTTGCGATGATAGGATTGGATAAATGTTGCATAACATCTGCATGTCTGCAGTGGCTATGTCACTCAGGTGAGCGAATCGTGGCCGGTGGGCCTCTTTTTTGAAATTGTGGCTTTTCCTGAATAAACTTCATATGGATATGTGGTAATTATGAAAAGCTTCAGGAGGTATATACTTGTCATCAGTTTTAACACTTTGCACTCTGGGTAAACTTTTCAGCAGCTGACATATTGAAATATTTTTCTTATTTTCCAGAAAACAGGTTTTGACTTTTCATGCAAATTGTCTCAATTTGCATGAAAAGTCAAAACCTGTTTTCTGGAAAAATTAAGAAAAATATCATCCATTTGTCATCTGCTGAATTAGCCCAGAAAGTGGTAATGGTTAAAGAATAACATTGCCTACCAGCATAGAACAGCATCACACATAGCTATAGATATAAGGCTCCGATATTGTCAGGGAAGTGTGAATTTATGTCAGGGAAAAGTCAGGGAAATGTCGTAATTTTGATCAGTCCTAAATTTAAGAACCCTGAAGGAAAATATTTACTTGAAACTCTCTCTTATTTGGAGCTGTATGAGATAAATATTTCCATGTAGCCCTATGTTTTGGGTACTCAGAAGCACCTCAAGGTGCTTAGGATGAATATGCGCTAGAAGTGTTTTCATTGATAAGTAAGAAAAATGAGCCAGCGCATGACAAAACCTACAGTAAGACCTGTGTCACCAGCAAAGACTCAGATCAGCCTGTACATTTACCCAGTATGACAAGGTTTCTCATTTATCCCTCTGGATAGCCCAGAGGCCGTAGAAGGCACATGTAATCAGCAAAGACTCTGATCAGACTGCTCAGATACGCAAGCTGATCTGAAACTTTGCTGGTTGCACAAGTCTTATCGTAGGTTTTGTCGTGTGCTGGCTCAAATGTCAATGGTTTGTATGGTGCTGTGTGATTGTTAGGACATGGTGAAGCTATATGTTTTACCTTCCCTTTACCTTTACCACTCTGGGCTAATTCAGCAGACGACAAGTTGATGATATTTTTCTTATTTTCAAAATGTCAAATCCTACTTTCAGGGAAAAATAAGAAAATGTTTAAAAAATTTTACCTAGAGTGCTAAGCATTAAACATCATTTTATTGAGGGATAAGATGATAACATGACAGGAAAGATGTTTACATGGGAATACAGTAGATTGAAATACTGTTGACTCTAATTTAATCTTGAATCATTTCCAGATAAATAGTTTTATTCAATGAGGCTTTTCTAATAGGTACCCACGTAATTCATTTTTGTGGAAAAATAAGGAAAGGTAAAACAGTTTTTGTTAAGAAAAAGGGGCTTATCATGAACTATGATAATTTCAGATATGGTGCCAGGTGCCTTCAGTTGTCTAAAATAGTTCCCTCCATCTGTAAACTGTTAGAGGATCCCACTCCACAGGTAATAGACACTTTAATACTTTTTTACAAAACTATAATGATATATTACTAGTATTTCTCTCTGGAAACTTTGTCATGACTTTGTTGGTCTTCTAATGAGTACCCACAAGATGTAGTCTTGTATCAGTACTTTTTGGCCTGATTTGTAAAGAGACTGTGCCCTGTATTAGTGAACTTTTTTATGCCCACGCTTGCCAGGGTAGCAGTGGGGCATATAGCATTTTGCTGTGATATTACCTCCATTCATGCATATGTCACTTTCATAACCAGAGTCTAACAAATTTTTAAGTTTACATTCAACTTGGGTACGTTGTATGCTAGGATGTTGAAATTTGGTATGCTACTTATCCAGACCTAATCCTTCAACTCTGGGTTGTGCTCTGGGATGGTGTTTAGGTCAAAATATAACAGATCAGAAGGAGCATTTGGAAAATAGTTGTTGAAATTTATGCATCCAGATGTTATTGCCATACAAAGACCAAAAGGTGAGGGCATTTGTGTACTTTGAACACATATAGTTTATTGAATTTTGCTACTTTTTTGCACATTTTGGTCATATTTTCGATGAAAAAAAAAAAAAATAACATAAGGAAATTTTGAACAGTTTGATCGAGCTCTACAGTATTAACTAAGCCATGCCTTCATGAATATTTAAGGTAAATAGGATATTCAGTAGATAGCAAATTGATGGCTTATTATTGCAAACTGTCACAGGTTGCATGATTGAAAAGTTAATTTTGTGCAGATGAATCAGGATAAAAATATATCAATATGCTTTTGTATTTGCATTTATTGTTCATGCTATAAGGAGTGGTTCACTTTGCTTTAAATCTTTACCATGCTTCGGCAGATTCAGCAGATGATGTTTTTTTATTTTTCCAAGAAAACAGGCTTTGACATTTCATACAAATTGTCTCCTAAGGAGACAATTTGTAGGAAATATCAAAGCCTGTTTTCTGGGAAAAATAAGAATATTTCCAATTGCTGTCTGCTGGAATTTTTACCCAGCACGCTAAGAGGTAATAAAATCTGATGAAAACTACTGCTGTATATACTCTGAATATTGGGACGTCTTACTCCTTACCATACTTGTTCTAAAACTGTAACAACTCCAATTATCTACCCAGTAATGTGTTGAAAAACTCCTGGGTGAGTGACAAATGGTGTAGACCCTGATCAGACCCAGAATTCTGTGGTGTTGGATCTGGATCAGCACTGTTTGCTCAGGCCTTTCTATCCCGGTACTTAGGGTAAATGTAGTATAAATTAAGACTGTTCACTTTTAAACCCTATTTCTGGGTAAGAGCATGTAAAATGTGATGAGCATCTTGACAAAGTGAGAAAATCAAACTCAAGATGACTACTGACTTTGTTCAACCATACATAATGACTTCTGGGATTTGCCAAGGAGTACAGTGAAACCTGCCTGAAAGACTGTCTGTTATAGACCATGTGAAAATATAGGAACATTAAGAAATCAGACTCAGGTAAATATTAAATTTTGTTCTACTGTACAAAAATCGCATCCTTGGATTTGCCAAGAAGGAAAATGGTCAAATAAACGTCAAACAGATTACATTTGGATACAAAGAACACATTACAGATTAAAAAATGGGAGTTGCGCTTTTATTGAGACTCTTCATAAGCAGTAATGAAGTTTGCAACACTGCCTTAAAGGCCATATCTGTTAAAAGGTCGTCTCCGTTTAACATGCACATTGCTATGGGCAAAATCAGCAGCCTACTTTATACCACAAGCTCAGCAAACTCCCTTGAGCCAAGGTTACTAAAAATAGCTTAGTGGCATTTTCAGTGTTAGAGGTCTACCTGTGATGACTCATTCTGCTGGCCAGTGTAGTTTGTACTATAAAGTAAGACAACAAATTGATGATATTTTTCTTATTTTTCCCAGAAAATAGGATTTGACATTTCATGCAAACTAAGGAGACAGTTTGCATGAAATATCAAATCCTATTTTCTGGGAAAAATAAGAAAAAATTTCAAAATGTTGTCTGCTGGAATTTTTTATGCTAAGCGTTAAAGACCATATGAAAACGTAAAAAAGTTAGGGAGTTCAGATTCAAGGTAAATATTGAATTTGTTCAATCATGCAAAGTCACATGCTGGGATTTGTCAAGAAGGAGTACAGTTAAAGCTCCTTGGCACTGGGTCAAAGCTCTGCTACAGTACACATTTCTAACATATTTCTGGTATTTGTCTGTTAATTCTGCCTTACTCTGTTGAATATCCTGCAAAATCTTTTTGTACTGTAGTTATACACTGCCACACGATAGTGGCAGGGTATTATGGTATCATGTTGGTTGTCCGTGTATCTGTCCATGTGTCCATCCATCTGCCGTAGGGAAGAGAGTATGCTTGTGTGTTTTAAAATTATGGACACTTCAGTGTATTTCAATGAGATTTTTGTGTGTGGAAAATTACGTACAAAGTACCCTTGTGTGTGATAACTTGAGTAAATGGTAATGGATTTTCACAAAACTTGGGGTGTGCATTGATATTATTGAGATCTGGTAAACGTCAGTGGATTTTCACCAAATGGTATGTGCACTGGTATTGTAGAGATCTGGTTTGGGATTGCTTATGGGCAAATTTTGTCAAATTTTGACAGAGTTATCTGCCCAAGACAAGCCAATATTTTTGTTTTCTGGATGATAACTTGAGTAAATGTCAAGGGATTTTAACCAAACTTGGTACATGCATTGATATGAAGGAGATCTGCTTTGGGATTGCTTATGGCAAATTTCGTTAATGTTTGACTGAGGGATCTGCCCGCGACTCGATAATGGCGGGGTATCATAGTTTAATGTTTTTATTTAGGATTGCTAATGGGCAAATTTCGTCAATTTTTGACATAGTTATCTGCCTATGACATGTCTGTTTTTTCATTTCCGGACAATAACTTTAGTAAATATCAATAGATTTTCACAAAACTTGGTATGTGCTTTGATATTGTGGAGATCTGCTTTGGTATTGCTAATGGGCAAATTTTGTCAATTTTTGACAATTATCTACCCGCAACAGATCCGTATTTTGGTTTCGGGACTGTACCTTGAGTAAATCTTAATGGATTTTCACCAAATTTGCTTTGTGCATTGATATTGTGGAGATCTGGTTTGGGATTGATCATTGGCAAATTTTGTTAATTTTTGACAGTTATCTAAATTTTGTTAATTTTTGACAGAGTTATCTGCCTGCGACATGATAATGGCAGTGTATTATTGTTTCAGGTTTTTATTTGTATTTTATTATTATTAGACTATCCAGATAGTTTTTTTTAGCTCACCTGAACAACGTTCAGGAAGAGCTATTGTACTACCCCCGGCGTCGGCGTTGGCGTTGGCGTCGACGTCCACAAATGTTAAAGTTTTTGTTAAAGTTTTTAAGACCCTATTATTTCCTAACCTTATCACCGATTTGATTCATTTTTGGTATGATGATCCATATTGGTCCAAAATTTTGCGCAGTACCATCCCCACCACTCTAGGTCATGTCAAGGTCAAGGTCGCAGACTTAGAATTTTCATGTTAAAATTTTATGTCTTAGTTTTTAGGATCTCATTACTTCTGTACTAAGTGATGGATTTTGTTCCTATTTGGTATTATGATAGACACTGGTCAGAAGTTTTTATCAGCACCATCAGCACTCATGACCATGACCTTGAGGTCGAGGTCACAGTCTTAGAATTTAAATGTTAAAGTTTTCGTTAAAGTTTTTAAGACCTCATTATTTCCCAACCTTATCACCGATTTGATTCATCTTTGGTATTATGATACATAGTAGTCCAAAATTTTGCGCAGTACCATCCCCACCAACTTAGGTCAAGGTCAAGGTCACAGAGTTTTCATGTTAAAATTTTACGTCAAAGTTTTTAGGATCTCATTACTTCTAAACTAAATGATGGATTTAGTTCCTATTTGGTATCATGATAGATACTGGTCAAAAGTTTTTATCAGCACCATCAGCACTCATGACCATGACCTTGAGGTCGAGGTCACAGACTTAGAATTTAAATGTTAAAGTTTTCGTTAAAGTTTTTAAGACTTCATTAAATCCTAACCTTTTCACAGATTTGATTCATCTTTTGTATGATGATACATATTGGTCCAAATGTTTACGCAGTACCAATCCCTACCACCCTAGGTCATGTCAAGGTCAAGGTCACAAACTTAGAATTTTGATGTTAAAATTTACGCCAAAGTTTTTTAGGATCTCATTACTTCTAAACTACATGATGGATTTAGTTCCTATTTGGTATAAAGACAGATACTGCCCCCCCCCCCCCCCCCACCCACCACCACCACAAACACACACACAGGTCATGTCAAAATCAAGGTCACGGACTTAGAATTTTCCAGAAACAAAATGTGCAATATCAGGCGAGCTATCCTGTCTGGCGACAGGTCTTGTTTTTTTCTCTTTTCCATTTGGTTATTGTTTAAGGTGAATGGGTACATTGGTATTTTTTCCACCATTTAAATAAGGGAGATATCTTGTTACATTATATTTGCTTTCTTGTGCATCAAGTCCATTTGACCATCCATTGATGTGTCTAAAACTGCTGGATAAATAGCAGGCAATGTAGACCCTGATCAGACACTGCAGTCTTGGTCTTCACTGTTTACTCAGTCCTTTCTGTCTGAACACTTAGGGTAAATACCCTAGATACCCTGGTATGCCTCATATTTATTGTATTTCTTTGTTCTGTAGGTACGAGAAGCCTCTATAAACACACTAGCTGAGATCTATCGACATGTGGGAGAGAAGGTTCGCAATGATCTCTCAAAGAAAGGAATTACACAACAGAGGTATAATCTGATTAGTCGTAGCTCCAGATAATGTGTTTTTTTGTTTTTTTTTTTCCAACCAAAAAAGTACTGAATTTTATTTTTTCATTTTTCCTTAAAAACATCCAGTGTGGGTACTCGTTAGAAGCACCTGACTGTGGCACTTCTAATGAGTTCCCACAGCATAAATTTTCAAGGAGACATAAGAAAAGTATTATGTGAATACCTCTCTTATCATGAGCTATGATTCATCGTTTCATGTAACATGTAACCCTCACCTTGGCGGGGCACCTCTAATAAGTACCCACAAAAAAATTTTCCTGGAGAAATAAGAGATATATTTTTCTGGGTACTCTTCTTATCTGGTCAATTTAACTAACCACATTTGTACTGGGCAGGCTTAGTCTTAGGGGTTAGCCAGTATTTTTGCACATTCTTTTGCCAGAAATTGATGACTACCTTTCTTGAATCAGTGGAAGGGAGAGAATGACCATAGAAAACATTTCATGGTCAATATAAGAATGTTGCCAGACCTGGCAGGCATTAAACCACAACTTCCTCATCACAAGTCAGACACTTATCCAACTGAGCCACAGAGGCCAGCCTGTCTAGCAAAAACAAATTGACCTGGGCCCAGTTGTTCAAAACGTAACAAAGTTCTATCTTACAATATGGCAAATACACTGATATTTTATGCTGAAAAAAAATGTGAGTAGCTTTTGCATTGCAAAAAGCTACTCACATTTTTGAATTAAAAATATCAATGTTTTTGAAAATACCTTAGCTACAACAGTTAGCGAGTTTGTCATTAATGAGTTTGTTAAGCTAACTGTGCTTTGAACAACTGGTACCTGTATTTTAACACTATTCTTATGCTTTATGCAGTAAAAGACGCAGGAAAGTTATGTTCAGGTTGCTTCAGCTTCATGACATCAGCATAAATGAGCCTGGTTTGAGAGGGTGCCATATGGAGCTGGAAAATTCAAGATTCTCAACTTATCCAACTTTTTGATCAGACTGTAAGACATTTAACTGATAGAAAGAAGTATCAATGAAGGTATATGATAAAATGCAGTATCTAGACTTGGCATTTGCTTTCGATATGATATGGCATAAGGTCCCATTGGTCCTGACATTGTTTTATACATGTGTGTATATTTCAGGTTAAATCAAGTATTTGCCAAGTTTGATGAGGTGAAGATGTCTGGAAATATGTTGGCCACTGCAGATCTGGGTAAGTCCTGTTTATTATTGCATAGCTCCAGATAAGGAGCTTTTTGCAACAAAAAAATATTGATATTTTTCTTATTTCTCCCTGAAAACATACATTATAGGTACCAGTTAGAAGTGCCTCTCTGAGGTGCTTCTAATGAGTACTCCAAATACATGTTTTTATGGAGAAATGAAAAATATTTATCTGGGTACCCTCTTATCTGGAGGTATGATTCTATAAAAGTATGTCAGACCAAATACATCTGATGCACAACATGCGAAAAAGGCCTGTATGCAATTTGCAGACAGCGTAGGTCCAGATCACCATGCGTATCTGAGTAGTCTTATCTGGGCATTCTCTGTTCGTTGACATATACTACAGTATCCATTGATTCTGAAAGCACACAATGAAGGCCCTGATAAGTGCAGGCTGATGTGGGCCTGTGTTGTTCCCAAATTACATTTTAGTGCATTACGCATCATATAGCATTAGCAGGCTGAAACTGTTTTACCTGTCAAAGATGGCAAAATACACTGCAGCGCCGTTATAACGCGGTCGCTTATAACGCGGAAACCGTTATAACGCGGTTGGGCCTTGGCTCCCGTTTTTTTTTTTCCCACCAGTTTGAAAGTGTTGCCCTTTTTCCGCGGAACGCGGCAGTCAAAAAATCGCCAGCCGTGACCATATACTCGCTGATTTACTCATTCTTTTTTACCAAACTTTTCATCAGTTTTTGTCTTTAGGCTATTTCAGATCACGTCCGTGCACCATTTAAAAGCCATACTACGGTAACTGGCACAGCCCTCAACGATAATTTTCATGTATTATAAGAGAAATAAAAGAAATAATAAGAGTAACTTACGCAACACAAATTAATTACATAATTATCCTAACAGTCATAAATCAACACTTCACTGTCCTTTTTGCTGTAATGGTAGTCTGATACTTAATCCGTTTGTGTGACGTGTGAATGCACTGCCACAGTCCATAGCTCCAGATTAGGTGTCTTTTTTTTTCTTTTTTAATTAAAGAAGACTTATTTTTCCTTATTTCTCCATGAAATTGTAGGTTTTGGGTACTCTCTGGAAGTGCCTCAGTGAGGCGCTTCCAATGAGTATCTACAACCTACGTTTACGTGGAGAAATAAGAAATTTAATATGTGGAGACTCCTCTAGTCTGGAGCTGTGGATAGACCCTCTTATCTGGAGCTATGACAGTCGGCATGTCCAAATAGATCAAAGAAACGGGTCAAGTGTGAATACACTGAGACAGCTTAAAGCTCCAGATAAGGTGTCTTTTTTTTAGTTAAAAAGTACTGCTACCCTAGGTTAATGGAAATAGACTGCTGGGAAACGAGATGTACTTTCTAGACAAACATGAAACTAAGACTGGTCAGTGCTCTTTATAAAAAAAAATATCTGAGATTAGATTTTTTTATTGTGAAAGAAATCAACAGCAGCAATAAAAACTGACCAAGCAGGTAAGCCTGTCCCTTTTATCATGTACTTATTATCTGACCTAACAGTTGGTATTGATTTTTTTTCTGCACCTGTTGCTAAACCCTTAGCATGCTGTGTGCATATAATTAGCAGACCACCTTCTGAAATATTTTTTTCTTATATCCTCAGGCTGCAAGATTTTGACAATGCATTCAAACTTGAGAAAATTTGCATGACAAAAAGTTGTTGTATGAAAAAAAAAGAAAGAAAGAAAAAGAAAAATATCAATTTGTCATCTGCTAAATTTTTTCAGGGAGCAACAAAGGTTATTTTTTGACACGCAGATCAACTGTGCACATGCTCAAGGCAATTTCCGGTAAAGGACACGTTGTTTATTACACAGTTATCCATAATGCAAGACTGTTGCAGTTAGTTCCCTTGAATGATCATAAAAGAAAACAAAACAATTTAAGCTTAAAAATTTTATTATTTACTGGATTAAAAGAATAAAACGGAAATCAGGCAAGGTAATGCACAAAGTTTCTACAATAAAAAAAAAATAAAAAATAAATAAATAAAAAAGGAACATACAATATAACATACATGCAATGTGTAATATCTCATAATAACTGGAGGAAACTGCAGTGGTGCAAGTGGGTGTGGTTATGACGTCATGTTCAGTATAACGCGGACCACGTATAACGCGGTCAGTGTTCATGGCTCCCGACGACCGCGTTATAACGGCGCTGCAGTGTAGTCAGAAGCACTTGTCCTGCAAGACAACTAGGTGGAAAGTGTACTTTCCTTGGGCAGATGTTTACCCACCCATTCTAAAATGCACCATGAAATTACTGCAATCTGTTGAATTTCTCCCATGTTTAAAGCCATACCAATTTTAATCTTGATGTCCACTTAGTCACCTACATATCCCATGTCATCTATCCGTCAGACACATTAAGTTTTCAAAATTTAACTTCTCCCAATAGTTTCGTGTAAGAAAGCTGCCATGATAACCCTAGTCATGCTGAACATGGATATGTCCTGCCTTTGCAAGCAGTGTAGATCTAGATCAGTTGGCTTCTGAAGAAGCCATCTGATCTGGATCTGCACCGTTTGTCATTAAATATGCAACCAGCATCAAGCAATCTGATTGGCTGAAAATTAGAAGTGGGTGTGGCATCTTAAGTTATTCAGCATTACAAGGGTTAAAAAGGCGTAACAGTAAAACATATGAGCAACCACACCATCTGAATATTCTCATCTGAATATTCTCTTCTTCGCTTATAGCTCCATATAAGAGATTTTATTTCTCCATTTTTCTGGGGCCTTGTTAAAGTGTTTCTTATGAGTCACATAGTGGAGAAATTAGAAAAATGTGTTGAAGTATTGAAAAAAATCTAATCTGGAGCTATGATTCGTTGTGTACAGCCAGCGTTCAAATATTGTGTTAATATATGCCGGTCCATACTTTGTTATGTGATGAGCCCCAAATCTGGTTACTTCATTGTATTGTGTGTGTGTGTGTGTGTGTGTGTGTGTGTGAGAGAGAGAGTACTTAGTCATGTGTGATTTTGAATACTCTAAATTATTGATCTTGATGATTCAGGTCTCAGCTAACGCAATACGTCCTGACAACGTCGTTACAATGTCGCTGCAATGTTGTGATGTTGCAGCGACGTTGTAACATCTTTGTTGCAGCGTTGTGTGTTTGCTGGGATACTACTCTGAATTCA
This sequence comes from Anodontia alba, assembly GCA_964016985.1. Taxonomy (NCBI): domain Eukaryota; kingdom Metazoa; phylum Mollusca; class Bivalvia; order Lucinida; family Lucinidae; genus Anodontia; species Anodontia alba. The sequence goes on from OZ024831.1 coordinate 46,305,920, forward strand.
GTAAACAACAGAATGATTTTAAGAGCATGTGTATGTTTTGAATTTTCCAAAAAGAAATAGTACAGGCATATCCATTCATGTGAATGTTATATAAAAACATTCAATTATAGAATCTGGTTGAAATCGTTTTCTTGAAGTTGTAATGCCAGTCTTTGTTTTGATGGAACTGCATGTTTGATGGTTGTGTATCAATTCAAGGGAAATTACTCTGACAGGTATAATAGTCTCATTGAGAAATTGATTTAGCTCTTGCCTGTACAGGGCTTCTTTACACAGAGCTTTTAATTATCATTCTTCCATTGTCTTAATATGACTTAAATAATGTTGAAAGGGACATAAAACACCAAATCACTGAAAATGGAGCATTTATGCTTTGTCAGGAAATAATAATAAATGATTGGCATTTGGGAATGTGAATAAATTTTATTTTTGATTATTGAAAGAGCTTGAATGATTGATGGAGGCTGCGATCAAATATTGAAACTTGTAATATTGACTGTATGCAGCGTCCATGTTTTTTTAGCTAATATTTCACTTAAGTCATTTTAATGTGGTTTTGAAGTATAGTCATATTTCATATTGTAAATTGCAGTTAAACATGTGATGTAATTTGATATTGTTTCACAGTAAAGCCCTCTTATCTGTGATGGGCATGTTTTAGTTTTGCATAGTTTGATCAGACTGATTCTTAAAACACTTAAGATAATAACAGTTGTGTATCTTAGGAAATTGTTACTTCTCAATAATGACTATGGTAAATGTCCTCAACTTTGGTACAGCAAAATTTCTGACAAATGGCATATGCAAACAGACCCAGATCAGACTGCTCTTTCAGGGTCTACACTGTTTACCATTCCACTAGATATTTTAAGAAACAACTGCATAAAAAGCAAAATTTAGGCTAAAAAACATAGGAACAGATAAGGCACTTTTTTCATCCAAAAACTGCTGATACCTTTCTTATTTCTCAATGAAAAATATGTTGTGGGTACTCATTAGAAGCACCTCAGAGAGGTGCTTCTAATAGTGCCCACAACATATGTTTTCGTTGAGAAATAAGAAAAATATTATGTGGATACCCCCTCTTATCTGTAGCTATGGAAAAAGTATGGAATAAAGTGTTTGAAATTTTAGGACATTTGCTGTATGTTTCTCACAGTGTAACTGATTGTGAAATTTTAGGCTGATTGATCATCAGTTTGATAAACCATCAGTTCTTGTTTATAATTGATATTTGGCACATCACTGCAGGCAATCAACCTATTGCTAAATCAAAAGAGAAAATAATATGAAATATTTCAAGGTTCCAGAAAAATCATTCATTCAGTACCTACCGTTAAAGGGCAGATTACTTGAGCTTTGGGCAAATCAATGATATTTTTCTTATTTGGTTCTTATTTGGTCCAATGCTAATGCAGGATCTGTTGACATGTAGATATAGGGGGTCACAAGTTTGAGTTCTCACAGCATAACTTTCATGGAGATTGATCATGACATTATTTCTATGGCCATTCCTCCTCTTCTGCTGTTTCAAGAAGGGTAGTAAAAGTATGTGCACAAAGTTCTGGTTAATAGCCTGCACAGAAAAAGGGTGAATAGGTTAACTGAACGACTCAGTATGATTTGAACAGTGTAACTTGGGCCATAAAACTCCAGATCAAACAACTAATGACTCTGTAATCAGATAGCAAAGGCCCAGGATCAAGTATGCAAGTGTACTATCTGATCAGACTGCAGACTGATGTGAGTCATTGCTTTCTGTATATGCCTCGTAGACATCCTTTTGCCTGACAAGTCTCAGACTGTTTTATTACTATAGTAGATTTAATATGTAAACTTACCTTTTGATAGGTTTTAAGAGAGAGATTTACATTTCAAACTTGTTTTTCTTGTTCGGATATCGTTTATCTTCAAGTTTCAATAACAGGTCTGATATTGGATAGAACTTCAGGGGACTTGTTAAATAGGAATATTTGATGATAACTCTGGGATAATTTTCTCAGTTTCTCCATAAAAACCATTTGTTGTGGGTACTTGTTAGAAGCATCTCACTGAGTTGCTTCTAACTAGTACCCACAACATATGTTTTATGGAGAAATAAGAGAACTGATCCCAGACTTATCACCAACTACTCTTCCTTAACCCTTGTCCTGCTGAATAAATTAAGATGCCACGCCCTTTTCAAATTTTCAGCCAATCAAATTCCTTGACACAGAGTGTTGATATAAATTCACATTCTGAATGGCAAACAGTGCAGATCCAGATCAGTTGGCTTCTTCAGAAGCCAACTGATCTGGATCTACACTGTTTGCAAAACAGGGTATATCCGGGTTCAGCAGGACAAGGGTTAACAAGTCCTCTGAACTGGTGTATGCAGTCTAATTTTATTTTTAACTAATATGATTTTATCTTCATATGGTCTAATATGGGTATATATAGTACACATGGGTTTTGATATGGGAAAACCAATCACCTTGAAGAACATTATGATTTAAGAGCAAGTTTAGAATGCAAGTCTGCACACTCTATAGTAACGTGTTTGCTGTTTGCTGTATATAGTTTTTAGGGTCTTTGTGGGTAATAAATGCAGTGCAGTCTGTCTAACCACCACCCTAAAGGAAGTATAAAATTGGCTGTTATAGAGAGGTGATTGTTGTAGAGTGGTTATAAGGCTAAAAAAGTTGCGTTTCTGGTTCCAGAACCGACTATGATTTTTAAATGCCAACTCAGATTTTTTTTTTTTTTTGGTTCTTTTATTTATAGTCTGTTTGGGTCTTTTTTTGGACTGATTAAGTTCAGCTGTTTCAGTTAATTACCAAAATCAATATGGAGGCTTACTGGCTTTCATGCCATGGCATGGTAGTGCTTGCATTTAAGTATTGCAGCCATCTGAAAACAAAAATGAGGGGGTGGTTGGGTGAGGCAATGGTGTCATGTATCTTAGGTTACCGGGGCGTTCAACTGAGATTGGCTTGCAGTTGGGCAAGGCCTGCTATCCTTGCAGCAGGTAAGGTAGAGAGGGAATGCTTTTATTTCTTCTCTTCCTTCACTTCCATTCATTTTCCTCTTTCTCCCCTGTCCCTCTCTTTCATCACCTCTACTATCTCTACTATCTCTTCTATCTCTCTTCTCCCTTTCTCTGGAAGACGACACAAAATGACCCACAAGGGTTGACATTAAACCCCAACACAGTTAATCAATCAACAAAAATGATTACAAGTGTAATAATGTCCAGACAGAAGGATACTCTGTGAGATCTGACTGTAAATTGGAATTGGGCTTCCCAGACGTCACTGAAAAATAAAAGAAGTAAATATTTATCCTAAGTATTGGGAAAGACTGGTCTGAGCAAACAGACACAGATCAGGTGCTGCAGTTTTGCATCAGATCAGGGTCTGCACTGCACATCACAAAATATATTGAAATGGACTTCTTCAAATTTGATGACAAGTATAGTTAGAACCGATTTGTGATATATTTTTTTATATTTTCCCAAAAAACAGGTTTTTCAGTTCATGCAAATTGTCTCCACTGGAGACAATTTGCATGAAATGTCAAATCCTGTTTTTTCGAAAAATAATTAAAAAGTATTTCCTGGTATTTTTACCCAGCATGCTTAGCGCTAAGGGACAATATGGTATCAGCGTAGAAAGCAGACATTTTAACAGTCCACTACATGACCAATTGGAAACCTTACAAATTTATGCCAATTATTTCCAATACAGGTGAATAAATTTGCCCAAATGGTATTATTTTGTCATTAATATCCATGGAGGTCAGATTAAAAGGAAGTTTGAGTGAAATGTTCAATACAAATTAGGCTTTATTTGGCTCATTGATATTTTAGGATTAGATAACATTCATAGCTGGTCCAATATTGAAAGCCTATCTGAAAAATTTGTTGATGTTAGATTTAGACATAGCCAGGCATACAGATAAGCAGAGAATATTTAGTTTTCATTATGTCTCCCCCTTTAGGGTTGGGAGACATATTGTTTTACCTGGGTGTCTGTCTGTCTGTCTGTCACACTTGTGTCCACTCTATTACTTGAAAACCGTTCAAGCTATCTGCACGAAACTTCATATAAATATCAATCAACATTAGATGACATGCAGAGCACAAGAACCATAACTCTTGCATTAATACTTTTTGAGTTATTTCCCTTGGACGCTCACAAAATCGTGTCTGCTCTATAACTTGAAAACCGTTCAAGCTATGTTCACGAAACTTCATTTAAATATCAGTTGACATTAGACGACATGCAGAGCCCAAGAACCATGACTCTTGCATTTATACTTTTGTAGTTATTTCCCTTGGACTCTGTCACAAAATTGTGTCTGCTCTGTTACTTGAAAACTGATCAAGCTATCTTCACGAAACCTAATACAAATATCAATCAACATTAGACGACGTGCATTGCACAAGAACTATAACTCTTGCATTTATACTGTTTTAGTTATTCCGTAGGACTCTGTCACAAAGCTGTGTCTACTCTGTAACTTTAAAACCGTTCAAGCTATCTTCACGTAACTTCATATAAATATCAATCAAAGTTAGATGACATGTAGAGTGCAAGAACCATAACTCTTGCGTTTATACTTTTTGAGTTACTTCCCTTGGAACTTTGTCCATCACAAATCGTATCTGCTCTATAACTTGAAACCTGTTCAAGATATCTTCAAGAAACTTCATGTAAATATTAATCAACATAAAAAGACATGCAGAGCACAAGAACCATAACTCTTGCGTTTATACTTTTTGAATTATTTCCCTTGGAACTTTGTCCGTCAAAAAATGTGTCTACTCTATAACTTGAAAACCATTCAGGATATCTTCACGAAACTTGATGTGAATATCAGTCAACATTAGACGATGTGCAAAGTGCAAGAAACATAACTCTTGCATTTATACTTTTTGAGTTATTCTTGGAATATCATTAGTTAATATAAATGTTCGCTGAATGTACAATACAATATGACACCAAAAAGTGGGGAGACTTCTATGTTTTTGTAGAAAAACAAAGTCTAGTTTTTTAGTATTTCTACATAAATACATTGATTTTCGAGAAAAAATATTTTTATCTGGATATCTATTTTATCAAGAGCCATGTACAGTATTTACTAAGTATTGGGACGCCTTATCTACCTACCTTGTCCTAAAATTTGAAATAGTCCTTTCTGCTACCCGTTGATATATCTAAAATATTGCTGTATGTATGGCAAACAGTGTAGACCCTGATAAGATGCCGCATTCTGTGGCATCTGATCTGGGTCTACACTGTTTGCAAAGACCTATCTGTCCCATTACTTAGGTTATTATGGTATCTGGATAGCCTTGTGTCTGGAGGTATAAATCCATGAGATAATTAGAAATACCTCAAATAGATTATTCCATTGAGAGCCAGAACTTACAAATTTGTGGAGAAATAAGAAACAAAAAAATCAATAGTTTTTATCTGTGGAATCACAGCTTATCTGGAGTGCTGATGTTTCTTGTTTACTCCCATACTTAGAATAGTTATCAATTTACAGAACCAGTCAATAGGGAAAAAGTGTACTTACTTTTGATGGATTGTGAGGAAAACTTACCTTTGCAAATAGTGAATCTAGGACAATGGTGTGATGGTTTTCTGGGGTTTTACAACCATTTTGATAGTATTTAATTCAATTATATCAGACTGGGGATGTTTCTGGATGCATTTGCACAGCCTTGCTTTCATGAATCTGACCCATGCATACTTATTGTCACTACCTCACTTTATTTATATTCAACCCAAAGCACATTACACCTCGAGGTTATAAAACTTTTTTCGTGCTGAACTCAGCTGAGCATGAAATTTGTCATGCTAATAAATTTCAAGTTACTAACAGTTGTAAATTTTTTCTTGCTAAACCTAGCAGAGCATAAAAATTTCTCTGCCATTAAGTTTGAAAATGCCAACTATTGTTGGCATTTTCATGCTTATTAGCAGAGAAAATCCAAGCTCAGTTTAGTTGAGCACGAAAAAAGTTTTATAACTCGAGGCCAGGTATGGTGTACTGATGAGTAAAAACCGCCCTATGGACACAAACCCATGACACCTGGCTTGCAAATCTAGAGCATGAACCACTAGGCCACACATCCCCAGAATCTTGAACAGACCAGCATTCTACAATGATGAAACTAAAGGCAGTTTGGGAAAAATGTCTTTGTAGAAGATATATTTTATCGCATTCTGTGAGCTTTCAGTGAGATGAAGCTACCATAATTATTAACCCTAAGCAGTCAGATGAACAAGACAAAATAAGCCATGTAGACCCAGATCAGATGCCACAGGATGCAGCAAATGATTAGGGTCTACGCTGTTTGCTATTCATCTAGCAGTTTTAGACACATCAGCAGGTAGTAAAATTGAAATTGTTCAAATATAAGGATAAGTATGGTAAGGAGATTAACTGTCCAAATATTCAGGATAAATACAGTAGTGAAATTATTGTGCTTCAGAATCATTTGATTCCACATTGAGATTAATGTTACTTTGAAGTAAATGTACAGAGCTTTAGAAAAGATGCTCTTTTTATAAAAAAAATATTGATATTTTTTACTTATTTCTGCACAAGAACATATGTTGTGGGTACTCATTAGAAGTGCCTCCTTGAGGCACTTCTAATGAGTACCCACAATTTATGTTTTTGTGCATAATTTTGAAAAATATTTACCTGGGACCTAGGGTTTCTGGAGCTATGAAAGTAATTGAAGAACTTATACAAAATGATTTTGATTAAATCAGTGTAAATGACCTAACATGCCTGAGTTACAAGTGAGCTAATTTGAAGAAAGAGAAAACAAAATGCTACAGGAATATCAGGGGATCACATCAAAATCATGTCAGGAACATAGTCTCAGATCACTCGCATTTTGTTTGTGGTACAAGGTATCAGGATTTTCTTCTCGACCAAAAAGTATGTTTATTGGGAGAAATAAAAGGAAAAATGTAAAAAAAAAAAAGAAAAAAAAAAAGTAGCTTATATGGACCTCTGATGAAGATTTTTTTAAGATATTTTCATGCAAAAATAAAGTATTTTCTGAATAACCCCTTTCTCTAGGCCTATAATACAGTTCCCTTTACTGAAAAAATATATCTTTATCAGTATTCTGAGCCTTTTGAGAATGTTTACACAAGTTTGGTTAGTTTTGAATTCCAATAATTCAGTAGAAATTTGATCAGGTTTGAAGATGGGAGTTTATTTGTTATTTTCAATCTGGTCCTACATTTTATGTTTCGTTTGTATTTGATAAAGTAAATTGAGTAAGAAAGCATATTGTATCCAAGATGCCAGATTATGAAATATTAATTTTTCATTATTTTGCCATTAAAATGTATGCTATGAGTATTTGATAGCATTATCTGAATGAGGCAGTTCTATCAAGTACCAACATCGTATGCTTTTGTGGAGAAATATGAAAAATTGCCAAAGATTTTAAAGTCCTGAAAATTGTGTCTGATCTGGAGTTGTGTAGTGTCCTTGTACTAAGTGCAGGATTGATTGAATAGGCTCCCAAATAATGACAGATAACTTCTTGTTCAAATTTTTAAACCTTGTTCAGTGCCTATACAAATATATGTCAAACTGGGGTCAAGATCAAGATCAAGGAGGTTATGTCCCCAAAATATGATTTAATGCACAGCAACCTCTTTATAACATAAGGGATCATAAGCTAAAAACTGTGTTAGCTGAACTGTGTTGAATCTAAACAAAAAGGTATAGATTATATTGAAAAATGACCATAAATGTTCATTTTTTTATATAATCTATACATTTTTGTTTTGAATACATTTTTGAAGACCATCTTTAAACAGTCATATATCCAGAATTATGAAATAATGAATTGTGTTATAAAGAGTTGCTTTGTACTTGACCTACTTTTAAAATATCCAAAATTTTCTAATGAGCTTTGAAATGTTAAAGTTTGGTTAGATTTTCACATATTAATATCTGCTTTAAAAAAAGATGAAAATCTGGTTTGGTCAGAAGTTTGAGCCCTGTTAATCATATGATAAGTGACCCCTAAATATCAGCTTGAATGTTTGTATGTATTTTCTGTCTTTCTTTGATCTGCCCTCTGATTGGTTTTCCCCATTAATTGTCAGTATATAATGTCAGTATCTTACAATAATCTTAAAGACCTTTTAACGCTAAGCATGCTGGGTTAAAATTTCGGCAGATGACATTTGGAAATATTTTTCTTATCTTTCCCAGAAAATAGATTTGACATTTCATGCAAATTGTCCCCCAAGGAGACAATTTGCATAAAATGTCTAATCTTACTTTCTGAAAAAAAAAAAATTCAAACTCTGCTGCTGAAATTTTTACCCAGCATGCTAAGCGTTAAAGACATTTTGAAATGGTGTGAAGTTCATTGCCTTTAATTGCTTATATTTGCAAGTCTCGCCATCTGCCTTTGACCTGTGGCAGTATTTTAAAATGCTTAGGGCTCTGGGTAAAATTTTCACCAGACATTTTGAAATATTTTTCTTATTTTCTCCAGGAAACAGGATTTGACATTTCATGCAAATTGTCTCCAATGGAGACCATTTGCATGAAATGTCTGGTCATGTTTTCCAGGAAAAATAAGAAAATATCACCAGTTTGTCATTTGCTGAATTAGCCCAGAGAGTGGTAAAGGTTAATATAATAAAAAGAAGTTAACCCTTCAGATGCCAGATTTGAATATTAGTAGGCGACATTATACGGTATTTTTCACATTGTTCTTAGAAAATAATGTTTGACAATGTGTTAGAAAATAATGTTTGACATGTCTGTTGAATCATCTCCATAGATGATGTTCAGCCCCATTTTATAAGAAAAAATAATAAAAAAAAGATCACAGTTTTTTTTTTCCTGCTAATTTTGTGATAAACATACAAAGGGTTAATGTTTTTCCTCCTGGCACTGTTTAGGGCAAGTCGTACAATTGTTCATTCATTTTGTGAAACGATTGTAACCATAAAAAGACCATTTTTTAAAAAAAAGGTTGATATCAGTATAAAACCATTGGCTGGAGTCGGACCAGATGGTATTATGTAGGGTTATGGCTTTAAGTCTTAAAGCACCAAATCATAACTGCAGTAGACAATAGTCTAAAGTATTTTCTTTTATTTTTTTAGAGAAAATAAAGCTTGACATTTATATATGTATTGTCTTCATGGGCAGACAATTCTATTTTTTTTATTATTTTTCAGAGAAAATAAGACTTGAACTTTAAAATGAATCATCTGCAAGGCAGACAATTCACATGAAATGTCAAGCCTGATTTTCTCTGAAAAAAATAAAAAAAGAATGAAAATGTTTTCTGCTGCAATTATAAGGTTAAAGCAGAAATGATATAAGGCAAAGAATTTTGACACATTTATTAATTTATTATCCAAAGAATGGGATATAAAATTTATTGATGCACAAGTAATACATATTTATTTGTGTTTGATATCATATATTAAAAATCCTGGTACATCCAAAGAGAATCTTAATTAAATGTGAGAAATTCTCAGGGTGGTCTTATGAAAGAAATTGGGTTTGAAATGTAGTTTTATCTTAATGACAGAAAAATAATGACATAATTGAACTTCTGCTTTTAAAATGTTAAATATCTCTCACACAAATAACTTCTGTTTATAATTTAGCTCTGAACTGACACAGTAATACAGTGCCCATAGAATTTTGTACAGTAATTGCTCTAAATATTTGGCCCATAACTTTATACCATGTTTGACCTTAATTTTAATTTAAACATTTATTCAGTATTTTACATTCATACATATTGAAATTTGAACACCTAATAAAGGTGCTTAAAATTGCTGACTGAATGCAAACAGTGCAGATGCTGATCAAAGAGCAGTCTGATCTTAATCTACATTATTTATTGTGGCATAGTTGGCCAGATATTTAGGGTATATATGGTATAATAAAAATGGCTATTGTATTTTTTCTGTAATTTTTGTCAGTTAAACTTTACCACTCTGGGAAAATTCAACAGACAACAACTTGATGATATTTTTCTTATTTTCCCCAGAAAATAAGATTTGACATTTCATGCATATTGTCTACTTTGGAGACCATTTGCATGAAATGTAAAATCTTTATTGGGTGAAAAAATAAGAAAAATATTTCAAAGTGTCGTCTGCTGATTTTTTCCCAGCATGTTCTACATTAAATTATCTGTTCTTAACCCCAAACTTTTTGAGTGTTCTGTAAGTTAATATGTCACTATTGTAATGCTTACAAATGGTATGACAATTATTGTAATTAAACTTGTAGTATAAATCCTGTTTTGACACAAATTACTAATATGATCATATTAGCTTTTACGGCTTTTATGTCTGAATGAATTTGTTAACATAGATGTTTAATTCCTAAATGCAATTACTTTGATCTGCTTTTGAATCAGACTGATTTTGATAAAATATACAGTAATAGCATAACCTGATGTTCTAAGTTCTATATTTCGTTTTTTAACAGTACAGCTCCATTTGTGTGGTCTGCCCATGCCTTGAGCATCAAAAATAGTGTAAAAGATGTTTAGGAATAGCCACAATCACAGAACATAGCGGGGGTGGCCGGGTATGGGGAAGGTGTCATGTATCTTACATCACCGGGTGTCCAACTGATATTGGCTTAAAGTTGGGCAAGGCCTGCTATCCTTGTAGCAGGTAAGGGTAGAGGGGAATGTTTTTATTTCTTCTGTTTCTTCTCTTACATTCCTGTTCCTCTTTGTTCCCTGTCCTTCTCTTTCATCTCCTCTACTATCTCTTCTATCTCTTTTCTCCCTTTCTCTGGGAGATGACACAAAATGACCCACAAGGGTTGAAGTTTCGTTAAACCCCAACACAATCAATCACAGAACATAGCCTACCAATGACACGAAGAGGAAGAGCAAACAAACCTTGACAAACAGTACATAAACCACAGACTAAAGACCAAAGAAGAGCAAAGCAAGCAGCTCCCTCTCCCCCAACAAGGTGCAGTGCCAGACAGGATCCACTAAACACAACAGTACGATAACAAACAGGACAAAAAGCTGTTTAACCCTGAAGATGCCAAGAAAAACTACATCTGAAAATGTCATCTGTTTATGTCTTCTGCTGCATCTTCAAGATTGCAAACTTTTCAAACATACTTTTTGCATATAGGCAAACAGTATGGGCCCAGATCAGACTACTCCTAGGAGCAGTCTGATCTGGGTTCACACTGTTTGCAGTAATGACTTTTAAAGTAACCGACAGAAGACAAAGCAGACAATATTTGTTGTGTTTGGCATCTTAAGGGTTAAACAAAAAGAAAACAACAAAAAGCCCAGCTGCCCATAGCCACAAAGTCATACAAAGAAAAAATAACATCAGAACCACTGCCTTAGAACCGTCAGTGGTAAAAGCTACCCAGAATTTAAATCAATTTTACAGGTACCAAATCTTCACCCTAGGCAAAATCTCTGCAAAATGATTTTTCAGAAGATTTAACACACACATGCATATGCACCCACACAAGCACACACACATTTTGCTCTTTAATACATAAGGCACTGACTTGTGATACTGTATTAGGTTTACTAATTTTATTCTGGTAACGACTACAATAAATAAATTGCTTGTTAAGCTATTATTATATCCCCACAAACTGTGTGGGGAGAGGGGTGTATACTGTTTTCATGTCGGTCAGCCTGTTGGTTTCTGTATCTAATATAATAAGCATTGCTTATTGACATATCTTGTTTTTCCTGTTTCTTAGAGGCATTTAATTATTATTTTAAGTAACAGAATATAATTGTTAATGAAGAAATATGGGATAAGGGCCTCTCTCTCTTGTTGCACATCACCTTGAATGTGTTTTTCATGTAGGTTTAGGCTTAATGTGTTTTTGGCACCAGACATTTAATTTGGTTTCTTGTAATATTTTTCAAACATGCCTTTATGAATATTTATGTTACGAAATATTTTTGTCAGTGGTTGTCATGAGAGTGTTTTCACTTAGCAATACTGATATATCCTGAAGGAGATATAGACCATAGTTGTAACAGATGGAAGATGTATTAGGTTTGGGAATGGTTGACTAATTGAAGAAATTTGACCCCCTTTTCGTTAAATATGAAATATGATCTATTCTAATTCTTTGTCATGTGAAATTGAGCAGATATGAATTGTAGTTATGAATGAACTTGAAATTAAATCTTAAATTTGAAGCACTCCGTAGGCTATATCAGCAGACTACAGACAACTGATAAATCCTTCCTGTTTTACCGAGGAAATAAGGCATGCCATTTCATTCAAATTTTCGAGACAATTTGAATGAAGTGTCAAGCCTTATTTTTATGAAAAGTAGAAAAAGATTAAACAATGTTGTCAGCTGCTATTCATAGTCAGCAGGTCAAAGGTTAAGCCATACTGTGAAAAAGCCAAAAGAATATATGAAGAATAGCTGGCACTAATACCCAGCTTGGTCAATCTTGCATGTTCACTTTGTATATGGTAGAAGAGGTCCTAGAAGTGGTCCCTATGGTCAAACTAACCAGAAAGTGTCACACTCTAGTCAGAAGGAGTTACTGTTGGTTTTATAAATAAAATAACTCTGATATACCTTATTCGACCTAATTACCGCACCATGTGCTTAGGATTTTCATAATTACTGGGAAAACTTGTGGTAAAATATGTATCCACCTATACTAAGAATACATATAAAAAAGATCAGAGAAGGACTTATCTAATGATTCTTAGGTGATGTGTTTGTGTTTTTAGCTCACCTGAGCATAAGCTCAGGGTGAGCTATTGTCATCACCCTATGTCCGTTGTCCGTCGTCTTCCGTCGTCAACAATTAGTTTGTTAACACTCTAGAGGTCACAGTTTTGACCCAATCTTGATGAAACTTGGTCAGAATGCTTGCCTCTATGAAATCTAGGTCAAGTTCGATACTGGGTTACCTGGGGTAAAAAACTAGGTCACCAGGTCAAATCAAAGGAAAAACTTGTTAACACTCTACAGGTCATAATTTTGACCCAATCTTGATAAAACTTGCTCAAAATGTTTGCCTCTATTAAATCTAGATCAAGTTCGAAACTGGGTCACTTGGGGTCAAAAACTAGGTCACCGGGCCAGATCAGCAGAAAACCTTGTTAACACTCTAGCGGTCACATTTTTGAAGCAATCATCATGAATCTTGCTCAATATATTTGTCTTGATGATTTCTAGGTCAAGTTCGAAACTGGGTCACCTGGGGTCAAAAACTAGGTCACCTGGCCAGATCAGCAGAAAACCTTGTTAACACTCTAGCAGTCACATTTTTCAAACAATCATCATGAATCTTGCTCAATATGTTTGTCCTGATGATTTCTAGGTCAAGTTCGAAACTGGGTCACTTGGGGTAAAAAACTAGGTCACTGGGCCAGATCAGCAGAAAACCTTGTTAACACTCTAGCAGTCACATTTTTGAAGCAATCATCATGAATCTTGCTCATTATGTTTGTCTTGATGAATTCTAGGTCGTTCGAAACTGGGTCACCTGGGGTCAAAAACTAGGTCACCTGGCCAGATCAGCAGAAAACCTTGTTAACACTCTAGCAGTCACATTTTTGAAGCAATCATCATGAATCTTGCTCAATATGTTTGTCTTGATGATTTCTAGGTCAAGTTCGAAACTGGGTCACTTGGGGTCAAAAACTAGGTCACCGGGCCAGATCAGCAGAAAACCTTGTTAACACTGTAGCGGTCACATTGTTGAAGCAATCATCATGAATCTTGCTCAATATATTTGTCTTGATGATTTCTAGGTCAAATCTGAAACTAGGTCACCTGGGGTCAAAAACTAGGTCACCTAGCCAGATCAGCAGAAAACCTTGTTAACACTCTAGCAGTCACATTTTTGAATCAATCATCATGAATCTTGCTCAATATGTTTGTCTTGATTTCTAGGTCAAGTTCGAAACTGGGTCACTTGGGGTCAAAAACTAGGTCACTGGGCCAGATCAGTAGAAAACCTTGCTAACACTCTAGCGGTCACATTTATTAAGCAATCATCATGAATCTTGCTCAATTTGTTTGTCTTGATGATTTCTAGGTCAAGTTCGAAACTGGGTCACTTGGGGTCAAAAACTAGGTCACCTGGCCAGATCAGCAGAAAACCTTTTTAACACTCTAGCAGTCACATTTTTGAAGCAATCATCATGAATCTTGCTCAAAATGTTTGTCTTGATGATTTATAGGTCGAGGTCGAAACTGGGTCACTTGGAGTCAAAAACTAGGTCACCAGGCCAAATCAGCAGAAAACCTTGTTAACACTCTAGCGTCACATTTTTGAAGCAATCATCATGAATCTTGCTCAAAATGTTTGTCTTGATGATTTCTAGGTCAGGTTCGAAACTGGGTCACGTGGTTTCAAAAACTAGGTCACCAGGTCAAAACTACAGAAAACCTTGTTAACACTCTAGCGTCACATTTTTGAAGCAATTATCATGAATCTTGCTCAAAATGTTTGTCTTGATGAGTTCTAGGATATGTTTGAAACTGGGTCACTTGGGGTCAAAAACTAGGTCACCAGGCCAAATCAGCAGAAAACCTTTTTAACACTCTAGCGGTCACATTTTTGAAACAATCATCATGAATCTGGCTCAAAATGTTTGTCTTGATGATTTCTAGGTCAAGTTCGAAACTGGAACACCTGGGGTCAAAAACTAGGTCACCTGGCCAAATAAGCGTAAAATCTTGTTATCACTCTAGCGGTCACATTTTTCAAGCAATCATCATGAATCTTGCACAAAATGTTTGTCTTGATGAGTTCTAGGTCAAGTTCGAAACTGGGTTGCTTGGTATCAAAAACTAGGTCACCGGGCCAAATCAGCAGAAAACTTTGTTATAATCATTTTGAACTTTGATCAGAATGTTTGCCTTGATCAGTTCTAGATCAGGCTCTCAAAGTGCTATGTTGCTCAGGTGAGCATTACAGGGCCATCATGGCCCTCTTGTTTCTTCTCTTTATAAAGGCATATGTTGTGGGTACCAATTTGAATTGCATCTACTTGTCGACTTTTTTCTCCACAAAAGCACATGTTGTACGTACTCATTAGAATGAGAAACAAGAAAAATATTTATATTTTTCAGTTGAAAAAGCATCTTATCTGCTTTTTTTGTAGACATCATGCAGGCGCCAAACATGGGTAGGCATAGTGACACTGGAAATGAACAATTCCTAGTTTTATGTTTATGTTTTGGTGTTTTTTTTTGGTCATTTAGGGATGGTGGTATGGTAAAATATTTTATGATTCCATACAGTAGGCTGCCTTGTAGACATATGAAGAGGTCTGTCACACTACTAACTTAACCTTGTCCTACTGAACCAGAATACACCCTGCCTTTGCAAAAAGTGAAGAAGCCAACTGATCTGGATCTGCACTGTTTGCCATTAAGTATGTGAATCTATATCAACAAACTTGATCAAGTAGTCTGATTGGCTGAAAATTAGAAATGGGTGTGGCTTCTTAATTTATTCAGCAGGACAAGGGTTAACATGTATATCTCTGGATAAGACCAAAAATATTGAAACTTTAAGTATTTCTCCATGGAAACATGATGCAGGTATGTGAGGCACTTTTGATGCATTCAGTACCATACATACCCAATTAACCTTAAGTATTCTGGCAGGCAGGCTTGAGCAAATGGTGCCAGCCCAGATCAGATACTGCAGAATGGGGCTTCTCACTGGGGTCTGCACAACATTGCCACTAATCCAGCAGTTGTTTTTGGCACATCAGCCGGCAGCAAAAGAGACTTGTTTAACCCATTGTAGTCTGGAGACCCTTAAAAAGAGTAATTGGCAAACAGTGCAGACCCAGATCAGATGCCACAGAATGCGGCATCTGATCAGGGTCTCCACTATTTGCAAATAGTTCAACCGTTTTTCTCTCGGAATATCTAAATCACATAGTCTGACATACCTTAAATCGAAATTATAATCTTCTGATATATAATGTGGGAGAGTTCATTCAGTCTACAAGGGTTAAATTTCAAGACAGGTATGGTAAGGAGTTGAGATGTCCCTGATTTTGGGTAAATAGGGTCATAGAGATAATTTGGAAAACATTATTTTATCTTGACCATGTCAGTGCTTATCTCGAGCTGTAAGGATTCAAATTTGTAACCTAACAACTCATAATTAGTTGTGTTCTGCAGCATCTGACTGGGGTCTACACTGTTTGCTCAAGCCTGCCTGTCCCAGTAATTTGGATGAGTACAGAAGACAAGTAATGTTACATTTTTAACCCTTGTCATGCTGAACCCGGTTTTACATTGCCTATGCTAACAGTATAGATCCAGATCAGTTGGCTTCTGAAGAAGCCAACTGATCTGGATCTACACTGTTTGCCATTCAATATGTGAATTTATAGCAACAATCTAGATCAAGTCATCTGATTGGCTGAAAATTAGAAGTGGGCATGGCATCTTAATTTATTCAGCAGGACAAGGGTTAATACAAAAAGTTTAATATTTTTTCTTACAGTGTCACATCTTATTATGGACAGAAACATTAGACTGGTTTGAAATTTGTCTATCAGGTATCATATAAATGGGCCTTTCTTTGTTAGATCATTTGTTATATCATGTAGCGAAATCTTATATAAAAATATTGCATACAATTATTTGATAAGGATAATAACTATTAATTTTGAGATAACATCATGTCTTGACCATTTTGATCAGATAACATGGGCCAAAAATGGACCTTTTAGCATTTCTTTGGTCCTATAACAGACCATGTACATTGACACAGTCTGCTTGAGAGCCTTTGCTATACATGTTGCTTTACTGAGGATATTAACCCTTGCCATGCTGAATAAATTAAGGTGCCACACCCTTGTTCCAATTATTGGCCAGTCAGATTACTTATACAAGTTCACATACTTAATGACAAACAGTGCAGATCCAGATCTAGATCTAAACTGTTTGCAAAGGCAGGGCATATCCAGGTTCAGCAGGACCAGGGTAAATTCAGCAGATGACAAATTGATATCTTTCCCAGAAAACAGGATTAGACATTTCATGCAAATTTGTCTTCTAATGAGGCAATTTGCTTGAAATGTCAAAGCCTATTTTCTGAGGAAAAATAAGAAAAATATTTCAGAATGTTGGCTGCTGAATCCCAATGCATTAAGGAACACGAAAAGCCTTGATCAGACTGCACAGATCACTTCTATATGCTGTAAGGTGTCTTTTCACTTGTGGGGTCCAGAAAGTCTAGACAATTTTAACAACAAATTGTTAGTTTGTAAGTATTTGAAAACTATCTAAAACTTAGTTGACGGCAAAATGAATGACTAGAAAGCAGAAGAGTGCTATGAGAAGACATCAAACTCAGATTTTAACCCTTCTCTTGCTGAACATGACATGCCCTGTCTTAGCAAACAGTGTAGATCAAGATCAGTTGGCTTGATCTGAATCTGCACTGTTTGTTAGTAAATTTCGTGGAGCTTGATCATGAAATATTTTCTACGGTCATTCTCTCCCTTCCTCTGATTCAAGAAGGGCAGTTGTCAGTTTCTGGCGAAAGAATGTTTACAGTACTGGTTAACCGCCTGCCCAGTAAACGTATGGTTAGGTAAACTGACCGTGCTCGACATGACCCCATTGGGTTGACTGGGCCGTAAAACCTCAACACAAACAAACAAACACAGATCAAGTAATCTGATTGGCTGAAAACTAGAAGTGGGCATGGTATCTTAATTTATTCAGCAAGACAAGGGTTAAGAATACCATAGCTCCAGAAAAGGCACTGTTTTCAACCCAAAAATGGAGCATCTGCTTGGCTAAGTGGTTAATGCTCCCGACTTCAGATAATGAAGTCCCGAATTTGAATCCTGCTTGAGGCGGAATTCAGCTCATGATTGTACTTTACTTCATTGCACAGAGCCTTTGATTATCACCCTTCCATTGTCTCCATATGACTTAAATAATGTTGAAATGAAAGTAAAACACCAACCGAAAAGTATTGATATTTTTCTTTTTTCGCCACAAAAACATGTTGTGTATACAAGGTGTGCCATGGGGTATATAGTTTTCATTACACTGTTCATCTGTCCATTCTTTCATCTTTCAATTAGTCTATCTGTTAACACTTTAATTTTGCACCAGGGTTTCTAAGAGATAAATGGACAGTCGGTCTTTCATTTTTTCATCCGGCTGTAAAACTGGTTATTAACCCTTCTCTTGCTGAACACGACATGCCCTGTCTTAGCAAACAGTGTAGATCCAGATCAGTTGGCTTCTGAAGAAGCCAACTGATCTGGATCTGCACTGTTTGTCATTATATACGTGAATTCCTATCAAAAACCCAGATCAAGTAATCTGATTGGCTGGAAATTAGAAGTGGGCATGGAATCTTAATTTATTCAGCATGACAAGGGTTAAAGTTTTGCGTCAAACTTTCTAAAAGATGAAGGGACAGTATGTCTTAATGTTTATCCATCTGTTAACAATTTTGGTTTAAGAATTGTGGTAAAGCTTCTGAGAGACTTTAACTCCTCAGCCCTTAAATAGATTCAGATCATACTTGCACTGATGTTACATATTAATCCAAATGTTTCATAAATGCCTGTCCAGGCCCCTTAATGACCTTGAGACTTAGAAGAAATTTTGCATTAGCTTTGACAGTGGCACTGGCTAGGGATGTATGTGGCTAACCCCCTGGTCACTTTCTTTAGATTTGTATGCTTTCCAGCCATTGAGTACTAAAAATAATAAAAATATCATCAATTTATTGTCTGCTGAATTAGCCCAGAGAATGGTATAGGTTAAATTGTAGTAGTAATCAGTTTTTATAGGCCCGCTTTAAAAAAAAAGCAGATGTATTATGGCATGACTCCGTCCGTCTGTCCATCCATATGTCTGTCCATCCGTCAACATTCTTGTATGCTCTATAACTCAGTAACCGCTCAGGATGTCTTCATGGAGTTTTATAGGAATATGTATTAGGTCAGGACGACGCATCACGCACAAGAAAGATTGTTCACCCTTTCTTAGTTTCTAAGTTATGTCCCTTTGATTAATTTTTTCCAAACATTCTCAGTGATTTATTTACAGTTTGGCTCTAGTGAGGCCGAAGGACTCTCATGATTGAAATTCACTGAGTCCCATGATAAAATCATGAAAAAGTTACATGTTTTACAGCAGTTTTCTGCTGTATTTTGTGAGTCCAGGGACTCGCTTATATCATATTTGTGAGTCCCAGAGAAAAAATATAAGTATGTGAAGCAGGACTCGCAGCTAAAAAAATCACTGCATTCTTGTACGCGCCATAACTCACTAACCGTTGGGGATATCTTCATGCAACTTCATAGGAATATGTATTAGCCACGATGATGTGTTGCGTACAAGAATGATTGTTCCCCCTTTCTTATTTTCCAAGTTATACCCCTTTGATTAATTTTTCCAAACATTCTTGTACGCTCCATAATTCAGTAACAGTTCAGAATATCTTCATGCAATTTAATAGGAATATGTATTAGGTCAGGGCTATGTGTCGCACACAAGAATGATTGTTCCACCTTTCTTAGTTTCCAAGTTATGCCCCTTTAATTTTTTTCCAGAATTCTTGTAAGCGACATAACTCAGTAATCATTAGGGATATCTTCATGCAACTTATTAAGAATATGTATTAGGTCAGGACGACGTGTTGCGCACAAGAAGGATTGCTCCCCCTTTCTTAGTTTCCAAGTTATGCCCCTTTGATTAATTTTTTTCAAACATTCTTGTACACGCCATAACTCAGTTACCGTTAGGGATATCTTCATGCAACTTTATAGGAATGTATATTAGGACAGGACGACTTGTTGCGTATAATAACGGTAGCTTTCAGTTACTTTCTTTCAGAGTTATGTCCCTTTGATTTTTTTTTATGATAATTTTGTATATACAAATCTTGTGCATGCCATAACTTGATAACCAACTGGAAAATATTGATGAAACTTTATAACAGTGTGTATATGCCCATTTTTAAAAAAGTGGACATATTATAGCATGGCGCTGTCAGTCAGCCGTCCATTCTTCTGTCCATTCGTATGTCCATAAACATTCTGGTACACGCCATAATTCAGTTACCGTTCAGGATATCTTCATGCAAATTTATAGGAATATGTATAAGGTCAGGATGACGTGTCGCATACAAGATTTATTGCTCCCATTTTCTTAGTTTCCAAGTTATGCCCTTTTGATTTTTTAAAAACGGTCTTGTAGGCGCCATAACTCAGTAACCGTTGTGGATATATTCATGTAATTTTATAGGAATGTGTATTAGGTCAAGACGACGTGTCGTGTACAAGAATAATTGCTCCCCCTTTCTTACTTTCCAAGTTTTGCCCCTTCGATTAATTTTTTTCTAAACATTCTTGTATTAGCTGTAACTCCGTAACCATTGGGGATATCTTCATGCAATTTTATAGGAATAGGTATTAGGTCAGGACGACGTGTCGTGTACAAGGATAATTGCGCCCCCTTCCTTACTTTCCAAGTTTTGCCCCTTACTGTCTTAGCAAATGGGTGTATAATGTGCCGCTTGCGAAGCTCTTGTTAACTCTGTGGGAAGGGTTATGGTTTTTGCTGCAACATTTTCCACAGAGGTAAAAATTGATCTCTGAAATAGATATAACTAAACAAAACTGTAACATTTATTTTATTGATTCACATGTAACACCTACTTATGCAGTTTTTCTTTTCACTTCACTGAATGGGTTTCAGATGAACCTAATCATTCTCCAGTTACAAGATGAAAGAGACTTGATGAAACCTGACTGTGACAAAAAATTTGTGCACTTGAACCTCAAACCTGCTGAATAAATGTATTTGCAGATAACATTTTAAAATATATTTCGCCAGAAAATTTGTCAAATTTTGGGGTGAATCACCTGCACATGAAATGGGAAGCGTTCTTTTGAAAGGAAAAATAAGAGAAACATTCATTGCTATAGATAAGAGGAGTATCCAGAGAAATATTTTTTCTCATTTCTCCACTAAAACATATGTTGTGGGTACTTACTAAAAGCACCTCAGTGAGACAATGTGCATAAAATGTCAAGCCTTTTTGGGGGTGGGGGAGGGGGGGTGGAAATAAGATATTTCACTTAACTTTTGTCCTGCTGAATAAATTAAGATGCCATACCTACTTCTAATTTTCAGCCAATCAGATTACCTGATCTGGATTGTTGCCATAAATTCACTTACTTAATGACAAACAGTGCAGATCCAGATCAGTTGGCTTCTGAAGAAGCCAACTGATCTTGATCTACACTGTTTGCAAAGGCAGGGCATATCCTAGTTCATCAGGACAAGGGTTAATCAGAGTCTAATTTTGTCACCAGCATACCTAAGTTAATGCACTGCTAAATATACACCTTGTAATAATAAAAATGGTAATGCATTATATTGCATTACATAGAAACTTGTTTATATTTGATATATGAAGTGGTTTACCTGGTTTGTCCCTTTCAACCCTGAAATGACTCAAATGAACTCTTCCAGATTCATAATGATTAGCATTAATCTATATATATATATAGTGCATGCACTGTGAAATCAACTCTGGTCTCAAAGTATTTTTGAAGCTACCTGATACTTTGCAGACTCATTACAGATATATTAAACGTGTGCATGAAGTATGATGCTGAAAACATTATTTTCATTAAAACGACAGCCTTTTTAACTGAGCCATTTTTCGGTAATTCTTGACAACTGGGTTTTGTATCGTCTGAGATAGCGCATCTGAGATAATGCATGCATGGTGAAATTAACTTTTTATTTATGGACATTTTTATACACAGAACCATGCATGAAGGTTCAAGTCAACAGGGTTCATGTTGCAAACAGGGAATACCTAGAGAGGAAGTTGCAGTCGGAACAATGTCATATCTATTTATACCCCTCCAACAATCATATTATTATCTTACCATACCCCTGAATTGATTGACATACCACTGATGGACTAAAACATGCAAGAAACAAAAACATCTTTTTTGAAGGTACCGTATTTATCCTAAGCATTACGAAAACACGCCTATTTAATTATATTGAAAATTTTACCACCAAAAAATGAAAATTTTCAGATAAAAAACCCTGATATTTTTCATATTTCTGCTCAAAACATAGATTGTGGGTACTCGTTAGAACTGCCTCGGTGAGGCAGTTCTAACGAGTACCCACAATCTATGCTTTTGAACAGAACTAATAAAAATAATGTATACCCCTGTAAACCCCAGTTTTAAAAGTGGGGTTTAAGGGGGTCAGAATTATATAGGTATGTTTTCGTGATGATAATCAGACACTGTAGCTTTCTACTTGTCCTACAGTTTGAACAAGTCTATTTACTTTGATAGCCTGCTGTTGTGTCTAAATGCTGCTGGATGCATGGTAAACAGTGCAGACCCTGATCAGATGCCACATTCTGTGGTGATTGATCTAGGTCTACACTCTTTGCTTAGGCATGTCTGTTCAAAACTTTGGTGTAAATACGGAAGCTGAAGAATAGACATTTCACCTGTTTGACATTATTTAACATCTGCTGTTTTTAATTCAACTTCCTGGTGGTTATTATATACATATAATATGAAACTTACTTTTAACCCTGGTCCTGCTGAACTCAGTTATTCCTTGCAAGTAGTATAGATCCAGATCAAGAAGCCAGCTGATCTACACAGTTTGTCATTAAGTAATTACTGAACTTGTATCAACAGCCTGGATCAAGCAGTCTGATTCGCTGAGAATTAGAAGTGGGCGTGGCATCTTAATGTATTGAGCATGGCAAGGATCAAGTTGTTGCCAAAAACTCTAAATATTGGGGTATATTCCACCCTAC
Source organism: Anodontia alba (assembly GCA_964016985.1). Lineage (NCBI taxonomy): Eukaryota > Metazoa > Mollusca > Bivalvia > Lucinida > Lucinidae > Anodontia > Anodontia alba. The sequence goes on from OZ024831.1 coordinate 46,328,778, forward strand.
CCTCTAAACTTCAACCATGTTGATTAGACAACAAGTTTATGTGCACAAGTTACTGGCTGGGTGACAGACAGTGTAGACTTTGATCAGACTGCTCCTTAAGGAACTGTCTGATCTCGATTTGAATCCAACTCTTAAATATGTGGTGCTTCATTGTAGAGAGCCTTTCATTATCATCCTTCCATTTTCTCAGTATGACATAAATAATGTTGAAAGGATAATAGACCACCAAATGATCATCATCATTCAAATGATTGGAGGGGTAGGGTTGGAAGGGCAGTAGTATAGTAAGCTGTCTCAGAATTGAAGAATTTAACAGGTTATGGAAATAACATTTTCAAAACAAAACAAAAAAAAAAAAATGAATAAAATAAAGAGACACATACACACACAAACACACACACAAATAATTATGTGTTTTCAAGTGACAAAGTCTGAAAATGCTAGAAAAAGAAATTCAAAATATTTTATCATGGAGTAGCATAAATTCTAACAGCATTCCGAAACACATTATAATATCGCTGTCCTTAAAATGTCAACAAACGGTGAGATTAACATATATTTAACAATGAGAATGACATTAGACTCAGAGCACTTTCATTCACCTGTACGTTAATGATATGACAGTTGAGACTCTGAGTCCCTCCCACGTTAATGGATTGATCCAGGTATAAATCTTGTACCTGTTTCAGAGTGACATTTTGGACCGTCCCAAAAATAAATAAAGGCGTGATTACCTGTATTGAATAAATCTAGTGTTTACTTTTGTGAAATATGGTTTTAAATGGATACCTATGTTCAGTAGTTCTGCCTTGGGAAAAAAGTTTTGAATATGGATTACATTTGCAAATTCTTTTTATGGATATAGGTATATATTTGGATTTGGACATGGACAATATTACAAGTTACACTAGGAAAGATTTTTTTTTTAATTTGCCTTTGAAATAAATAGGTATATGGCTTTTTGTACGCATAGTGAATGATAGTTTGAAATTGTATGGAAATATATGTGAGGAATATGTTCAAAGTTTTGTATTCTGTGAAGGCAGTGGAGTGATTTGAATTTGTAGTTTAAACAAACTTATAGCTCCAGAGAAGGCATTATATTTAACAAGAACTATTGATATTTTTCTTATTTCTGTATAAAAACATATATAGTGGGTACTCATTACAAGTGCCTCACTGAGGTGCTTCTAATGAGTACCCACAACATATGTTTTTTGTGCAGAAATAAGAAAAATTTTAACTAATACCTGCACCTTTCTAGAGCTAGGACAAGCTGCAGTAAACACAAGAAGTAACAGGCAAAGAGATGAATATTTATGCATTTAAGGTTTAACTCCTACACACAAATTTTCGTACCATGATAGTGGTTCTGAGGAAATCTTAAAACCATGGATTTTTAATTGCTAGATTTGTTTTTACATGTCATTTGCTGATTTGTTTTTTTTGCTGTTAGCATGCTAAAGGTTGAAATATTAGTTTTGCCAAGTCATCTTTTCGAAAGTGTTTTCAGTATGTTTCCCTACAAACAGGAATGAGCAAACAGTGTAGACCCAGATCAGATGCCACAGAATGTGGCATCTGATCAGGGTCTACACTGTTTGCCACTCATCCAGCAGTTTGCAGACATCAGTAGGTAGTCAGATTTTAGGAAAAGTATGGTAAGCAAGGAAGGTATCCCAGTATTTACTGTAGATATGGTACCCTCAATGTTTTAAATTGTAACCTTGACCATACCTCAGTGAGGTGATTTTATTGAGTACCCACAAAATATTTCTTCGTTTAGGAATAAGATAAATTATCCCAGACCCTTCCGCTGATTCAAGAAGGGCAGTTGTCAGTTTCTGGCGAAAGAATGTGCACAATACTGGTTAAGCGCTTAGAGGACTAAACCTGCCCAGTAAACGTGTGGTTAGGTAAACTGACCGCGCTCGACATGACCCCATTGGGCTGACTGGGCCGTAAAACCTCAACACAAACAAAAATTATCCCAGAATTATCACTAAATACTCCTCCTTGACAAGTTCTCTGTAATTTATTTCATGAGGATTGAAAATATTTCTGTAGTGAAATTATATATTGAAAAAATGTTTATTTTATGCTATAATAATATACATTTAGTATAATATGATGATGTTGTGGTTAGTTCTTATATATATAAGGAGCTCTTTATAACCATATTTGACAGCTGGATATCTCTGTATGATGAACTGTGCACGAAAAGGGCCCTAGTACTATATGCAGGCTTTGAAGGCAGAGATCAACTTACATTTTTGCATATTTTATCAGGGCCTTCGTTGCTCACTATCATAATCATTGGAAACTGTAGCATATAACAAGGTACAGAAAGACATTGATCAGATGGCACAGATATGTAGACCTGAGATCCTGTATTTTGAAAGGATTCATCTACTGGAGATTCAACTTTCTATCTACAGAATTTTTTTCCTCTAGCAAAATGGCTGCAAAATCTTTTATGTCTATCCCTTTGCCATGAAAAAAATAATGGTTGGATTATAAAATAGGATTCGATATTAAGTTTTTCAATCTGCAGTTACAAAATTACTACTAAAAATGCTTTTAGTATGACTGTCAAGTTGCATGACAAAAAAGATTACTGCATATCTAGTTCAAACAAACAAAAAGTCATGGCCTTGCTTTTTCTAAGTGGTTGTTCTACTTTCATGTGGCCACCCAGATCATATGATTTCAGGTCAAGGCATCAGGCAGAGATCGAGCTTCTTCACTTACAGACTATATTTTTTTTTATCCTAAATACTGGGACACCTTAGATCCTCGTCATACTTGCCAGTCTGTTTTACCAACTGCCTGTATGTGTCTAAAAACTGCTGGATGAGTGGCAAACAATGTAGACCCTGATCAGATGCTGCATTTTGCAGCATCTGATCTGGGTCTACACTGTTTGCTCAGGCCTGTCGCTCCAAATACTTGGGGTAAATACAAGACAACATAAAATACTTTCCCTGTGCAATGTAACAGCACCAGTTCGCCTTTTTAAGGCAAAATTTAATCATTAGAGGACAATCAGTTTTGAAAGAATTTTACAGAAGATACTAGGCTTCATTTTATGCAAATAAACCATCTGAAAAAATGGGGCGTTGTTAGTGCTTTAGGTGATTTTGGTGCTTTAGAGGAGTTGTTAAGATGGAGTATTAATTTTGTTGATTTAATTGTTACTGAGATAATTTTTCTTATCTTAGAATCATATGTTGTGGGTACTCATTTGAAATGGTCATTAAGTGTATCTTCTAGATAAGCCTTTTTTTTTTACTTCCAAAAATATTGATATTTTTTATTTCTTTATAAAAGCATACATTGGTGGTGCTCTCAGAAATACCTCACTGCAGTGCTCACAACATATTTTTGTGGTGAAAATAGAAAAATCTTGATTCAGACACCCAACATATTTAACTTTATGCCATAATTAATAGTAGTGAAAAAAGTATCCCACTACAACATGGAGACCATGGGGTGATCTTTTATATAGGGTTTGAAAAATTCATGAAAAGACCTTAAAAAACAAATTCAAATGTTTAAGAAGACCTGAGTGACATCTTGATCCCTATAATGATATGTTTTTGATAATTCTTCTATTGTTGTAGCAAGGCTATGGATAAGTGTTTGTCACAGGGCTGTTGTTCCCATAATTTCTCTGTAAAATGATATGTAAAATGATAAGTTGAATATCTTCTTGACGAGGATGTGCTAATGACAGTTGGAACAAATATTTATGGAGAAATGAAAAGAGTATTCTTCGGAATTGTTCTCTTCTCCATTGCCGTGGGTTGATCTGAATATACAAGCCAACTGTGACAGAGCCAAGTGATTTCATGCCCGACTTGGACGGTATTCAAGATGGGGTATACTGCTGATAAGGCACTTCTTTAATCTGAAAAGTATTGATAATTTTCTTATTTTTCCATGAAAACCTATGTTGTTGGTTCTCATTAGAAGCGCCTCGTCGAGGCGCTTCTAATGAGTACCAACAACATATGCTTTCGTGGAGAAATAAGAAAATTATGTTGGGGCTACCCCTTCTTATCTGGTGCTATGAACTATAGTTATAATATCAATGGTCAAGATTGTTGACATTCAGGAAGGCAATACAGGTTATTGGTGAGAGTTTATTGTGAGGGTTTAATTAAATTGTTTAGTAAAAAGAAATAGATATCGATTGACAGATTATTTGGGCAGGCGAGGTGAAACGTCTTGACAGAGTTTTAGATGGGTATAAGAGAGACATGCTGACGCTGTTTATATGAAGATCCATTTGAACATGTCTCTCTAGATAATTTTTAGGTTCATGCAATATTCTAAACCCTTAAAGAATTTAAAGATTACTACATTTGCCCTAAGTATTTGGACACTTTTACTCCTTACCAAACTTATCCTAAAATTTAAATTTAAAGGCTTCATATTCCCCCAAAATAGATATTATTTATCCAAGAAATGTTTAATAAATTGATATATGGTATTAATATGACTGAAATGTGGCATCTGACAGCCTGTAAAAATTCAGTTAGTCTAACGTTTTTGAACTGGATCAAAAATTGATTTTTTATCCTATCTCTGAATTAATGTTGGCAACATTAATTTAGAGATACCATAAAAATTCATTTCATTTTTGATCCAGTTCAAAGAACGAATGACTGACTGGAATTTTACAGGCTGTCAGGTGCCATATTTTTTAATTTTATTATTTTTAAAAATTTTCTTGGATAATAAAATATATATTTTTGAGGAATATGGAGCCTTTAAATGTCCATTTTACTACCTCTTTATGTGTCTAAAATTGCTTGATTAGTGACAAACAGTGTAGACATTATGTTTTGCAACATTTGTTATTGTTCTACACCATTAGTCATAGCTGTATGTCCGAATACTAGGGTAAATTCACTAGTGAATGTAGTTTTATTTTATTTTTGTGTTGTTTTTTTTTTTTTCTTCAGAAAATAGGACTAATCATTGGTAGATTTAGGGGAAGATAATGAATAAATTGAAAATTTAATCTTCAGATTTTGTTATAGGATTGCTGAAGGGTTATTGACAAATTTTCAATTCAGTTTAAAAAGATGCTTATAATGATAGGCAAAATATTTCAACAATAAATTTGATATCAAATTATCTGACAGGGCCCAGTTGTTCTAAGCATCATTAGCTTAACAATCTTGTTAGTGGTCAAAATGTTAACTGTTCTAGTAATTACAATATCTAATTCACATGTATTTTTGCTGAAAAAATGTGAGAATGTTTTGCAAATGCAAAAGCTACTCACATTTTTTTTCAGCAAAATATTAGAGTAAATGCTATATTTAATAATCGAAGTTTTAACAATACATTAACTACCAACATCTTAGTTTTGAACAACTGGGCCCCGATTGCTTACGCACAAGTTGCAGTTTAAAATCACAACTGCAGCAGGCAACAGTTTGAAATATTTTTATTATTATCATTTTTCAGCTAGGCAGATGATTCATATGGAATGTTAAGTCTTATTTTCTTTGAAAAAAATTCAGAATGTCATTGCTACAGTTTTGCTGATTAACGTGTTTGTCATAGCTAAGAAAATTCTTGTTTAGATCTGCAAAATACTGAACTGTTCACTGCATACAAAATTGTTAATTTTCATTGACAATCCAGCTGCATTTTCATTAAAATGATTGAATAAATTACAGGGTTCCCTTCTAGACTTTTGTATTATATGTCAGTTTGTTGTAACAACTGTAATTTCTACTTCAGTGTTCATTTACTTACTGTGAAGTAACCCTTAACTCTTTCCCCACTAGTGGTGACTTTTGTCATCTGCTGAAAGATATTTTTGAAAAAGTTAATTTCAGAAAAAAATTCCACAGCCGACAAAAAAAACGTAAAATTACCCAGGATTCAAAGAGTTAAACACCACTTAACCCTTAAAACGTCAAGAAAACCAGCATCTGAAAATGTCGTCTGTTTATGTCGTCTGCTGAATATTCTTGCAAACTTTTCAAACCTATTTTTGCATACAGACAAACAGTGTGGACCCACGTCAGACTGTTCCTAAAGGAGCAGTCTAATCTCGGTCCACACTGTTTGCAAAAATGACTTTTAAAATCACAAGCAGATGACAAAGCAGACGACAATTCGAGGGTTGAGCGCAAGACTATAGTAACTCAAACATATTTTTGAAACCCTTGTTTAGGGGCAACTTGGACCCCTTTGTAAACAATGCAAATTTAGGGCACGTAAATTTTCATTGTTTACAGAAAGATATGTTGTAATCGTCATAACGCCTTCATGGTGAGGAGATTAGGTTTGGGGAAAAACAACCATCTGACTTACGTCAGTCTTGCGCTCAACCCTCGAATTGTTGTGATTGGCAGTTTAAGAGTTAACAGCAGCAGATGACATTCTGAAAATGACAAATATAAATGAAGCTACCTAGGAAAAGCTACAATAACGAAGCACAGCCTTCCCGAGGTACTGAAAGAAGAGATAGGGAACAAGCAATGGCAAGACACAATGGCACTGTTGCAATAACCAGCAGAAACAAGGACAAGCTGCATCAGAGGAGCTGCCTTGGAATAGTCTACAGAAACAAGTTTACGGGTGGGAAGGAGAGAGGAGAGGTGGGGATGGGGTGAGGGGTAGTATTTGATTGAAAACTCACCTTTAAGTATTATTTTCTCTGGAAAAAAAAAATGGAATGTCCTCTGCTGCAAATTTGAATGGGCCTTTAAGTTTTAAAATTTTATTTTTTGTGAAAGAAAGACTTAAGTTGACGCCACAGTGGATTATATGGGGGTGTTGAGGTTTACTTACCTTTTTACCTTCTTAAATTTGGCATGCTTAAGCAGATTAGGCTTAAAGTGTTTTAATGTATAGGCAGTATATGTAATCATTAGAGATGTGCTAAGATTATGGTGAAATTAATGGGCAAATTAATTTCAGTTGAGGAAATACATTCTTTCAATACTTGTTTGGATTACATCACAGATCTCCCAAGGATTTTGTTGAAATTGTAACATTGCATTTGTTGCACAGTTGTAAAGAGAGATATTTTATTTATTCATTATTCTTAAAAAAAAATCTTAACTCTTAAAGTGATTAGAAAATTGTAGCAAACAACATTCTGATTTTTTAAAAATTATTTTTCATAGAAAATAAGACTTGGCATTTCATGTGAATCTTATTTCCTATGGAAAATGCAAAAAAAGAAAAAAAAATGAAAATGTCTCTACTGCAATTGTGAATAGCACTTTAAGGATTAATTCCTGTGTTGGTAGTTTATTTGCAAATAGTTTCAATCTATAATATATTCATGAATGACTTATATAAGTGTGCTGTGCCCCACTTATTCGCTTAGTATTATTACACATGGCAGTTTATGCTGGGCAAATAAAAAAATTATTTTATCTACCCAGAAATTTGTATTGATGTCACATATACATGTTGTACTATTTTGTTTGTTGAAATATTTTGTGCCTTGAAGTCATTCTGCAAGAAAGCAAAGGTCCTCATCAGCACTTCATCTGATAGGCCACAGGGCTTTGCGGACTCCAGTCTGTTTTCTCAGTCCAGTAGGTCCAAATACTTACTCTTCTTTCATCTTTTGGAAAGTCGTTTTGTGTCTGGCGTTTTACACACAAGAAGTAAATTTGCAAACTTTTAGCATGATTTAATTCAAATGTCATAACTACCAATGCACAAAAAAGTTTTATTTTAGTCATTGGTTTTTAAAAAAATGAATGTTTTCATTTTTCCCCATCGTAAAAATGGCTGCAAAGTATGCAAAAATCGAAAGGGTGGGTAGTTTGGATGCTGATTTTAAACAAGTTTCACTTGTTCAAGCTTTCTGAAATTTTCACAATATTGTTATGGAACATCAGTTATTTAAAATCAGTCAAGAAAAGCAAAATATTTTTTTTTTGATAAAAGTTCTCCAAAAATGCAGTTTCCGATATGACTGAAAGATTGTTGAACGAGATGTTAATCCCAAACAAAAATGCAGTTTACAGTAGAATTGCATGGGTCAGACCCTTTTTTTTTCCATTAAATTAATTTTGCGGTAAATTGTTGAAAACTAAGCACAGGAACAGAAATGACAAATGGTTTCTAATAAAATGTTGTCAGTCACAAATCAATTTGTCCATCTAGAATAAAACACTGAATATATACCATCTTTCCGAAGGATGCCAAAAGCACAGTGGGGCGAATAGTGGGAAAGAGTGACAAAATAAGGAATATTGTATTTTCCTTAAACATTTGGATAGATAAGCCTGAGCAAACAGTGTAGTCCTGAAGAAGCAGTTTGAGCTGAGTCTGCACTGCTTGCCATGCTGTTGCATAGCAACAGATAGGGCGCTTTTTTCATCTGAAAAATGCTGATATCTTTCTTATTTCTCCACGAAAACATATGTTGTGGGTACTCATTAGAAGGGTCTCAGCAAGGTGCTTCTAATGAGTACCCACAACATATGTTTTCATGGAGAAATAAGAAAAATATTATGTGGATACCCCGTCTTATCTGTAGCTATGTGTTGGTACTTTTTGGTCTTACAATAGACAGCATGGGTGCAGCTGTTCAAGGCATTGTTTTTTTTTTTTATTTGGGTTTTACTGCCCTTTCAAGAATATTTCACTTATATCGAGCCGATCGTTCATCAAAGGTGGGTGAAAACCGGAGAACCTTGGGAATAACCACCTGACCATCCGCAAGCTGAACTTGGCTTTCCCACATGTGACCCGAGCGAGGCTCGAATCACAGTGATGAGAAACCTAATGGATTAAGAGTCAGCTCTCTTATCCACTAGGCTACGGGGGCCCGCTCAAGGCATTGTTAGCTGAGTCTGCACTGCTTGCCATGCTGTTGCATAGCAACAGATAGGGCGCTTTTTTCATCTGAAAAATGCTGATATCTTTCTTATTTCTCCACGAAAACATATGTTGTGGGTACTCATTAGAAGGGTCTCAGCAAGGCGCTTCTAATGAGTACCCACAACATATGTTTTCATGGAGAAATAAGAAAAATATTATGTGGATACCCCGTCTTATCTGTAGCTATGTGTTGGTACTTTTTGGTCTTACAATAGGCAGCATGGGTGCAGCTGTTCAAGGCATTGTTTTTTTTTTTTATTTGGGTTTTACGGCCCTTTCAAGAATATTTCACTTATATCGAGCCGATCGTTCATCAAAGGTGGGTGAAAACCGGAGAACCTTGGGAATAACCACCTGACCATCCGCAAGCTGAACTTGGCTTTCCCACATGTGACCCGAGCGAGGCTTGAATCACAGTGGTGAGAAACCTAATGGATTAAGAGTCAGCTCTCTTATCCACTAGGCTACGGGGGCCCGCTCAAGGCATTGTTAGCTTAACAAGCTCATTAATGACAAACTTGTTACAGTTGTAGCTAATGTATTTTCAAATACATTGATATTTTTGCTGCAAAAAAATGTGACTAGCTTTTACAATGCAAAAGCTACTCACATTTTTTTCAGCAAAAAATAGCAATGTATTCGCCATATTTCAAGATAGAAATTTTAACATCACTTTGGCTAACAATTACTTTGTTAAGTTTTGAACAACTGGGCCCATATGTCTTTTAAATTTTTAGGATAATTTTAAAAAGGTGTCTGAATATTAAGGAAAACGATGGGCTTTTCTCAATCTGTCAACCTAGCATGCAACATATTAAGTAATTAAAAGGAGCTCTAGATAAGAGGTACATCCAAATATATATTTTTTTTATTTCTCCATGACAACATATTTTGTGGGTACTCATTAGAAGCACCTCTGAAAGGCACTTTTAATGAGTACTCACAACATAATGTTTTGTGGAGAAATAAGAAAGTTATGAGCATTTTCTGCATAAAAAATAAAGCACCTTAGCAAGAGTTATGGATTTGGATTTTCACAAACAAAAAGGAGTTTTATAGCATATGTTAACAGGAAAGGCTCTAATTGGCCTGTTCATCTGCCCAGTCTGATCAATACCGTGTCTGTTTGATGTTGTATGACACAATATCCTGTGATATGAAGACCCAGCTCTGACTGCAGATGTGTGCAGAGACTTAGAGGGGCTTCCACTAACCTAAGTATATATCATAAGGCCTGCTTGATGTGGATCTTTCATCTCATTTTTCTTTGTCAGGTGACAAATTAATAATACATGTACAAGAATTTTCACAGGTAAAAGTTTTGTTTCAAGAGGCTGCAGATAAGAATTATGTTTTAAACTGTTTTCATATCTTCAGATAAGCTGCTTTTCTCAGGCAAAAAAAAGTATTAGATACTTTCTTTATTTGTCTACAAAAACATATGTTATGGGTACTCATTAGAAGTACCTCTCTGAGGTACTTCTAGTGAGTACCCATAACATGTTTTCATGCAGAAATAACAAAAATATTAATATATCCCTGAATCTAGAGCTATGTATTTCATAGCTGTAGAGAAGAAGTGGTATAATCCACATACTTTTCTTATTTCTCCATGAAAACTTTTCTTATTTCTCCATGAAATCATATGTTGTGGGTACTCATCAGAAGTGCCTTGGCAAGGCACTTCTAATAAGTACCCACAACATATGTTTTTGTGGAGAGATAAGAAAAATACCAGTACTTTTCAGTAGAAAAAAAAATCTTATTAATAGCTAAGGTATTTTTTATTTACTTTTATTATGCATTTGGCATAGCAGAAGACAAAGCATTTTTTTTGTTTTGTTTTCCCTGAAATAGATATATAGCTGTAGACAAATGGTTTCCAAGCGATAATTTGATTATTACCTGTGTTGTGGGTACTCATTAAAATCAGTTCAGGGAGGTTACTTCTAATGAGTATCCACAACATATATTTTCATGAGAAATAAAATAATAATAATACATTTTAGTCAGAAAAAAATGTACTTATCTTGATAAGATAGACTTGGCATTTCATTTTATTTGTGTCGGTAAGCTTTAGCATGCTGATGGCAGAATCTGCAGAAGACAAAGTCTTGCGATATTTCTGTTTTCTCCCTAAATTTAATGTTTTTTCATATGAGTTGTTTCCAAAAGAATGAAAGAAAAATATAAATGCTAGAAGCTGAATGAAAAAAAATCTACTGTTGCTGGTTTGAAATAATTTTCAAGGTGAATTTTCTCAGCAAAAGAGCCTTCTTGGAGAGTGTGTATGATAAATGGAATAGATAAAATAAAAATAAAGAGTAGATCAGTTTGTGTAAATACTTGCATTAATTTTACAGATCAGTTGATGGGAATACTTAAGTTTAAACTGTGGTTTAAGATGTTGGTGCACTGAAATTTAACCCTTAAAGTGCCATTAAAATTGTAGCTAAAAACAAACAAAAACAAAACAACAAATTTCAGAGAAAATAAGGCAACATTTCGTGTGACATCTTAACCCAGCAAAGACTCAGACACTACGGTAGGCAGACGATTCACTTGAAATGTCAAGGTTTAATTTCTCTGATTTTTTTATATAAAAAAAAAATGATCAGAGTGTCAGCTGCTGCAGTTGCTAATGGAGATTTTAAGGTTAAGTTTCAAGGTCACTGCATGTAAATGACCCCAAAGCTAGAAAATGTAACTTATGACATGTATCCATCAAGTAAAGACTCAGATTAGCCTGTCTGTCCTGGCTATTTGATCAGCCTTCATTGAATGTTCTGTGGATAGCCAAGGAGCCAAGATTTTTTCAATAATCAGATAGAAAGCGAGGTTGACTAATTAGACCACCCTAGTATGCAGATTGATCTGAGTCTTTGCTGGGTGCAGATGTCACAAGGTACTGTTTTTCTCACATTATGCTCACATATCAGTGTAGGCAAATTAAAAAAAAAAGGGGGGGGGGGGGGGGGGGGGGGTCCAGATGTTCAAAACTAACAATGTTGTTAGTTAACATATAGTTGAAACTTTGAACATTAAATATGGCATATAAGGTAATAGTTTTGCTGAAAAAATGTGAGTAGCTAAAGCTACTCACATTTTTTTCAGCAAAACTATCTGTGAATATTGTACTTACTAGAACATTTAACATTTTGACCACTAACGAACTTGTTAAGATAATGATGCTTTGAACAACTGGGTCCAGGCTTTCAAAGGTGCTTATCAGAGATTATAATAATATAAAAATATTTTTGTGTGAACATTTTTTATATATTCAGCATTATTGATAAGGAATAATTTCATCTGGTATCAAGGTAATATACTGTTTTTGACACAAATGACCCTCATAGGTGGAGGGGGGCATTAAATCTGAACTCGTCATCATCACTCAGGAGTATATATTCGAAGTGCCAACATTTCTGTTTAAAATATTATTAATTTTTTTAATCTGTGATATTACTGTGTTTTGACACAGTCATGTTGAAATGTGTACTGTATTACATTATGTGATATGATGTGATATTAACAATGTAATGGACAATAAGAAAACCACATGGCTGTGATTGAATTTTATCTGTGATAAAAACAATGAAACATAATGGACTCTTTCGATGAGGATGATGAAGTATTTCTAGAGAATGAAATAAGTGCCGAACTCGAGGAGGATCTGTGGTCCTCACCACTTATGAACTATCATTCACCATTTGATGATTATAAGGAATTATTTGCCAGTATTGCGGAAAGTACGCACAGGAGCAGCGGTTCGAGTGGGTCTAGTAGGCTTCCTGTTCCATCAGGTAGGTAGTTTCCTGCTGTATAAGGTTCATGACTGTATGTAGCTTCATTGCGAGCCATTCATTATCACCCACTGTCTCGATATGACTTAGATAATGTTGAAAGGGATGTAAAACTCCAAATCATCATCATACTGCAGAATAATTTGAGCCAGGGCATGACAAAACCTACAAAATGGCATGTGCTACCATTGAAGATTCAGATCAGCCTGGGCATCTGCCCAGTCTGATCAGTCTTTGCTGTCCACATGAAGAAAGCTTGGGTCCTTAGCTACTCACTGAGCGCACAGCGAAGGCATCGCATGCCATTTTGGTGGTTTTGTCGTGTGCTAGTTCATTTGGTTCCAGCTGTGGTTCATTTGAAGTCACCTCAAGACAGCTCCAGATAAATATTTCTTTTATGTTTGGAAGATATGTTGTGGGTACTTATTGGAATTGCCTCACTGAGGTGAATCTAGTCAGTACATAGGTTTCACAGAGAAGTAAGAAAATATTTACACTTGAGCTAAGGGAAGAATAAATCAAACAAAAAAACATCGACAGCAAAGAGCCAGACAAGGCTTTGTGTCCATGCAGTCTTGTTGGGATCTTTGCTGTTCACACACACAGACACACACACACACACACACACACACGCACACACACACACAATCTGAACATTGCTCATTCTGCATCCCCCCCACCCCACTCACCCACTACAGCTGCTGTGGAATTGGTGGATTCCTGATATTCTGTACTATACTTTATTTTAAAATTTGAAGAAATCTGTATGGCTATCTTGTGACGTCTTAATGATGGTCAACTGGCAAATAGTGCAGACCCAGATCAGACTGCTCCTCTTGGATCAGTTTGATCTGGGTCTACCCTGTTTGTCTGTACCTTCCAGTTGAGTGAGAATTGTGAGATTAGTGGGCTGGGTGGCCTAGTGGTTCACACACTTGACTTTGAAGCGGGATATCATGAGTTTGAATCCCGCTCTGGTTGAGACAATTTTCAGACCATTAGTACGCCTTAGCTTCTACTTGACGTGGCCTGGGTTGAGTATAAAGTGGACAAGGAGGCATTTGGTGATAGATAGCAGCACCAAGTGTGCATGGGTGATCTATGAAAGCAAGGTTGTAAAGATATACATACATAACAATCACCGATGCCTCTATGTGCCTCGGGCGCCTGGTAGTGTTAAAAATCTGCACAACAACAGTTGTGAGATTGTCCAAATTTAGGAGCTCAAGGTTGGTGAAACAGCTGTCAGAATATTAAATAGAATATATGAGCAGTCATGGTGTTATAATAAATAACCTTCTGGACATGTTTATATGCTTTGTTTGACATCAAAGACATCTGTAATTGTATAAATTGCACAACTTATTATGAGAACACATGCACACAAGCTATATTATAACATATTTTATATTAGTCACATTACAAACTGATATCCCTCCCACATTAGATAGTCCTAAATGTATTTTATTCTTTAACCTGCTGAATTTAAACAGAAAGTGACATTTGAATGGGCTTTTCTAATTTGAAAAAGGAATGCTCGGTATTTCATTCTAAATGTCTTGTTTGAGTTATATCAGAAACAGCTACACAACAGAAAGAAAAAAAAAAAAAAGAAGAAAAAATATCACATGTATGTTGTCGGTGGCTTAACCCTTGTCATGCTGAATAAATTAAGATGCCCGCCCACTTCTAATTTCCAGCCAATCAGATTACTTGATGCGGGTTTTTGATAGAAATTCACATATTTAATGACAAACAGTGCAGATCCAGATCAGTTGGCTTCTTCAGATCTGCACTGTTTGCTAAGACAGGGCATGTCGTGTTCAGCAAGAGAAGGGTTAAAAATCTGTGTTTGCGTTTCATATTGCGTTTGACCTCTTTGAGCACATATAATCCCTCCAAATGAAATGGCACTTAGGTACCATATTTTCCCTAAGTACATTTGTATTGGATAGACAGCCCCGAGCAAACAGTGTAGCCCCAGATCAGGCAAAAGAGAATACCATGTCTGATCATTATTTTAGACACATCAACACAGATACACTACAACCTCTTTATAACATGGTTCATTATAACATGGTTTTGGATATAACATGGTTCAAAGATGGATCCCAAAAATGTATAGATTATATTGAAAAATGACCATTAATGGTCATTTTTCAATATAATCTATACATTTTTGTTTGGCTATAACACAGTTGTTTAACTAACACAGTTTATGCTATGGACCCCAACAATAGCGTTATAAAGAGGTTGTGGTGTACTCAGATTTTATGACAAGTGTTGGTAAGGTGTCATGGTATCCAAATACGTCTATGTACTTAGGGTAGATACTGTATGCATGACCATGGTAGATTCAGGTCAGTTATAAATCTTCAATCTGATCAGGGCTTTTCTGTTGAACACGGATGTCTTGACCCTTGTCATGCTGAGTAAATTAAGATGCCAGGCCCACTTCTAATTTTCAACCAATCAGATTACTTGGTCCAAGTTGTTGATATAAATTCACATATTTCCATTAATGACAAACAGTGTAGATTCAGATCAGTTGGCTTCACTGATCTGGATTTACACTGTTTGCAAAGGCAGTGCATGTCGGGGTTCAGCAGGACTAGGGTTAAGCACCCTTTTTATCGCACCTGCTTGTAGCAGGGTGCGATATAGGCGTCCGATTTTCCGTCCGTCCGTCCGTCTGTCCGTCCGTCTGTCAACATTTATGTCAACGTTCAACATTTATGTCAAAGTTAGTAGTCTAATCAACTACAAGACTAAACAACCATCAAACCTTGCATGAAACATCTCCCTGACCTCCTGACTTTGCAACATAGGCGTCCGCTTTTCTGTATGTCTGTCCATTCGTCCGTCCGTCTGTCAACATTTATGTCGAAGTTCGACATTTATGTCAAAGTTAGTATTTCAATCAACTACAAGACTAAACAACCATCAAACTTTGCATGAAACATCTCCCTGACCTCCCGACTTTGCGACATAGATGCCCACTTTTCCATTCGTCTGTCTGTTCGTCTGTCCGTCTGTCCATCTCTTAACAGTTCTGTTATGTCGAAGTTCGACATTTATGTCAAAGTTAGTATTCTAATCAACTACAAGACTAAACAGCCATCAAACCTTGTATGAAATATCTCCCTGACCTCCTGACTTTGCGACATAGGTGCCTGCTTTTCCATTTGTCTGTCCGTTCGTCCGTCCGTCTGTCTCTTAACAGTTCTGTTATGTCGAAGTTCGACATTTATGTCAAAGTTAGTATTCTAATCAACTACAATTCTACAACAACCATCATACCTTGCATGACACATCTCCCTGACCTCCTGACTTGGCAGATATGTTGACCCAGTGACCTTGACCTATATTTTGCGCTCCATTGACTTTGACACAATTTATGTTGACGTTCCAGATCTTCTCAACTATAAGACGTACAACTACCAAACCTTGCATAATGCTTCTCCTAGATGTACAGACTTGGCAGGTACCTTGACCCGTTGACCTTGACCTATATTTTGCGCTCCAGTGACTTTGACATATTTTGCGTCGACGTTCGATATCTCCTCAACTATAAGGCCTACAACCATCAAACCTTGCAAAGTGCTTCTCCTCAATGTACTGACTTAGCAGATACCTTGACCTGGTGACCTTGACCTATATTTTGGCTGCAGTGACTTTGACATAATTTACGTCAACGTTCCAGATCTCCTCAAGTGTAAGACCTCTAGCCACCAAACCTTGCATAGTGCTTCTCCTATATGTACTAACTTGGCAGGTATCTTGACTCGGTGACCTTGACCTATATTTTGCGCTCTAGTGCCTTTTACACATTTTATGTCAACGTTCAATATCTCCTCAACTATAAGGCCTACAACCATCAAACCTTGCATAGTGCTTCTCCTCAATGTACGGACTCTGCAGGTACCTTGACTGGGTGACCTTGACCTATATTTCACGCTCCATTGACTTTTACATCTTTTACGTCACCCTTCCATATGTCCTCAACTGTAAGGCCTTCAACCACCAAACCTTATATAGCACTTCTTCTCGATGTACTGACTCGACAGGTACCTTGACCTGGTGACCTTGACCTATATTGTGCACTCCAGTGACTTTGACACATTTTATATTGATGTTCGTTATCTCCTCAAATATAAGACCTACAACCACTAAACCTTGCATAGTGCTTCACCTCATTGCACTGGCTTGGCATGTACCTTGACCCAGTGACCTTGACCTATATTTGACACATTTTACGTTGATGTTTGATAACTCCTCAACTATAAGGCCTACAACCACCATACCTTGCATTGTGCTTTTCCTTGATGTACTGAATTAGCAGGTACCTTGACCCGTGACCTTGACCTATATTTCATGCTCCAGTGACTTTTACACATTTTACGCCAACATTCCATTATCATTGGGCTGTATGATACGAAAAGTCAGTGCTGAAGATATAGCCATTAGAGAGAATGGGACTGGCCTGGAATAAATGTGCCCCACTAGGCACTTTGTCTACATTTTTTTCAACCCAGTTTTCCAAGTAAGCACTGCAAAGAATGAAATAAACTTATTTAATAACCACATTCTGATTGTGGCTCCTGTGACTTTTGCGCCAGCAGGTGCGATGACGTCTTCCGCGGAATTCTTGTCATGATAATTTGGCTCCCCTTTTTATTAGCTCGCCTGAACAACGTTCACGGAGAGCTATTGTACTACCTTCTGGCCTCAGCATCAGCATCGGCATCCACAAATGTTAGCTTTCTTTAAAGTTTTTAAGACCTCATTATTTCCTAACCTTATCACCAATTTGATTCATCTTTGGTATGATGATACATATTGTGCAGTACCAACCCCACTACCCTAGGTCATGCTAGGAAGATGATTCACATGAAGTATCAAGACTGATTTTCTCTGAAAATACAAAAAAAAAAAAAAAAAAATCAAAAAGTCGTCTGCTGCAGTTAAGGTTTAAACTGGAGCCTTGACTGTAATTTGTTGTGTACCCTTAAGAAATCTACACAAACTTTTCTAATTTGTTACATTCATCAGAAAACTTCTATTGTCATCTGTCATTTCTTAACGCATGATATCAAAACTGTGAACACTGAAGTGATGATAATGATCACCGCGGCAATAATCATTTGCCTCTGGGTGGTTACGTACATCTTTTTGACGATTTGTATAACTTCTAGCACTCTCTGGGCAAATTCGGCTTATGGCAAATTTGTGATAAATGTTTATTTTTCCCAGAAAATATGGTTTACCATTTCATGTGAATTGATTTCGTAGCAATTTGCATGAAATGACAAACCATATTTTCTGGGAAAAGTAGGAAAAAAATATTTCCGAATATCATCTGTTGAAATTTTTACCCAGCATGCTAAGTGTTGTGTAAGTCTGTTGCTGATGTTTTAAGCCCATTTTTTGAACAGCTAATGGGAAAAAAATTAAAGTAAAATTAGTGTTAACCCTTGTCCTGCTGAACCAGGATATGCCCTGTCTGTGAAAACAGTGTAGATCCAGATCAGTTGGTTTCTGAAGAAGCCAACTAATCTGGATTTGCACTGTTTGTCAGTTAAAATGTGAACTGATAGGCTGAAAATTTGAAGTGGGCGTGACATCTTAATTTATTCAACTTGACAAGGGTTAATGTAAAAATAAATTTAGCTGTGGCATGAGAAAAGTTTCCTTTGAGCTTTTTGCATACAGTGAAGACCTGGATCAGCCTGCATATTTGAGCCTGTGCTGTCTAGAATATAACCCTTTGTAGTCTGAAGAACCTTAAAAGGGTAATTAGCAAACAGTGCAGACCCAGATCAGTTGTTGCAGGCAGTGTCTGATCAGGGTTTCCACTGTTCATATAGTTCAACCATTTTTGTCTCAGAATATTCAGATCACAGATCCTGACATACCTAAAATCGAAATTAGACTCTTCCAATATATAGTGTGGGGGAGTTCATTCAGTCTACAATGGGATAAAGATGTACATGTATTGCAAAGTACTTGAGACGGTGGTTCGTCTGTCTTTACTGACAATGACCAATCTTAATCAGATGCATGAAGTGCTACTGTTTGTGTGTTCTAAGATGGCTGATGAGACCAATCTTAGCTCTTAACTGCCTGTTGCAGA
Source organism: Anodontia alba (assembly GCA_964016985.1). Lineage (NCBI taxonomy): Eukaryota > Metazoa > Mollusca > Bivalvia > Lucinida > Lucinidae > Anodontia > Anodontia alba. The sequence goes on from OZ024831.1 coordinate 46,347,588, forward strand.
TAGAACAAGAGGAGAAAGCTCTGTTGGTGATGCCTTATTTCTGGCTTTCCGCTGAGCACGTTTCTGCTCGGCTTCGCTGATTCTTCTTGCTTCATACTCACCAGCACACCTTCTTATGAGGCCTTGCCACTTTGCTTGATTCTGTGCAGTCTGTTCCCACAACCCAGTGTTGGTATGTTGAAGTCCTTAAGGGCTGCTTTGAGAGTGTCCTTGTCTTCTGACCACCATGGGAGCTTTTTCCTCACTTGTAGTGCTCCATAGAAGATTTTCTTTGGCAAACGTTCATCAGGCATTCTGGTAACATAGTTGTGCCAATTGGAGAGTATGTACACTCTGCATCCCTGCATTTTTCAGGACTTCTTTCCTATTCATGTGGCAGTGGGACTTACAGTAAATTTTACAACCATGTGATTGTGGTGTCAGAGCCTTTAGACCACTTTAAGGTCAATCTGACCAGCTTTCTTCTTACAAAATTTTGAAAATTATTTGCAAATCTTGGTGTGAGTTGATATGCAATACCATAAGAACCCTTAGTATTGGGACACACAGGCCTTGGCAAACAGTGTAGACCTAGATCAGATGCCACAGAATGCCATGTCCAGAATATTTTAAACACACCAACAAGTAGTGGAACAGACATTTACAAAGTATAGGACAAGTATGGTCAGGAGTTTAGATGTACCAATACTTAGAGTAAATACAGTATAATATGGTAAGGAGTTAAAGTGTCCAAATACTATGGTATATAAGGTATATGTATCTAGTGATGTGTCTTTAACCCTTAAACTGCCAATCACAACAATTGTTGTTTGCTTTGTCATCTGCTTGTGATTTTAAAAGTCATTTTTGCAAACATTGTGGACCCAGATCAGACTGCTCTTATAGGAGCAGTCTGAGCAGGGTCCACACTGTTTGCCTGTACACAAAAATAGGTTTGAAATGTTTGCAAGAATATTTGGCAGACGACATAAACAGACAACATTTTTAGATGCAGGTTTTCATGGCATTTTAAGGGTAAAAGTCCTGTCTGAAAGGCAAACAGGTCACCCTGATCAGACTGACCCTTTTGAAGCTGTTTGATCTTGGTCTACAACATTTGCTTATGCCTGTTACTCCGAGTATTTAGGGTAAATATGCTATGTATTACGATTCGCTTTTTAAGACCAAGTTATGCGGGCCCCCGTAGCCTAGTGGATAAGAGAGTTGACTCTTAATCCATTAGGTTTCTCACCGCTGTGGTTCGAGCCTCGCTCGGGTCACATGTGGGAAAGCCAAGTTCTGCTTACGGATGGTCAGGTGGTTTTTCTCCGGGTTCTCCGGTTTTCGCCCACCTTTGATGAACGATCGGCTCGATATAAGTGGAATATTCTTGAAAGGGCCGTAAAACCCAAATCAAAAAAAAAAAAAAAAAAAAAAAAAAAAATTAAGACCAAGTTATTGCTAAAGCACCTAAATATTATGGCATTAGAAGTTAGTATACAAAAGCTCAGTTTGTGTTCATGTTTTGTAAGATTTGCTGTTGATATAACTGGCTAATTTCCTTTCCACATACTTGACCAAAGTTAATATTTGATCAAAATGTCCTATCTTTAAATATTTGTTAAAATGCTTTTAAAAATTGACCAACTATCTCAGCTCTAGTAGACGAACCCTAGTATTTTATAGCTCCAGATAAAATGCATTTTTATTTCAACGATAAACTATTTATATTTTTTTCTTAATTCTCCACAAAAAATATGTTGTGGGTACACATGAGAAGCTACTCAGTTGATTGGACCCAATGGTTTTTAGGTTGATCTGGGTCTGCACTGTTTGCCAATTTCCCTTCTACAGGTCTCCCGACTACAATGGGTTAAATGTATACAGCATAATAACAAAGGGAGATAATCCACTTTTGTCACCCATTGTGATAATGTATCATTTCACATAACATGTATACAACATATTAAAGGCACCATAGACAGCAGCTGTCAAAGAAAACATCATGTTTGTATTAACCCTTATCCTGCTGTTCACGACAATCCCTACCTTTGCAAACAGTGTAGATCCAGATCAGATGGCTTCTGAAGAAGCCATCTGATCAGGATCTACACTGTTTATCATTCAGTTTGTGATTTTGAACAAAAACATTTTATGATGTAATCTGATTGGTTGATTGTCAGAAAAGGGTGTGGCTAATTAAATTATTCAGCAGGATAATGGTTAATTATATGTAAAATAGTGACCTTAGACAAGATAGTGGTTGTGAATTGATGATAATTTATGTAAGAACTCATTAAACATGGTTTGTCTTACCTTTGATTGTTTTCCATGACAGTTCAGTTGAATGGCCAAGAAAGTTGAAATATGGTGCGATTATCCATTGACCTTTCATCCCTAAGTTTCTCTAGTCTACCCTTCAGTTTTTGAATTCGGACCTGCCTGTTGTAAAAAAGAATGTCAATCCCAAATTCTAGAACACATCATGCTGAATCTGCTGCTTGAATGACACTGATCGATTTGGGGACTATTTGTATCCACTATTTGTAAAGGTCTCTGATGGAAGTTCTGACTTTGTTGCTCAATTTAGGATCACAAGGTCCCAGGTTTGAATCCCACTGTAGGGCAGAATGACTATACAGCACTTCATTGTCTCCATATGACCTAAATAATGTTGAAAGGGAGAAAAAAAAACATCCATCATCATCAAGTCATTGGTGTGATGAGATGGTATCATGAAAGGAGTGCTCTTTCACAGACTTTATTTTTAGGATTAAAAAAAAATGCTTCTTGCATTTTTAAGATTTTACTATCTGTTCATGTTATTTTAATGAAGAAGCAATTTTTAATTCAATCCCAAGAAAATCTCAGGATTCTTTTGGTGTTATAATGGTATCTTACACCTTCTAAATAGAAACTTAATAATGTGTAAGTTCTATTTATCCTAGGGTTTGTATGTGAATTTGTGAATGAGGTCAAGTGAAATACAGTGCAAATTCTCTCTTCTGATGTGGCTTTTGATCTGGGTCAACACTTTTTTCTCTGCTGTTTGTCCAAATACTAAAGGTAAATATAGTACCTTCAATAAGCTGATACATGTAATTGAGGTGAAAAATTAGGGAAAGTTTTTGTTATTTTTTCTCCAATAAATTTGTTGTGGTAAGCCCATTTTAGTCCGAAGACCCCCAAAGGGGTAATTGGCAAACAGTACAGACCCAGATCAGATACTGTGAAATTGTGGCATCAGGTCAGGGTCTACACTGTTTGCATTATACAGCAATTTCTGTAAAATATAGTAATAAGGAAAAAACAACTAGACACCTTGCTATGGTAACTAGACTGGTCTGAAGTGTTGTGGTAGAAGAATCCACTCAGTGTAAAAGGGTTTATCAAAGGAATCATTTGGCAAGGCAGCTGTTGAGTACACTCACAAGATTTTTAGTTCAAAAATAACAAAAATTATCATCTGAATACTAGTAGGAAATAAATGAGAAAATGTTAATTTTAATGTTGTTAGCATAACAATACACCAGTTGCTTTAACTGTTACCATTCAGCAGACAACAATTGATGATATTTTTCCTTATTTTTCCCAGAAAACGGGTTTTGACATGTCATGCAAATTGTCTCTAATGGAAACAATTTGCATGGAATGGCAAATTGTTTTCTGGGAAAAATAAGAAGATTATTTCAAAATGCTGTCTGCTGAAAATTTTACCCAATTTAAAGGATTAAGTACAGGTAGGTGATCTCCTGATGTGTGAAATTATAGTTTTTTGGCAGTTTTACAACATAAATTTACCAATAAAGCTGCAGTTATTTCTGGTTAGAAGTTGTCAAATATTTGTATAAAGTTCACTGGGTAAGTATTTCCTTTACAGTAATGTAAATTAATTATTTTCCATTGCACAAACTGGAAAGGGTTTTGATCCCCAGCGGAGTCGTATGAAAGATTTTATTGGCCACTCTTTTGCTTGGCACTCAGCATTTCAACACTTTGAAATATTCTTTTTTAAATTATTTTTTTAAAGAAAATAAAACTGCACTTTTATCAAAATGATTGTCTGCTTAATATAATTATATACTTGATGGCATCTTTTTTAATTTTTCTTCTGTCCACCCTGGGAATGTTTCCCAGTGCCAAGCTCCCCACAGAAGAGTTTCTTTGACAACCACTTATCTTGCATTATGCCGGCCTCGGTGGCTCAGTTGGATGCGCCGTCCGACTGGAGACCAGGAGGTCGCGGGTTCAACCCCCGCCGAGGTCAGCAACATTCTTTCGTGGAGATTGATCATGAAATATTTTCTACGGTCATTCTCTCCCTTCCGCTGATTCAAGAAGGGCAGTTGTCAGTTTCTTTCGAAAGAATGTGCACAATACTGGTTAACCGCTTAGAGGACTAAACCTGCTCAGTAAACGTGTGGTTAGGTAAACTGACCGCACTCGACATGACCCCATTGGGTTGACTGGGCCGTAAAACCTCAACACAAACAAAATCTTGCATTATAGTCCCATAACCAGCCCATCTTAACCTGTGCTTGCTTCTGGCTTCTTCAAGGATCCTCTCTTTAGTAGCTTCTTCCAACAGCATTCTGCACAAAAACATACATTGTGGTACTCATCAGAAAGGCCTCGGTGAAAGTTTACTAATGAATACCTAACTTATGTTTGCATTGAGAAATAGGAAAACTATTGATACTTTTTGGTTAAAAAGGGCACCTTATTGAGAGCTTACATTAATTAATTGTACATAAACATTAACAATTCTTCAAAAGCTTCATTGACATGTGACATCTGTTTGATATTACAGTTTCTGTCAGAATACAAATACATGCCATAGTTACCCTAAGTATTCCGACAGACAGGTCAGAGCAGTGTAGGCCCAGATCAGATGCCACAGAATGTGGCATCTGATCTGGGCCTACACTGTTTGCCACATATCCAGCAGTTTTGTGGACACATCAACAGTTAGTAAAAAAGTTAGGATAGCGATAAATGTGGTAAGCAGTTACGGTTTCACAATATTTAGGGGTATATATGGTATTTACAACTAAAAAGCTTTTGTGATTTTATAGATTGTATAATGACAAGATCAGTAATTAAGGCTAATGTGACACAAAGCTTCATCCACCTATTGATTTAAAATTGTTTGTTTTATTAAATAGGTTACAGTAGTTACCCTAAATATTTTGACACCTTAAGTCTTGCCATAATTTCAGATAAGAGGTGGTATCCATACATAATTACTTTCTGATTTCTCCATGAAAACATATGTTGTGGGTACACATTAGAAGCCCCTCGTTGAGGCGCTTCTAATGTGTATCCACAACATATGTTTTTGTGGTGAAATAAGATAAATATCAGCACTTTTGGTTGAAAAAAATCATCTTATCTGGAACTAAGAGTCAATGTCCTAAAAGCTGAACAAGTTCACTTTGCTATATACCGTATTCAACCTAATTACCGCACTGTGCGCTTAGATTTTTCAAAAATGCTGGGAAAACTTGTGGTAAACTATGTACTTACCTATACTAAAGGTACACTTTACAAAATCAAAACTTAGCAAATTATGCTTATGCGATGTTTTTGTATGTTTTTTTTTCTGATTTTCTTTATAAAAGCATATGTTGTGGGTACTCATTTGAATTGCATCGACAAGTCGCTGCAATTCAAATGGGTACCCACAACATATGCCTTTATAAAGAAGTAGACAAAATTACACTGTCTGTAATCTGAAGACTACGAAATTGCTTGACTGTGCGCTTACAGGGGTATGTGCGGTAATTAGGTCAGATATGGTATTGATGTGTCTGAAAATGTCTGTGTAAGTGGCAAACAATGTAGATCCAGATCAGATACTGCATTAACAGGTAAAAATAAGACTATACTTGCACATGTTGTTTCCAAACAGAAATTTAAATGAAATGTCAAACCTTATTTTCAATAAAAAACAAGAAAATACATGCACACTTTGTTTTCAAAGGGGACAGTTTGATTGAAATGTCAAACCTTATTTTCAAGGAAAAATACGAAAATTAATGCAGTTAAAATGTCAGGTCCTGATATTTAATTGAATTCATCATTGAAGTTAAGAGAGTTTTTGTGTCCTTGACACTATGTTTAACCTTTACTACTCTGAGCGAATGCAGGAGACCAGAAATTGATGATATTTTTCTTATTTTTCCCAGAAAATAGGCTTTGACATTCCATTGAAATTGTCTCCAAGGAAACAATTTGCATGAAATGTCAAAGCCTATTTTCTGGGAAAAATAGGAAAAATATTTCAAAATGTCGTCTGCATAAATTATTACCCAGCATGCTAAGCGTTAAGACACCAGGTACATTATCGGAGATAAATCTTCTTATCTAGTAGTCAGTGTTCAGTCTGCTTCTCTGAGCGTAAATAATTGTTTGTATGCAAAAATAATGCAGCTCCGGGACGGATCGTCTTGTCTGGTGTCAGGTGAGAATTTCGGAGGGCATTTTATGGTTCAGCTTCACTGTTTAAAGGTTGATGTATCTTGAGGTATAATGGTTACAAACAAGATTTTAACACCTTAAAGTTAAAAAAAAAAAAATGGCATAGCTCTAGATAAGTGAGGTATCCAGATAAATATTTTTCTTATTTCTTGACAAAAACGAAAGTTGTGGGGTTACTCAGAAGTGCTTGACTGCATTTTTGTGGAGAAATAAGAAAACAATTGATTACTCTTTGGTATCAGAGTATGCTCTACAATGTTGAAGGTGACATAAAACACCCAACTCAGCATCATCTGGTGAAGAGGGGTATCCAGACAATTATTTTTCTTCTTTCTTCACAAAAGCATATATTATGGGTACTCAGTGGACTTCTAATGAGTTCCCACAGCATATGTTTTTCTTGCAAAATAAACATATCAACTAGTTTTGGTTAAAAAACACAAACAACAACGAAAAAAAAACAACAACAAAAAACAAAAGGAAAAACATTCTATATGTAGAGCAAGGATATTTTCTCACATTATAGAAAAGTTATATTTTCTTTCGATGATAATGTCATATGATAGTTTAATAAGTTTAAATTGGCTACAAAACTGGTTTAACAAGAAAAGTAACAAAAATTTTTCATCTTGTTGTATAATAAGATCTACATTTTTAGTAATCATTGATTAAAAAAGTGTATCTTATTGCAACTTATCTCTAGATAAGAAGGATATTGGAGTCACCTAAAATACCCACAGCACAAGTTTTATTATGAATAAATTAAAATACCTAAAATATGTGCCATGAGAAAAAAAAGTGGTAAACATTGTAGACCCCGATCAGATGCTGCATTCTGGAGTGTTAAATCTGGGCCAGGACAGTCTGTTCAGGTCTGTCTGTCCCAGTACTTAGGGTTTAAGCCAGGCTTCACAGCACATTAGGCAGATCCAGGGTCATTAGTTCAAATCCCAGCTTGGCCACATAACTTTCATGGAGATTGATCATGAATTTTATGGTTGTCCTCCCCTTACAAGAAGGGCAGTTGTTAGTTACTGATGAAAGTACATGCACAAGTACTGGTTAACCTCCTAGAGGACTAAGCCTGCCCAGGAAGTGTGAGTAGGTTAACGGGTTGACATGACCGTAACTTTTGACTGGGCTGTAAAACTTTAACTCAAACAAACCTTAGGGTTTATTTGATAGAACTTAGACCTTCAACTTCAAGGTACATATATGATGAATCAGGTTCAAGGGCAGTACCTGATGAATTAGGTTCATGGTTGGTACCTGATGAGTCATGTTCATGGTCAGTACCTGATGAATCAGGCTCATGGTTGGTACCTGATTAATCAGATTCATGGTCTGTTCCTAATGAATTGGGTTTATGGTCAGTAGCTGATGAATCAGGTTCATGGTCGGTACCTGATGAATCAGGCTTATGGTTGGTACCTGATTAATCAGATTCATGGTCTGTTCCTGATGAATCAGGTTCATGATCAGTACCTGATGGATCGGGTTCATGGTCAGTACCTGATGAATCAGGTTCATGGTTGGTACCTGATGAATCAGGCTCATGGTTGGTACCTGATTAATCAGATTCAGGGTCCGTCCCTGATGAATCAGGTTAATGGTTGGTACCTAATAAACCTGGTTCATGGTCAGTTCCTGATGAATTAGATTCATGTTCAGTACCTGATGATGAATCAGGTTCATAGTTGTTACCTGATGAATCAAGTTCATGGTCTGTACCTAATGAAGAATCAGGCTCATGGTTGGTACCAGATGAATGAGGTTCATGGTTGGTACTTGATGAATCCGGTTCATAGTCTGTACCTGATGAATCCAGCTCATTGTCAGTACCTGGTGAATCTGTTTCATGGTCGGTACCTGATGAATCAGCTTCATGGCCAGAACCCGATGAATCAGGTTCATTGTCAGTATCTGATGATGAATCAGGTTTATACTTAGTTCCTGATGAGTCAGGTTCATGGTCAGTACCTGAGGATGAATCAGGTTCATGGTTGGTACCTGATGAATCAGGTTCATGGTCAGTACCTGATGAATCAGGTACATGGTTGGTACCTGATGAATTAGGTTGGTACCTGATGAATCAGGCTCATGGTCAGTACTGATGAATCAGGTTCATGGTTTGTACCTGAAGAATCAGGTAAACGGTCAGTACCTGATGATGAATCAGGTTTATGGTTGGTACCTGATAATGAATCCAGTTCATGATCGGCCTTGGTGGCTCAGTTGGATGTGCGTCTGACTGGAGACCAGGATGTTGTGGGTTCGACCCCGGCCGAGGTTGGCAACATTCTTTTCGTGGAGATTGATCATGAAATATTTTCTACTGTCATTCTCTCCCTTCCACTGATTCAAGAAGGGCAGTTGTCAGTTTCTGGCGAAAGAATGTGCACAATACTGGTTAACCGCTTAGAGGACTAAACCTGCCCAGTAAACTTGTGTTAGGTAAACTGACCACGCTCGACCATTGGGTTGACTGGGCCGTAAAACCTCAACACAACCAAGGTTCAGGGTTGGTACCTGATGAATCAGGTTCATGGTGGGTACCTGATGAATCTGGTTCATGGTGGGTACCTGATGAATCTGGTTCATGGTTGGTACCTGATGAATCAGGTTCATGGTGGGTACCTGATGAATCTGGTTCATGGTGGGTACCTGATGAATCTGGTTCAGGGTTGGTACCTGATGAATCCAGTTCATGGTCAGTACCTATGATGAATCAGGTTCATGGTTGGTAGGTGATGTACTATTAATGAGCAACCTCAGCATGTTTTCATGGATAAATAAGAAAAAAATTTAGCAGAGGTGCTTTTAATGAATACCCGCAACATATGTTTTCATTGGATAGTAAGTAAAAAATATTATGTGCATACCCCAACTTATCTGGATTTATGACACAGACTAACATTGCTGGCCCCATGTGACTGAAATAATGTTGAAAGGGCTGTATAACCTTAAACACCACTACTCCCTGGTGAATCAAACACTATTCCTAATGTCTATCACTAGGATTGACCATGGTTATGGCAGGTAGTGGTCTCCTAGCATTTTATTATATAAAAGAAATAGCCCTTAGTTGAATGATATGTAATACATCATTTTGTGGCATAAAATACTATACCAGATAATTAAATGGTTTAGTATCAGTAAAATGAAACCATCTTGTCTGTATTTAACTAGACAGAGCTTATAATAATACTAGTGTCCACTTCTGCCCTTGGGTCACAGACACTTAAGTAAGATGTAGGTAACAATTATTTGGTTATTAGTTGTTATTTGAGGCTTGCTGTTTGTATGACCAAACTTTTTTTCCATTTGCAAACTGAATACACAGGCTAACTGTACATACCTGCATGCTGGCCAGGGTCTTTCTTTTTGTTTGTTGTTGTACATGTATGCTCCTTTTAATGGGAAAGTGACTGTAGGATGTGCCATTTTGACAAAACATGAATCCCTAAATCAGCTTGTTGAGTTGAGAGATCCAGCTCTCTCAATGCTTACAAATGTGTTCATGCAGGCGGGGTGGTGTTTGGGTGTCCCAATAATTAGGATAAATATGGTATTTATGTTTCAGAATAATGATAGGAACTATTTAAGAAGATTTTAGTCTTAGACTAGAACTTTTCATGAACTCTCCCTTAGTTCAAAGTTTCATAGCTCCATCCCCTTATTGAGGTAATTCCAGTGAGCCCTCACAGATACATTTTGGTACAAAGCAAAAATTATTGTCTAAATGCTCTTTTTAGTACACAGCTGGCATATGTCTGAAAGATCTTTCTTCCAATCATAGGATTAATATTTTCTTTTAGCTTGTGTGCACTTTGATGGAAATTTATGACCGTTGACAATAACTATATATATTTGCTTTACATTTAAAAAATTAAACATTAAAATTTTTATTGACATTCGCAATGAATGTTAGATCAATATGCCATTCTCTGTTCATTGTGTATATATACATAGTGATTGATTTGATTTAAATACTAATGTATAGATGGACTTCCAATTTACACTTCCATATCTACCCTAAATATTTGGACTGACAGGCCTGGGCAAACAGTATAGACCCACATCAGATGCTGCATAATGCAGCATCTGATCTGGGTCTATACTGTTTGCACTCATATAGCCTGTGTAGACATATCAACAGTCAGTTAAATCTTGTTCACAGTTTATGACAAGTATGGTAAGGAGTTAAGGTGTCTGAATACTTTACTGTAAATATGGTAATTTTCAGTAGGTGCTAGATGTCATATGTTCTGGAATTTATTGGTCTTTTATTGTTTTTTAATGTTTATAGCACTCATAAAGCTTGGAAGGGGAATAAAATAATAGATGAAAGGGAAGCAATTCAGTTTACCTGGCTGAATAAATCTATCACAGTTACTTCCCTTATGTCATTAGTGACTGGGTCTTATAAAATATCTTCAGTGGATTATTCCATCAATTTGGAAAGGTTTTTTATCTGTTTAAACAGATATTACAATGCACTCATGACAAAAAGTGAACAGCCACCCTTCGGAACTCACAGAACTGGCAGTTGTAATAGTAAAGCAGCACTTTGGAAGACAAGGGAAGTGTCTAGTATAGGAACATAGCTCCAGATAAGTCCACAAAAACATATGTTGTGGGTACTCATTAGAAGTGACTCAGCAAGGCACTTCTAATGAGTACCACAATATATGTTTTCATGGACAAATAAGAAAAATATCAGTATTTGATTGGTCTGTGCACTATTTGCAAGGGTCTTTGTTTTAGAATGCTAAACAAGCAGTTCTTTTCCTCTTTTTAAAAGGTAGGCAGCAATTGCAGCTTACCATACTTATCCTAAATATTGGGACACCTTAACTCGCTTAACTTACTGAAAGAACTTGCTGGACAAGTGGCAAACAGCATAGACCCTGATCACATGCCACATTTTGTGGCATCTGATCTGGGCCTACACTGTTTGTTCAGGCCAGTCAGTCCCTACACATAGAGTAACTAGGATAATGTATACTAAACATTACTTCTTTGATCTACCTTGAATGGGGACAAAGTTAGATATTTAAAAGTATAAACCCTTGTCTATCGAGAACTTCTGATTAATACGCACAGTACCACGTTACTAGAAGTAGTTGCAAACACAAAAGTATAAGCTTTCCCACCAGAACCGAGTATATAATAATAGTCATCAGCTGCACTTTTAGGGTTTATAACAGGGTTTTGGATATAACATGGTTTAAAAATGGACCCTGAAAATGTTGTAGCTGAACAAAAATGTATAGATATAGAAATATATATAGAAGAATGACCATAATAATCTATACATTTTTATTTAGATATTACATAGTTGTTCAGTTGACACACTTTTTGCTTTGCATTATGAAAACAAGCCTATTCAAATATACTGAACATTTTATCACCCAAAAAATGAAAATTTTCGAATAAAAAACTTGGATATTTTTCATATCTGCTCAAAACATAGATTGTGGGTACTCGTTAGAACTGCCTCGCCGATTGTGGGTACTCGTTAGAACCGCCTCGGCGAGGCGGTTTTAACGAGTACCCACAATCTATGTTTTGAGCAGGAATAAGAAAAATAATGTATACCCCTTTAAACCCCAGTTTTACTATATGAAAGTGGGGTTTAAGGGGGTCAACATTATATAGGCATGTTTTCGTGATGGAATCCCAGCATTAATGTTATAAAGAGGTTAGGTTGTACATGTATTTGATTTCTCAAAGATGCTGAAAAAGAAAACAAGGTAAAAGTAACGTTGATTCCAGCATGGGAGCATTCTACTGTGATGAGAAATTCAAATTGATTAGTAATTCAGATATTATGAGAAAAATTAAGTAAAAGTTTGTATGCTCACTCAGTGTTATAGATCAGAACAGTTTCCCATGAGGTGCAGAGGAACTATTCAAGCACTTTTAAAGTACCCACAGCATGCATTTTCATGAAAAAAATAAGACAAATAGCAATACTTCTTGGTTGTTAAACTTCTCCTTATCAGGAGCTCTGATTTTAACCTTTAAAATGCTAATCACATCTGCAGCAGATGACATGATTTGTTTTATTTTAAGAGAAAATAAGACCACATTTCATATGAATCAACTGCCTGGCAGATGATTCACATAAAATGCCAAGTCTTTTTTTCTCTGAAAAGTAATAAAAAAATCTAGAATGTTCTTTACAATTTTGCTCAGTGCTGTAACCATTACAACACTCTCAGCTAATTCAGCAGACGACGAATTGATGATATTTTTTTCTTAGTTTTCCCAGAAAACAGGATTTGACATGTCATGCAAATTGTCTCCATGAGACAATTTGTATGACATGTCAAAACCTGTTCTCTGGGAAAAATAAGAAAAATATTTCAGCGAGTTGTCTGCTGAAAATTTTACCCAGAGTACTAACGATTAATAGAATGCACTTGATATGCATGTGTTTGTAACTAGGTCAAGATTGACAGATCGCATATTTTGTTACTGTCCTTTTTATCAGTTTATTCAGATGGCTACCCACTGTTATTGTTTACAATATACTCACTTGTCAATAGAATTATAGAATTATCTCCCTTGGACTTCTATTTGACTTTACATGCTAAACTAACACTCAACATGCTGGGTAAAAATTTTAGCAGACGACATATTGAAATATTTTTCTTATGTTTCCTTGAAAGGAGTATCAGGCATTTCATGCAAGTTGCAAATTGAAGACAATTTGCAAGAATTGTTAGATCCTGTTTTGTTTTAGGAAAAAAATATATATAATCAGTTTGTCACCTGCTGAATTTGCCCATAGCATGGTGTTTTTTTTGCAGACAACATTTTTAAACTTTTCCTCAGAAATTAGGACTTTGCTGTATTTCATATAAAGATCAAGTAAAACTATCACTCCATTGTTAGCTGCTGTTTGGTAAACCCTATTTTCTGGACTAATGCAAAATGTTGATTGCTGAAATTTTTGTCCAGCATGCAAAGTATTTAAGGGGACTGAATATACTTGTTAGATTTTCAGCCATCTTCTACAAGGGAGACAACTTTTGTGACTTTGTGTTTGCATTCCTGCACACAAGCACCTTCTGAAAAGGGGTTTGGAGTAGACCTCTCCCCAGTAAGGAGACAAAAGCAATTGGACAGAGAGACTTTAAAGTCTCTCTGTCCATTTGCATTTGCCTCCTTTTCTGAAAAGAGGTTACCTCCCTGTTGTCTTCCTTTTGACTCTTTCCCCACCAGTTGCGTCTTTTGTCGCCTGCTGATAACCTTTGCAAACATTTTGAACCCAGATCAGGCCCAGCAAAATGTCGGGCCTGATCTGGTTCCAAACTGATGGATACTCTAATGGTATTCTTGAAAGATTTCTTTTTTTAAAAAAGTTAATTTAAAAAAAAAATCCACAGACGACAAAAAAGCATGCAAAATTACCTAGCATGCAAAGAGTTAAGATTCAATTGGTTCAATAGGTTTTTGTTACTCATGCAATTAATGTGATCAAATTTAGAAAATATATCTGCATGGACCAATGTTTATATGTGGGTCTTAGTATTTTCAAAGGCTAGCAGGAGTCAAATGTTTATTTACAAAGATTAACCTTTAACATTTGCTCAGCTGTACCTGAAAATAGCAGAATATGAGGAAAATTTAAAATGTTTGTTTGTTTTTTCTCCACAAAAAAAAAAAAAATCAGATTGTCACATATGATGAATCATTTGAATGAGTATGGGTTGTGGGTGGGTCGGCATGCGGATAGGGGGAGTGAAAACATTTGTTTCTTTTCTGCCTAATATTTGCTTCTGCAGAGCAATGAATAACCTTCAAAATACTGAATTTAAACATCAGTAGATAACATTTTAAAATATATTTTTCTTATTTTCCCACAAAGTTGGGCTTGACATTTTATTTGAATCAGATAAGAAGATGATTCACACGGAATGTCAAAGCCCTTTTTTCTGGGAAAAATGAATAAAGAAAATCTGTTTACTTAATTGTCTATGTGCCTACAGGCTGCTAAAGATTAGAAGTGATTTGCAAAATTTTGCAAAAGAGGGTTTAAGAGCCATTCATATCTTGATCTCTAATCTGCTGACTTTTAATAGCAGTAGACAACATTTTGAAATAATTTTATTGTTTTCATGAAAAGTAAGGCTTGATATTTATTCAGATTGTCTCCGTTAGAGACATTTTGAGTAGAATGCCAATCCTTATTGCCTACAAAAAAAATCATAAAAGGAGATATCAATAATGTGACATTTATTTAACCAATAGAGTGCCAAAGGTTAATGCTTAGCATATTAGGTAAAAATTTCAGCAGACGACATTTTGAAATATCTGTCTGACTTTTGTCAGAAAATAGTCTTTGACATTAAGGGTTAATTGTCTTCTTTGGAGACAATTTGCATGAAATGTCAAAGCCTATTTTCTGGGAAAAAATATCAAAATATTGTCAATTAACCATCTGCCGAATTGGCCCAGAGAGTGGTACAGGTTAAACATATCACCTGCCTTGTATTCAACTTTTATACCCAGTTTAAATTTCTGTTTTCATTTGAACATTTGCCAAATAAGGCATATTCAGGTGTATTGTGAGTAATAGGTATAGTTTATTGGTGAAAATACTTGACATGTTATACTTTTATGTCAAGAGATATTGAAAATTAGGAAAATAAACTGTTTATCGTTACATGATGATTTGGAATTCCGGCTACCGAGGTACTTATTACGATATTCTTAGGATTACAGATTTAACCTAACAACTTATCACAGCTGCAGCAGATGACATGTTTTATTTTTATTTATTTATTTTATTTATTTATTTATTTTTTTTATTTTTATTTTATTTTTTTTTTTTTTTGAGAAAATTAGGCTTGGCATTTCATGTGAAGAGGATTTTTTCTGTAAAATAAGAAAATCAATTTTAGAATGTTGTCTGCTGCAATTTTGCTCAGTGTTTTAAAGGTTAAGCCAATCATGTAACTTCTACAGCGCATGGAATTCATTAATAGTGTGACATATTATTGATCTGTTTTGATTTTTGTCGATTACTCACTAATTTTGAGGTGTGTTAATCAGTTGGTCCGACAAAATAGCGGAAATCAGATGAATGGTATTTTCTTTCTCTTTTTTGTGTGTAACATTTTCTGCAATTCTCTCGTTTCTGCTTGTCTAACTATTTTCTTGAGAAATTTACCTATTTATCTTCGGAAACCTCCAAAATGTTAATTGGCAAACAGTGCAGACCCAGATCAGATGCTCATAATGCAGCATATGATCAGGGTTTACGCTTTTGCATTGAATACAGGAATTTCTATAAAACGTAGTAGTAATAAAAATTAACCAGACACCCTGCTATTGGAAATTGATGGGTCCAAAGAGTTATTGTAGAAGAGTCCACTTGAACTAAATGGGTTATGGAAACTTCAAGGTCAAGATTACCGTATTTACCATATGTATTCAGACAGACAGGCCTGAGCAAACAGTTTAGACCCAGATGAGACGCCGCAGAATGCGGCATCTCATCTTGGTCTACACTGTTTGCCACTCATCCAGCAATTTTTAGATACAACATTAGGTAGTGAATTGTACTGGTTCAAATTTTAGAACATATATGGTAAGGAGTTGAGGTGTCCGAATACTTAGGGTAAATACGGTAAGAGAGTATACAGAATATAATTGCTATCATTTTTACACCAAACTGTATCATGTGGGTTCTTATTGGAATCACCTCAAGATAGCTAGTGTAAATACAAGTACCAATCGGCACAGTGGTAGAGCGTCCGCTTTGTGACCGGGAGGTTGCGGGTTTGATCACCAGCCGGGTCATATCAAAGACTTTAAAAATGGTACTAGCTGCTCTTTCACTTGGTGCTCAGCATTAAGAAAGTAGAGCTAGAACTGGTCAGCTCAGTGTCAGTATAATGTGACTGGGTGGAATATCATGTCAAAGTGTCTGGGGCGTGATATTTCAGTGAGGCAGCACTCTAAAAGTGAGCATTGAGCTCCCTGCCACATCCAGACATCGTCGCGATATGACTGAAAGGTTGTTGAAAGTGACGTTAAGCACAAATCAAACAAACAAAATAAAGTACCACAAATGTTACATTGTCGGGAGAAATGGAAATACCGTATTCAACCTAATTACTGCACTGTGTGGCTAGGTTTTTTTTGTTTTTTGTTTTTTTCAAAATTACTGGGAAAACTTGTGGTATAATATGTATGTATCTAATTACTGAGGGTACACTTTAAAAAAGATTAGTAAAGGACTTATTTGC
Source organism: Anodontia alba (assembly GCA_964016985.1). Taxonomy (NCBI): domain Eukaryota; kingdom Metazoa; phylum Mollusca; class Bivalvia; order Lucinida; family Lucinidae; genus Anodontia; species Anodontia alba. The sequence goes on from OZ024831.1 coordinate 46,364,312, forward strand.
TGATGTTTTATGTGATATTTTTTTTCTGATTTTCTTGATAAAAAGCAACTCACTTGAATTGCCTCAACTTGTCGAAGCAATTCAAATGAGTACCAACACCATATGGTTTTATAAAGAAGTAGATACATGGCTTGTAGTCTGAAGACTACAGAATTGCTTGACTGTGCGCTTATAGGGGTATGTGCAGTAATTGGGTCGAATACGGTATTTCAATAGGCCATTTACTAATTTATTGAGGATTAAAATAGTGTAAAAATATGTAAAATGAATTGTTTAACTTCTGTAACAGGGAAATGTTTTGATATTGGCATTTGAAAGTGGGGATGTTGCTTGTAAATTGTGACTTATTCAAATTTCAAATTGTGACTTGTTCAAATTTCATTGATGACTCACTGGTTTGTTTATGCTATTTACATGGCTCAAGGTTAGAGGGATATCAAAAAAACATTTAATGTAAAAACTACTTCATTGTCAGAGTACCTACTTAGAGATCAATACATTTTGGTTTCAAAAAAAAAAAAAAAAAGAAAAAAAGGTGTCAAATCACTATGAATAGATATTCATTCATCCTGATCTCAAAATAATTATGTGTAATCATGTACATAATTAGCTCATCATCAGTTTTAATTGGTGGTAGAAAGGGCTCTTTTAGTTTGAAACACCTAAAATCCCTGTAATGTTTATATTTGCTGAGAATTGCATGGAACATTCAAAGTCCTTGATGATTACTTTAAATTTGTTAAGAAAACCCTGCCCAGACTCTCAAACTGCTCAAAAGCATCTGAGTAACCGTAAGGTTCTAAAAAACAAAACAAAACAAAAAAAAAAAACAACAAAAACACACACACACATACTCAAAGAAAACAACAAACACTAGGCAAGGTGTGTTACACAACCAAAAATAAGTTTATGTTTTTCTTATTTCTCTATGAAAAAATATGTTGTGGGTACTCATTAGAAGTGCCCTGGCAAAGGGCTTCTAATCAGTACCCGTAACATATATTTTTATGAAGAAATGAGGAGTATCTAAAATATTTATTTGGACTCTTCTTACCTGGAGTTTTGGGTTCAAGAACAATAACTTTTACCACATTCTGGGCAAATTCAGCAGATGACAAATTGTAAATAATTTTCTTATTTGTCCCAGAAAATAGGCTATGGCATTTCAAGCAAATTGTCAGAGACAATTTGCATGAAATGTCAATGCCTATTTTCTGGGAAAATAAGAAAAAATATTCAAAAATGTTGTCTGCTGAATTTTTTAGCCTACATGCTAGAGGATAATACATGTATCCGTATATGCCTTTTTGACTTCAGAAGAACAATTTATCGGGAATCCACAGCATAATATCTGCACAAGTTTCACCTTGCTAGATTTGCTCAGGTGTATATTGTTACCTGGTTCCCTTATCAGACTATCTGAGATCCCATCTTCCCCGGGAGATTAAACCTGCTAAAAGAGAAAACATCAACACATAGTTGGCTCCAGGTATTTCTGGGGCCCAGTGAAGGAAGAGCAAGGTTCTCACTGAAATTTGAAACAGATGGTATCTGCTCCTGTAGTTTCACACAATGTATAGACTATATAGAGAAAATCTTTTCATATACTGGGTACATGACCAATATATCATTAAGTCTTAAAAACACATCTAGGGTTTGACTTGGGAGGTGAGGCGAGTTGGAATTCAACTCGGGACTGTGTGGTGCTTCATTGCACAGAGCTTTTCATTATCAACCTTTAGATTAACCCTTGTCCTGCTGAACCAACAGTGTAGATCCAGATCAGTTGGCTTCTGAAGAAGCCAACTGATCTGGATCTGCACTGTTTGTCATTTAATAAGTGAATTTGTATCATCAATCTAGATCAAGCAATCTGATTGGCTGACAATTAGAAGTGGGTGTGGGATCTTAATTTATTCAGCATGGCAAGGGTTAAATAATGTTGAAAAGGAAATAAAACACCAAATCCAATAATGAGCATAATTGAAATAATCATCCTGTTGGCCAGGCTCCATTTTTAGCACAACTGGTAGAGTGTTTGCAGATCCAAGGGTTGCAAGAATCTCAGCTCAGCCACAAAACTTATTTCATGGATATTGATGATGAAACCATTTCTATGGTCATTCTTTGCCTTCTGCTGATTCAAGAAGGGCAACAGTTACTGTCAGTTACTGACAAAAGTATGTGCACAAGTACTGTTTAACAACTTATAGGACTAAGCATGTCCAGGAAAAGATTAAGGAGGTGAATGGACTGGCTCAACATGACCTCAGTAGTATTGACTGGGCTGTGAAATTCCAACTCTGTCAGTGTTTGGGGCTTGTTGGGACATGATTATTTTATTTCAGAGATTTGAAGGCTGCATCTCAAAGAGTGTAAACATAAGACTTACTAAATGCTGGTTTGTGATTAGGCATTTGTAATACTTTCCCCAGTTACCCAGTTACAACATCGTGAGGTCAAGGTCTGGGAGAATTGGATCTATAATTAGAGCAGTTGGAAAAAGTTGGTAGTAAACCCTAGAGTAAACCCAGTACCCAGGAATGCTGTTAGCAACAGCTGATTGCTTCCAATTAACTGCATGTTGATGCATTCTCACATCATGGTAAAAGGGAGGATAATGCTTAGGATGCTGGGAAAAATATTAGTAGATAACATTTTATTATATTTTTCTTATAATTCCCCTGCTAAACAATACTGGCGGAATATAATGGTTTCATGTTGAATGTCCATGTATCCGTCCGTCTGCACTACTGTTGTAAATCTGTCTGTATTTTTAGCTCACCTGAGCTCTGCTCAGGATGAGCTATTGTGATCACTTTTCGTCCGTCGTCCGTCCGTCCGTCCGTCCGTCCGTCCGTGCGTCCGTCCGTCCGTGCGTCCGTCCGTTAACATTTTCAAACAACTTCTCCTCTAAAACCGCTGAGCCAGTTTTGCTCAAATTTCATGTGGAGCCTCCTTAGGGTGGGGGAACGAAAAATTGCTAAAATGGTCGCGGTCCGTTGACCAAGATGGCCATATATGGTAAAAACCTTTAAAAATCTTCTCCTCCAGAACCGAGAATGCCTTGGAGCTGAACCTTTGCAGGAATCATCGGGGACGAGAGGTCTACCAAAATTGCTAAAAGAATTGTCGTACGTTGACATTTGACCTTTTTACGGCAAGGTCAAGTTTGCTTCCCTATGCATTTATATGGGAAAAACCTTCAAAAAATCTTCTTCTCCAAAACCTAGCATGCCTTATGGCTGAATCTTTGCATATATCTTTGGGAACAGGAGAGCTACCAAAATTGCTAAAATAATGGTCGTACATTGACATTTGACCTTTTTACGGTAAGGTCAATTTTGCTTCCTTATGCATTTGTATGGGAAAAATGTTCAGAATTTCGAACAACTTCTCCTCTGGAGCTTCTGGGCCAATTTTGCTCAAATTTCATATGGAGCCTCCTTAGGGTGGGGGAACGAAAAATTGCTAAAATGGTTGCGGTCTGTTGACCAGGATGGCCGCCACGCCCATATATGGTAAAAACCTTTAAAAATCTTCTCCTTCAGAACCGAGAATGCCTTGGGGCTGAACCTTTGCAGGAATCATCGGGGACGGGAGGTCTACCAACATTGCTAAAAGAATTGTCGTACGTTGACATTTGACCTTTTTACGGCAAGGTCAAGTTTGCTTCCCTGTGCATTTGTATGGGAAAAACCTTTAAAAATCTTCTTCTCCAAAACCTAGCATGCCTTATGGCTGAATCTTTGCATATATCTTCGGGAACAGGAGAGCTACCAAAATTGCTAAAATAATGGTCGTACATTGACATTTGACCTTTTTACGTTAAGGTCAATTTTGCTTCCTTATGCATTTGTATGGGAAAAAGTGTTCAGAATTTCAAACAACTTCTCTTCTGGAGCCCCTGGGCCAATTTTGCTCAAATTTCATATGGAGCCTCCTTAGGTAGGGGGAACAAAAGATTGCTAAAATGGTCACGGTTCGTTGACCAAGATGGGCGCCATGCCCATATATGGTAAAAACCTTTATAAATCTTCTTCTCTAGAACCGAGGATGCTTTGGGGCTGAATATTTGCATAAATCATCAGGGACAGGGGGTCTACCAAAGTTGCTAAAATAATGGTCATACATTGACATTTGACCTTTTACGGCAAGGTCAAGTTGCTTCCTTATGCATTTGCATGGGGAAAAACATTTAAAATCTTATTCTCCAAAACAGAGGATGGCTTTTGGCTGAATCTTTGCATATATCATCTGGAACGGGCGGTCTACCAAAGTTGCTAAAATAATTGTCATACATTGACATTTAACCTTTTTACGGCGAGGTCAAGTTTGCTTCTGTTTGCATTTGTATGGGCCCCATACATTTGTATGGACAAAATGTTGATAATTTCAAATGGCTTTTCCTCTGAAGCCTCCGGGCCAGTGTTGCTCAAATTTTATGCAGAGCCTCCATGGGCAGGAGAATGAAAGATTGCTAAAATGGGTATGGTCCATTGATCAAAATGGCTGCCATGCCCATATATGGTAAAAACCTTTAAAAATCTTCTTCTCCATAACCAAATAAGCACTGGGTCCTAATCTTTGCAACGGGGGATAGGAGATCTACCAAAATTGCTCAAATGATGGTTCTATGTTGACATTTGACCTTTTTGCCTCCAAGGTCAAATGTGCTTCCCTATTTGTGTGGGCCATATACATTTATGTTGAAAGTATCGAAGTGACTTGTAGATCAACAGTAGTTAAAATTGTTCTGATTGGAAATCTAAGATGGCCATCATCTGGTTTATATTTATAATATTTCCCTGCCACTGTGCTGTTTACATGTATAAAATCGCGATTCTTCAGAAACCACTTAGCCAATTTCCACCAAATTTCACATTGATCCTTCTGTTGAAATGTGATTGATAGTTTAATCAAATGATCATGCTCCATTGACTGTCAGGCCCATACATTCGTCTTCAAAACTAAGAACTGTTCAAATGATGATATTTTCATTAGTTGTGATGATAGGATTGGATAAATGTTGCATAACATCTGCATGTCTGCAGTGGCTATGTCACTCAGGTGAGCGAATCGTGGCCCGTGGGCCTCTTGTTAGCTCATCTGAGCACAAAATGCTCATGGTGAGCTATTGTGAGTGCTAATGGTGAGCTATTGTGATTGGTCAATGTCGGTTGTCCGTTGTGTGTCGTGCGGCGTCAACATTTGCTTTGAAAACCTACTCCTACACCCCTGGGCCAATTGACTCGAAACTTGGTAGGAAGCATCGGGCGACTTGTAGATAAGAAATAGCTAAAATTGTTCCAGTTGGAAATCCAAGATGGCTACCCTGGCCGCCATCTTGAAGATCTATTTTTTGCTTCTTCTCCTGAACTGAAAGGCCAATTGACTTGAAAGTTGATAGGAAGCATCAGGGTGACTTGTAGATAAAATAGCTACAATTGTTACGATTGGAAATCTAAGATGGCCCCTGTGGCCACCATCTTGAAAATCTATTTTTCGCTTCTTCTCCTGAACCGAAAGGTCAATTGAATTGAAACTTGGTAGGAAGCATTGGGGTGACTTATAGATCAAAAATAGCTTCATGCAACCTGATTGGCCTGGCTGGCTCAGTCAGATGCATGTCCAACTAGTGATGGTGTTCAGGCAGTGGATCCCCGCTGGGTCCGGCAATATTCTTTTATGAAGATTGACAATGAAATATTTTCTACAGTCATTCTCTCCCTTCTGCTGATTCAAGAAGGGCATTGAATGTGCACAAGTACTGGTTAATGGCTTTGAGGACTAAGCATGCCTAGGAAATGTGTGGTTAGGTAAACTGACCGGCTTGACATGACATTAATGGTGTTGACTGGGTGGTAAAACTCCAACCCCGGCAATTTCATGTTAGAAAAGGTAACTAAATGTTACTACGATTGCATAATGAGGCCCAGAATAGCTTACCCTCCATGTTGTTCAGCCTGAAATGTCAAAACCTGTGATCTGGCTCAAATGAAAACAAAAACAAAAAAAAAAAAAAAAAAAAAAAAAAAAAAAAGCAAAAAAAAAAAAAAAAAAGAAAACAAACACTTTTGTCATCTGCTGAAGTTGTCCACATATTAAGCAGGTGAAGGTATCCTGTAGCTTTTGTCACCGGGGTGCCACAGTGACATTGGATTACACTACGGTTGGGTAAGACCTGCTGTCCTTGTAGCAGGTAAGGGTAAAGGGGGAATGTTGTTATTTCTTCTGTTCCTTCATTTTCTTTCATTTCTCTCTTTCTTCCCTGTCCCTCTCTTTCTTCTACTCTACTATTTCTTTTCTATCTCTTTTCTCCCTTTCTTTGGGAGATGACACAAAATAACCCACAAGGGTTGACATGTTGTTAAACCCCAACACAATAACTATCCTCATATTAAAATTAGATCTGAATAACTGGCCAAGCAAAACAAGACAGTTGAGGAGACATGTTTTTCTTGTATTTTCTGCAGTAAAAAAAAAGCGGTGAACTTACATAATGAAGTTTTTGGCAAAGGTATACAGATGAGCCTGCAGATTTGCAGAAGCTGAGAAATCTGTAGAAAAAGAGGTTAAAATTTTTCACATCTCCAGATAAGTCAATAGTCATGGTGATATTTTAGGATCATTTTTAATATTTTTGCACCGAAACTTATCTTGCTGGGGTACTCATTGGAGCCGTGTCACCAGTGCCATTCTACTAAATACCCAGAAGATAGTCTTTGGTGCAAAAATAGCAAAAAATAAAAAAAAATATCTTTTTCAGGAGTTTTATTTGTTGTCAAAACAAAATCTTTTAAACTTGTCAGAATGCAGCTGAGGTACATTAAAGGAAAATCTTGCAAACTTTGTGCCATTCCTGTAGCACCACCAATACTACCACCAGACAGAACCACACATATTTAACACTTAGCATGCTGGGTTAATATTTCAGCAGACAGCATTTTTTAAATAATCTGGTCTGGGTCTACATGTTTGCCACTCATACAGCAGTTTTTAGACACTATCAGACACATCCTCAGGTATTCAAATGGACTTTTTAACCTTGGTCCTGCTGAACCCGGATATACCCTGCATTTGCGAACAGTGCAGATCCAGATCAGTTGGCTTCTGATCTGGATCTGCACTGTTTGCCATTAAGTATGTGAATTTGTATCAACAATCTGGATCAAGTAATCTGATTGGCTGAAAATTAGAAGTGGGGGTGGCATCTTGATTTATTGAGAATGACAAGGGTTAAAAGTTTAGAAGTATGGTAAGGAGTTAAGGTATCGGAATACTTAACCCTTGTCCTGCTGAACCCGGATATACCCTGTTTTGCAAGCAATGTAGATCCAGATCAGTTGGCTTCTGAAGAAGCCAACTGATCTTGATCTGCACTGTTTGCCATCAAGTATGCAAATTTATTGCAACAATGAGGATCAAGTAACCTGATTGGCTGAAAATTAGAAGTGGGTGTGGCATCTTAATTTATTCAGCAGGACAAGGGTTAAGGTAGATAAAGTAAATTTGTCTTCAGAAGGACCTACACTGTTTATATGATTAGTCCTGATAACTGGCATACAGTAGCTGCTAGTCTAGGATTTTCATGATTTGAAGAGCCGATTCAGCAGCTGACTCAAATGAGCACATGGTTCTTTCTTGTACATTTCTGACAGATGCTATTGCAGCTTTACACACATAGATGAGGAACTCTTTCTCACAGTACTGATTCACTGGATTCAGCATTACAACCCATTAGTAGTCTATCGGGCATTTCAGGATGTTTGAGTAGCTTGAATACAGTACACTAAAGAAAGATCTGTATAGACAACCCACTTATGCAGAGCTACCGTATTTACCATTTGTATTCGGACAGACAGGCCTGAGCAAACAGTATAGACCAAGATGAGACGCCGCAGAACGCGGCGTCTCATCTGGGTCTACACTGTTTGCCACTCATCCAGCAATTTTTAGACACAACATCGGGTAGTGAATTGTACTGGTTCAAATTTTAGAACATATATGGTAAGGAGTTGAAGTGTCCGAATACTTAGGGTAAGTACGGTATATAATGTACCATATATACCCTAAGTATTTGGACATCTCAACTCCTTACCATACTTGTTCTAAAATTTGAACAAGTACAATTTACTGCCTAAAAATTGCTGGATGAGTGGCAAACAGTGTAGACCCTGATGAGACGCCGCATTCTGCAGCGTCTCATCTGGGTCTAAACTGTTTGTTCAGGGCTGTCTGTCTGAAAACATATGAAAATACAGTAACTGGATTTACCCTAAATATTCAGTCACATGCCTGAGTAAACAGTTTAGACTACAATCAGACTGTTCCTAATGGAGCCATTTCACTGTTTGACGGGCTCCATAGCACAGTCAGTAGGGCGTCTGACTATAGATCCAAGGCTCGCATGTTTGAATCCCAGCTCAGCCACATAACTATCATTGAAATTGATCGTGAATTTATTTCTACGGTCATTCTCCCACTTCCGCTGATTCAAAAAGGGTAGTAACTTGTCAAAAGTATGCACAAGTACTGTTAACTGCTTAGAGCACAAAGCTCTTTGTATGGTGTGTGTCAGCCATTAACCCATTGTATTCGGGAAACCCCTAAAAGGGTAATTGGCAAACAGTGCAGACCCAGATCAGACGCTGCAGAATGTGACGTCTGATCAGGGTCTTCACTGTTTGCAAATGCTTCAGACATTTTTCTGTAAAAATATCAAAATTTCATAGCCTCACCTATCTAAAATTGAAATTGGACTCTTCCAATATATAGTGTGGAGGAGTTCATTCAGTCTACAATGGGTTAACCCCTTAAAGTGCTAGGAAAAATTGTGGCAGACAGCATTCTAATTTTCTTTTATTATTATTATTATTTTATTTATTTATTTTTTTTGAGAAAATAAGCCTTGGCACTTCATGTGAATCATCTGCTAAGCAGACTTCACATGAAATGCCAAGTCTTATTTCTCTCTGAAAAATTAAAATAAATAAATAAATAAATAAATTATGTTGTCTGCTTTAGTTGTGATTAGCACTTTAGGGGATAAAAGGTATTGATAATGCTCTTATTTCTCCATGAAAACCTACATTTTGGGTACTCATTTGATCAATGCACTTCTTATAAATACCCACAATATAGATTTCCATTGAAATATGAAAAATATTTTCTGGATGCCCTTCTTTTGTCTGTGTGGAGCTGTGTTATTTTCTTAGTTTCTCTTTGAAATTGGAAGAGTTAGTCAGCTTCTTGGAAGAGATAATGTGGTAAATTGTGTACTGTTTACCTTTACATTTAACCTGTCATGATGGGAGATCATCATGAGAATATTGTAGTGAAAGTAAGGGCCATATCTGGCTCCTTTCATCTTCTTGCCCTGTACCTTGGATAGTTGTTCTTGATCAAGATTACTGGATTACTGGTGGATAATTTCTAGGCATTCAAGAATGTTTTTTCAAGTTTGAATGTATTATTAGGCTGTTAATACTGCTTCTGATTGGAAATATTTGATAAAGCTGTCTTTGTTCTTTTGTTTGTCTTTGTGGGATTTGGTGTGGAATCATACATGAAGATTCATTAGTGCTCATGTGATTGAAATAAATAGAAACATTGGTGCTGATGTGATTAAAAAAGATGAAATATATATATATATATATATATATATATATATATATATTTGTTTTATAATACAGAGATTTATGCTCTGGCTGTTGAAAAAATAAAATATACTGTCAACGAAAGATGCCTTAATTAATTCATTGATGTAAAAATGTACTAAAATACACACACAAAAAAAGTGTTGATTTTTAAATTATGTCTAAAAGGACGGATTTGATTAGAAAATTGCTATTGGAACATACCAGCTGAGAAGAAGGGGAATTTCTGATTTCTGTGGAATTTATATTATGTTAATGCTGAATATTATCCAACTAATGTGAACACAGGAGTTGGTAAAAAGTAGTATTATGAGTAATGAATATGATTGTAACTCCAGATAAGGCACCATTTCAACTGAAAAGTGCTGACATTTTACTTATTTCTCCATGAAAACATACGATATGGGTACTGACTGGAAGTGTCTCAGTGAGGCACTTCTAATGAGTACCCACAACAAACGATTTCGTGGAGAGATAAGAAAAAAATATTTGTTTGGATATCCCCTTTTATATGGAACTATATGTATGATACCAGCAGAAATTAATACTGTGCATGCTGGGTAAAAAATTCAGCAGATGACATTTTGAAATATTTTTCTCATTTTTCCTTGTAAATATGATCTGACACTTCATGCAAATTGTCTCCTAAGGAGACAATTTGCATAAAGTGTCAGATCCTATTTTCTAGTAAAAATAAGAAAAAAGATCATCAGTTTGTTGTCTTCTGAATTTGTCCTTAGCATGGAAAGTATTAATACTGTATAAATAATGCATAAATGGTAAACTAAATTTATTGTTTTATGAATAGTCAGAGAAATAAAAAAGTAATTGTATTAAACTTTTAAATATTTTATTTCTGTTTGTGAAAAATCCAAAATGTGTGAGAACAAGATTGTGACTTTGTGGATTTCCTACTTCATATAGATGGCTATGTTGTTGTATCTTGTGTACAGTTATCACTCATTATATCATGACTTCACTAAAAGACAAAATCATCAAGAAGTGCCGGTCATTTGTGTCCAAAACATCAGGTAAGATTTTGAGGGCCAAGTATGGGTAATGGTGGTTACAGTAAATATTGCACAGAGACAAGTTTTGGAGATTATTTAGGTACAGCTAAGTGGGGTATTTCAGATAAATATTGAAGTTTTTTGAAGCATCTTGGCAGCCAGGGCATTCAAAGCCTTGTTAGCTTAACGAGCTCGTTAAGGGTCATTTCGTTAACTGTTTTATCAGATTCAATATACCATATTCTGATATTTTTTTGCTGAAGAAATGTGCACTGCAAAAGCTACTCACATTTTTTCAGCAAAAAATTTCAGCATATTTGCATATCACTCAATGTAAATTTTAAAGAATTGTTAACTAATGGCATCGTTAGCTTTGAACAACTGGGCCCAGGTTGTTAGTGCGCCTAACTTTGGAAGAAAAAGTCCCAGGTTGAAATCCTGCTGGAGGCGAAATTTAGCTCATGACTGTACAGCACTTCTTTTTACAGAGCTTTTCATTGTCAACCTTCCACAGTCTCAAAATGACTTAAATAATGTTGAAAGGGACATTAAACACCAAATCATCATTAGCCATTAAAAAAAATACAAATGGTTTGATATTTTTTTGTTTCTCTGTATGCACAAATACTGGTTAACCCCTTAGAGGACTAAGTCTGCCCAGGAAAAGTGTGGTTAGGTAACTGACCAGCTCAACATGACCCTAAGGGTTGACTGGGCCTTAAAAGCTCAGTCAATCAATCAGTATTTCTCTACAAAAACCTATGTTTTGCATACTGATTAGAAGTGCCTCAGCACCTCTCCTGAGTAACACAGTATTAGCAAAAAAATATTTCTCTAAAGATTAAGTCCTGTTTATTGTCATCACTGTCTTCCTTTACCTGACCAGTGTTGCAAGCACAACAAAATCTAGGATTGGACTCCTATCTTCAGCTATATACACCCCTTTTATCTAGTGCTGTATCCTTGTCTAGATGACCCTGATCACCAGAATTAATGTTTATCCATTTCCTTAAGCAAACAGATTATGTAAACTGCTCTCTGACCTAGGAATTAACCTGTTAATTAGTTGTTTTTTTTTGAGTCAGAATAAGGGGAAGCAACAATAAGCACTTTAGTACAGTCACTGTGAGTACAGTACAGTACACTAGCTGCTTTTCTGATGGTCCTAGGTTTGAACCCTAATGAGGTGACCTATTTTCATGAGTTGCAACCCCCAAAAGTGTATCCATTTCTCAGGTCTTGCATATTTTATTACACAAACTGGACTGCCCTGAACAATAGTGTATATCTGTCACATGAGATTCTGTGGGCCACATCAAGCAAAAAAGTGCCTTGGAGTGTGCGCAAAATGTGTGGATTCACATTATCCTACACATTGGCATTTAGTCTCATACAGGCATTTGCTCTCCATTGAAACATTCTATAGTATCCAATGATTTTGATTGTGAACAACAACAAAGGGCTAGATCAGACTGCAAGGATGCACAGGCTGATCTGGGCCTTCACTGTCCACATATGCCCGAAGACACGGTTTTCATATAGTGTGGCCCCTATGATATGCCCAAAGAATTTTGTTGACCAGGATGTTAAACCTCAGCTTAACCCATTGTTTGTGTTGAGGTTTTACGGCCCAGTCAACCCAGTGGTGTCATGTCGAGCATGGTCAGTTTACCTAACCACACGTTTACTGGGCAGGCTTAGTCCTCTAAGCGGTTAACCAGTATTGTGCACATTCTTTCGCCAGAAACTGACAACTGCCCTTCTTGAATCAGCGAAAGGGAGAGAATGACCGTAGAAAATATTTCATGATCAATCTCCACGAAAGAATGTTGCCGACCTCGGCGGGGGTTGAACCCGTGACCTCCTGGTTTCCAGTCGGACGGCGCATCCAACTTAGCCACCGAGGCCGACTTGACCCATTGTAAGCAGGAGACCCGAAAAGGGTAGTTGGCAAACAGTGCAGACCCAGATCAGACACCGCAGAATGTGGCATCTGATCAGGGTCTCCACTGTTTGCAAAATAGTTTAGCCAAATCTCATAGCTGGACATACCTAAAATTGAAATTGGACTCTTCTAATATATAGTGTGAGAGAATCTATTCAGTCTACAATGGGTTAAACTCCATGTTGCTGTTCCAATAAAAATGGTAAAACCTTATTATCATGGATAGTGAAAGGATTGTGTTGTGGTATGCTAGAACAATTAACAGTTTATTTTGAGAGGTAAGAGTATGGCTGCTTTTTCCATATTCATAAATGGATGAGGGCCTTCTGTTCAAACACATGGTTATAATCGTTTGAAGAGTTGATACTTTTTTTTCTGGATTGAAGTGGAAAAGCCTAAACAAAAAAGATTTATAGGTGAAGAGCTAGGTGCAACTGTAGACTTGCTTTCACTGGGGAAAAAAAAAAAAGAGTTTGAATTTGATTAAAAAAAGAACTTTTCCTGTATGCAAGACAACCTCTTCATAGAACTATTGCTAGGATCCAATGCAAATAATGTTTGATCAATAGCTGTGTTGTACCCAGACAAAAATGTACAGATTACATAGAAAAAATTACCATAAATGGTTATTTTTCTATATGAATTATGCATTTTTGTTTGAATACAATGTTTCTGAGGCCTATTTTGTAAACAACATGCTAAAATGAACTTTCTTATTAAAAGGTACTTGTGTACTATTTATTCTATACAATTTTCAGCAAAATTCTGTACAGCGGGTAAAAAATGTTGAAAAGAAATAGAAAGGTACAATTTAATTTGACTCAGTAAACTAAAGTACAGCAATTCTGTTACGGGAATTTCTCCATGCGAAAGATGCCCTCATTTTCTTAAAGTTACACGAAAGGGAAATCCCGGGAAATGCCGAGTATCGCGCACTGGCAGTAAGGTAGACCAGATTTGTTATATTTTGTAGAAAGAATTCAAAAAAAGGTATTTTCTTTTCAACTTGAGTGTATAATTACAGAACATACATGCATCTTTTTGGTTTTTAAAGGGGATCAATAAGCTTTCAGGGGAGGCAAATCTGTCAGTTGTTTTGCCTCTTTTCTGAAAAGGGATCTACTTTAAAAGGAAAGAATTTGCTCCCAAAGGGAGCAAATTCTTCCTTGTAAAGTAGACCCCTTTTCAGAAGGGTTTTATGTGCGGGGAAAGAAAACAGGAAGTTACTAAAGTTGTCTCCTGTACAAAATAGTAGAAATTTTTCAACTTGGGTCCAGTTGCCTTAATGAATAAATACTTTACCTGGACATTTGAGAAAGCATGTGATGTTTACAACATAATTTATTCAATAGTTTGTGTCTGTGAACCTTAAAATCCTGTGCCTGAGTTATCTTTCCTAGCTATTAATTACCTGCTTACCTGGGTACCTGTTGACAACTGATTAGGTTGGACATGAGGTAAAGTAATAAAAGATCAAACATTATCGGACCAGTGCCTACCCCTCCAGGCAGAACGTCTTTACTTACAGATAGTGATATCTTGTACTTACATGTGTTCCTTATACCAAGTTTATAGCTCAAGATAAGAGGGGTATCTAGATAATTATATTTTCTTATGTCTGCATGAAAACATGTATTGTAGGTATCGATGAGACATACCGCAATGATGCACTTCAAATGAGTATTCTAAACGTCATGTTTTTGTAGGGCAATAAATAAAAAAAAGGATACTTTTTGCTGAAAATAAAATGAATTGATAAAGAACAAAAACGGACCTGCCTTATCTGGAGCTCTGAGTTCTGATTGATAATAATTGTTTCTCTAGGAAAACATATTTTATGGGTACTTATTAGAATCACTTTGGTGAGGCATATCATATGGACTTGATTCCTAGGAGTCCACATACCTCTACATCAGGTTCATTTTTTGTTGTTTGTTTTTTTTTTCAACAACAGCCAAAAAAGAGAGCCAGTAGTGTTTTATTTGTCCATTAAACCATAATGTTATGGGTACTCATAAAAAACATCTTGCGGAAGAGCTTCTAATTGCACCCACAACATATGTTTTTGTGGAGAAATATTTCTTCTCCGCTTGATGACACTTCTATCATCTTCCATAGCTACAGATAAGAGGCATAGCAATCTTGACATGTCCCATACAGCAGAATAAAGGGTCAAAAGTTGACAGACATGTCTGTTATGAAAGGACATGCTGTCAGAGGAAAAGAGCTAGTACAGCATATGCAAACATCAAAGGTTTCGGCGAGCCTGTGCATTTGTGCAGTCTCGCCAGAACCTATGCTGTTTTCTCACAAAAGGGATTATGTTAAGGAGAAACTTCAGCCAAAGAGTTATACATGTGGCCTTGCTAAGTAAGGGGTTGGGCTTGTGCTCCGAAATATTGCTTCGAAAGAAAGTCTGAAGAGCTTTTTTCTTGTGGTAGTGCTCAAAAGATCAAAGTATTGATGACCATTTGTCAGGTGATTTAACCTTTACCACTCTCTGGGCATTTTCAGCAGACGGCAAACTGATGATATTTTTCTTATTTTTTCCAGAAAACAGGATTTGACATTTCAAGCAAATTGTCTCCTGAGGAGACAATTTGCCTGAAATGTCAAATCCTGTTTTCTGGGAAAAATAAGAAAAATATTTCAAAATGTCGTTTGCTGAAAATTTTACCCAGAGTGCTAAGCGTTAATTAGGGGGAAGTGTATGCAAAATATAGGCTAACATTGATTTATTGCCTGTTAAGGTGCACTTTCCCTGCACATTTGACACTTGTGAATGTATATGTCGAATTGGATACAAAAGTTTTGGATTTTATATAGACAAATCTTAGGAATCATAGAGACATTAGTTGTATTAGTCAAATGTTTTGATTTCTCAGTGAAACATAATTATATTGTCATTTTTCTTATTTCTATATGAAAAACCTATCTTGTGGTACTCATTAGAATCACCTCCCGAAGTGATTCAAAAGAGTACTTACAAGATATTCTAGGTATAATAGTAACAAAATTTATCATCTGGCTATACAGTTTATTCAGACCAGTGCCGCTGGTTTTCTTGTATCTAAACTTTCTTCAGTACAATATATAGTGGAGATGCTTCTGCTATTTGGATATTAACTATTTATTACATTAATATCTCCATCTCCGAGGTGTCGAAATGGTTTTGTCTGACAGGTTACCAGGCAAGTAGAAAGAAATTTGGAGATTTCAGTCAGTTTTGATTGATTGAGTCATCAGGTGTTTTTATAACTTTTAATTGGAAAACCAGGATTTCTGCTGAATATGCATGTCCTGATGATCAAGAGAAAATTTATCAATATGTGGTTTTACCTTGATGATAAAAAAGCCTTGTTTACCATGGCATGGGGATAGATATCTTAACCCTTGTCCTGCTGAATAAATTAAGATGCCACGACCATTTCTAATTTTTAGCCAGTCAGATTACTTGATACAGATTGCTGATACAAATTCACATACTTAATGGCAAACAGTGCAGATCTACACTGTTTGCAAAGGCAGGGCATATCCGGGTTCAGCACGACTAGGGTTAAAAAAAAACAAGACAATTTATGATAGACCTGTGAAGAAATTGTCTGCATATCACTAACACTCAGCATGCTGAGTAAAATATTCAGCACTCGACAATTTGAAATATTTTTCTTATTTTTCCCAGAAGTTAGACTTTGACTAAGGAGACAATTTTACTTTTTTATTTTTCCGGATTACACAGAAATTGGAGATGGTTGGCTGAAATTATATTGATTTCTGCAAATCACCTGTATTTGGTGGATAAAGAAGACTTTTTCACAATTCCAATGTATTGTGAAAAAACAAATGGTGTGTGTAATAATCAGAATAGCCTTGAAAGAGCAACTGTAGAGCTGAAGAAAGTTAATATATCTATAATCAAATACGCACTTTTTTCAGTTTCTCTGAGAATACTGTTGGACAAAATAAAAGTCGTCAATTTATTCTGTTCTGTGTGATTTTTCCTTTCCTGTCAAACGCTCTCTCTTTTGTATAAACAGTTTTTACCTGTCAGACACACAGTTCACAAACAGCATATATATTAATTTTTATCTCCCAGCAATTGCCTCGATTCTTGCCGACTGGGAAACGGCATGGCTTTATCAATCCGCCCTGAATTAAATACATTGTGGGGGGTGAGAAGATTTTGCCTATCGCTGGGTTTAAATCAATACCAGTCGTAAAGGTGAGAAGATTTTGGGTATCGCTGAGTTTAAATCAGTACCAGTCGTTTATTACAGTTTAATTAGTCATGATTTTCACGATCACAAACGCTATCTTCAACGTGTTTTTTTTTAGCTGGATTCGAAAATGAAAGAAGAAATTGACCGGTTGTCTGACCGGATGCAAGTTATAACGATGCGCATTTGCAACAGGGATCTAGTACACCTGGAACAACAGCAGATATTGATCATAGTTAAACGAACAGTTTTGTGTTGGTAATTACACCGGAAGTATGTAATTTGTTGTATATACGCAATTTGCATATTTAATATAGATTTAAGTGGAACGGAACTTGCCGATCGGCAAACCGTAAGATTGTTGATAAAAAACTGGAACATCGGAGTAGTATTCGAACTTACGAAAAAGCGTCAATAAAAAAAATCGAGGCAGGGGGTAAAAAATCGAGGCGGGCAGTAATGAGAATCTAACAATTAATTTATTATGGCCTTACTAAATAAAAGAAAGTATCTGAATAGAAAAGAATTTATTATCCTATCATGGATCTTTTGGGCAGATTAAAATTACAATTGAGAGAGAGAGAGAGACTGTGGAGACAAGGAGACAGACAGGCAGACAGACAGACAGACAGACAATTGTCTGCTTATATTTACATTCTTCATGCTAAATGATAGTTGTGTTTAAGTTCTCTGTGATTTCATGACTGTCTCATTCAGAAATTTTTACTTATATTTTAGGGCCAGGTAGAGGTGAACGAAGTGATGATGAACCAGATTTTGCTCGACCAGTCTCAACAAAAGTTCCACATGCAAAGAAGGGTCCAAGTTCAGTCAGCTCAGTGGGGTCAGCTCCATCAACAAGAAAGGGGTTGGGTCTCTCTAAGGCATCATCTGGGACAGGTAAGTTGCCCAACTGTACATACAAACACACACCCAAAACAGAAAAACCCTTAAAGTTCCATTCACAACTGCAGCAGACAACATTTTGAATTTGTTGTGTTTTTTAAGTGAAAAGAAGACTTGACATTTCATGGCAGAAGAATCACATGAAATGAGTCTTATTTTCTCTGAAAAATAATAAAAAAAATCTACTACAATTTTGCTTGGCGCTTTAAAGGGAAATTATATTTTAAGTCTGATATTACCAAGCATTCTGTTTGCATGTTTAATACTCATTGACTTAGGGATAATTCAAGTAAACATATGCTCATGCATGCACACACGCATGCTTTCACACATTATTGTCACCGTTGGAACTTTGGTTGATCTCAGATATGTTTTAATAACTGCATTTCACTTGTGGTTGTATTTTAGGCAAGGTTATGACTATTTTCTCACCTATTGCTGCAGATGACGGATGATATTTTCACATTTTTTTCTTCTTTTTTTTTCATAAGAATGACATTTCACTTTGAATCATTTCCTTGAAAGAGAGTTTTGATGAAATGTCTGAGTTGTTGTCAGGTAAAAAAAAAAAAAAATACCAAAAATAACACTTATTTGTAGGTAGCAAATTTCATCTGCAGCAAATATATATACTACATGTAATGAGTGAGAAAATGATGTCTGTGATGATGTCTTGGATGTTTCAGATCATTTCTCTTTCATGATCTGCAGTTGTTGCTTGAAACCCGTCTTAAAACTTGTGTGTGCTGCCCCTGTCAATCTGAACTAAGCATGAATTCTGTCTCTTAGTTTCAGATAAGATATTGTTTTTTTTTCAAGCAATGAGTATTGATATTTTTCTTACTTCTCCATGGAAACATGTTGAGGGTACTCATTAGAAGCCCCTCACCTTGGAGAAATAAGAAAAATATTTATCTGGATAACAATGCCCATATCTGAAGCTAAGCTATCTATCTATACAGTCTCAATTACGTACACTTGATGATGAGCCATGTGATTGGATAGAAGTGTCTTCCATTAGAGACCCAAATCAGTCTGCTTAGCAGAACAGTTTGATCAGTCCCTTCACTATCTGCTTACAGATTCAATACATGTAGAATATATTGATCTTGTTGATGGATAGATAACTGATCAAAAAGTTCCACATCACGAACCCAGTCAGCATTCTACGTAAATCTATATCGGGCCATCATCGGCCCGTCAGGGTAGCTGACGGGCCGATGACAGCCCGATGTAGATTTACGTAGAATGCTAGCTAGGAAAACATACCTATATAATTTTGACCCCCTTAAACCTCACTTTTATATAGTAAAACTGAGGTTTAGCGGTGTATACATTATTTTTCTTATTTCTGCTCAAAAACATAGATTGTGGGTACTCATTTCTTAGAACTGCCTCAGTGAGGGGGTTCTAACGAGTACCCACAATCTATGTTTTGAACAGAAATATGAAAAATATCAGAATTTTTATCTGAAAACTTTCATTTTTTGATGGTGAAATTTTCAATATATTTGATTAGGCCTGTTTTCGTAATGAGATGCAGAGGATGATCTTAATCTAACTCTTCCAAATATGCCCTAAATGCACATTTATTTGTGCCAGGGCCAATGTAATATATATAACTCGTATTTGTTACACTTCAGCTCTGGATAGGACACTTTCTTCAGCCAAGAAAGAATTTATCTTTTAGTATTTCTCAAAAAAAAAATAAATGAAAATACAGAAAATAAGAATGAAGAAGTATTTGGTGATAATTATGGGTTGTTTTGTCCAGTTCGCCATAATTCATGTTGTTGGTACTCATTAGAAGCATCTCAGTGAGGCACTTCTAATGAGTACACACAACATACTGGAATGTTTTTATGGAGAAACAAGAAAAATTATCCCAGAATTATCACCAAACACTCTCCTTAGGTTTACCTCTGTCATCCAGAGCTGTAATTGAATGCATAATTATTTGATTTGTTTTATTGTCACTTGTATCAGCTTGTATATTCCTGTATATAAATTCGGATGGCACAAATGCTCAAAATCACTCTTTTAGTAAGCAGAGGAATGATTGACAAGCTAGAGGTTGTTTTCTATCAGGATTCTTTTGGTGTGTTTATTACTGTTTCTTGTGTGTCCAATATCACTTGCTTTATCACCATATTTTGATCTTGTTTAACTTTTTCGCCCCTGAGTTTCTGAAGTTAACTCTTCCATCATTGAAGTTTGGACACATCCATTATTTCAAATAGGTGTGTCAGTCAGAAACTGAGAACAGAGTGGCAAACAATGTAGATCCTGATGAGATGGCTCGTTACGAGCCATCTCATCTGGATCTACATTGTTTCCAAAGATATCTCTTTTGGTCTGCAGGGCTGACAGGATTGATGTCTTCTTACAATAGAAGAGCTTTAAAAAATTGCTTTGATGATGAATTAAACTTTATATAAGTCTGCCTTATATAGGCACATAAAGCTTTACAGCTCTTCCCTCATTTTCAAAATAAAGAGTGAATATAAATTGTATTATCTCAACATATATACAGAGATATACATGCTATTGTATAGTACAAGGTTTTGTTTCCTGTATTTACCCATGATATTTGGACAGACAAATATGAGCAAACAATGTACATCTAGATTAGTCCTCTCCTTACCAGATCAGACTGCTCTAAGGATTCTGAGTTGCCTCTGCTTAGTCTGCGATTCTAGCACTTTTTAGGCATTGTCAGTCGGACTTGATAAAGTTTTTGATTGGTATGGTATAGAGTTGCGATGTCTGAATATTTTGGGTGAATGCAGTTATAATTATCACCCTTTTCTTGTCTTGGGTTCCTAACACTTTATCTTTCTAAGCTATATGTTGTTAAAACTTGTCACAGCTCTCGATAAGATGCTTTTTTCAACCCCAAAGTATTGATATTTTTCTTATTTCTTCAAGAAAACATATGTTGTGGGTATTACTATCGTGATATGACTGAAAGATTGTTGAAAGAGACGTAAAACCTGAATAAAACAAACAAAACAAACGAATGTTGTGGGTACTCATTAGAAATGCCTGTGAGGCAAGTATGCCTCTGTGAGGCAAGTACCCACAACATATGTTTTCAAGGAGAAATAAGAAAAATAATTTTCTGGATACTTCTCTTATCTGGAGATCTGTCTTGTACATGTTACTTTGTTGTTTTGTATTCTAACTGTGCGTCTTACTAACTCTAACTTGATTGTCCTTACTAGCAGCGAGGTTGTCGTTCAGGAGAAAATCAGCATCGGAAGCAGGTAGTATTTTTGGTGATATTTTTTTCTTGGTAAAAGTCAACAAAACACAGTCTACATGGGTAGAAGTTATCAGCATTGATACTGAAATCAGCATTGGAAATAATCCACATGGGTAGAAGTTATCAGCATTGATACTGAAATCAGCATTGGGAAGTTTCCATAGCTCCAGATAGTATCAGGTAAATATTTTTCTTATTTCTCCACAAAAACATATGCTGTGGGTACTCATTAAAAACACCTTGGCGAGGCACTTCTAATGAGTACCAACAACATATATATTCTTGTAGAGGAATAAAAAAAAATATCTACCTTTCAGTTGAAATAAAAAACAACAGTAGAAAAAAAAAACCCAGCTTATCTGAAGTTCTGAATTGTTAAAAAGCAAGTTAGCTTAATGAATTTATTAAGTTTAGTTTACAAAAGTTTTAAATACCCTTATATTTTAGATTATGAGAAAAAAAAAAATGAATTTAATTCTCAGACACCACTGCACCAAACCATCCCTTATATATAATTATTAGCTCACTTGAGCGAAAGCTCGGGGTGAGCTATTGTGATCACCTTCTGTCCGTTGTCCATCATCCATCGTTGACAATTAGTTTGTTAACACTCTAGAGGTCATAGTTTTGACCCAATCTTAATGAAACTTGCTCAGAATATTTTCCTCTATGAAATCTAGGTCAGTTTCGAAACTGCGTCATTTGGGATCAAAAACTAGATCACCAAGCAAAATCAAAGGAAAAACTTAACACTCTAGACATCACATTTTTGAAGCAATCATTATGAAACTTGTTCAAAATGTTTGTCTTGATTTCTAGGTCAAGTTCAAAACTCGGTCACAGTCACTTTGGGTCAAAAACTAGGTCACCAGGCTAAATCAAAGGAAGACCTTGTTAACACTCCAGAGGTAACATTTTGAAGTAATCATCATGAATATTGCTCAAAATGTTTGTCTTGATTTCTAGGTCAAGTTCAGAACTGGGCCACTTGGGGTCAAAAACAAGTCACCAGGTCAAATCAAAGGAAAACCTTGTTAACACTCTAGCAGGCACATTTTTAAAGCAATCATCATGAATCTTGCTCAGAATGTTTGTTGTGATGATTTTTAGGTAAAGTTTGAAACTGAGTCCATTGGGATCAGAAACTAGGTCACCAGGCCAACTCAAAGGAAGACCTTGTTAACACTCTAGAGGTCACATTTTTGAAGCAATCATCATGAATCTTGCTCAAAATATTTGTCTTTTAAGGTCAAGTTCGAAACTGGGTCACTTGGGGTAAAAAACTAGGTCACCAGACCAAATCAAAAGAAAACCTTAAGGTTCCAGAGGTCACATTTTTTAAATAATCATCATGAATCTTGCTCAAAATATTTGTCTTGATGATTTCTGGGTGAAGTTTGGAACTGGGTCACTTATGACCCATATTTCACAGTCCAGTGACTTTCTTAAGTTTTTCTGTTTGGGTCAGTTTTTGAATAATTATTGGTCCTACAAAGTGATATTTGGCACTTGTGAAGTGTTTGCGTTTAGGTCAGTTTCTCAGTAACTATTGCTCCTACAGCCTGTGATACTTAGCACATGCATACATCTTAGCATGGCCTCTTGAGTGCAGTCATCCATATTTGACCTTGACCTCTGTTTCACAGTCCATTAGACATGCTACATTGTCTTACTTGTTAATATAATCGTCATGAATTTTGGTCAGAATGTTTGCCTTGATCAGTTCTAGGTCAGGTTCTCTATGATACTCAGGTGAGTGTTACAGGGCCATCTGGCCCTCTTGTTTTTTTTTCAGTAGGAATATTTTTCAACCCATGAAAGTACATGGCAGTTGATCAACGTTTTTTTTTCATTTTTCTGAGAATTGTAACCAAGACCACAAATGTGTGGTATCACTGCAATCAGTAAATAACAATCTGTTTATGTTGTTTGAGACAGAAAGCTTGCATTTCCAGTTGTAATCCAGACCACAAATGTATGGTATCACTGCTTATCTGCAAGGAAGATCTGTAAATAACAATCTGTTTATGTTGTTTGAGACAGAAAGCTTGCATTTCCAGTGCTTTCTATATGGGCACAACCATTTTGTTTTGCCAAATGAACCAAAATGTCCAAGAATGTACCCAGCTGGAAAATAGAAATAAAAAGCCACCCACCCACATTTTAATTTTTTTTTTCAACAGGGTGCCTGAGAATTTAAATGTTTTTGGCCTAAAAGCTCGCATTTTTTTATTTTTATTTATTTATTTATTTATTTTTTGATATATATATAAACAAATGTAAGGGTATTAAAAGATTTGTATTTGATTACTTAATGTCATATTAACAATTTTGTTAAACTCACGATGCTTGGTAGAACTTGGACCAGGTTATGTAATTAAAAACTTTGCTTGTCTTTCTGAAAGGTATTTAAGGGGATTGGATATATTTTCAGGGGAGGCAACTCTATCAAAATTGAATTTCCTCCCTTCTGTGAAAGGGTCTACTCTAAAAGGAAAGAATTTGCTCCCTGTGGGAGCAAATTCTTTCCTTTTTGAGTAGACCTCTTTACAGAAGGAGCTTTGTGTACAGGAAAGCAAACAGGAAGTCACAAAAGTTGTCTCCCTTGTAAAAAATGACAAAATCTTCTAAGTATATCCAGTCCCCTTGAAAGAAAAATAGACTGTGCTTTGTTGACTACCCCTTCACAGATGGAACCCTCCCACCAGTGGTTTAGTAGACTTAGAGCTTTTGGTTAACTTGAAAATTAGCAGATATCGGGAAGCATTTAAAGTGCTGCAGAAATAATGAATATGTTGGGAAAAGTATATTTCATGCTTCTAACTGATGCCATTTTTAATTATTAAGCTACGGAAGCTAGCAAAGCTTTTCAGAAGCTAAAAAATATTACTACATAATTAACAGCTTTATTATTGAGCCTGCTTAGAGAAAGCGAGACATTCTGTAATTGTATTTATTTCCATGGGAATAGAATTTTACCATTTTACAAATTTAGGAGATTTATTGCAGCATCTGTGTGGCTGAGTTGTTAGGTTTGGATCATGTGGTTCGAATCCCACTAGAGGTGGACTTCAGTTCATGACTGTACAGTGCTTCCATAGCTCTTGATAAGGTGCTTTTTTCCACCAAAAATTATCTATATTTTTCTTATTGCTTGACAAGAACATATGTTGTGGGTACCCATTAGAAGCGCCAAGGCGCTTCTAATGAGTATCCACAACATAAGTTTTCATCGAGTAATAAGAAAAACTATTTACCTGATATCCACTCTTATCTAGGCCTATGGCCTCATATAGCTCCAGACAAGAGCTGGTTTCCACACAATATTTTTCTTGTTTCTCCATGAAAACATACTGTGGGTACTCATTAGAAGCGCATGAACAAGGTGCCTCTTATGAATACCCTCCACATATCTTTTCATGGAGAAATAAGAAAAATATTGGTATTTTCTGGTTGAAAAAAAAAGTGCCTTGCCAGCAGAGGAAATGAAGGCCTTGATCAGACTGCATGGATGAACATTGTCTGTTCTTACCATAAGGGCCCTTTTAGGTTGACACTCATCTATTTTGGGATCTCATTGAAATGATCATTTTAGATCATAGTTTTTGCAGGGAAAAAAAATCTGACTGATAGTCAGGAGCAAGCGAGGAAACATGGATGAATGAATGAATGGATGGATTTATACTAATTATTGGGACACATTAATTCCTTGTAATAGTTGATCTAAATAATTGATCATGTCCGTTTTACTTCCCATTGATATGTCTAAAAGCTGCTCAATGAGTGGCAAACAGTGTAGACCCTGATGAGATGTTGCCTGCAGCATCTGATCAGGGTCTACACTGTTTGCTGAGACCTGTCTGTCCCAATACTTAAGAGTAAAAATGATATGCAGTAAACACTTCTATAAAAATTTGGAAGTCATTAAGACATCCTAACACATTTAAAGAATGCATGTTTGTAGAGAATTAAGTCAAATATTAAATATTTTAAAACAAAATAACTTATTGACAGATGCTCTGGGAACCCTGTCTAGAAGTGAGCCATAGTTGTCTTTGTGTTAGTGTATCTGTATATGTGTCTGTCTGTTTGTCTGTCTGTCTGTATGTGTTGTTGTGTCTGTTACCTTTTTACTATTTTATTTCAAAATTAAAATAGAACCAAATATCCCTATCTTCAAACCCACCCATTACCCATCAGTGGTCATACAGATCAGTATACTTGGGTGTACATGCAAATATTCATACATCTGGATAATTATTTTACTCATTTCTCCACAAAAACATATATTGTGGGTACTCATCAGAAGCGCCTTGGCAAGGCCTTGGCAAGGCCCAGGCGCTTCTGATGAGCGCCACAATGTGTTTTCATGGTGAAATAAGAAAAATACCAATATTTTTTTGTAAAAAAGTACTTTATCTGTAGCTATGAAAAAAGCATCATTTTCCTCAAAATCAATCATTATTATTCAACCAGTCTATCATATTATTTCCTAATAAAATAATTCTTAATGCACAATAATTTTGCTGCTTATTGTACTCTTATTTTCTAATAATTGCAATATAGATGTATACCTAGTATTTATAAAATTATTTCCTTGTATTTGATTTCTGATGTTTACATTCATTTTATTTCTAATGTTTACATTACTTGTATTAATACAATTTATATTTTTTATTATTTAATTGAACTGCAAAACGAGAAAATGTCACTTCTGAAATATGTGCCCAGGGAAGACTGACATCAGCCTGCACATATATGCAGTCTATCCTGAGTATTCACTGACTGCCTGTAGAAACCTTTGTTCCTTAGTTTTCCATAGAGTGCCCAGCAAAGACTGTTCAGATTGCATGGCTATGCACAAATCCAAAGGTAGTATGTCTGACTGCAGATCAGGGTATCACAAGTTTGAATCCCAGCTCCGCCACATAACTTTTTAGAAGATTGATCAAGAAATCATTTCTACTGTCATTCTTTCCCTTCCGCTGATTTAAGAAGGGCAGTTGTCAGTTACTGCTTAGAGGTCAAAGCCTGCCCAAGAAAAAAGTGTGTGGGGGTTAACTGACCGGCTTGACATGATTTTAACGGTGTTGACTGGGCCGTAACACTCCCAACTCAAACAAGCAAACAAACATATCCGAAAGTATATTTTTCTTACTTTGCAGCTTGTATGTTTTAACTCATGAGTCATGTCATGCATAAAGGGACCTCAGCAAGTATGTGTACAGCAAAGGCCAATCTGATCAGAATGTCTGCTGTTTACCATATTCACCTTAAATATTCAGACAGACAGACCTGAACAAACAGTGTAGACTCAGATCAGTTGCCACAGAATGCAGTATCTGATCTGTTTGCCACTCATCCAGTTTTAGACTTATCTATACACTACAACCTCTTTATAACACGGTTCGTTATACCATGGTTTTGGATATAACACGGTTCAAAGATGGATCCCAAAATGTACAGATTATATTGAAAAATGACCATAAATGTTTGGATATAACACGGTTGTTTAACTAACACAGTTTATGCTATGGACCCCAAAAGTAGTATTATAAAGAGGTTGTGGTGTAGTAGTAAACTGGACTTGTTCAAGATATATGGCAAGTATGGTAAGGAGTTAACACTTAAAGCGCCAATCACAAAAATTGTCGTCTGCTTTGTCTTCTGCTGGTTACTTTAAAAGTCATTGTTGCAAACAGCGTGGACCCAGATCAGACTGCTCCTTTAAGAGCAGTCTGATCTGGGACCACAATGTTTGCCTGTATGCAAAAATAGGTTTGAAAAGTTTGCAAGAATATTCAGCAGACAGCATAAACAGACGACATTTTCAGATGCAGATTTTCTTGTCGTTTTAAGGGTTAAAGTTGTCCTTATACAGAAGGTATTAAAATATGGTATAACAGAATCTGCTTGAAAAAAAAAAAACGGCTTAGGCCATGATTAGATTTTGGATATAACACGGTTCAAAGATGGATCCCAAAATGTACAGATTATATTGAAAAATGACCATAAATGTTTGGATATAACACGGTTGTTTAACTAACACAGTTTATGCTATGGACCCCAAAAGTAGTATTATAAAGAGGTTGTGGTGTAGTAGTAAACTGGACTTGTTCAAGATATATGGCAAGTATGGTAAGGAGTTAACACTTAAAGCGCCAATCACAAAAATTGTCGTCTGCTTTGTCTTCTGCTGGTTACTTTAAAAGTCATTGTTGCAAACAGCGTGGACCCAGATCAGACTGCTCCTTTAAGAGCAGTCTGATCTGGGACCACAATGTTTGCCTGTATGCAAAAATAGGTTTGAAAAGTTTGCAAGAATATTCAGCAGACAGCATAAACAGACGACATTTTCAGATGCAGGTTTTCTTGTCGTTTTAAGGGTTAAAGTTGTCCTTATACAGAAGGTATTAAAATATGGTATAACAGAATCTGCTTGAAAAAAAAAAAACGGCTTAGGCCATGATTAGATTGCACAGATGCAGAGGCTGAGCTGGAGCCATGCTTATCACATAATATACATAGGCCTCTTTTTGCATGTTGTAGCTCAGTTTATGCATAGCTCCAGATAAGAGAGGTACCCACATCAATATTTTCTTGATTTCTCCATGAAAACATATATTGTGGGTACTCATTAGAAGTGCCTCACTGAGGTGCTTCTAATTACGGTAGTACCCACAACAGATGCTTTTGTGGAGTAATAAAATAATGGTACTTTTTGGTTGAAAAAAAAAAAAAAACAAGAAAAAAAGAAAACAGGCTTTTATTGGAGCTATGCTATGTTTTGTGTCTGTTTCAGTGTATACATGTATGTTGTAAATATTGTCACATTTTTGTCTAAGTTCTGTTGTGTTTGTTTTTGTCACCCTCTCCCATATCCATACCATTTTATGCAAAAATACTGATAAATGTTCAGTAAACGTCTTTTGGTAGGAATAAAACTGGCAGTTGTAACTTGTAGGGAGGAAGTTGTTAGAGAGAGGTTAAACATTTAGTATTAATGAAACAGCACCTATATGAATGAGAAAAGTGGATGTTGTTAGGAGGTGCCTGGTACTGAATGGTAACCATTAACCTTTACCACTCTCTAGGCTCATTCATCAGACAACAAATTGATGATATTGAGCTGATGACAAAACAGGATTTGACATTTCATGCAAATTGTCTCCATTGGAGACAATTTGCAAGAAAAGTCAAATCTAGTTTTCTGTGAAAAAATAAGAAAAATATTTCAAAATGTTGTCTGAAAATTTTACCCAGAGTGCTAAGCGTAAAGGGAGGTTTCGCTATATACAAGAAATTTCTTTTTTAATACATGAAATTTCTTTTTTAATACAGAAAATGCATGATTGTTTTTTGTTTTTAAATTAATTTGCCAGATTTAAAAGATCTGAAGGAGCAGGGTGTGTGCTTAATTAAAGACTTAAGTACAATAATATTGCTAGCTGTCTATATGTTTTGCCTCTGCTCTTATAGTTCATGAATGTCTGTGTGCAATGTGATCAGTCACACAGTTTGGGGCTCCAGATAAGTGTTTACATTAGATATAAACATAAGGCTCCAGATAAGTGGTACATCTAGATAAATATATTTTCTCCAGGTAAACTTGGGTATTCATTATAATCACCTCAATGAGCCAACTCTGATGGCTACCCACAACATACATTTTGGTGAAGAAATAATGAGTTCATATGTAATGATTATAACACATACGTATCTCCAGGTAAAAGGCATTTCTAGATAAATATTTTTTTTATTTCTTCACGAAAAAATATGTTGTTGGTACTCAGTAGAAGTACCTCGCCGGGGCGCCTCTAATGAATACCCACAACATACGTTTTCATGGCGAAATAAGTAAAATATCAATACTTTTAGGTTAAAAACAAAAAAACCCCATCTTATCTGGAGCCTCCTGGTTGCAGGTTTTGAGTTTTGTGTTTTGGTGGATGTTTGTGGTACTGTGCTGGTTTGGAAAATTTGACAGTGTCGCCTGGGTACATGTTGCATGGCTAATACTTAGGGGCTGCTTTGTTCTGCAGATTCTGTATCAATCTGCATACTGGAGATCTTTGTTCTACTAAAGCACCCACCCTAAGTTTTAACCAGAGTGCAGAATTTTTATACCTTCAAACATGACAATATTCATGTTTAGACAAAAACAGAATACAAAGTGGAATACTGAATTTGAAAAACAACAGCATTTTGCTACTAAATTTATCTTGCAATCAGCTCACTCAGTCATAACATTTTATTACATAAAGACGCTTCAAGGCAAATATTGTTTTCAGTGACAGAAGGGAAAATAATTGACAAAATACTGGTGATTTATAATGCATTAGCTTGATCTTTTTCTAAAAAATAAACCACAATATAGCAATCTGTCTGCACTATGTAAATTGATAAATTTACTCTAATTGTATAAAAGTACAGTTTAAAGATATATTTGTATAAAGGTATATTAAAAGTCCTAAAGTTTTGAATACTTTACACTTACCATACTTTTTTTTGCCAATTTCTTTCTAGGCATGATAAGACTGTTTCACAAAATATTTGATGGAATTTAGTAAAAAGTGTAGACTGAACAGACTGTTCCTTCAGGAATCTCTTGAGACAAAGTACTGAAAAAAAAGTAAATGACTGCACTGAAAGGTGGTTCCCATAGTTACGGGGGCTGGATACATTTGGTAGACATTCTGCCATGTTTCACAAGGGAGACAACTTTAATGATTTCCTGTTTACTTCCTTGCACACCAAGCCCCTTCTGAAAAGGGGTCTGCTATTAATCCTTACCATGCTGAATAAATTAAGATGCCAGACTCACTTCTAATTTTCAGCCAGTCAGATCACTTGATCCAGATTGTTGATACATATTCTGAAACTTAATGACAAACAGTGTAGATCCAGATCAGTTTGCTTCCAGAAGCCAACTGATCTGGATCTACAAGGCACGGCATATCCGAGTTCAGCAGGACCAGGTTTAAAGTAGATGCCATTACAGAAGGAAGGTGAAACGTAAAACATTTTGACAGAATGGCCTCCCCAGAGAGTGTATTCATTTACCTTTAGGGGAATGGATACATTTTCAGGGGGACATAACTCTTTTCAAATTCTTTTGCCTCCCTTCTGGGGTCTACTCTAAAGGAAAGAATTTCAGTGGTGGATTTAGAGGGGGTTTTGGGAGTTCAGTGAAACCCCCTCTTGAGTCCAAATTATTTCGTTTTCATGGGGAATTCTGAGAAAATGCTGGCAAAATGTTCAAATCAAACCCCCTCAGCAAAGTTGACCCCCCTCTTTAAAATTCCTGGACCTGCCCCTGTTTTCTTTTAGAGAACTAATCTATTTTTCAGAGTGTGATTTTGTAGAGCAACAGTAAGTCCAAAAAATTTTCTGCCTTGTAAAAAGATGACAAAAACATCTGCCAAATGTATCTAATACCCTTAAGCTGCAAAGTTTGAGTTGCTTTAGTTCAGATTTTGGGTTAATTGTCTCATTCAAATTTTTCAGGGTCAACTGCTGGTGCTGTTGATGAAGAATTCTTTATCAAGTCATTTGAAGATGTTCCAAAAGTACAGGTGAGGGTTTCAAGCTAAAATGAGCCAGCACATGAGAAAATAATACTTAACACATGGGCCACCAGCAAAGGCTCAGGCGAGCCTGCGCATAAGCACAGTCAATAGGGGACTGCACATCAGCATTTGAAGAACCAGAAAACCATAAGGTTCCTTTTTTTCCTGTGCCAGCTCAAATGTACATTAGTTTTTGTCAGGTTTACTGCAGAAGCTTCTGTTTATTTGGGGCCAGAGGAATTATTAGCTTCCTGGTGCCTGTTTGGCAGAGATGCTGGTAACTTTAGGGGAATTAGTACACTTCCGGGGTAGAGGCAGATTTATCTAAATGGTTTTAGCCTCTCCTCTGAAAAGGGGTCTCCTCTGAAGGAAATGATCTGCTTTATTTGTAGCACATATATCTGAAGCAGTTGTACCCAGGCTTTCAGTAAATTTTTATGTCCCCCCACACCACCCACCACCAAGGGGGAGGGGGACATATTGTTTTTTGGTGCGGATACCGTTGGTGCTGGCGTGAGACTTTTTTGTCTGCACAATATCTTGTGAACCAGTGGTTGGATTCTTACCAAATTTTCATGGATATATAAGTGGGACATAAAGAACTGACTAGATTTTGATGAATTTAAATTAATTTCAAGGTCACAGCAGTAGAACTGAAAATTCAGGAGTCTGTGTTGGCATGAGACTTTCTTGTCTGCACAATATCTTGTGAACCAGTGGTTGGATTCTTACCAAATTTTCATGTATATATAATTGAGACATAACAAAGAACTGATTAATTTTGGTGACCTTGACCTAATTTTCAAGGTCACAGCAGTAGAAAAACTGAAAATTCAGGCTTTGGCATGAAACATTTGCACAATATCTTGTGAACCAGTAACTGGATTCTTACCAAATTTTCGTGGATGCATAATTAGGACACAACAAAGAACTGGCTAGATTTTTGTGACCTTGACCTAATTTTCAAGGTCACAGCAGAAAAACTGAAAATTCAGGTGTCAGCATTGGCTTGAGACATTTGCACAATATCTTGTGAACCGATTGTTACCAAATTTTCTTGGATGTATAATTAGGATACAACAAAGAACTGGTTAGATTTTTGTGACTTTCCCCTAGTTTTTAGTAGAAAAACTGAAAATTCAAGGTGTGGGGACATCTGTTTTCTCTGAAAACACTATTACTAATTTCACTTAAACTTGAGTTGTGTGTTCTTGAGATACATGATTTTGCTTTGATATTGGGACACTAATTACAATACTTATCCTAAAACTCAAACAAGTTCTTTTCATTACCTGATATGTCATGGAATGGCAAACTGGAGACCCTGATCAAACTGCTTTGAGAGCAGTGTGATTTGTTCCCTACAGTTTGCTCATGCTTGTCTGCCATATATATAGAATAAATAGCAGATCCTGTTTTAGCTTGCACGAAGCATCTGGGTGGTCAAGTGGTTAGCCTTCCCGACTTCGGATCACACAGTTGCAGGCAGGAATCCTGCTGGAATCCTGCTGGAAGCGGAACTCGGCTCATGACTACGGCTTTTCATTGCACAGAACTTTTCATTATCACCCTTCCATCATCTTGATTTGATTTAAATAATGTTGAAAGGGAAGTAAAATACCAAATCACCATCATCATCATCATCATCATCATCCTTTAGCTAGTACAAAGCTCATGATGAAGAGAAATTTTGTCTCTAGGATTTGTACTTGTATGTGCATACATATGGATGCCATCTGAATATAAAATTTGTTTTACATTTATATCCTTCAGCCGATGCAGTTTCACTATAACTTGATGTTTTATATCCTAGGCCCAGTTGTTCAAAGCTAACGATGTCGTTAGTTAACGATTCGTTAAATTTACATCGAGTGATACACAAATATGCTGAAATTTGTTGCCGAAAAAATGTGAGTAGTAAAAGCTACTTACATTTTTTCAGCAAAAAATATCAGAATATTGTATATTGAATCTGCTAAAACAGTTAACGAAATGAGCCTTAACAAGCTTGTTAAGCTAACAATGCTTTGAACAACTGGGCCCTGATGTCCAACTTTGCATGAAGTGCTTCTAACATTATCTATATCTGCCTGTTACAGGTTTTCTCCTCCCGAGATCTCACAGACAATCTCACAAAGAGTAAAGATACCCTAGCAGACACTAATATTGCCTGGGAAAAAAGAGTAGATGCTGTAAGTATTATCATTGTATGAGTTTAGCCCTTAAAGTTCAAATCATCACTGCAGCAGGTGACATTTTGATACTTTTTAATACGACCACACACAAGAGTGGCGGGATATTATGGTTTCATGTTGGATGTGTTTGTGTCCATCTGTCCATCCATCTGTATTTTTGTTTGCGGACAGTTACTCTAGTAAATTTCAATGGATTTTCACCAAACTTGATATGTGCATTCATATTGTGGAGATCATTTTTGGCATTGCTAATGGGTAAATTTCATCAATTTTTGACAGAGCTATCTGCCCACGTCACACATCCTTATTTTCATTTCTGGATAACTTTAGTAAATATTAATGGATTTTCACCAAACTTGGTATGTGCATTTATATTATGGAGATCTACACTATTTACATTAAATACAGGAATTTCAATAAAACATAGAAGTTATAAAAACTAATCAGACACCCTGCTATTGGAAATAGACAGTTCCAAAGATTTGTGGTAGAAGAGTCCACTTGATGTAAATGGGTTAAGGGTTTACATCAAATCAGCCTATTGTACTATGATACCCTATTCAACCTAAGTATTCGGATACCTCATATCCTCACCATACTTGTTCTAAAATTTGAACAAGTATAATTTACTACCTATGTTGTGTCTGAAAATTGCTGGATGAGTGGCAAACTATATAGAGCCTGATGAGATGCCGCATTCTGCGGCATCTCATCTGGGTCTGCATTGTTTGCTCAGGCCTGTCTGTCCAAAGACATATGGTAAATAATATGTCCTGTCATAATTGGTCTGTTTGCATGGAGAATGCAAGTATTTATTTTAGTGTCCTTTATATTTCAGCTGAAAACATTGAGAAGTGTTTTAATAGCTGTTGGTGCAGATTATGACGATATATATCAATATATACGGGTGCTTGAACCATGTTTTGTTAACTCATTAAAGGACTTGCGGTCTCAAGTTGTACGAGAAGGGGCAATCACTGTAGCGTAAGTACATTTATTAAAAATTCAACAGTTTGTCAGGGTGTGGATAAATAATGTTGAACATAAAAATGTTAATCCCAACCTGATCAGAGACTTCGCTGTCCACATGTACATAGCTATTGATAAGATGCTTTTTTTTTCAATCCAAAACTATTGATATTTTTCTTATTTGTCCACGAAAACATATGTTGTGGGTACTCATTAGAAGCACATCGGCAAGGGGCTTCTAATGTGTACCCACTTCATATGTTTTTGTGGAGAAATAAGAAAAATATTTACCGGATACTCACTCTTATCTAAACCTATGCATATCACCCTGGCTCCTTGGCTGTTCACAAGACACCCAGCAGACTGATCAGACTACACAGATGCACATGTGGAGGGTACACATTAAGGCTGGCGCAATATTAATCGGATAATCGATTAATTAGTTGATAAATTCCACAAAAATGATTATCGTTTGCAAATAATTGATCATTTGATTACCCTTAGTATTGAGACATTTTACCATTAGTATTCAGACACCTCAACTTCTTACCATACTTTATCTAAAATTTGAACAAGTACAATATACTACCCAGTATTATGTCTAAAAATAGCTAGACAAGTGGCAAACAGTGTAGACCCTGAGACGCCGCATTCTGCGGCGTCTCATCTGGGTCTACGCTGTTTGCTCAGGCCTGACTGCCCAAATACATACAGTAAAGTATAACATGGTAAGATTCATGCTCAGACAGACAGGTAAAATTATCACTAAATCTTCCGTGATTACTAATCGATTATCGATCACAATGGCAGGACTAATAATCGATTATCTTTTCAGCTCTGATTAGCCAGCCTTAGTGCATATGTGATAAGGTACATTTTCTCAAGTGTGCAGCTCAGTTGGTGATCACAGGTCCCAGTTGTTCAAACCTTAATGAAGTTGTTAGCTAATATGACATTAAAATTTCTATCTTGTCTGCCCAGTAAAAGTGTGGTTAGGTAAACTGACTGCACTTGACATGACCCCATTAGGTTGACTTGGCCGTAAAACCTCAACATGAACTGATCTTGAAATATGGCAAACACATTGATATTTTTTTACTGAAAAATGTGAGTAGCTTTTGCATTTTTTGCAGCAAAAATGTCAATGTATTTGGAGATACCTTAGCTACAACAGTTAACGAGTTTGCCATTAATGAGCTTGTGAAGCTAAGGATGCTTTGAACAACAACTTAGACTACATGAAACTACATATCTTACTAAGCATCCACACAGTATTGGGGTTTGCATAGCTAAAGATAAGGTGTTTTTTAACCAATGTACTGATATTTTACTCATATCTCATCAAAAACATTTGTTGTGGATACCAATTAGAAGATTTTCCCCTACTGTGCTTTCGACATCTCACAGAAAGTCGTTTTTTGCTCGCCGCTTTAAACAGAAGAAGTAAATTTGCAAACTTTTGTCATGATTTAATGCAAAACCATTTGTCGTAACTACCTATGCGCTAAAAGTTTTATTCTAGTCAGTGGTTTTTAAAAAATCCAATATTTTCACTTTTTCTCATAGTAAAAATGAATGAAAATTATGCAGAAATTTGTAGGGTAGGTAACTTGGAGGCAGATTTTCAACGAGTTTCACTTGTTCAATTTTTCTGAAATTTTCACAATATTGTCGTGAAACATCAATAATTCAAATTCAGCAAAGAAAAGTAAAAAATATTTACTAAGACAAAAATTCCAAAAAATCACTTTACTATAGAAATTGCATAGGTCAGACCAATTTTTGGCAATAAATTTAATTTTAGGGTACATATTTGAGAACAAAACACAGAAACAGAATAGACAAATGGTTTCTGATACGATATAGTCAATCAGAACAAAATATTTTCATTTAAGATAAAACGCCAAGCAAAAAACGTCTTTCCGAGAGATGTCGAAAGGACAGTAAAACATATTTTGTGACTATCCAATAGAAGCATCTCAGTGAAGCACTAGTGGCTCAGTTGGATGCGCGTCCAACTGGTGATCAGGAGGATGTGGGTTCAAC
Organism: Anodontia alba; assembly: GCA_964016985.1. Classification (NCBI taxonomy): domain Eukaryota; kingdom Metazoa; phylum Mollusca; class Bivalvia; order Lucinida; family Lucinidae; genus Anodontia; species Anodontia alba. Next base: position 46,400,093 of record OZ024831.1, read on the forward strand.
CCCTGCCAGATCGGCAACATTATTTTGTGGAGATCGATAATGAAGTATTTTCTGTGGTCATTCTCTCCCTTTTGCTGATTCAAGAATGGCAATTGTTAGTTTCTAATGAAAGAATGTGCTCAATACTGGTTAACTGCTTAGAGGACTAAGCCTGCCCAGTAAAAGTGTGGGTAATCACTCAACATGAACCCATTGGGTTAACTGGGCTGAAAAACCTCAACATAAACAAACAAGGAGAAGTTAGAAAAGGATTTTTCTGGATACCCCTTATCTGGAGCTAGGGTTTTTTAATTTTACATACACACATGCAGAATTTATTTAACAGATGGCATTGGCTTTGATATGACTGTGTGAATGCACAAACTGATCCATGTCTGTACTGTTCTGACGTAATGTACATGTTTATAATAAAGACCTTTTTGTCGTTTCAATTAGCAGATGTTTGGGTTTTAAGTGCAGTCTTCATTTTCAGTTTTAATGAAAAGTGATGGGGAAATATTAAGCAAATGTATAATTGATTACCAGATTTAATGAAATTGGAGGGGAAAAACAACAAACAAACCGAAAAAAACACAAAAACACCATTGATACTAAATATTGTACAGAAAGGGTTAAGTAAACTGAGTAGATGGAGCAGGTTGATTAGGATCTACACTGTTTGCCATGGAGCAGGTTGATTAGAATCTGCACTGTTTGCTATGGAGCAAGTTGTCTCCCAGTAGTTAGTGCTTCACTTCAGACTTTGAATAATAAGGTTCCAAGTTTGAATCCCCTCTGGAGGTGGAATTCAACCCATGACTGTATGGTGCTTCATTATATAGAGCCATTTGATATCACCCTTCCATCCTCTCAATATGACTTCAGTAATGTTAAAAGGGCTGTAAAACACCAAATCATCATCATCACACTGTATTGAAATATAGTGCAGTCTGTTTAAGTGCAATCAAAGATTGGGAATTTTATCAAAGCATTGTACCTGAGCATCATAAATTAAAATAAAGAGTACATGTTTCTCACATTTTAATTGTGTATATAGATTTTCTTACTGTTATTTTTTCAGATTTTTCTCCCAGAGACTTGGTAGCAAGTTTGACCATGGAGCGGAGACGCTCCTGCCTACATTAATAAATCTCATCCCAAATAGTGCCAAAATTATGGCCACTTCTGGCGTAGTGTGTATTAGGTTTATTTTACAGGTAGGTTTATTATGCCTCCTATTTTGTAAATTTATTATGCCCCCAACTTCGAAGAGCGGCGTTTTGCTTTTTGGTCATTTGTCAGTCTGTTCATTTGTCTCACTTATTGTGCCAGCAAGATAGCTTGGTAAGTATTTAAGTTTGAGCTACAGCCTTGAAATTTGGTATGGTGATTGGGAATGATGAGTAGACTAGCTAATGAACTTTTGAACAAAAGTTTGACAAAGTAATGGCATTCTGTAGGGCATAGTATTTTACACATTTCTAGTTTTGGGTGTACTGCAGTGAAAACACTTACCATAGTTACCCTATATTTTCAGGGCCCAGTAGTTTAAAACTTTAATAACAAAGTTGTTAGCTAATGTGACGTTAGAATTTCTATCTTGAAATATGGCAAATACATTGATATTTTTTGCTGAAAACATGTGAGAATTGCAAAAGCTACTCACATTTTTTGCAGCAAAAATATCAGTGTATTTGAAAATACCTTAGCTGAAACAGTTAACGCGTTTATTAGTAATGAACTTGTTAAGCTAACGATGCTTTGAACAACTGGGCCAAGACCTCTAAAGGGGACTGGATACACTTGGTAGTTTTTCCACCATTTATTTAAAAGGGAGACAACTGATGTGACTCCCTGTTTGCTTTCCTATACAACAAGATCTTTTTGAAAAGGGATCTACTTTAAAAGGAAAGAATTTGCTCCTAAGGGGAGCCAATTCTTTCCTTTAAGAATAGATCCTTTTCAGAAGGGAGGCAAAAACAATTTTGACAGAGTTACCTCCCCTGAAAGCGTATACATTCCCTTAAAATTTGAGAAGGTCCATTTGATTATCTGTTGAGGTGTGTAAAATGTTGTTACATATTGGTACACAGTGTATATACCATGATGATCCTAAATATGCAACATTCTAGGGCATCTAATCTAGGTCTACACTGTTTACTCAGGCCTGTCTGTCCAAATATTTGGCATAAATATGATACCATACTTGTCCTGAACATTGAAAAAGTCCATTTGGCTACTGAGTGGTATTGTTGAAAAAGAACAAACTGAAAGGCAAATAATGTGGTCCCTGATAAAAAAATTTAGGGTAAATCTGGGCCCAGTTGTTCAAAGCATCATTAGCTTAACGATCTCGTTAAGGGTCATTTCGTTAACTGTTTTAGCAGATTCAATATACAGTATTCTGATATTTTTTGCTGAAAAAATGTGAGTAGCTTTTGCACTGCAAAAGCTACTCACATTTTTTCAACAAAAAATTTCAGCATATCTGTGTATCACTCGATGTAAATTTTAACGAATCGTTAACTAACGACGTCGTTAGCTTTGAACAACTGGTAACCAGTCTGCAGGGATAGGGGAAAGTTTCAGTATTGATACTGAATTCTGTATTCTACTTTGTTTGCCACTGAGCCAGCAATCTTTAGACACATCTACAGATAGTAAACTGTTCAAATTTTAGGACAAGTATGGTTAGGAACTTGTCCAAATGCTTAAGATAAATTCGGTACGAGGAAAAAAGTCTGATTTTTGATGTTCAAATTTAAAGATTTATAAGTTTTCCCACGCGTTATTTTAAGATTTGTCAAGCTTAATTTGATGTTAGCCCTAAATTGAATTGTAACCACTCATTTGTCAAATCAAAAGGACTTTATAATTGATACAGCTGGCAACATGTAAAAGTTTTATAGTTTTACACTTGAACATAGATATTGGCATATTGTAATGCAGCTCAAACGGTGCAGGTGTATGTATATATGCTGCAATTATTTCCCTTGTAAAAGCTGCTTGCCAGTCTTTCAGTTTTATACTTTAGCCTTTACCGCTCTCTAGGCTAATTCCACAGACAACAAATTGACAATATTTTTCTTATTTTTTGTTCTCTAGAAAAAAGGTTTTCATATTTTATGCAAATTATCTTCTATTGAGATGACTTGCATGAAATGTCAATGCCTATTTTCTGGAAAAAAAAAAAGAAAAATAATATTTCAAAATGTGAAATTTTTACCCAGTATGCAGTGTGTTAAACTAATTTTGGGGCTGTCATTGATAATTAGCTTGAGGATCTTTGATATATTAAACTTTACTCACTGCTTAGAGAAGTGAAGCTTATAAATCACTTGACTGAAAAGAGTACAAGAGAGACTGAGTTTGATCAAGATTCACTACCTCTTGTGTAAAAAAAGAAAAAAATAGTGTTACCAGTGCAGTATGATAGGCAAAGAAGCTTCACCGTGCTTTCGACATCTGTTGGAAAAAGTTTTCCACTACATGTTTTATTCTAAATGTAAAACTTTAATTTGTGATTGACAACATCTTACCAGGAACAATTTTTCGTTTCTGTTTTTGAGCTAAAAATTCTCAAAATATTTACCCTAAAATTAAATTTAAAGCTACAAGTTTGTCTTATCTGTGCCATTTCTTTAATATAAAACTCAGTAAACCATTTTTTTGAGAATTCTTATTAGTCATTTCTTACTTTTCCATTGATTTTTTAATCATTGATTTTCCATTTACAGTATGAAAATTTCAGAAGTTTTGAACAAGTGTAACTTGCTGAAAACCTGTCTCCAATCCAGTGTACCTACCGTATTGATTTCTGCATAATTAGCAGCCATTTTTCCTACAGGAAAAACTAATATTTTTGAAATTGTCTTCAACCATTGAATATAATAAAGCTGTTGGCGTGTATAGAGGATCTTACATGAGTGGTCATTTCATGTGAAATTTATGAAACAAGCCTATGGCTACTCATGTAAGATTCTGTTTATCATGTATTTTATGGCTGCACAAGTTGAACCATTTTTCAGAATTTTCAGAATTTGAAAGCATAAGCTTATTTATAGTAAATGTCCTAATAATCAAACACTTTATTCCATACGTTAGCCTAACTTTTGCTATCTATGCTGATGTTTCTGAAAATGCTTAGTGGAACTGCATACAGTGTAGACCTTGAGCAGTCTGATCTGTGTTTGTATGGTTTGCATATGCCATTTTGTCAGAAATCTTGGTGTACATTGCTGCAGTAGATAATACCTTTCAGTTTTATCTATTTTTCTTTTTTATTTTCAGTATACTTATGCATCTAGACTTATACCGGTTATAACTGGAAATTTATCTTCAAAAGCTAGCATAATTAGAAGGTAAGTAAATAGACTATTTTTGTTTAACCCATTTTAGTCTGGAGACCCCTTAACTGGGAATTGGCAAACAGTGAAGGCACTGATCAGGTGCTGCAGAATGTGGCATCTGATCAGGGTCTCTATTGTTTGCAAATAGTTTAGCCATTTTCTCTAGGAATATCTAAATCACATAACCTGACATACCTATAACTGGACTTTTCCAATATATAATGTTGAGGGAGTTAAGTCAGTCTAAATTGGGTATTAAAGGGTACTATGGATAGACTATTCATCCACAAGTTTATCTGAAAGTTTTCATTCATAAGTTTGACTGAGAATAGCTAAGGAAGGGATGTATATAGTGATGTTAGAACTTGTGTTTCTGTGAGTAGCCACAATGTATGTTTTTGGGGAGAAATAAGGAAAACATTATACTTTTTTTTTTTTTTTTTTTTATTTAGACTAAACATGTGTTAAATGTCATAAATACATATATACTGACAACTATATATAGCACACAACTATTTTAAATACGTTATCATTTGAAATGACAAATTCAAAACCTATCTCTTTAAAAGATTAGTAAAAGAGAAAGAGTTTAGAAAGAGAGAGGGGGTTGTTGAGAAAAGTTGGTAAACACGGCTGTTGGAATATTGTTCAGATTCATGTAACACGTGAAAATACAGAAGATTGTTTTCTGCCTGTCTCAACTGGAGTGTAGTTACCACTAAGACTGATAATAGTAAAACCATTGCTGTATCGAGACCACGGTAGTAAAATTAAACAAAAAAAAAAAAAAAAGGAAAAAAAATTCCTTAATAGGACAGCAGAAAACAAGGTGTAATATCAATATACATTCTAAAGTATACTGTCTCCTATAGCTATAAATTCACGGTGCGCCTCTTTATCCAGAGTCTGCTTCAATATACCCGTGGCAGATAGTCAGCAGTAAGCAAAACCCAGACACTAACATAAAAGTCATATTGGACCCATGGGTCACTCTGTGCTTCGATAAAAGTAGTTATATACTGATGTCCACTTCTTAAAAAAATTATTTAATCTATTATTAATGAATAAAGTGTATCTCTCGCTAAGCATTTTTTTCTTTAAAAGGCTGACAAAACCTTGAATGCTTAGATTTCTGGAACCAAATTTGTTTTTGTAGATGTAATATTTTGCTAAACCATAGATATAATTGACCAGTTCTGTTTTACCACCGTATGCAAATAATATGTTTCGATCTTCTAACGATATTTCTAAATTGATATTTGTTGTCAACCATGTTTTAAGTTCAATCCAAAATGTTTTTACTCTTGGGCATCGAAGAAATAGATGATGAATTTTTTCTGGTTGCTCACCACAGTAACTACAAGCAAGATTATCAGTTTTATTAATTTTATAAAGAAACGAATTAGTTACTAAAATTTTATTATTAATTTTGTATTGAAAGTCGCGCAGTTTTATCTCGTGAAATAACTTTAATGTTCGATGATACATTTTCCATTCCTCTTCCCCTATAGCCCCCATCTCCGCTTGCCATTTTGTTTGTGGGATGTACTCGTTTACTCCGACCAAAATGTCGTAGAAAATTCTACTTCCTTTCTTTGATTTAATTAGGTATTGAAGGTATATATTACATACTACATTTTGTTTAGTTTCAACAATAAATACACGATTCATGTTAATTTGATCTTTCCATACTTGAGAAATATTATTTAATACATGCTGATAGTCTAGAAATGTGCCCCTTATATTATAGTTCGCTTTTAACTGTTCAAAACTATAAAATATCCCTTCCTCACTTATAAGATCATTAATTACTCTTATGCCCATATCCCACCAATTTCTTAAAAACAGTTGCCCATTTCCAATGCGATCATTATGCCATATAGGGCATATAAGAATTTGTTTAATGTTTTCCACGGGAACCGCTTCACAAAATTCAGACCAAACTTGCATTAAATCTTTCCAAAATGGATTTTGTAAATTGGAACTAAGTTTCGCCGCACAAACGCCACCAAACGAAAATATTTCCGAGAAATTTATCGAAGCTAATTCTTTCCACCCACCAGTATCTGATTGTTGTAGTATTCTTCGTAACCATGAAACTTTTAATGCTTTTATAAATGACCTTAATTCCACCATTCTTAAACCTGCATATTCTATGTTTTTGATTATAATTCTTCTTTTAATCCTATCTGGTCCTGAATTCCACAGAAACTTGTAAAACATTTTTTCTAACTCCTTTATTAGTTCGTTTGGTGGCGCTGGTAGTGAAATAAAGAGATGTACAAACTTAGGAAGAGCGAGAGATTTAATAACTGTTATTCTACCTATTAGGGTCAATTTTCTTCTGGACCATTGATTTAGTATATTCTTAACTTTTAAAAGAACTTCTTGGCTATTTAGGTCACACTAGGGGTGAGAACACTACACCTAAGGCTTTTAAAGGTTCTTGTGACCAATCTAAAGGGTACTCATCACACAGAGTTTTTTCTGAATTACTTAAACTACCTATCCATAAGGCCCTTGTTTTATCTACATTTATTTTTAATCCTGACATTATATAATATTGTTTTAATGTACGTAAAGCTTCTTTAAGTGAAATTTCAGAGCCATCTAATAAAAGCTGTGTATCATCCGCATATTGTGATAATTTGAATTCTTTATTATTTATGTGTATACCTTTAATATCTTTATTATTCCTTATCATTTTCCCAAGAATTTCTGCACATAATATAAAAATATATGGTGATATCGGATCCCCTTGTCTACAACCTCGTTTAAGATAAAAAAAAGTCGGACATAAAGCCATTTTGGAGTATACACGATTCAGCCCCATTTTGAAATAGACTAATCCAGGTTTTGATAGACCTTCCAAAATTAAAATAATCTAAAACTTTCGAAATGAACTTCCAAGAGACAGTATCAAATGCTTTCTCAAAGTCTATGGAAAGTAGCAGGCCGGGTATATTTTGTTTTTTAGATTCAAAAAGTACATCATAAATAAGTCTTACATTTTCTCCTAAAAACCTACCCGCTATAAAACCTTTCTGATTTTCATGTATGACTTTATCAAGTACTGTTTTTAATCTATTTGATATTACTGCTGATGCAAGTTTGTATGTAACATTCAATAAAGATATCGGTCTCCAATTTTTATGCCCCCAACTTCAAAGAAGTTGGAGGGGCATATTGCTTCTGGGTTGTTCGTCCGTCCGTCCGTCCGTCCGTCTGTCCTTCCGTCCGTCCGTCCGTCCGTTCGTCACGCTTTTTGATGCATAGCATAACTTTAAAACCGTGAATGCTACTGTTTTGAAATTTCATATATGGATTCCTCATGAAAAAATAGCTGACACGTATTTTTTTTCTTGACAGGATTATGCCCCTTTTCTGAGTTATGGCCCTTTGAAAAAATATGGATGCAATCTTGTCAGCAAAATATCTCAAAAACTATTAAAGCTAGAGCCTTGAAACTTGATGAATAGACTGGTAGTGATGAGTAGACAACCTGATTAACTTTTGAAGAAATTTTGAAAAATACTTCTTGAGTTATGGCCCTTTGTAATTTTGGGCAATTTTACCTTGTCAGCAAAATATCTCAAAAACTGTTAGAGCTAGAGCCTTGAAACTTAGTAAATGGATTTGTAGTGATGAGTAGATGACCTGATTAGCTTTTGAAGAAATTCTGAAAAATACTTCATGAGTTATGGCCCTTTGTAATTTTGGGCATTTTTATCTTGTCAGCAAAATATCTCAAAAACCGTTGGAGCTAGAGCCTTGAAACTTAATGAATAGACTGGTAGTGATGAGTAGACAACCTGATTAACTTTTGAAGAAATTTTGAAAAATGCCTTTTGAGTTATGGCCCTTTGTAATTTTGGGCATTTTTACCTTGTCAGCAAAATATCTCAAAAACTGTTAGAGCTTGAGCCTTGAAACTTAGTAAATGGATTTGTAGTGATGTGTAGATGTCCTGATTAACTTTTGAAGAAATTCTGAAAAACACTTCATGAGTTGTGGCCCTTTGTAATTTAGGGCATTTTTAACTTGTCAGCAAAATATCTCAAAAACTATTGAAGCTAGAGCCTTGAAACTTGATGAATAGACTGGTAGTGATGAGTAGACAACCTGATAAACTTTTGAAGAAATTTTGAAATATACTTCTTGAGTTATGCCCCTTTGTAATTTTAGGCATTTTTATCTTGTCAGCAAAATATCTCAAAAACTGTTAGAACTAGAGCCTTGAAACTTAGTAAATGGATTTGTAGCGATGAGTAGATAACCTGATTAATTTTTGAAGAAAATCTGAAAAATACTTCATGAGTTATGGCCCTTTGTAATTTTGGGCAATTTTACCTTGTCAGCAAAATATCTCAAAAACTGTTGGAACTAGAGCCTTGACACTTGATGAATAGACTGGTAGTGATGAGTAGACAACCTGATTAACTTTTGAAGAAATTTTGAAATATACTTCTTGAGTTATGCCCCTTTGTTATTTTGGGCATTTTTATCTTGTCAGCAAAATATCTAAAAAAACTGTTAGAGCTAGAGACTTGAAACTTGGTGAATTGATTGGTAATGATGAGTAGATGACCTGATTAATTTTTTTGTAAATTCTGAAAAATATTTCATAAGTAATGGCCCTTTGTAAATTTGGGCATGTTTCCCTTGTGAACAAAATATCTCAAAAACTATTGAAGCTGGAGCCTTGAAACTTGATGAATAGATTGGTAGCGATGAGTAGATGACCTGATTATGCCCCCAGTTTCGAATGAAATTGATGGGGCATATTATTTTGCCTTCATTTGTCCATCCGACTGTTTGTCCGTTCATCAAGCTTTTTTTGTGCATGTCATATCTTAAGAACCCTGCACGCTAGGGTTTTGAAATTTTATATTTGGGTTCCCAATGAAAAAATAGCCGACCCGTATTTTGTTTCTTGTCTAGCATGTTTATTTAAAGTTATGCCCCTTTGAAAAAAATCAGAATTAAATCTTGTGAGCAAGATATCTTGAAAAGTATTTAAGCTGGGTTCTTGAAATTCGATACAGTGAGTGGGAATGATGTGTACATTACCCGATTATATTTTGAGAAAATTCCATGAAAATATTGATAAAGTTACGGCCCTTTGCAGTTCTGCTCATTTTGACCTTGTCAGCAAGATTTCTCGAAAAGCACTTAAGCTAGGGTCTTGAAATATTATATGCTGATTGGGGATGATGTGGAGATTACCTGGTTTGTTTTTTAGGGAATTCCATGAAAAATTGATGTAGTTATGGCCCTTTGTAGTTCTAGGCATTTTGACTTTTTCAGCAAGATATCTCAAAAAGTATTTAAGCTAGAGCCATGATATTTGGTATACTGATTGGGATTGAGGAGGAGATCACCTGAATAAATTTTGAACCAATTAAATGAAATGTTGAAGTTATGGCCCTTCGCAATTTTGGGCCATTTAATGTCGTTGCTTTATTGTGTATAGCATAAGTTTAGAACCATGTATGCTAATGTTTTGAAATTTCATGTTTTGATTCCTCATGAAAAAATAGGTGATCCGTATTTTTTTCTTATCCCAATCATCTATTTTAGAGCTATTTCCCTTTGATAAAATAACATTGAAATCATATATTTGTACTGTTGTTACCGTCATGGCTAAGCAATGTTGGAGTCAAACAGTGTTAGAGTCAGGCAGTTGGGGGCATAGTGTTTTACAAACACCAGCTCTAGTTTAAATTAATTCTTGGTTTATTTGGTTTGGGAATGCATGTTATAATACCTTGCTTTTGAGTAATACTTAGCGAGCCAGTACGATAACCGAAGTTCCATGAACGTAAAGTAAATTGTCCAATATCGACCCAAAAGAATTTAAAAAAGTCTACTGTGAACCCGTCCAAACCGGGACTTTTATTATTATTCATATTTCTTAAAGCGGATGTTAGCTCTGTGTAAGTTATCTCACCTTCTAATTCCTGTGATTCTTTATCGGACAATTTACTTTCATTGTCACCTAATATTGAATGTATTGATTTAGAATCGTCTATTTCGACTTCCTTATATAATTCTTTATAAAAATTTGTTTGGCATTTTAGAACATCGGACGTTTCTGTAACTTCTTTACCTTCTTCGTTCACCAATTTATGTATAACTTTACTAGTAAAATTTCTTTTTTCTAAGTTAAAATTTCTTTTTTCTAAGTTAAAAAAATAATGTGATGGTTTTTCGCCTAAATCTTCATATCTGCTTCGCGATCTTAACAATACTCCTTCAATTTTCTCTTTTTGAATTTCATTTAATAAAGATTTTTTACTTTCTAATTCATCCAAAACATCTTCAGATAAATTTAAAAAGTTTGCATTTACTTCTTCTTCAATCAATTTAATGTCTTGCTCTAATTTAGCTTCTTCCTCTTGCCGCTGTTTCTTTCTCTGAGAACTATATTTTATTGTACTGCCACGAATCATTAATAAAAGCGTTACTAAAAAAAGTTGATCATTTATACTAAATTCTTGTTCTTGATTATCAATATTGTTTTCTCCGTTATTCATTTGGTATGTTTGTTTTACATCAGAAATCGTGTTTTTAACCAAACTTACATACTGTTGATCTTTTAGTAAAGAATTATTGAACTTCCAGTAACCCCGCCCGAAAACATTATACTTTGTCAAGGAAAAAAGCACTATATCTGGAACTGTGGATCACCCTGTACGTAAACATGATGTTGTTAGGACCCTTTATGTCTGTTGATACATTTACTTTTTTCAGTGATAGTGAGGTGAGAGTGGGCAGGGGTAAAGTTGATGTGGTCCTGCATTGTCCCCATAAACCCTGATGATTTCCATGTGGCATGGCTTGTATGACCTGTTTTATTTCTTTTTCAGATTTTGCTTTGAATTTTTAAACCAGTTGCTTCACACGTGGCCAACCCATATTTTAGAAAAACATATAGCTATTTTACAAGAAGCCATTAAGAAAGGTATCAGTGATGCCGATTCTGAGGCAAGATCCTTAGCTAGAAAGTAAGTTTTTGTTGTAATCCTGCTTTAAGTTATTATCTTAGTTGTAAGTTTACTCACAAGGGAATACTAATGTTTGGGTAAAAATTTCAGCAGATGACATTTTTTTTTAATTTTCCCAGAAAATAGGCTTTGATAGTTCAAATGTCAGAGCCTATTTTCTGGGAAAAATAAGAGAAATATCATCAGTTTGACGTCTGCTGAATTTTCTGGCGAAAGAATGTGCACAATACTGGTTAACCGCTTAGAGGACTAAGCCTGCCCAGTAAACGTGTGGTTAGGTAAACTGACTGCGCTCGACATGATCCCATTGGGTTGACTGGGCCGTAAAACCTCAACACAAACAAACGTCTGCTGAATAAGCCCAGACAGTGGTAAAGGTTAAACAGAAAATACGAGGGTGAGTCAATAAGTAACCAGCCTAACTTATTTCCGATGGACCGAGACGATTACGATTTTCATGCTTTGTTTCAATATATGCTTTATACATGGGTACAAAATTGCACGCGTATCGAGTCATTCTTTAATAAGATACTGAATGTCAAACATGGCTAGTCATGCAAAGGCATGCTTTTCATCTAAACTTGAGTACCGTGCTGTAATTCGGTACTTATATTTAAAAGGTAAAACAGGCAAGGAAATACACGGCAAGTTAGCCGATGTTTATGGGTCTTCTGCACCATCTTATACTCGGGTTAAATTCTGGGTAGGGGAATTCAAACATGGTAGAACGTCTTTAGAAGATGAAGCCAGGTCTGGATGCCCACTGGATGCCACCGATGAAGAAATGTGTAAGAAAGTTCGGAATTTGGTATACTCTGATAGGCGAATTCAGGTGGAAGAAATAGTGCAGGCATTGGGCATTTCACATGGTAGCGTTTCAACAATCTTACATGATCGTTTAGGTATGCGCAAGCTAACAGCCCGTTGGGTCCCCAAATCCCTTAGCGATGAACAAATATCAACCAGAACATCAGTATGCAGTGCCTTGTTGAAGCATTTTAGGTCAAAAGATGATTTTCTTTTGCGTCTGGTGACTGTAGATGAGACTTGGGTTCATTATTATGAGCCAGAGAATAAAGCTCAGAGTCGTCCGTGGGTAGGGCCTGGGTCCCCGAGGCCAAAGAGGTTCAAGATGCAACCATCTGCTGGCAAGGTGATGGCCACAGTATTGGATGCAAAAGGCATTATTATGTTGGATTTTTTACCCAAGAGAAGTACAATAACTGGAATGTACTATGCAAACTTGTTAGAGCAGCTGAGAACCCCCATCCGTGAAAAACGCCGAGGTAAACTCTCTAAAGGTGTTTTACTGCAACAGGACAACGCGAGAGTCCACACTTGCAATGGATGCTGTAGAGCGAACCGGGTATGAATTCTGACCTAGCTCCTAGCGACTTCTTCCTATTCCCAAACTTGAAAAAGGATATCCATGGACTTCATTTCCGGTTTGATGAAGAAGTCATGACGGAAGTTGAGGAGTGGGTCAATGGAAAGGGCCCTGACTTTTTCAGTTCTGGGCTGATAGCACTTGAACACCGTTGGTCTAAGTGCATCACACTAGAGGGCAATTACCTCGAAAAAGAAGAGGTGGATCTCAACCGGAAATAAGTTAGGCTGGTTACTTATTGACTCACCCTCTTACATAAAACTGTCAACAAGATCAATGATATTGTTGTAAACTGCTAATAATTAGCCACTCAATGTGCTATGCTTTGTGGGAATTTATAAAGAAATAAGACAATTGGTGAGGTCACTAATGTACTATAAATAGAACAAAACTTGTGCATGCCAAGAGAGGTCATCAAAAAAGTAAGACAAGTGAACACAGGAGAACAAAGAGAATATACAGACCATCTAACACTAAAAGCCTACTTTGACGGTTTGGCTGCCATTCAGTCAAACACAACTTTAACACAACTTTTTTGCCAAGTTTTTCTGCGAACATATTTTTCTACAGATAATTTAATGGAGAAATTATTGTGAAATTTCTCTGAGACTTGCGTAATTACCTTTGCATTACATGGAATACTAGCAGAAATTAAAAAAATGTTCTATCCAAACTTATTTATAAATGAATAAAATTGTACATGTGAATATATGTCGTACATATATATGTGTTAATTTAAAAGAAAGTAGAAATTGGAAGCCATCTAACAAATAAGTAAAGGAATAAAAAGGGAGAAATACCATATTTAAAAAAAAGTTATTGGAAAACTTTTTTTTTTTTTGTCAACAAGATACAGCATTATGTACATGCATAAAGATCTAAAAATAACAACTGCTAGCAATATTTGACGAACAAATGATGTAGTAAAAGTTGTGAAGACTCAGAATTAGCCAGCACATCTGCTGTATGATAGAGCCCTTGAATCTACAGGATTTGTTTATGTTTGAATTCTTACCATACATGTGCAAGCTAATCTGCATCTTCTCTGATAGCATGTGACCCTTTTGTTTCCAGTTCAAAAGTTCATACACACACAAACCTTGGGTGTGATAGGCAGTGCAAAACACCCATGAACATTTTGTCCTCACATAGTCATCTTTAGATATGGAAATTCGAAAAAAAATACATTTCCAATTAATTTTCACTTCTGAGCTCACTGCCAAAACAAAAGAAAAATGGTGTCTTATATATATTACATAGGGCGCAACACATAAGCTTGTGACATCATCAACGTACTCTCCTATAGAAATGAAAAAAAAAATCGTTCAATTAAGTAGTGAGAAAATCATATGATCCTTTACCTTGGATGTTGTGTACAGAGAAATCCTTGATCAGCTAAATAATAATAAAAAAAATATTTTAAAATGTCACCTGCTGCAGTTGTGATGGGTGATTAAGGGTTAACACTAATTGTCATGTTTAAACTAATTGTTCTATTTGCAGGTCTTTCTGGGGGTTTGCAGATCATTTTAAAGATCAGGCAGATGCCCTTATCCATAACCTTGACCCTGCCAAACAGAAGGCCTTACAGGGAGAGTTAAGTAATTCCTCAAGTAGTAACAGTATCAACAGTAATGAGAAACATAGTGCCAATAGGTTACGTGCACGTTCAGCTAGTCAAGATAGAGGGTACGAGACGAGCACACTTGGGTAAGAATTATTTTATCCTGTAGTATGGTTAGTAAGAAATTAGCAGATATTTTATGCCCACAACTTTGAAGAAATTGGAGGGGCAAATTGCTTTTTGATTGTTAATCTGTCCATCTTTCATCCATTCATCATGCTTTTCTTTTGAGCAAAATGTCATGATAATTATTTGAGCTAGGACTTTGAAAATTGGTGAGCTTTTTGTGGCTGAGGAGTAGATCACCTGATTAACTTTTGAAAAAAAAAAATCAGATTAGTTTTGTCTCAGAGCTTCCAACTTTGGTATCATATAGTTGGAGGCATAGTGTTTTTGAAACACATTTCTGTGTGTGTGTGTGTGTGTTTTTTTTCACAGAATTTTTCCATTGAAACAACTTGCATGATATATTGACCTCTTTTCTTGGAGGAAAAATGTATTTTAAAGTTCAGCTAGCTAATATTTAAAATCGGCCTAAGTGTAAGTAGATTATTTCCACGTTAAAAATGACCTCATGACTAGTATGTTGGGGTGTAGTAGTTTTGAATTGGATCAGACTATCCAGTATTTTCATTTGGTTTTTATGTAGTACCAAATATTCTTGTATATATCACAGTGTAAATGAATTGTTATGTCCTTAACCCATTTTAGACTGAATAAACTCTCCCACACAATGTGGACCACACCATGCAAAAAGGTGTCTTAGGGCATATGCAGACAGGGAAGGCCCAGATCAGCCTACATATCCACACAGTCTATACAGGGCCTTCACTGTCCGCTAACAGAATTATTGGATACTACAGAATGTATGAATGGAGAGCAAAGGCCACGGCCCAATTGTTCAAAGCTAACAACATCGTTAGTTAACGATTTGTTAAAATTTACATCCAGTGATACACAAATATGCTGAAATTTTTTGCTGAAAAAATGTGAGTAGCTTTTGCAGTGCAAAAGCTACTCACATTTTTTCAGCAAAAAATATCAGAATATTGTATATTGAATCCGCTAAAACAGTTAACGAAATGATCCTTAACAAGCTTGTTAAGCTAACGATGCTTTGAACAACTGTTTATACTTTGCACATGCACAGGATAATCTGAATCTGCAAATTTTGTGCATGTTTGAAGATATGTTTTTGCTTGTTGTGGCCAATATATTGGAGGAGTCAAATTTTCATTTTAGGTATGTTAGGCTATGTGATTTAGATGTTCCTAGTGAAAATTGGCTAAGCTATTTGCAAACAGTGGAGACCTTGATCAGACGCTGCATTCACTAGCATCTGAAGGTGGCATCTGATCTGGGTCTGCACTGTTTGCCACTTACCCTTTTAAGGGTCTCTAGACTAAAATTGGTTAATTATATAATATACCATATTCCATCTAATTACTGCACATACCCTTATAAGCGTACTGTCAAGCAGTTTTATAGATTGCAGTCTGTGTAATATTATCTACTTCTTCATAGTAGCATGTGTTGTGGGTAATTATCTGAATTGCCTCGACCATTTGAGGCAGTTTAAATGAGTACCACTCTTATAAACTTGTAGAGGTAATTAAAATGAGTAACCACAATATATGCTTTTGTAAAGAAAATTAGAACACATATCACATAAGCATCATTAAAAATGTTCTCAGGATGTCCTCTACTCATAATCCTTGAAAGTGTGCCTTTATTAGGAAGATATTTTACTACATTTTTTCAAGTAATTGAAGACTTCAGCGCACAGTGGGGTAATTAGGTCTAATACATTATTGTTTTGTTTTTTGATGTGGTAAGGTAGTTTGTAGTTTTGAGACACTGTTTAATTCTTCTGTTGTATTTTTCAGCCGTATGGGTAAAAAGGGTCACCACACACGGTTCAGATCAGCTCGAAGTGATACAGGAGGAGGTAGGTGTTGGGTTTTATACCAGATAAATTACACTAAAGTCTGTATGCTGTGAAAAACTTTCCTGGCATCATAAGAAACTTTGATAACAAAAACAAAAAACAACTGTTGGATGTGAAAATCCATCTTATGCCATGAAAAACAAACAAACAAGCCCCCTTCCCACTGGGATCCAAGTTCTTACCTTCAAGAGTAATGTAATAAACCTAAATATTGGGACAGACAGGTCTGAGCAGATTGGTAGACCCAGATCAGCTGCAGCAGAATATGTTGTCTGATCAGGATCTACACTGTTTGGCAGTCATGCAGCACTATTTTAGACACATCAGCAGGTAGTAAAATAGACTTTGTCAAAATTTAGGACTGGGAGCAAAGTCTCCCCTTTAAGAGTAGTCCCCATTGAGAAGGGAAGCAAATATTTTCAGATGGAGTGATCTTCTTTAAAGGGGTGTCAGTTCACCTTAATCAAAACAGTTGTGATTTATTTTTAGGATGGCTTTTTGAAGCATATGTAGATGTTGAATTACCTTTTTTTTCTTGAATAAAAGACTGTTTCTTGCCTAGTGGGGAAAGTTTGCTTACAGTAATTGATAATATCACTATATGACATGGAGAAAAAAACAAAACAAAAAACAAAACTGGTTCGTTTATGAACACCCATGTTAGTCCTGCACAGACAAAGTGTAGGCAGTGTCTTTGTTTTTAATGCTCAAAGCACTATTCAGAATTGTAGCAGACGACTTTCTAATATATATTTATATAAATGCATAGCAGATTAGTCACGTGAAATGTTATCTTTATTCTTTTTTTGGGAAAAATGAAAAAGAAAAAAAAAAAAATCTTTTTAGAATGACATCTGCTGTTGTGACTGGCACTTTAAGGGTTAACTCTGTGCTTATCTGCAGAGTCTAGACTTTCAGATTGTAAGTGAACAGCAAAGACAGTGATTGTGTTACATGTATATTTTATACATACACCGCAACCACTTTATAGCACTATTGTTGGGGTCCATAGCATAAACCGTGTTAGTTAAACAACCGTGTTATATCCAAACAAAAATGTATAGATTATATTGAAAAATGACCATTTATGGTCATTTTTCAATATAATCTATACATTTTTTTTTATCCATCTTTGAACCATGTTATATCCAAAACCGTGTTATAACGAACCGTGTTATGAAGAGGTTGCAGTGTTCATTGTATGTATTTACAGACTTGAGTATTTTGTAATATTTAAAGATGGATTTGATATATTGAAGCATTCTAAAAGATTCTGTATATAACTATTGCTTATCTTTATGAAGATGAGCTATGATGAAACATATTGTTTTGCCGTCATGTTATATTTTTTTATAGTTTTAAAATCATTCAATGTAATTCCAGGTCATTTATTTCCATTTATCTGATATAAGGACTTAAATTGTTTCAGTGGACATTCCAATAGTTATGGGATGTAGAAATTCCTAGGCAGTTTCTGTTCACAGTAACAGTAACTGAATTCTGTTCAACTGTATATTTGTAAACTGTTTATAGGTAAAAATCATTGCCTTGTAATATCAAAGATGGCAGCTGATTGCAAGCTGTTTAAATTTGACAAGCCCAGGGTCCAGTTTTTCAAGGCATTGTAAACCTAACAAAGTCAGTGAAATTTATTATTTTATTATATATATATAGGCCATGCCATGTGAAAATTGTCTGGGCATATGCAGACAGCAAAGGCTCAGATCAGGCTGCACATTGGCACAGTCTGATCAGGGCTTTCACTCTCTGCTAACAGGCTTATATAGATACACTATAGAAGGTATCAATGGAGAGCAAATGCCCGAATGAGACTTTGCACATGCAAGATACGAGTCTGAATCTGTGCATTTTGCACAAGCTTCAAGACACATTTTTGCTTGGCATCGCCATATATTAGATACACACACTATTTGAGTTTTTTATATATAAAAAATGTAAGAGGCCATGAAGTTGTCAGTGTAGTTAACCCTTAAAGCGCCAAGCAAAATTTTGTAGCAGACGACATTAAAAAAAAAAAAAAAAAAAAATATTTTTCAGAGAAAACAAGTCTTGACATTTCATGTGAATCATCTGCCAAGCAGACAATTCACATGAAATGTCAAGACTTGTTTTTTCTGAAAAATAAAAAAAATGATCATCTGCTGTAATTGTGATTGGCGCTTTAAGGGTTAAGGGGGATGGATACACTTTCAGAGGAGACTACTGTATCAAAATTTTCTTCAATCTGAAAATGAGTCTACCCACGGGAAGAATTTGCTCCTCTTTTTTTTTTCTTTTTTTACAATATTTAACACCACATTAGTTTCATGACTTAGTTAAGTAAGCAGCAGTGCTTTGAATAACTGGGCTCAGATTTATTTTTGTCTATACATTGTATAAATTGTAATTATAGTTGAAGATTCATGTTGCTTTATTCTTAGTTCCTCGTAAAATGACAAAAAGTTGGCCAAAAGGTGCTATTTTCTTATTTTATAGCACAAGATTTAAATAAAAGATTTTTATTCTACTGTACAGGAGTTTACCCTTCATTTCATACTGGCTTGGTTTTTATGTAAGTTATCCTAGAAATGATTCTTTTTACCAAACAGAGATATTTCAGCAGTTGTTATGTTTGAGAATACATGTAGATAAATTCAGTATATCTTTGTTGTAAAAACTGAAATTAGGAATTACTGGCATTTCTCTTTTAACCCTTGCCATGCGAAATAAAGATATGCCACACCCGCTTCTAATTTTCAGCCAATCAGATTACTTGATCTGTGTTTTTGATACAAATTGACATACTTAATGACAAACAGTGCAGCTCCAGATCAGTTGAAGCCAACTGATCCTGATCTACACTGCAAAGACAGGGCATATTCAGGTTCAGCAGGGCCAGAGTTAAAGAAGCTAAAGGGTTTTTTTATTGAAATAACTTGCCATAAAACTAGGATTGGTATGATATCAAAGGGAAATAACTCCTCTTTATTACTTTGTTATTCACAGATGAGTTCTATTTCAGATCACATTTTATCTCTATTTACAACAGTGTGTTTGATAACACACATACACATTTTCCTTCTTAGGTCTAAAGCAGATAATATGCCAAACATAATGTTTATAGAGTGACCAGTTTTCTGAAATGTCCTTGAAAATCTGACCCTTGTTTCAGATATTTGGAATTTTGGAACAACTTCCATGTGTCCCAAATTTTTTTTTCCAGGGTACTGAAAAGGTGTCTTTTATGGTGGTTTTCAGAATTAAATAAAAAAAAAAAATATGTCAAAACAAAACATCATAAATCAGCACTAATTTATTTATTTTGCTACTTTTTTTATTTTAAAAAAAGTTTCCTGAACATTCACAAAGGCTTTATTTTTATACTTACAGATAAATATTTGTTTTTCTCACGAAAACATTTTGTTCACACCTTTTAAAATTACATTTTAGTGCACACTTATGCACTTCAAAATACAAATTTAGGAAAATTCCAGACAATTAATTTCAAAAGATTGATCACCCTGTGGTTAAACTGAAAATTGAAACTGCTTTAAGCTTACATGATATCTTAGCACTCCATATAGGATGCTTTGTATGACTTGAAATAACAACATATCGTGGATTTTCCAAGGAATAATTATGAGATGCCATAACATTTGTCCAAAACCTAAAAAAAAAAAAATGACGAAGAAAAATTGTCTGCTTACCCATCTTATGTGGAGTGCTGAACTCAACATGTTACCATAATAACCCTAAATATTGGGACTGGCCTGAGCAAACACTGTAGATCTGATGCTGCATAATGCAGTGTCTGATCAGGATCTACACTGTTTGCCACTCATCCAGTAATATTTTAGACACTTCAACAATTAGTAAATTAGATTTTTCAAATTTTAGTACAAGTATGGCAAGGAGTTATGGTGTCCCAATACTTAGGGTAAATACAGTATAATCAGAGGACTTAATGGGGAAATATTTTATAATAATTCTTGGAAAATATTTCTCGTTTCTCCATTAAAACATACAAGGCACTTCTAATGAGTACCCACAACGTATGTTTTTATGGAGAACAAGAGAAAATTATCCTAGAATTATGATCAAACATCTTTTCTTAAGAAATCCTCTGTAAAATATGTTTTAAAATGTTAGTTTATTTTTACAGGCACTGATCACTGTTACACAGTTTTCAAGCAGCTTTGCATGTTTTGTCTGCTTTAATAGTTTATCTAAGTAACAATTGAAGTAGATTTAAATTAACACCCTTTAGAATGCAGTTTGTCAACACTGTGTCATGCACTTTCTATGCCTCATTGCCTTGGTAGAAACTTCGGCTTTAAGTTGAGATTTTGATAAAACAACTTGCATACTGCTTGAATTTTTCTGAGAAATATTGCATATACCCTAAATATTTTGACAGATATACCTGCCAAATAGTGAAGACCCAGGTCAAACTGCACCTGAAGGTGCAGTTTGATCTGGGTGTGCACTATTTGCCATTCAGCTGCTACATTTTAGACACACCATCTGTAGTCAAAAGTGATTACAGAGGATAAGTATGGTTAGGAATTATGGTGTCCAAATATTTACGGTACTTACGGTTGATCTGCAGAGGCACATTTGAGCCACAACATGGAGAAAGATGCTTTAAAATTAATGTGTATGTGAAAAATGCCCATCTGCTTAGTTTAATCAGTCTGACATTGGCTCACACAATCTCTGGAGCTTACAAAACTATATAATGGATGCTGTAGATTTGGATGGGACTGTTCAGATGTGCAACCATTCTGGTCCAGAGCTGCAGGCAGATAGGAGAATCCAGATCAATTTTTTTAATTCTTCACAACAATATGTTGTGGGTACTTATTACAAGCACCTGGCTGAGGCGCTTCTGATGAGTACCACAATATATATTTTCATAGAGAAATAAGAAAAAATAGTTATACCTTTTGGTGGAAAAAAGTCTAATTTGGAACTGTGAGGGTCCACACTGGTTGTATCCACAAAAAAAAACAAAAACACACACTTTGTCCTATTGTGTCTCATATAGTGGCTTTCTTCACCCAGATGTCAAAAACATTGTTAGTCATTCAGTCCTTGTGATGTTATTTTTTTTTTTTTTTTTTTACTGAAATAATATTAGATATACCAGCACACATTTTTTATAAAGAAATGTGAGTAAAAGCTGTACACATTTTTTCATAAAACAATGACAGTGTATTTGAACCATTTATGTTCAGTAGTTATCTTTGTGGTAATTTAACTTCTTTTTTAAGTGAACGATGTTTTTGACAACTGAGCTATGGTATCAAGATAAACCAAGTATTGTGATGAATAGGCTTTTATTCTTCTCAGGAACATGTGGGATCTCATATGATATTTTTTGAATGCGAAAACTCAAATAAGATCCTGCACTGTGTTTTTTAGTATAATATGAAAATATCACAAGCTTATCTCCAAAATAAAAGTTTGTCTAGAACCTTGAATTTAGTTAATCAGGAATTCCCTGATAAAGTTAAAAGTGTCCACAGGTACAATTCATAGTCTGAGATATAGTGATACTTTAAAATATATTTTTTATTATTTTTTGGACCAAAATTTATCCTGTGAATACTCAAAATATCCACAAGATATATTTTGGTCCAGAAAAAAAAAAATCTGCATATATTGCTAAGCCAATTTCAGTGATTACTCACAAGATACATGTATGTTTTTTTGTTCCTTTTTTTGCCCAAAAGTTTCAAAAACTTTTGAATACTCCATATGTCTGGACCTGTGGACCATATTGAATAACTGTCTGTGTGTCTGTGTTCTGGCTATTTCTAACCATTAGCATGGTTTTTGAGGCTTTCTTGTTATGCCTAAAGCCTTCGGGCATGATGGTAACTCTTACTGACTAAGATTATATATTTGAATTCACGACAGCCTCTTCATAAGGCAGCTCATTGTAGCAGTTTCATACATAAAAAAATAAAGATGGCCCCTGAAAATTTTGTACTAAAAATGCATAGATTATAATAGAAAAAATAACCATTTATGGTCATTTTTCTATGTAATCCATACATTTTTGTTTAAATAGAACAACACAGTAGTTTAGCTATCATGGCTTTTGCTTTTGATCCAAGCAATAGTGTTATAAAGAGGTTGTTGTGTACTTATAATTCTCCATAAAAATGCACTCTAGAATCTCACTAGAATCCTAGACAAAAGGCCCTGAGACAGTTCTGATGAGACTCTAGATTGTTTATGTGGAGAAAAAAAAAAAAAAAAAGATAGTGTGAACGTATTTATCTGCAAAATACCAGCCTACCATGTGTCAAAAAACTTGTAAAATAGTATTAGGTGATAATGTTGTGAAAGTTTTTCTTATTTCTTCATAAAACATACATGTGGGTACTCATAGAAGTGCCTGGAAGGCACTTCTAATGAGTCCCCACAATGTTTGTTTTTATGGAGAGCTGAAGAAAATGGTCCCAGAACTATCATCAAATAGTACTCCTTTACAAGTTCTTCTGTGCGAGGTGTTAATGACAAGAAATTTTGGAATGAGATCCTTTTCTCAAACACTGTAAAGATTTAAAAAAAAAAAAAAAAGTAGTTCTTACAAAAAAGTCACTTTTTGTTCTATTATTCATTTGCAGGTTTAATGGCAAATGAACTGACTGCCTGGATAATTATTTAGTACATTTATAGGAAAATTTTGCATATAAATTGTGAAAACAGTAAAATATACAAAACTTGGTTGAAGAAAGGATCCTAATGTCCTTAAGTTTTTGCTGTACACATAGAAGCTAAATCATTTATTGCCTACTTCTTGCTGGCAATTATGGTGGAGCTTCATGTTGCCACCGTTGTTGGGATGGCTTCAGGTAAATAAGTCTTTCTCTGAGAATAAACAACAACAAAAACACCACCAACAAACAAACAAAAAAACAAAAAAAAAACAACTTTACCTGGAACCATGAATACAATAAACAGTTCTGCATGTATACATAGATCTGGTCTTTGTTTTTTCCTAATATCTATATTCCACTATGGCTGGCAAAACTGGTAATATATTCCTGTATATTTTGAATGACTACAGTTAACCCTTGTCTTGCTGAACCCGGATATGTTCGGTCTTTGCAAACAGTGTAGATCCAGATCAGTTGCCTTCTTCAGAGCATTAAATATGTGAATGTATATCAACAACCTGGATCAAGTAATCTGATTGGTTGAAAATTAGAAATAGGTGTGGCATCTTGATTTATTCAGCAGGACAAGGGTTAATTAAGCCTCTTTTTTATTTGCCTTTGTATGAATTAACATAGTGTAGCAAATTTCTCTTAAGGTTCAGCTGGAGTTATCAGAAATTTCTCCCAAATATGCTGTTATTAATGAGAAACAACCATTGGCTGATTCTGTTTTATAAACAGTTTTATATAGAGTACAATAGCTTTAGACAAGAGGCGTGTACAAATTCTTTTTTCTTTATGGAAACATAATTATGTTGTGAGTACTGATTAGAAGCACCTTGCCGAGGCACTGCTGATGAGTACCACAACATACATTTTCATTGAGAAATAAGAAATATATAAGCATCTGTAGAGGAAAAAAAAAGTCTAACCAGATAGACTTTGCCAGCCGCTCAAAGTACCAATACAAGCACAGGGTTCTGTTGACTATGTTAGAATAGTATTACCAGATCAGTGTATACATATCGTATTTACCCTAAATACTGGGACATCTGGGCCCAGTTGTTCAAAACTAACGATGTTGTTAGTTTACATATTGTTAAAACTTTGATCATTAAATATGGCATATACTCTAATATTTTTGCTGAAAAAATGTGAGTAGCTTATGCATTTGCAAAAGCTACTCACATTTTTCAGCAAAAATACATGTGAATTAGATATTGTACTTACTAGAACAGTCAACATTTTGACCACTTACTAGCTTGTTAAGCTAACAATGCTTTGAACAACTGGGCCCTGAACTCCTAACCACATTTGTCCTAAAATTTGAACAAGTCCATTTTTAATACCTTGATGTGTCTGAAAAACTGCTGGATGTGTGCCAATCAGTGTAGACCCTGATCAGATGCCACATTATGCTACACTGTTTGTGTGCAGGCCTGTCTGTCCCAGTATTTAGGCTTATGAATGTAAAACTGGCTATAGTTCAAAATACTAACATTTGCTTCTTCTGCAAATGTTTTTTTTTTATCTGGCAATTAATTAGGATGTTACTTTTATTTTCTTCAACTATTCACTTGCATTAAGCATTTATATTGCAGACCTATCTGGGCCTTCACTGTCTACAGAGTGACATGTTTGTGTTAAATGGTTGTGCAGAAATGCCTGAGCACAGTTTAGACCCAGATCAAATGGCTTCCAAGAAAATAACACTTAATATTTCATGTGCTTTAACAGTTATTTGGAGAAAATTTGGTCTGCTTTGGGTTGTTATACACAAAGTTTTGCAAGGGAATAGATGCTGTTTAGGCCTTAGCTTGTTAAGAATGTTGCATGTGAAATAATCTTTTTTTTCTTCCAACGCATCCAGATTTGGATGTTGATGACTTTGATGGCAGTCAGGAAGGTAAGATTGTCATGTGTCAGTCATGTGATCAAACCATTTGACCTCATCATGTCATCCATTAAATAATATGTAGACTGGTTCCTGTTGGGGGTATGGTATGAAAAGAGTTGTCTATAACAAATAGTATGGTTGAAAATAAATGCCACTGACCTAGCTTTTCCATATAAATGTTTTGATAGTGTAAGATTAATCATTTCTTTGCAAAAATAAGAATGAGAATACAGCATAGCTATCTAGTTCATGGCAAGGAACCAGTCTTCATCTTATGTCATGTGATCAGATCATGTGATCTTGATCATGAGACTTGTGCATCATTAAGCTGCAGTGAAGTTGCTTTTAGTGAATCTGTTTCCACTATTAGCTTGCTATTGTTAGAGCAGTTTGACATTTTTGAAACATGAGGCTCATGAACATGAGCGTCTAGAATTATAGTGACTTAATTACACGATTTGACTGTTTTTTGAACCATCATGTTTCAGATTTTATGTTAATTTGCTGTTCTTCCTGTTTTTAGTTGTGAATGTGTAAGCATTTTCCATGATGGCTGAGGCACTGTTTGGGAAAATATGTTTAAACTCTTGCCTGTTGTAAACAAGAGATGCTTTTCTTGAAAATACATCATGGCATTCTGAAACAGGTTAAAGGTTAATGTGATGTAACATGAGAAAAGGGCATTATTTGGCAATGAGGGTCCAGATCAGAGGGGGTCTTTGTTGTTCTTTTAGAGAAGTATTAGACCCAGTAGAGACTTAACTAAAAAGTATTCATATTTTTCTTATTCCTCCATAAAGACATACATTGTGGCTACTTATTAAAGTGCCTTGCTGAGGCACTTCTAATGAATACCCACAACATATGTTTTTGTGGAGAAATAATTAAAAAAAACAACAAACAACATTTGGATACCCCCTTTTATCTGAAAACATTTTGTTCCTAATGACATGCCTGCTTCAGGAAACTGTTTATATCTCACTGCTGTTTGTTCTAATCTTTATTTCATGTCAATCATGTATTCATCAATATACCATTATCATAACCTACATTATCTGTCATGATTGCATTATAAATACCAACACTGCATTAATCATTAACCATTAACACAGTGAGTAGCTTATAGTGCATTAACATTAACCAATTACATTAATCATTAACCATTAGCCATTAACATCATGTAACCTAATATGCTATGCACTGTAGAATTTTACTCCGATTTAAACTTCTTTGCCTGTGATTCAGAAAAATAAATACTAGCATAACAGTTTGATTGTATGTCTGTTTGATAATTTGGAGGAAACCATGGAAGGGGCTTGGCCCCTTTATTGGGATATTTGGCAGAAATGGGAAGTTTCTCTGAAACTATCTGCCATTTTCTCCAGTTGTTGAATAGATGCTGAAAAGCTTAACTTGTTACAGATTTAGAAACATTTAGTGATACCCTTCCAAATCCAAAGATAAGGAATGGCGTAAGAAATGGGATAATGCGCTCTAGTAGTGCGGTCGATCTTGCCCAGGGGGCAACCTCGACTACCCCAAAACGTCGCTCGTCATCAACGTTGTTAGCAGCTAGGCTGTCACATGGATCCACACAGTCATTACGTAAGCAATATTTTAATCAGCAGTTTGAACGCTCTATTTGCCAAATATCTTGTGTATATAATTAAGCCATTTCATTAGAAAATATACCTTGTGACATATGTAAAAAAGTTAATCCATTTATGTCAAGTGGACTCTTCTACTACAACTCTTAGGACCGGTCTATTTCCAATAGCAGGTGTCTGGTTAGTTTTTAATTATTACTATTTTTTTTATTTTTTTATTTTATAGAAATTAAATTAGTTAATGCAAACAATGTAGACCCTGATCAGACTCTGCATTCTGGCATCTGATCTGGGTCTGTACTGTTTGCCAGTTACCCATTTAGGGATTTCCAGACTTAAATGGGTTAAGGCATTGAGGCTAAATGGATCCGACTGTATTATATAGGTGGATGAATTTATAGAGAATATGCTTAACCCTTGTCCTGCTGAATAAATTAAGATGCCACACCACTTCTAATTTTCAGCCAATAGGATTACTTGATCCAGATTGTTGATATAAATTTATATACTGAATGGCAAACAGTGCAGATCCAGATCAGTTGGCTTCTTCAGAAGCCAACTGATCTGGATCTACACTGTTTGCAAAGACAGGGTATATCCGGGTTCAGCATGACAAGGGTTAAGATGTTGTTTTTTTTATTTTTGTTTGTTGTCTAATTTTGTCTGTCATCTGTCGTCCTTTGTCCATCATCCGACTCTTTAATGACTTCTCCTCTGAAGCCCCAAGGGCCAATTTTTATTATATCTTGGCTTGGGGCAATGATAAATAGCAGACATACCCATGTATGGTAAAATCACACAAAAGTCTTCTCCAGAACCTAGAGCTTTGATGCTGAATCTTGGTATATAGCAATGCGGACCGAGATCTACCAGAATAGTTCAAATTATGATCCTAGTCTGACCTGGGTTGACCTTTGACCTTATTATGACAAGGTCATCTTTGTTTTCCTATATATTTGTATGAATGTAATGTTGAAAAATCAGTTTCTCAATGTAATAAAGACTAATGTTTGAAACTTACAATTACAATGTATGATCAAAGTAGCCAAACCTTGCAGTTACCTGGCAAACTTTTATCCCTGGGGGTTATTTGCCTTACCACTGGGCTGTACTTGTGTTTTGGTGCAACTATAATAAAAACTAGCCTGCCAGCCTCTAGTGTTAACCACTCTACATGATCCACAAATCTAGGCCCAGTTGTTCAAAGCATCGTTAGCTTAACAAGCTCGTTAAGGGTCATTTTGTTAACTGTTTTAGCCGATTCAATATACAATATTCTGATATTTTTTGCTGAAAAAATGTGAGTAGCTTTTGCACTGCAAAAGCTACTCACATTTTTTCAGCAAAAAATTTCAGCATATTTGCATATCACTTGATTTAAATTTTAACGAATCGTTAACTAACGATGTCGTTAGCTTTGAACAACTGGGCCCAGAAAACAAATGCTGATTGAATTGCATGGACATGCATGATGGGAGTCTTCCCTATATGCATAATTTTGTCATAAGGTATATTTTCTTATGTTATGGTCAGATTAATTTTATTTTATTATTTTTATTATTATTATTTTTTTTTGTAATCTGAAGTGTAATCATTGGCATGTTTAAGTCAAAATAAATTAATGCATGAAGTTTTTATAAGTAATAAATACCTTTATAGGACTATAAAGTATATAAAAGCATGTTGTTTTTTTTTATGTATATCACATTTATATAAAATTATTTATATATTTTAGAACAAACAATATGAAAGCATTAAACAGATAACTTGTTAAGGAGGAGTATTTGGTGATAATTCTTGTATAATTTTCTCCAGTTCTCCATAAAAACATACAGGTCAGTCCCGTTATTACGTGCTGGTCGGGATGCACAAATCCAGATCGCGATATAGGCGAGGCGCATAGTAAGTTCGGAGCCGACAGATCAGACTTTATAAATGTTGACATTTGTATGGGACACACGAATATACATGTTTTGAGGGATTTATGAATGAAAACAATGATATTTCATGTGTTATTTATATAAATAAACGAATGAGTACTAACGTTGTATGTTTTGTCTTTTTTACACCCTCTGATGTACTTTTTCTGCAATATATACGCTAAATACTTTATTTACGTTTCCATTTTGTGGCTCGATCCGCCATATTTGCCGGTGTTGTAATACAGACGGTGTTGAAGTGCGGTGTAAGTCACATAAAAAGTCCAGTATCAATACCGGTCCCCGCGAGCATAGCGAATTATTTTAGTCCAGTAAAACAAATCTTATTAATAAAACGGCAGAAAATCGTTAAGTTTTTTAATCTTTCTGCTTGTATAGAATAGAACTAAAGCTCAAAGAAAAAAAATTGACTAAAACCAAAACATTTGATTTCCAACAAAGTGCCATGTTCAATGGCCTCAAGTTTTTCTTTAACCGTGAAGGCTTTTCGTTTTCTTCTTTGATTTTCCATTTTAAGTAGTGTTAATCTGATAGCAGAATGAACTTTTTCAAGACGACAATGAGTGCCGGACAAATTTCACAGTTACACGCTCTACTACCTGACCGCGTGCGCAGTAATCGACGTCCAGTGATCCGCGTCGCTGATTGGATGAATACCTAATTAGGTCGGCAAGGCGGCCATATCAAACTGGAAAACTCGGTGTCTTTCAAGTATTTACAAATTAATTATGGATAACTGTGGTCATTTTCCCATTCTTTAGATGCGGGATAAGCCATTCCTTGATAGATATGTTTGTATCGTTTAAAAGTTAAATGAAGTTTTAATTGGCAAAAGTTCGTCTTCTTAAAATAAACATCAAAAGGTCAGTTACGGTCATTACGCACGTACACAAACAAAAATACAACAGAGACAATACATTGATTAGCTTTATTCTTTCAAAATCATTTTTTTTATTTGCTATTATGACATGTACAACAGCAGTAAATTTCTTTTTCTGCAGATCGAAGTTCTGAAAAACAAAAAACACATTTTGTTATTTTGATCTAGAGGATGGGGAAACTGGGACCCTTCGAAAAAATTTTGGGAGGCATGACGTCCCCGCGTTATATCCGTATTCGCGCACTAACGACGCGAGTACTAACGGAACTGACCTGTACATTATGGGTACACATTAGAAATGCCTTGATGAGGCGCTTCTAATGAGTATCCACAATATATGTTTTTATGGAGAAATATGAAAAAAATATCCCAGAATTGTCCTTAACAAGTCCTATAGTTATTTTGTCAGTTTTAAGGAAAGGAGAGATAAACATGCATGAGAATATGTAGTTTTGATCTACATATATTTTGATCAAAGCAGTTTGTGTAACGAACGTCAATAGAAACAAAAGAAGTTTATAGCAGATTAATTGATCATGTACAAGTTCACAAATGTGAAAATTGAAGATATAAAAAATGATTTGATTATATACACATATTTTGCTTTTTGCTTATATGCACAAAAAATTAGATCGCGACACATAATACAAGGATATTGGCTTAATAGAATTTGGGCAGGGCAATGGGTGTACTCCCCTCGGGTCGGACTCCCCCACAGACTTACAAACTTCATACTTCATTAGCACTTTAAATTTGTGACGGTCAAAATACACTCAACAGAGTAAGTGAATTGGAGTATTGGAGTATACCCAAACTGTTAACTTGTTGGTGTTTTATGGTGATTTTGTTCAAATATTACTCTGTATAAAATGCAGTCATACATTCCAAACACATTTTTCCAAAATGATTTTATTGAAATTCATTTTGAAATGTCTGAAAATAAGGTTTCATCATTACATAGATCACTTTACTAATAAATAGAAAAGAAGCAACAACATTAAAATAAATAAATAAATAAAAATAAATAAAAAAAAATATAGCACACACACACACACACACACACACACACACACACACACACACACTTAGCAGGCACCAATTTATAATTTATTAAATTATTAGTGCAGCATGGTACTTCATTAATAAATCTAGTTCCTAATCAGACTTCTGGTTTTGAATCCTGCTGGAGGCAGAATTCAGTTCAGATCAGTATGGCACTTCCCTTATTAACCCATTGTAGACTGAATAGACTTTTCCACACAATATATTGAAAGAGTCTAATTTCAATTTTAGGTACGTCTGGCTATGAGATTTAAATATTCCTAGAGAAAAATAGTTGAACTGTTTGCAAACAGTGCAGACCCAGATCAGATGCTGCAGAACATGGCATCTGATCTGGTCTGCACTGTTTGCCAATTACCCTTTTACGAGTCTCCCGACTACAATGGGTTAACATCTTTCTATCATCTTGATATGACTCAAATAATACTGAAAAAATTGAATAAACACCAAATCATCATCATCATCATCATCATCATCATCATCATCATCCTATTAAGACAAAGAAATTGGGTACCTATCTAAACGGCCATTAAAACATGGATTATAAGTAAATAGACTTGTGACAGTCGGGCAGTCAGTAAGATTGCAGTCATGCCCGTCCCATTGTAGGTTTTTGACATGATTTTGATGTTTATCACTGAAGGTTCAGATCTGTATCTCATTGGGTGACAAAGCAGTTTGAACTGTGTTTTGTCATCTGCTTGAATCTTCTTTTGTGTCACTGTTGTCTTTATTGACAATTTGGGTATTCTGATCTGGTCGAGACCAAATTAACAAAAAAAATGTTAATTTATTAATAAGCAAAACGTGTTTGAAACATGAAGACACACGTATATTAGGATATGTTGGACAACCATTGTTTTTTGAGTTTTGACACTGATCTTGGGTGGTCATTAGTACAGAGTAAAACAATTAAGATGTCATTTTAGTGGAAGAAAGTTGGGATAGCGGTGCTCTGTTTTGAAATAGAAAAGACACGTATACAAGTAAAAGTATATGTTAATGTATAGCTTCAATTTTTGTTTACATGATAATGGAGCTAAAGATGAATACCTTTTGAGATTGAAGGAATATGACCAAAGAAAACTGAGGTTATTGTGAATGATACACCTGAAAAAAAAATGCTACCATTTTGCCAAGGGAGGCAGGTTTTACAGATAATGAGTTGCCTTTCTGGTGTTAGCAACTTTTCCAAAATAGGGCCTACACTTTAATCAAATAATTTGGAGCACATTTTTACCTTAAAGAGTAGCCCCCAAAGAGATGGAAGTAAAATATTTTCATGTGAGAGTTATTCCCCTTGGAGATGTATGCAGTAGACCTACAGAAGGGGGCTGCAGTGGTTAACATGTGCCATTGAACCAGCTGATGTTAGTTGAGTTCAGACTTGGAACCAGTAAAAGAACTAACATGAAAATTGATAATTATGATAGTGTTTCATATTTTCTAAAACTGCATTAAGAGATTCATTCTTGGATACTTAGGAGTTGTTTCACATGTGGAGTGCGCAGCTCAGTGGGTTATAGTGTCATCATTTCAAGTCATTGTTTGATCTCGAATGATTTGTGATTATGAAGATGAAGATAAATTGATGATGTTTTCCTATTTTCTATGAGGGCTGGTTTCTGGATTATGCTAATATCTTTTGGTGAGAAGTTGTATTGAGCGCAAAACATGTGATTTCCTGAAGAAAAAATAAGAAATGTTGATGGAGACAATATCTTTGCTTACAGTAAATCATGCAGTGTTACCTATTAGGTTTTTTAGGGTCAGCCCAGATCTAGGAAAAAAAAAGGTTCAGCCTGTAGAATGCTGAAGGTAGAATCAGTAGTGACATTAGAATCAGTAGTGACATTCCTGCACTCGCTCCATCCCCAACCCCGCCTATATAATTAGAACTTGGCATTTTATTTGAATCATTTGTTTTGAATGCCAAGCTTTTTTTTTTTTTTTTCAGGAAAATGTAAGAAAATAAGAAAGTGTTCAGAAATAAATGCTGTCTGCTATTTTATAAATTCAACATGTTTAAGTTTAGTATGTATTTACTGCAATGATTTGGTTGGATTAATAGGAGTATCCTTGGTCAAGTGGTCTAAAGGCCCAGATTTTACAAATACAAATCTATTTAACCCTTGTCATGCTGAATAAATTCAGATGCTATGCCCACTTCTAATTTTCATCCAATCAGATTGCTTGATCCAGATTATTGCTATAAATTCACATACTTAATGGCAAACAGTGCAGATCCAGATCAGTTGGCTTCTTCAGAAGCCAGCTGATCTGGATCTACACTGTTTGCAAAGGCAGGGTATATCTGGGTTCAGCATGACAAGGGTTAAATATAGTCACAGCTCAAGATATTTTGGCAGAAAACATTTATGAAGTAAACTGCAGACATTGAAATTCTGTGTATATTTGTACATGCATGGAAAGATACAAATGAGTACCACAACATGTTTTTGTGGAGAAATAAAAAATATCAGTACATTTTGGTGGAAAAAAAATGCCTTATCTGGAGCCCTTAGTGATGTGATTGTAATATGACTTGAAACCACATACTTAAAATAAGGGAAATTACTTATCAGAATACATTGACTGCCCCTCATGTTTTACAATGGTCACACTGAGTTTAGAAAAACATTGCTTGATTGAAGGTAAACCTTGTATGCAAGCTTTCTTTCTTTCATGATTTTGAATAATATGAAAGTTTAATTTGTGATAAAACCAAAATCCCCATAGTAATCTCTTAAGTTTGGTAAACCAGACTGTCCTCTTTGGTCATTGACTGGTTTATAAACTTTTGAACTGTGTTAATTGTTATTGATGTGAAAAAATCTGTTTTGTCATGTGTTTGCACATAAGATGCTGACTAGTATGTCCTTCTATGCTGTTTTTACATTCTCATTGTAGAAAGTCTTGATAAGGTGCTGGTTTCATCCAGAAGAGCTATATGTTTTTTGCCAAGCCTGCTTTTTTGTCAAACACCCCCCCCTACACACACACATTTTAGTGTATCCATTGGTCCATCTAGCCTTTTTATCTCACTTCTTCTTACGTATTTGGCTTTCCAAACATTGGAGACCCTGATCAGATGCCGCATTTGCCAGTTAACCTTTTACGGGTCTCCCGACTACAATGGGTTAAGTTTAACATAGACCTGTTAAGTATATAATGGTAGGGTCAAGACCCCTTATGCTTACAACAAAGTACCATAATCCAAACTGTGTTAGGAAACATGATAATAGCGGTGATAAACAAAATAATCGTGTCACATCTTCTTTAGTTAATATTAATATTATGTATATGGTTTACCAATTTCAAAAGACGTGTTACAGTTTCTTGTCTAATATTGTTACTTGGAGTTTAAGAATGGTTAATCAACAACTGGTTGATGTGACACTACCCATGACAGGGGGAAAACTACCTTATTTCATTTGTGTACCAGCAAATAATTGTTGTTATTTTGTGCCAGAACATACCTTATTTGGGTACTCACTTGAATCGCCTTACTAGGGCAAGGCAGTTTCAGTGATACCAGCAAAACAGGTTTTGTTATAGAAATAACAGAAAATGATACTAAATTATCACCAAATTTTTCACCTTACTTGGAGTTAATGCACAATCAGACAGCGACACTGCAGTTGTGGTGGAGATATGGACTCCATTGTTTCCATACGCTGTATTTTGGTCTTTTCAAAGTCCAGATGTTAAACAGAGAAAGTCAAGATCAGACATTGTGGATGCATAGGCTGGTTTGGGTGTTTCTTGCTCACATATGGTATAAAGCAGGTTATCGCTTACTATCTCACATGGACCAGGCCATATGAAAAGGTGTCTAGGAGGCACATACAAACTAGACAGTCCATAGCCCTAGATAAGTGGTATCCTGATAAATAGTTTTCTTATTTCTCCACAGAATATATGTTGTGGGTACTCATTAGAAGTGCCTCATTGAGGCACTTCTAATGAGTACCCACAACATGGAGACATAAGAAAAATCTTATCATCCTTCGGTTAAAAAAAGAATCATCTAGACCTATGAGGCCCGTATTTTTCTGCTTATCACCACAGTCTGATCAGAGTCTATGTTGTAGGTCAATATATATTCTACAATATTCAATGATTTTATAAGCAGAAAGTGAAAGCCATGATCAGACTGCACTCATGTGTAGGCTGCTCTGGTCCTTCACTGTCCTCGTATTGTCCCAAAAATTCCTTTTCACTTGGTGTGGCCCATGTTGTCTATTTAGCAATGTAAATTTGTAATATATGTTTTATGCCCCAATAATACAGTGGACAATAATTTTTGTACTCAAAAGAAGGGCTATATGATTAAATATCATCAAAAGTTGGAAAAAAATATACTTATTACAGAGTGTTTGGATGTTCATTCTGCGCTAGGATAGAAAACATTTTTTATTTGAGAAGAATGGAAACTGTTTGTGAAAGTTGTATAGATGTTCATTTGTGGAATTAATTAGAAAAAAATAATCACTACGTATTGTTCATAAGTTACTACTGGTATGATTAGTATTGACTAAAAAAATAAAAGACACTGTTACTGAAGATAAACAAGTTAACATGTTTGAATTGTGATAGAATGTGCCATTGATATAATTATGAACATGGTACAGTGTTTGTGAGTTTTGTGAAACACCTTTTCAATATAATCTATTTGTCCAAGTTCAAAGAGGGAATAGTCCATTTTAGATATTTAGTGAGAAATATGAGAATTACAAAATTCTGTATTGTGTAACCTTAAAAATAGTCTCTGGAGCAAGAGCTGAATTTAATGTTGGGTAGGTCCTTGGTAGGTTTGGGGGAGTGGAGGTGGGGTGATGGGGAAGCCCAAGAGTTTATATAACAATCTAAGAGGCATTTGTAATAAATAAAAAAAAAAAAAAAAACTGCTGCAGAAGCATTGTGGGAATATTGCAAAGAAATGGAAAAAAGGAGCTTTGTTGACAAATGTCACAAAATATTTTGATTTGAAAAGATAACATGGTGTTGCTAGGCTCAGGGAAAGGTGAAGGGATTATGTAGACTTTAATGTGGTTATCATCCAAAGTAATTTGTTATGGGTATGTAAATATTGGGTCAGTCCCTGCTGGGTTGGATGCTCAATTAGATCATCCTTACTTCAGCCATGTCAAACAAACATTTACCATATACCAGAGGGGTATCTAGAGAAATAGTTTTCTTATTTCATTGTGGGTACTCATTTGAAGCACCTCAGTGAGGTGCTTCTAATGAGTACCCACAATATACATTTCATGGAGAAATAATAAAAAAATATAAAAAATTTTTAAATGGAAAAGGGCGCTTTGTCTGGAGTTGTACCTGTGATGTTGAATAAGTGCTAACCTGTACCATAAACATACTAAATAAGAAGAAATGTTATTACACTAAATATTTAGACTGCATAACAATTAACCACAGACCCCTTTTCAGAAGGGGTTGGTGTACAGAAAAGCAAACAAGAAGTCACAAAATTTGTCCCCCTTGTAAAGTAAGATTGCTACCTTAAAGAAAGTAAAGAAATTGGTTTGCTGCACTGATTTATTTGTGGCTTTATTTCATGGTTTGTTTGATAAACAATCACAAACAACAGCAAATACATACTCCAATTATTAATAATGATTAAAAAAAAATCTGATTAAAAAAAAAAATGAACTGACCAAAAAAGAGAAAGAGAGAAAAAAACTGCCTCCTGGTGCAGAAAATGCAAGTGACTCATTCCAGTTCCTTGCACCACTCCCCTTTAAGATCCCATTAATCTTGCAGATTTGATAATGATAGCATTGTTTTACTGAAATCCTTTCTGGGTGTTTTCAAACATCGGTTTACCTACCCGGCAACTTACAAATGTGAGCGACTGGGAAAATATTTGGGTTAATAATGGTTCAACGTCCATTGTAATATAGTTCATGGTGTAATACTTCACAAGTGGTTGTCTGTTGTAACAATTAAATTGTAATTTAAATTCCATGTTTTACTACATCATTGTTAAGATTAAGGTGGGATTAGGGGGCATGATATGCTGAAGCAGATTGGGTGGCTACAGTAATGCTCCATATGTGACACAACCTCTTTATAACACTATTGCCGGCAATCCAAAGCAAAAATGCATATTAGCTAAACAGGGCCCAGTTGTTCAAAGCATCGTTAGCTTAACAAGCTCGTTAAGGGTCATTTCGTTAACTGTTTAAGTGGATTCAATATACAATATTCTGAAATTTTTTGCTGAAAAAATGTGAGTAGCTTTTGCACTGCAAAAGCTACTCACATTTTTTCAGCAAAAAATTTCAGCATATTTGCGTATCACTTGATTGAAATTTTAACGAATCGTTAACTAACGATGTCGTTAGCTTTGAACAACTGGGCCCAGTTGTTTTATATCCAGCAAAATATGTCTGTAGAAAAATGACTGTTAATGGTAATTTCTCTAGATAAACAACCATGATGTATCCAAATGAAAAGGCATAGATTATGTAGAACAATGACCATTTATGGTAATTTTTCTATATATTCTATACATTTTTTTTGGCTAAAACCTTTTTGAATCCATGTAAAAACTGAACAGTGTTATACAGAGGTTTCTGTGTATAAGTGAGTGAGTGAGGACATCCTGGTATCATGTAATGTAAAGTCCATTCATGTTTTAATACGTCAGTGTTGACTAAGGTGGGTAAGTAGGGGTGGCTGTTGTCGAGAGGCAAAATAAGTAGAAAAATAACACGTTGGAAAAAAATTCTGAAATGAGGGAGCCTTTGGAAGCAAAAAGAAAAAAAAAAGAACAAAAGGGAAAATATAAAGGGGAAAAAATATAAAGAAATAAATAAACATCAGGGCCCAGTTGTTCAAAGTGTGGTTAGCTTAACGAGCTCGTTAATGGTCAAAATGTTAACTGTTCTTGTAAGTACAATATCTAATTCACAGGTATTTTTGCTGAAAAAATGTGAGAAACTTTTTCAAATGCAAAAGCTACTCACATTTTTTCAGCAAAAATATATGCGTATATGCCATATTTGATGATCAAAGATTTAACGATATGTTAACTAACGACATCGTTTGTTTTGAACAACTAGGCCCAGGTAAATAAAAATAGCAGACTCAGTTTTTTTAAGTCTTTCATGAACAGTAATGTAATGTGCAAAACTGCTCAAGGCTTCTAGCCCTTGGTCAAGTGATATTTTATTATTTTCATTTAAATCCAAATGTACTTAATGATCACAAAGGGCCAAATATATATTAACCCTTGTCATGCTGAATAAATTAAGAAGCCACGCCCACTTCTAATTTTCAGCCAATCAGATTACTTGATCCAGATTGTTGATATAAATTCACATACTTAATGGCAAACAGTGCAGATCCAGATCAGTTGGCTTCTTCAGAAGCCAACTGATCTGGATCTACATTGTTTGCAAAAGCAGGATATAACCAGGTTCAGCAGGACAAGGGTTAAGTGAAGCATGGAGAGAAAAGTTTCTGTTACAGGGAAGTGGCTGTTGATGCAAGGTAACAAACAGTTCAGGGAGGAGGGTTCCACTGTTATTTTTTATGTTTGAGTTGAATCCAATTGCATGATTTTGATTGCGGCAAAAATTTCATGACACTTAAATTTTGATCATCATCTGTACTCTACTCTGGACCCAGGATTGGCCAAGGTGATAATGATTGTACAAAATGTTTTGTTATAAAGTTTTATTGGACTAATACTAGAAAGTTTCTCTGTTGGTTTTAATTTGTTTTAAAATGGTTAGATTCTGTGCTGGAAATACTTGATTTCTTATAGATTATATCATAATAGCGCTAGATAAGATATTTTTTTATCAAATATATCATAGCACTAGATAAATTATTTTTTGATTTTTTTGGTGAATAAAGAGAGTTAATATTTTTCTTATTTTTCCATGAAAATGTAAATTGTGGGTACTCTTTAGAAGTGCTTTGCCTCACTGAGCCACTTCTAATGAGTACCCAAAACATATGAGCCAGCACATGACAAAACCTACAAAATGGCATGTGTGCCCAGCAAAGACTCAGATCGGGGCATCCGCCCAGTCTAGCATCAGTCTTCGCAGTCCGCATGAAGATAGCTTGGGTCCTTAGCTATCCATTGAGTGCACAACAAAGACTCTGATTAGGCTGGGCAGATGCAGGGCGGACATGCCTTTTTGTAGGTTTTGTCATGCACTGGCTCATATGTATTCCTCGAGAAATAAGAAAAAATGTTGATATGGATACTGTCTTATCTAGAGCTATAATGTGAATAACATGGAATTTGGAAACAGGCTACTACTTAATGCTTTCGCATATCCCTAAATAATACCTTTTCTCATGAGTGGGCTCAGGTGTGTGTGTGTGTTTTCTCATTAGAGAAGGAAAAAAGGTCCTGAATACCTTTCTTTTTTAATAAAATTCATAGATTAGAATCTGTTCGGCGATAAAACCCGAGTAATAAAAATCAGTTTGTACAGTGAAATCTGATTGCAAAATAATACCTACTGTAAATTTGCACAGAATATATTGGATGCAGAGCACATGAAAAGGGTGCTTATCTGCCATCTGTATCAAGCAGAGAGGGCCCTGATCACACTGAAGAAGTATTGGCCTATATAAGCCTTTGGTGTTAACATATGGCATAAGGCCCCCTTTCCCATTATTTTACATCATTTGTACTTGGAGATCTGCCCTGTCAGTATTTCAGTACATATTTCCAACACCTGTGTTGTAATCCTCTTTTCATGTGACTTTTGTGTTTTTAACCTTTACTTCTTTGGACTTGGTTCTTTACTCATAAAAAAATTTCTCTAGCTGCTTCTTGGTGTTTGTTTCAGTATAAATAGCTAAGAATTTGGCATTAAAATTTGATTCTCTATTTTCAATAAATTGAAGGTACTTGAGATTTCATCAAGATACGCAAGAAATGGGAGTATTATAGATTAAATGCTTGATCTTTGTTGATATCATAGGTGAAATTGATTGTCCCAAATTCCTTTTAGTTTTACAAACATATCGCTTAGCTGGCTTGATTTATTTAATCCGATTCTATGGAGTTTGTTGACATTTTATGCTAGTTCAAATAAATTTGATTAGGAATTGATTCCTTTAAATTTAATTGGAACTGCTAAAGTGTCCTTAGTCCTAATGGTAGAATTTAAGGTCAACTGGAGACCTTTAATTAATGTAACTGAAGAAAATGATATTATGATGTTCATGTGCTCAGGTCATGTTTCTGTGATATTTTGGGACTTGATGGTGACATAAGGAGAATTAGATTAACAGGCAAATTAGTAGTTGATCAATATCCATACAAACAGATATTAGATAAATATATAGGTATTAAGGTAGAAGTCATCCAGCTTGTATTACATGTATAAATCAAAGTTATGATCAAAGTTATGATCCTTAAGTTAAGGTAGAGACACTACATAGGTCAAGGTAAAGAGAAAATATTCAGGAGGTATTTTTTTGTTATTTTTGCACCAAAACATATCTTGTGAGTACTGATTAGAATTGCCTCACTAAACCAATTCCAATGAGTATTCACAATATATGTTTTCATACAGAAGTAACATAAATTATCTTAAATTGTTACCTTGCCTGGACATTCTGATGGTAATTAATCAATCTGTTGGAAGAGAAAAACAATGTATGAGAGAAAACGTAAATTGATAGCCAAAATGTTGCACTTGACATTGTAATTAAATGTCTGTGGTGCACCGTGACTTTTTTAAATGGATTAGATCTACATTTCACGGTCACTTAAAACAAGATTAGAAGATTGAATAGCATTAGTCTGATTGATATTAGGGAAGTTACATATTTTTTGTATTTATCTAATTAAATCCTTTGAATTTATCTCTTATCCAGTTAAATATTGTTTCTTGGACTGGAAAATGAAAAGTGCAAATGGATTACTATTTAAGTAAAAGGAAAACATGTTATGATACAATCAAAAGACTTAAAACATCAACTGAAAATATTTTTCTTTTGAAATCCAGATTGATAATAAGAGGATATGGCATTAATAGGAACACAATTACATTTAAAACATTATAGAAAAAAAGGATGAAATGTTATACCAGAGATTGAGGAAAGCTGTCCATGGGCTTCTTTGTTAAAAGTTGTCTCTTTTAAAATAGGAAATCTTCAAGACATTTGTGATTTTGTATTCTGAACTATGTTACACACTGTGGATGGTGACACTAAATTTTAAAACATTTCTGATTCTGATAACACCTATAGTGGATTCTGTAGCGATGACAAAAGTTAATGAGAATTTTGAAAGGCCAAAAGGGAAATTAGAAGGATTTGAAAAAGTGATGGGAAGGGGACAGAAAATGATAAAAGATTTCAATCATAACATGATTATATTAGATGAAATGAATAATATGAATGACTTTGAAATTGAAGATAACTTAATTTACTGTCAGAAAAAGTGCCTACCACTTCCTTCAGCTAACGAATGCATTCAAAGAGTATCATGTAACAAAAATGGAACAGTGGATAACTGGATAAAAATTGATAATGTGATTTCAAAGTTACAAAAATGTGACAGTTGCTTAACCTTAAATAAACTTGTATTTGACAACAATGGTGATGATAGGCTGGAAAAGTCTGCCTCTTTTGCTAAGAATACTAGTCAGAAGAATGGTTTTATTAACTCTGCAACTAAAGATGAAACTAAACTGAAGGTAGAAACAATAATTGAAAACACATCCAGTGAGTTGGTCAGCAAACACGACCTTGCAAGTAGTGATGCTGATAAATATGTAAACAAAAAATGTTTTGATACAGAACCAAATGATGGGGAAAATGCTTACATTGATGATATTGAAAGTGGCAGACAAAAAAGGGACTCAGCATCTGTTGGAATAAATGTTTGTGAACTCTCAAACTCAGAATCCTTTAGAGATCATTTAGAAGATGGTACAATAAATATTAGTGATACTTGTATTTCTGCTGCTGTATTAAGAGATTCACATGATTGCATAAGTGATCTTTCTAGTCTGGATATTAATAACCCTAATCTCTTTTCGGATTTTGAAGACAGCGATGATGAAGTTTTTGAAATTGAACCAAAGAAAAGTTATGAATTATCTTTCTGTAAAAATTTTGTCATAAACAAAGCAAATAAACCTCCTCACACTCTGAGTGAAAGTGCAATATTAAATGAATCTAGTCACAGAATTGATAAACCTCTTCAGACTGTGAGTGACAGTGCAATAGTAACAGCTTTAAATAAAACATCTAAGAGATCTGTACAAACTTCAGGCAGAAAAAAGTCTGTTCACTTTGCAATTTTCCCATACATAATTGAAATACCCAGAGTTGCTGACTTAGAAGAAGAATTCTATGAAGCTGAACTGGAAAGATATGGTAAAGCTCATTGTTCTAATAACATCCTAGATGGTGTGAATATATTTGATATGTTTATATTTTAAATGTATGGGATGGATCTTATTGTTACTCTAAATAATCAGACAAACATGCCTGAACAAACAGTATAGACACAGATCTGATTGCTTCTTAAGGAGCTATTGGATCAGGGTACTCACTGCTTGTCACTCCACCAGCATTTTCAGACACATCACCAAGCAGTCAAAGAGACTTCTTCATGCTTTAGAAAAAATAGGGTAAAGTTTCTGAATATTTACAATGATTATGGTATTCATGAAGGCATGATCAAGTAGTCATCTAGTAATCCCATCTTTCTTCTAAAGAATTGATATTTTAGGACCGTAATGTTTGATACTTTGAATCATTATTGTCATTTTTCTGCTCAGTGAGAGAATGGCAAACATCAGAGAACCTGATAAAACTGCTCCTTCTAGAACGTTATCTATAGTGCTCCTTCAGAGTTTACACTGTTTGTGCAGGTTTGTCAGAAACTGTAAATTGCTCTTAGAAAACTTGGGATATGGTCTAAACTGAATTTTTAACTGACTGCCATAACTTTGTTTGTCACCCCGATAGTCACCTGCAGAGAGGTGTAAATTGGGTTTGTTTTTAGTTCATGCCTGGCTGGGTTCTGGGATCATAGTATACATGGTGCATTGAGGGAGAATAATTGATGCATGCCCCATTAGTATTGTCTTTCAGACTACTAAAAATGCTAAAATACTGTTGATGAGGCATTAAAACACTTGTTTATAACAATATAAAGAGACCGTTGAAATTGAAATACAGGAACTACTGAAATATCGTCTAATGAAATGTTGGAGTTGAATAAAACTACACATCTCTGTGTTCAGTTTCACAGTGTAGATTTGAAATATCACCATAAACTAAGAAGATACAACTATTCAGATAGCCATTACAAAGTCATATCTGCCTTTACAAATACATAACTACCATTGCAAATACATCACTGCCATTACAAATACATAACTGCCATTATCCCAACATTACAAATACATAACTGCCTTTACAAATATATAACTGCCATTACAAATACATGTACATAAATGCCATAACAAATACATAACTACCATTACAAATACATAACTTCCATTACAAAAACATAACTTCCATTACAAATACATAACTGCCATTACAAATACATAAATGTATTTTTTTTTTTTTTTTTTTTTTTTTTGATAAAATTGCTTCTCATTAAAATATCTTAATGCTTTTTAAATGCTAGTACTACTGATTTGCTTCTCAGTGATCACTTGGCAGTAATTAAAATTGCTTCCATTTAATGCATTAGAATCATTTGACATTGTTTCATTTTCTTCATAGTTGTTGTTTGATTTTCATTCGTGTTGTTTTTGCTAATCGTTCATTAGAGCTTTTCTAAGTCAGAAGTGCTTAAACTAAATATTGTTTTTTACTGTAAAAATATAGAAGCTGATAATTATTTGATATTCCAGCAAAATGTTGTTCTCTATATTGTTCCCCAGAATTGCTTTTCTTATAAGTAATTTTCATTTCATTTTTTTTCTAGTTAAATGCTTTAAGCTTGCTTATTATTTAAACCAATCTGGGATTCTAGAATAAAAAGATTTAAATGACAGCTAAGATCTTTTTGTTTTGGAAATATAATGCATAATGGTCTGTGTCAGCATTTCTGAACTTTCAACTTTGTAATATCACTGATAATCTTAATACCAAAAAAAAATTGCATGATTTTTACAATTAATGTGCTTAATGTTACCCAGATTTTTTTATTTTTTTTATTTCATACATGCACGTAACTCATCGGATATTTTGCAGCACGGCAGAAATCAAATGTTCCTTCTTCATACTCATCCAGTCGCATCTCACCAAAAGATCATTCTAGCCGCAATCGTGCCCGCGTAGGGACATCCCAATCACAACGTGAGTATTGAATACCCCACCCACCCTTGGTGCACAGTGAGTGATGGGTGTGGGTAACTTATTTCAAACTAGCTTTGAGAGACATTTAATAATGAAAGCCTAGAAATATTTTAAGGTGAATGGACACACCTAAAAGATTTTGTCATTCTTTTACAAAGGGAGATAACTTTTGTAGACAACAAATCTTCCAGAAATGGTAGGGGGCAATATTTACCTCCCTTATCACTTGGGGCTGCTCTTAAAGGAAAGAATTTGCTCACTGTGAGAGCAATTTCTTTCCTTTAAGAGGAGCTCCCCCCCCCCCCCCTCTCCCCCATCCACCACCATTGATAAGGGAGGTAAATATATTCATGTCATGAGTTATTTTCCTTGAAGGTGTATCTGTTCTTAATAATTCTGATTAATAAAAATATGATTGACAGGTGTAAAACCTAATGGTAAGTTAATGAAGGAATTTGATACTGAATTAAAAAAAAACTCTGGCTGACACTAAAATTTTCTCTGCTTTATTCTTAGCAGTTTTATTAATGTTGATTGTGACAACTTCTTACATAAAGATCTATATAATTATTAAAACTCCAACACATTGTCTGCAGTTTTATAACTTCAAAGTTGTGCAAAGCAGGCTTTACAAGGGTAGTAGTGTGGTGACCCCTTCTACTGAAACTGTCAGAGGGTTTGCCCTGCCATAATTTGCTTTTGGCAGGTAGATTCTTGCCTCACTTGTAGAGAAATCATGGTTTGGGGCCTTTACCTCATCTGTCTCATTCTTTTCTTTTTCTCTCTCTCTGGGAAACACCTCAAGTGAATTTTGTTGATAGGACCATTAACCCTGCTCTTGCTAAACATGACATGCCTAGTCTTAGCAAACAGTGTAGATCCAGATCAGTTGGCTTCTGAAGAAGCCAACTGATCTGGATCTACACTGTTTGTCATTAAATATGTGAATTTCTATCAAAAACCCGGATCAAGTAATCTGATTGGCTGGAAATTAGAAGTGGGCATGGCATCTTAATTTATTCATAAAGACAAGGGTTACACCTCATCTGAAACAAAGCTGGCTGTTATGGTGTATGAAATATTATAGTGATATGATGTTATATTATTCACACACTTATATCCAGGGTCAGTTATTGTTAGAAGTTGGCACAAAAATCATTAATAAAAAGGTACAGCAAAAAACAGGTTAGAAAGAATGCAGATTGCATGTGTTCTTAGAAATGATATTTTGGCACTGTCTGAAATTGAGACTAACTGGTTAAAGTCTCCCA
The DNA here is from genome assembly GCA_964016985.1 of Anodontia alba. Taxonomy (NCBI): domain Eukaryota; kingdom Metazoa; phylum Mollusca; class Bivalvia; order Lucinida; family Lucinidae; genus Anodontia; species Anodontia alba. The sequence continues at coordinate 46,445,044 of OZ024831.1, forward strand.
ACATTAATCTTCTCTTTCTCATGTAAATTCAATAATCTTGAGATGGTCATTAGATATCAAAATCTTTTAAAAATAGAAGCTGTATACTACAGTAAGTCTTGTTCTTTGACACTGGAATTTACTGTATTCAGACACCTTAACTCCTTACCATACTTAACCTGAATATTCTCCATGTCCATTATTCTGATGTCTAAAGAATTGCTGGATGAGTGGGAAACAGTGTAGACCCTGATCAGATGCTACATTCTGAAGTGTCTGATCTGGGTCTACACTGTTAGCTTATACCTGCCTGTCCAGATACTTAGGAAAAATATGGTATATTCATTTTAAAGCTTCAATACCTGAGTCTTAAAAGCTAGTTTATATTGCCTTCAAAGTTTTCATGTGTTTTGATGAATGCAGCAAACTTGTATTTGAGTTTTTTACACCCTGTCTTATCCCTTCCTCCATTTGATTTATTTTATTCCTTTTCCTGGTTATTGTATATGTATAAACCTTGTATGCGGGCATGTTCATGTATTTGCACGCCTCTAGGATTTTGTTCTTTTGATAGCTCCATTCAGCAGAAGTAGGTTTGAAAAACAAATCACACACACACACACACACACACACACACACACACACACACACACACACACACACACTGTTCCATATATTGATTGGTAAATATATATACCCACTCTGACCAGACTGAAAATAAACACACTATTTACTCTAAATATTCAACTTAAATCTTTATTGTCCTTATCGTTAAATTTGGACTAGTAATTTTGGCTTCCTTATGGCATGTCTAAAATATAATGACAGAATGACAAATGGTGATTGGACTGCTTCTATAGGAGCAGTTTGATTTGGATGTACTCTGTTTGGTTAGGAACATTTAGGGTAAATACAAGTTATTTGACACACTAACATGATCAGATGCACTGTATCTTGTCAAGTGGCTGTTCACAGATCACAGGATAATATGAGACTAATGTGTCAAGTGTGATCCAGAGATACAGGACCATCCATGAGATGTGATACAGAGCATTAGATCACAGCACTATAGTAATAGTGTATTTATTATTATACCTTGAGGATTAACCCCTGAAGTACCATTCACTTCATCAGCAGACAATTTTTTTTTCTGAGAAAATAATGCTGGATATGCTGACAGTTTGTGGAATGCCAAGCCTTATTTTCTCAGAAAAAAAAAAAATGAATAAAAAAAGTATTGTTGTCTTACAAATTTGAATGGCACTTATATGGGCTGCTTGGAGCACTTGAAGATGCAGGAAAATTAAAGCATGTCACTTTGACATCACCACATCAGCATAAACACATCACCACATCAGCATAAACAAGCCTGGTTTCAGAGGTTGTGATATGGATTTGGAAAAATCAACACTCACAGCTCAAGAAACTTAACTCTTTGAAGCTGTATCATTAATAAGTACACAATAAATAATGGTATCTTAACAGGTTGGAAGATTTATGTTTTTAGTTGAAATTGCAAGTAGTTTTAGTATGCGAATTATTCTTATTTTAGTCAAGTTGCCGCCTAGGACAATGCAACCCGTAGAAAAACAAACTTTCACATCTAACAAAATAGAGCACTAGAAAAGTTACAGTATTTCCTTGTCTGTTATTTTGTGTCTGTCACACACTAACAAATATATAGATACACCTGCCTAAATTTGATATCTTCTCACCACTTTTGTTCAGTGGAAATGAATACACTTTCTCAAGGGAGACAACTGTCAATGTTTTTCTCCCTTCTGAAAAGGGATCTACTCTAAAAGGAAAGAAATTCTTTCCTTTTAGAGTAGACCCCCTTTTCAGAATGTCTGTGGGAAGCTATGAGGGAAGTCACAAAAGTTATCTCCCTAAGTGTATCTGGTTCCCTTAAATGTAGAAATCTCACAGCACTATTTTTATTGGAGGATGTGCCATGCCAAAAGTGTCTTTTTTTTTCATATGCAGACATTGCAGTTCTAGAAAGTGTGCATAATCACAAAGTCTGATTAACTATTTTTTTTTTCTTTAACAAAAAACACTGATAATTTTCTTATTTCTCCATGATTAAATATATTGTGGCTACTCATTACGAAGCAACTCAGCAAGGCATATATTTTTGTGGAGAAATAAGAAAAAAATATTATTTTTGCTACCCCCTCATATCTAGTCTTAACCTGTTGTAGTCTGGAGACCCCTAAAGGGGTAATTGGCAGACTGTGCAGACCCAAATCAGATGCCACAGAATGTGGCATCTGATCAGGGTCTCCACTGTTTGCAAATAGTTCAGCCATTTTTCTCTAGGAATATCTAAATCACATACCCTGACATACCTAATTCGAAATTAGAATCTTCTAATATATAACATGGGGGAGTTCATTCACTCTACAGTGGGTTAAGGAAAGGCCCTCAAGGAAGCTGTTCATTTCACATATGTTTGAAGACACTTTCTCATGGCACATTTTATGATAGTCTTTTTTTTTTTCTAATACATTTTTGTTTATGTTGATTAAAAAAAAAAATGTTTTGTTATATTGATGAATACACATGCAGGTAATATATAATATTATTATTTGTAGAATTTTGAATATTAGAATGCAGTATTTTATTATTATTTGAATGGAATAATGCAAAAAAAGCAGGACCTTAGTTCATATGTGTACTTTGAAGGCCCAGATAAAAAAAAATATGGTTTGATATTTTTACCTTGAGGCAACAGAGTCAGCTGGTTTAAGGGTTGAAGGCCCCAATCAGATACATGTACAGCAAATCAGAGGATGAACATCACAGCTATAAGAGGGTTGTGTATGTGTATGTGTGAGGGGGTGCGGGGGAGAGGGAGAGATCAGGTATATAGTTCTTATTTCTCCATGAAAACATATGATGTGGGTATCATTAGACTATTAGAGACACTTCTTCTGTTCACCACATAAGTTTTCATTGAGAAATAAGGAAAAGATTAATATCTTTAGGTTAAAAATGCCTCTTGAGCTTTGGGATGAATTTTACCTGGGCTGATTGTACATGTATGTAGGCTAAGGTTCCTTCCTTTCTTAATTGCTTTTTCAGGTCCTAAAATGACTTCCTTTTCAGCTGACAATAAAAAGAAAAATATTGGACTGGCATTTAAAAATTTGGGTTTTGTATAATATAAGTACTCATGTGGAATAAAAGAAACAACAACTACATGTAATTCAAATGTTAAAAATACTTACATCAAGATTGGGTAATTGGTTTTGTTTTCTCAATAATTTCTTATATTTTGTATTAAGAATATCTAATGTAAATGATCAAAAATATTTACTTGACTAAATATATATATATATATATATATATATATATATATATATATATTATATATATATATATATATATATATATATATATATATATATATATATATATATATATATATATATTTGGCAAAAATGAAAATTTTTGTGATAATATTCTTACAATGGGGAGTTTGCATGAAAATTTTAGATTCATCAAAAGAGAGCTTGACAGATACCGGTATGTTAATGTGACTGGCCAGATGAGGTTTAGACAATCCTAAGCTTTAAACTGTTTTGCCAGTACAAGGCTACCTCTAACAGAACTAAACAGTTCATGCTTAATGTGGATGTTAGTATTATGCTTTCTTGCCAATATTCTTAATTTTTTATTGTCATTTTTTCAACAGCTAACAGTAGATCTAGTTCTCCAACGCCAAGACATAGTTACCTTACACATACCTCAGGCCAAACTGCCCCTTTAACTCCTAGTCGACCCCGAAAATCAACTGCCCCAAGAAGTCAAGGTACAAGTAGAGAGACAAGTCCAACAAGATCTACCAAATCATCTGGTTATGGTAATGCACAACTTTTTGTGTTGTTTTCATAAAGATATTCCATGGCTCCAGAAGTTAATATCTCTTTGCACAACGATGATTACGGTAAATATCCTAAAATTTTGAACACCATAGTGACTGACAAAATGTCATATGCAAACAGTGCAGATCCAGATCAGACTGCTCCTGAAGGAGCTGTCTGATCAGGGTCTACACTGTTTGCCATTCTACTATTTCAAGAAACATGCATAAAAAAACAAAATTTAGCCCAAAATACTATGGAATAAAGTGTTAGAAATTTTAGGACATTTACTGTAAATACATATTGTGACAGACAGGCCTGAGCAAACAGTGTAAACCTAGGTCAGAAACACAAAACACAGTGTAATCAGAGTCACCACTGTTTGAGGCTAATGTTGCAGTTTCTATACACATCAACACCTATTAACCCTTTTCCTGCTGCAAATGATTCTGAGCTGGGTCTTTGGAAGGGGTTCTTTACCTGAGCACACATTATTTCCCTCATTTTTCACCAATTTAATTTATTTGTGGAACAGTATAAAAAAATTCTGACAAAATAGCATATGCAAACAGTGAGACCCAGATCTGACTGCTCCTGAAGGAACAGTCTGATCAGGGTCTACATTGTTTGCCATTCCACCAATTATTTTAAGAAAGAACTGCATATAAAGGAAAATTTAAGCAAAATATGTATGGAATAAAGTGTTTGAAATTTTAGGGACATTTACAGTACAATAATTTTTTAATACCATAACTTTCCTAGCTATTTGGACACCATAACTGCTGAACAGACCTATCCTAAAATTGGAGGAACAGACCTATCCTAAAATTGGAGCATGTCCATTTGACTTCCAGGTGGTGTGTCTTTTCACAAGCTTGTCTCTCTGAAGGTTTAGGGTAAATACAGTGTCCATTTAGCAAACAAACAAAAAACAACAACAACAACAACAACAATAAAAACACACACACAAAACAGAAAAAAAACACAAAAAAACAACACAAGAACAAAGAAACAAAACGAAATAAAACAAAGCTTTGTTCTAATTATTGTTGGATTAAAATGAAATGCTTAGCACAGTTTTGTGGGAGAAAAGAAGAATGAAGCATATTTGAACAGGAAATATCCAGATCAGTTTGTGAAGCCATAGTCTGATCAGGGACTTTACTGGACAACCTTATACTTTGCATTAACCAATAACTCTGTAAGTGGACAGGGAGGGCCCTGTATAGACTCTCTGCACTGTCTGCAATACTGCAAAAGCACCATTTTTAATGGCTCAGTTGAAATATTAACCAATTGTAATTGATGGTAAGTTTTGTTTCATTTGTTTCAGTGTGTTGACATATTATGTGTTTTTGTTTTTCTAGGTCTGCCAGGCAGGGAGAGAAGAGCCAGCGGTAGTAAAATTAATACCGGTACCAAAACTGGATATGCAGCCCCTAAAACGTTGAAACCTGATCATGAAGAATTGCTAGCAGATGCCTTGGTAATTTATACACCATACACCATAACCTTTTTAGCTCGCCTGAACAACGTTCAGGAAGAGCTATTGTACTACCCTCGGTGTTGGCGTCGGTGTCCACAAATGTTAAAGTTTTTGTTAAAGTTTTTAAGACCGCATTATTTCCTAACCTTATCACAGATTTGATTCATCTTTGGTATGGTGATACATATTGGTCCAAAATTATGCTCAGTACCATCCCCACCACTTTAGGTCATGCCAAGGTCAAGGTCACAGACTTAGAATTTTCATGTTAAAATTTTATGTCTAAGTATGTTAAAGTTTTTGTTAAAGTTTTTTAAGAACTCGTTATTTCCTAACCTTATCACCGATTTGATTCATCTTTGGTATGATGATACATACTGGTCCAAAATTTTGTGCAGTACCGTCCCCACCACTCTAGGTCATGTCAAGGTCAAGGTCACAGACTTAGAATTTTCATGTTAAAACTTTATGTCTAAGTTTTTATAATCTCATTACTTCTGCACTAAATGATTAATTTTGTTCCTGTTTGGTATTATGATAGACACTGGTCAAAAGTTTTTATCAGCACCATCAGCAGTCATGACCCTGACCTTGATGTCGAGGTCACACACTTAGAATTTAAATGTTAAAGTTTTCGTTAAAGTTTTTAAGACCTCATTATTTCCTAACCTTATCACTGATTTGATTCATCTTTGGTATGATGATACATATTGGTCCAAAATTTTGCGCAATACCATACCCACCACTCTAGGTCATGTCAAGGTCAAGGTCACAGACTTGGAATATATATGTTAAAGTTTTCGTTTAAGTTTTTAAGACCTCATTATTTCCTAACCTTATCACCCATTTGATTCATCTTTGATATGATGATACATAGTAGTCCAAAATTTTGCGCAGTACCATCCCCATCAACTTAAGTCAAGGTCAAGGTCACAGACTTAGAGTTTTCATGTAAAAATTTTACGTCAAAGTTTTTAGGATCTCATTACTACTAAACTAAATGATGGATTTAGTTCCTATTAGGTATCATGATAGAAACTGGTCAAAAGTTTTCATCAGCACCATCAGCACTCATGACTGTGACCTTGAGGTTGAGGTCACAGACTTAGAATTTAAATGTTAAAGTTTTCGTTAAAGTTTTTAAGACCTCATTATTTCCTAACCTTATCACCCATTTGATTCATCTTTGATATGATGATACATATTGGTCCAGATTTTTAAGCAGTACCAATTCCCACCACCCTAGTCCAAAATTTTGTGCAGTACCATCCCCACCACCTTAGATCAAGGTCAAGGTCACAGACTTAGAGTTTTCATGTTAAAATTTTACGTCAAAAGTTTTTAGGATCTCATTACTACTAAACTAAATGATGGATTTAGTTCCTAATCGTATCATGATAGATACTGGTCAAAAGTTTTCATCAGCACCATCAGCACTAATGACAATGACCTTGAGGTCGATGTCACAGACTTAGAATTTAAATGTTAAAGTTTTCGTTAAAGTTTTTAAGACGTCATTAAATCCTAACCTTCTCACAGATTTGATTCATCTTTTGTATGATGATACATATTGGTCCAGATTTTTACGCAGTACCAATCTCCACCACCCTAGGTCATGTCACGGTCACAGACTTAGAATTTTGATGTTAAAATTTTAAGCCAAAGTTTTTTAGGATCTCATTACTTCTAAACAACATGATGGATTTAGTTCCTATTTGGTGTAAAGACAGATACTGCACCTCTCCCCCCCCCCTCCCCCCCCCCCCCCCCCCCCCCACACACACACACACACACACTCACACCCAGGTCATGTCAAAATCAAGGTCACAGACTTAGAATTTTCCAGAAACAAAATGTGCAATATCAGGCAAACTATCCTGTCTGGTGACAGGTCTTGTTTGTAACAAAAGTGGGAAGGACTGTAATTAATGTTGGTAGAACTTGCTTTCTGACCCATTAGCTTGTTTTATTATGGCAATGAAATAGGTTTGAACTATCAAAAGCAAAAACCATGTTATCTAAACAAACATGTTGTATCCAGACAAAATGTGTAGATTATATAGAAAAATCAACATGAGCGTTCATTTTTCTGTATAATCAATACATTTTCGTATAGATATGATTTTGGAGTCAATTTTAAAATTGTTACATTGAAACCTTGCTTTAATGAACCAGGTTATAAAAAGGATCTGTGTGTTTTTGCAGTTGGTTTTAGTTTCAGGATGAAAGCTTGCTTAGAGATAAATATGTTTCAAATAATTGTTACATATAGCTCTGTTGAGGGATTTATAATTGGCAGTCTTTTACCATTGCTGCAAGGGTGATTATATAAATTGGGTGAATGAAGCATATTTGAGTTGTAGCATGTTCTCATCACATGAGAAGCCTGTATGTTGTGGTGTACTTATCAGAAGTGCCACAGTGGAGAAACAAGAACAACATCTGTACATTAACCCATTGTGTACTGAATAAACTCTCCCACACTGTATATTGGAAGAATCCAATTTCAGTTTTAGGTATGTCTGGCTATGAGATTTACATATTCCTAGAGAAAAATAGCTAAGCTATTTGCAAACAGTGGAGACCTGATCAGATGCCACATTCTAATCTGATTGTTCAAGCAATAATGATTCGTTAAAAAACATGGCTTCTAGGGGGCGGGGCTTATTTCCCTATATATCTAAATAGAAAACTTTAAAAATCTTCTTGTCAGAAACCACCTAACCGATTTCAGTATAACTTGGCAGGAATGTTCCTTTGGTGACTCTCTACCAAGTTTGTTCAAGCTGTCATGATTTGTCAAAAAACATGGCTTGTGGAGGTGGGGCTTCTTTTTCCTATATAGCTATATAAAACACCTTAAAAATCTTTTTGTCAGGAACCACTGGAAAGATTTCAATATAACTTGGCAGAAATGTTCCTTTGGTGACCCTCTATCAAGATTCAGTTCAAACCGTCATGATGCATTAAAAAACATGATTGCTAGGGGGCAGGGCTATAAAATTTATACAAAAATCTTGGAGCAGTGAACTTAGCTGAAACTTAAATAATAAATATGCAAATCTGTTTGCTCAGTTGAGCGATATAGGACCATCATGGTCCTCTTGTTCTTACTTCTCCATGAAAACATATGTTGTGGGTAGTCATTAGAAGTGCCTTGGCAGCACTTCTGATAAATATCTAAACTATATGTTTTCCTTGAGAAATAAGACATATGAGCCAGAGCATGACAAAACCTACAATAAGACGTATGTGACCAGCAAAGACTTAGATCAACCAGAACATCCACCCAGTATGGCAAAGGTTCTCGTTCATCCGTCTTTGGATAGCTCTGAGACTGTAGGAGACACATGCAACCAGGAAAGACTGATCAGACTGCACAGATGCCCAGGCTGATCTGAGTCTTCCCAGGTCACATAAGTCTTACTGTAGGTTTTGTCGTGCGCTGGCTCATATGTAAGTACTTTTTCAGATGAAAAACAGAACACACAAAACACACACCTAGTCTGCAGCTATATGGACTTATTTGCTTGACATATCTTATTATTTTACTTTAAGTGAAACGCTTTCATTTGGTTTTCTACTTCCAGCGGCAGCCTATGCGAAAGCGTTACGAAAGTTACGATTCTGATGATAATGCTAGTGAAACTTCCAGTGTGTGCTCAGAACGGTCTTTCAGTTCCTATGGGAGAACTTCAGAGGTATGAAACAAGGGATCAAACACAGAAATAGTCCTTTAGCATTTGATTAGGGCTCAGATAAACCCTCTTAACATTGATATTATTTGCAGTATTTAGCTTTTATAATGATTTACCATAATAACCCTAAGTATTGGGACTGACAGGCCTAAGCAAACAGTGTAGACCCAGATCAGTTGCTGCAGAATGCTGATCTGGGTCTGCACTGTTTGCCACTCACTTAGCTATTTTATGACACATCAATAGGTAATCAAATGGGCTTATTTGAATTTTATAACAGTTATGGTAAGAAGATGTCCTGGGCCCAGTTGGTCAAAACTAATGATGTCGTTAGTTAACGATTCGTTAAAATTTACATCAAGTGATATGCAAGTATGCTGAAATTTTTTGCAGAAAAAATGTGAGTAGCTTTTGTAGTGCCAAAGCTACTCATATTTTTTCAGCAAAAAATATCAGAATATTTGTATATTGAATCTGCTAAAACAGTTAATGAAATGACCCTTAACGAGCTCGTTAAGCTAACGACGCTTTGAACAACCGGGCCCTGATATTTAGGGTAAATACGGTAATACAGGCTCTTTTAGAAACAGCTAACATCTTTTTTAACTCATTAACCTGCTGACTTAAAATATCAGCAGACAGCAGGTTTTTTTTTTAATCTGTAACATGCTGTGTGTAAAATAAATTAGCAGATGACAGATTACTGATACTTTGCCAAGGTTTACACAGAAAATAAGGCTTTGGTGTCAAACAGATTAAAAATGTGAGACCTTATTTTCTATGGAAATAAGAAAAAAATATTTAAGAATAGTATTTGTTAAATACAGCAGGTAGCAGGTATCCAGTCTGCTTTTCCCCTGAAACATTTTGTGTGAATTATCTCCTTTGGAAAATGTTGACAAAAAAGTTGTGCCATATTTTCCAGTAAAAATATTATAGGGCTGGGTACCTCCAAAAATAAAGTACCATGGTATACCGCGGTATTTAGCAGAGTACCGTGGTACGTACCATGGTATACCGCAACAATATTAAATTTTGCAGAGGTCATTGTGAAATTGCCATCAGTAGTGACCATTTGGTTGATATGCCAACATCTGATGGTCTATAAGTTTAAACCTCAATCATCTGTGCTGAATATGGCGTCTTTTCATGCAAAAATAAGAAAAATAGCACAAAGTTGTCATCTGCTGATTTTATGATAAGCACAGATACTTTTTTTTCAACCCAAACACGCCACATGGATATCTTTTCAACCCAAAATCAAAATGTCTGCTGCAGTTGTGTTAACACATTCTGATATTGATGTTGTTAGTTTTTCAGAGAAAATAAGTTTAATCATTAAATGTTGAGCCTTATTGTCTGTAAAAAAGGTGAAAAAAAAAAACTGATGCTGTTGTGTTTAACACCTTAAGGATTAGACAAATGAGTAATTGTAAGAAGGCAAAGACTAGGGACATTATACCTGTTCATTTTCTTTCTAAGACATCAGATGTTGAACGTTGGGCTAGACGTTTCCCTACACCAACTTCAAAGGTATCTGACATAGTACGTGAATCTGGTTTAACCATTTAATGTCTTCACAAAACTCCCTCTAGTTTTCAAGTTGTGTGTAAATTTACATCTGTCGCTCATTTCCCTTTAGAGGTCATTGTCATTGCTTCTTGACAAACACTGACATGATACAGTCAGGCCTCGAGGTTATAAAACTTTTTTCATGCTCAACTCATCTGAGTATGAAATTTGCCCTGCAAATAAAATTCAAATTACTAACATTTGCAAATTTTTTCTTTCTAAACATAGCTGAGCATGAACATTTCTTTGCTAATAAATATGAAAATGCCAACTTTTGTTGGCATTTTCATATTTATTAGCAGAGAAAATTTCATGCTCAACTGAGTTGAGTATGAAAAATCTTTTATAACCTCAAGGTCCGAGGACTTGTTATGGAGGAGTGTCTGGGATGATTTTTCTTATTTCTCAATAAAAACATATGTTGTGGATACTCATTAGAAGCACCCCAGTGAATCGCTTCTAATGAGTACCCACAACATATGGTTATATAGGGAAAGGAGAAAATTATTCCTGAATTAACCTTTGACAAATACTCTTTTTGCAATTGAAACATTGATTTTGAGACACATACTTAACACCAAAAGCTTCGGAGAAACTATGGTAAGGTGGTGTGTGACCCACATACTTACAACAAAAGCTTCGGAGAAACTATGGTTAGATGGTGTGTGACCCAGTATTTACAATTATTATTGTATTATTATATATATTATTATATTTCACTTCAGAATGGTAAGATTGTAATATAGAACCTTTTTGATTTAACTTCCAAGAGTAGTGGACTCTTTTCAGAATAGTCCAGTTAAGTTCAGTGTGCCAAAACAAGTGTTTTACTCCTATTTAAATAAAGGCTTGGATCAGTTAATGGGCAAGTAAGAAAGTCTGTGTTTGGATTGTGCAGCTGTGCAGGCTGATCTGGGCCTTCTTAAATCATCTATACATTAGTCCTTTCAATTAATGGACATTGTTGTGTAACAGTCCAAGGAAAGTAATGCAGAACCAAGATTTTGAGGCTCTGAAAAATGGAAAACTTAGTATTTAATAATTGCTTAAAATATTCATAATAAGATGCAAATACAAAATTGCAACTATTAAGAAAAAAGTATATATGAAAAAATTTATGCTATGTAAATATAAAAACATAAAATAGATAAATTTCCATGATATAGGATGAAAGAATTACTCTGGTAAAAAACAACACAAACAACAATGATGGGGTACTGTAAAGAAAATGCTTTGTTGAGTTTGCAATATCAGTTGTACATGTCAGATGACATAGTCAAGAAGCATGAAGTGACTTTACTTTGAAAAAGCATATACGGTAAATGTCCTAAAATTTCGAACATTTTATTCCATACTATTTTGGCCTAAATTTTGCTTTTAATGCAGTTGTTTCTTAAAATACTGAGTGGAATGGCAAACAGTGTAGACCCAGATCAGACTGCTCCTTCAGGAGCAGTCTGATCTGGGTCTGCACTGTTTGCATATGTCATTTTGTCCAAAACTTTGGTGTTCGAATTTTTAGGACATTTACCGTATTTTCTGCTTGGGTATTACCAGACAAAGAGGGACCTTCTGACTTGGTCAGCTGTCAAGTTAAATGACCCCAGTTACGTCTCTCACTAGATAGAGATGGTCAAATATATTCAGCGCAGAATTGCAATATATCTAATAGCTTAAGACAGGTGAGGTATACAGTTTAACAGTTTTCTTATTTCTCGATCAAAACATATATTTTCATAAGAAGGTCCTCAGGTGCTTTCTCCCTTGTTTGTATCTGGACAGTTCCAGTCATAAGGTCCCTCTGTACTGTATAGAGCTCCAGTAATTTACAAAGCTGTCCTTGTACATATTTCTCGAGTCACTGTGGATAAATGTGTTCTTTTTCACAGTTGTAGTTAGCTCCCTTACACTGTTAAGTGTGTTGGAGTTTTTCAGATACCTTTAATGTCTTAGTTGTTTGTTGTCATTACACATGGGGCACCTCATATTATATTGTCGAGGTCTGGACCCAGTTGTTAAAGCTAACGATGTCATTAGTTAACATATTGTTAAATCTTGATCATCAAATATGGCATATATGCTAATATTTTTGCTGAAAAAATGTGGGTACCTTTTGCATTTGCCAACATTAATTCAGAGATACGATAAAAGACCATTTCAGTTTTGATCTAGTTCAAAAACGAGACACTGAAATTTTACAGGCTGTAAGATGCCACATTTTATGACCATATTAATACCATATATCAATTTATTAAACCTTTCTTGGATTAAAAATGTCTGTTTTTGAGGAATATGGAGCCTTTAAATGAAAATGTTGGATTGAAGACCTTACTCTGCTGACACTATTTTGAACAATTGGGCCCAAGACTTAGGATAAGATAATATTTCAGAGATACAACAATTAATGGTTGTCTTATTTCTCTATGAAAACCTTGGGTCTAGACGAGTATTTTAATTACCATATTTAGTCTAAGTATTTGGATAGGCAGGCCTGAACAAACAGTAGACCCAGATCAGTTGCTGCAAAATGCAGTATCTGATCAGGGTCCACACTGTTAGCCACTCATCCAGCAGAATTTTAGACACAAAAATAGGCGTTGCTCAAATTTTAGGAAGAGTATGGTAAGTAGCTAGCAGAGCAACAGATAATTTTTGGGGCATTTGGGTATTTAACCCTATCAAAATTCAATCAGTTGGGTAAAATGATATTTTCATTTTTCAGTTTGAGTAAAGATACCCCCAAAATGAACATTAATTGTGTAAAACTTATAAAACTGAAGGAAAGAGCACAAAAAAGCCTAATTTAGGTATTTAAAACAAGGTATTTCATTATACCCTGTTAATTTTATGATTATATTTGTCATATGAAGAATAAAACCACCTATTATGTGCAGTAGTCATAATATAAAATAGTAATCATGTGCTTTTCTGGCCTTGAAACTTTAATTTTCACCCTTGAATTTTGAAATAATTGGGTACTCTGTCAAATCAATTGGGTATCAATACCCAAGTTTTTGAAAATAATTGAGTATTTGCTGAAAACATATGGGTATTTTACTCGGATACTCCCCTTATCTCTTGCCCTGTAGCTAGTATGTCCGAATATTTAGGATAAATATGGTATTAGTATTCCTACTTTTCCACAAATTATAAATTAAAGTACTCATTAGAAACATCTCAGTGAGGTTATTCCAGTGAAAATCCATGGGATATAAGTAACTTCCATAGCTAAGAAGGTCATCAATATAAATATTTTTCTCATTTCTCCACGAAAACCTACGTCATAGTAGTCATTAGATATGCCTTGGTGAGGCACTTGTAATGATTGCACATGTCATATGTTTTTATGGATAAATTAGAAATTTATCATTACCTTTTTTTGAAAAAAAGAAAAAATAAAGTGTACAGAAAAGAAGATACTTTGGGAGTGAAAGGGTGATAGGGAGACTGTAAGACATAGAAGGGTTGTCACAATTTATATTTTATATTTGTCATTTGTTTTCTTTGAAGTTTTTTTTTATTCCTATTTATTATATTGTTTATTTATCCCAGGTTTTAGTATTATATATGTCTCTTAGTAGAAATATTTAGATTTACTCATGTATTATTTACTTTATGTATTTCACATATTGCTATTAGAGAAAAATAAGGGACAAGGTATGCTTCTTTATTTCACCCATTCATTTTAGCTGACAACAAGGAATGCTTGGTTTTTTAACCCTTAAACTGCCAATCACAACAGTTGTCGTCTGCTTTGTCAACTGCTTGTGATTTTAAAAGTCATTTTTGCAAACAGTGTGGACCCATATCAGACTGCTCCTCTAGGAGCAGTCTGATCTGGGTCCACACTGTTTGCCTGTATGCAAAAATAGATTTGAAAAGTTTGCAAGAATATTCAGCAGACGACATAAACAAACAACATTTTCAGATGCAGTGTTTTTTGGCGTTTTAAGGGTTAAGTCTTTTATACATTGATATTTGGCCCGCACTGAGTCTAAAGGTGTTTTTGAGGCATACGCCAATGGCGAAAAGCTTAACCCAGCCTGTACATGACATAGTCTGATCAAGGCCTTCACTGTCTCATATAAGTGGAGGTATCCATATAACTATTTCTTTATTTCTCAACAAAAACACATGTTGTGGTATTCATTAGAAGCACTTTGTCGACATTCTTCTAATAAGTACCCACAACATAAACAGGGATGGGAAACTTCAGGATTAATCCTGATTTCAGGATTGAGAACTTCATTTGAAGCATAAAATTCCACTTTACCACTTGTTCACAAGACCATCCTTTTATGTCAAAAGTAGTTATTTGGTTTAATATATGCCTGAAATAACTTTAAAATTAATTAATTAACTAATTATTAGTTGTATAGCTCCAGAAAAAAAAGGGAGTATCTACATAATAATTTTCTTATTTCTCAATAAAAACATATGTTGTGGGTAC
The DNA here is from genome assembly GCA_964016985.1 of Anodontia alba. Taxonomy (NCBI): domain Eukaryota; kingdom Metazoa; phylum Mollusca; class Bivalvia; order Lucinida; family Lucinidae; genus Anodontia; species Anodontia alba. The sequence goes on from OZ024831.1 coordinate 46,460,098, forward strand.
TCATTAGAAGTGCCTCCCTGAGGCACTTCATACTTACCGTATTAATCCGCCTATAAGACGGGGATTTTTCCAAAAAAAAAGCCCCCAAAAATCCAGACCCGTCTTATAATCGAGGTCTTTGGCCATATCGGTATTTTCGGCAAAGTCCGGTGGTGCCACGTGGTCACGGAAAATGCCGATCTTCGAAACCGGTAGAAGGATATAATGTTTACCTTCGTCCCTTGATAGAAATAGCAGCAAGGTAATTTTTTAGGTGAAGTACCGAATTTTTCTGTGTATTACTCGCACCCGTGTATAACACGCACTGAATATTTGCTAAATAGTTTTGAAATAAAAAAAAAGATGTTCTTATGTAAAACACAAAGAATTTATCCGTGCATTATTTACTAAGTTACCAGATACTAAGTGTGTCAAATTTCACTAGGATTGAGTTGAAAATGGCCGAATTCGGAAGGTTTAGAGTAGAAACAGGCCGAATTTACGATAATGCTAACTGAATTTTCATTGTGCAGCTCTGTTACCATGGGCCTCAGGCAACTTGATGTAGTGTAGGCAGTTCTTTGCTTCCCCACTGCAGACGCTATGACAATAAAAATGTAGTTATTTCTTTTGTGTTCTCATAATTAACACCTTCTTTGTGTCACTTTGTGTCACTTTCTTAACTGAGACGTGAAATTATCAACTCAGTGCCTCAGGGCAATGCAAACAACAACTAAAGTCGACTAGTTGTCATTCTGACTGCCAATTAACCAATTAAGTGCACAGATGTATGCTGGTAGTTTTTTTTTTTCTTTATCATAAACATTGTTTATTTCAAACAATTTTTTAGGTAAGTTGGAAGAAAAGTTAAAAAAAAAAAAAAAAAAAAAAAAAAGATAAACATATGGTAAGAAAATAAAAGATAAAATGCAAATGACCGATCTACCTACCTCAAAAGCCCAGTTGGTTTTGTTTATTATCAATAATTTTAATAATTGCAAAAAATTAAATACTTCTTTATTTTTTCATTTGTGCCAATATTTATGTTCTACCAAATTTATTTCCTATTTTGAACTACAATAAATCAGTTGTGCAGGCTGATTTATTCAAGTTACGGTGTGAGACTTGTCAAAATCCGGTAATCAATACAGATTCATATGCATATGCCTGTTTGAGTAGTTTCCCTTTGAAGAGATCACATGATCAGCAAAATAAAAAAGCGTAAACAAAAAGAGCATGGACATGAAAAGGATATCAAAATGCTGCAAATCAGATGGAGTTGCTTGTTTTGAGCTGACAGAACCATGGTATGGGCGAGATAGGTATAAAAAATCATGAATATCTCATAGCAATCATTCTATTTCGCATTTTTACCGGGCGATCGTGAATGTCATGAGTTTTCGCGACCGATTATCTTGGCGATTTCTGTCCCGATTTTGGTGTTCCTATAAATAATACACATCGGATTTTTATAAACGTTTTCTGGGTAAATAAGGTGCGTGTTATACACAGTTAAATACGGTATGCATGCTTGTAAGTGGTGTTGGAAGTTTTTTTAATTGTACTTTAGGAATTTCTGAGTGGCAGGGAATATCTCCGACAGGCGACTTTTTTAACCCGTCTTATAATTAAGTAAAAGCAAAATCCTGCCTGGGAAGGGCCCCAAAACAGCCCCCGTCTTATAAACAAATCGTCTTATAGGCGGATTAATACGGTATTAGAAGTGCCTCCCTGAGGCACTTCAGAAGTGCCTCACTGTGGTGCTTCTAATGAGTACTCTCAATATATGTTTTTATTGAGTAATAAAAAAAATATATTAGTAGTTTTTGGACTGAATTTATAGATTTCAGGATTGACTGTTAGAGACTATTTTCACCCTGTAAGATTTTGTGAAGAAATTAGAGAAATATCAATAACTTTCGGTTGAAAAAAACAAACAAACAAAAAACACACACAAAAAAAGCCCTAACTGGAGTTATGTAGAGAATAGTTGGATACTACAGAATGTATCAGTGGAGGCAAAAAAATGATAAGACATCAGATGTGCAGGATGATCTGAATCGGCACATTTGGCATATGCCCCCGAGACTCTTTCAGCTTAACATGGTCCATTGGAGTTTTAGCATGCAAAAAAAGAGCCTTAGTGTATATGCCTGTAGTGAAGGCCCAGTACAGCCTATGCATTGGTCATAGCCCTAGATAAGGTGCTTTTTGTTTTTAGTATAAAAAAGTACTGAGGCTTATCTTTTTCTCCACAAAAACATATGTTGTGGGTACTCATTAGAAGTGCCTCATGGAGGCACTTCTAATGAGTATCCACAACATTTGTTTTCTTGGAGAAAAAAGAAAATATATACAGATATCCCACTCTAAAGCTATGATCGGTTCAGTCTTACCTGGACCCTGACTCTTTGTGGTACGTATAATTGACTTTTGTCGAAGGCAAACAGTAAAAATTGTGATTAGACTGTTTGTTCTGAGCCTTGGTATTGGACATATCGAGGGTTGAGCGCAAGACTATGGTAACTCAAACATATTTTTGAAACCCTTGTTTAGGGGCAACTTGGACCCCTTTGTAAACAATGCAAATTTAGGTGCCATTGCTCATACGAGCAATGGCACCTAAATTTTCATTGTTTACAGAAAGAAATGTTGTAACACCTTCATGGTGAGGAGATTAGGTTTGGGGAAAAACAACCATCTGACTTACGCTAGTCTTGCGCTCAACCCTCGAATTATGAGCTAAGGGCCCTTTTTAGCATGACAGGACTCATTAAACTGTACATTTTCTGCTGTCATCTATTCATCTGTTGTTCATTGTGTGACTGTCTGTCTGTCTGTCAGTCTTTTCATTACTTTCATGACACTTGCCATGAGTTTAAGCCTTACTATGCCACAGCCCATAAAGCTATACCAGTTGAGCCCCTCCACTCAAATAGCAACCCTTATGACATTATACATGTATTGCGGTAGACCCAGTATCACGTCTGCTACTGTATTTATCTCAAGTTTTCTCACAGACAAGCCTAAGCTAACAGTGTAGCCCCAGATCAGATGCTGCACAATGTGGCATCTGATCTGAGTCTACATTGATTGCCACATGTCCAGGACTAGAAACATTACTAGGTACCTATAATAACTCTAAGTATTGGGACAGATAGGCCTTTGCAAACTGTGTAGACCCAGATCAGACTGCAGAATGAGACATCTGATCAGGGTCTACACTGTTTGCCATACATACAGCAATATTTTAGACACACCAAGAGGTAGTAGAATGGACTATTTCAAATTTTAGGACAAGTATGGTAAGTAGATAAGGTGTCCCAGTAGTTAGGGTAAATACAGAAGTCAGATGGACTTGTTCAAATTTTATGGCAGATATGGTTATGATTTAAGGTGTCTGACTATTTAGTGTAAATACTGTATTTACTTGCAGAATCCTCTGGGTCCATGTATTATGTTAACACACACCCCTGAACACACTGCACAGTTACACAGACTGCTAGCATAAGGTCATTACTAATTTGAAGGGCCTTGGTGAGGTGCCTTTAATTAACCGTTGTCCTGCTGAACCCGGATATACCCTGCCTTTGCAAACAGTGAAGATCCAGATCAGTTGGCTTCTGAAGAAGCCAACTGATCTGGCTCTGCACTGTTTGCCATTAAGTATGTGACTATAGCAATAATCCTGATCAGGTAGTCTGATTGGCAGAAAATTAGAAGTGGGCGTGGCATCTTAATTTATTCAGCAGGACAAGGGTTAATACCCACAACATATGTTTTTGTTGGTCTTGGTGAGATGCCTTTAATGAGTATCAACAACATATGTTTTGTCGAGAAGTAAGAAAAAATATCCCAAGCATAAAAACATAATCCTTTCTCTTCTATTCTCTGTTTCTCTGACACTGCCAATATTGTTGTCACTTTTATGCATGTTTATAAAACCAGCATCATCATTATTGTCATCTTTTGTTGTCATGTCTGTTTCGTTTGTTCATCATAACATCATATTGTCATGTCATCTTTTCTGCTTGTAATTTAATGTTTGGGTCCCACTATGCAAATATACCATCAATGCATATGCAGACACTGAAGGCCCAGATCAGCCTGCTGTTATCTTACCTAGTGATTCAATACTGTAGATTATACACCACAACCTCTTTATAACACTATTGTTGGGGTCCATAGCATAAACCATGTTAGTTGAACAACCGTGTTATAATCAAACAAAAATGTATAGATTATATTGAAAAATGACCATTTATGGTCATTTTTCAATATAATCTATACATTTTTGGGATCCATCTTTGAACCGTGTTATATCCAAAACCATGTTATAACGAACCGTGTTATAAAGAGGTTTTAGTGTATCAATATGTATAGAAAAAGCCTTTATCAAATTGTATGGTTTGCTGTCTGATCTGGATCTTTACTGTTTGCATATTTCCTGTTCACACCTTTCCTCATAGTTCAGTTCATTTACATTATTGATAACTTTGCCCACTGCAGACCAAAGTTGTGGGTGGTAGGGGTGGTGGTATGGACCTGTTGTACTTGCAGCTGGCAGGGGAATGGGGCATGTTAGTATTTCTTCTGTCATTCACTCTTATCTCCTTATGCTCCTATATTTGTCTCTTTCTTCAAATCTACTACATCTTCTGTCCCATTTCTCCTTTTCTCTTGGAGACAACACAAAATGACCGACAATGAATGATGTGTTGTTAACATCACGAAAACATGCCTATATAATTCTGACCCCCTTAAACCTCACTTTTATATTGTAAAACGGGGATTTACAGGGATATAAATTATTTTTCTTATTTCTGCTCCAAAACATAGATTGTGGGTACTCATTAGAACTGCCTCAGCAAGGCAGTTCTAATGAGTACCACAATCTATTTTTGAGCAGAAATATGAAAAATATCAGAGTTTTTTATCTGAAAATTTTCAGTTTTTGGAGGTGAAATTTTCTATATATTTGAATAGGCATGTTTTCCTAATGAACAAGAACCTGATATACACCCCTGCACAATCTGATCAGGGTCTGCACATTATTCATACACAGACTGGACCTTAAAGAATTTGTGTTTTATACCTTGAACAGGTTGAGTGGGTGTGTATATCACACAGGATCTGCATATTTTGAAATGGAACTACCTGTCATGGTCAGCATCATTCATCTTAATTTTTTTTTTTCCGTTCACTCACCTTCTTTAACACTGGATTTCTGATTGATGATTATTTTTCTTGTTTATTCCAAAAAATAAGATTTGACATTTCATTTTGACAATTTTCATGAAATATCAAATCCTATTTTCTTCGAAGATTTAAGAAAAAAAAATATTTCAAAATGTCATATTTTTATCCAACATGCTAATCATCAGGCTTCTGCTTATCAAACTTCATCACTCTTCATCATTGCCTTTCGCTCAGATCTTTCATTTTTACCTCCCTCACATTACTAGGAAAAAAATCTGTCCGATTGTGAACCAAAGAAATATTTTCAAAAATATATTATAAATCTTTTCAGACTTATATAAGTAAGGTATGATTTCAGTGAACTATGATGGTGGAGGCAGTTTTCTACACCGTGTGCTTGTTTCTATCACTATTTTGGGAGAAATATTTGCAACACATTGCAAGAAACAAAAACAAAAGTAGTTATTCCTTTAGCTCTAGATAAGAGGATTTTTTTTTTTTTCAGATAATGTTTTTCTTATCTCCATAAAAACCATATTGTGGGTACTCATTAGAAGTGCCTTAGCAAGGCACTTCTAATGGGTACCCATAGCATGTTTTTTTTTTTTTTTGTTGTTGTTGTTTGTTTTTGTTTTTTTTTTGTGGAAAAATAAGGACAATATCAACATCAACACTTCTTAATTGAAAAAAAACAATACAAAAACGAAACAAACAAACAAACAAAAAAAAACCCTTAACTAGAGCTATACTTCCATATGTGAATGAATAGTGAAAACTCAGACTGGCATGTGTGTTTGTCTACAGGGTAAAAAACAGAATACAGGTTTAGAACTGTGTAACATTGCAAGGGATGGGTGCACTACCTATCCAGCTAACACGTCATGACGACATCGTCACGATGATGTAGGAGCAACATTGTGTGTTTACTGGGTACACCAATCTTAAGGGGAAATGAAATGCCATCAGGGGAGGCAACTCTGTCAACATTATTTTTTGCCTCTCTTTTGAAAAGGGATCTACTTTAAAAGGGAAAAATTTGCTCCCAAGGGGAGCAAATTCTTCCCTTTTAAAATATACCCTTTTTCTGAAAAGGGGTCTATAATGAAAGGAAATAATTTGCTCCTAAGGGGAGCAGGTCCTTAATTTTTAAGTAGACCCCTTTGCGGAAGAGGCATAATGCACAGGAAGCCACAGCAATTACCTCCCTTGTAAAAAATGGAGGAAAATCTATCACCCCTATCAATTCCCCTTAAAATTACTGTTTTGCCACCTTTTGGGTTGTAGTAAAGATTTGATTGGGAAAACAGTGGCATTAGTGTGTGTGTTTCACTGAGAATCGCTTTCCATCTACTGTTAACTAGCAGATTAGTAAGCTGAGACCTTCTCTTGAAGAAGTACAGATAGATTTTTATTGCATCTGCTTAAGCAAGCATAGGCATCCGTTTGCTGTTTGTTTTTTTTTTTTTTTTTTTTTTTTTTTTTCAACCACGTTTGTCCATTCTAACAAATTGGGTTTGTATGGCTCCACTTTGGAACAGACTGGGCATAGGTGGCTAAATTGGTTTGTGCAGCTAGCCACCTAAGACAACTTGTGTTGTGCCTGCTTTTAGCATGGCACAATATAGGGATCCTGTTTTTCATCTGTCTGTCTGTTCATCCATTTGTCTGTTCATCCATCAGTATGTCAACATTTGCAGCAACCCTAACTTTGACCCTAAGAACTACAAAGACCACAGTAATGATACTTGGTATAGGCTTGCACTTAAGGATGACATCTCAGACAGCAGTATCCATATTTGATGACATATTTCACAGTTCACTGACTTTCTAAATTTAAACTGAACCTTCTAAGATTTCGCTCCCTCACAGGCGCGACATAGTCTTCAGCGGAATTTTTGCTTACTGTTGGTTAAGAAAGATAAAAAGGGCTAGGCAAAAACATTGGAAAAAAGACATAAAAATTTGACAAAATTTTTGACACTTTTTATGGACCTCCAAACTCACGTGACTAAGCGCTGTTTTTATGTGGTTTAGCCACACAAAATGAACTGCCTTTTCTGATGCTAAAGAGTTTAATTCACATAAATCCCTCTTGGTGATAATTAAAACCCTCTACTACCATAAACCAAAATGAAAAAAAACAAACAACTTCCATTCTGTTTAACTGTTGGTCTACCTTATAAGGAAAGACTTTACTGCCCTTTGGGAGCAAATTCTTCCTTAACCCTTAAAATGCCAAGAAAACCTGCATGTGAAAATGTCGTCTGTTTATATCGTCTGCTGAATATTCTTGCAAACTTTTCAAACCTATTTTTGCATACTGGCAAACAGCGTGGACCCAGATCAGACTGCTCCTAGAGGAGCAGTCTGATCCGGGTCCACACTGTTTGCAAAAGTGACTTTTAAAATTACAAGCAGATGACAAAGCAGACGACAGTTGTTGTGATTGGCAGATAGTGAAAGTCCTGATCAGCCAGTACATCTGCACAGGCTGATCAAGGCCTTCCCTGTCCCCGTATGATAGGAACCATTTTTTTCTTATGACATGGATGATGGATTCATTTACTTGCTTTGTCTTTCAGGACTTGGGAGAAATTCTTGGTTTGCTTCAGAGCGGGTCCTACCAGGACAGGAAAGAAGGCTTAATATGTTTACAAAAAATACTACGGCAAAATAGGTTTTTATCGTAAGTAACTCTTTTGAATTTACAAAGTTTCTCCTGTTGTGTTTGTTTTCTTAGAATGAAGCTGCAAGTGTCTTGTGGCCGAGCCTACTGTTTTAACTGAAGTTGTAGCTAGTAGGCTTAGTGAAGTGTCCTACTTTTGAAGATATGTTTACGGGTTTAAACCGAATGTGTTTCAGCAACATTAAATATAAAGACTGTTTTTGTTGCTTATTGAGTAACAGCTAAATACTGGTGTATTTTGTCCAAAATACCATCGATGAAAGAAAAATGGTAAAGCAAATGAAGGTAATTTTATATATATAAAAAAAAGAGCTTCATATTATGAGAAAGGAGGAAAGAAACATGAAAACAGCAAAAAAAGAAAAACAACAAAAACAAATACATTGGAAATAAGAAAAGAACAAAGAAGTGTGGAACTCTGATTCTAATAAGAAATTAAGTATGCCACAGTATATGTCCTAAAATTTCTTTACTGTTTTTGCCTAAATTTTATTTATTTATTTTTTTATGCATTTTGATACCCAAAATACTTGATCAGATGGCAAACATTGTAGACCCTGATCAGTCTGATCTGGGGTAGCACTGTTTTTATATGCCATTTTGCCAGAAAAGTTGATGTACAAAGTTTTAGGACACCACAGAACTGGTTGAAGGCAAAACTGTTATTTGTAAAGATATTACTCTGACAGTTGAAATAGAAATGTATCTAATTTGACTATGCTCATCTTTTATATTGCAGGAGAATAGAATTAAAGAAAGCGACAGAAATTTTTACACGAATGTTTCATGATCCACATAGCAAAGTAAGTTAGCAGTTATACAGTCAACTCTCATTATCTTGACCTCACTTATCTCAAATGACCGCTTATCTCGAAGTGAAAATCTGGTCCATTTGTTAACATGGAAATCTAACGACAGGTAACAAAATATTGTGAAAAGAGGAGAAATTATATCTCTGGCGTCAAATTACATATTCATTTAAATGTAGCTTTTCCATTTATTGTTTTCCTCATTTTCCCAAATCTGATATGTCGAGATGCGGATATCTCTAAGTGTTTCAGAGAATCCTTTGGAATTCCAGATAACAAGGGTAGACTGTACTTATTCAGACTTCACTTTGATGTAGTTTATATTTCCTAGTCCTTCGGGGGCACTGAGTTCATTTGAAGCAGAGGGGTTAGCGCTCCTGACCTCGGTAGTGATGAAAGTCAGCTTTACCCTTGTCATGCTGAATAAATTAAGATGCCACACCCACTTCTAATTTTCAGCCAATCAGATTTCTTGATCCAGGTTGTTGATACAAATTCATATACTTAATACAGTGCAGATCCAGATCAGTTGGCTTTGTCAGAAGCCAACTGATCTGGATCTACATTGTTTGCGAAGACAGGGCATACCCGGGTTCAGCAGGACAAGGGTTAATTAATAATTGTATAGACCTTTTAATGTTATTATTTTCATCCGGGCTACTGACCACGTGATTACAATATTATGTCATGTGACCAAAAATTGTGGATGTGGATTGTATGATACATGCCTTTTGGTCAATATTCACTTGTAAATTTTATCTAGCGTTTAAAAATTAGGAAGCAATTTGACTGCTTTTCCTAAGAAAAATACAACAGTTTCGACAATATTTTTCAGATATCAGTAGGCATGCGCACAACCGTAATTTTGCTTTGTGGTGACCATTTTAACGCATAGTTTTAGCTAGTATATAGCCAAAATATGTATTAATATTTGTGTTTATGACATTTGAATGATCACTCGATGAGAATCTCTTATGAAAAGAAACTTTTGACGAATGAAAACGCTTTATTTTTCTGAAAAGACATTGGCAATTTTACTGTCCGATAAATGTAAACAACAACTTTCTGCCATCCAAAAGGTACGAGCCTAGTACATACTCTGCGTTAAAGACCGAGAGGTTCCAGATGATTTTAATTGTGTGGCGTATTGTTTAAAAAGGTCTATAGCCAAACATTACACAGCTTTTCATTATCACTCCTTCATCATGGAGATACAACTTAAGTAATGTAAAACATAAAGCACCAATCAACATCATCATCACCGAGCCCATTTGGATTCATGTGAATATAGAATAATACTAGACTCAGTAAAACCAAGGCGGCTATTTTCATTTATTTGATATGCCTTTTGCCTCAAGTGATCCCTCTTTCAGAATTTATTGTACTAAATTCTGTGTGAAAGATGAAAGAAAAAAAATCACTGTAGTTTGGATTACAGTAATAACCCAAAATATTTGAACAGATAGGCCTTTGCAAACAGTGTAGACCCAGATCAGACACCACAGAGCATGTATCTGTTCCAGGTCTGCACTGTTTGCCATACAAACAGCAACATTTTAGACACATCAACCAGTAGTAGAATAGACTATTTCAAATTTAAGGATAGTATCATAAGGAATAAAGGTGTCCCAATACTTAGGGTAAATATGGTACATCACAGGAAAATCTGTCTTGAAGCATATTCAGACTATACAAGCTTACCAGTGTGCAGTCCATACATTCTAATGTGGGCCTAGCAAAGACTGATCATTCCTCAAATCTGTGCATTCTGATCAGAGACTCTGTTGTCTGCCTGGACAAGCTGTGGATCTCTGGCAGATGGATGCACAGGATAATCTGTATCTTTAATGTGCACATGCTTCATAAGGTGCTTTTTCTCACATTGCAGCTGATTTCAGTTATAACAAAGTGCCAAGAAAAAAATTGTAGCAGACACCATTCTAATTTTTTTCTTGTTATTTTTCAAAGAAAAAAGGTTTGGCCTTTCTTGTGAATGGTCTGCTAGCACTAGCAGTCCTTATTTTTATTGAAAAATATTTTTAAAAATTTAGAATGGCGTGTGCTACAATTTAGCTTGGTAGTTTATGGGTTAATACATGTACATAACTGAAGATTCCCTGCTTTTGAGAATGACTATGAAATGTAATATAAACTCACATTTATTTACCTCCCATTACAAAAATGGTTGCTTCCCTCAAATAATTATTTGTGTTTCTCTTTTTAAATTAAGGTTTTACTGTTAGAATTATTAGAACATCTACTGCATTGCAAACTGGCTTAACATGACCTTATCAATGTTGAGTGGGCTGTAAAACCTTCAACTAAATATTTTATTGCAACAATTTTTTGCTTTTTAAATTCTGGTCACTTACAATGATATTTCTTCTTTCTTTTTTTCAGGTTTTCAGTTTATTTTTAGAAGCTTTAATAGATCTGATTCAGTTACAGAGTCGTGACTTAAATGACTGGTTATATGTTTTATTGTCTCGTCTCATCAATAAATTGGGTGCCGACATCTTAGGATCTATACAAGCCAAAGTGCAGAGAACCTTAGATGTTGTTAGGTAAGTATGCTTGAAAGAGTATTATCTTAACGGTTAAAGAAACATTCTGATTTGTAGAAGAAGACATTCTAAACGATCTTTTTCTGAAAAATTAAGGCTTGACATTTCAAGTGAATTGTCTGTTACTTTAAAATCAAACCATATTTTCTCAGAAAAAAAAAAAAAAAAGCCTTTAAGAATGTTGTCTGTTGTAATTTGCTGCTTTAATGGCTAACATTGGTCTGGAAAAAGAAGGATTTTTTCAGAAGATAGTTGTCATTTTAGACAATATTATAGTAATTATTAGAATTACCTTTCTGAAGCATTTCTACTCCTGAAGCAATTCAAATAAGTACCTAAAGTATATGTTTTATGCAAAAAAAAAAAAAAAAGAAGTAAAAAATAAAGAAAATAAATAAATAATAAAGTAAAAAAAGTAAATTAAAAAATGCCCTTAGCCCTTGTCATGCTGAATAAATTGATATGCTATACCCATTTCTAATTGTTAGCCAATCAGATTACTTAATCCAGATTGTGGATATAAATTCATATACATATACTGAATGACAAACAGTGCAGATGTAGATCAGTTGGCTTCTGAAGAAGCCAACTGATCTGGATCTACACTGTTTGCAAAGGCAGGGTATATCCGGGTTCAGCAGGACAAGGGAGTAATTATTGTATCTGGAATTTTGCTTATTTTACAAAGTTTTCTGAGGATTTTTATATGTCTCTAGAGCTTGAGATGTAGTAGAAGTTGTCTGTATTTAGGGAAGTTAAGAAACTGTTCTGTCAGTCTAATATACTGTGTACATTTTCACTGAAGTTCTTTAACACAAGAGAGAGCAATCTAAGTTGAAACTTGTTGCCTCTCTTCTCAAAGGAGAGTACTCCAGCAGAAAAAAAAAGATTCTCATTTGGATCTTTCCTCATTGTAAAGGATTGTATTTTTCGCGGGCCTGTATCAAAGAGTAGGAAGAGGTATTGCACAACTCCTGACATCAGCATTTGCATCTTCAAACGTTAAAGCTTCATGTAAAGTTTCTTTTTAATAAATACCGCCACATGAAAGTGTGGTTTCAGGTGGGTCGTCCTTGTGTCCATCCATCCCTCCATCTGTCGAAAGATTGTTCGTCTGCCATCACAGTCCATCCATATTATCATTTCTGGAAGATAACTTGAGTGAAAATGAATGGCTTTTCACCAAACTTAGTATGTGCATTGATGTTATGGAGATGGTTTAAGATTGCTAATGGGCTAATTTCATCAATTTTTGACAGTTTTACCCTGTGCCATGATAGTAGGGGGTAATGGCCAAGCAAGAGTTCAGTTAAGCTGCCCTATGTTGTCTCTAGAACTGAAAACTGCCACATTATGATCCCTGTGTTGGGATATTTTACAAAGTAAATTTTGTGTATGTTTATTTTCAGGGATAATTTTCCTGGTGATTTACAGTTTAATATTTTAACAAGATTTATGATAGATCAGACACAGTCTCCTAGTCTTAAGGTCAGTAAAAATTTCTTATCTTTGATATCCCCATTCTCCTTCATACATCCAAAAATGCTTTTATTAACTTACTGTACCATAAATATTGAAACAGACAGGCCAAGCAAATAGTGTAGACCCAAATCAGATGCTGCAGAATGCAGCATCTGATCAGGGTCTACACTGTTTGACACTCATCCAGCAGTTTTAGACATGTCAGCAGGTTGTAAACTAGACTTGTTCAGCTTTTAGGACAGTTATGGTAAAAAGTTAAGGTGCCCCAATATTTAGGGTAAATGCAGTAATATTGAAAGTGGCTGTAGATTTGTACATGGACTATTTCAGTATCAGAGAAAGGGACTAATCAAGTAAAACATTGTCAAAAATATTAAAAGTTTAAACTGGCGTGTATTGTGCTAGTATCTCCTATGAAGTCTACTGGACACCTTTCATCACGAAAACATGCCTATATTATTTTGACCCCATTAAACCCCACTTTTATATAGTAAAACTGGGGTTTACAGGGGTATACATTATTTTTCTTATTTCTGCTCAAAACATAGAATGTGGGTACTCGTTAGAACTGCCTCGTCAAGGTGGTTCTAACGGGTACCCACATTCTATGTTTTGAACAGAAATATGAAAAATATCCGATTTTTTTTTATCTGAATTTTTTTATTTTTTGATGGTAAGATTTTCAGTATATTTGAATAGGCATGTTTTCGTAATGGCTCCAAAACAGAGGGTGTATCAAGTAAATATTTTCACTTGTTACAAAATAATATGTTGTGCTACTCATAAGAAGCACCTTGCCTCAGCAGAGTGCTTCTAATGAATGCCCACAACGTATGTTTTCATGGATAAATAAGAAAAATATGTATCAATAGTTTTTGGTCGAAAAAAGCTTGTTATCTAGAGCTATGTTGACCCAGAGGTTTTCAGAAGGATACTACAAAATAATGCACTTACTGCATCTGTAATCCTTTCTTGCAAAGAATTTGATGTTTTTCAAGGCTGTGAATGTAAGAATTTGTGTTTTTCCAGCTACCTACTTCATTGGCTTTGAAAAAAAAAAAATAAATAAAAATAAATTTATGGGTCAACTTCTTGTTTTAAGATTTTGGGAGCAATGTACAAACTTTTATTTTAAGTATGAAAGTGATATACTAGATCTATGAGTTTCAGAGGGTTTAGTGTCAAAAGTTTAATTTAGTATGACAAATAGTTAGTTTAATAGTTTTTATGTAATGTATTCTAGTATGTATACTATTTTAGGCTTTGTTTCATAAACCTGTAACAGAGAATTTGTTAAAGAGGAGTATTTGATGAGAATTCTAGAAAAAATTCTTATTTCTCCATTAAAAACATGTTTTATGTACGCATTAGAAGTAAGTCAGTGATATTTCTCCACACAAACATGTGGGTACTCATTATTAGAAGCGTCTCACTCAGCACTTTATATGAGTACTCCCAACAAATTTTGTGAAGAAATAAGAAAAAATGAAATAATGTATGTTTTGATGGAGAGCTGGAGCAATTTTTTTTCTAGAATTACCTTCAGATACTCTCCATTTACAGTTCTCCTCCTATAAGTTTATTTTTTTTTTTCTTTTTTTTTTTTTTTTTTTTTTTTTTTTTTTTCAAACCAAGATAATGTATCTGTCTTTAGCTGTATCTTACATCAGTGCAGAATGAGTACATCGGGTTATCTTACATTTTGTTGTTGGGCCATACGGAAATGTTTGCATATCTTGGCTGGGAATGTGTATCTTTTGGAGCTGTTATGCGTTAATGCATGAATTGTGCTCGGAGATATATTTTGAGCCACACAATGAGGGAGCAAATTTGGGGCATGCAGACATTGAAGTCACAGATCAGCCTTCACCGCCATTTAGATAAAGTGCTTTTATTAAAGGGGGAAAAAAAAGAAAAAAGATATGTTTCTTGTTTCTCTACAAAAGCATGCAGTGTGGAGATTCATTAGAAGTGCCTCGCTGAGGCTCTTCTAATGTGTTCCCACAATAAAGGTTTTCGAGGTAAAATAAGAAAAAAATATTTATCTGGATATCTCTTATTGAGAGCTGTGTGTCAAGGTCTGTTTGGCCATAATTTATAGTCTACCGCACTTATAACTCTTAATGGGGGCAAGAGGGTCCTGATCAGACTGCCCAGATGTAAAGGCTGATCTGTGGGTGGGATTCATTGTCCAAAACTCCTCTTCTTTTGATGTGGTTTATGACTTGTTATCTTTGAGAACAAAAAAATGGAGTGAAATTTCTCTGTTCTCTGCTACATTTGCATATGAAAGAAACGTTTTTTTTTTCTTGGCCTTGGCAATCGTTCCAGTTCCCAGAGTCATCATTTCACTATCATTTAGCTTGTATTCAATAATTGGAATAATGGTAATCTCAGATCAAAACATTTTCCCTTGCCCTGCTCATTAATGTCACATTGTGGGAATACCAACAAGATTTATTAATGCTTTGCATTCTGGGTAAACATTTCAGCAGATGACATTTTGAAATATTTTTCTGTTCTTTTTTTTTTTTTTTTTTTTTTTTTTTTGATAAAAAATAGGATTTGACATTTCATGCAAATTGTCTCTGTAGGAGACAATTTGTATAAAATGTCAAACCCTAATATCTGGGAAAAAGGAAGAAAAATATTATATACGTTTCATGATTTGTCATCTGCTGAATTTGCTGAAAGGTGCTAAATTGTTAAAGCCATAGATAAACAGGTAGATTTTCTTCCAAGTCTTACAAGGGAGATAAGTTTTGTGACTTCTTGTTATGTTTACTGCACATAAATCCTCTTCTGAAAACGGATCTACTCTTTTAGAACAGACCTCTTTTCAGAAGGCATAGCAACAGATAAGGCGCTTTTTTTCATCCGAAAAATGCTGATATCTTTCTTATTTCTTGACGAAAACATATGTTGTGGATGCTCATTAGAAGCACCTCTGCCAGGCGCTTCTAATGAGTACCCACAACATATGTTTTTGTCGAGAAATAAGAAAGATATTATGTGGCTACCCCCTCTTTTATCTGTAGCTATGAGAAGGGAGGTAAAATAATTTTGACAAAATTGCCTCCCTTGGAAGTGTATCCATTTCCCCTTTATGCGGGATAATGTTGTTGGTTTTTCCTTAACCTGTTCATTTCATTTCTTGTTAATTTTGCTTCTCATGAGTAATATATTTTTGTATATTTTTTTTGCGCATGCTTAAATAGCCAAAGGTAAAGATCAATTTTATTCACCTTACTTTTCCTCTGCCGAGCTTCATGCTTCATTTTCAAGGAATGAGTAGGAGTTGGATGACGTTCACAAGCATTTAGATATCATAGCAGTTGTTTTAAAAAATCCTTCAAATTTGTTCCTTAACTCTTTACCAGCTAGTGGCGACTTTTGTCGTCTGCTGATAACCTTTGCAAACAGTTTGGAAATGTCTGGCCTGATCTAGATCCAAACTGTTTGACACCTGATTTTATTTCTGAAAGATGTTTTTGAAAAAGTTAATTTTAAAAAAACAATCAACAGACGACAAAAAAGTATGCAAAATTACTCAGCATGCAGAGTTAAAGTGCTAAAGCAGAATAGGAGTAGAGGAGATTTTTTTTTAATTATTATTTGTCAAAAAAGTGAGACTTGGCGTTTCATGTGAATTGTCTGCTAATGAAATGACGTGTTATTTTCTCTGAAAAATAAAAAAAATCAGATTGTATTTGCTGCACTTGTGATAAGCACTTTAAGGGTTAAACTTACATGTAGTGTGTGCCGATGATCCCTTATAATCGATGATCAATCGAAAATTAGTGTTGATTCTACTAATCGATTGTGTTTAGTGATAATTGATTATAATCGAAAATATGTACATCTAATCCTTTTTGAAGTTTCAGTTCAAACTGCAACTTTGATGCAAAATATATGCTGTGTCACAAACTATTCATCTTAAGTATGTCAGAAATGCAAAACAATAGTGTTTCTGCTACAGCTGGAAACCATACAGCACAACTTAGAAATTTCAGTGACTTCAAAAATGAATGTTACGTCTGAGCCTGTTGTGATATGGGTATTGGAACCAAGTCATGCATTTAAATGATAAAGTATGTAGGTTTTTAATAAGTTTTATGGCGTACAGTGAAAGTACCCAACTTTTCTTGGGTAAAAGCTGGGTTTTCCTTTTGTTCAATAGCTTTCGATTATAATCGATTATCAATTGAAACTTCCTGTCTGATTATTTTCGATGATCAATCATGAAAAATCCTACAATTGATCAACACTAGTTAAACTTTTAGACTACTTCAGGACACTTCAGTTTCCTAAATCCCACCCCATCCCACCACTCCACCATTTTTGTACCCATAGAAAAGCAGGTATTTCACTCCCTTTTCCCATTAAAATATTCTGGTTGGTTTCTTAGATGGTCCATGCTTGCACAGCTTAAAAGGGATCAGTCCACATTCCTGCCCCATCCAAAACTGTGCTGGTTATTGGTAATCCTTAAATAACCATCTTTACCCTAAGTATTTGGATGAACAGGCCTGAACAAGCATTGTAGACCTGGCATCTGATCAGTATCTACACTGTTGGACATGCATCCAGTTTAACACTTGCATGCTGGGTAAAAATTTCAGCAGACAGAATTTCGCAATATTTTCTTATTTTTCCAAGAAGATAGGATTTGACATATCATGCATAGTGTCTCCTTATGATGTCAAATCCTAATATCTGGGAAAAATAAAAATATCAACCATTTGTTGTCTGCTGAATCTGCCGTAGCATAGTATGGTAAATGTTAGGTATTAGAGGTGTAAGAGTGATATCAGGAGTGGTTGAAAGGCCAAGGCACTTAAGATTATGATAAAAAAAGCTAAGTATTTCAGAATTGTCTTTCAATCTTCCTATTAGCAGAAGAAGTCTTTCTGTCTAGTCTTTGTCTTACATGATAAGCACTGAAACTATCATTAGAGTCTGGTAACAGTGTATTAAGTTGCTTCTCAGCTGTGAAATATGCTTGGGTGATTGTGCTCTCTTTCTCAGGCTTCTGGTGAAGTGTTTGGGTGGATGAGTGGTTTGCACTCCTCATCGGATCGTGAGGTCCTGGGTTTGAATCCCTTTCAGGTGGATTCAGCTCATGACAGTTCAGTGCTTCATTGCACTGAGCCTTTTCTTTATCACCTCTTCATTGTTTCAATATGACTTAAATAATGCTGAAAGAGACGTACAACATGTTATCATCTTCATCATCAACATCAGGGCCCAGTTGTTCAAAACGTCGTTAGCTTAACGAGCTCGTTAAGGGTCATTTCGTTAACTGTTTTAGCGGATTCAATATGCAATATTATGATATTTTTTGCTGAAAAAATGTGAGTAGCTTTTGCACTGTAAAAGCTACTCACATTTTTTCAGCAAAAATTTCAGCATATTTTCGTATCACTCGATGCAAATTTTAACGAATCGTTAACTAACGGTATCGTTAGCTTTGAACAACTGGGCCCTGGCTTCTGGTACTCAGTGGTTTTATGACAAAAGATAATAAATTATTTATTTATTTATTTATTTATTACAAATATAATAAAGTAAAAAATACCTGCAATGCTACTGAAAATCTAAATGCCTGTGGATTGAAATTCACATAACCTCAATCAAAACTAGCCTAATTGTCGCTTTGTCTTGTCTCATTCATTTTTCACACATTTCATTTTTGCATGGGTTATGAGGAAGGAATCTTGGGTAGTAACCTGCTGGGCACAGCAAAACCTAGATAATGCCACAAGCAAAAAGTAATGGTCAGCACCAGTATGGGCGTCTAAGCAGTCTGGTTTGTTTGCCACTGTTTCCTTTTGGTTTCTACAAACTCCAGCTATTGTATGTATCAACTGTGAACACACTGACCAGATTTCAAGGATACCAGAGCTCTAGGTAAAAGGGGTGTCCATATAAATATTTTTCTTATTCCACCATGAAAACATGTTATGGTTACTCATTAGCAGTGCCTCATTGAGGCACTGCTAATGAGTACCCACAACATGTTTTCCTTGAGAAACAGAAAAAAGAAATAATCTGAATACCTTTCCAACCTGGAGCTATGTTTGCAATTTGTTTATGATATATTTTCTAGGGTTTTGCTGTCAGCAGCTCGTCTTGCTTGATGTCAGGATATGCACGTAGCTCTTAGAACTTTTAATTTCTATTGTCAGTTATATTGTAAGACGATGATTGTTTGATAATCTAGATATGATAATGGTTCGCATGACTGTGTGTTGGCAGGTAATATTGAATACCCTCAGTTTTCAGACAGACGAACCTGAGTAAACAGTGTAGACCCAGATCAGATGCCACAGACTGATTAGGGTCTACACATTTTGCCATTCATCCAGCAAATTTTTATACACATCAGTGATAGTAAAGGGGCTCAGTAGGATGTGTGTCCAACTGGTGATCAGGAAGTTGTGGTTCGACCCCCCACTAGGTTGGCAACATTCTTTCATGAAGATTTGATCATGAAATATTTTCTACAGTCATTCTCTCCCTTCTGCTGATTCAAGAAGGGCAGTTGTCAGTTTCTGGCAAAAGAATGTGCACAATACTGGTTAACTGCTTAGAGCACTGAGCCTGCCCAGTAAAAGTGTGGTTAGGTAAACTCGGCGCATTCAACATGACCCCATTGGGCTGACTGGGCCGGAAAACCACAACACAAACAAACAAACAGTAGGCCTAAGCAAAGAGTTAGACAAAGACACCAGATAATGTGGCATCTGATCAGGGTCTACACTGTTTGCCACTCATCCAGCAGTTTTTAGACTCATCAGCAGGTAGTGACATGGACTTATTCAAATTTTAGGATAGGTATGATAAGATGACTGAACATTTAGGGTAAACATTGCAAGTTTTTATTTCTCCATGAATATGCATGCATATTGTGTGATACTTCTTAAAATTGCCTTGATGATAGTTTTCTAATGAATAGACTCAACAAATGTTCTGTGGAGAAATTTAAAAAGTATACATTTGGTTAAATACATTTCTTATCTTGAATGAAATCTGATGAATGATTCTGGTAGATAATCACCTTTTTGTCATGAATGAATATATATATATATATATTCTAAGGTATGCATTCTGTATATGTTCCAGACATTTTAAACATCTGTGCCTTCACATTCTGGTCTGTCTGCTACATGTGTATAGACGCTTACTTTGACAAAAAGTTATAGATAATTTTCTTATTCTCCACAAAAGTATAATGTTGTGGTACTCATAAGTACCCAAAATATAAGTTTTCATGGAGAAATGGAAAAAATATAGTTATCTGGATGACTCTGTTATCTAGCTCTAGTTTAAATAGACAATGTCAAATATTGGACTGGTCCATATTTTTACCATCTGAACCTCATTGTATGTGAACTGAGATTCTGGTGGTCAGTTTGTTGTTTTCAAATTCACAAGGTAGAAAATTTGCCTGAGTGAACTGTGCAGTGCTTAGACTAGGCTGCACATGTGCACAGTCTAACCAAAGCATGCACAGTATACTTACTGCCAACACAGGTTTTTACCCTAATGTGACTGTATGTATTTCATAGCTGTCAGCTCATTGGACTGTCTCTTCCATCATCTCAATATGACTTAAATAATATAAAATCATCATCATCACCATTTATAGTGGTATAATCTGTTGTATAGGTATTTTGTCATAGTATTTGTGGATAAGAATGCCATATATTTGTATATGGAAATGTATTGTCAACATCCGGGGCTAGTTTTTGCTCTCCATTATCTTGTAGCCATATATGTCATAGCTCCAGATAAAATGTTTGTTTTTTTGTTGTTTTTTTTTCAGCCAAAATTGTTTTACATTATCTTACTTCTCCAAGAAAACTTATCTTTACTTTATCGGTACCCATTAGAAGCATCTCTACTCATCAGTCTGCTCATTAGAAGTGCCTCAGCAAGGCACATCAAATGAGTTCCCATAACATATGTTTTCATGGAGAAATAAGAAAAAAAATCCAGATGGCTGCCTTATATCTGGAGCTTTGATTCCATTTTAAATTGATGTTGATAAATGAGTTGTTTGTCTGGGCATATGCAAACTCGCTTGAAAACATGAGTCCCTGGAATATTTTCATGTAAAATGTGTATGTTGTGACAGTAAAAGTATTTAATAGTTCTGGATAAAAGAAAAACAAAAACTACTAATATTTTTATTATTTCTCCACTAAAATGTGTATTGTGTGTGTGTGTACTCTGTAGAAGTGCCATATATTATGGCTGCTCATTAACCCTTGTCCTGCTGAATAAATTAAGATGCCACACCCACTTCTAATTTTCAGCCAGTCAGATTACTTGATCCAAATTGTTGCTATAAATTTGCATTCATAATGGCAAACAGTGCAGATCCAGATCAGTTGGCTTCTTCAGAAGCCAACTGATCTGGATCTACACTGTTTGCAAAGGCAGGGTATATCCGGGTTCTGCAGGACAAGGGTTAAGCTTAGAGTTTCAAGCTGCTTGGTAAGAGGCTTCTAATGAGTACCCACTTTATGCTTTCATGAAGAAATAAGAAATTTTTTATTGAGATTTTCCTCTTATCTAGAGCTATCTGATTTGCATGCTAAGAAGGCCAGGATTCAAAATAGACACACTGTTTATGGGTACAGTTGACGGGCTTGCTGTCACACTGCTGCTTAAGTCAATCTATATGAAGAGCAAAATATTGGTTTAGTTTGCTATATGGTCCTAAGTGCATTTCAACATTTACATGCAAATAGTCTGTCCATTGGAGTTTGAGATAGTGTTGCATTTTTTCCACTCATAGATGCTTGTTATCCCACCTTCACCAGTCATTTGAAGGTAAAAAGGAAGCTGTTTACAAGCTAAACTGAAGTTGCTTAGTGTACAAAATTTGTTTCATTCAGACCATGCCAAACAAAAAGGCTAGTAGCCTCAGTGAGGCACTTCTGATGTGTACCACAACTTATGTTTTCATGGAGAAATAAGAAAAATATTCACCTGATACCCCTGTTATCTGGAGCTATGTGACTGGTATATGATCAAAGTGTTCAGTGTTTACTGATGTATTCTACAATATTCTGTGATTCTGTAAGCTGAGGGCAAATGCCCTTCCAGACATGCAGGCTTAACTAGACCTCTGAACAGGACTTTAGCTATGTATGTGTGTCTGTTTTGGTTGGCATGCTTTCAGTAAAATTGTTTCTGATTATGTTGTACATAAGAAAACAGAAATATGGGGCTAATATACCGTATATTTAACTAAAATATGCGGACAACTGAATCCCTTAACCATAATTTTCCTAATTTTGAAAAAGTCCATTTTTCTACCTGTTAGATGAATGGTAAACAATGTAGACACTGATTAGAAGCAGCGGTTTGCAGCATCTGATCTGGATCTACACTGTCTCTGTGAATAAATATGGATAAAAAGGTGTAAAGTAGAATAAATATGGTAGTTTGCAGTCACTTTCATATTACAATAGTTGTGCTGTCTCACTGAAATACCAGTGCTGCCTGTTTGTGACTCAGTTGCCTGGTAGCGTTAAAAATCTGAACAGCCAGTCACTTAAATACCAGAAGCATTTGTAAGGCCAGGCAATTAGCACTCCCAACTATGGATCACGAGATCCGATTTGAAATCCTGCTTTCACCTGCTTTTGCCACCAGTCCATTATGATATTGAAGAGATGTAAAAAAACAAATCATCATCTCACTGAAATAAAAAGATCTGGTGTAAAGTTCTTGCTAAAAGTTAATGTTTAAGTGTAGAGAAGAAGTTCAGTTAGATCACTAGAAATCTTTTCCACAAATTAGGCACACCTACCCCTTAGATCTGAAACCAGTTTACCCATTCAGCACTGGATTACTTGTAGCCCTTGCACTGTAGCTGTATTTTCAATCAAACACCCTAGAGCCTCTCTCATAGCGAATGATAGGCTACTTTTTTCAATCTCCACAAAAATGGATGTTTTGGTACTCATTAGAAATGCCTCGGCAAGATACTTCTAATGAGTAACCACGTTTTTGTAGAGGGGAAAACAAAAAGAAATTTCAGGATTATCCTCTTATCTGGAGCTGTTATTTGTTTAGTAGGTTGATATTATTCTGAAAATTAAAATGTATCTGTGAAGTTTGGAGCAGTTTATGGCCCACCAGCTGCATTTTAGTGATTTAGAACAAATATAGTATAACAGACAATAAACAATCTGTGTGTTTATTCACTAAAAATCAACCATTTTGAATCCTTTGAAATCATTTGAAAAATATGTTTCAGATCATTCCGACTATGCTCCAGATAAAGGAAGAAGTCAAAAGAAAAGTTTAATTATTTTTGCATTGAAAGATATACTGTAGGTACTACATGTATATAGAATATTCTTACTAAAGAAAACATATAAACAAAAAACCCTTAACCCTGTGCTGCTGAACCCAGATATAACCTGCCTTTGCAAACAGTGTAGATCCAGATCAGTTGGCTTCATCAGAAGCCAACTGATCTGGATCTGCACTGTTTGCCATTAAGTATTTGAATTAATAGAAACAATGTGGATCAAGTAATCCGACTGGCTGAAAATTAGAAGTGGGCGTGGCATCTTAATTTATTCAGCAGGACAAGGGTTAATATGTTTTGGGGGAAAAATATAGGGACACCTCAACTCCTTATCATATTTGTCCTAAAATTGATATGACTGAAATGTCATACCTAGTTTTCAGGTAAAAATATTTTACCCTTTTAAGCTGCAGAATTTAAACTTCAGCAGATGACATTAAAGGCAGTTTTTTTTTTCTTGTAGGACAGATTTAACATTGTATTCAAATTCTCTCCAAAGGGGACAGTTTAAATAAAATGCCAAGCTTTATTTTCTGTGACAAATAGGAAAAAATATCATTACTTTGTCATCTGCTGCTTTGGCCTATAGAATGTTAAAGGTTAGAATGTATGCTGGTTTTGACTTGTCCATTATCAGGGTAATGCTTGAGACAAAAGCAAATCATGCATTATTCAGTGTAGCCATTTAAATGTATTTTTTTTTTCTATTCAGGTTAAATTAGCCATGTTAAATTACTTGAATGGATTGGTGACAGTTATGGATCCAGCAGAGTTCTCCAACTCCAGCGACACACGACTGGTTGTCTCTAGGATTATAACCTGGACCAATGAACCAAAAAGTGTGGATGTCAGAAAGGTAATTTTATATTTCTAAGAAAAGCCTATTTTTCCAGGGGATACCAAAGTTTTCCATAGAACATATTGGCCACACATACAAAAGCTCTCTACAAACACATTTGTTTCTTTGTTCTCCACAAAAACATTATGTGGGAAAAATGTACCTTCTGAAATTTGCAATGGTTGGAAGGGTGGTAAGGACCTGCTGTACTTGGCGCAGGTAGAGGAAGAGGACATGTTAGTGTTTATGTATTATCATTCACTCTCTTATCCTTCCCTATTTCTCTCTTCCCTCTCATCTACTAAATCTTCTGTCCTTGTATTCCATTTCCAAGGGAGAGGACACAAAAATGAATCCTGCTAGATGAATAGTTGAGTACCTGACTGTATGGTGCTTCATTGCACAGAGAATTTCATCATCACCCCTACACTGTCTCCATATAAATTAAGTAATGTTGAAAAGGAAGTTAAACCGCAAATTGTCATCATCATCAATATCACACTCTTACAGCATTCTGTGTCTTGCTGAAACCAATGAATACCAACAAAGTATGGTAAATGTCTTAAAAAAATTCAAACACTTTATTTCATACCATATATTTTATTTTCTTTATTTTTTTTTTTTTCACAAAGTACATAGTGGAACGGCAAATAGTGTAGACCCTGATCAGACTGCTCTTTTCAGGAGCAGTCTGATTGATCTGTTCTACCCTGTTTGCATATGCCATTTTTTTTTCAGATAAATTGGTTTAAGAAGTTTTAGGACAGTTACTTTAAATATGTATGTATATATATATATATATATATATATATATATATATATATATATATCTTGCTCTGGTCATACATAGCTATGTTAAAGGATAAAATGATTCATTTGCAGAATAATATTGATAGATTGATTGACGAGGTTTGTAACACAGTGTGAGTCAGATTTCTCCATCAATAAGTTTCTATTCTTGTCTAATACATCTTCAGCCATGCTAAGGGAAAAATCAACTCTGTCACAGCTCCAGATGAGGCCATATAGATGAATATTTATTATTGTTAAGAAGACACTTTCTTTTTTCATCCGAAAAGCTATTGGTAATTTTGTTACTTTTCCAGGAAAACATATGTTGTGTGACTCATATAATTGCCTCACTGAGGCAATGCCTATGTGTACCACAACATATGTTTTTCATAAAAATAAAAAAAAAACAAAAAAAAAAAAACTTGAAAAATTTTTTGGATACCGCCACCCCACCCCAACTATCTACAGATATTCTCTTATTTTCTTATTTTGTCATCAAAACTGATGCAATTCAAATGAGTCTGCAAAATATATGTTTTCTTGGAGAAGTAATGAAAAGTATTGTCTAAAATAACATTTTATCTGGTTCCATGAACTGATAATTTTGAGCAGTACACATCCATGCAGTCTGACCAGGATTTCACTGTTTCATTTCTCAAGATTTGAACCTCCAAGGACATATTGTAAATTATAAATACCCTGACAATACTGCATGAAAATTGAGGCTGGTATGGGTCATTGATTTTTATATTCGATTAATTTTCCTCACAGCTTGTGTCCCAGTTAATGGATTCTTCTTATATCAAATGGGACCTTACATCATACATGACCTAGTTAGACCCTTGTCCATGCATCTGCAGGGATATAATCTAATGTGGGTCTGCCCTGGTTATTAGATACCCAACTTAGGAAAAGAGCCCTTAAATGCAATAAGCATACGGCCCAGATCAGACTGCACATCTAAGCAGTCTGATCAGTGTGTTCACTGTCCATGTATAGATTCAGTGATACAAAAAGAGCCTTTTCCCCCTGACTGCTCTAATTTCTAATAAAGCTGCTAACTACATAGGTTGCTAAAATGAATGCTGAGCATGCTGGGTAAAAATTTCGGCAAACAATATTTTAAAATATTTTTCTTATTTTTTCATTGAAAATAGGCTTTGACAGTTCATGCAAATTGTCATCTTGGGAGACAGTTTGCATGAAATGTCAAAGCCTTTTTTCTGTGAAAAATAAGATAACTACTATCAGTTTGTCATCTGCTGAATTAGCCCAAAGAGTGGTTCAGATTAATCTTCTTTGATTCAGAGAGTTTTTCATCAACTTTCTGTCATGCCAGTTTAAGAAAATGGACTCTTCCAGAAAAATTGAAGTTGACTAATAGATGTCATCCATTCATATGAAATTTAGAATTGATTGTGGAAATAGTGTATATGTGTGTATTTCAGAATTTCTTACAAGTTATTGTGACCGTATTTATCCTGAGTATTGTGACAGACAGGCTGAGCAAACAGTGTAGACCCAGATCAAATACCAAATAATGCGGCATCTGATCAGGATCTACACTTTGCTGACTCTTCCAGCAGTTTTTACACACATCAGCAAGTAGTCAATAGTTCAAATATTTAGAGAAGTATGGTACTAAAAAATAAGATATTCCAATATTTAGGTAAAATGCCTAAAGTTGGTGTAGTTTTCTTTTAGTTCTCTTCATATACAAATGTTTTGGGTTTCCTGAGGATTCCAATGGGATTCCAGCAGTTCAGGGGATATTAAGATAACTATTGTTCTTACCACATTTACTCTTAATATTGGGACACCTTTACTCATTACCATACTTGTCCTAAAATTTGAACAAGCTGACTTTATTACCGGTTTTCATCAGTTCCTGTTTCTTTCAAATGGAATTGTACATCTTCTTGTTAAAAAGTTGATATCTGACTTAAGATGGACAGATGATGGTGGATATACAACAGAAATGTAGGTATATGAAATGGACTATAAGGCTCATTTTGGGAAGAAAATCATCCAATCTGATTATTCTTCTGTGTGAAAGTCAAAACATAAATCAGCTGAAGCCTGTGGGCAGTCTGACCAGGCTCTACCTGTTAGTTGTATACATCCTGCAAGGCCTAGGCCTTTTGTAGGCAAACACATATTTCCAGATAAGAGAGATGTCCAGGGCCCAGTTGTTCAAAGCATCGTTAGCTTAATGAGCTTGTTAGCAGTCAAAATGTTAACTGTTCTAGTAAGTAGAATATCTAATTCACAGGTATTTTTGCTGAAAAAATGTGAGTAGCTTTTGCAAATGCAAAAGCTTCTCACATTTTTTCAGCAAAAATATTAACATATAATTATGCCATATTTAATGATCAAAGTTTTAACGGTATGTTAACTAACAATATTCTTAGTTTTGAACAACTGGGCCCAGATAAACAGTTTTCTTATTTCCGTTGTGGTAGTGATTAGAGGCACCTCTCTGAGACTAGTCAGACTGCATGGATGTGCAGCTTTGACCAGGGTTTGTGTCATTTGTATACACATGCACAGTCTGGCCATAGTTATGGAATAATATTGGTATCTCACCATGAGCCATAAATGTTCTGTATTTTTCAGTCTGCTCAATCAGTGTTGTTTGGTTTGTTTAATTTGAATCCGCCAGAATTCTCCATGATGTTGTCCGGACTTCCTAAAACATTCCAGGTGAGTTGGAAAATTTTCCCTTTGTTGGTACTGACATTCTGTATCAGAAGTCGGTTTATATATGGTGCTGTAGTTCCGAAAGCAGCTAGATAGGTGAAAAAATATTAGAGAAAATGAAAAAATACTAGCGAAAGTTTGAATAATGATTATTGCTCTAATAGTCTTGATAGAAAAAGAAAAAAGCTAAAATGGTTGAAAGACCATAGGTTATAACACTACATGACATTCAATGAATACAAGTCATATTTGATGGAAGGCAGAAAAAAAAAAAAAAAAAAAAACACTGCAGAACAAGCAGCAGCCACCAGTATTAATCATATGAAAGAAGAGAACCATTAGTGTCGTACGTTTTAAAATAGTCTGCTAATTTAGCTGTCGTTGGGAAGCGTCCAGTTGGCTGAGTGTTTAGCGCTCCCGACTTCAGATCATGAGGTCTTGGGTTTGAATCCCACTGGAGACAGAATTCAGTTTCATGACTATATGGCACTTCACTGCACAGAGCCTTCATTATCATCCTTTCATAGTCTCAGTATGACTTTAATAATGTTGAAAGGGATGTAAAGCACCAAATCATTATCATTAGCTGTTGTTGGTTTGAATCCTGCTGATGGAGGAATTTCTCTCAAAATTGTACTGTTTTCCTCTATGCCAAACTTTTATTAAACTCACCTTATCATCTCAAAGTGACAGAAATACTATTGATGGGACATTTAGACACGATAATGTGAAATTGTAAAGAAAGATAAGCTAATTGAGAATGTTTGATTTTCTTTGACAGGATGGCGCTACAAAGATATTACAGTCACATTTAAGGGCAAACAATGAGCCAGATGTGTTGACACCTAGAAACGTAGCTAGTCCACAAGGCCAGCACAGAAGTCGACCTCCCTCAAGGTTGTATATTAAATATTTCTGTTTTATGTTATACAGTATGAAAAATGGGTAGTCAGATTTTTTTCTTCTTATTTTTGCACCAATATACACCTTCTGTGTGATCATTAGAAACTAACCCTAGTTTTCAAACTCTTCATTTGATTTAGAGCAGTGAACAAACTGCAAACTCAGTTGTTCCTGAATAATTAGTTTTTAAAATTTTGAATGTATTTTGAGTTGAGATCTTATAAATTGGATATCCAGTAAAGAACTACATGTATGGAAAGGCTCATACCCAGTTCATTTAACCCTTAAAGCGCCAAGAAAAACTGCATCTGAAAATGTCGTCTGTTTATGTCGTCTGCTAAATATTCTTGCAGACTTTTCCAACCTATTTTTGCATACAGGCAAACAGTGTGGACCCTGATCAGACTGCTCCTAAAAGATTTGGGTCCACACTGTTTGCAGAAATGACTTTTAAAGTAACCGGCAGAAGACAAAGCAGACGACAATAGTTGTGACTGGCGCTTTAAGGGTTAATAGGTTTTGTTTAAAAAACAAAACAAAAAAACCAAAAAAACACAAATGGTGTATGGTGACAGCAGCCATATGGATTTCTTTGTTTTGTCTGTTGTAAAGAAGTAAAATATGCCAACACATAAGAGAACTTGCATTTGCACAGTTTGATCAGTGCCTACACCATTCCTTAGTTTTGTTGGAAAAATCACAGCTATGAGTGGGCTGCAACCACATTGATTTCTTAGTTGTATTGGTTGTAAAGAAATAATATATGCCCACACGTAGGAGAACCTGCACGGTTTGATCAGTGCCTACACCATTCACTATGTTTGTTTGGTTTTTATAAGAAAAAAATTGTGAAAACTATTTGAAAATGTTCCTGTTTATGTGTGTGTTTATTCTTGTTATAAGGAAACCGATTTTGACATTTCATGTTGGTCATCTTAGGAGATGATTCACTTGAAATGTCAAGTTTCCTGAAAAATAAGAATGTGTGTAAAAACATAATCTGCTAACATTTAATTTCACAAGAAAAGAGTTAATTGAATTGTGTAATTAACTTTACAGAGATGCCTATGGTCATGATGAAGCAGACACGGAAAATATGAATCCCGAGGATATTTATAATTCCATTAAGAAAACATCAGCAGACATTCAAAATCTTAGTTTTAATAGTAAACTTGATCAGTATGATGACGTTAAAAAGCGTAAAGACTTTACGTCACAAGATAGTGGAATACAAGATCTGAGGAATGATAGTCCAGATGCTGGAGACATAAGGAAACCACATTATAATCCATCACATTATCAGGATGAGGTAAGCGTTCAGCTCATGTTGTGATAAAACCTGTCTTCAGCCCAAGTTTATGAAGTCAACCCAAGTTTATGAAGTGTACTATATTGAGGAACAGAGAAGGCCATGATCTGCACAGGCATGGGGGCCCATTTAATGTATGCAATATATGGACAACGAAAAAGCACAAAACGCTCAGTTTCAGATCATCCTACACATGCACAAAGTATCATCCAAGCTTTTGCTCACCATTCATACATTCTTTAGTATCCAATGATTCTATTAGCAGACAGTGAAGGCCCTGATCGGACTGCTGGATGCACAGGCTGATCTAGGCCTTCACTGTCAGCATATGCCCAAAGACACGTTTTCCTATGGTGCAGGCCATATATTCTGAGATCTCGCCAAAATTCTCACTTGGATAGGCTTCTGATGTGATCAGAAAGTGTATACTCTCTTGGAGAATTGAGAACAAAATAAATAGCTTTAGATAATGCATTTTCTTTAGCGAAAAAGTATTATATTTTTTGTTATTCTTAATGAAAGCATACCATATTTGACCTTATTACAGCACCCTGCGCTTAGGTTTTTCAAAATAACTGGGAAAACTTGTGGTAAAATATGTATCCACCTATACTAAAGGGCACACTTAAAGATCAACAAAGAACTTATCAAATGATGCTTATGTGATGTTTTTGTGTTTTCTTTTTCTGATTTTCTTTTTAAAAGCATATGTTGTGGGTACTCATTTGAATTGCATCGACAAGTCGATGCAGTTCAAATGGGTACCCACAACATATGCCTTTATAAAGAAGTAGACAAAAAATACACTGGCTGTAATCTGAAGACTACAGAATTGCATGACTGTGCACTTATAGGGTATGTGCAGTAATTAGGTGGAATACAGTATATTGTGGTACTTGTCAGAAGCACCTCTACAAGACACTTCTAATGAGTACTCACAACATGTTTTCACTGAGCAGTAAGAAAAAAGAAATGTCTGAATACTCCTCTTATCAGAAGTTATGAAAATAAGGTTCATAGCTCCAGATACGAGGGGTATCCACAAAATGGTCTTTTTATATCTCCATTAAAACATATCTTGTTGGTACTCATTAGAAGTGCCTCAGTGAGGCACTTCTAATGAGTACCCACAAGATATGTTTTCTTGGAGAAATTAGAAAATATCAGTACTTTTTGGTTGAAAAATGAACTATGAGATAACACCAGCAGTCTTGGTGAGAAGAGTACAGTCCAACTTGTATTAAGCAAGCACCCTAACAAACGTGCCTTTTTTGGGAACTGAAGTCATACTTGCTTAGTACAGGTTGCTTGCTTAATAGAGGTGGCCACTATGACAGGTTTTACTGTATTCTGATAAATCTTTTGTTTCTGGCAAAAGATTGTGCACAGGTACTGGTTATCCGCTTAGAGGACTAAGCCTGTCCAGGGAACGTGTGGTTAGGTAAACTGACCGTGCTCGACATGACCCTAATGGGTTGACTGGGCTGTAAACTCTCAACTCAGTATAAATAATTTGCTAATTACTCGGGAAAACATAAGTGTACTTGTTAAAATCACCTTGCCAAGACAGTTGAAGTTCTAATAATATGTATCCACAATATGTTTCTGTAGATCTTTTGTCAGAACTGCATCCTACCTGGAGCTCTGGCTTTGTTCTGAGGAATTCTCATTTTTCTTTTCACTTTAACCCTCAAAATGCCAAGAAATCCTGCATCTGAAAATGTCTGTTTATGTCGTCTGCTGAATATTCTTGTAAACTTTTCAAACCTATTTTTGCATACAGGCAAATTGTGTGGACCTTGATCAGACTGCTCCTAGATGACTTTTAAAATCACAAGCAGACAACAAAGCAGACGATAATTTTTGTGATTGGCACTTTAAGGGTTATTCTTTACCACTCTATGGGCAAAGTCAGCTGATGACAAGTTGATGATATTTTTCCCAGAAAATGGGCTTTGACATTTCATGCAAATTGTTTCGTTAGGAGACATCTTGCATGAAATGACAAAGCCCACTTTCTGGGGGAAAATAAGAAAAAATATTTTTAGTTGTCTGCTGAACTAGAGAGTGGTAAAGGTTAGGAAGTAATATTGTTGGCCTCTACCACTCTCTGGGCATATTCAAGAGACGGCAAATTGATAATAATTGAAATAGGCTTTTGAGACAATTTGCATGAAATGTCAAAGCCTATTTTCTAGCAAAAAAATAAATAAAAAAATAAAATGTCTTTTTTGCTGAATTTTTTACCAAGTGTGCTAAGCGTTAATGTACTGAAACAGACCCTGGTGTTACCTGGTGCATGTGTTTGTAGCTGTGCTGTCTTTGATTGATTATTGCACATGCTGACTAAAGTTGACTTTGTCACTGATGACTGCAGTCGGGGCGCAAGATAAACAGCCATGTTAGAAGCTAAGCATGCTGGCTAAAAAAAAAAATCAGCAGGCAATATTTTGAAATATGTTTCTAGCTTACAAAGAAAGTAAGGTTGAAATATCAAACCCTATTTTCTGATTAATAATAATAAATAAATAAAGAAAGAAAGAAAGAAAAATATCATTAATTCGTTGTCTGCTGTATTTGCACAGGGAGTACCGTACTGAGATTTTAATCCTTGTCCTGCTGAACCCGGATATACCCTGCCTTTGCAAACAGTGTAGACCCAGATCAGTTGGCTTCTGAAGCAGCCAACTGATCTGGATCTGCACTATTTGCCATTAAGTATGTGAATTTATAGCAACAATCCAGATCTAGCAATCTGATTGGCTGAAAATTAGAAATGGGCATGGCATCTTAATTTATTCAGCATGACAAGGGTTAAGGTAAAAAAAAGTTAATATTTATTTTTCCTTGAAAAAGAATTTATGTAGATTATAGTAGGATCTCATTAGTAAGGTAATGGCTTGGTGATTCTTCTGAGGCTCTAGATATTTGTTTTGATGGGGAAATAATATTTGAACCCGTAGGTCCAGATACACAGAGTGTTCAGAAGATAAATTTTGTTAGTTTTGCATCCAAAACTTTCATGTATCTTGTGGGTCTCCCTGGAATGCTTCATCAAGGCGAGGTGCTTCTCACGAGAAATAAGAACCATTGTTTTCAGAAACACAGAAAACTACAAGTGATGCTGAATAGAAAATGTCCTGAAGTATCTACATGAATAATAGATAAGGTGATGTGTGGTTTTTTTTGTTGTTGTTTTTTTTTTTTCAACCAAAAAGTATTGATATTATTTTCCAACAAAAGCATATTATGGGTACTCATGTTATGCTTTCTGTTCCTTCTTGCTTGACATCGCCCAGATGTTCATTTCAATACGTGGCTTATCTGGAGAGACCTATGGCACATTGACTTCATAGCTTTTTGATATTATATTTCAGAGTACATTAAATGATTACAACAAGGCTGCCTTAGCAGAAGCTGTGTTTGATGCTCAGAATGAAATGTCTTTCAATGAAGGTAAGAAAATAATCTTTTTCTCTCAGGCTGATAGTGTATAGCGTAGATAGTCAGTGTACAATGTTGTTTGACATACTCAGGGCTCTGGTTTGGAAGTAGTAATGCCGAGTGGGAACATTTTTGGGAGTCTCATTTAACCCTTGTCCTGTTGATCCCGGATATACCCTGCTTTTGCAAACTGTAGATCCAGATCAGTTGGCTTCTAAAGAAGCCAACTGATCAGAATCTGCACTGTTTGCCATTAAGTATGTGAATGAATATCAACAATCTGGATCAAGTAATC
This sequence comes from Anodontia alba, assembly GCA_964016985.1. Classification (NCBI taxonomy): domain Eukaryota; kingdom Metazoa; phylum Mollusca; class Bivalvia; order Lucinida; family Lucinidae; genus Anodontia; species Anodontia alba. The sequence goes on from OZ024831.1 coordinate 46,493,431, forward strand.
TGATTGGCAGAAAATTAGAAGTGGGCATGGCATCTGAATTTATTCAGCATGACAAGGGTTAAATTGTCTTGTGTAGCTCCAGATAAGTGCTTATTTCAGCCAAAAAGTATTGATATTTTTGTTATATCTCCATGAAACATATGTTGTGGGTACTCATTAAAAGCATCTCCCTGAGGTGCTTCTAATGAGTATCCATAATATGTTTTCATGGAGAAATAAGAAATATAGGTACCATATACCACCACTGTATCTATGGTCTTGGTGAGATTGATCAAACCAGATGTCAGAACTTGTTGTCATGGAAAAATAAAAAAAAAAATATAGCTGAATATCCTGCTTACCTGGAGCCCTGGGTACAATATAAGGAGTATTTGATGATAGTTCTGGAAAATTTTCTGCAGTTCTCTCTAAAATCATGTTGTGGTGTACTCATTAGAAGCACCTTATGGTGGTACTTATAGTGAGCACCCTTAACATACATGTTTATTGAGAAGTAAGAAAAAAATAAATATCCCAAAATTATCATTAAATACCCTTTCTTAAATTATTTTTTTGTAATTATATTACTAGTAATCAATATTTATTTATTACTATTGGTGTTATTATTTTCATTATTATGCGGATCCTGTTAGGAGGTCTTGTCTTATAGCTAGCATATAGAGATTTGCTTATCAATGCAGATTGGCCACTGTCAGTTTAGGTGTTGAACACACAAACTAACCTGTGTCTTATATGATCATGTGATGTTGGTGTGTGATTAGTGCCATAATAACTTGGACATTCTAGAATTACATGTATATACATGGACAGCATCACAAGACTAACTAATCATGATTCCAGATAGTTATTTTCTTATTTCTCCACAAGAGCATATGTTGTGGTAATCATTAGAAGTGCCTCACTCAGTTAGGTGCTTCTCATGCATACCAACATCATGTTTTCTTGAGAAATAAGAAAAATATGGACACTTCTGTTTTAAAGCTTCAGAAAAAAATATACACTATGTTAAATATTGATGTACAAAATTTTTTACACACTCTGGTAGTTTGTGACTAGTGAACCTACACAGATTTTCTCATGAAAACCATTGCGTAAAATAAATATGAGTTAACGATGTTCATCGTAAGATGTACAATTAGAAGATGGGCCTCAGTCTGCAGACCCAGTCTGCACAGTCTGATCAAGGTCATTCCTGTTTGTGAGGTACAGTGAGTCTTTAAGCTGACAGTGCAGTTCCTGATGAACTGTGCTGATGCACAGGCTTCTCAAGGCCTTCACTTGCAGTATATGTTGAGAAAACATTTTCTAATGTCTTGTCTGGTATATCTTTTGGATTGAGGGCAAAGTACACAGACTATGATATGAACTGTAATTACCCGAAATATTTGGACACCTTATCTGGTTGCCAAATATTTTGTAATATTTAAACAAGTCCATGTGACTATCACATGATATGAATAAAACATGCTGGCTAAATGGCAAACAATGTAGACCCTGATCAAACTGCTCCTGGAGGAGCAGTTTGATCAGGGTCTACAGTGCTTGCTCAGGCACATTTCAAATATTCGGGGTAAATACGGTAAGGCAGATGGTAGAAAGAGAGTGAAATGTCATACAAAAGTTGCAGTTTACTCTATTGTAATACTTTTGTATACAGGAAACAATTTGTCCCGTGCAGGAAAAAAGAAAAGAGTCAAAGGTCAAATGGAATGAAGTGAATGTTATTTATTATTCATAACTCTAGATAAGGCACTTTTTTCAGCCAAAAATTATTGATATTTTTCTTATTTCTCATGAAAACATATGCTGTGGTGCTCATTAGAAGCACCGTGGTGAGGCCCTTCTGAGTACCCACAAAATATGTTTTCATAAGAAATAAGGAAAATATTAACCCTTAAAGCATCAAGCAAATTTCTAGCAGACAACAGTCAAAAAAATATGTTTTTTTTTTGTTTGTTTTTTTTTTACATTTTTCACTGAAAACAAGTTTTGACGATTCACATGAAATGTCGAGACTTGTTTTTCTAAAAAATGAAAATTGTCATCAGCTGCAGTTGTAACTGGTTTAAGGGTTAATCTGAAAAACCTTTTGTCTAGAGTTTTGTTGTTATTGCATAAAATAATCACTAACTTGATAGATTTACTGGAATAATCCTCTGAAATGATTGTTGTTGTTCTGTCTATATATTCCTACTTATATACTTGCAAACTTTTGAAAACATCACTGGAAATGTGATATTTTCAGGGGATAAAATGGCAGTGGGGGAATACCTGCCCATGGAGCAAACTAAAAAAAAAAAAGGATAATGCTCATAGCTTTGGATTAGGCCTTTTTTCAGTCATAAATACTGATATTTTTCTTACTTCTCCATGAAAACATATGGTGAGGGTACTTGTTAGAACCCCCCCTCGGTGAGGCCCTTCTAATGAGCACCCATGATGCAGGTTTTTGTGGGAAAACATTACGAAAACATTGGAAAACATTACGAAAACACGCCTATTCAAATATATTAGAAAATTTTACAACCAAAAAAGGAAAATTTTCAGATAAAAAATTCTGATATTTTTCATATTTCTTCTCAAAACATGGATTGTGGGTACTCGTTAGAACTGCCTTGTCATCTAAACATGGATTGTGGGTACTCGTTAGAACCGTCTTCTCAAAACATGGATTATGGGTATTTGTTAGAACTGCCTCGAGGCAGTTCTAATGAGTACCCACAATCCATGTTCTGAGAAGAAATATGAAAAATAATGTTTACCCCTGTAAACCCCAGTTTTACTATATAAAAGTGGGGTTTAAGGGCGTCAAAATTATATAGGCGTGTTTTCGTGATGTAAGAAAAATATTTATCTGATACATCTAGAGCTGTGATTACACTTCTAGAAAATTACTAATTTTATGGCGAAAAACTGGAAGGTGCACACTTCAGAAATTCAATTCAGTTACACCATATTTGGTGATCGTGACTCCTAACTGTACTTCTAACTTTTGAACAAGTCCATTTTACTGATTGTTTATGAATCTAAAAAACTTGTAGTTGAGTGGCATACAGTGAACACCCTGATCAGATGCTGCATTCTGATCTGAGTCTACATTCTTTGCCATACAACCATCACTTTTTACACACACCAACAGGTAGTAGAATGGACTTTTTCACATTTTAACCCTTGTCCTGCTGAACCCGGATATGCCCTACCTTTGCAAACAGTGTAGATCCAGATCAGTTGGCTTCTTCAGAAACTGATCTGGATCTGCACTGTTTGCCACTAAGCATGTAAAATTGTATTATCAACCTGGATCAAGCAATCTGGTTGGCTGAAATTTAGAAGTAGGAGTGGCATCTTTATTCAGCATGACAAGGGTTAAGATGGTAAGCAGTTAATCTGTCTGAATATTTAGGGTAATTATGGTGTAGATAGATATATGGACTGCAGCATGCAAAAACATGTCTTTGAGCATATGCGAACAGCAAAGGACCAGATCAGCCTGTGCATCTGCTCTGTCTGGTCTTTGCTGTCCACAAACAGAATTGATTGATACTATAGAATATTTCAATGAAGAGCCAATGTCTGGTTGAGGCTTTGCGCATGTACAGGATGATGTGAATCCACATATTTTGCTCATGCTCAAAGGCACTTTTTAGCTGGACACAGCCTATATGAGCTGTGTCATGTGAAATAGGCCTTAAGGGGAATGGACACACTTCCAGGGGATGCAACTGTTGAAATAGTTTGAACACCTTCTGAAAAGGGGTTCTATAAAAGGGGAGCAGATTTTTACCTTATAGAGTAGACCCTTTTTCAGAAGGGTATTGATGTGCAGGAGTCATAAAAGTTGTCTCCCTCTTAGTGGGTGAGAGTTTTAACTGAACCCCATCTGAGGCTTGACTTTGCAACATTCTTTCGTGGAGATTGATCATGAAATATTTTCTACGGTCATTCTCTCCCTTCTGCTGATTCAAGAAGGGCAGTTGTCAGTTTCTGGCGAAAGAATGTGCACAATACTGGTTAACCGCTTAGAGGACTAAGCCTGCCCAGTAAACGTGTGGTTAGGTAAACTGACCGCGCTCGACATGACCCCATTGGGTTGACTGGGCCGTAAAACCTCAACACAAACAAACAAAGACTTTGCCTTGTCCCATGGAGAAAACCTAGATTCATAGAATCTATTAGAAAAAAGTCAAAGCTGTAATCAGGCAACTCAGTCTGGACATTGGTTTTTCACAAATATGCTAAGTCTATTTTATCATGACATGGCTCATGCATGCTATTAAAATAATTAATTTAGAATAATAAATAGATATATTCCTAGTGCTATCTTTGCATTTTGGCAGAACCTTGATGATATTGATTAGAGTGGTGTCAGCAAGTGTATACTTACATGATGCCAGTAATAAACATATTAACCCTTGTCCTGCTGAACCCGGATATACCCTGCCTTTGCAAACAATGTAGATTCAGATCAGTTGGCTTCTGAAGAAGCCAACTGATCTGGATCTGCACTGTTTGACATTAAGCATGTTAATATCAACAGCCTTGATCAAGTAATCTGACTGGCTGACAATTAGAAGTGGGTGTGGCTTCTTAATTTATTCAGCAGGACAAGAGTTAAGGCACACTATGGGGAAAAAGAGCATTATTCTGAGTGCAGAAACTATGAAGAAGAGCAGATGGTGTCTTAATCCTTTCACCCCTGAGTTTCTGAAGTAGAATCTTCTATTAGTTTGGATATGTCTGTTGTTGCAAATGGGGGTGTCATTCAAAAATCAAAAACAGAATGGCAAACAGTGTAGATCCTGATGAGACGGCTCGTTATGAGCCATCTCATCTGGATCTATGCTGTTTGCAAAGGTATCTGTTTTGGTCTGCTGGGCTGAAAGGGTTTATATTGTCTATTAAATACTTGTATCATAGCTATAGGTAGTTGTTCTATCCATACCGAGCCATAGCTCTACGTAAGATTTTTTTTTCAGTCAAAAAGTATTGATATTTTTCTGATTTCTCCATGAAAACATATGTTGTGGGTACTTGTTGGAATGTTGGAAGCATTTCTGCAAGATGCTTTCAATGGCTACCCACAACATATATTTTCATGGAGAAATAAGAAAAAAAAAAAATTCTAGATACCAGAATCTGGCCTTAACATTGTCTGTTATATAATTGGTATCATAACTACAGTTGTTCCATCCATATTGAGTCATAGCTCTACATAAGATGTTGTTCTTTTTTAAAGTCAAAAAGTATTTCTTATTTCTCTATGAAAACTTGTTATGGGTACTCATTGGAAGCATCTCTGTCTCTGTGAGATACTTCCAATGAGTACCTTCAACATTTTTTTGAGGAGAAATAAAAATAAATTTCTGAATACTCCTTACCTAGGGCTGTGTTCTTCACATTACATGGCTTAAATTGATGTCATTTCACAAATAAAATGTGTGCATAGTCAGCATTTTTTCTGCTCTTTCAATTGTTTTTCTTCATTTATCTTCGCTTTCTGCTTATTATGTTTGGTTAATTCTCGGCTGTGTTCTGTAGATCCGTGCAGAATGCTGTTAGGCTTGGATATTGCCGCTAATGGTATGTGCCACCTAGTAGGGCTCTGAGCATGCTTGTGAAACTGTCAAAAAGGAACTTTGAAAATTGAAAGAATTATAAATGTAACCATTTCCATGATAGAGCCAGCCACATTATGTGTTATGATTTTCTGTTTGTCTGCCTGATGTGCTTGTGATTCTCTAAACTGTGCCAGCCTTGGTGGATCAGTTGGATTTGTGCCAGACTAGTGTTAAGGAGGTTGCAGGTTTGATCCATGCGGGGTCCGGCAAACATTCTTTTGTGAAGATTGACCATGAAGTATTTTCTATGGTCAATCTCTCCCTTCTTCTGTTCAAGAAGGGCAGTTTTCAGTTTCTGGCAAAAGAATGTGCACAAGTACTGGTTAACTATTCAGAGGACTAAGCCTGCCCAGGAAAAGTGTGGTTAGGTAAACTGACTCACTGTACAGGACCTTAATAGGTTGACTGGGCTGTAGAATCTCAGCTCAGAAAAAAAAACATTCTCAACATTGTATTGAACTGGGTTTTTAAGAACTAGAGATTCCTGATTGTAAATTTTGAAATACTGAAATTATAGGATAAACTTATTATTTTGAATCATTGATCATGTATTCTTACTGAAATTTTTATTACAAAATTAGTGAAATGTCTTTTTCACAAAAAAAATATTTGTTTAGAACTGTTTTGTTTTGTTTTCTGAAATACAACTATAAAGAATACAGACGAAGAGGTTGCAGTTTAGCTTTCTAAACAGCTTTCATTATAAACTGATGAAGTGCAAGCTGTAATATTTTAAGTTTTAAAATTTACTAGGTTTTACATAATTTTTGTTAACTATGTGAATTCATCACTTAAAGATTCCTATAACTAGGAAATAAAAAAAAAAGTAAACAAGGTTATTGTTTGACAATTTTACATGGTTGGAAAAGAGTCAAGGGTTGGCTTTATTTCTCTTTGTTTAGTTTTGTTTCTTCTGTTGTTCCCTGTCTTAACTGTCTGTACTAGTTCTGTTTTAAGTTTGTGCACTTTTTATGAGCCGCATCAAGGAAACCTGCTTTATGCCATATGCAACATAGGTCTAGATAAAGTGAGAATTCAAAAGATATATATCTTGTCGGTGCTCATTAGAATTGCCTCAGTGAGGCAATTCTAGTGAGCACCCACAAGGTATGTTATAGTGCAAAAATAATGAAAAGATGATTCCAAATTCTTGTTTTTTGTCATCATGTAAGCAAAGATACAATTCAGCTTTTGTATCCATACAGTCTAGCCAGGGTCTATGCTGATCACACAGCTGAAGTTTGCAGAATTCCTGAGTAGTGAACAGCACAGGTCATGATCGGACAGACTATACTAACGGATAGTATGGTCTGGACGGTTCTGTTCAGAATCATTGCTCAATTTTAGATGCTTATTTTAACCAACAAAGTACATGTATTAGTATTTCTCTTATTTCTCCACAAAACATGTTGTGGATACTTATTAGAATTGCTTTGTTAAGTACCCCTTGTCTTGCTGAATAAAATAAGATGCATGCCCACTTCTAATTTCCAGCCAATCAGATTACTTGATTCGGATTGTTGCTATAAATTCACATACTTAATGGCAAACAGTGCAAATCCAGATCAGTTGGCTTCTTCAGAAGCCATCTGATCTGGATCTACACTGTTTGCAAAGGCAGTATATATGAGGGTTCAGCAGGACAAGTGTTAAGTCACTTCTAGTGAGTACCCACAGTATCAAACATTTATCTGGATTCCTCTCTCATATAGAGTTGTGTGTTTTGTATGGTATTAAGCAAAGTCTCTCCACATATGGCTCAAGTCTAACAAGTGTATATTATTTTGAGGCCACTCACTGACATATATTATTGCTGAGGCACTTAGTAAACTTGCTAAGAATAATTGTGTGAATCATTAATGCTTTTTGGTACTACACTGTAACCTCTTTATAAAACAATTCATTAAATCATGGTTTTGAATATAAGACAGTTTAAAGGTGTACCCCAGAGATGTTGTATCCAAACAAAAATGTATATATTATATAGAAAAATGACCATTTATGGTCATTTTTCTATATAATATAAACATTTTCATTTGGATACAGCACGGTTTTGTTTTGATATAACAAGGTTGTTTAGTTAACATGGTTTTTGCTTTGGATTCAAGCAATTGTGTTATAAAAAGGTTTTGGTGTAATTTGAAAAGTGCTGATTGAAATAGAATTTTTGAATATATTTATTATTTAGACCATTCTGTATTTAAAGTTAGACATATCTCGGTTTCACCCTCATTGTTCCATCCAATGCTTTTTCAGGAAGCATATTTATTATCTTACTGGATGATGACATTTTCAGACAGCACATTAAGCACAGACGTGAATGGTTATTTTCTTTTTTTTTTCCACACCAAAAACCTAAAGTACAGTTTATGTTGCATGAATTTACACATTTGACATAATAATTTAGTCTTTGATCCCACAGGGATATATTTTTTTCTCCCTTATTATCTGAGAAAATAATACTTGATATTGCATGTGGATTATCTATTTAGGAAGTGGTAAGACTCATTGCTCCAGATAAGCAGATATGGTGGCTTTTTTAACAGAGAAGAAAAAAGTACTGACATTTTTCTTATTTCTCCATGAAAGCATGTATTGTGGGTACATATTAGAAACACCTCACCAAGGCACTTCTGTGTACCCACAACTTATGTTTTCATGGAGAAATAAGAAAAATAGTTATCTTGGTACCTCTCTTGTTTTGGGCTATGAAGACTTAAAAAACAAACAAAATAAACAACAAACAAACAAAAAAGGCAAAAAAAACAAAAACAAAAAAAAAAACAACAACAACAACAAAAACAACAACAACAAAAAAAAAAAGTATATTTTAATGTCATCTGCAGATACTTAAATGCTGCATGCAAAAGTAACATGTACAATAGTAATGTACAATATCAGTAACCTGTACAGTACTGATGTACAGTATCAGTAAAATAGTACAATATCACTACAATTCACTATCTCAGATAAGACAAAAGATGAAGGTAAAGAATATACACTATGATACTTAAAACTGACCTGTCAATTTCCATATTGGTGTCTGTTCTACTTTTAGCATGCTTTATTGCATGTATGTTTGAAAATTATCATGATAACCCAGTTTTGCATGGCCCTTTAATGTAATATGAGGCCAGCTGTGAGAAAGGAAACATTTCTTATACTGAAATACAGAGCACCAGATAATAAAGAACTGATATTTTTCTTTTTTCTTCCTAAAAACATGTGATATTCATTTGAAGTGTCTCACTAGAGGCTCTTCTAATGAGTACCCACAACAGGTTTTTGTGAGAAAATAAGAAAAAACCTATATATCTGGATATCCCTCTTATGTCTATGATAGTCCGATCAGGATCTTAACTGTTCACTACATGTAGGGGAACAGAGAGGCCCTGTGCTGGCTGGTCTAGAATTTCCCTGTTCACATAAGGAAAATGTCTGTCTTCTAACAGCTGTCTTTTGTCTCTATACCGTATTTACCCTAGGTATTGGGACACTTCAGCTATTTACCATACTGTTCCTAGAATTTTGAATAGTACATTTACTACCTGTTAATGCACCTAAAATATTACAAACAGTGTAGACCCTGATCAGATGCTATATTCTGAGGCATCTGATCTGGGTTTGTACTGTTTGCTCAGGCCTGTCTGTCCCAGCCCTTAGTGTCATTACAGTATATAATTATTTGTTCTGCATGCATCCAAATGCTTTTTGGAATATTTCGAGTGTTGCCATTAAGAAAGTGTAATTTGGGGCATATATCGATACTGGATAGTACAAGCAGCAATCAGCCTATGCATCCATGAAATTTGAATAGGGCTTTTGCTGCTCTCCATAAATTCTATGAGGTGATTTAGTACATGCTTTCAGATAAGAACGTTTTTCTAACAAAAATATGTATGTTGATATTTATTTTTTTTTATCTCTCCACCAAAGCCTGTTTTGTGGGTACTCATTAGTCAGAGTGCTCCTATCGAGGACCCACAACAAATATTTTGGTGGAGAAATAAGAAAACTATCTAAATACTCATCTTGTCTTGAGCTATGCTGTGAGAGGAGAGCGAAGGTCTGATGATGTTATGAATGTGCAGGCTCCTGGCTGTTTTGAGCTGTTCATTCATAAATACCCTGCCTTTGATTTCTCACAATAAAATTAATTATGTCCCCTCACCTAAGGGGAAGGGGACATATTGTTTTTGATGCAGATCCCATTGGCACTGGTATTGGCATGACACGTTCTTGTCTGCACAATATCTTGTGAACCAGCGGTTGGATTCTCACCAATTTTCAAGGATATATAATTGGGACATAGCAAAGAACTTATTAGATTTTGGTTACCTTGACCTAATTTTCAAGATCACAGCAGCAGAAAAACTGAAAATTTTATTGGGGAAATCATCTAATGTCTCTGAAAACACTGTTACTAGTTTAATTTAGCATAATTTCCATAAAAAAAGTGTGTAAAACTTGTTACAGAAAAGCAGCCACTGCTCATTGCAGTCCTCAGTGAGTTACCTGAGTTACTGGGAAATCTACTTTTGATTGGTCTGTGCCTATCAGTGGGTGAAATTACACTGAACAGTACAACTATGGTGATTGGCTAATCTGTTTATAGACATCCCAAGACAAACTCTGGTCATAGGCAGGGCTTGTAGAATTGATCACTGTTCATGGTTCTAAACAGTGCAGAAGTTCAGATTTTCCAGTGACATGGTTTATCCATGTTTGCATCCCATATGCAGTATTTCAGTAATTATGGGACTAAATAATAGGGTGAATATGATAATATGACATTAAAGATGCAATCAGCAGTCCACGTAAGAATATGATGTAGGATACAGAGAAATATTTGTTGTATTTTCTACAAGAATATATCTTGCGGGTATTCATTAGAATAACCCCAGATTTTAGTTGTGAAACTCCCAGATTAGATGCCCCGGAATGTGTCTGTTCTGGGTCTGCTCTTTTGGCATTAATTACAGAAATTTCTGTAAAACGTAGTGATAATAAAACTTAACAACACCTTGCTATTGGAAATAGACCCGTCCAGAGTTGTGAAGAGCCCACTCAACCTAAATTGGTTAGCCATTTCTTGCCAGAAATAAGTTGATATTACTAGCCCTTAGTATGCTGTTAGTGATGTTGAGGGGAATGGATACACTTTCAGGAGAGGCAACTCTGTCAAAAAGGGTTTACCTCCCTTCTGAAAAAGGGGTCTACTCTAAAAGAAAGGAATCTACTCCCTAGATTTTTTTTTTTTAGAGTAGACCCCATTTCAGAAGTGGATTGGTTTGCAGGAAAGCAAACTAGAAGTCAAAAAAGTTGTCTCCCTTGTTAAAGATAGTGGAAAACCAATGAGGTGTATTCAGTTCCCGTAAATGATGACAAATGATGTGCAAGGCAGGAAAAGGGCCCTTATACATTTTGCAGATTAAGTAGGTCCAGATCAGCATGCCCACCTGTGCAGACTAACCTGGGCATTTTCTGTGAGTCAACATATACTGCAGTATCCACTGATTCTGTAAGCGGACAACCAAGGTGCAGTTTAGCCTGCCCTTATGCCTAGGCTGATCATGGCCTGCATTGTCGGTAAATTGCTTAAGGGCCCTCTTTGTGTGTTGCACATCGAATAAGAGATGTTTAGAAAACAGAGCTTGACTTTTTTGTGTGGGTTCACACATTGAATTATAAGCCCTGTTATGATGAAAAAGTAAGAAGAAAACCATTTTAAATATTGTCAGCTAGTATTTCAATATTCAGTAGTAGGTTTATGGTTAAAAATCTTAAAATTAGATCACTACCAATCATTTAATTGTTTACAAAGCAAGAAAGATTCTCACCATAAAAGAAAATCAATTTACCCTTTTTATCCTAAATATTGGAACTCCTTGACATGCTAAAATTTGGACAAAAGTCCAGTTCACCACCTGTTGATATCTCTGAAAAAATTATGGGGCTGCATTCTGCAGCATCTGACTTGGTCTGCACTGTTTGCCAAGGCCTGTCCATACTTATACTTAGGATTCTTACGGTAAATTATAAACACTTTGGGCAAACAGTAGATTACAAATTGATGATAGTTCAATGTTTTTTCCTGTGGAAAATAAGTTGACATTTCATGCAAAATAATCTTCTGTACAAGAAAATTTATGCGAAATGTCAAGGGCTGTATTCTGGGGAAAAATAAGAAAACTATTTTCAAATGTTGACTTCTGCTATTTAAGTACATCAGATTAAAGGTTAGCATTAAAGGAGGACCCCAATGTTTGGGACATTGCATGTTTGCAAATCCAAAAGTTTCCACCCTTGAAACTCCGGGTGAAAGGGTTAGGAAATACCATTTGTTGTTTTCTGCTAGTTTTGCCGCTTAACATTTTACATGCTTGGTAAAATTTTCAGCAGACAACATTTTGAAATATTTTTATTATTTTTCCGAGAAAACGGGATTTGACATTTCACATGCAAATTATTTCCAGTTGAGACAATTCCAAACCTATTTGCTAAGGAAAATAGGAAACTATTTCAATATGTTGTCTGCTAAATTTTACCCACAGTGCTAATTGTAAGGGTCAAGATATGGAAATGAAGAACATTTTTCTTGATATTTATTGAAAGTTCAACAACTCACTTATGAAATTCTTATCTTTGCAGGCTCCATAGACCAAGAAGATATGATTTCAGACATTCTTCGAGAACTCTCCAATCATAATGAAAGGTAGGTGTCTTGAAAAATGGGGCACTGGTGATTAGTAGACGTGTGCTAGAAAATGAAGCCGCTTTGTTACAGTAGACTTGAAGGATGTTTGTAGGATGTAAGAATTGTTTTGCTAGACAGGAAATTATAGTTATATTTCAGTGCATAAAGGCTTTGGATTGTCCATTAGTATTTATCTGGATTCCCAAACACATTTGCATTACAGTTTTCAGTGAATTGTCTCTAAATGCGTATGTTTGATATTCTATTTTATTTCAAATAGGAGATGATTTTTGTTGCAATTGCTTTGGCAAGCAGGAGTGACATAAGGAATACTTTCTGATGGCATCACTGGCATTGGCATCTTTGTTATCAGTGTCAACAATGTTAAGTCTGCATTTAGCTCGTTTCTTAAACACCAAGGCTTCTTGGCAAATGAAATTTCATACGCATATCTGCCATGATGCACCCTGCCCACTGCCATTGATAGCTTCTGACAGTGACCTGCTTTTCATGCTTGGCTGAACAATGTTTAGTCTGTGTGTTTAGCTCCTTTTCTTGAACACCATCAACGGTTGCGACATAGCTGTTAGGTGAACTTGATATATTTATTTGAATAGAAAGTCTTGATACATTATTGGTTATCTCACAGGCCCAGCATTCAGTCAGTTGTATTGAAGTAAAAAACAGTAAAGACCTAGATGGTCATTGTAGATATCAAATTAATCCTTTTACCTATGGATTTCTGACATGGACTTTCCCATCTATGCATTTGGACACATCCATTGTTGCAAATCAGGGTTTCAGTCACAATAAAAGGATGGCAAACAGTTTAGATCCTGATGAGACTGTTCATTATGAGCAGTCTCATCTGGATCTACACTGTTTGCAAAGGTATCTGTATTGGTCTGTGGGGATGAAAGGGTTAAAGCAGTCAGTGTGTTGGTGTCATCAGCTGACAAAAGTTGCTCAAATACTTGGCATCAGCTGACAATAATTGCTCAAATACTTGGCATCAGCTGACAATAATTGCTCAAAAACGGCATCATCTGACATTAATTGCTGATATACTTGGCATCAGCTGACAAAAGTAGCATAGATGTCTTCTGTGGAAAATGTTAAGTCATTTGATCTTGTATTATGATCGATGCTGAAGATTTCACTTCAGCATATCCAGAGTTCATGACAACTAATATGGCACTTACAGAGCTCCTACCATAGGCTAAGCACATTATTGCTGCTAATTAAATTATTGATTAGTGAAGCAATCTGTCTGGTCTAGTTCCAAACTGATGTAACATTAATTTGAAATATTTATGAACTAACTTTTTCACGAGGAAGGTCATGCTGTACAGATACAAGCCTTATCATATAAAAAGTGGAGATAAACATTTATGCAAACATCAAAAGTTCAGGGCCCAGTTGTTCAAAGTGTTGTTAGCTTAACAAGCTTGTTAAGGGTCATTTCGTTAACTGTTTTAGCAGATTCAATATACAATATTCTGATATTTTTTGCTGAAAAAATGTGAGTAGCTTTTGCAGTGCAAAAGCTACTCACATTTTTTCAGCAGAAAATTTCAGCATTTTGGGGTATCACTCGATGTAAATTTTAACGAATTGTTAACTAACGATGTCGTTAGCTTTGAACAACTGGGCCCTGAGGTACAGAATTAAGGGTTAGGTCTCAACTGAGTAAAAACTAGTTCTGGTGCAAAAATAACAAAAAATGTCTCCTGAATACTCACTTATCTAATCTGCCTTTATCAGCATTACTTTTTAAGTTTTATCTAAATCTCTCTGTTATATGTGACCAGTGATAATCCTGATCAGCCTGCTGATTCTGTCAGTCTAGGCAAGGTTACTGCTGCTTCTATACACAATCATAGTTCCAGATAAGAGGAGGTATTCACATTGTATTTTCCTTATTTCTCCACAAAAACATATATTGTGGGTACTCATTAGAAGTGCTTCACCAAGGCCCTTCTACTTTGAATAAACTAAGATACCACACCCACTTCTAATGTCAGCAAATCAGATTACTTGATCGAGGTTGTTGATGCAATTCACATAGTGAAGACACCAACTGATTTGGAACTACACTGTTTGCAAAGGCAGGGCATATTTGGGACCGGCCAGACCAGGGTTAACCCATTGAAGACTGGAGACCCCTAAACGGGTAAAATGGAAAATAGACTCTTCCAATATATAGTGATTGAGAGTTTATTCAGTCTTTAGTGGGTTCAAGCGCCTAATTGCTTTTGGTGAACATGGTATTTGGGGCATTGAAACAATATATATGAGGTGAATAAAGAATTGTACAACATGGACTACTCTGCATTAGCAGTGCATGGATGCACAATCAGCTTTCAGTTTTGCTATTTGCATGTCATACAATGTAACAATCTAATACAAAGACATGCTTTTGTGAGAGGCTTAAGTGCTGGCTTTGCAGCAGAATGATCAGAATCACATCAAATGAGAAGATGTCTTCAGGGCACAGATTCAGATAATCATGCTCATACAGATACATGGCTCTACATAAGAGAGAGGGGGTGCGGGGAGCCTCTGAGGCACTTCTAATGAGTACCCCACAGCATATATTTTCATTGTGAAATAGGCACTTCTAATGAGTACCCACAACATATGTTTTTGTGAAGCTATTAGAAAAATATATCAGTAGTTATTGATGGAAAAAAAAAGTCCCTTTTCTGGATCTATGACAGTCTCATCAATGCCTTCGGTCAATGCTGATATAATGTATAGTTTCAATGATTCTGAAAGCAGAAAGCAAAAGCTTTGATCAGACTGCACAAATGCACAGGCTGATTTGGGATTTGCTTTTCCACATATGTCTGAAGGTACCTTTTGGAGTGACATGGTTCATTTGATTGCAGTACATGCTTTTGCCTTCATTTGACTGTCTGCTGAGATGGAATATTTTTTGTCAGAAGTGATGAAGTTGAAAAAAATTAATCAGATGTAGCAGTTGATGTTCAGACCTGGAGCAAGCATCACTCTATGAATAGCGGAAATTACAAGTTAAAAGAAGTGATTTATTAAAATCAATACCATTACTCATTAACAGTGCGGATTTGTAAAACTTCAAGGAATGTTTTTTTTTTTGTTTTTGTTTTTTCAGCAGCAGTCTTTGTTGATACATGTAATATTGATTTTCATTTTGTGAAATGAGATACATTGAATTGTGTGTCACTGGAAAATTTACCATACCTCATTATCCTGGAAGAAAAAGGAGAGTTTAAACTGGTTTATGGTATCATAAAGTTGCATTTTGGTGTCAGCAGTGGGATAAGTGATTCAGGTCATGTGAAAACAGTAAAGGCCAAGATCAACCTACACGAACCATGCAGGCTGATCAAGGCATTGGCTGTCTACCAATATATTGTACATTATCCAGCTATTTGAAGGACCCTGCTTAGACTGTACAGATGGACATTTATTTCTTAGCTGCCTGTGTATGACCAGAAGACCATACAGCACAGTCTTACTATGACAGTGACCTTTAGGAAGGCATGAAATTGACTGGTGTAGAGGGTGTCTCTTGTAAACAAAATAAATATATAGCAAATCTGCAGTTAGGGGCAAAAAATATAAAAGAAATATCATTACATGTACTTTCATCTGGACTCATGGCAGGGTGGGTGGTAGGATGGTAGGGTGGTGGGTAAGGGCCTGTTTTGCATGCATCAGGTGGGGGAATGGGTGCATATTAGTATTACATACTTCTGTTTCTGGACTGTCATTTACCTTTTCCCTCACCCTGCTCCATTTCTCTCTGTCCTCTTCTATACTGGCACTTCGGTCCCTCTTCTCCCTTTCTTTGGAAGATGACACAAAATAACCGGCACAAGTTGATGTTAAATATGAGCTCAAACAAATGGAATAGTGCAGATAATGTTATGCTTGTCATGGCTGTGTTGTCAGGTACATTTTGCTGGAGCCTGTTTGGAGTTGTTACATGATAGAAAAGGTTTTCTCATGCCTTGACAAAGGTGGTAATGTTGACTGTTTAAAGCAGATGTTTCCTTGTACTACATGAATTAGGAGTTTGATATTTGAAACTAACATATTAGCTCTTGATAAGGCGCTTTTTTTCAACCAAAAAGTATTGATACTTTTCTTATTTCTCCATTAAAACATATATGTTGTGGTACTCATTAGAAGTGCCTCATTGAGGCACTTCTAATGAGTACCACAACATACATGTACGTTTGTGTGGAGCATTAAGAAACATATTCACCTGATACCTCCTTTTATCTAGAGCTGTACATTCTGCTACTTACAGCATTGTTACCATAGGAACTGGTCAACCATTCTTAAATTAGAGCAAATTACCAGAAAAGACTTAAAATCACCAGTTAAGACAGTGTTGTGGAGATTAATATAATATCTAGAAAATATGACATTGGCAGTCCTCTACTAGTACCTCTATAAAATATGCTGCATTTCACATGTAAAAATCTAAAATAGTTTGGAAAAATTTATGTGTTTTGGTTAAACTGGAATTAGAAAAAAAAAAAAAAGTGGAATATCAAAAAAAAAAAAGAAAACTGTTACCCTGGAACTAGAAGAGTAATTCAGTTGGAGTCCAAATAGATTTATTGCTGTTTGGGGGAAAATATTTCTGAGTTAGGATTGAAGATTGTGGTAAAAGTATTTTTTTTTAATTCTGAAGTGTACTTGATAATTTCTAAATGAGTGACAATGTTTAAGAAACTGTTTTTGCGAAAGAAACTAAAGAATGATATTCATAAACTGATTCACTGGATACTTCATGATAGGTTGGTATCAAGACCCTCTCTGCTGGTGTGTTTGTTGATGCTATTGATTCCACATTTTAACTCCTTACTTTATAAGCTCTTTCAACATCTAGGCCCAGTTGTTCAAAGCGTCGTTAGCTTAATGAGCTCGTTAAAGGTCAATTCGTTGACTGTTTTAGCGGATTCAATATACAATATTCTGATATTTTTTGCTGAAAAAATATGAGTAGCTTTTGCACTGCAAAAGCTACTCACATTTTTTCAGCAAAAAATTTCAGCATATTTGCGTATCACTGGATGTAAATTTTAACGAATCGTTAACTAACGACGTCATTAGCTTTGAACAACTGGGCCCTGATTACCAGCGTTCAAATCCCACTGGGGTGACATTCAGCTGATGATGGTATGGTGCTTCATTGCGTAGAGCCAAACATCATGAAAACATGCCTATATAATTTTGACCCCCTTAAACCCCACTTTTATATAGTAAAACTGGGGTTTACAGGGGTATACATTATTTTTCATATATCTGCTCAAAACATAGTTTGTGGGTACTCGTTAGAACCGCCTCACCGAGGCGGTTCTAACAAGTACCCACAATCTATGTTTTGAGCAGATATATGAAAAATATCGGAGATTTTTATCTGAAAATTTTCAAATTTTTGGAGATAAAATTTTCAATATATTTGAATAGGTGTGTTTTCGTAATGTATCAGCCTACCATCATCTCAGTATGATTTAAATAATGTTGAAAGGGACATCAAACACTAAATTGCCATCATCATATTCTAAAACTGCTGGATGAGTTGCAAACAGTGTTGACCCAGATCAGCTACCACAGAACACTGCATCTGATCAGGGTCTGTACTGTTTGGCATTCATCTAGCAGGTGTATTTTAGTTTGATGCAGTAGTAAAATGGCGTTGTTCAAGTTTTAGGGTAATTATAAAAAGGGATTAGGGTGTCTTAATACTTAGGCCCAATACAATACAAGGACTTTGCAATGGGGCATCCTGAAATTTTAATTGCAAGTGCAGGTTGGACTTGCAGCAGATGTGGGCTGGGAGCTGTTTTTAAATGTTCCCTTTTGTCTATCTTGTCTTTCTTTTCTCTCTCCCACTGTCCAGGAGATGGCTCAGCATTAATGAAATATTGCTGACAGGGCTATTAAATCTCTTCAGTTTAAACAAATAAACAAAAGCTGTGATCAAAACGCACATACATGTGTCTGCATGCCAAGCTTGTCCTCAGTATCTGCTTGTGTTGTAAAACAGACTAAATGTATGCTTGCTTTATATTTCAGAAATGAAGAGAGAAAGAACTCAATGTTAACATTGATAAAGTTTACAAGAGAAGGAGCATTTGCCTTGTGGGATGAACATTTTAAAAGCATATTGTTGATACTATTAGAAACATTAGGAGATGATGATGTAAGTACAAAGCTTATCAAAATAATTGCCCTATAGCTCAAGATTAGTCTCCTTTTCAGCTCACCTCCGGGTGAGCTGTTGTGATCGCCCTGTATCTGGTGTCTGGCTTGCATGGCCCATCGTCCACAGTTTGCTTCATATGACATCTCCTCTGTAACTACTGGGCGGATTTAGGGATATCTTCATGCAACTTTATAAGAATATGTATTAGGTCACGACAACGTGTCGCGCACAAGAATTATTGTTCCCCCTTTCTTAGTTTCCAAGTTATGCCCCTTTGATTTTTTTTTTTTTCAAACATTCTTGTACGTGCCATAACTCAGTTACCATTAGGGATATCTTCATACAACTTTATAGGAATGTGTATTTGGTCAGGACAACGTGTTGCATACAAGAATGATTGCTCCCCCTTTCTAGTTATCATTGGTCAGAGCTTTTAATTATTATTCCAGAACTACCCATATGCAAATTAATTGTTTAGGCTATTCTCATTCAATCCATAATGCCATAACCCTTGGAAATATTTTAATTAAATTTTGTAGGAATGTACATAAATATGGGGGCAATATATAATGAGCAAGAACCACAGCTCTGGCTTACTTATGTCCTGAATTATGTGCCCTATAACTTAATTTTCTTTTCCTTCTCTAATTCCTCAACCATTTTAAATATTTTAACAAAACTTAATGGTGGTGTGTATAGTGCCAAGGGAATACATTAGGACCAAGAATAGTAACTCTGGTATACTTAGTTTATAAATTATTTCCCTTGTTTGACCTGCATTTCTCAACATCTGTGCCACTTCATCTTGGAAGCTTTTTCTTATTTATACTAACAGTATTTAATATGTTAATTTTTTTAATATAGGTGCAATTATTAATTATAGAGTTGCTATTTCTGTTTGTCTGCTTGTCCATCTTTTAGCCATACTCATAGTGTACATTGGTTACAATTCCTTTAAAAATGTTGGTCCCACTGTCTTAGCAAACGGGCGTATAATACGCCACTTGCGAAGCTCTTGTTTATGTTGTTTTATTGGAAAAAATTCAAAAGGTTGTACTTTCTTTTTCAGCTGCACATAAGATCATTAGCTCTGCGTGTCCTTCGAGAAATTTTACGTAATCAGTCACAGCGGTTTGAAGAATATGCTGAGTTAACAATGTTACGAATCCTTGAGGCTCACAAAGACCCATCTAAAGAGGTATGTACTGGCAAAACAATTAAAATTATTACTTTACTTGTCCGTTACAAAGTTAACAACAGCTTTGCCATCTTTTATTGTAATGAAAGCAAAACATTTCACATTTTATCACGTGATTTATTTTTTTTTGTTTTTTGTTTGATACTTTTTTTTTTCTGTTAAAGATCCTAATGACAGTTTACCATTTTCTGTATCATGCCATCTTATTGCAACTAACTGTGGTTTACCCTTTTAATTTCTACATTTTAGTTTTAAGGGGAAGTGATACACTTTTAGGGAGACAACTTTGTCAAAATTGTCTTTTTTTATTATCCCTTCTGAAAAAGAGATCTACCTGAAAGGAAAGAATTTGCTCCCAAAGGGGTAGAATCCTTTTTAGAAGGGTATTGGTGTACTGGAATGCAAACAGGAAATCACAAAAGTCGACTCCCTTTGTAAGAAATGATGTAAAATCACCCAGATGTCTGTTCTCTTTAAATTGAATTGGGTTCAGCAATACATTTTATAAGTTTATTGGTAAACCTAGTTTAACCTACCCATTTGGGAATAAAAATGTCAGAAAAGATTAAATGCGGTTTAAAATGCAGTAGCATTCAATTAATTGATTAACAAGTTTAAAGTTGTAAGAAAATATTGCTTTGCCAATATCAACTAAAAAACTCTGGAGCTGGTAGTTAGGTAGATATTGTGGAGACATGGTGGAAACGTGGTAAAATTCAAGATGGCACTCTCGGCTTGAGGAAAGAATCTTAGTTAACATGTAGACAACAAGGCCTGAGCTAACATGAACATCCACACAGTCTGATCAGGGCCTTCACTATCCATTTACAAAACTTACAGGATATGGTATTTACCCTAAGTATTGGGACATACCTGAGAATAATATATTTTCTGGCCTGACCAGCACAGCCAGACCTGGGCTGCATGTACTCTAGAAACACTTTTGCATGGCTTAGCATACAGACAAACACTGAAGGTCCAGTCCAAGCTGCCAGTCAGCTGTCTGGTTAAACTCTTGATAGTTAGCATATTTACCCTATTATATAAACACCATAACTCATTACCATATTTTTCCTGTACATTCATAGGACCACATAAGAGAGGGTATCCAGTACTTGCACTAATTATCTAAATCAGGAAGTCCCAGGACTTCCAAGGTCCTGATCTGGAAGTCCAGCTTATTAAACTTTTTTACTTACTTCCAGAAATTTAACCTAAATATTCTTATATTCCATTTAGGAAGTAAAACTGCCATTGTGAAGCTAAATTTAGCACAAATTCATTCTAAATCTTTTTAGCTCGCCTGTACGAAGTACAAGGAGAGCTATTGTAGTCACCCCGGTCGTCCACGTTTGCGTTTGCGTTTGCGTTTGCGTTTGCGTTTGCGTTTGCGTTAGCGTTTGCGTTTGCGTTCCCGTTCCCGTCACACTGTGTTAAAGTTTTTCAAATGCTTATATCTCAACAGTCACTCCTCACAGAGGCATCAAATTTGGAACTTAGGTACCTTGGAGGGTCTTCTGAGATTCCAAGAGAATAAACCCCTGGGTTCATGCCCCTGGGTGGGGCTAGGGGTCAGAATCTAGGACACCTTTGTAATACTGTGTTAAAAGTTTTTCAAATTCTTATATCTTGACTTTCACTCCTCATAGAGCATTCATATTTAGAATTTGGGTACCTGGACGAGTCTTCTGAGATTCCAAAAGAACATACCCCTGGGTTCATACCTCAGGGTGGGCCTTGGGGTGGGGCTAGGGGTCAAAATCTAGGACACATTTGTAAAATCTTATATGCCTACAGGTTATAGACACAACTGGTTATACATCAGCTAACTATGTGACATCAGTTTAAGTGTAAGAGAGTGAAGGTCATGGTGACCTACATTTTACGGTCAAGGTCACCTAGATTTCACGGTCCAGTGATTTTGCCTTATATCTTGAATACTATTTGTTGGATAAATGTCACACCTGGGATATTACTTCCATGTGACCCAATGAATGACCACTTACTATATCTAGGTCATTGTGACCTATATTTCATGGTTCAGTGATTTTGGCTTATATCTTGAATACTTTTTGTTGGTTAAATGTCACACCTGGGATATTACTTCCATGTGACCCAATGAATGACCACTTACTATATCTAGGTCATTGTGACCTATATTTCATGGTTCAGTGATTTTGCCTTATATCTTGAATACTATTTGTTGGATAAATGTCACACCTGGGATATTAGTTCCATGTGACCCAATGAATGACCACTTACTATATCTAGGTCATTGTGACCTATATTTCATGGTTCAGTGATTTTGCCTTATATCTTGAATACTATTTGTTGGATAAATGTCACACCTGGGATATTAGTTCCATGTGACCCAATGAATGACCACTTACTATATCTAGGTCATTGTGACCTATATTTCATGGTTCAGTGATTTTGCCTTATATCTTGAATACTATTTGTTGGATAAATGTCACACCTGGGATATTACTTCCATGTGACCCAATGAATGACCACTTACTATATCTAGGTCATTGTGACCTATATTTCATGGTTCAGTGATTTTGCCTTATATCTTGAATACTATTTGTTGGATAAATGTCACACCTGGGATATTAGTTCCATGTGACCCAATGAATGACCACTTACTATATCTAGGTCATTGTGACCTATATTTCATGGTTCAGTGATTTTGCCTTATATCTTGAATACTATTTGTTGGATAAATGTCACACCTGGGATATTAGTTCCTTGTGACCCAATGAATGACCACTTACTATATCTAGGTCATTGTGACCTATATTTGATGGTTCAGTGATTTTGCCTTATAGCTTGAATACTATTTGTTGGATAAATGTCACACCTGGGATATTAGTTCCTTGTGACCCGATTATTGACGTCAAAATATACCTCTGTTGGTGTGACCTATATTTGATGGTTCAGTGATTTTGCCTTATATCTTGAATACTATTTGTTGGATAAATGTCACACCTGGGATATTAGTTCCTTGTGACCCGATTATTGACGTCAAAATATATCTGTTGGTGTGACCTATATTTCATGGTTCAGTGATTTTGCCTTATATCTTGAATACTATTTGTTGGATAAATGTCACACCTGGGATATTAGTTCCTTGTGACCCGATTATTGACGTCAAAATATATCTCTGTTGGTGTGACCTATATTTCATGGTTCAGTGATTTTGCCTTATATCTTGAATACTATTTGTTGGATAAATGTCACACGTGGGATATTACTTCCATGTGACCCAATGAATGACCACTTACTATATCTAGGACATTGTGACCTATATTTCATGGTTCAGTGATTTTGCCTTATATCTTGAATACTATTTGTTGGATAAATGTCACACCTGGGATATTAGTTCCTTGTGACCCGATTATTGACGTCAAAATATATCTCTGTTGGTGTGACCTATATTTCATGGTTCAGTGATTTTGCCTTATATCTTGAATATTTGTTGGATAAATGTCACACCTGGGATATTAGTTCCATGTGACCCAATGAATGACCACTTACTATATCTAGGTCATTGTGACCTATATTTCATGCTTCAGTGATTTTGCCTTTTATTTTTATTACTATTTGATGGAGAATTGTCATACCTGGATTATTATATCTAAGTGACAAAATGATTTACATACAAATACATCTAGGTCAGTGTGACCTATATTATATGGCTTAATGATAAAAATGTTACAATATAAAATGTACCCAGCAGGCGAGCTCGCTGTCCTCCGACAGCTCTTGTTATATAAATGGTGAGGTATGTTTAAAAGTTGGTCCAATACTTCCTGACATTGATTTTTGGAAGTTTCATGGCAATTTTTGGGAGTCTCTGACTCCCAGACTTCCCTTAATGCAAAAGCATTGCGTATCCACATGATATTTTTCTTATTTCTGCACTAAAACATATGTTGTTGGTACTCATTAGTAGTGCCTCGCTGAGGCACTTCTAATGAGTACCCACAACATACATTTTAACTGAGAAATAAGAAAATTATCGGTACCTTTCAGTTGAAAAAAGTGCATTATCTGGAACTATGACATTGTATTTTAGATAATACCAGATAAACTTATGTATTAACAAATGGACCAGGGCCTTTACTTGTTGCTAGTAGATTCTTTCATACTTAGGCTTCTTAAGATTTTAGTTGACAGGTTTAGATCCCCTAAGTATTTGGACTTCTAGGCTTTATCTTTATTGTCCTAAAATTTGAACAAATCCATTTTATTACTGGTAAATGTGTCGAAAAGCTACTAGATGAATGACCAACAATGTAGACCCTGATCAAATGCTGCAGGATGTTGCATGTGATCTGGGTCTACTCTGTTTTGGGGTAGTGGTAAGGGCCTGCTGTAGTTGCAGCAGGTAAGCAAAGGGGACATGTTAGTATTTCTTCAGTTTCTGTACCAACATTCACTTTTCCTCATCCTCTCTTTTCTTTTATCTTCTGTCCCTTTCCTCCATTTCTCTGGGAGACAACACAAAATGACCCTCAAGGCTTGACGTGCCGTTAAACAACAAGTCAAAGAAACAGAAAAAAAAAAAACTAAAAAAAAAAACAAAAAAAAAAAACATCCCTATTTGCTCATGCCTGCCAGTCTGAATACAGTAGTTGAACTCAAGATAATACCTGCCGCAAGTCACCCATGGAGATAAATGGAGAAGTCCCTGATGAAACTGTGTGGATCTACAGGCTGCTTTGGGTCTGTATTGTTCCCATTTATGTATTCAATTGTGCTGCAGGTTTACTTGAAAGTTGTAACAGCAGCATTACCCTGAAATTCCACTGTTCATCATAGCTCCTGTAAGACTCTTTTTTTTTTTTTTTAACCAAAATGCATTGACACTTTCTTATTCACAAAAGCATTGTGGACACACATTGAAATCATTTCCTAAGGCTAGCTCAAAGTGACCCACAATATACTGTGATAACTTTAAAAAGTATGTGAACAGAGAGGCCTGCTGAAACAATGTAGAACCGCTTAGAGGACTAAGCCTGCCCAGTAAACGTGTGGTTAGGTAAACTGACCGCGCTCGACATGACCCCATTGGGTTGACTGGGCCGTAAAACCTCAACACAAACAAACAAAGAACCAAATCACATGCTGCAGAATGTGGTGCCTTATCAGGATCTACACTGTTTGCCACTTAGTCCAGCAGATTTTAAACATGAAATAAATAAATAAAAAGTAGTAAAATGGATTGTTCAATTTTTAGGACAGTTATTGTAAGGAGTTAAGGGGACTGTAGACACCTAGTAGATTTGCTGCTGTTTTACAAAAGGGAAGCAACTTTTGTGACTTCCTGCTAGTATTCCTGAATACCAAGTCCCTTCTGCGAAGGGGTCCCAAAGTGAGCAAATTATTTACTTTTATAGTAGACCCCCTTTTCAGCAGGGAGCCACCGGCCTAGATGGCTCAGCCGGATGCACATCTGACTGAAGATAAAGAGGTTGCAGATTTGATCCCCGCTGGGTCCGGCAACATTTTTTTTAGTGGAGATTGATTATGAAGTATTTTCTTAGGTCATTCTCTCCCTTCAGCAGATTCAAGAATGGCAATTGTCAGTTTCTGGCAGAACAATGTGTACAGGTGTACAGATTTGGAAAGAGTTGCCTCTCCTGAACATATATATGTTTCCCTTAAGCTGTCCAAATACATAGAGTAAATGTGGTATTCTTTATTTTCAATGGAAAAGAAAAGCATATACTGTATTCAGTCTAATTACCCCACAGTGCACTTAGGTTTTTCAAAATTACTGGGAAAACCTTTTTGTAAAATATGCACCTAAGGGCACACTTTAAAGAAAGATTAGTAGAGGACTTCATGAGAGGATTATTAATGATGTTACATGATATTTATTTCTGATTTTCTTCATAAAAGCATATGCTGTTGGTACTCATTTGAATTGCCTCAGCTTGTCAGATGAGTACTCACAACATATGCTTTTTTAAGGAAGTAGATAAAAATATATGGACTGTAACCTGAAGACTACGAAACTGCTTGACTGTGTGCTTATTGTGGTATGTGCTGTAATTAGGTCGAATACAGTACTGTATTTAACTTAAATATTAAGACACCTTAACACCTTATGTATTAGGGTAAATATGGATACTACTCCATTTTGTTTGACATTACTCATGTTTGCTTCTCAGAGACAAGAGTTTCAAGATGACCGTGATTATGAAATATACTTATTGGTAGGCTAGTTGCATGCGGTTCTGTTTATGAAGAGAGTCTGGTGGACTTTAGATGACTAGAAATAAACATATGTGAGAGTGGCTTAGTGAATTCTTTATATATGAACAGTAAATGTCCATACCAGTCTTGTCTTGGCTTTTCTGTTTACCGCTGAGTATATTGACTTTATGATATCTTAAAAAAGCATAGCTCTAGATATGGCCAGTTTTTTTCATTTAAAAAAAAAAAAAAGAAGATATTTATGTCCTCCCACCTATGGGGAGGAGGACATATTGGTTTTGGTGTGGATCCTATTAGCGTCGGCATCACACTTTCTTGAATGCACTTTACCAGTGGTTGGATTCTTACCAAATTTTCATAGATATATAATTGGGACATAACAAAGAACTGTTTGGAGTTTGGTGACCTTGACCTAACTTTCAAGGTCACAGCAGTAGAAAAACTGAAAATTCATGGTGGGGGTACTTCTGTTTTCTCTAAAAACACTGTTACTGGTAACTTTTTTTTTTTTTCCACAAAAAATTTGGTTGTTCAAAACAGATTTCAATTCTTCAGACACCAGTCAATTGCTTATCTTCCAGTGCAGATTTGCACCAAAATGTATTGTTTGACAAGCTGTTTCATTTCTTGATCACTGATACCATTAAGTTTCAGCTAATGATGCTTGACAATTTTTTAATTATTTGATAACTTTTGGTCCTGCCACCAGACTTGCTTCTGTTAGGTTACATTGATAAAGTCTGAGTTCTGTAATTATTTGTATTAATGTCACTGTTTAACTAAGTAATGGGAAAAAAAACTGTTGGTCAGCTTCAGCACTCTCTGGGCAAATTAACTGATGACAGATTGATGACACTTTGCTTACATCTTGATAATAAAAAAGATTGACATTTCATACTTGTTATCTCCTTTAAGAATATAGTAGTTGGACTTTTCATTCAGGTTATTTCTGAAGGAGACAGTATGCATGAAATTTGAAATCCTACATCAAGAAAAAAATAGAAAAATACTTCAAATACAATAAAGACCACTTGAAATTCAGATCACTCCACTATAAAGACCAACTTTTGCCAGTTCAAAATGTTAATTTCTTATCATTCCATAATCAGTATTAACCCTTGTCCTGCTGAACCTGGACATACCTTGCCTTTGCAAACAGTGTAGTTCTAGATCAGTTGGCTTCTGAAAAAGCCAACTGATCTGGTTCTGCACGGTTTGCCATTAAGTATGTGAATTTATAGCATTAATGCGGATCAAGGAATCTGATTGGCTGAAAATTAGAAATGGGTGTGGCATCTTAATTTATTCAGCAGGACAAGAGTTAAGACCACCCCACTAATAAGACAACTAAGGCAGTCCCAAAGATGGTCTCAACAGTGGAATTTTACTCTTTTTCCATATTTACTCCAAATATTTTGACACCTTTACTTCCTACCACATTTGTCCTAAAATTTGAACAAGTCCGTTTTATTATCTATTGAAGTGTCTGCAGGATGAGAGGTAAATAGTGTACAGCTAGATCAGATGCTGTTTACTGTGGCATCTGATCTGGGTTTGCACAGCTTTATCAGAATTGTCCAAATATTTAGCGTTAATATGGTAAATATAATACACATTCTGTCCTTGAAAATCAGCTAAGTTTTTTTTTACTGGAACTTTCAGATTTATCATTGCACTTTGCACTTTTAATTTTTAGTCCTCTAAACGTTTTTATTATTATGTACAGTTGAATCCTGATTCTTCCAACTCTCATTTATCTCAAGGTCACTGATGCAAGACTATTTATCCTAAGTATTTGTTTAACCCTTGCCATGTTCATTAAATTAAGATGCCATTCCCACTTCTAATTTTCATCCAATCAGATTGCTTGATCCAGGTTGTTGGTACAAACTCGCATACTTAATGACAGACAGTATAAATCCAGATCAGTTTGCTTCTTAAGTAACCAACTGATCTGGATCTATACTGTTTGCAATGGCAGGGCATATCCAGATTCAGCAGGACAAAAGTTAACTGCTTACTACACAGATACTTGTCCAATTTAAAGGCACCATTTCCCTCAAAAATAGACAATTTTATCCAAGAAAGGTTTAATCAATTGTAAATAGTATTAATACAATCATAAAATGTGGCTTCAGACAGCCTGTAAAATTTCAGTTAGTCTCTTGTTTTTGAACTGGATCAAAAATTAAATGATTTTTTTATCGTATCTCTGAATTTATGTTGACAACATAAATTCAGAGATACGATAAAAAATTATTTCATTTCAAGAACGAGAGACTAACTGAAATTTTACAGGCTGTCAGGTGCCACATTTTATGATTTTATTAATACTATGTATCAGTTTATTAAACATTCCTTGGATAATAATATGTCTATTGTTGAGGAATATGGAGCCTTTAAACAACTCTATTTTTTTTTTTTACTACCTGCTGATGTGTATTAAAACTGCTAGATGAGTGGCAAATAATGTAGTCTTAATCAGATGCCCCATTCTGTGGGATTTGCTCTGGGTTTACACTGTTTGCTCAGGCCTGTGTGTCTTAATACTTAGGGTAAATATGGTATATCTATGCAGATTGGTCATGGTCTGAATGCTTGTTGTATAGGCAGTATAAGATATATATGGTAATTGTCCTAAAATTTTATACATCAATATTAAACAAAAAAACATATGCAAACAGTACAAACCATATCAGACTGCTAGATCAGTCTGTTTGCCACTACAAATATTTTGTGAAACAAACCTAAAAAGCAAAGAACCTGACCAGACTATGCAGTTCAGCAGGCTGATCTGGTTCTTCACTGCTTGCCAAAGCTAGATTGTACCTTTCTGCAGGAACTTCTCATATTATCAGTATCAGGATTCTGCTGTATGTTGATTGCATGTGAAGCAGTTCGAGGGTTGAGCGCAAGACTAGTGTAAGTCAGATGGTTGTTTTTCCCCAAACCTAATCTCCTCACCATGAAGGCGTTATGAAGATTACAACATTTCTTTCTGTAAACAATGAAAATTTAGGTGCCATTGCTCGAATGAGCAATGGCACCTAAATTTGCATTGTTTACAAAGGGGTCCAAGTTGCCCCTAAACAAGGGTTTCAAAAATATGTTTGAGTTACTATAGTCTTGCGCTCAACCCTCGAGTTGTGCCCTCTCTCTGAGAAGCAATTAAAAAAAAAGTTCTGTTTCCTTGAGAAAGTTTGCATGCTGTTATTTATGTTAGATATATTTCATTTGCATGGCACAATAAAACACATTTAACCTAATGTGATTTGTTCTTGCCACATGTTTCCACACAAATAACCAGTTTTGCATTCAACACAGTAGCCAGCCTTGATGGCTCAGTGGGATGCATGTCAGACCGGTGATCAGGAGATTGTGGAATAGATACGCTGGGTCAGGCAACATTCCTTTGTGGAGATAGATCATGAAATATTTTCTTCGGCCATTCTCTCCCTTCCACTGACAGTTGTCAGTTTCTGGTGAAAGAATGTGTACAAGTACTGGTTAACAGCTTAGAGGACTAAGCCTGCCCATTAAAGTGTGTTTAGGTGAACTGATGGGCTCGACATGACCCTAATGGGTTGATTGGGCCATAAAACCTCTACACAATCAATCAATTCAACACAGAAAGCCATTCAGCCAGATGTTTTCTTTCTGTTTTTTTTTTTTTTTTTTTTTGTTGTTGTTTTTTTTTTTTTTTGTACACAGAACAACAGACATCACTTTTAGAGGATGAAATCCACTAATTTTGGAGCATTTAATCAAATTCTTGCCATTATTCTTTATACATGAATGTCGAATGATGAACAGAATCATAGCTCCTGATAAGACACTATAAAACATACATTGAGGTACTTCTAGTGAGTGCCCACAACATGTGTTTTTGTAGAGAGATATGAGGATACCACTCTTATCTTGAACTTGGACAGAATATTGTGTGTAAACTTTAGCACTCTCCAGATTAAATGTGCAGTCTACATGGTAAAGTATTTTTCTTATTTTTTTTACAGAAATCAACATGACATTTCATTCAAATGGTCTCCTCACATCCCCATCCCTGCCCCAAACATTTTGTTGTTTTTTTTTTTTTTTTTTTTTTTGTTTGTTTTTTTCACAGAGAAAAAACTTTATCTAGAGTTGCCATATATATTTACCCTAAGTATTTGGATGCTGTATCTCCTGACCATGCTGAATGTAATCTTTTGGCGACATGTTCTTATGTGTAAAAATTGCCAGATGTGTGGCAAACAGGGTAGACCCTGATCTGTTGTCATATTCTATGGCATCTGACCTGGGACTACACTGGTTGCATAAGCCTGTCTGTCCCAAAACTTAGGTTGAATCATGGTGTTTTGAACTTTTCAGGTTGTCCGAGCAGCAGAAGAATGTGCAGCAACTCTCGCCAGCTATATACCACCTGCCCAGAGTATCCGCATCCTCATCCCAATCATCCAGACATCATCATTTCCGATCAACCTAGCTGCCATTAAAATGCAGACAAAAGTCATAGAACTTATGGCTGCCCCTGCTCTAGAACCGTTGTTAGATGAACTTATGCCAGGACTGTTAAAGGTAAGCTGAGGTTTGATCCAAAGTTTAATTTATTTTATTTATTTATTGTTGCATGTGTTAGAATGGGCCTTTTAGGCTTGCAAGTTTCCATCCGTTCATCCATGTACTCCCATAGGGAACAAATTTTTTTCCTTTTAGAGTAGGGGATGGGAAGGTTTAGCAAAGGTGTCATGTATCTTACGTCACCAGGGCGTCCAACTGATATTGGCTTACAGTTGGGCAACCGCGCTCGACATGACCCCATTGGGTTGACTGGGCCGTAAAACCTCAACACAAACAATACAGTTGGGCAAGGCCTGCTATCCTTGTAGCAGATAAGGGTAAAGGGGGAATGTTTTTATTTTTTTCTCTGTTTCTTCCCTTTCATTGCTGTTCCGCTTTCTTCCCTATCTCTCTCTTATCTCCTCTACTATCTCTTCTATTTCTTTTCTCCCTTTCTCTGGGAGACGACACAAAATGACCCACAAGGGTTGACCTGTTGTTAAACCCCAACGCAATTAATCCTTGTAGAGTAGACAACTCTTCAGAAGGAAAGCAAAATAATTTTGACAGAGTTACCTCTCTTGAAAACATATAGATATATCTGTTCCCCTTAAATACTTAGCATTACAGGTTAATTGAAATTATTTCCTATTCTGTAGGGTTATGATGACAATGAGAGTATGGTACGGAAAGCCAGTGTGTTCTGTCTGGTTGGCATATACATGATAGTTGGTGAAACTCTTAGACCGCACCTCTCAGATCTTAATGGCAGTAAGGTAAGTAAAGTGATATATTTTTATGCCCCAATTTCAAAGATAATGGAGGGGCATATTGCTTATGGGCCGTACATTCATCCATTAGTCATGCTTTTGTTGTGAGCAAGATATCTTGATAACTATTCAAGCTGGGGCCTTGAAAATTAACAAGCTTATTAAAGCTGGGGAGTAGATCAACTGCTCATTTTTATACCCCGCCACACGATATTGGCGTGGTATTATGATATCACGTTGGCTGTCAGTGTGTTTATCTGTCTGTCCGTCCATCCCTCCATCTTTCCACCAGTCTGTCATACATGTGTACGTGCATCAGTACATCTGTCTGTATTATCATTTCTGGATGATAACTGGAGTAAATGTCAATGGATTTTCACCAAACTTGGTGTGTGCATTGATGTTGTGGAGAACTGTTTTTTGGATTGTAAATTGGCACATTTCATCAATTTTGACAGATATCTGCCAGGGACATGTCTATATTTTCATTTCTGGAAGATAACTTTACTAAATATCAATGGATTTTCACCAGATTTGGTGTGTGCATTGATATTGTGTGAACATCTGTTTTGGGATTGATAATGGTAGAATTTTGTCTATTTTTGACAGAGTTATCTGCCGGCAACACATCCATATTTTACTCAATTCTATTCTTTTACAAATACACATTTCTTGTTTTCTTTCATAATAATGGTGAAGTGTCTGGGTGGCTGAGTGGTAACTTCGGATCACAAGGTCCTGGGTTAATATCCCTTGTAGGCGGATTCAGCTCATGACAATATGGCACTTTATTGTACAGAGCTTTTCATTATCACCCTTCCATCATCTTAACCCTTAAACTGCCAGTCACAACAATTGTCGTCTGCTTTGTCATCTGCTTGTGATTTTAAAAGTCATTTTTGCAAACAGTGTGGACCCAGATCATACTGCTCCTCTAGGAGCAGTCTGATCAGGGTCCACACTGTTTGCCTGTATGCAAAAATAGGTTTGAAAAGTTTGCAAGAATATTCAGCAGACGACATAAACAGGTGACATTTTCAGATGCAGGTTTTCTTGGCATTTAAAGGGTTAATATGACTAAATAATGTTCAAAGGGACATGAAACACCAAATCATCATCATCATCATTAGCATCATCATCATCATCTGTAATTATTGTTGACAGAAGTGTTTTGAATCTGAATTAGAGCTTACTGTAATAACCCTAAATATTGGAGCAGACCGGCTTGAGCAAACAATGTAGATCCAGATCAGATTCAACATATAGACCAGGAGCTACACTGTTTGCTACTCATGCAGTAGTTGTTTAGACATATTGACAAATACTAAAATGGAATTGTTCAGAATTGTAGGGCAGATAGCTAGGAAATATGGTGTTCTGGGCCCAGTTGTTCAAAACTAATGCTGTCGTCAGTTAACGTATCTTTAAAACTTTGATCATTAAATATGGCGTATATGCTAATATTTTTGCTGAGAAAATGTGAGTAGCTTTTGCATTTGCAAAAGCCACTCTCATTTTTCCAGCAAAAATACCTGTGAATTAGACATTGTACTTACTAGAACAGTTAACAATTTGACCACTAACGAGCTTGTTAAGCTAACCACACTTTGAACAACTGAGCCCTGGTGTTTAGGATAAATACTGTAAAATAAATACCAGAACAGTCAGGTGGAAAATATTTATATCTGATTTTTGATCAGCACCATTATAATCTTTATGTGGTCATTAAAATTTCAAGATTCAATTATGTATTGAAATAAAACAATTAGAGCATGTGTGATACTTTTTATAGTTTTAATAAGAAACAGTTTCAGTGCTGATAATGGCTTCAGGTAAGACAATTTTTTTTTCAACCAAAAAAATATTGATATCTTTCTTATTTCTCCACAAAAATATATGTTATGATACTCATTAGAAGCACCTCAATTAGGCACCTCTAATGAGTCCTACAACATATATTTTCATGCAAAAGTAAGAAAATTGTTCACCTGATAGCCACTCTTATCTGGAGCTATATATCAGCCAATATATTTAACGCTTAGCACTCTGGGTAATATTTGCAGCAGACGACATTTTAAAATATTTTTCTTATTTTTCCCAGAAAACAGGATTTGACATTTCATGCAAATTGTCTCCCAAGGAGACAATTTGCATGAAATGTCAGATCCAGTTTTCTGGGAAAAATAAGAAAAATATCATCAATTTGTCGTCTGCTGAAAATGCCCAGAGAGTGGTAAAGGTTAATACTGAAATAAAAGTCATCATGGTTTGATGCATACATTGATATTTTTCTCTTTTATTTTATCATTCATCAAAGTTCTAGATAAAGAGGGGTATAAGGAAAATATTTGTCCTATTTCTCTATAAAAACATATGTTGTGGGTACTCATTATAAGCCCCTCAGTGAGGCTCTTCTAATGAGTATGCACAACATATTTTTTGTGTGAAGAGAGAAGACAAATATTGATACTGTTTGGTTAAAAAATTCCTCTTATTTGGAGCTATGATTTTTCAGTATTTATTTTTTTAATTTCACTGAAGAATGACAGGAGGGTTTCACTTACCTTTGTATAATGCTTAGCAGTCTGGGTAAAATTTTCAGTAGACAACATATTGAAATATTTTTCTTACATTTCTCAGAAAACAGGATACGACAATATATGTAAATTGTCTACTATTTTCTTTCAAAAATAAGAAAAAAAAAAGTATCATTAAATTGTCTTCTGCTGAATTAGCCCAGAGAGTGGTAAAGGTTAATATATTTTACCAACTGTATTTACCATAAATATTCGGCTACCTTATCTCCTAACCATACTTGTTGTAAATTTTATTCAGATCCATTTTACTGCTCATCATGAAATCACGCCTATATAATTTTGACCCCCTTAAACACGTTTTATATAGTAAAACTGGGGTTTACAGGGGTATACATTATTTTTGTTATTCTGCTCAAAAACATAGATTGTGGGTACTCGTTAGAACTGCCTCATACCCACAATCTATGTTTTGAGCAGGAATATGAAAAATATCAGATTTTTTTATCTGAAAATCTTCCTTGTTTTGGCTGTAAAATTTTCAATATATTTGAATAGGCGTGTTTTCGTAATGTGATGTCTTTACTGCTGGATATATGGCAAACAGTGTAGTCCCTGATCAGATCCCAAGTACTGCACCATCTGTTCTGAGTTTACACTGATTGTTCAAGCCAGAATATTAAGGGACATGTGAGCAAATAGTGTAGACCCTGATCAGACATTGTGTTTTGTTGCTGGTTATGGTTAAAAAATTAGTGGATATTTGCCCAGTGTTTGACATTTTACCCAAATTTCATGATTGTTTAGGTATGCAAAGGATTAAAACTATCAAAAATTATCCTTTAATGTGAATGACCCTCATGGGTTGATGCATTGTTAAACCTGAATTCATCATCATCATGAAAAAATTATCCTAAATCTGAGAAAAAAAAAAAACAAACAAGAAAAAAAAACAATTTTAGCAAATTCTTGGGTATGAACAATACATGTATTTCCTGGCAGTATTTCCAGGCCAGCTTGAAAAGTGTCAGGTAACCGGTCACCATGAAAATGGTTAATTTGGCTGTGTTGCTTCACCTTTGATTTTATTTTTTCAGGTAAAACTGTTGAACCTATACATTAAGCGAGTTCAAGCACAGAAGGAAAGTGGGAAAATACGTTCACCTCACAGCTCAGACTTTTGATTTTTTTTTTCAGGTAAAACTATTAAACCTGTATATTAAGAGAGCTCAAGCACAGAAGGAGAGTGGGAAAATTCT
The DNA here is from genome assembly GCA_964016985.1 of Anodontia alba. Taxonomy (NCBI): domain Eukaryota; kingdom Metazoa; phylum Mollusca; class Bivalvia; order Lucinida; family Lucinidae; genus Anodontia; species Anodontia alba. The sequence continues at coordinate 46,528,497 of OZ024831.1, forward strand.
TTCATCTCACAGCTCAGACACCTGATAGTTGGTCATTCTGTACTGAAATAAATTGGCCAGTCAGATGAAAGAACGTCTTAGTTGACCAATGAAATGCCAGGATGTATCCAGTCTGTAAGCTTTGTTCAGCAGTTGACCAATCAGATTTTGTTTACACACAGCTTTAGCCAATCTGGTTTATGGATATGATTGGAAATGACCAGTCATAGGCTGGAAGCAAGTAAGCAAGTTTTTGATTGGATAAAAGAGTTCATGAACTCCAACAAGGATTTCACTTCCAGGCAGAGTTTGGATGTTGTGTTTACTATCTCATAAAATGAGACGGGGGTATTGAATTGAGTTTTCCAGAAAACAAGTGTGTGTGTTTTGTTTTTGTTTTTTTTTTTAAATGAAGGAAGATACAGGAGTGATTTCTTTTTTCTTCAATGTGACGAGTACATACATTCCATCCTAGGCTTAACAAATTTGTAAATCTAAGATTCTAATGTGGAAACACTACATAAACAGTGATAAAGATAAATACAAATTAGTGTAGATGAAAGAGTGGAATGTTTACTCTTAAAAGTGTCCTATTAAAACTAATAATTCAACTTAACAGGATGTTGCTGTATGAAGCGTCATGACTGTTCAATGTTGTTACAGTTGACTTTATGTTGTAATGAAACACAGTGGCCAGTTCTTTTCCTTTTATTGCACTCTTATCATCGCTCCAGATAAAGTAATAATTTAGAAAAAAATGTTATTATTGCATCAAGACATACTTTGTGGGTACTCATTGGAATTGCCTCATTGAGGCAATTCCAATGAGTATCCACAAGATATGTCTTGATGCAAATTCTTCTGAATACTGCCTTCATCTGGACATACATGTGTGTCTTTCCACCAATCATTATACTTCATATTCATGTATAACTCTGTTCCCTCACCCCACCCCACCCCACCCAACCCCACAACATTCTGTAGATACAATTTCATAGTCATGCCAGATTAAGTAATCAGCTTCCTTAGTTCTGATGTAAGTTTCTTAGGTTGTACATTATTAAGTTATTTATACTTTAGTTAAGATTTTGGATCGGTTTTAATACTGTCCTTCCTGTTTCCTTTTTTTCTTTTTTTTTTTTCTTTTTTTTTTTGTATATATCATACTACCCTGCTCCATGCTTATTAACTGTATGGTGGGATGCTTAAGCCTGCAAGTACCAAAAACTATTGGCATCTCATGTCACATAGCTCTAGTTAAGGCACTTTTTTCAATCCAAAAGTATTGATATTTTTCTTATTTATCCATGAAAACATATGTTGTGGTACTCATTAGAAGCACCTTACTGAGGTGCTTCTAATGAGTACCCACAACACATGTTTTTGTGGAGAAATAAGAAAAATATTAACCTGATACCCACTGTTATCTAACCTATGGAGGAAAATTTGTTATGTCCCATACATGAGCAATGAAAATTCAGACTACTCTGTGCATCTCTATAGATTCACCAGGACCTTGGCTGTTTGGTATGTTTGCACCAACAAGAGCACACAAAGCAAAAAGGTGTTTTTGTGGTACTTTGAACAGCGAATGCCTTTATTAGGACCCTACACAGTCTACAGAATCATTCTACTATAGCATGTGGCAGCAAACAGAAAGCACACTAATGAAACTGAGAATGTGTGGGATGATTTTGCACAAGCTCAAAGCCACCTTTTCATTTGATATGGCTTGTGAACATCTAACATTTTGGTCAGACTTCAGATACATCAGCTGGCTCGGATCTTTGCCATTTCATATGTGAAAATGTTTTGTTTTTCCATAACAGGTCTTGGTTATGTACCACACAGAGAATTTGATTGGTAATCTTTATTTAAAGCACCTTTCAAAATTGTTACATCTCATATTTTCAAATATGTGTTTTAATTTTAACCCTTAAAGCGCCAATCACAACTGCAGCAGACAACAATTTTTTTTATTTATTTTTTTGATTTTTTATTTTTTAGAGAAAGCAAGTCTTGACATTTCATGTGAATTTGGCAGACGATTTACATGAAATGTCAAGACTTGTTTTCTCTGAAAAATATAAAAAAAAAATTTTGAATGTCATCTGGTACAAATTTTGCTAGGCACTTTAAGGGTTAAGTGAAAATAAGGCTTGATACATTACGAAAACACGCCTATTCAAATATATTGAAAATTTTACCACCAAAAAAAAAATGAAAATTTTCAGATAAAAATTCTGATACTTTTCATATTTCTGCTCAAAACATAGAGTGTGGGTTCTCGTTAGAACCGCCTCAGTGAGGCGGTTCTAATGAGTACCCATAATCTATGTTTTTGAGCAGAAATAAGGAAAATAATGTATACCCCTATAAACCCCAGTTTTACTATATAAAAGTGGGGTTTAAGGGGTCAAAATTATATAGGTATGTTTTCGTGATGTTACATGTGAATCCATGTGAATCATTTGCCAAATAGATGCTGTACATGAAACGCCAAGCCTTATTTTCTCTGAAAAATAATAAAAAATAAAATTCAGAACGTTGTCTGCTGTTGTTTGGTCTAGATCAACCGCGTTGGTGCTATAAGGGTAAAGGAGGAGTATTTGGTGATAATTTTTGGGATATTTTTTTTTTCTTATTTCTTGAAAGCATATTTTGTGCCTACTCATTAAAATCAGCTCACTGAGGTATTTCTGATGGGTATCCACAATGTGTTTCTACAGAGAAATGGAGAGAAAGATGTCCCAGAATTACAATCAAATATTCCTTTACAAGAAGTCCCCTGCTGTCTGTTTCATACAACTGGCTCGGTCTTAAGTTTGTCGGAGTTGCGTACATGTGAAAGCAAGTTTGGAATTTTATGTACAATATCTGTTGTAATTGAAATAAGATAAAAAATAAAATGTCTCAAATTGCCACTAATACTTGCCATATGAGTGCTTCAGTAAGACATTGAAAAAGCTAGGAACCATTATATGTGGGCACAGGCGCTGGTACCTTTCAAGGAAGAAAACTTTTATCAAATTATTTGACCTTCTTTCTGGAAAAGGATCTACTCCAAAACGAAAAGATTTGTTCCTTTTACTTGACAGTTAAAGCAAATCTGCTCAGGCATGTTAACCCTTTCAACCCTGTAGACCTGTACAAATACCTATGCAAACAGTGTAGATCCAAATGAGATAGCTCATAATGAGAATCTACACTATTTGCCAGTCTGTTAACCCATTGTAGACTTAATAGACTCTCCCACACTATATATTGGAAGAGTCCAATTTCAATTTTAGGTACGTCCGTCTATGAGATTTAGAATTTTCCTGGCTAAACTATTTACAACCAGTGGAAATCCTGATCAGACGCCGCATTCTGCGGCTTCTGCATTGTTTGCCAGTTACTCTTTTACAGGTCTCCCGACTACAATGGGTTAATGATTTTGAGTAAGAAACCTTATTGACAATAATGGACATGTCCAAATTCATAGATGGAAGAGTCACTTCAGAAACACAGGGGTGAAAGGGTTAAGGATGCCAAGATAAATGCAGCCTTCACTCTTTACAACTTCTTCTTTTCATTTGACTTTGCTCATTTTAAACTTGTGTTCAGTTTCATTATCTTCCAGGACCCAGCTCTAGACAAGACTTTTTTCCATCGTAACAGTTGATATTTTTCTTCATGGAAATATGACGTGTACTGTGTACCATGTTTTGCCCTATATATTTGGACAGCTTAACTCCTTATAAATTTGTCATAAACTTTGAACAATAGGTTCTAAAATGAATGGCCTTTGAGAGCAGTGAACACATATACTTAAATGAAACAAAACTGAAAAAGTTTCTGGGCCAGACTAGCTAGTTTTTCCCAAATAAGGCCACGTCAGTAACTCTCTTATAAAATTTCAAAAATCCTGGAATGGGCTAAATAAATGCAGACCAGAAATATAAATAGGGTAAATGTTGTAAAATTTCAAACACCAAAGTGTCTGAGAAAATGACATATGCAAGAAGTGCAGACCCAGATCAGAGTCTACATTGTTTGCTATTCCACTAAGTATTTTAAGAAACAGCTGCATAAAAAGCAAAATTTAGGTCAAAATAGATGGAATAAAGTGTTCGAAATTTTAGGACATTTACCATTACACAATAGTGAAGTCCATATTTCTACCTATTACTGTGTCTTAAAACTGCTAGTTGATTGGTAAAGTGTGGAGACCCTGATCAGATGCTATATTCTGTTATGTCTGATCTGGGTCAACACTGTTTTCTCAGGCTTGTCTGTCTGAACAGTTAGGGTAAGTTTGGTACTGATTTGAAATGCCTCATGGAGAGTTAGTTCTATTGAGTACCAACAATATATGTTTTTGTGGAGAAATAAGAATATTTTTTTTTCGGAATACAAAAAGGACAGTTAACATTCATAACTTCAGAAAAGAAAGGTATCAGTATTTTCCTGATTTCTCCATGAAAACAAATGTTGTGGGGTTCTCATTCAAGCATCTCAAGTAGATGCTTCTAGTGGATACCCACAATATGTATTTTTGTAAAGAAATAAGAGAAAAAAAATGTCAATACCTATTTGGTTGGAAAAAGTTCCTTATCTTTAGCTATTCTACTAATATTTCTGACTTTGGATCAGGAGGTCCTGGGTTCAAATCCCATTGTAAGCAGAACTCAGCTCATGCTCAGAGGATTTCATTCACCTTTTCATCATCTTAATATAACTCAAATACTGTTAATCCTTCTCCTGCTGCAACACAACATGCCCTGTCTAAGCAAACAGTGTAGATCCAGATCAGTTGGCTTCTTCAGAAGCCAGCTGATCTGGATCTGCACTGTTTGTCATGTCATTAAATATGTGTATTTCTATCAAAAACACGGATCAAGTGATCTGATCGGCTGGAAATTAGAAGTGGGCATGGTATCTTAATTTATTCAGCAAGGCAAGGGTTAAAAGAGACATGAAACACAAATAACTAACAAGTTGTCTTGAATACTGTATATACCCTAAGTATTCCAACAGATAGGTCTGAGCAAACAGTTTAGACCCAGATCAGATGTCTCATAGAGTGGCATCTGATCGGGGTCTTAACTGTTTGCCATCCAAACCCACTTTTTAGACCCATAACCATGTAACCAAATGGGCTTGTTCAAGTTTTAGGTAAAGTATGGCTAGGAGTTAAGATGTTGAAATATTTAGAGTGAGTACTGTACTCTTCTCATTTCCCAGCTAGCATTCTACGTAAATCTACATCGGGCCGTCATCGGCCCGTCAGCTACCCTGACGGGCCGATGACGGCCCGATATAGATTTACGTAGAATGCTGACTGGGTTAGAGCTATTTTAAATCCAGTTGTAAATTCCACTTACATATTTATATTAGTTCACTGCAAATTGTAATTTAAAAAAGAAAAATGATACAATAAAATCATACTTATATATTCAATTCTTGTTCAATTAATCTTTTTGTATGTTGAATACATGGATCAACCTGTGGGCTCATGCAGTATGATCAGAAAATTCATTTTTCATCTGCAAAATCTATGGGATAATGTAGATTATATCTATAAACAAAGCCCTGATTAGAATGAGCAAGCTGATATGCTTCTTCCATACCTCTAGGTTAGATGCTTTTCTTTTTTCTGCCAAAAAGTATTGATATTTTTCTCATTGCTGAACAAAAACATGTTGTATGTAGTCATTAGAAGCACCTTGGTGAGGCACTTCTATTAAGTACCCACAGCATTCATGTATATTTTTGTGCAGAAATAAGAAAAATAGTATTCTGGATACCTTTTTCAACTAGAGGTGTGGTGTTTGCTTTATGAATATATGATCCCCCAACATCAGAAAATATACTTTTGGACATGTGCACCCAGCAAAGATTCAAGTCGACCTGTGCATTTGCAGTCTGATCAGGATCTTCACAGGGTGCATTTTAGATAACCACAATACGATAAAATGCCTGTTCAAATATATAGAAAATGTCACCTCCGAAAACTGAAAATTTTCAGATAAAAAAACTGATATTTTTCTTATTTCTGCTCAAAACATAGATTGTGGGTACTTGTTAGAACCACCTCGGGGAGGCAGCTCTAACAAGTACCCACAATCTATGTTTTTGAGCAGAAATAAAAAAAAACAATGTATACCCCTGTAAACCCAGTTTTACTATATAAAAGTGGGGTTTAAGAGGGTCAAAATTGGGTCAGAATTATATTGGTATGTTTTCGTGATGAAGAATGCTATGTTTCTTCATGCAGGCAACAAATACACTGATAAGACTGTGCAGATGTGCAGGCTGATTTGAGTCTTCACTGATCCCACATGTCAGAAGGTATGTTTTCTTATGTTGTGGCTCAAATGATACTTGGACTCATTTCTCACATTATGCATCAATATTATACATTTAGTCAAAATATGAAAATTAAGTTTTGTTGCTTTTGCTTTGTGGTTTATGAAGTTACGATTTATTAATTAAATAATTATGTTTAAATAAAGTTTTCACTTTTCCATGATTATGAGCCAATATGTCCAAGAAAGAAATATTTGTAATAATAAAAAAAAAAAAAAGGTTGGTGACCTTATTGACCAGTGATGACCTTCATCAGCCCATGTTTTTATTACACTGTCAGCTTTGCTGTTTTGTGACAGAACCTATTAATATTATTGCCTAGCATTCTGGGTAAAATTTACAGCAGGCAACATATTGAAATATTTTTCTTAGTTTCCCCAGAAAACAGGGTTTGACATTTCATGCAAATTGTTTCCAGTGGAGACAATTTGCATGAAATGTCAAATCTTGTTTTCTCCGAAAAATAAGAAAAATATCATCAGTTTGCCTTTTGTTGAATTAGCCCAGAGAGTGGTAAAGGTTAAAAGCGCCATTTAAATTTGTGGCAGGTGGCTTTCTTTATATATTTTTGTTTTTCTGAAGGAAAAAAAAAAGCAAAATGATGTGGGTCTACACTGTTCACTGAAGTAATGAGAAACCTTTTCCCATGACATGGCTTAGGAATATTCATTTCTGTGATAAATGTATGTCTGTTTTATATGTTGCTAAATTTAGCCATTTTTTTGATATTTTAATTATGTATTTGGATAATTATCAAATCATGCAATAATATATAGTCAGACTTTAAACTGCGAAAGTGATAAAAATAGCATAAATACATTGGAGCAAAGTTGTTTTATGCTGATTTATTTGTCAAGTATGTAAGTAATAAAGTGTACTTTTTGAATAAAAGAGAGAATGTAGTTGGTGTGATATGTGAGATTATGAGAGACATATTATGGGGAAATCAACAATTTACAGCTCTAGTTAAGCCAATGATTTTTATTATTTATTTGCCAAAATCAGAGAACTTGTTAAGGAGGAGTTTGATGATAATTCTAGGATAATTTTTTCCAGCTCTCCATAAAAAAATGTTTTGGATATTCATAAGAAGTGCCTCATTAAGGCACTTTCAGTGAGCACCCACAACATATGTTTTTATGGAGTAATAAGAAATAACCCAGAATTATAAGGAAAAACATCCCCGAATTATCATCAATACCTCGTCTGTAATAAGTATTGTCCTGCTGAATAAATTAAGATGCCACACCCATGTCTAATTTTCAGCCAATCAGGTTACTTGATCCAGATTATTGCTATAGATTTGCATCCTTGATGGCAAACAGTGCAGATCCAGATCAGTTGGCTTCTGAAGAAGCCAACTGATCTGGATCTACACCATTTGCAAAACAGGGTACATCTGGGTTCAGCAGGACTAGGGTTAAAATGACCACAGAGTCAGTTTTGATGAGTAGCCACAATATATGTTTTGGTGCCAAAGTATCTTTTTTTTTATCACTGGCTTTATCAGGAGGTATGAAAGGTCTTAATCATATTTACCTTAGCAAACAGTGTTGATCCAGATCAGACATCAAAGAATATGACATCTGATCAGAGTCTACCCTGTTTGCCACTCATCAAGCTCATTAAGATAAGCCCCAAATGAGGATTATATTTCCATACCAGAGTTATTTCCCTTGGAGCTGTATACATCGTCCTTCACATTGCTGTAAGCATCAGAGATAATGATTGCTTTTCTCTACAGTGCCCCTCAGTATGTAATTTAAGAAATTTCTTCCCTTTCTGTGGCCCTAAAGACAGTTTTGCCAGCGTAAAGCAACTTTGCAGCATTTAATTGTATTATACGTTTAATGATTAAAGTTTGTTGAGATTTTTCTTGATTTCTTGCTTGTCCCTTGTGCTGAGCTTCTTGATAAGAAGTTTATTTCTTAGTTCACCATGAAATCATAGGAGCCACAATGTGATGAAAATATTCCTTCTTACATGCACCCAGTAAAGACTCAGATTAGCCTGTACACCCAGCAGTCTGATCAGAATTCAAGCTTGATGCTGTATGGATCCAAAGTTTCTACTGGCACCCAGTGAAGACTCTGATCAGACTGGGCAGATGTACATACTGATTTGAGTCTTTGTTGGGCACCTGGAAGAAGGAACATGTTCTCATGTTGCAGTGTTTTATTAAAATTGTCTCCAATGAATCTAATGAGCTCCTACAACATAAGTTTTTATGGAGAAGTAAGCAAATATCAGTGTTTTTGTCAAAAAATAATGTTTTACAGAGAACGTAGTAAGTAGTTAATGATAATTCTGGGATAATTTTCTCAAGTTTTCCATAAAAATATATGTTGTGGGTACTCATTAGAAGTGCCTCACTCATTACGAAAACATGCCTATTCAAATATACAGAAAATTTTACTATCGAAAAATGAACTTTTTAAGACAAAAAATTCTGATATTTTTCATGCTTCTCCTCAAAATATAGATTGTGGGTACTCGTTAAAACCGCCTTGATGAGGCGGTTCTAACGAGTACCCATAATCTATATTTTGAGCAGAACTTAGAAAATTAATGTATACCCCTGTAAACCCCAGTTTTACTGTATAAAAGTAGGGTTTAAGGGGGTCAAAATTATATAGGTATGTTTTCGTGATGCTGAGGCACTTCTAATGAGTACCCACAATATACATGTATGTTTTTATGCAGGAATAAGAAAAATTATCCCAGAATTATCATTAAGTGCTCCTTAGCAGTTCTTGAGGTCTTATCAAAAGCTTGGTTTATGTTTTTAAATCTTAATGTTACGGCTGTTGTTATGCATGTTGGTGTTGCTTTGTCCAGAAATGTAAGTGCTGTTTGTATATAGGTTTATGAGATAGGTAACAAGACACTGTTGTTAAAGCTTGCACTTGGAATGAATGACAATGATATTTATATTTGAAAGGTATACATATTTTGAATGGAACAGTCTATCAGCCAGTTTGGTATATCCCTTATTAACCAAAGTATTGGCTCAGATAGAGCAAACAGTGTAGACCCTGACCTGATGCCGCATTTTACAGCATCTGATCATGGTCTACACAGTTTGTCACTCATCCAGCAGTATTTAAGCGCATATTACTGACATTTTGGGAATAAAACATACCATAGGCAGGGTATTATGCATTGCTTTATGATGCTTTTATTTCAGGGGGCTTGATATACAAAATTACAAAGGAGACAACTTTTGCAACTTCCTCTTTGCTGTCCTGTAGACTAAATCCCTTCTGAAAAGAACTAGAATATCATTTTGATGCAAATGACCCTTATAGGTTGACATGTTGTTAAGCCTCCAGTCATCATCCTCATCATCATCATCATCATCCTTCTGAAAAGGGGTCTACTTAAAAGGAAAAATTTGCTCATAAGGGGAGCAGATTCTTTCCTTTTAGAGTAGACCCCATTTCTGAAGGACTGGACGTGGCAAAGACCATTTTGACAGAGTTGCCTCCATGTAAATGTATAAGTTTTCTTGAATTGGGAAGAAGCATAAACTCATTAAGGAATACATGTGCATGTGTATGTTAGTGTTCAGAATAGGAGGGAAGGAAAGGGAATGAGAGAGGCATGAATGAGTATGATAGGAAATTAATAAATTTGAAGAAATCAGTATTTATAGCATGAAGCAATTAACAAGAGTCTATAACAAAATCTAAATATAGCATTATTTGGGCCAATCTAAACAAGAAGGTGTCTTTGATCATCCAGTACATCTTTGCAGGCTGATCAGGCCTCGAATGTCATCTAACATTAGCTTTAGAGATGGTAGAGTTGATTTATGGCAGAAAAAAAATGAAATGAAATTAAAACCAATTAACCTTTAAAGTGTTTATCAGAATGGCAGCGGACAAATATTATATGTTTTAGCAGACGGTTTACTTGAAATGTCAAATCTTATTTTCTTGGAAAATCAGAAAAAAAAAATCTAAAATTTGAACACTTCCATATTACTTCCTGTTGATATGTGTAAAATTGTAGGATGGTCCTATCAGAGGCCTTATTCTAGGGCTACATTGTTTGCTTAACCCATTTAAGCCTAGCCTTGCATAAAATGGACATTTGTTGCAAACAATGTAGACCCAGATCAGATGCTGAAGAATGCACCATCTGATCTGGGTCTATACTGTTTGCAACTACTACAGGAATTTCTATAAAACATGGTAATAATGAACACTAACCCAGCACCCATTCTGTTGGAGATGGACTGGTCCAAAGAGTTTAGGTAGAAGAATCTATCTGGCAAAATGGGTTAAGCTTCTCTCTTTCAATTCTTAGGGCTAATACAACTAATAGTAAATTTCCATATATGGTAAAGTACTATATTTACCTAACTGTTCAGATGCCTTAGCAGTTTACTGTTCTTATCCTAAAAAATGAACAAGTTTATTAGATTACCTGGTAATGTGACTAAAAAGCTCTTTTAGAAACAGTTTGATCCCTGCGGAGGACTTAATGTACTTGGTGATGTTTCTTGGATAGTTTCTTTATTATTCCCCTATAAAAAAATTATAATATGGAGAGGCCTTAGAACCATGACTGTTAGATAGTATTGTAACGAGTATCCAGAACATACATCCATGTGGAGAACTGTAGGAAATGAGCCCAAGATTATCATTGGGTACACTTTAACCCTCTCAGCCTGGTAGACAAACAAAGACTTATGCAAATAAGATGGCTTATAAGAAGCCATCTCTTCAGGATTTACACTATTTGCTTTTCGGTTCCTGGTTTTTGAATGATATCCCTATTTGCAACAATGGGCATGTCCAGATTCAAAGAGGAAAAGTCTATTGCAGAAAACCAGGGATCAAAGGGTTAACAAGCCCTCTGATCTCCCATCTGTCCTGTTTGCTCGTGTCCCTGTCTTAAGGTAAATACAGTATACAGTAAAATAATCATTTGCCAAAGCTTCTGTCTTTAACCCATTGGAGATTGAATAGACTCCACCACACTATATATTGGAAGAGTCCAATTTCAATTTTATGTATGTCAGACTATGAGACTAAGAATTTTCCTAAAGAAAAGTGGGTAAACTATTTGCAAATAATGAACACCCTGATTAGACGCTACAACCTGCAGCATGTGATCTGGGTCTGCACTGTTTGCCAATTACCTTTTAAGGGTCTCCTGACTACAATGGGTTAAGGTGGGATAGGTTGTTTTTAAAGTGTGACTGTGTTTTGTATGATGTTACTGTTGTGTTGTTGTCCTATAGTTAATGTATGACATTTTCTTGTATGTAGTATTATGATAAAGCAAGTGTAAGCTAATAAACAATTCAAATACCTTCAAATATGTGTTTATTATCTGTGTTCATTCACCAGTAATAGCAGTGCTTCAACAAGACTTTGAATACCATTATATTAATGCATTGACAAACACTAACTAACAATGGCAGTAATGCATTAACAACTTTTTGACTGCTAGTGATAGTAGTGCATTGATAAACACTAACTGTCAGTGAGAGTTTGCATTGACAATCACTGTAACTACCAGTGATAGTAGTATGTTGACAACTTTTTGACTGCCAATGATAGTAGTACATTAACAAACACTAACTACCAGTGATAGAAGTGCATTGACAAAAACACTGTAACTACCAGTGTGAGAAGTGCATTGACAACTTCTTGATTGCTCGGGATTATATATTTGACAATTTTAGACTGCCAGTGATAGTTGTGCATTGACAAACACTGACTACCTGTGATAGTTGTGCATTGACAAACGCTGTAACTAATAGTGATAATGTTAGATATACAACTGATAGTATACTGACAAACACTAACTACCGGTGATAATAGTGCATTGACAACCTTTTCACTGCCTATGACAGTAGTACATTGACAAACACTGAAACTATTAGTGATAGTAGTACATTGATAAAAATTGAACTAAGAGTGATAGTAGTGTATTGACAAACATTAACGACCAGTGATTGTAGTGCATTGACAACTTTTTTGACTGCCATTGACAGTAGTGCATTGCCAAACTTTGTAAATACTAGTGATAGCAGTGCATTGACAAACACTTACTATCAGTGATAGTAGCAAATTGTTAATTTTTTGATAGTAAGGCATTGACAAACAGTGACTACCAGTGGTAGTATTTCATTGACAAACACTGTAACTACTAGTGATAATAGTACATTTACAACTTTTTGACTGCCAGTGATAGCTGTACATTGACAAACACTAACTACCAGTGATAATAGTACATTGACAACTTTTTGACTGCCAGTGACAGTAGTGCATTGACAAATGCTAGCTATTGGTGATCATGCTTTTAGAAACACTACCAGTGGTTGTAGTGCAGTGGTAAGGTTTTGACTGCTAGTGATAGTGCATTGACAAACACTGTAGCTATCAGTTATAATATTAGGTTGACAACTTTTTGACTGCCAGTGATAATAGTGCATTGACACTTTTAACTACCCATGATAATAGTCCACTGACAACTTTTTGACTGCCAGTGATAGTAATGCATTGAAAAACACTATTACTGATAGTTGTGCATTGGCAACTTTTTGACTATCATTGACAGTAGTGCATTGGCAAATATTATAACTATTAGTGATGAATGGTAATGCACTGACAAACACTACCAGTGATAGTAGTGCATTAATAAACACTAACTATAAGTGATAATAGTGCATTGACAAACCCTAACTACCAGTGATAGTAGTGCATTGACAGACACTATTAGTGACAGTAATGCAATGGCATACTAACTACTAATGATAAACACTAACTTTTAGTGACAGTAGAGCATTTACAAACAACTATTAGTGCTAGTATTACGAGGGATGTTCGATATGAATTTGTTTATTGTCCTCTAGCTCGATATCCACGTGGGGCACGATAAAAACCAATACATACCTGTATAGGGCTATTCAATATCTACACAATGGTGTATGAATGTACATGTTAGACTAAGTGTAAGACATAAAATTTGCCATTTGAATACACGCAGTCATTGACCACTGCAGTAAAAATGGTTGGTAGAAGCGTCGACAAAAAAGATGAAATACGGGCTTACATCAAAGCTCGCTCAAAACTTGGTTGTTCTTTGAAGAAGCTGATGACTGAAATTTCTACTGCTTTTGGACCTTCTTGTGTGTCTTATGACACAGTTCGGCGGTGGAAAAAGAAATTTGAGTCTGGTGTAGAGTCCATCAAAAATGCACCGAAATCAGGTAGGCCAAAATCTGCATCTCGCAAAGAAATCGTTTCCAAAATAAAAGAAATCATTGAAGATGCCAGATTTACAGTTCGTGATATTGCACGAAAGGGAGGCATATCACTATCAACTATTCACCTTAGTTTGAAGGAGCATTTGAAAGTCAGAAAGATTTCTGCTAGATGGGTGCCACATCTGTTGACTGACGAGCAAAAGAGGCAACGGGTTAAAGTGGCCAAAAAGCTGCTTCAAGTGTATCCAAAATATGACAAAAAGCAGTTTGCCAATGTCGTCACAGGTGATGAAACCTGGGTCTATTATTTTGAGCCCGTCAGAAAGGTTAGCAATAAGATCTGGGCCACTAAACAGCAAACGCCCAATAATTGCCAAACGTTCTTTGAGTACAAAGGTTTTGTATGCAATCTTCTTCTCTGGTGAAGGAGTCGCAATAAAAATGCCAGTGAAAAAGGGCAAAAGCATCACCGGAGAGTACTACAAAGACGTAGTACTGAAGAAACTGAAAAAAGTATTATCAGAAACGACGCCCTGTCACTGGTTTTAAACATGTCCGTCTTCTACATGACAATGCCCCAGCTCATACCTCCGCAATAGTTACGGCGTTTTTGAAGAAAGAAAAAAGCCTCACCCCCCACCCCACCCCCCCCCCCCCCACACCCCCGCATTCCCCAGACCTTGCCCCATGTTTTTTCTTTTTGTTTCCGAAATTGAAAGCATTCCTTGCTGGGCGGAAATTCCAGTCCCGACGGGCACTTGGATCTGCCATTCATCAGTACCTTATTACTGTGCCCAAATCAGCGTACCGTGACGCCTTCAAGAAGTGGATACATCGGCTGAAACTTTGCATTTCTAGCCACGGGGAGTACTTCGAGGGCATGAAATGAGTACTTTTGGGCTAACTTGAAATTTGAAGTCTCCAGATAGAAATAAGCAATTCATTTCGAACATCCCTCGTACACTGACAAACGCTGACTACAAGGGATAGTATTGCCATGACACACATTTACGACAATTGATAGTGCATTGATAACGTTTTGACTGCCAGTGACAGTTGTGCATTGACAAACAATAATGACCAGTGATAGTGCATTGACAAGTTTTTGACTGTCAGTAACGGTAGTTCATTGCCATACATCGTAAATGGAAGTGATATTAGTGCAACGGCAATACGGTTTTACTCTACTGTATTTACCCTAACTGCTGGGACATACAATTCTGAGCAATTATTTTAGATCCAGAGCAGATGCCCCTTTTGTCGCCCATCTAGCTATTTTTTGACACATTATGGACATGCTCAATGCTTTGGACACGTGTGGTATTAAAGGAGTTAAGATATCTAAATAAATGCAGTAGATACCGTAGTGTGGTTACCAGTGTGGTTCTAGATGTGATTACAATGTCTTGTCACTTAGGTTGTCAATGTTACTACAGATATGATTTGGCAGTATATGGTAAGTAGGTCACTTTATGACAAAATGATGCCAAACTTTACAAGAGACAATTTGCTTGAATTGTCAAAGCCTGTTTTCTGGGAAAAAGGAGAAAAATATCAGTGTGCCGTTTGATGAGTTTTCCAGAGAATAGTAAAGGTAAAATCCCTTCAGGAAAGCTTTAAGGGTACTTTTATTACAGTGCTTTTGTCTACCTTGAGAACGTTTTCCATTCCAAAGTTTCCCGTGGAAAATTTGTTTTGGCAACCGATAATCTGACATTCTGGTCACATGACCAAATCCTCCTAACTGTTTCACAAGGGCATATACTGTTGTCATTTCTGCCATCATCTAGACGTCGGTATCTGGGGTCCTGCTTTGCCGTTTGATGTTAAGTAGCTTCTTCAAGCAGCCTATGTGGAAGTGGTGACTTTTAGCATGCCGTTGGAAGACTTCCCATCTCATTAGCACATATGAGAGCAGGCATTACTACCTAACATGATGGCTACACATGCTTTTTGCTCTTTGTCATTACGAAAACACGCCTATTTAAATACATTGAAAATTTCACCACCTAAACTTAAAGTTTTCAGATAAAAATTCTGATATTTTTAATATTTGTACTCATAACATCGATTGTCGGTACTCGTTAGAACCGCTTCGCCGAGGCGGTTCTAACGAGTACCCACAATCTGTATTTTGGGGCAGATATAAGAAAAATAATGTTAACCCCATATATTTTACTATATAAAAGTGGGGTTCAAGGGAATCAAAATTATATAGGTATGTTTTCGTGATGTGTACAGGCCTTGACGGCGTGCATTCAAGGTCAGTTCTAAAAGGAATGATTCCTTAGAGCAATGAACACATACAAAATTTGAAAAACGCCTGAAGTAAGTTTTCTTGGCGAGACTAGCTTGTTTCACCAACAAGGCCTCATCAGTGACCTTTATAAATTTTCAAAAATTCCGCAATAGGCTCAATGATCAAAACGGACCAGAAAATATAAAGTACATTACAGTGAAGGGCGGAGAGACGTTTTACCGCCGCTACAGGGCACTAAGACCAGCTGTAGTGCTGGGCCCAGTTGTTTAAAGCATCTTTAGCTTAAAGAGCTCGTTAGTGGTCAAACTGTTAACTGTTCTAGTAAGTACAGTATCTAATTCACAGGTATTTTTGCTGAAAAAAAAAAATGTGAGTAACTTTTGCAAATGCAAAAGCTACTCACATCTTTTTCAGCAAAAATATTAGCATATATGCCATATTTAATGATCAAAGTTTTAACGATACGTTAATTAAATACATCGTTAGTTTTGAACAACTGGGCCCTGCTTAATAGATGCTAAAAGGAATGACCTTTGAGAGAAAAATGAACACGCCCACACAAAATTTGAGTATGTCTGAAGTGTCACGTTTTCAGGGCCAGACCAGCTAGCTTCGTGAAATAATTGACTGCCTGCAGTTTCTAACTTTTCTCTGTAATTGTGGGTTCAGCGTTTGTTTGGCTTTCCAGGCACTGGCTGATAGATCACTTTTTTATTATTTGTATAAAACTGAATCCAGATAAGAAGAAGTTTGGTTGAAGATAGTTTTCTCAGCTGCGTTCTTTGTGTTCTATGAATGTTCTGAATATAAAGGTTTCGGTGAGATAACTTGTTTTTCAGTGAGGTTGTGTTCCTCTGCCTACTATAGCTGGAGTAAATGCGATGTGTGGTGTTGATATATGTGACCTTTGATACTTAACAGCCATTTTGTCCTGTTATTCGATACCAGAAGTCCGAGCACAGTTCTCGTCCAGGTCCTCTGGTCTTGTGCGGACGGCAAAGAAGACATGTCCTCTGACCTTGTGCAGACGGCAAAGAGGACATGTACTCTGCTCTTGTGTGGACGGCAAAGAAGACACGTCCTCTAGTCTTGTGCAGACGGCAAAAAGGGCACGTTCTTTGGTCTTGTGTGGACGGCAAAGAGGATATGTCCTCTGGCCATGCGTGGACGGCAACGAGGACACGTCATCTGGTCTCAGGCGGACGGCAATGAGGATACGTCCTCTGGTCTTGTGTGGATGGTAAAGAGAACACGTCACATGGTCTTTTGTGAACGGCAAAGAGATGTTCTCTGGTTTTGTGTCGACGGCAAAGAGGACACACCATTTGGTTTTCGTGTGGATGCATGGCAAAGGGGACATGTCCTCTAGCCTTGCGTGGACGGCAAAGCGGACATGTGCTCTTGTCTTGTGTGGACGGCAGAGAGGACACGTCCCATGGTCTTATTCGGACGGCAAAGTGGTGTCATTTTGTCTTGTGTGAACAGCAAAGAGGTGTCCTCTGGTCTTGTGCGGACGGAAAATAGGACACGTTCTCTGGTCTTATGCTGGGGGTGGGGGTGGATGGCAAAGAGAACACGTCACATGGTATTGTGTGAACGGCAAAGAGATGTCCTCTGGTTTTGTGTGGACGGCAAAGAGGACACATCCTTTGGTTTTCGTGTGGATGCATGGCAAAGGGGACATGTCCTCTGGCCCTGCGTGGACGGCAAAGCGGACATGTCCTCTGGTTTTGTGGTCCGCAAATAGGACACATCCTCTAATCTCGTGTGGACGGTAAAGTGGTGTCATCTGGTCTTGTGCGGACAGCAAAGAGGTGTCCTCTGGTCTTGTGCGGACGGCAAAGAGGACACGTTCTCTGGTCTTATGCGGAGGGCAGAGGACACGTCCACTGTTCTTGCGTGGACGGCAAAGAGGACACATCCTCTAGTCTGGTGTGGACTGCAAAGAGCTGTCCTCTGGTATTGTGCGGACGGCAAAAAGGACACATACCCTGGTCTTGTGCGGACGTCAAAGGCGACACCTTATCTGGTCTTGTGCGGACGCCAATGTCATCTTTGCCGTCCGCACAAGACCAGAGGATCCCTTTTCTTAAATTATGTTCTTTCTTTCTACCGATTGATATCATGTCAACATAATACAAATACGAGCTATTCATCATCGTATAAAATAATTTTCTTCTCTTTTTTGTCCTGCTGATGAGTTCATTTTTAACAAAATCGCACAATTAAGCGAGTGTGAAAGATGGAAACGATTTTCTTTTCAGGGTCTCTGTGCGTTTGATGACAATACTTTATTTCACTGCTCGCGAGGGCTTGTTCATATTTTATCTTTAGCATAATAGCCTTTTTATACTTATAAATGATGCGCTTTCAACTATATTATTATAAAAGTCATAAATTTGTATCTAAAAGTCGTTTGTATATAGCCCACAATATTTTCATTCAGAGTTTATAATTAGAATTTTATTGATATCATTTCCACCTCACACGCATATTTTTTAATATTTTTCTGTGAGTCATATCGCGAAAAAAACCTCTCTAATGCAAAATGTTTATGAGTGGCTGCAGCTATTTAGTTTGTGAATGACATTTGTATATCAACCCCATGTCCGTCTGTCTGTCTGTCTGTCTCTCTCTCCCTCTCAAGTAACAGCAACGTAGCGTATTTCAGCAGCAACGTCAAAAAAACTAACAAAAAACAAAAAACAAAAAAAACAATAACTTATCTTCGGACATGTGCGCCCAGCGAAGATTCATCTTAGCCTGTGCATTCGCGCAATCTGATCAGAATCTTCACGGGACGCATTCTGAATAGCCAATATTGCAAAAAATTCTTCATGTGGACAACGAAGACTCGGCGCAGGCTGATTTGAGTCTTCGTTGTACGCACATATCGAAAGGTACGTTTTCTGACGTTGCAACACATTTGTGCCCGTCTGAGGTAATTTACAGTGCCGGTATTTTCTTGTACGGAACCCCCTATAAGATCATTCCCAGCGGGCACATGATGTTTTCACAACGTCGCATTAACGTCGATGCAACGTCATGACGTTGCACCGACGTTAATTCGACGTTTACAAACGTCATGTTGGTGTTGGTTCGTTTCTATCTATCTATTTCTTCCCTCATGGTAATATTTTTAAGACAACAAGCTATTATCTTGAGAAAAAATATTATCTTCAATCGGCGAGATATTATCTTGCGAGATTTACGGTGTTTTGAGCTGTTGGACGAAGTTCCAATTGTCTGTTCACCAATATCACTCTCTAGGCAAATTCAGCAGTCGACGATTTGGTGACATTTTCTTAATTTCTTCAGAAAATAGTGTTTGACATTCCATGCAAAATGTTTTTGAAAAATATCCATAAAAATGTCAAAGTCTGTTTATGTTTTGAAAAATAAAACGATTTCAAAATGTCGTCTGCTGAAAGTTTTATCCAGCATGCTAAGCGTTAAACGGAGATGGTGATTAAAATCCTCACAATTGGCAAGGATTCGGAATCAGATGCAAAAGCTACAGAAATTTAAGACGTGCAGACTAAATATAATAACAATATTTTGGAGGGTTTTCAATGCAAAATGCATTTCGCAATGCCCTATCACAGAACCGTTAAAATATTAGATTATCAAGTGCAATAAACAATGGTTCAAAGACCCCACAAGCAAAATTATACCTCGGTAACACATGCAGAAAGTGTCCACCCATATCTGACACTCTGTGCTATCAAGTTGGGATGCCGAGTTTTCGCTGCCGAGTCTACAATGCAAAGCTATAAATATCAGGCTCGCGAAATGCTCAGACCCGGATCAGACTGCGCAATGCGCAGTCTGATTCGGGTCTGAGCATTTTGCGTGTGCGACAAGGTGCCGTTTTACATACCTTTGCATATTTACAGATTGAATATTGTTTTGTTGCATTTTGTAAACGGATGTCTATTTTAAGTTTGGCATAACCTCTATCATGTAAAATTAACAATAAAATAATCGTGCTGGAATGTGAAGTGCCACCTGCTCGTTCTCATAACTCAACGGAAACTGAAGTTATACCAACCCATGAAACACACGCAATATATGCATTTGCTTTCAAACGACAACGCTACGTCACATGAACTTCCCCATGATTACTGCACAACAGTGTAGATGGCCAGGCATAGCCACTATCACAGATCATAGACTACCAAAGACACTAAGACGAAGAGAAAACAAACCAAAACAGAAAGTACATAAACCACAGGCCAAAGAAAAGCAAAGCAACCAGTCCCGCTCTTCCCCAACAAGGTGATTACATTACGAGACAGGATCCACTAAACACAACAATAAGACAATGAACAAGACCCCACCCTATCCCATTCCCCTTTTTTGCTAATATAAAGTGGTGAAATGTAGGTGTTTTTTTAATCTGAAATAAATGGAACATTTCATGCTGTAGATGTGTTTAAAACTCCAGAAATAGTTACGATGGACATTTGAAAAGTAGTGACCCAGTAAGCATTCTTTATAAATCTATAGCGGGCCCTTATCGGCCCGTCAGGGTAGCTGACGGGCCGATAACGGCCCGCTATAGATTTATAAAGAATGCTAGCTGGGGACAACGCTCCACTTTCCCCGACAGTGAAACTTATACATCCATGGATTATACATATCTTGTTGTAAAACAATCTTTCCTCTACTAAATGATGTAAGTATTGCATGTGCTGCATGTGCAAGGCAAATATAAATGACGCTCAAAACTGATCTGGTCATTTACAACGGTCAAAATGGCTACAGATATTGGTGACTAGGTTCAAGATGAACAAAGGGCGTATTGCAAAATCCACGAGAACTTGGACACGTCACTGAAGTAAAAGAGGACTTGGATAAATTTTATGCGGATCGTTCTCTAACTTACAGAACTGTCATAAGCTGGCTGGTTAGGATTGAAGAGGAGCTCTGCTCTGAGAGGCCGACAGCATCTTTGTCGGAAAGGGATCTCGTACTGTAATAAAAATATTAGTTGAGGACGATATTGAGTTGTCTTATACATCTGGCTTGAATACATCAGCTGGGAGACTAGCAGAGTATATGTCGTGAAAATGATGAGGGACCTCATTCTGCACACAGAAGAAAAAACTTTTAGGCGCGTTGTGTACCTCTATGTTTTGACAGTGATGGAAAAGTGGTGCGGGTCCCTATGCCTGAGCACAATAGTGTCACTGAAACATTTTACAAGGAGAAAGTTCTGACTTCATTTAATCAGCGCTGTACTTCAAAGTGCCCACAGACCGTGTGCTTGGAATCCATCTATTATACGACAATGCAACAGTTCATCTTTCAGCTGTGACAACTGAATACTTTATAATCTGAGGACCATCATACAAATACTCTGCAAAAACCTTCCCTGTAGCAATGATCCGTCTCCCTGTGTTTTTGGGCTTTTTTGCTTTCTTCAAATTACGAAGTACTGTTTTAGTGCACTTTTCCAGTATATAAACAGTTTATCAAACAATCGTTTGAAAAGGTCTTTTCTGAGTGGACATAAACTTCTGGAAAAGTGTATGCAATGGCACAGAGAGTTCTTTGAAGGACTGAAGGAGATAGTTTTGATCAGGTAGGCCTTATATTGATAACCCGCTACCCTTGCCACTGCCTTTACAATACGCTTCCCCCACCCCCCCCCCCTCTCCCGGAACCTCTTTATTTTAACTGCCCACTAAAAGGTAAAGAGACCAATTTTGCAAGCACATTAGAGACGACCGAAGCTAAAACTTAAAGTTTAACCTCTGCATATAAATAACAGCAACAAAATGTAAAAAGATTTCTTGAGTTCAGCGAAAAATAATACCCAACATGTATTTCAAATTGTCTTTAAAATAAATGTCAAGATTTATATTTTCTTTGAAGAAAAAGAAAAATGTCACTAATTTTCATCAGATGATTTACTCAACAGGGCACTAAAGCTTAAAATGTATACGAGACGGGACATGTCATTACGAAAACACGCCTATTCAAATATATAGAAAATTTCACCTCCAAAAACTGAAAATTTTCAGTTAAAAAACTCAGATATCTTTCATATTTCTGCACAATACATAGATTGTGGGTACTCGTTAGAACCGCCTCGGCGAGGCGGTTCTAACGAGTACCCACGATCTGTGTTTTGAGCAGAAATAAGAAAAATAATGTATACCCCTGTAAACCCCAGTTTTACTATATAAAAGTGGGGTTTAAGGGGGTCAAAATTATATAGGTATGTTTTCGTGATGTAATGAATAACAGCAGATATAGTCAACCGGTTATCAGCAACTGATGTTGCTCTTGGTATTGTCTTACACAAAATATTTGTTCCATTTAAGAATTTTAAAAATAATATCAGAAGATTTAATTTAGAACTTACTTTTACTTTTATGGATTTTATCGATGTATAAGCTCCGGTGAATCACTCATAAACTGAATAAAGATGAGCTTTATGTTTAGTTTGTGAGTGATTTTCCGCATTTTTTTCACATTGATAAAATCCACAAAAATAACAATTCATTTCTTATGATTTTAGCTTTATCATCAAAATGTTACAAATGTTGCAAAAAACGTCAATCCTTTGAGATGGCAAAAAAAAAAAAAAAAAAAAAAAAAAAAAAAAAAAAAAAAAGAACCGACGGATTCCTGCTCTGGACTTTATTGAAGTGCAAAATTTTTCCTTCAGCCAATCGAATTGCTTGAAATGTGTATGAGGGTGAGGAAGTCGGAATCATACAAGCATTCAGAGCGGATGCTCTCAATTAATAAGATTGAATTTTACAAATCTATCAGTGTGGCGCTTTAGGGGCGAAAATTGCATATCTTCTCTGAAACAATTTGAATGAAACTTAGTAGAAATGATTTCGGTTCGATATCTGTAAAGGACATTCGCTGCAGAGACTTCGTTGATTTGAATGAATGAGAAGCGGGGAATGTATGATTATGTGGAAACGGGAAGGGAAGGGATGGTAGTGGTTGGGTATTTGGGTGGATAGATAGAGGCCACATAGACATATTGTATGGCAACCACCCAAGTAGTTCGGTTGCAATGGCAAGAAAATTGAATGTTTGTTATTTTACGGCAACCGGTCTTATCTGTGTCTTGTGCATTTTATTTGACTGAAGTTGGAAAATTTAGTAACTGTTAAGTGGTACCAGGGTATTTTATTGCAAAACGTACTCAAATTGCGTTTCATGTATGTTGGTGAAATGTATTAGTAATTTTGTTCAGAAACCAATTTAAAGGTTAGTATGATTCCAAGGAAAGGATCGTACAATTTGTGGTTATGTTCAGTAATTCATATTTATCAAGTAGCTGTAAATATGTTATGATTAATATTATGTGATAAAATCCAAGGAGCAGGCGTGCAAATATCACCCCACGCTTACTGGATATTCTAACACTCCTCGCCTATATAGCCAATGGTTAAACTCAGTGATATATTATGCAATAAATCACTGGGCGGAAACGCGCGACGCTATCTGGCGCCTTTCGACGTCATTTCGACACGCTGCTGACGTCAGTCTTAGTTTCTACGACGCTAGACTGTGTAACGTCGTCTTTCTCACTTCAGCAACGTAAGAAATGCATGTAAACGTCAGCGTTACAGTCAAAACTTTTGGCGGGATTTCTTTATTCGATGGCGGAAAGTTTGAAAAATCTAAAGGATACAATTACCTTTTCGTCGTTTTCTATGTGTTAGAATCGAAATAGATCAACTCTTGTGCGTGATTTGTTGAGTAATAAATCACAGTTTGTCGGTCAGTTGTAAGAAGATAAATCACTCGCGCTCCGCGCTCGTGATTTGATCTACTTTACAACTGACCTCCAAACAGTGATTTATTACTCAACAAATCACTGCTAGAGCTGATCTATTTCTTAATTGTACGCCAGCTCGGGTGCCTTTAAATGCTACCGTTACGTGACGTTGCTTTTGATGTCTTATGGCAATGAAGTCACGCCAAAATTTGTCAGACATTTGCTCAGACCCCGGCTCAGGCTCTGAATTTTAGATAATAAAAATGTCTATTTTGATGCTACAAACTGAAAATCTCGGACATATTTATAGCTATTTAATAAAATAGTTATTGCACTGATATTGGTAATTATTATATAGCTATAGATATCAAATGATTAAAAATAAACGATAAAATGCGAGGAACACTGATGCCGATATTTCTCAGTACCAGCACGCAATATCAAAATTGCACTCTTTCTTTAGATCAGTAATGCTTGTAAGTTGGCCATTAAAAATCTCAAACTTTATTACCATTATGGAAGGTTTTCGTTGTATGACGTCACAATTGCTGGCGTCATTTTCACTTGACGTCATAAAATATGACCAAACATAATATGAATTACTCTTTAAATTTAAAAGTCGCAAGTGAAGCAACGCAACTGATTTTTGCTCCAGTAATTTGATTTTACGACTAGATTTGCTGCAAAACAGCAAAAATGCAAAAATGATATCATGTTGATATTGCACTAGTGCAAAAATGATATCACTTTCTGTTACAGAAAGCGCAGGGTCAAAATAAACAAAACTACAGAGTAAGAATCAAAACGAGAGAACAATATTTATAGCTATATATTAAAAGGGTTATTGCACTGATATTGATAGATATTGCCCCTCGTTGGGATATCTACGGACGCTTGCAAGCTCGCGTCTTTCGATATCCGAACTCGGAACAATATTCACCAATATCGGTGCAATAACCCTATAATGTAGCTCTAGTATAGATAAGAGACTTTTCAACAAAAATACAGATTTTTTTTTTGTTAATTCTCCACAAAACATGCGCCGTGTGACTTAATTTAGAATCGCCCCGATGATTCCAATGACAAGGCTTACCCACAACGCATAATGTCATAGAGAAATTATCTAGATACCCCTGGTATTTAGAGCTATGAATTATTGTATTTATTGATAATTGTGTTTAGACAGACAGTATACAAATATGGTCTAATTTCTTTTATAAACACTGGTGGCCATTGTTAAGTCCAGGTCACTAATGAAACATCACGACTGTTTATTTATTACGTCAATTCTAAAGACAGTGTACTAATGAATTATCCGCCATCCGTGTATTGAAATATTTGTACATCCTTAACGCTAAGCATGCGGGGTAAAAAATTCAACAGACGACATTTTGAAATATTTTTCTTATTTTTCCCAGGAAATAGGATTTGACAGATCATGCCATTTGTCTCCTTAGGAGACAACTGTCATGAAATGTGAACTCTTTAAAAAAAAAAAAAAAGTAAAAAAAAAATATCACCAATTTGTCGTCTGCTGAATTTGCGTATAGAATTTTACGGTAAAGGTTAAACAAATGTTGACCTGTCTAATAAAGAAGGGCATTCAGGGCAATGGGGAGGAAGACAGGAAAATGTACAAAATACCATATGACATACGCGAATAGCGGAGAGTCAGACCAGCCTGCGAATCCGCACAGTCTGGTCAGGGACTATGTTGTTCTGAATGGCGAAAATTGAATGCCAGGCGTAGGCAATGCACATGCTGATCTGTGTCCCATCTTGGCCTTAACTATTTCTCATGTATGGTCATATACATCACGAAAACATGCCTATATAATGTTGACCCCCTTAAACCCCACTTTTATATAGTAAAATTGGGGTTTACAGGGGTATACATTATTTTTGTTATTTCTGCTCAAAAGCATAGATTGTGGGTACTCGTTAGAACCGCCTCGCCGAGGCGGTTCTAACGAGTACCCACAATCTATGTTTTGAGCAGAAATATGAAAAATATCAGAATTTTTTATCTGAAAAATTTCCATTTTTTTTGTGGTAAAATATTCAGTGTATTTGAATAAGCGTGTTTTCGTAATGAGAAGGTATGTCCATGTCTCGGTCAGTTTTCAGTGCAGTGAGTGTGATCTGTAATGAACATTCCTTAGCATGTGAAAAGGTACCTTTTTGTATAACTATTCGCTTTCAAACAGTTGAGTTTCAGAGCTTACAGTTTGATTTGCAAAGCCGGATCAGTCGAAAATCTCGATTTTGCCAGTTTTATATCACACCCTCTCAAACGAGCTGTTTACTGACTGACTGAGTTGGACTTTAACGACACGTCAACTCGTGTGGGTCATTTTGTGTCGTCTCCCAGAGAAAGGGAGAAAAGAGATAGAAGAGATAGTAGAGGAGATGAAAGAGAGGGACAGGAAGAAAGAGAAACAGGAATGAAAGTGAAGAAACAGAAGAGATAAAAACATTCCTCCTCTACCCTTACCAGCTACAAGGATAGCAGGCCTTGCGCAACTGTAAGCCAATCTCAGTTGGACGTTGACGTCATAAAACGAAGCGGCATGCACGTTACGTTTCCGCGTCATTTTTTTTTTTTTTTTTTTTTTTTTTTTTTATAAATGTTACAAATGGTTAAAATGAATAAAGAGACTGATCAGTTTTGACGACATAAAATTTAAAAGTCATTCAAAATTGTCGCAGACGACATTCTACTTATTTTTTATTTTCTATTTTTTTTTTTTTTTTTTTTTTATTTTGTTTTAGAGAATATAAAGCTTGACGTTTCATGCGAATTGCAAGCAAGCCATATTTTCTGAGAATACCTTTTGCTGCTATCGTCATATATGACATGTGAATAATGCCATAAGTGTCAGGTCCAAGCAAACCGCTGCTGCGTCGCATATGCATGACCGTGATGATTCGTACCAGCTAAATGATGATGTATGCGAGTGTGCCGCTAAATCATCTTGTGTATCCGCTGTCTCATAAGTACTACTGTCATCCAGTTAAATTTTTTACAGCTGATCTTGGTGTACATTGCCCGGTTATTCCCCGTAGATTTATTTTCGCATGAGGTCTTAGATAACTGAATCCCACAAGACAACGGTTGTGTTATTGTTACGAAAGTATTTCCATAATAAAGAGTTCCAGAAATCTGGCTGTTTCCTGAGGTCCTTTTTACATGTTTTGATGCCAGAATTGGTCAGCAGATGTAATATAGGGAAATGTTGGTCTTGAATGGTTGCCTAGGAAATGAAACTAGAAATCATCTGTATAACATCTTACTTTTACACCGTTTGGTTAACAATATGGGCTCTGTCATTTCAAAGACACAAAAGCTTCTCACATGTCACATAACCTACCACACTCTTTCTAGTTTTGAATTTTTCAGATGGACTGCTGTCAGCTCAGTATCTATTATTTACTCTTTGAACTTATAACAAAAAAGGGCATTTGAAGAAATGTGACTATAATCTGAAATAAAGACACTGCCTTTGATGCAAACACACTCAGAGTCAACTACATTTTATGACATATAGTTGACTCTCGTTATCTCGACCTCGCGTTTCTCGAATAACCGCTTATCTCGAAGTGAAAACCTGGTCCCTGTTTTAACATGGAAATCTAACAACAGATTACAATATTGTGGAAAAGAGGAGAAATTGCTCATAAGGAGCAATTTCTCCTCTTTTCCACAATATTTTCAATATATCTCTAACTTCTGGTGTCAAACTACATATTCATTTGTTAAATGTGGTTGTTCAATTTATTGTTTTCTTCAATTCCGAAAATCTGATATGTCGAGGTACGGATATCTCGAAGTGTTTCAGACAGTTCCTTGGAATATTCGAGATAACGAGAGTCGACTGTATATTATAAAGTTGACCTCACGCGCCGGGGTCAAATGAGGTCCTGTGATATATTTGGTACTTTTTTATTTGCATTTTTTGTTTAAATTCAGCAGAGCTTATATTTATTCGAATGTGACTTTAAAATAAGTTTTATCAATAATTATGTCTTATTTTTGGCTTATTATTTATTTATTTGTCTGTTTACCGTGATGCTTACAATGAGAAATTGAGATTAAATTCTTGTTTTGCTAAGCAGTCTCGCTTTAAAACTCCGTCTAAATTAAAGATGGCGAACAACGAGATAAAACGAAGTTGGCTACGAGATTCCATACGAGATTAGGGTGCTTGAGTATGTTTGCCAGACTCTCTATAATGAAGCAATCTGTCCGTATAGTTACTATTATTACTTGTCGCTATCCGTGAGAAGTGCTCTTGGACTGTTTTAAATTATTGGGACCGACAGCAATGCTTATTCACACTATGGAATGAACAACGGACGGTCAGATCTATATCATAGGATAAAAATCAAATATAAATGTCTCTACGCGCTTGTCTTCATGACCAGATTGCGAGTTACAATGACCATTAAAAGTTGATACTAGAGCTAATTTTGATATAACCTTACTTTTTGTTGTCTGAAAATACCATTTCCAATTGAAATTAAGCTGCCCCCATTTTGCTTAAAATGCCTCTAAGGATTGTGAAATAAAGTACTATTGGAGAAAATATTGTCTAAGTACGTAGTTTTCTAACGAGACTACGTATCCAGGTTAGGTCAAGGGAGATAAAAATATTATCAATTAAATAATGATTATTATCTAATTATTTCTATTTTTTTATATTTGTATTTTTTTTTGTATTTTTATGGTAAGCATGTATATGTCTTTCACAATGAGGGTGCAGATTCCTGAGAACCTCAGCGAGAGCATAAATTATTTTCGTGAAACTTAGATTACCAAAACATTTATTCTAATCCATTTTACGGACATTATAATTATCAAAACAACAGTCTAGGAAAGTTAGTTTGAAACAAAAGTGAAGCTCCAGTGATTTTCGTTACATCTAAAGTAGCTCCGGCACCGACCTTTAACAGAACAGATAACGTATAACTTTCTGTCAGTAGTCCCGTGTTTTAAATATGACAGAAATTATGCAGCTATTCTTCTTTGTTTTACTGGAATAAATTACAGTTGACTCTCGTTATCTCGACCTCGCTTATCTCGAATAACCGCTTATCTCGAAGTGAAAATTTGGTCCCTGCCTAAACATGAAAATCTAACAACAGGTAAAAAAAAATGTGGGAAAGAGGAGAAATTGCTAAGGAGCAATTTCTCCTCTTTTCCACAATATTTTCAATATATGTCCAAATTTGAAGAGTCCAATTACACATATATTTGTTAAATATGGTTGTTCGAATTATTTTTCCTCAATTCTGCAAATCTGATATGTCGAGGTGCGGATATCTCGAAGTATTTCAGAAGTCCTTTGGAATTCTATACTATGCTTGTGTTGTAAATCCATGCTTATCTAAATCCCTGTAGTACCGTCTGCATGTGCGTCGACCCTTTGGTACATTTGGTTAACTTGAAAACATTTTATTCAGAACTATCAATAAGCATCAAATACTGTAAACAATGAAATACAGGTTTAGAACGAGGCATACAAGCTTATATAGTTCTTCCCCACACATTTGCAATTACCTAAGCGATAAGCTGTTAGCGGACAGTGAAAGCCCTGATCAGACTGCGCAGATGCACAGGCTGATCTTAGCATTCACTGTCGCATATGCCCGAAGACGCGTTTTCACATGGCGCGGCCCGATTTGTATTTAAATTTCCAAAATTTGTATGAATTAATTTCCCCTTTTCCTTGATGTGCGAGTCCCATTTTATTACCACACCAGCTGAAAGATGCAACTTAATTTTGACGGACGGAACTGCGGTTGAACTAAATAGACAGGTTGAGGATGACAGATACCACAAAGCGGTAATCAAGCTACCTCCACCACTGAACATTTTGATATCAAGTTAAATGAGATCCACTTAATTCCGAATAAAAACTTTAAACGATTTCGATTATACTGCGCTCTGTGCGTAACCCCTGAATTATACAGATGCTTAATGTCAAATAAATACAGTGTAAAATAGTTGGAATGACAACATGGGAAACTGGTCCGTATGCCATATACGAACAGCAAAGGCTCTGATCAGACTGCGCATGCGCAGTCTGATCAGGGCCTTTGCTGTTCGTCGACATATTCTACAGTATCCAATGATCAAGATAATGGAAAACGATGGTTTAGATCTGACTGCGCGGGGGCATTCTTTATGCACATATGTTATGAGAATATTTTCTCATGATAAGATGCTGCCATTTTTGGTGAGCTCGGTTGTTGACCAAACTGTGTGGAACAGCATTTTGTTGTTACAAAAGTCCTTTCCGTATATGGCATAGGGTAGAATTAGTTTGTATTCATAGACTTGGGAAAGGGCGAAAATTGCCCCAATTTATAAAATGAATAAAAGCCCCTATCAGCATGTACTATCCGGTTAGGGTCTTCACTATTTTAAAGTTCAAATATTGTGTGTACGAATAGCGACACCGCGGAGAAGCGGGATGGTTTGAG
Organism: Anodontia alba; assembly: GCA_964016985.1. NCBI lineage: Eukaryota > Metazoa > Mollusca > Bivalvia > Lucinida > Lucinidae > Anodontia > Anodontia alba. The sequence continues at coordinate 46,558,551 of OZ024831.1, forward strand.
CCTTCGGTGCTAGTAAATGGTAAAGTCGGCTTTCTCATGTCGCAGCCCGTAAAGCCTGGGAAAGTGCGAAAACGTGCGGGTGCGAGGTCAGGCATCGTGCTGGGATGAAAGGCAAATCATACAGACAGGTAAAAGCCAAACCTCGATGACTCAGACATAGAAAATGGTAATAAACAAAAATAAATGATTTGATTTGATCCAACAAATAACTTGGCATTACATAACATTACATAAGACGGGACTTATGATAGAATTCTCTCTCTCTCTCTATCTCTCTCTCTCTCTCTCTCTCTCTCTCTCTCTCTCTCTCTCTCTCTCTCTCTGTGTGTGTACTTACAATATTTTCATTATTAAATGTGAGAAGACAGAGAGTTACTATTCAGACATTACATGATACTCTAAATGCACTGGCACATTTGAATGAAATTTTCCACTCTAAAACATAAAACTTAAAATGCACTTGTTCCTGGTTGATTCCAGACTAACAGAATTGTAATTTAGAAGCAGAGAACGTATTGGTCCAACAATAATGGGCACATAACTCCTAGATCTGTTTAAAATCATCTGAAGGACAGGTCTAGTCTGTGGAGCTAAAATACTGTCTTTTTATAAACTACTTTTTTTTAAATTATTTACATTGTATTTTTTCTGTTAATGAAACATTGAAAGGAGTCGGATCTGTGGAAAAGACAGAACACTACAAAATATAGCAAACTTCGTTTTATTGAGTCTGTACATAAGGGACAATGGAAAATGTAATACCGAATTATTGAAAATATAGTCGAATATCGTTATCTCGAACTCGCTTATTTCGAATTACCGCTTATCTCGAAGTGAAAATCTGGTCCCTGTTTTAACATGAAACTATGACAACAGGCAACAAAATAATGTGGAAAAGAGGAGAAATTGCTCCTAAGGAGCAATTTCTCCTCTTTTCCACATTATTTTATATATATATTTCTAACTTCAGGAGTCAAATTACATATTCATTTGTTAAATGTGGTTGTTCAGTTTATCGTTTTCCTCACTCTCTCAACTCTGATATGTCGAAGTACGGATATCTCATAGTGTTTCAGTAAGTCCCTCGGAATTCAAGATAACGAGAGTCGACTGTAAAAAGAAAACAGATAAGCTATTAGTGTAGATCCTGATGAGATGGCTCGTTATGAGGTATCTCATATGAATCTACACTGTTTGCAAAGATATCTGGCCTACAGGACTGAAAAGGATTTACCCCCATCAGCTGCTAGGAAACTGTTATTTGTATAAGCATGGAATTAAATATTTGTTCATAAACTAGTCACCCATTCTCCTTCCAAACCCATTACGCATAATTTGATACAAAAACACCACAAGTAGGCTGTTTAAGCTGATTGGTATTCCTTGGTGGGCGGGACTCCGGCACGGTGTATTAACCATATTATCATGGTTGGCTGCCACGGGTAAAGAATTAAGCAGGAAAAGGAGAAAACTACAATTTCACATATTTGTATATACGACTCACGATCTACGTCGCCCTGATTGTCTTACGCACCCGCGCAATTGGTCAGTATCGTTTCTGTTCGGTAAGCAAAGTTCAAACACTATATTTGGAAATAGCGAAGACTCTGACAAGACTGTGGTTTGCACAGGTTTGTATGGGACTTTGGTGGCCGCATATGACATTTTATTATTTTCATGTGCCCCGTTTGAAATGTATAGCGTAGATCGTTTATATGATAAACCTATGACAGTAGCATCATTGATACTACAGGTCTGGAAACTTAGCAATTTGGCCTCTCTGAGGCAACTTGTGCGAGTTGAGCCTATTTTGGTCTCAATTGTGATTTAACACATTTCTTTTATGGTAACTTAACTGAACATTAATAAATAAGACAAACTGACGACATTTGCTGTAAAACGCCGCAACGTACTCCAATTTGAAGAACGTAGCAGCGTTTTACAGCCACGTGAATGTCATCGGTTTGTGTTACACAACAATACATATTTTTGAATTTTCTGTCGTTTCGAAGTATTGGACTAAATATTGGGACACCTTAACTCCTTATCAACTTATTCTTAATATTTGAACACATTATGATGTATCCGAAAAACTTTGGACGAATAGCAAACAGTGTAAGCCCTGATCGGACGCCGCGTTTCGTGGAGTCCGATCTGGGTCTTCACTGTTTGTTTGTGGGTCTTCACTGTTTGTCTGTTCCGATAGGTTATTACGGTACACTTTCTGTATAAAGCGTCAACGAGCAAAAACCCTGAGCTGCTGCACAGACTTATATCTGAACAGTTGCGGTTCGCATAGGACGGTTCGTTTAAATTAGAGAAGATTTTAGCTTACATAAAAGACATTCCAGATACCACTCTGCTTAAATCTATATCGAACCGTTTTCTGCTCGACAGGAATCCTGTCGAGTCGATAACGATCCGATATAGTTTTAAGCAGAGTGCTATCTGAGATAGGTGTAACAAATGTCGCGGAAAACTGGCTAAATGAGAACACATGAATCACAGTAAAAACCCTCTGAAAAAAATATATATGATGCTAAAATCATTACATGAAAATTAAATCTTATCTTGTATTATTTTTCACAAAAAAAGAAGACTTGGTATTTTGTTCGAACTGTCTTGAAAGGGCAAGGAAAACAGTTTGAATGAAATGTTAAGTATTGTTTCATTACGAAAACATGCCTATTCAAACATACTGCAAATTTTATCACAAAAAAAAAAAATGAAAATTTTCAGATGAAAAATTCTGATAATTTTCATGTTTCTGCTCAAAACATAGATTGTTGGTACTCGTTAGAACCGCCTTGATGAGGCGGTTCTAACGAGTACCCACAATCTATGTTTTGATTAGAAATAAGAAAAATAATGTATACCCCTGTAAACCCCAGTTTTACTATATAAAAGTGGGGTTTAAGGGGGTCAAAATTATATAGGCATGTTTTCGTGATGTTCTGCGAAAATACCAATGTTCATTTTCTGTGAAAAAAAACAACAAAACAACAACAACAAAAAACACAAAAAACAACAATAAAAAACAAACTTTTTTTAAACAATGTCTGCTTTTCTTTAAAGACAGTCAGGTTAAAGTTTATTTTCAATTTCAGAACCTCTTTAATGTGCTTGTTCAAAGTTAAGTTTCTTCCTTTTTTCAGTGGGCGGCTGAAACTTTATAAGCTTCATAAACTATTTCTGAGGTTTTAAACACAATTATAAAAAGAAATGCTTCATTTAGTCAAAATTAAGGCAAACCTCCACTTCACCTCTTTATAAAGTAAATGAGGCTCCACCGAGGGTTTCACGGAGAGATTTGGGGTAAGAAACTATGTGGAAGATGACGTGACGGTGGCTGGCAAGCTGGAATTTCTTCTTTGAATGAATACACCTATAGTATGAACATCATCCCCGTTTATGAAATGAGCCGCAACGTCAGAAAACATACCTTCTGACATGTGCGCCCAGCGAAGACTCAAATCAGCCTGCACACCCGCAGAACCTGTTCAGATTGTTTGTTGTCTGTGTGAAGAAACCTTGCATCCTTGGCTATCCAAAATACGCCAAATGAAGATTCTGATCAGCCTGTGCGATCTAAATCTTCGCCGGGCGCACATGTCCGATGGTATGTTTCCTGACGTTGCGGTTCAAATGTTTATCGTTTAATCATACTTGAAGTAAACCATTCATTCAATATCGGGTACTATAATAGCACATGACAAGTATCTGAGAACCCGTCAAGCATAATTTAGGGTACGAACCTACTTGGTGGCGCGTGCTATTAATTAGGCAGTTATCACTCTACGTGCAAGAAGTTAAGATGCGCCAAAGATAAGGAAGAATGGGTTGCTCGGAATTAAAATGGGTTTAATTCAATTTTAATGTGTTGAAAATTGTTTGTGCCTGATATCATAAAACGTTATTTGACAAAAGGAAGGTGTTGCTAACTGTGTTTATTACAAAGTGCATGGATTTAAATGAATAATAATAATAATAATAATAATAATAACAATAGCAGAAGAAGGAGAAAAGAGATGAACGCTTGATTTTAATATTTTCATTGTGATAATTTGAAATAAGACTTTAGACAAGACGCATTGAGATGGGATATGAATTAAGATACAGAGACACTTACATAAAAAGTTTGAACTTTTATTAGCTAGCGAATGAAATTTAGAGATTTATGATACAATAAATAATATCTAGTTGCAAAATATAGAACTTTAGCTTGTAAAAGCTATCAAAGAAAATAAGATATTGGATAAGAGTGAAAGAAATCGCTCCTCATGTCAACATAAAAGTGAAATTCTGCTGATTCTTTGCATGCTGTGAAATATGCAGAAAAGAACCGTACCGTAAGAAAACGTACCTTCTAACTTGTACGCCCAACGAAGACTCAAATCAGCCTGCGCATCCGCGCAGTCTGATTAGAGTCTTCGTTGACCGCATGAAGAAATTTTGCGTCCTATGCTATCCAAAATGCGCCCAGCGAAAATTCGGATCAGATTGCGCGAATGCGCAGGCTGATCTGAATCTCTGCTGGGCGCACATGTCCGAAGGTACGTTTCTCACGTTGGGGTCAAATGTTTTTCAGGATCGTCTAAGAATGTGAAAAAAGTGATTTTTATTAGTAGACGGCAGTAAATCGTTTCGATTAGCTCACTGATTGAATCATAGGGTTGCGGAATAAAACTATGCTGTGTGTGATTCAGGAAAGAAACTATATTACATCAAAATAAGGCAAGACTGCTATTTGACACGAGAAAACTTATACTGAAGATGGTATCTTTTATTTATCTAATAAATAGTTATTATAGTCTATTCTTTGATATTTGAAAGAAGTTTTGGATTTCACAGATATTAATAATTCATACACGTAAGGGGCTCGTATTTCTAAATGAAGGTCTGAAGGCAAACATAACATAGGATGTTTAGTGTTGCATTTCGTAGTTTATCAAGCATCAAACTTTGTTTGAAGTAGACAATCATCCATCAGCTGTTTAACTACTTGAAATATATTTTTATTCAATGCATGGGTACTGAGGTCAGGTTAAAATATTTGGTGTTCTTTTTTAACAAAAGGAAACCTTTACAATTGTCTACTAAATATTTATAATATGTTGTTTTGCATTAATGATAGATTGTGCTTTAATAACGCTATATTATTCGTAAATGAGTGAAAAATGAAATGGCTAATGGAAATTATGAAAACATATCCACAGTGACACGATGAAATGGACATCACTTTCAAGGAATAAATTTAGAAACTGACGCCCTAATTATGAGACGTAAATACATTAAATCAACGTCAGTAATATTATTGTTATTCGTTTTGTTTCATCTCATACCATTATCATTTTCTTGCATTTATTTGTTGAACGGTTGGATGCCAATGTCGGTGTACAATCGCACGGCCTTTGCTGACGTTGTCCTGTCAGCGCACGTTGTTCGCACATTTAAAGCTAGAGAATTTCGAACAGCCGCTCAGACGTATTCAGCGGAAGTGAAAATTCTGGATGTTTATAAAGGAAGTAAATTATTGCACGAGATTCCAGTGGCAGTAAATGAACCAAATAAAATATATAACATCAGCAATTTTGGAGATAGAAAAATGTGTTACGCAGATGTAATGGAGGGTGATAGCTATATTTTCTTTCTAACAACTTATAAAGAAAGATTGTCTGCAAAATATGACGACATTTTTGGAGCAACGGCAAAATACACAGAATATAACGTACAGGAAGTTTTAGACCAGGTTGGCACAGGTAAGAGTTTGTTTCTTTTTTGTCATTAAAGAGCTTATCACAACTATAGCAGACGCGCTTTGAAACATTTTTTTAAAATAAATTTTCAGAGAAAATAAGTCTTGATATTTCATGATATTTCATCTAACTAGCAGATGATAAACATGAAATGCCAAGTCATATTTGCTCTGAAAAATAATGATTAAAACTGAAATGTCGTCTGCTAGATTTTTAGCGCTAAAGGCTTAAAACTGAATCACATGCAGTAGGAAACCAAAATTTGGACAGAAAAGACTGAACAAACAGTGGAGACCAAGATCATGCCGCTCCTCAAAGGATACGTTTGATCAGCGTCTATACTGTTCACCATTCTTTCACAACATTTTAGACACCTCAACAGCATTACGAAAACACGCCTATTCAAATATATAGAAAATTTCACCTCCAAAACTAAATCTTTTCATATAAAAAACTTTGATATTTTTCATATTTCTGCTCAAAACATAGATTGTGGGTACTCGTCACAACCGCCTCAGCGAGTACCCACAATCTATGTTTTTGAACAGAAAAAAAGAAAAATAATTTATACTCCTGTAAATCCCAGTTTTACAATATAAAAGTGGGGTTTAGGAGTTCAGAATTATATAGGCATGTTTTCATGATGAGGAAGGAAGATGGACCAGTTCAAATTTAAGAATATGTACGGTAAGGAGTAAAGATGTCTGAATATTTAGTGTAACTAGTAATAGATTATACTGAATAAATTAAATTAACCCATTTATGCCGAATGGACACTTCTATCTTCGCCCTTCTGGACCAATACATTTCTAATATAAGAAGTATCTGGTTAGTTTTCATTATAAGCATGTTTTTTTAGAAATTCCTGTGTGTAATGAAAACTGTGTAGACCCCGATCTGACGCCGCGTTCTACAGTGTCTGATCTAGGTCTGCACTGTTTGTCAGTGTCCCTTTAATGAGACACTAGGCATAAATGGAGTTAATATTACTGTATATGTCACTTTCAAATAATGTTTAATGAATATTATCCAAATATATCGTTTGTAATGGGTCTTATAATGCGTTTTTAAGACACGATCTTAACTCTTGTCATGCTGAATAAATTAAGATGCCACGCCCACTTCAAATTTCCACCCAATCAGATTACTTGATCTGGGTTTTTGATAGAAATTCACATATTTAATGACAAACAGTGCAGATCCAGAAGCCAATTGATCTGGATCTACACTGTTTGCTAAGACAGGGCATGTTTTCAACAAGAGAAGGGTTAAGATGTGTTCAAAAATAGTAACGGCCATCTCGAATTGAATAACTTGCCTATTTTTGTTTGATTTACGTCAGCATTTCGCCTCCAGCTTTCATTTCTCAAGATTTTTTAATTTAGTCACATATATTTCTTATTCTTCTTTTCTTTATAACGACTATACTCTCTCTCTGTGTCTGTCTGTCTGTCTGTCTCTCTCTCTCTTGTAAGATTACGGGATACTTTTGCATTTACCGTATTTAAACCTAAGTATGGGGGCAGGTAACAGTGTAGTAGAGCTAAAACACGGCTTCTCGTGAAGGTCTATACTGTTTACAACTCATCCAGCAGTTTTTAGACATATCAGTAGGCAATAAAATAGACTTCAAAATTTAGAACAATTAACAAGAGTTTAGGCGTCCCCTAAACGTTTTACGTACGTAAGTACGTTAAATTATGATATTACTGCGCTTCTAAAGACCTCACATACAATCAGTAACCCGGTAAGCATTCTACATAAATCTAAAGCGGACCGTTTTCGGCCTGTCAGGGTAGCTGACGGGCCGATAAACGGCCCGCTGTAGATTTATAAAGAATGCTAGCTGGGAAATTGTAATGTGATTTTTGTTTCACACATAATAACAAAAATTTGTAGTTTCCGTCAGACATATAACTTGAAGTAGATGACAAATTTTATGTTTTTTATTCAACTTTGCGTTGCTATCAAATAATTACATCAAAATTATCAACAATTCAATCTGTACGTCCATGACACCGGAAAATGTATAAAAAGCTACAGTGTCGCATGGGCCGCATCAAGGGAAAAAGTTTACATCAGGAAAACACGCACGCCTGTTTTGATCTCCTTAAACCCCACTTTTATACAGTAAAACTGGGGTTTATAGGGGTATACAATAATTTGCTTATATCTGCTCAAAATCATAGATTGTGGGTACTCGTTAGAATCGTCTCGCCGAGGTACCACAAGCTATGTTTTGAGCAGTTATATGAAAACTACCAGAAGTTTTCATCTGAAAGTTTTCACATTTTGGTGGTAAAATTCTCAGTATATTCGAATAGGCGTGTTTTTGTAATGTATAGAGGGAAAGGATACAATTTCGTGGGGTGGGGTGGAGGAGTAAACTCGCTGAATATTGTTTTGTCCCCCGGCTTCTGCAAAGGACGCACTCTAAATGGAAAGAAATTTTTACCTGGGGACAATTAGAGAATAAAGTATATTTCGACCCTTTTTAATTTACACATAGCAATGTGACACTATTGTTTAATTATGGTACATGGTACACACAAGTCAATAGCAAACATTGTCAAAGCTGAAAATGAAAATAAAAATAAAATGTTTTGATGGTATGCATGTTCAAACAGAAGAACAAATATGCATTATAGGCAGTCGGGAGCGCCAAAGTGACGGGTGGAAGCAATACGCATTTACTACATGGGTACCTGAGTGCTACAGTACATATCTTTGTCATATTCACCTTTAATGTTCATACAACTTACCGGTAACTCCTGACATCCTAAAAATGGACAAGTCCTTTTCATGACCTGCTGATATGTTTAACAACGACTGGATGAGTAGCAAACAGTGTAGACACACTTTGTGGCGTCTGTACTGTCTGATCTGTGTTTTCTTAGGCCTGTTTGTTCGAATACTTAGGGTTACTCGGGCTCCACATTACGAAAACACGCCTATTCAAATATATAGAAAATTTCATCAAAAACTGAAAATTTTCAGATAAAAAAAACTCCGATATTTTTCCTACTACTGCTCAAAACATAGATTGTGGGTACTCGTTAGAACCGCCTCTCCGAGGCGGTTCTAACGAGTACCCACAATCTGTGTTTTGAGCAGAAATAAGAAAAATAATGTATACCCCTGTAAACCCCAGTTTTACTATATAAAAGTGGGGTTTAAGGGGGTCAAAATTATATAGGTATGATTTCGTGATGACAGGGCAGTCGGTAGCTCACGTCCGACTGCTGGTCCAGGGATCACGAGTCCGAGCCGCAGCTCGACCACATAACTTCCGTAGAGTGATCATTAAATAATTTCTACGGCCATTCTTCCCGTTCTGTCAGTTATCAGTTACTGACGAAAGTACAAAGTACAGTCAAACTTAAATGGCTCGAACATCTTTGGGACCATGGAAGTTTGTTCGAGAGATTGGTAGTTCGAGCCAATGAAATTTAATCATAGCGCCAGGTCAGGAAGCAAATGGCGATAATTTATGGAAATGTTTTCGATCTTCAACAAAATAATGGTATGTTGCGTGTACTCATTAGAATCGCCTCGATGAGGCGATTCTAATGAGTACACCCAACATACAATTTCATTATAAAATAAGAAAATTTCCCTCAATATTTGTTTTCTTGAGCTATCGGAAAAATTCCGTAGGGACTCAAAAATGAGTTTGAATAAGCCATGGTAAACGAGCCATCGGAGTTCGAGCCATTGAAGTTCGACTGTACTAGTTAACCGTTTAGAGGACTAAGCCTGTCTAGGAGCAGTGTGAGTAGGTTAACTGACCGCGCTCCATATGACCCAAATGGGTTGATTGGGACGTAAAACCTCAACTCAAATAAACAAACTAACTGTCCTATACACATTTAAATACCCGTTCTAATAACTGTATGATATAGACACTAAACTCGCCGACTATGCCTACATGTACTTATGGGCTGATATTAAGAACTTTAAAAATCCATGTCTGCAGATTAAATCACAAGAAAATATCAAGTTTAGTAAAAGAAGACGACGAAAAAGAAAACCTTAAAGTCTAATATTGAGTGCAAATTCAATGGTGGAATTTTGCTATTGGACTTCGAACGCGTAGACAGAACCCATTGCTTTTTTTTTTGTATACAATACGCTGCATTACTTTGCAAGACGAAAATAAATGTAAATAAATAATAGGTGAAATAATTCTCAATATCATTCCAATAAAGGACTTATTTAGTACCGATTTTCTTTCATGGATTCATCTTCTCAAATGTGATAATATATTTATAATGCAACTATAAAACAGAATTTTGAAAATGTATATGAGAGTGACTGGTGAGGCCTGATTGGCCGATACTAGCTAGTCTAGCCCAGAAAACATGCCACTTCATCTGCTTTCGATTTTGTGAATGTATTAATTGCTTTCAAGGTTTTCTCCCTTTAGAATCCAGTTATTTTCACTACAGCTGGTGTTACCAAGCTAGCATTCTTTATAAATCTATAGCGAGCCGTTATCTGCCCGTCAGCTACCCTGACGGGCCGATAACGGCCCGCTATAGATTTATAAAGAATGCTTACTGGGTTGTGGCGTGTGGCGGCCGTATAACGTCTCCCCGTACTTCAGTGTATGTTTTCAAGTCCTTTATGATCATCGAGTCCGTTCCGGGAATTTGGAAAAGTCATACGAATGCCACTGATGAGGCTCATTACGAAAACACGCCAATTCAAATATACTGAAAATTTCACCACCAAAAAATGAAAGTTTTCAGATAAAAACTCTGACATTTTTCATATTTCTGCTCAAAACATAGATTGTGGGTACTCGTTAGAACCGCCTCGCCGAGGCGGTTCTAACGAGTATCCACAATCTATGTTTCTTGAGCAGAAATAAGAAAAATAATGTATACCCCTATAAACCAAAGTTTTGCTATATAAAAGTGGAGTTTAAGGGGGTCAAAATTATATAGGTATGTTCTCGTCATGCTTATTGGTCGAAACTAACTAGTCTGGCCTAAACAAAACTCGACAGTTCAACTGTTTTCAATGTTGTGAATGTGTCCATTGTTGTCAAGGGTCATTCTTTTAGAATATATCTATTAAAGGTTGCCAATATTAATTAAAAAAATACGATAAAAATCATTTCATTTTTTATCCAGTTCAAAAACGAGAGACTAACTGAAATTTTCCGTGACAGACTGTCAGATGCCACATTTTGTAATCGTATTAATCCCATATATCAATTTATTAAACCTTTCTTGGATAAAAATGTCTAATTTTGGGGAGTATGGTAATGCGTCAGTTTTTTTTAATGAAATTACCTGTTTATGTTCAAAAATAGAACATATATAAAAAAAAAAAAAAAAAATAAAATAAAAAAAAAAAAAAAAAAAAAAATGGGAGAATAAATGAATGAGAAAACTTGTATCTGACACATGGTGTACTTTTCGAAGAAGCTCTATAAAGGGACAGGAACACTTTCAGGGGAGGCAACTCTGTCAAAAATAATATTACCTCCATTCTGAAAAGGGGTCTACTCTAAAAGGAATTAATTTGCTTTCCGTGGGATCGAAATCTTTCGTTTTAGAGTAGACCATTTCAGAAGGGACATGATGTGCAGGCAAGCAAAGAGGAAGTCACAAAAGATGAGTCCATTGTACAAAATGGCTGAGAACCTTCCAAGTAAATCCAGTCCTCTTAAGTAGAAAATAAATTATTATTCAGTATTTATATGGCAATAGCGATCGTTTTGCTTGTAATCGTTATCTGATTGAATTTATTAAAATTATCATTTAATTGAATCATAATTATCCCATGATAGTGACCTATTTTGAGATGATGAATCAGTTAAGAAGTAGACGATTTCAAAGTAATGGCGAAACGTTGATGTTAATACATGATAAAGATTATTTCGTGCTGGTGTTGATTTACTATACAACAATATTGTTGTGAAACATCAATAACACAAATTCAACAAAGAAAAGTAAAAAAAATATTTTCTTACACAAAAATTAAATAAAAAATCACTTTATTATAGAAAATGCATAGATCAGACCAATTCTTGTCCGTAAATTTAATTTTAGGGTACATATTTGAGAACGAAACACAGAAACAGAAAAGACAAATTGTTTCTGATAAGATATGGTCACTCAGAAAGGAATATTTTTGTTTAGCCAATCCGAGTGATGTCGAAAGGACAATAGTCTGGCGCAGAAAGATTCGACACTATTCGAAAATATTAAGATATTACGGATTAAGTACAAGTGAGATGCACAATAAAACTTTATTTTAGCAGCCAGAAATAAAGGCTTACAAAATGAGTCTTTACATTAAAAACAGAGTCTCCAGAGAAAGTTCTAAAACTTCGCCTAATAATGTATACCCCTGCATACCATGTTTTCATTATGTATACCATTATTCAAATAGACTGAAATTTTACAACCAAAAAGAACGGGTGGGAGGGATCTAAAATGGCAGTGGTTCTCATCGGTTCCTTCAGGTTTCTTCACCTCCAGACTTGTTTTTAATGTAAAGAATATCTTACAGGATACTTGAAGTTATCACTCTTATACGCGTGACGTGTTTGATCTGTCAAGTAGACATTATATTCTCGATGGAATATACTGAACATATGGTAATACACATGACTGCTGTTAATAGTAATTATGATTAAAAAGCGGTTGACAGAACTCGGTCAGGTGTAGACTTGCACACAATTTCTGTGCTTAATGTCAGAATGTATTTCCAGCAAAAAAAAAAAAAAAAAAAAAAAGTCGAAACAACGTCGTTAGTACACCGTGGCGACGTCGAAACGACATTGTTGCGACGTTCTCTGTTTACTGGGTTCGACCGAAATTTACTGCATTGAAAGCGATATGGTTAAGCAAAAACATTTATAACACTGAAAACCTGAACAATAGCTTTTCCTTCAACATTAAGAAAACGTTGATATAGGACTTGATTCTAATTGTTTGCAATAAATAAATAAATAAATAAATAAATAAATAAATAAATGAATAAATTAAATAAATGAATACGTTAAATAAATAAATAAATAAATAAATTTGCATGAAAGACCGGGAAAACCAAATATATATATTTGGTTTTCCCGGTCTTTCATGCAAATTTATTTATTTATATTTGGTTTTCCCGGTCTTTCAAGCAAATTTTTTTATTTATTTATTTATTTATTTATACATTTGGTTTTCCCGGTCTTTCATGCAAATTTATTTATTTATTTATTTATTTATTTATTTATTTATTTATTTATTTATTTATTTATTTATTTATTTATTTATGATCTTACTACTCGTCTTTCGAAATCTTTCAGAAAGTCGTTTTCGCATGCCGCTTTACTCAGAAGAGGCAAATTTGCATACTTGTATGATGGTTCCATGCAAAACCTTCTGTTGACTAATGCACAGGCAGTTTTATTCTATTCATCGGTTTAAAAAAAAAGCAAATGTTTAAATTTTCCCCATAGTAAATTTGGCTGCGCATTATGCAAAAAATGATAGGGTAGGTAGACAGAGGGCAGGTTTTCAAAAAGTTCCATTTGTTCGAATTTTCTGAAATTTGTACAATATGCTTATACAAAATCTATACTTAAGAAATGTCAATGATTAAATACCAGAAGAGATCACCAAAATATTTTCTTAAATTTTTTTTTTCCGAAAACCAGTTTAATGTAGAAACTTCATAGGCCAGGCCAGTTTTGTCCGCATATCTAATTTTAATTTTGCGAAACAAGAAACTTACAAACAAAATACGGAAAGCCAAAATACAACTTAATATAACTTCTTCATTGAGAAGATCATTTTTGTTTTATATAGAAGTATCTTTTCTTTTTTCCGCGACTTCTATTTTTTACACCACATTGTTGTCTGTAATTTATGTATCAATAAAGATATACTGAAAACATTTCAACATTTTGCATACTTGGTAAAAATTTTAGCAGACGACATTATAATATTTTTTTTTCTGATTTTTCCTAGATGATAGAATTTGACACTTCATGCTAATTGTCTCCTAAGGAGACAATTTGCATGAAGTGTCAGATCCTATTTTCTAGGAAAATTAAGAAAAAAAAAGAATAACGTAATGTCGTCCGCTGCATTTGCCTATATCATGGTAAGTGTTCAAATTCTATCTTGTATAGGTGGAAATATTATCTCAACACTGACAGTAAGAAGATACTTTCTTTGAAAAGTTTATGTGTTTTGTTTGCTAATTACTATCAGTGGGGAGAAATATAACACTCATCAGAGATCTTATAAGGAAGTGTGTTGACCATTTGAGCCGAAACGTGTGAAACCGTTCCTTTGGGCATGTGCGCCCAGCGAAGATTCAGGTCAGCGTGCGCATTCGCGCAGTCTGATCAGAATCTTTGCCGGGCGCATTTTGGATAGCCAATGATGCAACGTTTCTTCACACGGACAACGAAGAATCTAATCAGACTGCGCGGATGCACAGACTTATTTGAGTCTTCGTTGGGCGCACCCGTCAGAAAATACGTTTTCTCAAGTTGTGTAGATGTAACAAAACGGTAACCTTAGTAATTTCGGTTTTTGCGGCGTTTCCGTAGATTTTAAAGCCATCAATAATGTCGGTTCATCACAGCACTGTGTGTACGGTGCCATCATTACGAAAACACGCCTATTCAAATATCTTGAAAAATTCACCACCAAAAATTCTATCATTTTTCATATTTCATCAGATAAAAATTCTATTATAAAACATAAATTGTGGTATTCGTTAGAACCACATCGCCGAAGCGGTTCTAACGAGTATCCACAATCTATGTTTTTGTGCAGAAATAAGAATGATAATGTATACCTCTGTAAACCCCAGTTTTACTATATAAAAGTGGAGTTTAAGGGGGTCAAAATTATATAGGCGTGTTTTCGTGATGATTCAAACCAGACACGTCATGTCAACGGGTTGCTTATAAAGATTTTTTTTACTTCGCCACGTACGTATATAAAGCATGGGTCCGCTCAACGAAAACCAATGACAAGTTCGTTCGTGGATACAATGGGTCTCGACGGCAGTTTAGTCTAAAATTTATCTTGAGGAGACTTGATATACTCTGTAGACTTTCCGCCATTTTATACAATGATGACAAATTTTGTGACTTCTTGTTTACGTTCCAGCACACAAACCCATGCTAAAAAGGGAAATAATTAGGAAGTTCTTTCCTTTAAGATTTAGCCCCTTTTCAGAAGGGAGGCATAACGATTTCGCAAGTGCTGTGTCCTATGAAGGTTTGGTCAATCCCCTTTTATTGCGACCTTTTGGGAAGGGAAACAGCTTTTGCAAACAGGAAGTTGCCTTCCTACTGTTTGTAATGAGAGCTCCAATGCTTTCCTTTGACGGTAGTCCCACTTGAGAAGGAAGGCAACTAGTTCGATATATAGGTGTCCCCTAAAATCTGTTGTTCTAGCATAAGCAGGAATTCTCGTACTACAGCTACTAATCCGCACCAATCGGTCCCTTCTGTGACGTCACAGCCTGTCGCTTGTTCTCAGACAGGTAATAGTGTGGAAATGTATAGAATTATATAGGAGCCCATCATTTAACTAATAAAATCATTTATTTTCAATAATACAAGATATTATTATAACCTCGCAATAGATGGAAAAATGTATCTGCTTCAATTTGATACCAAATTTGTTGAAATAAGATAAATTTTAAAATGGCCCAGATTGTAATGAATGCTACAAGGGGTTTTCCTTATTAAGTCTTTGTATTTTACAACAAAATTGAAAAATAGCCTTGATTCAATCGCCCAAAAGTCATATTTTTTTAAAATTTCTCCGTTCGCTATAACCTCTCATTCGATAGATCTATTTAATATCTATAGTTATGTAGTAAAATATTGAATAAATTATTTTATTAAAAATGGCCCACAGGTTGCAGAATATAGCTAAATTTCAAAAATGATGAGCGAAAATGTGTAATGATTACACAGACGCAGGTCTTGTGTGTACACATGATACTAGAATGAATTGCAAAAATGGTTGTAAGAATTGGAAAATAAAAAAAAGAAACTGGTTTCTATTGATATATTATAAAGATTTAGCTTCAAAAAGGAAATCAAAGATATATATTTATAATAATATAAACTTATTAATTTTTGTTTATGTTGAATAAATTATTATGTTTTTATTCGGCAACTTATTGAAGCTTTAATGAAAATTTGATATAATTACTTTTGACCATAGGAAAACTACAAACTGCTTAATTACTTGTTTTTTGTTTGTTTAATGACGAAAAAATGCTTTGTGGGGATACAAGAAAAATACCTAAATATGCGGCCACTCTTGCGATGTTTTTATAACAACAATTATTGCTAATGAATGCCAATTATGTCCTTATCTTGACGAAAGAAAACAACGAAATCACTTTTTACATAACTGACATACATGCTTATGCGCAATTTTAATAGCACAAACAGAATCAAATTCAACATTTGATCTTTTTGCATAAACTAGCGCTTTAATTGACACAATTTGCTCATTTTAGATTCCTGTACATAAATAAGGACTAAAGTACATGGTTCATAATCATGGCTTCATCTAAGTGCGTGCGTGTACGAAATAAATTTGACTATAAAAAACTGAGGCTCTCTCTCTCTCAAACGTTGTTCTCTGAATCTGTGAATAACACGAATCTCTCCAAATAAAAGCAAGCAGCATTAAATATGATGTGCAAACATTGTAGTTCCAGATCAGCATGTACATACATTTTTTTCTCTGATAGAATGTGCAAGCTCTATTCAACATGCGGTGTTAAATATGTATACTTAATAAATAATTTATAATATTTAAAAAAATACATTAAACAAAATGATAATTGATATTATTTTCAGAAATAATTACTGTAGTAAGCTTTAGCTGTATATCATAATTCGGAAAATAAATAATCCTATGCTGGTTTCATAAAATGGTTCTCTATCTAGGAAATTAAAACATAATGATACTAATGATATTATTATTATTATTATTATTATTATTATTATTATTATTTACTACTACTACTATTATTATGTGGTAGATCACAATTTCGAAGACTAAATATTATTATGCTGGTCATATTCGAAATGTTTTATTTGTAAAATAGCCACATGGACAATTCATACTATCGGACATGTGTATTTAGGAGTAAAATGTTGCTAATTACCGAATAAACCCTATTAGACACATTAAATTACTATCATACTGAAATTTGATCAAGTCCGTTTGGCTACTTGTTGACACAGCGTATACCTGCTATCTGAGTGGCAAACAGTGTAGACCTTGATAAGTTACTCTTTGATGTAATGTCTGATCAGGGTCACTGCCTCTTGTTATGGTGTGTTTATCAGAATACTGAGGTTAAATACTATAAACCACTTTCTCAGTCAGATTCAATAAATTATTCACACCTTTTCAAACATTGCCCTAAAGACAATTGTTTCAAACACAAACCTGGGATATCAGATTCTACTCTTTACAACACTTGCCCTATCTTTTTTAACAAGGCCATTATAGAACCAACTGATTTGTCTAAACATTGCTGGGTAAGTGTAAAATAGTGTAGACCCTAAACACACAATGCGTAATGTGACATCTGGACCTGGGTCTACACTGTTGACACAGACCTCTGTCTAAAAACCTAGGATATTAGTAACAGTCATAAGCCAAGGAAAACGACATTTTATCCATATTTGCTAATTACCCAACACAGAAATAACACGAGTCTCTCCAAATAAAAGCAGCAACCATTGTAGTTCCAGATCAGCATGTGCATACATTTTCTCTGATAGATTGTGCAAGCTGTATTCAACATGCAGTATAGACTCTGCTCAATATATTTCAGCGGACACACAGACTAATCTGGGTCTACATTGATCGCATAATTCATAAGGTCCATTTTTTTCTTTTTTTTTTTTTTTTGAAAAGATTCAATCATAATTGTTTCTTATTTTACTTGAAGACACCTTAAAGTTCTTGAAACGATCAACAAAACATTTTACTTTCATTTATATTAGCATTAAAAAAAAATGGTTCAAACATATATAAATACAAGTTAAATAACAGTATGTTGTTTATTTTCTGGTTCCATTTGTTCTTATTATCATTATCCAGTTGGGAACTAGAAGCCTCAGGCCACTGGACAAATTAATAATAGCTTAATCTATACCTCATGCAATAAAAACAAAGTGGTCAAAACATCAAATAAACATCAACATTTGAAAAGGACCATTATGACTATGATCAAGTTATATGGGCAAACAAAGCGCCATCTTTAACTGTATAACTAAAGAAACACTGATTACTGTAGAATATATCGATTAAAACCTGATCAGAGTGTGCAGATGCGCAGACTGATCTGGATCTTTAGTGTTTGCATAATAAATAATTTCCTTTTTTTCATAATCTGGCACAACTGCCCTTTATCTGAGACAGATCACAGGGTCCTGCAATTCTAGCTTTGACATGTCAAGCGAATTGTCTCCCTCAGAGACAGTTTGTATGGACTGTCAAAACCTGTTGTTTTTGTTTTGTTTTTTTTTTCATTTTTGTGGGGATGGGGGAGAGGTAAAAAATTTAACCCTTAACCTTTTCCATTCTCTGGGCTAATTCAGCAGCAATAAACTGGTGATATTTGTTGAATTTTCCCCAGAAAATAGGATATGACATTTCATGAAAATTGTTTGCAATGGAGATGCTTTGCATGAAATGTCAAACCAATTTCTTTTTAGGGGATGGGATGATATTTGATTCCTTAACGTTTATCTCTTTCTGGGCTAATTCAGCATGCGATAAAGTGGTTAGTGTCTTAGTTTATCCAGAAAATAGGATTTGACACTTCATGCAAATAGTCTTCATTGGAGACAATTTACATGAAATGTCAAATCCTGTTTTGAAAATAAAACATACAGAGGAATTGTTCAGGATAAGTATTTGGTGATTGTATTTTTTTTCTCCATGAAAACATGTTGTGGGTACTCATTAGATGAGCCTCGCCAAGGTTCTTCAAATGAATACTCATAACATGTTTTTGCTTCACTGAGGTGCATCAAATTAATACCTACAACATATGTTTTAATGGAGAACTAGAGAAAATTATCCCATATTTATGTCGTCTGCAAAACTTTTACCCAAAGTGCTAAGGGCTCAACTGATAAGTACTATGCTAATTTGCGCCACCAATGGGCCCTAGGTTTATGAAATAGGACTGTCTTTATGCTGTGAACAAATAGCCCAAAGCTATTAATGTACCTGTGTTGAAAGAAATGTCCTGTTTGTACACCTCTGTCCAGCTGATAGTCTGTGTGAGCTTTGCAGACTGGTTTCAAACTACTAAATTATTCAATTACCAATAATAATTAAAACCTCTAAATTTACGTTTTTTTTTTTTTTTTGTTCTAATCATGTACCCTTATACAACTAGAAAAGGAAATAGTGACTGACGTTGTATATACATGTACTTTAGACCTCGGACACATCAATATTGATGGGTCCGAGTTTAGACCCAGACAAAACTGTGCTCAGGCACAGAATGAACAGGAGGATTGTTTAGCATAAGCATCTGCAATTACTGATCTTAACAATCAGATCTGTAACACACATTAAGCAAAGAGCATAACCTTGCTCAGAAAGCGCAATGTGGTCTGGGTCTACAAAGGGCACATACCTGAAGGTTGCTTAAAACACTGTAATATTTGATATTACTCATTTATGCTAAAAAAAGGGACATTGACAAATAGATAAGAACTTTAGACCCAGATCAGACGCCGCATAGTACGTGGACTGTCCTATGATGTTAAGAAGAGGATGACATAGGTCTTTCTCCTGTATTCATTATCCATAGGCTTCTTTCTTTCTTTCTTTCTTTCTTTCTTTCTTTCTTTCTTTCTTTCTTTCTTTCTTTCTTTCTTTGATGGTTATCATAAAGTAATGTTTTTTTTTTGTTTTTTTTTTTTTATTCATTCATTCATTTTTTTTTTCAGATTACTTATATATTTAATTAAATTTTCCCATTTATTTTCTCCAGGTGAATTGACCGTTTTTCTTTCATTTGTTTTCTTAGATTAACTATTGTTCTTCATTTTAAAATCTTACTAAATTACCATTCATTAAATATAACACTTTTTTAATTTATTAATTACTTTTGTTTTCTTAGGTTAAACTATTGAAATTCGTTTAAAAATCATATTGAATTATCTATAACTAAATACAACACTTTTTATTTAATTTGAAATAATAATAATAATATTAATAATAATAATAATAATAATAACAATAATTGATTTTAATCAATTAATTAATATTTTGTTATTATCATTATTAATTAATTCTTAGGTTAAACTATTTATATTCATTTGAAAATCATACTGAATAATCTGCTGATATTCATTCATTCATTCATTCATTCATTCATTCATTCATTCATTCATTCAATATACACCTAGTCCAGTGTATATTGGGTCCAAGATTCTAAAGAGCATCCATACATGATTTAATCTGTAGTACTGTAGGTGTGTGACACTGGGTTGATTACACACCAGCTACACAGGTAAGACGACGGTTACGGGCCTCCGGTCAAAGGGAATTAATCAAAGCCTATCTAAAATGGAATATCGATAACCTGAGTGACAGTTCCTGTAGTACGATAATTCCTGGTAGTGACTCGCTCCAAACGCGATCTAAAAACTCCGAAGGCAGGGCGGATTCATTGAGGGCGGGGGTGGAGGGGAGGGGGAGGGTGAGGGAAGGGATGGGATGGGATTCCAACTCCCCTTTTGACTCAAACTTTCATTTTCACTGGAAATTTTAAATAAACCGTGTTTACTCTAAATATTCATACCTCTTACCCTTTATCGTATACTTGAAGTTCTTCAACAAATCCATTTTAATACCTGTGAACGTGTGTAAAATTGTTGGGTGGGTGACAGTGTAGAACCTGATCAGACGCTTGTCTATCCGAATACGTAGAGTAAGTATGGTAATTTGATCAAAGTACCACCGCCCCCCGCCCCCCCCCCCCCCCCTCAGAAATCACTCTGGGTCCGCCCCTAAAAAGGCAGTGGTTCTCATCGGTTCCTCCAGCTTTCTTCACATACAGACTTTTCACCTCCAGAGTTACAATATATATATATATATATATATATATATATATATATATATATATATATATATATATATATATATATATATATATATATATATATATATATATATATATAACTTTAAAAATCGAACTGATCAGTGATTAAAAGCGTCGTATCAAATTCCTACCTAAGACGGGATTATAGATATATCAGTCAGACCTGCTATCAAATCTGCATACAAACAGCGGTTTGATGGTTAATCATTTTTATCAACAATTGAGTTAGCACAGGAGAAAATGGTACTTATCGCATGGGCGACCAGCAAAGGCTCGGGCGAGCCTGCGCATAAGCGCAGTCTCGCCCCGAGCCTTTGCAGTTCGCAGACATGCAGTAGAGACCTTGAGGAAGCTTCAGTTCAAACAAACGGCATGTTTGTAACCCAGATAGAGGACTGCGCATGCGTATTTGACGAACCACAAACCGGATAACCATGTCCCTTTTTTCGTGTGCCGGCTCAACTGTTTCTTAAGATGACACAACATGTGTAGCATGTCAACAAAACGGAGATCTAATCATCAAACAATGTCAATAGGTATTAGACCATATAAAATTACCCGTCTTATTTGGCATTTATTTAAAAGAACTATAGAAAATTAATAAGCGCGACATTCTATCTACTGATGTAACAAATATTTCCATACATGCAATGACGTTTGATACTGTGGCCGGTCAATGAGCATGACACATGCATAAATGCGCGTCTATTTTCCTTAATTTAGGCCAAACAAGGCGAAAATATGCCTTCAAACACGTGACAGTCATCGTAATTTTATACCCCACGCCCCCCTTGCCCTCCGATTCCCCTAATTGGTGAATTGGGTGAATTTGCCTGAATTCCGCATAAATATTTTTAAAGTATATATTTTTTGGTTGTTTTTAAAGCCTCAGAAATAGTTAAGAAAACATTTTGTTTACTAAACCACCCACTGAAAAGCGGCGGAGCCTGACTTCGTGCAAGCACATTAGAGAAGCTTCAAAGTGTGGAAGCTTCAACTTTAACCTGCTGAATATAAATAAAAATACAACATTTAATATACTTTTCTCATTTTTTTTTTCAACAGAATATAAGATTTGATATTTATTTAAATTGGAGACAATTTGAATGGAATGTCAAGCATTGTTTTTCTGTAAAAATTAATAAAAAAATAAAAAAAGTAAATATCACTTATTATGACGTCATGATTTAGCTAATCTTAAAGCGAATACAAGAGTTTATGACGTATGAAATACGCAGATCCAGGTTGTCACGCGTATTTGCAATTTTAGCTTTGCAAATCTTAGTCCTTAAAGTTAATGTCGACTTTAACGTAAGAACTGAATGTGAAAATAGGCCTCTTCTGGAAAGCTACTGGATGTGGGATAACTGCAGTCCAAAAAAGAAATTAACAGGTTAGAGACTGTCCCATTAATTATCGCTACCTAATCTGAATTCAAACTAATTAGAGTCTTTACCATACCGTCAAGCTGAGTGTTTGTCATGGTGAAACCATGAGGTTGGACTAAATACGTAGAAGAAACCCATTCCTATTAATCTGCGCCATTAAAGCTCTCTGAAAAACTATTATACCATTCATCATTCCAAACATTTATGTTTTCTACCCTAGCGGGGTGCAGCCATTGAGCTACGGGTTCTTTTCAAAGAATTAAACACTTTTCTCGCAGTTTCAACTTTAGATCATTTTGTTTCCTTGACTTATAATTTATCTAACCTTTACCATTCTCTGGGCTAATTCAGCAGGCGACAAATTGATGAAGTTTTTCTTATTTTTCCTAGAAAACCGACTTTAACGTTTCATGCAAATTGTCTCCTGTGGACAATTTGCATGGAATGTCAGTCTATTATACATGTAATTAGCTGAGTGTGAACTTCCACGATAAATGTCAAATTGATTCAATATAATGTATTCACTTTATGTTTCAGTTTTCATTTACGTTGCACTCAAGCGATAGATAAGTGGCAAACAGTGTAGACCCTGATCAGACGCCTCGTTCTGTGGCATCTGATCTGGTTCTAAACTGTCTGTCCAATCACTTAAGGTAAACACGGTATATAATATATATAAGGTAAATCTTTCTTTTTTATGGATTCTGCGGGCATTCTAAAAAAAAAAAAAAAAAAAAAACACGGATAGAGAGAAGATAAAACAGATAGGATTAAAACAGTTTCCTTAACTGCCGTTTATTTGATGTTGCATTTTCAAACGCATTTCCATAATAGAAATGTGGAGAGATTACCTTTTATGATGTTGGCATCCTAGCAAACAAACCTTGAGCATTTCAACTGCCAAGACGTCTGACCCGCAGCGTAAGTAAACGTACCTTCTGAAATCTGCTCCCAGCGAAGATTCTGATCAGCCTGCGCATTCACACAGTCTCATCAGAATCTTCATCGGGGCATTTTGGATAGCCAAGGATACAAAGTTTCTTCATGTGGACAACGAAGACTCTGATCAGACTGCGCGGACGCGCAGGCTGATCTGAGTCTTCGTTGGGCGCACATGTCAGAAGGTACGTTTTCTCACATTTCGACTCATATGGTTTCGGAATTTCATATGTATGTAAATTCCTGAATAATGAATTAGTCACTGATTCAGTTGTCTGGGATGGTTGTTTAAGAATTCACATTTTACGCGTCCCATCAATTTCAGATCGATACATTTCAAAAGCCACCTTTGACTATTGCTGCTGGCCACCCAAGTCATGCTTTGTGAAAAAAGTAACCAATCTGACAATGTGAATAAATTGAGATCAAGAGAAATGGTCCTTAGAGTCAAAATATGAGATGCTAGTCCTACATAGATGCCATAAATATTCTTTTTTCCCGAACTATTCACCTTGGAAGGGTTTGCCTGCCACTGCGTTTGTTGCAGAGACCACGGAGGAATTCAAATCCAGTATTCAACTTTCTCTATTACTTCAAGTCAGTCCTTCCGTGCCATAACCATGTCGGTTTGTCGGTCGTTGGAACACAACTGATAACTTTGAGATGGTTTCTTTCAATCTTTTTGAGCTTGCGAAGCTAAGACCGGTCCAGTCCTTGATTTTGTCTTCCAATCTTTACTATTGCCTGCCCCTGTCAGGGGTTTGCATTTATAGCATGCCTCTAACTGCTGTTTGTAAAAAGTTTTGATGGCCCATACCAGAGTTAGCCACACATTTCAATGGTTTATATAAATAGATAGAAAGACAAAATTAACCCTTAAAGGCCAAGCAAAATTAGTAGCAGACGAAATTCATTTTTTTTTTATTTTTCAGAGAAAGCAAGTCTTCACATTCCATGTGAATCCTCTGCTTGTTTTCTCTGAGAAATAAAAAAAAAATCATAATAAAAAATGCCATCTGCTGCAGTTGTAATTGGCGCTTTAAAGGTTAACAGTTAACATTGAACGGACTTTCACAAAGCAACAACGACATCGCCCATGGAGCAAATTCTTTCCTATAGAGCAGACCCTTTTTCAGAAGGGACTTGGTGCTCAGGAGAAAAAAAACCAAAAGCACAGCCTTCTCTAGACACTATAAAACCATGAAGCACAGCCTTCTCTAGACACTATAAAAGAAATATCTAAAAGTGGTCCACCGAGGAAATCCATTGCCCAATCCCCTTAAGTGAATGAAGTTTTAAGGGCTTTCTGTGTGTAACGAACATCCTTATTAGGTCCTGCAAGACATATGCAAATAGATTAAAACACTGTATGAACGAACAGGTACATTGCAGCTTTACATGATAAAAGGGCATTCATTTTGCTTTTAAAGTTTACTTAATTACATTGGATACATCCAAACTCTTTATAAATATTGATTTAATAGTCTAATTATTAATTATCAATCTATGTACTAAGACGTATAGGATGCTCTAGTCTAGATGGTCACGAGACAAACAGAATATATACTCGAAACGATTGTTTTGTTATAGTTTCAATACTTGTTGGGAAAAGCAAAATTGGCAAAAAAAAAAAAAAAAAAAAAAAGAGTATCTGAAATGAAGGATCTTGAAAACCCATGATTTTTACCGTAAATTTTATTAGAATAGGATAAAAAAAAAATAAGAACGTTATCTAGGTTGAAGATTGCTTTTATTGAGATCGCCATTTTGAATTTGATGACGTCATAAAGTCTAAATTGAATATGCAAACTCTTGATAAGCAATAATTGCAACAATATTTTACCTCTGTAATTGTTTATGTAACTTCTTCTCGATTTTGCATTAAAATCCCACTGTTTTCTTTCTTTTCCGTCAGAAAGAAGATTTTATTTTATATTTGAAGCGTTTAGAACCTCATTAAATATTTAAAAATACTACATGCATTTGAAAACAAAATTTTGAAAAGTTGAATTGTCCTTAACTTTCTTAATTTTTATCAGGTTTTGAGCAAACTGGCATCAAAATTCATGGTTTGTCAATGAGTATTATTTTAAATGCACTTTATCAACTTTGCTTTTCCTCTAAAATTGTTATCGAACATTTTTGTTGCATGATTTCCTTCCATCGTTCTCAGCCCCAGTATCTAGCTTGATGAAAGAAAACATCTAAAATGACAAAATAGGAAATAGGCAACACGCGTTACAGTTCGTATTTAACTTCTTAGTACCAATCCCAACTGCAGCAGACCACAGTTTTATTTTGTTGTATTTTGCAGAGAAAATAAGGATTGATATTTTATGTGAATCGTCTGCTAGGAGACGATTCACACGAAATGTCAGTTCTTATTGTCTCTACAAAATAATAAAAAAAACACGTAATATGACTGTCGTCTGCCACATTGCTTGACCTTTTAACGGCTAATTTTAGATATGGATCAGGAGTTTTTTCAACTTAATCTGTTTCTCTCACACCATTAACATCTGGCCTTTTTTATTTATAAGGTAAGCATTTAGTGCTAGCTAGGTATTCGATTCATCCGAAAGACAGCGAAACGCTTTATTTAGTTATGAGCAAGACGTATCAAATTATACCAGTTACGTTGTGGGTCAGAATGTGGTAGGTCTTACGAACGGTTGCGTATTTGTTTTCTTATTGAACTATACTTTACTATTGTCACCAAGATGATTAGTAAGAGATGATCAAACAGGGATTTTGTGGTTTATTATGTGGTTTAATGTTGTATGATGTAGGTTTAATCCAAAATATTTTCCTGACAATGTAATACTGAGGTTTGATTTTTTACATACTTTTTTTTTTTTTTTTTTTTTTTAATTTAGTACTTTTTAAAAGGCTCCATATTCCTCAAAAATAGACATTTCTTTTTATCCAAGAAATGTTTAATAAATTGATATATAGTATTAATACGATCATAAAATGTGGCATCTGGCAGCCTGTAAAATTTCAGCTAGTCTCTCGTTTTTGAACTGGATCAAAAATACAATGATTTTTTTTTATCGCAGCTTTGAATTAATGTTGGCAACATTAATTCAGAAATACGATAAAAAATCATTTCATTTCAAAAATGAGAGACTAACTGAAATTTTACAGGCTGTCAGTTGCCACATTTTATGATTGTATTAATACCATATATCAATTTATTAAACCTTTCTTGAATAATAAAATGTCTATTTTCGAGGAATATATGGAGCCTCCACGCACTCACTAGACTTAACAAATAAACTCTATGAAGGTTGCCCATGGAAACAAAGAACACATAAACGAAAAAAGATCCGAGTGTCGATTTCATTGGGGCTCTTCACGTGCCAGAATATGCCGCCTAGCATCGCTTAACCCATTAATGCCTAGCATCCCCCAAAAGGAGCATTGGCAAACAGTGTAGACCCAGATCAGACGCCGCAGAACGCGGCGTCTGATCAGGGTCTACATTGTTTGCATTAAGTACAGGAATTTTTATAAAGCATGGTAAAAATAAAAACTAACCAGACACCCTGCTATTGGAAATACTGGTCCAAAGAGTTATAGTAAAACAATCCACTAGGCATAAAAAGGGTTAAACGGAATTCGATTTTCCAAGATAACGGAATGGCTCAATGATTCCAACAAAAATAAAATAAAACTGCACCATGCAGATGACAAATGAATATTTGTTCTTGGAGAATAAAGCTTGAATTTTCCTTGTGATAGTCTCAAAGATATAATATATCTGGAGACCATTTAGTTGCATTTAGCCAAACACCTATTTCGGAATAAAACCGGACAGAATATTGAAATCTCTTCTGCTTTCAGCACTGTGAAGGTTGAATATGACACTTACAGTTCGTATCTTTTTTTTTAGCTAAAGAATTGTACATGTTTCGCAGTCTCATCTTCTTTGTCTCATATCTCTAGACACTCCTCCTGACATTTCGCTCGCCTGCAAAATTATGTGTGGTATCAGCTGTATCTATCTAATCTGCTGATCAGTTCTGTCATACCTACCTGTCTGTAACACCGTATTTAACCTAAATATCGGGATACCTAATCTCATTACCATACTTGTTCTATAATTTGTACAAGTCCATGCACTACCTATTAATGTAGCTAATATCTGCTTGGATGAGTGGAAAACAGTGTAGACCCTGATCAGTCGCCACGTTCTGTGTACAACTTAACACTTATTAGTAACAATTATTAGCTTTCCAAAAAAGCTTGGTCTACGCTTAGTACACATTGTGTGCTAAGCGTAGACCAAATTTGTTTGTGAAAGCTAAAACTTCGTTATTATAACGTTGAGTAGTCCAAGGAAAATAGCATTGGACCAGTCCATGACCTTTCATAAAATGCTTTCGGAGCAATGTCAAATACAAAGATTTTCTAAGCGCCTGGGAGCAGATGAACACGAGGAATATGGTAGGTCAGAAATGATGAGGGAATTCGTGTGATGTATTTCGCTTTAAACGTATTACGACAAGTGATTTTGATTGTAATGACAAAAATATGTATATGAGCGATTAAATTAAAAAGAAAGGTTAAAACACAACATGAAGCGCACGTTCTCATGACAATTGATCCAGCGCATGACAAAACCAACAAAATGGCATGTGCGCCCAGCGAAGACTCAGATTAGCCTGGGCATTCGCAAAATCTGATCAGAGTCTTCACTGTCCGCATTAAGAAAGCTTTCAGTCCATAGCTACCACTGAGCGCGCAGCGAAGACTGATCAGACTGGGCGAATGCACAGGCTGGTCTGAGTCTCCGCTGGGCGCACATGCCATTTTGTTGGTTTTGTCGTACGCTAGCTCATTATTGTTGATAGCTCTTGCATTATTTTTTTGATTGGAACTTTTTGATACAGTACACACAACGGCCCAAGGAATTCCTAAAAAACTTGACAAATTCCAAATACCATTTTCTTAAGGGCTCTTTAATCCATTTACACGGGTTAGGAAATTGCTACCTAATCGGCGCCTTAGAATTATCTGCCTCAACAACTCTTATGAAATCAAAGATGAGCTGGCTATTATCTTCTTAAACACCACTTTATGTCCCTTTCACAAGTTTTACATTCAAATCAAATAAAGATTTTTAAGCTTTAGATATGCTGAAGTGCCCTTCACGCCGACTACATGTGAAATCAAGTGTCTATATTGACAAAGTTTTCTTTCAATAGTATTTAAAATTTAAACACATCGGCGGACTATTATTCGAGGTGAGATTAGAGCTATCCCTGAAACTGTAGGTGGTTTGAAGGAGTATCACAATAATAATAATAATATCATTATTATTATTAAATACTGTATTACACAGCGTTCCTAGGAAGGTCTTGTCAGCCCACATGCAACACGCATGTTTTTAAGTACAAACCAACAACAACAGTTACATTGTAACTTAGAACCAGCAGTTTATCAGGATTAAACCGTTGCCACTCGTAGGGCTAATTCAAAAGACGAAAATTGATGATATTTTTCTAATTTTTCCCAGAAGACTGAATTTGACATTTCATGCAAATTGTCTCCATTGAAAAAACAGAATTAAAAAGGAAAGACGGAATGACACTTGACAGCAATGAACATACAAATGGAAATGAAAATATCTGAATGGTCAAAATTTCCTGTCTCTGATTAGCTGGTTTCTGCCAATTAGGCACCAGTTACCCTCAAATGAATTTAAAAAAGACCAAAATATAAACAGCACTTCAGTGTAATACTACTGAAAAACCATCAGTAAATTTTTACCCATAATGAAAGCACGCCTATATAATTTTGACCCCCTTAAACCCCATTTTTATATAGTAAAACTGGGGTTTACAGGGGTATACATTATTTTTCTTACTTTTGCTCAAAAACATAGATTGTGGGTACTCGTTAGAACCGCCTCACCGAGGCGGTTCTAACGACTACCCACAATCTATGTTTTGATTAGAAATATGAAAAATATCAGTGGTTTTTTTTTATCTGAAAATGTTCAGTCTTTGGAGGTGAAAATTTCTATATATCTGAATAGGCGTGTTTTCGTTATGCTAAATTATCCAGGCTGATTATGAATAAAAGAAGACAATATTCTCATTTTTACAGACAATGAGACTTAACATGTTTCATTCAAATTGTGTGTGTGTGTGTGTGTGTGTGTGTGTGTGTGTGTGTGTGTGTGTGTGTGTGTGTGTGTGTGTGTGTGTCAAGATAACCACACTGTTAAATTACTTAACAAGAATAAGCCAGGTACCCTAATAAAATGTATATATTTTCTCTCACAGACTTTGTAATTTTGTATTCAAGATTGAAAGATAGATGTTTCAATTACCCAAATTTGTGGTATAAATTTTCAACACAAAATATAAATTGCGCAAATTGAGCCTATGAATTACGACCTTCATCTACTAGTCTAACCCTTTTAACAGAAATTATCCGAAATTTTTTTTTTTGTGTGCTGAGTTACGAAAAAAGAAGGGTTTTGAGTTGAATAGATGCACCTGAAAGATTTTGCTGCTATTTTGCAAACGAAACAACCTTTACAGACAAGAAGTTGCGCCCCTTCCCTAATATTTGAACGCTTCAAACATAGAGACTACTCTTAAAGGAAAGAATTTGCTCCCAGAGGAGCAAATTCTTTCCTTTAAGAGTAGTCCGCATTGATGAAGGAAGGCAGTCAGAGTTATTTCACTAGATATGAATCTATACCCTTTAAGATACAAAGGAACAGCAAAGACCAAGCTCAGCCTGCGTATTGACGAGAGGTTATGATGAAGTTAACTACTTCAGGCTGAAGGCGACTGTAATTGTCATCACGAAAACACGCCTATATAATTTTGTCCCCCTTAAACCCCACTTTTATGTAGTAAAACTGGGGTTTACAGGGGTATACATTATTTTTCTTATTTCTGCTCAAAAACATAGATTATGGGTACTCGTTAGAACCGCCTCGCCGAGGCGGTTCTAACGAGTACCCACAATCTATGTTTTGAGCAGAAATTTGAAACATATAAGAGTTTTTAGCTGAAAAATTTCAGTTTTTGGAGGTGAAATTTTCTATATATTTCAAATAGGCATGTTTTCGTAATGTCTTGAAAGAAATAGCCGCAGTTTCAGTAGAAGTAGCTCTGTTAAAATTGTTTTCGCTCCCAACTGAATTTGCTCCTCTAGTGAGCAATTGTTTTTCCTTTTAAAGTATGCCCTTTTCAGAAGGGGTTTGGAATCCAGGGAAGGAAAACAGGAAGTCACAAAAGTTGCATTCCTTGTAAAAATAACAGGACATCTACCAAGCATACCCAATCCAATTTAAGCCTAGCGTCCCATAACAGGATACTGGCAAACAGTGTAGACCCACAAAACGCGGCGTCTGATCAGGGTCTTCACTGTTTGCATTAAGTTCAGAAATTTCTAGAAAACATGATAATAATAAAAAAACTAACCAGACTCCCCTTGTATATGAAACGGACCTGACCAAATAGTTAAGGTAGAACAGTCCACTCGGAATAAATGGGTTAAATATTCTTACTCCTTACCTCGCTTATCCTAAAAACGAATAAGTCAATTTGACTATCAGGTTAAAACGTGCTGACTGAATAGCGAACAAAGTAGACCATAATCGAACTTTAGGAACAGTTTGATCGGGGTCTATACTATTTCCTCTAGCATACCTGTCCCAGTATTTATGGCAAAATGTTCATAAAATGCAATGTCTACTAAATCTGCATCAGAATGATTACCGGCAAAAATGCTTCTAACACAACTGGAGAGTGCATTGAAGATTCTAGAAAATAAAATAAAATGTACGCAGTCTAAATAGTGAGTTAATTTAAACGACCATGCTCACCATTTATTGATCATGATCACTCTTCATTTTAATAACATTGCGTACGGACTTTTGTGCAACGTCTGTATCAGTATACTTGAATGCAAAGAAATGGATGTTTATCAATTTATGCCAAAATATCGGATTCAGCAATATTCGACACTTGCAGTACTGTTGCACAGCATCTTTCTAGTTACTGACAGAAAAATAACAAAATGAACTGTTGCAGAGGGACTGTTCCTCTTGCTACCTACAGAGAGAAAAAAACGAAGTACAAAGGCGTTTTGATTTTGAAAACATTTTTGGGTGCTTTACTGCCACTGTGATTGTGCTATATGTTGAGGTCAGAGATCAGATATCGGAAATGTATTAATTTATCGCGTGTGCTTGTTCCATTTCCTTTCCATGTGCTATCTATTACCCACCTTAAATCAACATGCATAGAAAGAAATGGGACGGATATACATTCATGACAATGCTTAATCATTAGCCAGGGCGCTTGAAAATTGACCTGGTGCCACATGCAAACAACCAAAGACCTACCCGACAGTACATCTGCACAGCTGACACATAATCTACACTGTTCATAGTTTGATTAGTCAAGGTTTAATTGGTGTATGCGAGAACAGCGAATATTCTGAGTAGTTCGGGTTGACGCGAAGAAGGGTCCTCTGACTAACTTTATTCGCGTGTGACAATAGAGTCTTTTCAGTGACCCAGTCTAATTAATTGAATCACGATGAGATTTGACTATATTAAATTACGGTCACAATGCGTGAACGTAAAGAAGGGTAGCTTTGTCAGTGGACGTTGGCAATACCCTAAAATATTTACCCGTTGAAACTATACAAACATGACACAGCGTTTAAGGGTAATGGGTACAATTTCAGGGAAAGGTTACTCTGTCTAAATTGTTTTAGGGCCCTTTCGGAAAGGGCTCGACTATAAAAGAAAAGAATTTGGTCTACTGGCAACAAATTCTTTCCTTTTACAGTATACTTCCTTTTAGAAGGGACTTATTCTCCAAGAACGATCAGGAATTCAGAAAAGTTATCTCCCATTTGCAAAATCGCAGAAAATCTCCCTAATATGTAATGTCCCCTTCAAGAAACCTTCATAACTGAAGACCCAGATCAGCCTGTGCATTCGCTGGATGCTGTCGAACTGCGCTGATGCAAATGATTTTTTGGGTATTCTGTCATCACAAATGACACAGCGCCATGTTATGACTGCGCGTCAAGCGGAAGTAGTAGCGTATGGCAAATACGAAATGTACAGATCCTTCTCAGAATGCTCTTCCTTTAGTCTGCTCATGCAAATTACATTTTGAGTAGAGGATTTCCACACCTTGTATTATCTGTTTAGATACAGAGTTGACGCTGTTCCTTCCTACAGATGCACAGGTTGACCACAATCTTCATCGTCAGCGTAAAGGAATAAAACTCCTTTGTCTTGGCTCATTAATTATAAATGTAGATGAATACGCTTGCTAAATTTATTGCATATTCCATGTTCAAGTCATTGAACTTTGACCCTAGTTCACCGAGCTTAACGACAGTTTATCCCCTTTACAGTACCGCATTATTTAAAAGAATGACAGAAACATTTTTATTCAGCCCATGCACGATATATCAAAACCCAATATGATGCGCGAGGCGCAACGTATGAAAAGGGCTAGTAGTCATGTAATCTGATGTCCGTCAATATATTCTACTTTAGCATTTAACTTTAGAAGCGGGTAATGACAGTCATGATCAGAGATGGCGAATGCATAATGCGCCATCAAGCAAACACACATCATAACAACGTCGTTCCGATGCCGCTGCGACGTCAGGCACAATATCATAACAACGTCGTTCCGATGCCGCTGCGACGTCAGACACAATATCATAACAACGTTGTTCCGATGCCGCTGCGACGTCAGGCACAATATCATAACAACGTCGTTCCGATGCCGCTGCGACGTCAGGCAAAATATCATAACAAAGTCGTTCCGATGTCGATACGATGTTACACACAAAATCGTAATAACGTCATTCATATGTCAGTGCGACGTCATAAACATACAAAATTGTAACAACCTGGTTACGACATCGCAACGACGTCATAAACGCACACCATCGTATATTGGCCATTTTGTACAACGGAGGCAAATTTTGTGACTCTGTTTGTATTCCTATGCACTAAGCCCCTTTTAAGGAGCAAAACAATTATGACAGAATTGCCTCCCCTGAAAGTGGATTCCTAAATGTGTCACGTTGCGTCACAAACTAACACGGTGTGCTTAAATGTGTTAGGTTCATTTCTAAAATGGCCTATCATTAAACTCATTAACTCTTTCTGCCACAGGCGATAATAATAGGCTTTTGCAAATAGCTTAGATCCAGATGAGACGGCTCATTGAGCCGTCTCATTTGGATCTACGCTGTTTGACATTCAGTCTTTGAATTTTACATATAAACGTCTTTTCAAACGATAATTTGTTAAAATAAATAAATAAATAAAAAAATAAAAAAAAAAAAAAAAAAAAAAAAAAGCAGATGACAAATGTCGTCTGAAAGTTGGCACTGAAAGAGTTAAGCTATCAAAAGCGCTATAATGCATATGCGGTATGACAGAAATGTGGTAGGTTCAATGTAAAAACAGCTGGACATTTTAAATAGTGATTTAGATATCAAAGCATACCATTGTTTAGAATATGCATTTTTTTTTTTTTCATTTACTTCAGATATGAAACTTGATAAAGTTGTG
Source organism: Anodontia alba (assembly GCA_964016985.1). Classification (NCBI taxonomy): domain Eukaryota; kingdom Metazoa; phylum Mollusca; class Bivalvia; order Lucinida; family Lucinidae; genus Anodontia; species Anodontia alba. The sequence goes on from OZ024831.1 coordinate 46,592,348, forward strand.
GAATGCACTGCATTTTGCATGCATGTGACTGTTCTCATTACGAAAACATGCCTATTTAAATAGACTGAAAATGTTTCCACCAAAAAATAAAAAAATTTAGATAAAAATTCTGATATTTTTAATATTTCTGCTCAAAACATAGATTGTGGATACTTGTTAGAACCGCCTCGACGAGAAATAAGAAAAATCATGTATACCCCTGTCAACCCCAGTTTTACTATATAAAAGTGGGGTTTAAGGGAGTTAAAATTATATAGGTATGTTCTCGTGAGGTTTTCGCCCCTAGACTATGAAACTGGATATTGTATGTCTATTAGCCATACGTATTCATACAGACTGGCCTTACCAAACATCACAACTGCATCATTTTTTGTACTTTGTTATCAAGTACTCTCTGTCTGTCTGTCTGTCTGTCTGTCTGTCTGTCTCTCTCTATCTATCTCTCTCTCTGTGTCTCTCTGGCTCTGTCTGTCTGTCTGTCTCTCTCTCTGTCTCCCTCTCTCTCTCATACACACTCACAAGGTGTATAACAATTGAGATGTACACTATTTAAAAAGATTACAGTGGCCTCCTCAATACATATAAGCCGGTCATGCATAATTATGAAAACAAACTGTCTAGAAATAACGCTAATAAATAGACATAAATAACAATGAGGGCAGACGTAGCCAAATGAAAATATTTCTTTAATCAAATTAGGCATTGAATTTACTGGTTCAAAACTTACGACAGTTCAGTTTCTCTCAAGGTCACTGGCTCCTTTTGCACACTTTACTTTGTATTGCATATATTTTTGATACAATAGCCAAAATTGTTCGTTTTTTGTTTTAATAAAAAAGGTGACACCATTCTCTTTAGCAACAAGTAAGGAAACAAACTAAAATAAATTAACAGAAGAAAGAAATGATAAGTAACATATCAACTAGGAAGTCTTTTTGTTCATATCTTGATGCAACAGTATTTTAACAAGGTAAAACATACTACAAAGGTAATTTGTACAATGAAACCAATAAGCAATAAAAGTTTTCCATACATCCTCATAGAATCTGGACGAAAAAAGTTTCGGAACAAAATGTTTATGGATACTCCAATACTCTGGACTCGGAACTGATGTCTAAGACATTACCAGAATTTGGCGCTGGTGATAACTTACGAAAGACATCAAAAGTTTGAAGCCATTGTGTCGACATACATTAAAATATGTTAATCTGTAACATACGTAAATGCCTTGTTAGTCGCGCTCCGAAGCTTCTAATAATCTTCTTACGCAGTTTTGTCAATACCAGTTCATTCGGCGCCATCAAATTTCACGCTTGAACGATACTTCATTATGAAAACAAGCCTATTCAAATATACTGAAAATTTTACCACCAAAAAATGATTTTTTTTCAGATAAAAATTCTGATATTTTTTATATTTTTGCTCAAAACATAGATAGTGGGTACTCGTTAGAACCGCCTTGACAAGGCGGTTCTAACGAGTGCCGACAATCTATGTTTTTGAGCTGAAATACATGTAAGAAAAAAATAACGTGTACCCCTGGAAACCCCAGTTTTACTGTATAAAAGTGGGATTTAAGGGGGTAAACATTATATAGGCATGTTTTCCTGATGTATAGAATCAAACCTGACCTCGAAGCAATTCTGCTTACTTACGCATATTTTATTTTCATAATAAACCAAGATGTCTTAAATAAATACTGACGGGGGATTCGTACAGGCATAATAGACATCAAGAGTTTTCATTGACAAAGATTTACATACGCACATATTTAAGATACCAGAACAGTTACTAATGGTTTCAGGCATCCTGTCGCGTGGCAACATCTTAACACAGGAATCTTTATAGCTTTTTTACCGGAAGGTTGTCTAAGAATGGGTATGAGAAAAAAAACAAAACATCAAACAAATGATTTACCCATTAACACATAACGCCCCTAAAAGGAACGTTTGCAAACCGTGTATATCAAGACCAGACGTCTCGGAACACAGAACAAGTTTTAAATAGAAAATGGACTTTACCTGTCTTCATTGATGGAAAATACCATAATTGTGCATACACAACGTTTTCGTTTCATATACATTTTAAGCATTTTAAACACATTGTGGGCTATAGTTGCTAAAATGACCCCTCTTCGTTCTTTTTTATTCTGTATTCGAGGTTTGTTCGTCTTGTTTTCGATGACGTATTGGTTTCTGTTCTCAATTCATATCGTTTAATTCCGACCGGGTTCCTCAGGGATAGGGGTAGGGGGCACTATGTTATGTGATTGTGACCATTCGTAGGTATCTTCAAATGTATTTTGTGTAGTACAATTGTGGATTCAAAGTACCAAATAGTTATTCTGAACTGAAAGCACTTATCGTATTTGTGGAAATTCCTTTATCTTTGAATCTGCATAATGGCGAATAAGTTCATGATTTATTTCTACGCGAAGGAGAATGGAATAAGGAGGTGGGAAAACGTAACGAGGCTAATGATAAAAAAAAGGATTGAGGGGAATAGATACACATTTAGGGGAAGGATGTGCCCCTTCCGAAAGGTGCTTCGTGTCCAGGTAAGCAAGGGAAGTCTCGAAAATGGTTCATTACGAAAACATGCCTATTCAAATATATTGAAAATTTTACCACCAAAAAAATGAAAATGTTCAGATAAATTTTTTTTATATTTTTCATATTTCTGCTCAAAACATAGATTGTGGGTAATCGTTAGAACCGCCTCACCGAGGCGGTTCTAACGAGTACCACAATCTATGTTTTGAGCAGAAATAAGAAAAATAATGTATACCCTTGTAAACCCCAGTTTTACTATATAAAAGTGGGGTTTAAGGGGTCAAAATTATATAGGCATGTTTTCGTGATGTCTCCCTTTAATCAAATGGTGTAAAATCTACCAAATATATCCAGTCTCTTTAAGCAGGCTTCATTTGAACAGAAAAGAATGTTTTTCAAGTCACTCTCCCAATACGCATATGAATGAGTCGAACTTTGCCTTAGCATGCTAAGAGACCTTTTAAATTTATTGGGAATCTTTAGAAAGTTGTCCAACCAGTTGATGACTTTTGACTTTCGTATCATAAATTAATTCACGGGGCTTCCTTTTAAATCAACAGAGGCAACACTGTCGTGAATAGATATATGCTAAGATGTGGGTGATTGACAATCGTTACAGACAGGATTTTCAATTCGTAGCCACAAGCTTTTCTTACAACATAACACTGTCACAGCATGGTGGCAAAGGCGCTTGGTATGATACAAAAGTAGGATTTGAAACGCAGACGAAATAAATTTGCCATGGTTTGAAACTATTGAAACGGTGTGGTTAATGATGTGGCAGTCAGACTTTTATCAATGAAAAATACAATACACGTATTTATCCTAAATATTGGGATACCTTAATACTTATCATACTTATCCTAAAATTTGAACAAGTTCATCTATCTGGCTATTGATGTGTCTGAAAGCTGCTGGATGAATGGCAAACAGTGTAGACCCAGATCGGACGCCGCGTTCTGCGGCGTCCAATCTGTCTACACTGTTTGCACAGACCTGCTTGTCAAAATACTTAGAGTAAATATGGTACATCGGATTATATTTTTTTACCATTTTTTGGTTACACTTTCAATTTGAACTTTCGTATGACGAACAAAGAGTACATGTACCGTGGTTACCCAGGAAGAATTCTAATCAATGAACAAGGTCACCATGAGTTCAAAGAAGAAGAAGCTACAGAAGCATGCACACCACAGCACATTTTACATTATGTAGAGAGTAGAATATCAAACTAGACAAATACATAAAAATAGCAAAGATCATGTCCAGGAAGTCACAATCGCAGAACATAGCTACCAATGACGCCAAGAAAAAGACCAATGACGCCAAGAAATAGAGTGAATAAACAACGCTACGACCAAAAGCATGCGTTACAAACCAGTTAAAAGGTAGGCAGCCAGTTCCCTATTCCCCAACGAGGTGACCACGATAAGATAACATACATGGCAAAAACATGAAGAAAGCCCCTCAGTGTAAAACTGAAAAAAGAAGAGTCGTCTTGGAACAGTCAGTAGCAGGATTACTGTGCTGGGAGCTGTGTTGGGAGTTCAAGAACTGACGAGAATCTAAACATAAAGAATATGCATACATCAACTCATAAAAAAGTAATTTAATGCATTGGTGCACTGCTATAACTCTTTCACTTCAAGGGCGATAATAACACACTTTTTTCAATCAGCGTAGGTCCAGATGAGACGGTTCATAAGGAGCCGTCTCATCAGGGCCTGCGCTGTTTGGCATTCAATCTTTCAGCTTTACATACAAATCGAAAGTTTGTTTAAAAAACAGACGACAAAGCACCATTTTAAATGGATAATGGACCATTCCAACTTACATGTTTGAAGACTCTTTTGAAAGTGTAATAAGACTGCTCATGTCCAATCAAAATTAGTCACTAGTTCCCAGCTGTATTACGCGAAACAGGAAACTGGAACTGGAACTGGAACTTAATTTGTATTGTTTTAAAGACCATCCACCAATTTGATTATTTGCTGTGGCCATACTGGAAGAATTTTGCATAGTATCTGCAGATATTCAATGGCTGTATTACTCAGATGAGCGAATCATGGCTCATGGGCCTCTTATTTTGTTGCTTGCTTTTTATCTACTGATGTTTAAGGGAACTCCTGTCGGTACTACAGGGGGTGGGTGCGGGCGGGCGGGGAATGGGGAAGGTTTAGAGCTCGTAGAACAAGTGCTGTTATTGAATGTTACAAGGCGGTGTATTTGTTCCTATTCTTATACGTTTGTTCATTTCGTTTTGAGGAAGTATTGCTTTTGCTTTATGATTTTGTGTCTTAAAATCCGTCTTTGGAGGTCTGTGTTCCATGACTGTGATCACTGCTACGTATCTCTGTTCTATTCTATCTACGACGCACATTTGTATGTCGCATTCCCTAGTTACAGTTTGCTAATGTATGTGAGCGATGGCGTAAAGAGAACGGAATTATTTTTACGCACACTCAGGAAAAATCTTGATAAATTCTTCCTAGTTTCGCTTAAAAAATAGGGGCTACTCTTAAAGAAAAGAATTTGCTCCCAGTGGGAGCAAATTCTTTTCTTTAAGTGAAATCCCTATTTTGGTGCGATATTTCTTTCCTTTAAGAGTAGTTCCTATGGTAAAGAAGCAACATATTTTATATTAGTTATAGTCTCATTATTGCAAATGATATTATTTTTTTACATATATTACGCACATGCGCAATGTGTGTCATGGGCGCTACGCCTATGTGTGAGCATGTTTGAAAGTTTGAGAATCAATTCCATACAATTTACTGTTAAAATATTTAGAAACCAAGAATTTATTTTCATAGAATTGATTTTATCCTTTACAGGAGACAACAGATGTTATCTTTAAAGTAAAAACAGACACAATATAGGTTTGATCGTAGATTGTTTTTGAGGACAACCGAATTTCAAATTTAATGATTTCTAATGGTTCAATTGAAGAATGTGATAAAGTGTCAGAAGTCGAGGGTGGTCTTCTTTTGTGTGTTCATTTAAGACGTGTCATGTGAAAATATGCCTTTGGGTACATGCGGATAGCGAAGGCCCAGATCAGATTGCGCATGCGCAGTCTGAGCTGGGCCTTCGCTGTCCGAATATACCCAAAGGCTGAGTACTGTAGAATATATAGATATATAGCGAAGGTTCTTACCAGACTGCGCGGGTTCGAAAGCTGACCCGGATCTTTGTTGTTCGCATTTGCCACATAGCCACCTTTTCTTATAACGCGGCTGTCATGTAGTCCCCGAATTGGTACAAAAACAAGCATCATCCTCAGCATGGGGGGTTGGTATTTATCTAGCTTACTGATTTAATCGGAACGGATATACTTTCAGGGAGGTAACTCAGTATAAACTAATTTTATCCCCATTTAAAAAGGATCTGCTCTCAAAAAAGACTTTGCTTCCAAAGCGTCGTTAGAGCACATTTAAGTCTCCAACTGGCTTATAGGAAGGAAGACTCTGTCCAGTGTGCAGCGTACGCCTGAACATAGATTGTATCGCGGCGCAGCTCGTGTTAAGTTCCAAAACACAACACTGAGCAAACGGGTAGAACAAACAATTGCAAACCAAGAATAGTCTGGCATCTGCGCAATCTGATAAAGACCATTTGAGCTGCAACATGAGAAAACGTCCTTTCTGACATATGCGCTCAACGGACACTGATTTCGCGCTGTCTGATCAGATTCTTTGTTCTTCGCATGAAGAAACTTTGCAACAATGGCTATTCAAAATGCGTCCAGTGAAGATTGTGATCAGATTGCGCGAACTCGCAGGCTGATCTGAGGCGTCGCTGGAAGCAGATGTCCGAAGGTAGGTGTTCTGACGTTGAGGCTCATTTCAACGTTTGCGGAAGGACTGGACAGCACAACAGAATCAGTTAACGTCTCATGATGACTAATTAATTTGCATAAACACGCAGTTTAATCAGTCGGAACTGAGACCTTGCTTTTTGAATTTACGTTGAACTACTATCTTATCTGACGCGACTGAGTAAATATTGTGGTATAGGTTTTAAATGTGGGTGGGGTGTTGCCATTAAAAGACGAAATTGTAGATTATCGTACAAACATAGGACGTTAAGATCGTTGTAAAATCGTCTGTTCTTTCGACATCACTTTTAAAGTCTTCTTTCTTTTGCATAGCGTTTATTTTTAAAGAATCTGTGACGTGTTCGAGGAAAATTACCTTAAAATTAAATTTAAGGGCAAATACTGAAACGACCCATGTTGTGTCTGTTGTAAATAGATGTGATGCTTTAATTGTAGGAAAATAATTTTTGATTTTCTATACTTATTTTAACTATTGATGTCTCATAGCAACACTGCGAAAAAATATAAAAAATAAACCGGTGAAACTTGTTGAACTACTTGCCCTATTATTTCTTTTGTTTTGCATAAATTGTAGCCATTTTTACAATGGGAAAAATCTAAATATTTGTTTTTTTTTAACCAGTGAACTAAATAAAAGTTTTAATGCATAGGTTGCATTAAATCATAACAAAACTTTGCATACTTTAGTCGGCTGAGCAAAGCTCAAAGCGAAATACAACTTACTGAAATATATCGAAAACACAGTAGTCTATTTTGTATTTGCAATTACTGAGATTCAAGTGTGTGTTTGAAAATAATACAACATTACCATTAAACGAAATACACTAATTTATAAACTTATAGGAGGTAACATACAGTTGACTCTCGTTATCTCGACCTCGCTTATCTCGAATAACCGCTTATCTCGAAGTGAAAATCTGGTCCCTGCCTATACATGAAAACCTAACAACAGATGGAAAATATTGTAGAAAAGAGGAGATATTGCTCCTAAGGAGCAATTTCTCCTCTTTTCCACAATATTTTCAATAGATCTCTAACTTCAAAAGTCCAATTACCTATCAGTTTGTTAAATGTGGTTAATCAAATTATTTTTTCCTCAATTCTGCAAACCTGATATGTCGAACTACGGATATCTCGAAGTATTTCAGAGAGTCCCTTGGAGTTCGAGATAACGAGAGTCGACTGTATTTTAACACATATACAGAAACTTGAATTCTCAAAACTGAACTCAACCCTAAAAATTTATTTTATTCATGACTTGGTATTTTTGTCAAGAATAGCTTGGTGGGGTTTCATTTCTGCACCAGCAAGTTGGAATTAATCTTGCTAAAGATATTATATGAGATATTGTGTGAGTGGAAATCATGCAGGGTCGCTCCATTGCACATCCGAAAAACTCTTATACAAACAAATTTTAACTCAGCATGGCAACTGACAGGATGCGAATGACTTCAAAGTGACATACTTAAAGTAAATGAAGTCAATTTGTCACGGAGAAATTGCATTGTAAAACGGAATGATAGATATCGCAGATTCCTGTTGTGAATGTCTAAGGTGGCTTGATACACTTAGTAGATTTTCGCCGTTTTATACAAGGGAGATAACTTTTGTGACTTCCTGTTTGCCGTTCTAAACAGTAAATCTCTCCCGTAAAGGAGCCTACTCTAAAAGGAAAGAATTTGCTCTCTTTGAAAGCAAATTCTTTCCTTTTAAAGTAGATCCTTTTTTAGGAAGGGGACAAAACAAATTTTGTCAGAGTTACCTCCCTTGAACACTTAAACATTCCTCTGAAGGTATTCTTATAAAGAAATTTTGTCATTTTATTTCATTTGTTAAAACATTTTCCTTGTTCAGTTGAGGAATAGTAGTAATTTTGCTTGATTACATGTGGGTGGACATGCTTCGAGCATGATTACCTTACGAAGTACTTCTGTGTTGATACCCGAGGATCTTTTGGTATATCCTTTTTTTCATCTAAAAACAAAAACACCCTAAAAAACACAAACACTCACACAAATAAAACAAAACAACAACAAAACAACAACAACAACAAAACAAATACAAACAAACAAACAAACAAACAAACAAAAACAAAACAAAACAAAATAAAAAAACAAAAACAAAAACAAAACACACACACACCAAAAAACAAAACAAAAAAACAAACAAAAACAAAACAAAACAAAAACAAAACAAAACAAACAAACAAACAAAAAAACACAAAAAAAACACACACCAGAAAACAAACAAACAACAACAACAAACAAAAACAAGATAAAAAACAACAACAAACAAAAAAAAAAAAAAAACGACGACGACAAAACAACAACCACAGGTAGTCAATTGGAATCTACAGTGTCCGAAACCTTATTGTAATTTTGATGGTATCAACCTGGCTCAGTACCGTTTCCGTTTCCGCTTGCGCATTTCGTGAGTCTTACTTTGCACGAAGTTATGCAAATTTGATCCAGTATAAATCATTCAATGTAGTAGTACAGACACACCATTTAACACTCAGCACTCTGTGTAAAATGTATAGCAGACAACATATTGAAACATTTTACTTACAGGTTTTGACATTTTAGGCAAATTGTCTCCAAAGGAAAAGTAAGTAAATATTGTCAATTTGTAGTCTCAAAACATAGATTGTGGGTACTCGTTAGAACCGCCTCGACGAGGCGGTTCTAACGAGTACCACAATCTATGATTTTGAGCTACAGAATTAGCCAAGAGAGTGGTAAAGTTTAACTTAAATAAGAAATCTGACACTCCCGATGAAGTCAATAAATGTCTTGTGCAAGGAGATATTTGTCGTTGAGTTCTGATTTATTCACACAACACGGGTATTGTATTAGTCAAAACTGCTCGATTCTGCTTCATGACCTTTGGCCGCGTTCATTATTGTCGTGATAAAACAGATGGAATGAAGTAATGCATAGTATTTACGTTATAAAATGAAATAAAGTAGAAATAGACTGAGACCTGTAGCCAGTGGTTTAAAGTTTCATTATTTTCGTATACTAGAATTTTCTCAGTTGTGATTTGCATTGCTATAAATACGTCAAGATTATTACTGTCCCAGTTACAGCAAGCATTCAATTTAAATATATATTCGACTGTCATCGGCCGAACAGGATTCCTGTCGGGCGATAACAGACCATATAGATTTAAGTAAAATGCTAGCTGGGGTTTTCATATTTTCTCTGAATGCTTTCTGCCACAATGATATTGTTTATGTATCTTGAAATGATTCACTTTACGAAAAACAAATAAAAAAAAAAAAAACAAAAACATAAATAAAACAAAACTTAACGAATATGCTAACAGCGTAGGACCAAAGAAGCCTGCACATTAGAGCAGATTTGATACGCCTTTCCTGTTTCGTCTCGTATACATTTTAGGCTTTAGAACTCTATTGGCTAAACCATGAAATTGATATTTTCAGATCTTTTTTCTCACAGAAAATAAGACAACATTTCATTCAAATTGTCTCCTTTTTATACCCCGCCACACGATAGTGGCGGGACGTTATGGATTCACGTTGGACGTCCGTGTGTCTGCCCGTCCGTCCATCCTTCTGTCGTCCGTCCGTTCGTTTTTTGTTTCCAGGTAATCACTTGATCAAACCAACTGATTTTCACCAAACTTGGTATGCGCATTGATATTGTAGAGATCTGGTTTGGGATTGCTAATGGGTAAATTTCGGCAATTTTTTCAGAGATACATGTATCTGCCCGTCACACGTGCATATTTTCGTTTCCGGACGATATCTTGAGTAAATATCAATGGATTTTCACCAGTCTTGGTCTATACATTGATCTGGTAGAGCTCTGGTTTGGAATAGCTTATTGACAAATTTCATCAACTTTTGACAGTTATCTGCCCATCACACGATAATGGCGGGGTATTATCGTTTCACGTTTTTATTTAAAACAGGACTTTGCTTCCCTTGTATTTTAATCTATCCAGACCTGTCATCAACCCTCTCAGAGAGTACATTCCTTCCTCTATAGTAACATGTAAGATCCAGAAAAGTTCGAATCATGATTCATATCGGTGATCGGTTGGTAGATTTAGATAATTATCATAACTGGGTAGACCTGCCATTCACTTTAAAACGGGGTCAAACTGATGGCTTATAGAGCGACATACCAGAAAGCCTAAATTTGTAATCTGGCAGTCGATAAGACCATATATATCTATAAAATAATAATGAAAGAAGTAGAGAAAATAATAAAAGAAGCAGAAAAAAATAATAAAAAGTATTGCCATGCCGTATAATACATACTTGTACCGAGCAGGACCTAGACAATTGCTGTGTTTGTTGCACACTTTCCATTTAAAAGGTTTAAATTTTGATGCCTGGTTGATTTCTGTATAAACAGCTCTTGTTTCTGATTTAATGTGACAAAATTGTGTCGCAGTTCGAAAATAATATTTTATAGATAAATCAGTACAGATATGAGCATATTATATTTATATGTCTTTCTGATGATTTAATTTGATAAAATATTAAGATTTGAGCCGCAACGGCAGGAAACGTACCTTCGGATATGTGCGACCAACGAAGATTCTGATCAGCCTGTGCATTCGCGCAGTCTGATCAGAATCTTCACTGGGCGCATTTTGTATAGCCAAGGCTGCAAACGTCCTTCATGCGGACAACGAAGACTCTAATCAGGCTGCGCGAATGCGCAGGCTGATTTGAGTCTTACTTGGGCGCACATGTCAGAAGGTATACGTTTTCTCACGTTGGGGCTCATTTGATTTGAATCTGAATTCAAGACATACCGTTATTACGATTAAATCTGGTCTCTTTGAAGACAAAAGAAGTATTTAATTTGGTATTTAATCAGTTTAGCCCAGTCACGAAAAAAAGAGTCTTTGCAGGCAGGCTATATATATATATATTTATCATATGACGTCGCTATTATTCAGTGGATAACGTCATGTTATAAAAATCGTATAACCACACGTTATATAACACTTTGGCGGGAACAAGTAACGTCATGACGATGTCCATGTCAACCATGCATTTTCTGTTAAGAATTGTCAACTTTAAAGGCGATAAAATCCAATTTAAAAGGGTCATATGATAAACAGAATCTTACACTCGTAGACATTTAATATGAAATTTATGAAACTCGCCGAAGGCTCGTTTCATAAATTTCATATGAAATGACCACGAGTGTAAGATCCTCTCTCTCTCTCTCTCTCTCTCTCTCTCTCTCTCTCTCTCTCTCTCTCTATATATATATATATATATATATATATATATATATATATATATATATATATATATATATATATATATACAGTGCCGAATGACTCTACAAGCGAATGATCAGACTGCATCTCGCAGTCTATGTTATATTCCCCAATCATATATAGTGAAAACAGGGGCTACATTATTAGGAAGATTTTCAGAAATTTGCAGTTTTGGGTCGATTCTTTACAACAGAGCCTAAGTATACATACACCAAAATTTCCTTAAGGCTGTTGTTTACGTGATTATCACTGACCAATGAAATCAAATCGTGCGTTTGTACGAAATCCAGGCAACGGTTATTTATAGCTGTGCTATTCTTGTCACTGTAATGTCAGAGTGCCGTGTAAAGAGGGTTCTCTGTAAAACCTAGACTGGGGCATTGGCAAATATTGCAGATCCAAATCGGACGCCGCAGAACTCGGCGTCTGATCAGGTTCTGCACTGTTTGCTTAAATTACAGGGTTAAATGAAACAGTCTTGAGTCTCCGTTCAGGACTAATTTCCCTGCCTACATCCAGAGACAATCTACCCAGCAGTGCTTTAACCCTTGTCATTCTGAATAAATTAAAATGCCACACCCACTGCTAATTTTCAGCCAATCAGATTACATGATCCAGGTTGTTTATATAAATTCACATTCTAATTGACATACAGTGCAGATCCAGATCAGTTGGCTTCTGAGGAAGCCAACTGATCTGGATCTACACTGTTTGCGAAGGCAGGGTATATCATGGTTCAGCAGGACAAGGGTTAATTAAACGAGCTTTTCAATTTGCAGTTTTACTACTAGCAACATTTTGTTGCATAAAACATGTCTTAATTTGCTTTATGCCCAATGCCACATTATATGATCAAAATACCATGGCTCAGACAGTTCTTGGCATAATGGGTCAAGATACATACTTTGTTTGATTTTACCACATAAAACTATGTTGTGGATACTCATTAGAAGCGCCTTGCGAAACCTAGTGAAAGATTGTGACAAAACAGATTTGTGTAGCGTTACCATATTGAAAATTTGAACCTTTGCGTTTGACAGTGCATGACTTTGGCTCTGTGATTGCTCTATTGTTTTAGCATAAACAAAACTTTGGATCGCCCTAGGCGATCTTCGAAAATTTGCCAGAAATGCATGTTCAGTTAAGATTTTGTATGCGCACAGAGTATGATCAGAATCCGCATAAAGTATTTGAACGAATATATAAGGAATGTTGTAGGCCCTGGTCGGAGCGACGGATACCTAGGTCTCAAAATTTACATATTATCACAGTGATCCCTTTTCCTTTGGCAAGGCCCATGGATGATTTCTTGGGTCATTAAGGCACGTACATAATATCGAACCTAAGTATACCCTTGTCTTATGCTAGTCGTAAAACAAAGCCCACCACAACCAATGCCGAGATGAATACGACATAAACTATCACGAGGATCAAACGGACTTGATACACTTGATAGATTTGTCATCAGTTTTTTTAAAACGACGTGTATTTCATATTTGCTTTACTGCACCCGAAGCCCCTTCTTAAAAGGTCTACTCTAAAAGGAAAGAATTTGCTCCCAAGGTTTAACAGAATTGCTTCCAGTGAAAGCGTATTCATTCAAATAAATTATCAGATGACTTTTCTTGAATGATGGGCTAAGACAAATAATTAATTTTGTAAATGAGGCGACGCCAGCGCAAAGTCGTACAGCAGTCTCCGTATACAGCATAGCCTGGACTTCCGCAGTTCATAGACAGAACCACGGGGCATATGTTAGCCTGATCAGAGCGGGTGCAAACTTATCTGTCTTGGCCTTTGACATTTCGTTCTTTCGTAAAACAAAACCTTGCTGTCTTAGATCTGAAACAAAAGATCAGTTTATTGACATGCGACGCGGGTTGTGTCATTCTGTGGATATCTTGTAGATAAATCTGATAAAAATATCAATATTTTATTTACATTTACGCTTTGATGTTTATGTACGGTAAAATATAAATCCTAGTTGGATATTTAAGCTTAGCAAAGCATGGGCTGTGTCGGAACTGTTGAACATTTACCTTATGATGCGCATGCAGCGAATATGCAGATCAATCTTGGCATTCCGTGCAGTCTCATCAGGGTGTTTTCTATACATCAATATGTTCTACATTAGTCAATGCTTCTGTTAGTGAACAGTAAACACACCAAAGAGATCTGAGCCTGCGTTGTCCATGTATGTGATAAAGACCATTTTTCCAAGTTACTGGTCAAACGATACGTGCTTTGCATTGAATTTGTCACTAATTGGGTCACGTTTAGTGATAAGAAGTCTTCTACAGTTTGCAAATGACAAATACTTCCCAACACGTCCGACTAAGGCCAAATTTAAATTAGTCTACATGTTTTAGGGTCGTTTGGGCGAAACGAACGACTGATCAGACTGCGAGTGTACGTAGGCTGATCCGAATATGGACATTTCGCATATATAGAGAGACCCGTGTTTGGTTATTGCATCTGATCAGCGCCTCCACTATTAGCAAATATAAGCAAAAAAAAAAAAAAAAAAAAAAAAAAAACAACAACAAAAAACAAACAAAAAAAAAAGAAGAAAAAAAAAAGAAAGAAACAAAACAAAAAAACAACAACAAAAAAACAAACAAACAAAAACAACAACAACAACAAAAACAACAACAAAAACAAAACAACAAAACAACAACAACAAAACAACAACAACAAAACAACAACAACAACAAAAACTGTCTCAGAAAAAAAAGAAGGAAGTCGAATTTCTCAATTTCTAAGCGAAATTTTTATTTCACATCCAAATGTCACCAGTATATTAGAAAGTAAACATTCGCTGTACGTACTTGTTCGAAAGACCTGTTTTCTTACGGCACTGCCAATACGATAGCGGAACATGACAAATGCTTATTCCTTTGCTTATCCCTAATAAAGCTTATTTCGACCATTATTGCAATGAACTTGAGATAAACTATCTTTAAGCTTAATATCAAGCTGATTTTGGTTAAAGTAAATATATATTTATGGATAAACTGCACTAGTTGTGTCATTGCTGGATCATTTTGTATATAAATCTGAAAAAAAAAAAAAATAAAAAATAATTGGACACATTTTATGTACAAAAGGACCCTTATATCAAGGTTGAACAGCTGATGCCCAGTGCAACCTGCGCATTGGCGCGGTCAAATCATAAGCTTCTCACTTTTTGCTAATATATTCTACATCACGAAAACATGCCTATATAATTTTGACCCCCTTAAACCCACTTTTATACAGTAAAACTGGGGTTTACAGGGGTATACATTGTTTTTCTTATTTCTGCTCAAAAACGTAGATTGTGGGTACTCGTTAGAACCGCCTCATCGAGGCGGTTCTAACGAGTACCCACAATCTATGTTTTGAGCAGAAATATGAAAAAAATTAGAATTTTTTATCTGAAAATTTTCAATTTTTTGGTGGTAAAATTTTCAATATATTTGAATAGGCGTGTTTTCATAATACATTAGCCAATGATTCTGTAAGAGGGGAATGTAGTTCGCACATTCTGATCTGGGCCTTCACTGTTTGCAATTGACAAAATATACTGTTATAGCCCTCTTTACAAGTTGCGGTTCATTTATTCTTATATCTCGAAGATCGCATCAGGCAAACGTACAAGCTTCATTATTCTTTTCGATGTATTTTTAAGAAATTAGAAAAAGTCAAACATGTTAAACTTTTATAGACACATAAAATGTGGAAAAAATCAATACCCGATCAAGTAAAATTAAAATTTTAATAAGTTTAAATATTTTATACTATTAAATGTGAATTAACCTTTTTGAAATGACAGTTAAAGGAAATAAGAAGAAAAGAGCACTATTAATAAGACAGTATGTGTCAAATAAAATATTATTTTTTATTCAATCCCCGAATCATAAATTTATGTCTTCTTAAAAATTTGTAACATTCTACAACATGTGGTCACAATATGATTTCTCAGACAAATAAGAAAAAAGTCCTGGCATGTTTCCCTTAGCCACTATAGGTAACGTGCTAATATCCTAAAATAGAGACCTTACAGCAGTATAGAACAAGATCAAATGCCAAAGAACACGGCATGTGATTAGGGTCTGCACTGTTTGCCATGACATTAGCAATTTACAGATACAAGAAATTCGGGCATTTTTTGTGTAACTCTCTTTTACGTAGGGAACCTTCCGGCTAGAGTAATGGAAACGTTCATTGAAGATATCTAGGCATAGATGAGTAAATATCAGCCATAGAATAGTATTGTGGGGACCTAGCCATCGATGAGAACAGTTCTTGATGTGACTAAGATAACGGTTAATATACATACGGGCATTTATTTTGTTTGTTTACTTATGGCATATGAAGATTATTTAAGCGTTGAAGAAAACAAATTACCAAAAGGCCTGTAATAATAAATAGTAAATCCGAATACTGTAAACGAAACTTAGCCGCCGAGAAGAGCAGTTCTTGATGCGGCTTAGATAATGCGCTATATAAACAAAACTATTGAGCTTGATTATTTGATTATGGAATCTGAAGATGAATGACTTTGTTAAATTGTACTTGTTCAGTATTTACTCAAACAGATGCAATATTTATTGCTTACAAGTCCACGACACTCGACATATATTCTATACACAATTTGCAATTCGTTAAGAATTCAGACAATAAGCCTAGTTGTTTCTTTTAATATATATTACATTTGTTAATTTTATTAAGCACAAATAAGTAGTTGGATCCTCATTTTGCGGCGCTATCTATTCAAAATCACATTCACTGTTTGATTTACACTTGTTACACGTACATCTACACTAGCGTAGCCCTGGCAGTTTACCTACTGAGCATAAACTTTGAGTATACTAAATCTTGTGTATTTGTTTGCCAATGACGGCCCGTCTGGTGTCGTCATTCTTAGATCGGTTTTATTATAATATGCATCTGTTAATTTGTGTAGTTCTAATAAAGATGTCTGGATGCACAGGCTACTCAGGGTATTATCTGCAGGCATGCACGATTATTTTGCAGCCGAGTTCTCGTTCTCTGTAGAAAGGCATTGACCGAGATATAAATGGACCGCGTCAAGCGAAAAAGTGCATTCGAACATGCTCAAAATGCGCAGATTCAGATCATCCAGCGCATGCGAACAGTTTCAAATGCTTCTTCTAAAGGACAGTAAAGGCCCTGATCAGACTGCGCGGATGCGCAGTCTGATCAGGGCCTTCGCTGTCCGCATATGTGCAAAGACACTTGTTCGCATGGCGCGGCCAATATGATCCTGCAAAAATAATCAAACTGTGTAATGGTGTCAGTTTCCTTATTCAGTTCACTTAAAATCTCTATATTTGATGTAATTTACATAAGTTTTGTCATCACGCAGTGAAATTAAATGATGTTTTATTAATATTTTGAGGGTCGTTTTGGGTGATCATTTATTAATGATAGACAGACAATATCTGACAAAATATTTATTGAAGAATCTTTTCCCCTTCAGTGATGCAAAAGGAAACCCCATTAGGTTGTTTACGCCTTAAGGAAGCAGCGTCAAGTGAAAAGGTGCATTCTAGAATTTGCAACAGCGAATGTCAAGATCAATCTTCACTTTCGCGCAGCTAGGCCAGAACCTTCGTCTTCCACTAACATAGTCAATGGATACTGTTTACTATATGAACACGTAAAATCAACAGACATTGACAAGATTGCAGATGCACAGGATGATCTGAAGTTGTATATTTCATATAAGCTTTAAGACATCTTTTTACTTGATGAGGCCGTAATGATATTAGGTATCAAAGCATAACTAAAAGATTTAAATCTTGGTATACTGCTAGTAGCATTCCAAAATGAAACTCTAAGAATATTTGATAAATTTAAATGTTAGTTTGCTCGATGATTTAAGTATTGTGTTTTCTAATGAATTACAATACATAAAACTAGTGCCATTTAATAATTTATATGGTGTTCAGAAAGGTAACTGACAAAATAAACCATCTGTTATTCAAATTTAGTTTTATTTGTGAAATTAAATGAAAATAAGCCAGGTCCCAGAAAGGTATTTTAGAACAAAGAATACCACAAATCTCGACAAGAATATAAATAGGCAACAACAAATGGGCAATTATTTTCCGAAGCGCCATATAGATTCTTCTGCAGTTCAAACACAAATAATCTACGTTATGGTAAGCTGAATTATTTGTTCAGCTAAAGAATCCACTAATACACGATCATTTTCTGTACTTGCGAGTCTGTTAACCAGTGTCTAACCCACATCAAGAACTTCTGTCATCGATGGCTCCATCTTCTTTTATAACTCGAATAATGGCGTTCAATTCAAATTGATAATGTTTTTCTCTTTAAAAGTCGCAAGTAACCCATTCACGTAATAGTTCTGAATCTGAATTCAGAAATATATTTTTATTTGAGCAATAGTACACATTTGAATCAACTGTACAGATGTATGGCATAAAGGATTTGTTTTAGTTATGCATAGTTATGGTGCTGACACATGACCACATGCTTTCATCTTAAACCGTTAATCTCGAAAATATGCTATGGTCCCTTAACTGGACAGTCGCCTCTTAAACAAAGATGAATTTTATTCAAGAGTTTGATCTTTTGTTCAATACATTCAAATATGTTCGCCTGTTTATCTTATTAACATCTGATAAAATATGCGTAAGCTATGCGTACATTATATTAATTGATTTTAAAGCAATAAAGGAGAGCTTAAATGTACTTTTGGGGACACCAATAAGCAGACTATTATTTTTTTGACTTATGAATAAATCGTGTATACATGTCATTAGGCTCTTTTTACAAATGCTAGCCGATGCCTGCTCTTCACAAATTTTGTCAAATGTTGGGGGTTTAGTGCTATCGGTGAAAGTAAAAAAGAAAGATGTCCTCTCAAGCATACTTAAACTGGTTCGATGATGTATTTATATATTGCAACTGCTAGATCCATATCATTGCTAGTGGAACTTGTCCCAATAGTATCAATAGCTCAGTACACAAGGAGACAACTTTTGTGACTTCCTTTTTGCTTTTCTGCACGCCAAGACGTTCTGAAAAAGGAATCTACTCGAAAAGGAACCAATGTGCTCCATAACAAGAGTAGACCCTGTTTCAGAAGGGAGCAAAATAATTTAAACAGTTGCCTCCGCTGAGGTGTATCCATTCCCCTTAGGTTGAACTAATGGTACGGATATGTAGACATGTAGACTGCTTCCTCGCCGTAAAATGTTAGTGGTTGCTGAACAGTATCTTTATAGTGGCTTTGCTTTATTAAAAGTTTAGTAAAGAAAGTTTTGAAAGGATTTAAATACCACCACGTACTTCAGTAACCGCATGTAACCGCGGATTTATGAATGATCCGTAATCCTATTTATATTTTAAATAGCAGATCTATACCTCCATGTGCTAAAGAGGCTTTTACCATACAATTAGTCAATAAAAGCACTCTATATCACTGTAATCGATTTAGAGGCATCTTCAGTGTACGAAACATTAAAATGGAATGTTTGATTTTTATGTTAAAGTGTGAAGAATGATTTTCGACACATATAAGAACACAAATCGGCCTACCTTTCAGAATATTTATCGAGGCAAGTCATACTCAGGCCTAGGGTGGGAGCAATGTATTGTGTATCGATATAATTTCAACACTTGACATGCAGATTCGAAACACATATGATCGACTGAATAAACACATTTAAGGATAGAGCTTCGTCTTAATACTGGGAGAGCGCTTCCTCTTAATACTGTCGAGGTAAAAATAGGGGATGTTGCGATGAGACCTAAATTTAGCAATCTCTGAACATCCGCTAAACACTACGGAGATGTTAACTAAGAATTTAATTGTAATAAAATCTTTCTCTTTAAAATTAGCGCAATCACTGACCAAATGCCTCAACCAGGATAATGTACAACTTTGTTTTTCTTATGTCCTATTTCTGCAGAAAGTAAAAAAAAAACAAAACTGAGGAACCAGACAATTTAACCTTATTTATAATTTGTTTTATGAGGTGGTAACATAAATGTTTCAATGGTTTTGTCGGTATCTTTAAAGCGACCTTTAAGATTAATTAAAGAATGATTTAGACGTATCTGATTAACACGCAAAGTAATTTACAATATCATTGTTACCAATATTGGCAGTGGTTTGGAAAACATTTACCAGACCATCTACAACCGATTTATTCTTAACGGTTATATGGACTTTAATGAAGCTTAGCTAATCGGTACAACTTAGGAAGCATGTGTTGATTCTCTTTGATACATACAGCAGCAAACGTAATGACTTGCAACATTGTCTTAAATAAGTCGGTGTACAGCGTTGCCTGAAACAGAGCATGGCGGAGATTGCACTGAGAGAAAACTTAAATAAATGATTGCTTTGAAAGAGAAACAGAGGTAACATATTTTTTTCTGTTAAGTATTTGATATAATAAGAAGGAAAGAAAAAAGAGTCACGTGTCAATTATAAAACGTATATTCTGCATACTTTAACAAGGAAAGGCAATTCCCGCATGCCCTCATAATTATTTTTTTTTAAAAGCCGCAAACTTAATTTTAATAATAAGATAAAAAAAAAAAAAAAAAAAAAAAAAAAAGAAACGCGACTGGGGAATAGTAATGGGTTTTATCTGTCTGTTGTTATCGTTTTGGTAAATACCACATGAATTTCATTTGAAGGACCTCACAGTCTGTACAGTTTTTAAAATGTTTATTTGAGTAATATGTTATAGTGTGAAGTAAGATTAAAGGGTACTTAATAGCATTATTTCAACCTTATCTTTTATTTGCTAGCACTTTCAGAAATGGATAATCTTTAGGCGCCAATCGACAGCAATTTCTAAAACCATGTAACTGGCTTATATCTTGGCTTTCAAAGCGCATATTTGAATGAGAATATTTGAGGCGTATACATTATAGCGAGGGTAAAATACCAATCCAAAACTGTGAGTTCAACAAGGTAAGCCCTGAAAAGTTTTGTGGTTATATTTACCTGTAGAGAAGGAATCGTGTTTGTAGGAGTAGTCACATCTAGATCCACACTGTTCGCAGAGGTATTTGGTTTGGTTTACAAGGATGAAAGGTCCTTAGTAAACGCCCTAAAATTTAAGTAAGCCCATTTTACCACAAGCTGGTGTGTCTAACAGATTGTAAGGCCCTGTTGTGTGGCATCTGATAAGGGTCTACACTGCTTACTCAGACAGCTGTCCGAAAACTGAGGGTAAATACAGTAAAAAACTAAAATTAAAGAATATGAATCTGCCTCCGTTTATATCGGTATCTAATTTGTAGTAATAGTAACTTAAACCATAAGTCAAGCCTTAATTACCTGCGTTTTGATTGACTGTTTTAGGTTTAGAAGATTGGTCGGTGTGGACTTCCTGTTCCCGGTCTTGTGGCGGTGGGTACCAGACTAGACATAGAGGATGTAAAGTCAGTTCGGGAACCTGTCGAGAGGAGTCGTTTGAGAGAAGAACGTGCAATAATTTTGTTTGTAAAGGTATGCTGTAAAAATGAATCGTTTAATAAAAGTAAATGCTTAGCGTCCGAAACAAATGACCTACCTCAAATATTCGGACATCTTAACTCCTCCCAGTGCTTGTCCAAACATTTCAACATGTCCATTTTACTAACTGTTGACGAGTCTAAAACCGCTGGATGAAATGCAAACAGTATACACGATCAGATATTGAGCTTTGCTGCGTCTGATCTGGGTCTTCACTATTTATACAGATCTTTCTGTCCGATTGTTGAGGAAATATACGGTAGAAACACATCGTGTCTGCCCAGGTGCTGCACTCACTGTTTACCTCAGTATTAGCAATATTCAATAACAGGTCCAATTAAGACAGTGGCAAAAAATAACCCCTTTAAAGGAAAAGATAAATTTTTCAAGTAACTCTAAAATTTGTTTGTTCGCATCTGTAATGGAATCTACTCTATGAAGAAACAATTTGCTCCAAGAGGGAACACATTCTTCCTTATAGAGAAGACCCTTTTTCCGAAAAAGCAAATATGAATATGTATTAAAGCAAATATGAAGTCATAGAAGTTTCTTCCCTTGTGAACAAAGGCGGCTAGATAATTGGTTTTACACATTCACCGTGAATAAACAGTTGAGCTTTCCAACGATAGAAGTGTCCGATGTAGCTTTCTTGGTGTTAACAGTTACTGTGTTTGTACTTCGGACAGAGAGGCCTGAACAAACAGTGTTGACCCTTATCAAGATACTGCTAAAGTAGTAGTGGTATCAGAGTTTACACTGTTGGCGATTTCGACAGTACTTTTAAGCACATTTTGAGGCTTGTATGGGTTTGTTTCCTGCCAAATTTATAATAAACGCGATGATTTTGATTTTGAGGTTGTAAATTTCCCTTTCTTGGATGGTGATGTTCCTCGTGCGGCATCCTACGGTGTTTATATTTCACAATTAATTCGATTTGCCAGAGTGTCTAGTCATGTAACTGACTTCAACACTCGTAATAAATTACTGACTGCAAAACTTCTTAATCAGGGTTATCGGTATCATAAACCACGTAAAGCATTTTCTAAGTTTTATAGACGTCATTCCGATTTAGTTTCAAAATTCAATGTTGGACTAAAATCTCTTCTGCAACAAGGCCTATCGGAACCCGAATTTTATGGTGACTTAGTGTATAAATTCAGAAAAATATATGCTTGCAATGACTTCAGTACCCAATTTCGTAAAATCATTCTTCGATATAAAAAAATTGGGTACAACATAAATGTTATACGACAGACTGCATGCATGGTTGTTAACCCAATCACGGTTAATAACTTTGCTTCCCTCTTTAATTGCACGCCGGCGGGTTAGGCCTCAGATTCTATGATGGTTCCAGCGTAAAGGCTTACTTGAAATTTAATTTTGGGTAATGATGGTTGGTACTTGATGCTCTGTCTTTGGTCGGGCCCACCGGAGTCTAACTGTTGGTTTTCTTTTGCTCCAGCATTTCAGTTGTTTCGTGCTGTCGAGTCCTTGTCGTTGTTGTATCTCTGTTATAAGTTGATTTTTTGTGTTCTCGGAGATGTAGCACTGATGAGTTAGGAAGAACAAATTATGTGTCTAAACCGCGGTAGAAGTAAGAGCGAGGATTGTGGCCACGTAAAATCGATTTAAGCCTCCCCCCCCCCCCCACACACACAAATGAAATACTTTTCACTGACCGTTCCAAGCCGGTTCTTCTGTCATGGTTTATTTTTGTTATAGTTCGTCTTTGAATGTGTGTGTCGCTTACATATTTTTGTTTTGGATAGCCATTTGGCCACTTTGTGGGAAAGCAACTGTACGTTTGGCTTTCCGCTAGTGATGTTTCCATTAGGATCTAGTTATTTCGTGTTTTTGTTTCTTTCCCTTTGATGTCACTGATGGGAGGTTTGGGATAATTGTATCGGTTCCTGATCATTGCCTTCCCTTCTATTTTGTTCATAATTTAGGATAGGTGTAGTAAAGAATTAAGCTGTCCAAATATTTAGGGTAAATATGATTTTAAAAATGAGTAACCTTTGGAATTACAACAGTAAAGGCATCTTCGTGAGCATATTTTTTCTCCACTGACATAAATTAAGCAGTTAATATTCTCTGTCTGGAAATATAACAGAATAAAAAAATGTTAAAAAACAAGCAGAGTTAATAGGTGTCACGTTAGGACTATGGGGTTTTAAGATATAATAATGCAATATTAGTGTTGTCAGGGGCTCATTCGTTTTAGAATCTATTAAATAAACCTTTAAATTATTGTCAGTCTGTACCTTAGCTTACATTTTCTAAGTTTCTGTTATATAAAATATCAACTGAAACCGGTAAAACCAGCCTCCATGACACATTGCCAAATAATGTTATACTATTTTTTATTTCAGGTGTCCATGATTTGTTGTCCTACCTCGGTGTGTATAAGCTACCTCTTGGTGTCTCAAACATTCCAAACCGCCATGCCTCGTTTAATGTCACAAGTCGTGCCAAATTATTTACTCCATTTAATTCCATATACCCAAAAGAATTTCCAAAGGAGTTTTCCTTATTAATGACAATAAAATTCCCACAAAATTACTCAGGATATTTCTTTACATTAAGTGATTTAACAGGAAAGCAGCGCTTTGCCTTGCAGTACACCGCGGATGTACTGTCTGTCCAGTATTTCGATCCGAATAATACACCAGGCGAGAAGTCACCGCAGTTTGATGTCAATTTCTCGGACGGTTCCTGGCACCAGGTGGCTATTAGTGTAAGCGGATACCAGCTAGAATTATATTTAGACTGTGATACTGTTCTTATAAAGGATTTTCTCAAATCAGAACAATCTGTACTAGGAGTAAATTTGATGTTGGCTTTAGGGCCTTACTTCGCTCGATACGGACCTCCGTTTGAGGTAAGTCAGAATAAGTTGGCTCAGTTCGATTTTGTTTCTTTTCTGCATTAATGCAAACTCCAAAGGAAAGTAACTCTGACATGGAAATATTTATCTCAATTCACATTGGAGGACTACATTAAAAGCTTTCATTTCTGAAAATTTAAATATTAGGAAAGCAAATCCTGTCAGCCAAAATTGACTCTTCTTAAAAGATGGCGGACAATCTACATATTTATCCATTCAGAAATATTTTTCTAAAATATTAGATTGTTTTATAGACTTATCAACATTTTGAAACAGCGTTCGATAGAGGATATTTACTGCTTGATTACACCTGCTCTTCATAATTTCTCTTTTAAACATTTGAGGTTTAGTGTTGCCGAGACAGTTAAATATTAATCAGACGTGCATGCATACATACAACACACTCTTTGTTTTGCGTTTATTCAAGTACTGTCATTTTAAAGTGCGGCTTTTAGTGTACAGATTTAGAAAAATGGTAGGAAAATCTAACTTTTCCTACCATTTTTCTAACTTTTCGGAGCAATCCAGAAAACTTATTAACCGTTATATAGAATTGGCCTGGATATTATGCGGCAGACTGCATGCCTAGTTGTCAACACAATCATTGTTGATGGCTATGCTTCACTCTTTAATTGCACGACGGCGGTTCGGGCCTCAGACTCAATGACAGCCTCTTCGTAAAACTATAACCAGTGGTTCGGGGCTTGACGATATGTCTTTGGCTTAGCCCGCCGTGGTTCAACTATTGGTTTTCATTTACTGTGGCATACAGTAGAATTAGCCATGAGTACCCGTCTTTGTTTATTATAGTGATTAATATTTGATTTTTATGTTTTCGCTTTGATGCATTGACTAAGTTGGGAGCCTTTATGCGAACCAAATTTTTATGTATTTCTGTATTAAGAGTAGCATCGGGACCCAGGGTGAAGTTGGCTAGCTGTAAAAGTGCGGTAATCCACTCTATTGACCGTTCTAAGGCTATGGTCCCGGTGTTAGTCTTACTCTTTGTTGCTTTGTGGTTTATTCTACGAGGCGATTTGTTTTATGTCTTACCTTGTGTCATTTTATTCTTGTGTTTTTCAGTCCTTTTAGCATTGCGATTACCTCGCTTGGGGATGAGAGAGCTAATCTTAGTGCTTTTCATACGTTTGTTCGATTTGTGCTTGTTTGGATTTGTTGGTTTCCTTTTCCTCTTGGTGTCTGGGAAGGGCTGCGGTTTATGATTGTGACACTCCCTGGACTTTTCTCTTACCTTTTTTTGTGATCAATTATGCACAGAAGTTTATTATACCAATTCATTTGTTTCCATTATACACTATATTTAAATTGGGATTTGGATCAGGTCAGGGAAAATAAACTGGTTGCTAAAATGTTGGAAATTAATGGTGACTAGCTGTTTTACATATTTGTATACATGTTCATCCTCGTTTATTATTAGGATAGCTTCAGTTCCGCTGTTCCTTAGGGGAATGTATATACTTACAGGGGAACCGTTTCTTTTAAAATTGTTCTGTGTCCCTTCTGAAAAGGGGTCACCACTAAAAGGAAAGAATTTACTCTCTTTGGAAGGAATTCTTTCCTAGTAGAGTATACGCCTTTTCAGAAGTGACTTGATGTATAGTATAGTGAGTAGGAAAGTAAACAGGAAGTCACAAATATAGTCTCTCTTGTCACAAATGGCGGTAATTCTACCAAGTGCATCAGGTTCCCTTAAAGTGTGCTTTTCTTAAATTAATTAAATTGTTTGTAGTATTTAAATCTATTATTTTACTTTGCTTGTAGTTAATTTCCTACAAATGATTTTGAAATGTTTTATTTTGTCATTCAGGGTGGAATAGAACAACTAGCAATAACGGATGATCCTGTGGCGGCTAGTCAACAATGTTCCACACAGACAGAAGGAACAGACGATACCGTATGTGTCTTTTTAGATATTTTCAACTGAATAGTTTGGTACATGTTATGCTTTCTACTACTTTGTAATACATACCTATAAAACTGTTGTAACCATGTACAAACCAGATATCACAATTGGCATTTCACTTGTTGTTTGACGAGGCAGATATGTAAAGACTGAACCCAGAAGAGGAACTTGTGTTTGTTGTTAATGCCTTGTGTACTGTGTATTTAACTTACTGACGTAAACAAAATACTGTGTTCCAGTGCCAAATTTTGACCTTGTGTTTTAGAGATAGTAAAGTAAAGCTTTCCAAGGATTGCTGAAGTATTCATTAGATTATTTTATTTTTAGTTATATAAAGCTCCAACATATTTCTAAAACATGTTCCACTGAGTGTAATGTTTGACGTTATGAATGCTCTGTACCTAGAATTTTACATTGTTGAATTAAATTGCATTAAAATAAATATCGTAAAATAAATATTGAATAGTGTTGAATGATTAGACTAGGAAAGTAATGGCATTGAACCTATTATGTGTCCAAGAAAACCACATGTAGAAACACAGGAACGATCGCAAACTTGGAACACAGCCTCCCAAAATTTTTTCTGTCGAAACCGAAGTGAACAAAGAAAGTGGAACTGCAACAGGGATACCGTGTTTGAAAGGTCAACAAGTCTTGAGACTTATGAAGAAGGATTGAACGCTAGCAAAACAACAGGGCCCAGTTGTTCAAAGCTAACGACGTCGTTAGTTAACGATTCGTTAAAATTTACATCGAGTGATACGCAAATATGCTGAAATTTTTTGCTGAAAAAATGAGTAGCTTTTGCACTCACATTTTTTCAGCAAAAATATCAGAATATTGTATATTGAATCCGCTAAAACAGTTAACGAAATGACCCTTAACGAGCTCGTTAAGCTAACAACGCTTTGAACAACTGGGCCCAGGTTTAAGCCCCTAGCAGTTCAACTGTTGACCGTTCCAAGGCGGTTTTTCTGTTGCAGTACCTCTTCGTTTTGTTCGTTCAGTTTCGTTTCCCTGGATATCGCCGTACTTATTAGTTCTGTTGACAGAGTATTTGCTTAGCGATCCGAAAATAACTCGCTTCAATCATTGTTGACCATGCATATGTCTATACCAGTGGACATTGACTTTTGCATGCCCTACTTGTACCTGCCTTATAACCGCTCGTAACATAAAAGTTCGGATTCCATAACCCTCACTATACCTATATTAAAATTAAACAATACCAAATTTATGTGAATCAATGGCAGTCGTGTGGTACTTTGAAAAAAGTTCGATCGGTCTGCACAGTTTTCCCCAGTTTCTGTATGTTGGTATACTTAGGAGTAAACACTATATTTATTTCATTACAGGACAGAGCCATTAAAGATGAGGAAAATAGACAGAACGATTCTCAAGTGGATGTTGACACAGCTCCAGAAAAATCAAATTCCAAAGTACATATACCTCAGAATCTAGAAGGTAGATACATCATATGTCTAGTAGTCTACGTATTTTTCTAATTAAGCATAACGAAAACACGCTTATTCAAAAGTATTGAAAATTTTACAACCAGAAAAGGAAAATTTTCAGATAAAAAATTCTTATATTTTTCATATTTCTTCTGAAAACTTAGCTTGCGGAAACTCATAAGGAGTACCCAAAATTTATATTTTTAGCAAAATAAGAAAATAATGTATACCCCCGTAATCCCAAGGTTTACTATATAAAAGTGGGGTTTAAGGGGGTCAAACTTATATAGGCGTGTTTTCGTAATGGAATTTATCTAAATGAAACAATAAACAATTCCGTTAGAATATAACACACATCACAATAATGACTGTTCTACTTATGTGATGTTAACATCAACATATTAATTCATAGAGCATGAGACAATAAAGATATGTGTTTGCAAAAAGTGCAGACCTTGATAGACCTAATTAGACACAACAGAACAAGGCGTGTGATCAGGTATGCACTATTTGGCGTAATCAGTAATTTTAACAATAGAACCAATTAAGGAGAATAGATATATTTTCAGATCAAAAACATTGTCAGAATTGATTTTTCTTCTGAAAAGGAGTCTAAAAGGAAAGGATTTAGTAAGGTGCCATAAATGATTTTGACAGCGTAAATTCATTCCTCATAAAACAGAAGAAACAAAATTTAACCTAGAAGATTGCTCACTCTTTCAGCTGTATACATTCACCATGTTACAAAAATATACCTACCCACCAGGTACACATGGTTAAATTAACATTGTTTTAATGTTGATTCAACGTTCTTCAGCGTCTTCAAGTCAACATTGAAATGACTTTGTCTCAACAATGCGTGCCTGCTGGAATAATAATAATAATAATAATAGTAATAATAATAATAATAATTTCTTATATTTTGTACAAAGTGCCTGTAGCATCACCTGAGTGGTCAGAATGGACTTCTTGCAGCTCAACATGTGGCCGTGGAACACAACGACGTCAACTAATATGTACCAATGATGTTTTAAATAACTGTATTGAAACAAACGTTCAGAAAGAGGATGTTCGATTTTGCTTCTTAAAGTCATGCAAATGTAAGTAAAATATTACGATCTCTCTGACGGGTGAGTTGGCATAATTTTTAAAATCTGCTTTGTCAATCAAATTGTGTTAATACAATTGGTGTGTTTCAGACAAAACCATTAACGTAATAATAGCCGTAATAACAACATACCTGCGCACGTGAATCTATAAATCTTATATCCAAAAGCGACAAGTTAAAAAAGTAAAATATGTAATAAAAGACATTGAACGGTGATGCTATTGAGGGTAGGGTAAATGGGCTGGGGGCCAAGTGGCCGGGTTAAACAAAGTTTTGCGGGTACCAAGCCATTGTCGGTTCTTGTTCCTGATGCAGTTACGCCATGTGTATCCATCGTAATAAAGATGTTGGCTTTACGGGTACCAAGAAGAGTAAAGAAGATGTCGAGGAAGTGACACAATGACAGAACATAGCTTACCAATGGCACCAAGAGGAGTCGTAAACAAACTATGACGGATAGTACGTCGGTGACAAAAAATTACAAGCAAAGAAATCAGCTCTCTCTTCCCAAACATAAACAAAGCTACAACTGAAAACAATTAAATCGCTGTCATAACAATTAACATACTACCAGTTAGTCAGAATAATAACTGTTACGAAGGTAGAAACCGACAACAGTCTTGTAGATCATTTTACTAATCAAGAACAGACTCGATAACACTCGAATTGCTATTCTCACTTTCTTGGTGTATTCTTTGCCCTGATTAAGATTCGTTTCATCTCAAAATCTATTAGAATCAGAAAAGTGCAGATATTATGGGCGCCAATTATGTTTGGCCTGACTAACCATATGCGCGTGCGTGGGCTAGTTAAGGCATCTTCCACTATCTATCTATCACGTTATTTAGGTGTTCGTTTTAAATTTTATCAAAATCTTAGTTTAAAAAGTAAAGATATTTTAACCTGATGTGCTTAAGTGCAAAATAAACGTTAAAAAAGTCAGTCAGTGGGACATATGCATTGGAAGAGATATCCTAAATAAAATTAAAATAGTGCATTGGAGTTGTGTCTTTTATTTGTATTTCATTTCGTCAGCTACATGTCAAGGCCAGTGTACAAATGGGGGTCGGTGTACAAGTACGGGTATTTGTTTGTGTCCAAAAGGATACCAGGGAACCAGATGTGAAACACGTAAGAACTTTAAAAACTATTTTGCACGTCGTTTAATGTCATTACTAACAATTTTATCGATAATTAGTATGCAGAAATTAGCTTATAGCTTCATTAGTTTTATTTACCATTCCTTTAGTTTATGTCAGTGTCCCGCGAGTGTGTTTGTGTGTGTGTGTGTGTGTGTGTGTTTGTGTGTGTGTCTGGTGTGTGTGTGTGTGCGTGTGTATGTTTGTGCGTGTAATGGTTTTTGTGTTGTTCCTTCTTTATAGGCTTTTGTGGCTACTCACTTAAAGCTTTTGTCATGTTTGGTTCAATTTGGCATTGTGATCACCTCGATTCGTTTGTCATGTTTGTACTAGTCGTCATTAATCCTTGTCCTGCTGACTAGATTAAGATGCCACACCCACTTCCAACTGACAGCCAATCAGATTCCTTATTCCAGATTGTTGCTATAAATTCACATACTGAATAGCAAACAGTGCAGACCCAGATCAGTTGGTTTCTTCAGAAGCCAACTGATCTGGATTTACACTGTTTGCAAATGCAGGGTATATCCGGGCTCAGCAGGACTAGGGCTAATTGTTTACTCTTCGTCTTGGTGCTATTGATAGGCTATGTTCTTTGATCATGGCTCTTTACTTTTGTGTTCGTTTGTGTGTACAGGTGTTGATGTGTGTGTACATAGTTGTATATATATGCGTGTACATGTACGATGGGCGCGTGTGTGTTCTCGATCAATTGAATTCATGAATGAATATATAACTAAATTAAATGGGTTTACTTGTGCTCTTGATGAACATTTTATTAACATAAATAATACATGGATATATGTACTACGTAGAATGTACTTACAGTGTTTTAGGAGAATGAAAACTTGTTCATGGGAGGTAACTCTCCCACAATTATTTTACCTCTGAAAATGACTCTTCTGTTAAAGGTATATGAAATCTGGGAGCAAAGTCTTTTGTTTTTGAGAAGGCCCCTTTTTCTGAAGGAACTTGGCTTACAGGAAAGCAAATATTAAGTCACAAAAGTTGCCTTCCTTTTACAAAATGATAGAAATTATACCAGGTGTATTTATTCGTCACAAACTAACTATTAGGACCCACACATGCACGAGCAAACAGCAGAGACCCCCAAAATCTTGCTTGCCGTTCCATTAGTTTTATCAACCGCATTACTAGATGGTCTTGTTGGACTTGTTTAAAGTTTAAGTGAGGCAAGGTGTCAGAATACTCTGGATAGTGATGGTAGTTTATAATTATTGTGATACTTCGTGAAGTAAATACCTAAGGGACTTGATACACGGGGTGGGCATTCCGCCATCTTTATAAGGCTGACAATTTTTATAACAGTAAAATCTGGTTACAACGATAGCATTTGTTTCAAAAAAAAAGAAATGTTGCCATTATAATGAATTTGTTGTTGTAATGAATCCTTAATGGACAGAATGATATGTATAAATAGGCCTTTTTTTATTCTTATTTCCTCATAGAACATATGTTCTGGATATTTGTTAGAATCGCCTCTGTGAGGCGATTCTAACAAATATCCAAAACATATGTTGCATGAAGATTTTATACAATGTTTTTGCATTTCTCATTAACCTTCACTTTTTGAGCGAAGGTTTCGTGACATTTAAATTGTCATTATAACGAATTTTGTCGTTGTATCGAGTGTCGGTATAAAGAGAGTTGACTGTTCTTCCTTTTTGCTTTCCTGTATACCAAAGCCCTTCTGAAAAGTGGTCTACTCTGAAAGGAGTTGATTCCTTTTCAGAAGGGAGGCAAAATAATCTTGATAGAGTAGCTTCCCCTGAAAGTGTATCATTTATCTCAAATCTCCTTAAATATATATGTAGTTTCATACAATATATTATAAAAGAAATGACCCTTGAGAGTGACGAACACACTCACTAAACTTAAAACAACTGAAGTCTGAAGTGTCAAGCTTGCAGGGCTAGACTAGCTAGTTTCGGCTCGTTAGGCCGTATCAGTGACCCTCATATAAATTTTAAAAAAAATCCCGGACATCACAAAAACATGCCTATATAATATTGACCCCCTTAAACCCCACTTTTATATAGTAAAACTGGGGTTTACAGGGGTGTATATTATTTTTCTCATTTCTGCTCAAAACATAGATTGTTGGTACTCGTTAGAACCGCCTCGCCGAGGCGGTTCTAACGAGTGCCCACAATCTATGTTTTGCGCAGAAATATGAAAAATATCAGAGATTTTTATCTGAAAATTTTCAGTTTTTGGAGGTGAAATTTTCTATATATTTGAATAGGCGTGTTTTCGTAATGAATGGGCCCAGTGATCACAAAGGACCAGAAAAAGAATATAAACTACTCGTATAGTGAAGTACGGGGAGACGTAAATGCTTTTGAAATTATATTTTAATGTTGCAGCCATATGCGAACCAGAGTGTTATAACGGCGGAAACTGTATTTCTCCTGGTGTGTGCGCTTGTCCAGTGGGATTTGAGGGTACCTTGTGCAAAAGTGGTAAGCAGTATTACTGTAAAAGTGATTGAGCCATTATTTGTCATGGTTGTTGTTAGATATATATTTAGATGGAGAAAAATGATAAAGAAAAACCACGTCTAAATAAGGCAGATAACTGCAGATATGAAATTAGTATCGATAGTGTACAGTTTTATCCCCTGTACTACCAAAGAGCTTATGCTCACATCAAAGGGCTGTCTGCCTACAACATTATTGTGTACTTAAGAATGAACGGGAAAGACATGGATCCAGTAGGCAGTTGTGTAGTCTGATCCAGACCTTTAATGTTCGCCTACGTTCCGAAGACTCCCTGTGTTATAGCACAGTTCATATAGACACTTAAATATACATACACCTTAACAACATACATTGTGTAACTTATCCTGAATACATATCGTTTAACTAGTAGAATGTATTTTATACAAACGGAATCGCTGTCAGTGAAATCATATAAATGAAGTTACTCAGGAATGGCCATAGTCTCGAAGCACAGATTCCTCGAGGCACCAAAAGAAAAGGAAATTAGGAACAAACAATAACTGACATACAAACAGAGAAGAACTGCACCAGCAACAGAGGGACCGCCATAGAACAGTCAGCAAGAACAACTGCTGATGGGCTTTAATTAGTTTAACTCAATTCAATCGAAACCTCCTTTTAACCCATTGTATACTAAATAGACTTTTCCACACTATATATTGGAAGAGTCCAATTTCAATTTTAGGTACGTCCGGCTATGAGATTTACATATTCCTAGAGATAAATGGCTAGACTACTTTCAAACAGTGGAGACCCTGATCAGACGCCGCGTTCTGCGGCGTCTGATCTGGGTTTGCACTGTTTGCCAATTACCTATTTACGAGTCTCCCGACTACAATGGGTTAATTATGATGCAGCTCGATATTATTACAAATATGTGAGGTCTGCTTAGGTTTCTCTTTCTAATCAGTTACACATCACCGTAAAACACAATTACCCACAACACTACAATAAAATGTAAATGTAAACCCGATCACTGCTCTTTTAGGAGCAACTTGATCTGCGTCTGCACTTATTTCTCAGATGGGTCTGTCCGAATATTTAGGTTAAATACGGTGCATGTAAAGTTAAATGATTTAATTTCAGCAATATGTGAACCCAAGTGTAGACATGGTGGCCGATGTATCAGACCCGGGTATTGCTCCTGCCCCTATGGCTACCTACCCCCAACATGTAAACGTAAGTTATCAACTAGGCATTCTTTGTATTTCTATGTGAAATGTCTCCCATAATGGTTCGATGACCACTTTATTGGAATCAGCGTTACATGCCATTAAAGACCGAATATCATCAATGGATTTTGCCATGGCAAACGTGTAGGCCCACATGACAGACGCCACAGAACACTGCTGGCAAATATTAAGGTTCCGGGACGGCAAGCATTCAAAGAATAAATATAGTTCCATTAACAAGACATGTCATGAGCAAACAGGGTATTCGAGGCATCTGCTACAGTCTAAGAG
The DNA here is from genome assembly GCA_964016985.1 of Anodontia alba. NCBI lineage: Eukaryota > Metazoa > Mollusca > Bivalvia > Lucinida > Lucinidae > Anodontia > Anodontia alba. The sequence goes on from OZ024831.1 coordinate 46,626,014, forward strand.
ACCGACAACCCTGTACATATACACAGTCTAGGCAGGCAGTTGTCGCCGGTACATTCTGCATTAAAACAGCGAAGACTGATCAGATGCAAAATTTATCTTGGCCATAGATGTCCTAAAAAGTTCCGTTTTCTTATGATCTGACTCACATGATTTATTTTAAAATATAAGCATTCCTGGATACTGTGTCACGCCTTATAGGTTCATTTACGGCTATTTGCATAGGAGTCAGGATTGTTGATAGAGTAAATCATGATATAATACAGTATTTGCTCTTTTTATTTACATTGGCAGGAGAAATTTATTTCTGATGTATACACAAGTAGATAAGCGAGTAAACTTCTATCTTTTAGAAACTTCTATCTAAAAACCAAACTGGTAGCAACACTTAAGAAGTTCTATGGGAGGCATCATGATCTGGTCAATCCTTACAATGTGGCAGTTTCCAGAATTGTTTCTGATGTTTTTGCCAGTGACGCGCGCGCCATATGTAGACTTCCCAAATCCCGGACATACGCTTCTACCGATATTTCATTCGTTCAGGCCTATGGGCATGCTGGGAGAAGCTTGCTTACCAAGTAATGCTTACTATCCGCGGACTCCTGATTACACCCTTTATTCAGGGGTCCATGTCTGTTGGTCTGAACATTCTGATTCGTCATTCATTTATGGATTTATGAGTTTGGTTAATGGCTTAGGTACCATGACCGCAACTACTTTTAGACATTGTACAAGTTTCAAATATGTAACCAGAACGGTCTCGGTTGCGAAAGTGTCAATTATAATCGAACAGACAAAGTTTGGGTGATGATCTCTACCCGACGTTCTTTACCAAAACGTACAAGGATACACAGGTTGATCTTGGCCTTCGGTGTACACATAAGCCACAAGGGCATTTCTCACGCATTTTAATTGGAAACAAACTTCATTTCATTTCAGCTGTATGTTCAGTGCCATGTCGAAACGGAGGGCGGTGTATTCGTCCTGACAAATGTAAATGTCCAAGGGGTTATTCCGGCAGGGACTGCGGCAAACGTGAGTTCTCTTATTACTAAAAGAATAGAAACTCAACAATTTGCATACACAAATAACACATATTAAGGCAGATCAACCAAAGGAGACTCACAAAAAGATAAAGAGTACACTGGGGGAAAGAGTTGGGTATCATAAAACCAGGTTTAACCCTTTCAGCCCAGTGGACCAAGACAAACACTTTTGCAAACAATGTAGATCCTGATGAGACGGCTCGTCATGAGCCGTCTCATCAGGATCTACATTGTTTGTCATTCTGTTCTTCATTTACAAGTGTCACCCTTTACTCAAATGTGGCATTAGCAAACACTGTAGAACAGACCCGGATGCAGTATAGCTTTGATATAATCAATTTTTGACGACAAAATTAATAAAATCAATTTCTATTCACAGTCAAATAAAAGTCAAAAAGGATTGCCTTTGGAAACAAAGAACACACAAAATCACGAAAAGCAGAGACTCGGTTTGATTGAGTCTCTTCATATGCAACACTGTAGTTTGCGAGGCTGCATACGCCCTCCCTAGCGCCGGCTTAAGCGGTATTCGATTTTCAAAATAACCAGGATGGGCTTAATGATCCCAAAGGAAATAAAATATAACCTACACTATGATGATGTAGGGAGGAGACTTTTTACGGCCGCCACACGGCACAACACCAGCTACAGTAGAGTAAAATAAAAGTCTAAAAGAATTGCCTTTGGAAACAAAGAACACAACTCTTTTTTCAAACTTCAGGGGTCTACAGTATTTGGTTTGAGAAAACAGGAATTGAAATGTAACACACATGTTACTAACTAACCCATAGCTGTAAATTAAATTTGACTCTAGCAGTAGTTTGAAGCATCAGTTAAGCTATGAGTGCCAATTGTAATACCTCTATAAATAGATAATAGGTCCTTCAAACTCGCATGGTGATGATGGAAGAATTATTTGAAGATTGCGGCATATTATAGGGTAATACCTTATACAATATTTATTACAGAAATAGATTTTCCGCTATCATATACAAGGGAGACAATATCTGTGAATTCCTGTCTGCAGTCTACAGTGCTGCACACAAATCCTCTGCTAAAAAGGTCTATACTGACAGGAGAGAATTTGCTCCAAAAATTCTTTCTATTTATTCTAGACTCCTTTCAGAAGGGAGACGAAACCATTTTGTCACAGTTGCTTTCCCAGAAAGTGAATCTATTACCTTTGAGAATACTAAGCTTGATCAGAGGCTCCGGTTTCAACAGTAGATTTATTCAGTAACCATCCTGCCTGTAGGCGAAACACAAAAGAAATGTATTTTGCTGATGCGTAGTCCAGACTGTGAATGTTCACAATTGCGATGCCGTATTTAGCCTAAGTGTTCCCACAGATAGGCTTGATATAGACCCAGACCATAAATAAGCAGTTTGATCCGTGTGTACACTGTTTGCCTTTCAATCGGAAAACCTTATATTCACACCAAAGGGACATGTTAAGATAAATACGGCCATAGGATAAGGTATCCGAACATTAAAAAAATGATTCTCTTACAGGGGAGATGATTTAGTCAAAATATTTATTGTATTAGAAAAGGGGGCTGCACTAAAGGGAAAGAATTTGCTCCCAAGAGGAGCAAATTCTTTCCTTTAGTGCCGCCCCTTCTACTTTCTTTTTAAAATACTCCTTTTTAGAAGGGGTTTGGTGTGCAGGAAAGCAAACAGGAATTCAGAAAAGTCATTTTCTGTGTCGAAAAGGCAGAAAATCTATCGGGTACTTCAAGTTACCCTATGGACAGTTATGGTAATGCCCTGTTACGCATGACTTACATGTAGCTTATACATTTATTTTCAGCCATATGTCGAAGAGGATGCCATAATGGTGGGCGATGTGTGGCCCCTAACACGTGCTCATGCCCTCGTGGGTATGGAGGTTCAAAGTGCCATAAAGGTAAACATTAGAGAAGTTCATCGTTGGGTGGATTCTTGGCTTGTCATGCCGAGCGTACAGCTATTCCAAGATGTTTGCGCTCTTGAACAAATTAAAAATCAAATACAATATGAAAAGTCAGTGCTTGGTTGCGGATAAGGTTTAAATGATACTCGCAGTGGTCAGACTTTCATGCACCATGCGTGTGTGTGTGTGTGTGTGTGTGTGTGTGTGTGTGTGTGTGTGTGTGTGTGTTTTAATAGAATTACATGACAAGGCCAGTCGCAGTTGAAAAAGACAGTATTTTCACTGCATTAATCATATGTATAGTATGTTTGTAATAAAAAGATATCAAAGAAAATTTGATTATCGACCTATTTTTATCAAATTATAAAAATGGACTGCATTCTTAAAGTCTAAATTCAGTGGCAAAATGATATTTTAAATCCATGGGTGCACGTGAATCTATGATATAAAGATAATATGTACTTCCGTCTAAGATAATATCCTGACTATTGAACACTTAAGCGAGAAAGCAGTTAAAACAATATCAGTAGTAAATGCTGGAGTATGATGTGTTCAAGTCAGCTAGGTCCTACAGTTACCACATTTATTTAACATTTATTTAACTGCATGCCAAATATAAACTTTATTTAGCTCAAGCTCAACGTCAGCACGTGAAATAATGCCTTTTTCCTCATTCTATTGCTTTCATTTTTCATGAAAGCTCCTCAATTATACACAATGTGAAAACAACTTACTTTTTATATGACATCGTAACTATATAACGTACAGTGGCTGATTTTTCATGTGTACCACAATATAGATATTTTTCTGATTATGATAGGGTAAATGTTTGAGTTAACGTATTTACCGTATGATTCGGACAGACAGGCCTGAACAAACAGTGTAGACCCAGACAAGACGCTGCAGAACGCGGCGTCCCGTCAGGATCTACACTGTTTGCCACTCATCCAGCATTTTTAGACACAACGTCGGGTAGTAAATTGTTTCTGCTCAATTTTTAGAACAAGTATGGTAAGAAGTTGAAGTGTCCGAATACTTAGAGTAAATATGGTAAACAATGGACATATTTTGACACCGCTGCGACCCTTTATTTAAGCGGGGATGAATGCACATTTAGGTAACTGGGGCGGAGGAGAAAATACCAAAATCATTGATTTTATCCCCTTTTAAAACTTTTTAAAACATGTACGATCTGCTTTGAATGGGAAGAAAAGCAAATATGTAGTCAAGAAAGTTATCTACACTTGCAACGTGACCGAAAATCTACCAAGTGTAGCCATTTCTCTGAAGTTGTATGAACCATATTTCTGTCATTTTTGTGGCTGTAGACTATTGTAAGTGTTGAACTGCTTATTTAGCCCTGCGACCGATTTAATCACTTGCCGTATGTTTCTGTGTTTCAGCTGTTTGCTCACCAGAGTGCCAAAACAATGGAAAGTGTCTGTATCCGGGGGTTTGTCGATGTAAGAAAGGTTTCAGCGGCGCATTTTGCCAGAATTGTAAGTTTGTGTTACTGATCCATGAACAACAATATAATTTACGATCTTACATACACAAACAACCATCACGAAAACATGCCAAAATAATTTTGACCTTCTTAAACCCCACTTTTAAATAGTAAGACTGGGGTTGACAGGGGTATCATTAATATTCTTATTTCTGCTCAAAAACATAGATTTTTTTTATGAAAGTTTTCAGTTTTTAGAAGTGAATTTTTCTATATATTTGAATAGGTGTGCTTTCGTAATGTATATTATTAGAGGACGATTTGGAAGCAAGAAACATCAGATAAATGAAAACAGAAGACTCGGTTTCATCACGCAAACACGCCTATTTAAAATATATTGCGAATTTTACCACATAAAAATGAAAACTTTCAGGTGAAAAATTCTGGTAGTTTTCATATTTCTGTTTAAAACATAGTTTATGGGCACTTGTATGAACCGCTTCGGCAAGGCGGTTCTAACAAGTACCCACAATATATGTTTTTGAGCAGAAATAAGAAAATTATTATATACCCCTGTAAACCCCAGTTTTACTGTATAAAAGTGGGGTTTAAGGGGTCAAACCTATATAGTCGTGTTTTCGTGATGTTTTTGAGTATGTTTATGAATTAATTGTAACACAGCACTGCCCATGCCGCCTGCACTGAGTTGACCGATATTTTACCTATAAATATATTAAAATGAGCCCTGTGATCCCAAAGGACCAGAAAATATAAACTTCATTAAACTGAAGTAAAGGGATCAGTTTTACAACGCCACTTATAATCATTACGAAAACACGCCTATTCAAATATATAGAAAATATCACCTCCAAAATCTCAAAATTTTCAGATAAAAACTCTGATATTTTTCATATTTCTGCTCAAAACATAGATTGTGGGTACTCGTTAGAACCGCCTCGGTGAGGCGGTTCTAACGAATACCCACAATCTATGTTTTTGAGCAGAAATAAGAAAAATAATGTATACCCCTGTAAACCCCAGTTTTACTATATAAAAGTGGGGTTTAAGGAGGTCAAAATTCTATAGGCGTGTTTTCGTGATGTAAAATAAATATGTACAGAAAAGAGAGATCCTTCTATAGCGTAGCCAGAACAGATTTATTTTAACACACAGCCAGTAAAAATCTTGAAACAAATTTCCATAGTATTGCTTCCAAAAATAGGGGCTATCCTTAAAGCAAAGAATTTGCTATCTGAATAGCCCCTATTTTGGAGACTATAAAGTTTTTCCCTTAAGAGCAGCATCTATAATTTAGAAGCAAAATACTTTATCTTGTTTGATGTCTCTTTATTGCAAATACTTTTTCTCACGGCACGCGTGTTACGCACAGGCATAATATGCGTAATGAGTGCTACGCCTATGTCCTTTGTAGGCAAGAAACACATCAAATAAACAAAAATATCAGACTCGGTTTTATTAAGTTTGTTCATGAATAAAAGTGTAGCGAGCAGCACTGCACACACACACACGCCTTCTAGCCCTGACGAAGATAAATTCAGAAATGTGCACATCTGACACACTTAATTTGATGTGGTTATATTTATTTTACAAGTGGTACGCACAAGCTATACACAGCGTATAAAGTCATTTTCTCATATATATGTATATATTCATAACTTCGTTTTATCAGCAGTTTGTAAAAAACCTTGTCAAAATGGTGGATCATGTGACGGCTGGAACCGTTGCAAGTGTTCTGCAGGATACAGAGGACGCTGGTGCCATAAGAAGGTGAAACGGCGGCGCTGCCCTGGGAAATGTTTAAATGGCGGTAAATGTCGAAGAAATCGATGTCGATGCAAGAGTGGCTTCTCAGGGGCAAGATGCGAGAAACGGTATGATATGTCGTATTTGTTATTGATTTTACTGCTTGAGCGTTATTGCTTTTTTGTTTATTCAATAGCACGAACAATTTTGCTTTTATCGTAAAACACTTTTGGGTTGGTGCTTATGCTTTTGAGTCTGATAATTGCACGAACATTCTTTTATCATGAGTTGTTTTGTTTGTAAACATTTCGCATGCTTTTGGCAAAATGATAAATCGTCACATATTTTATTCTTTTCAATTTCAGAAAATAGACATGATTGGCATTTTTTGGTATTCATTACGAAAAACACGCCTATTCAAATATATTGAAAATTTCATTACAAAAAAATTGAAAGTTTTCAGATAAAAATTCCGATATTTTTCATATTTCTGCTCAAAACATAGATTGTGGGTACTAGTTAGAACCGCCTACCCGAGGCGGTTCTAACGAGTACCTATTATTTATGTTTTTGAGCAGAAATAAGACAAATATTGTATACTCCCGTAAATCCCAGTTTTACCGTATCAAAGTGGGGTTTAAGGAGTTCAAAATTATATAGGTATGTTTTCATGATGGATAAAACTATTAGTACCCAGGAATACCCCGACAATGAAGATACCCAGGAAATGCCAACATCATGGAATACAAAGCATCGAATAGGGTTAGAAAGCGACTGAAATGAAATACAAATCCCTATGTGCTCGGAGAATGTATTGTAATGTGCTAACGTCAACATTTAATGTGTCAAAAGGTAGAAAGGTTGAATAGCTGCAACAGAAACCTGCTATCGTAATAAAGTTTGCAGTGTATTTAAATCAAATCCTTGGAGTTTTTAGTCAGCTGATCTCTTTTTCTGACTCTAATGGTAGCTTTTGATTAATGTTTGCTAGTAGCAGCAGTGTTGAATAAGAGCATAAGATTGCCGACATCTAAGTGGATTTAGCGATCGTCTGCTGATTTGATGGTCATAGGTTCGAGCCTTGTTCCCTTGCGCAGTAACTGTGCTGCATTCATCTGTTATCTACATATTTAAGGGGATTGGATACACTTCGAAGGGAGGTTACTCTGTCTAAATAAATGTTATCCTCTTCTGAAAAGGGTTTTCTCTATATGAAAAGGATGGGCTCACCAGGGGAGCAAACCCTTTCTGATAAAGTATGCCCCTTTCAGACGCGGATGGATGTGAGAAATGCAAACAGAAAATCACAAAAATTGTATCCCACGGGAAAATTGGCGGAAAATCTTCCAAGTGTATCTAATCTCCATTTAGCGAATTGTCTATGGTAGTAAACATATTGTTGGCGTTCATTTCGACATGAATACAACTTTCAAGTTAGATTTCCTTATTACGTAGGGAATGTCGTTACCAAACATACAAGGTGCCATACAAAAGAACCTATAAAAAGTTGGAACGGGAAGAATACGTGACTCCTTGTGGTTCCTGGGGCTGGGAAACCTGCGTCAACACAAGGTATCCATTGTTTAACAGCCAATAATCGTATCAAATAGTAATGAAGCTGTCGTGGAAGCGTCACAATAACAGAAAATAGCCTACCATTGACACCAAGAGAATGATTTGATACGCACACTTTGACGAATAGTACATATATAACAAAATAACGAAGACGAAAGAAACCGGCTTTCTTTTCCCTAACGAGGCGACCATGCTAGAGATGACACACCAAACATAACAAACCCATCACGAAAACACGCCTATATAATTTGACCCCCTTAAATCCCACTTCTATAAAGTAAAACTGGGGTTTATAGAGGTATATATTATTTTTCTTATTTCTGCTTAAAAGCATAGATTGTGGGTACTCGGTAGAACCCCCTAGTGGAAGAGGTTCAAACGAGTAACCACAATCTATGTTTTGATTAGAAACATGAAAAATATCAGAATTTTTTTTCTGAAAAGTTTCATTTTTGGTGGTAAAAGTTTCAGTATTTTTGAATAGGCATGTTTTCATAATGAGGACAACTCAACATATACTTGTACCAGCAGACATAATACTACACATTTACTACGACCGAATATTAAATTGAGTGCATATGAGCAGTTTGATCAAAGATCTTCACATATTGTCGTAAGATCTCAAGAAGTCTGGGTTTTAATGGTTACTTGTGTCTGCGTGACTTTACATAAATGAAAGAAAATGGTAAAACAGCATAGCAAAATAAAGAAGCACTTGTTATTATACACTTTTGTGTTCGCTCTTTGAGCAGGCATCATTAGATTTCTAAAGATATAGACAAGTTCGTAATATTTATTTACAATGTACACAGATAATTCTTCAAAAACAATTTACAGTGGATCAAAATTCCATTTCTAGCACCTGGCTATTTATTATATATTTACATTCAACACGCTTTAGGCAAATTCAGAGAACGATAAATTTCAAGGGAACTCTAAATACATATTCGCTAATAATTATATATAACTTGGCAGCAATATACATATTTTGTTTATTGTAGGGGCTATCGTTAATCTGTCAGCTTTTACAAAACCGCTTCTGTCACGTGAACAAATTACTTAAAATTTGTAAGCTGTTTCATGCGTATGTGTATGTGTGGTGTTAAGCTTAAATGATATTTTCCTCTTTTTTACGCACGCTTTGCTTCAGTTAATAATATTTCTTTTATGACAGCAATTTATATGGATACACCACCGTTTGGCTTTGCACATGATGCTTGCTGTAAATAATCTTGTCACTTCGTAAGAATTTTTGCGAGGTTCTTTTGATGATATGTATATTACGGTGTCCATGTGTATATGTATACTGACAGGTCAAATGGTGCCTGTCCTAATTAAATTTTGCATTTAATGCATCGTTTTATATACTCTTTATATGGGGGTTGCAATTCTACCTTTTAACCCATTCAACCCTGTTTTCAAACACCGATTACTTTGTAAACAGTCTAGATCCAACCGTATCATCAAGCTCTGCACTGTTTGTAATTCTGCCATGGTCTGGATGTAGTTGTCAGATTCTCATATGGTTTCCTTGTTGATTTTCTGCACAGGATTTAAGGCAAAACGACATTGACAAAGTTGCCTCTCTTGAAAGCGTGTCATTGCCCCTCAGAGTATGAAATTCTTTTCTAATGCAGTCATATGAGCAATGTAAAGCAACAGAAGGACGTTATAGCATGTACGACGTGTAACGTAAGTAAGGAGTCCTTATGCCATATGTAAACAGCAAACACCCAGATGTCTGTGAACCCCTACAACCTAATTTTAGCATTCTGATATTTTCCACAGTTTCTAGTGATTTACTAAGCAGACAACGAGCCGGCCTCGGTGGCTCAGTTGGATGCGCCGTCCGACAGGAGATCAGTAGGTCGCGGGTTCGACCCCGCCGAGGTCGGCAACATTCTTTCGTGGAGATTGATCATGAAATATTTTCTACGGTCATTCTCTCCCTTCCGCTGATTCAAGAAGGGCAGTTGTCAGTTTCTGGCGAAAGAATGTACACAATACTGGTTAACCGCTTAGAGGACTAAGCCGGCCCAGTAAACGTGTGGTTAGGTAAAACTGACCGCGCTCGACATGATCCCATTGGGGTGACTGGGCCGTAAAACCTCAACAAACAAAGAAAGCAGACAACGAAGATATTCCAGGCTGATCTGGGTCTTTATTGACCGCATAAAAAACAGAATTATTCTCGAGTTGTGTGTGGTATGAGAGCAGCAGAATCACTTATGCATCTGTATAGACAAACAAAGGCCTCCGCGGATCATCATTAGGCCCTACCTTATCCCGTATTAATTTAGGCGAAATAATGAAGCCACATCAGATTATCCGGAAAAGCAGTAGAAGTATAGCATCATGAAACATGCCTATATAATTTGGACCCCCTGAAATCCCACTTTTATACAGTAAAATTGGGATTTACAGGGGTAAACATTATTTTTCTTTTTTCCGCTTAAAAACATAGATTGTGGGTATTTGTTAAAACCGCCCCGCCGAGGTGGTTCTAACCAGTACCCACAATATATGTTTTGAGTAGAAATGTGAAAAATATTAGAGGTTTTTATCTGAAAATTTTCAGTTTTTGGAGGTGAATTTTTCTATATATTTGAATAGGCGTGTTTTCGTAACGTGCTTTTATATGATGTAGCTTGAACATTTTACGACCAAATTTCGAACTTTCATCATTTACAATATTTCAGACTCCGTTACAAGACTGCTGTACAGACGTTATACAGAACCTCATACAAATGTGTTTGAAGCGGCAGAATGGAAAACAGCATACGTTGTTCTGTAACAGCGTCCAGCGATTTGATGCATATTTTCAGATATTTAAAGTGAATGGAGATATGCTAACCTTAACAAATGTTTCATAACATTTAATCCAAAGACGGGCATGTGCAGGTTTATCCCCAGTCTGCATGGTATCTTCGCTATCTGTTAGCAAAAATCAGTCCATCATGGAATGTTATGCGAGCTCTGATTAGAATACATGGCTGTCATTAGTGTTTTACACTATTTGCAATAGCATGTCCTTTGTCTGTCGTAGCCGATTTAATTATAAGATTTAGATTTTATATTAGAATTATAAGATTTAAGAAAACAAAGAACTAAGAAGGTGAATGTTTGCAAACAAATCACAACCTAGGCTGTTTGATCAGGGCGATCTCCCAAAGGACTATTTATAACCTCCAATATTTTAACCCCATGTCAAGTTCTGTTTATAAAATGTTAAGATAAACTAGAAAAACAAAAATAAATTAATTTTGATTTCAGTATGTCCGCGTTTTTCATATGAACCTAGTAATCCGTATGCAAAAAGGGAAAGTCCAGGCTAAAGACATGCCCGGCCAGATTCGTCTAAGCCTTCACAAATCACACTTCCAGTGTTTGAGGTTTGCAGGACCTGAATGATAAACATGAATGCTCTTAGGTATGCTGGTTGACAGCGACACAATGCAAAAAAAAAGGTAAGAGAAAAGTCCAGGGAGTGCCACAATTACAAGCCGCAGCCCTTCCCAGACACCATGAGGAAGAGGAAACAGACAAAAAACAAACAAGCGCAAATCGAACAAACGTACGAAAAACACTAAGATTAGCTCTCTCTTCTCCAAGCGAGGTAATCGCAATGCTAAAAAGACTGAAAAATACAAGAACAAAATAACACAAATAACACCAGACAAGACTTAAAACATATCGCCCCGTAGAATAAATCACAAAGCAATAAAGAGTACGAATAACACCGGGACCGCCGTCTTAGAACGGTCAGTAGAATAAACCACAGGGGGTGGGGAGGGGAAAAAGGTGGGGGTGGTTTAAACACTTTTACAGCCGGCCAACTTCACCCTGGGTCCCGATGCTACGCTTAATACAGTGATACATAAAAATGTGGTTCGCTGCTACTCTTAATACAGTAATACATAAAAATGCGGTTCGCATAAAGGCTCCTAGCTCAGTCAATGCATCAAAGAGAAAACATAAAAATCATACCAATCGCTATGATAAACAAAGACGAGTACTCATTGCCAATTCCACTGTGTGCCAGAGTAAATGAAAACCAATAGTTAAACCACGGCGGGCCAAGCCAAAGACATATCGTCAAGCCTTATCCCCACGGGTTAAAGTTTTACGAAGAGGCCGTCATTAAGTCTGAGGCCCGAACGGCCGTAGTGCAATTAAAAAGTGAAGCATAGCCATCAACAATGGTTGGATTTTCTGACGATGCAGCACGTTTCCTCTTCTAAACGCTGCTTATTTACAGATTATGTCACTAACAAAAAATAATAGAACTTACTTTCTGCAACTGCATCCTAATTGTAGTTATCCAGTGTTAATGTAATAAGCCAGCATGCAAAATATTCACAAAATTAAAATGTCCAGGGAGGGCCACAATCACAGAGCATAACCTGCCAATGACACCAAAAGGGAAGGCAAACCAAACTCGATGGACAACACACACGTTACAAACCAACAAAAAGAAAAACAACCAACTTCCTGTTCCCCAGTTAGGTAATCACAATGCCAGACAGGGCACACCAAACACATAAGATAACAAACAGGATAAAAACGAAGAAAACCCCGCAGCGAGAAGTCACAAGGCCTCACGAAGAACAAACAAGTACCACATGGTTTTAAATAGATTTACTAGCGTCAAATGTTCACCGTGGGTTTAAATATTTTAAAACTACAAAATAACTGTTCGGCTCGAATTGAAGCTTATTTACTTTATCAGTAAAACATCACAGAAAAAACAACAACAACCGTTTTCATTAACCCAATAAGCCTAGCGTCCCATAAAAGGAACATTGGAAAACAATGTAGACGCAGATCAGAGGCCTCAGAACACGGCGTCTGATCAGGGTATAAACTGTTTGCATTAAGTTTAGAGATTCCTATAAAACATGACAATAATAAAAACTAATCAGACATCCCCTATATAGGAAATAAATCTGTCCAAAGAGTTGAGGTAGAAGATACTCGGCATAAATGAGTTAAACTGAATCACTGTGATGAAACAAGTATAAGGGCTTGTGGCAAACACCACTTTGAAGATTGTCAGTCCTGTAAACTGATGTGTAGATCACATTTTACACTTTGTGGACAATGACTATTATACATTACTGACTTAACGTTTTGTGGACAATGACTCAATTATACATTACTGACGTGTGGACCACATTCACACTTTATCGATTGTTACTAAATTATACATTACTACTGCGTCCAAAGTTTCGTAAACACATAAAACATGTCTATATTGTTGACAGTCGTCGAACTGTCTTTCTTTGGTGCTCTTGTCTGCTTTAATGGTATTCTGGACGTAGGTATAAATCGTTTACGTAGAAGACATGAGCCGGAACGTACCTTCGGACGTGTGCCCTACGAAGATTAAGATCAGCCTCAGCATTTTGTAGTTGATCATAATAGTCACTGGGCGTATTTTGGATAGCCAAAAAATCCCGCAAGTTTCTTCATGAGGACAGGGAAGACTGATCAGACTGCGTGGGTGCGTAGGCTAATTTGAGTCTTTGTTGGGCGCACATGTTAGAAGGTACGTTTCCTCACGTTGCGGCTAAAACAAAGGCGTTAACAGAATACTAGTATCTGTTCTTTTAATACCAAATTATAATCAGTTTTCGTGGACATCTTTTATACTATTTTTATTTCAAGAATATATCTTGATTGATGTAACTGAAAAAAAACACATCAACTTGTGATAAACACACGCAACAACGTAGGACTGCCTGTGCAATCTGATCATGGCTTCATGCTTTGCTTACACGAATTTGATCAACATAAAAACAAAATAGCAAACACACGACGCGAACATTGTATTGTTTTCTGAACCCCCACTTGTAGTGGTATAATGCAATCTAAAATAAGACTACTTTGTTTTCATTAAGTAAGCCTCTTTCTTGTTTTTTGTTTGTTTTCAAAGACATTTTAAGAAGCTTTAGGCACAGACTTTGTGCAATTTTCATATTAATCTAAGCTCTACGCAGTGACACTGCAATATTGAGGAAGGCATTTGCAAGAGACGTTAACATCGTATTGTGGGAAAACCGACAAATACCTGTTTCAACCAGTGCAAACACAGACCCGTCTCCGTTGATCTTTTTATCCTTAGTACTATTATATTGTTGCCATGTATAACGAAAAGCAAATACCTGAACATGATTTTGGAGGAGGGGTGAGGGATGGGCGCTGAGACTGTATAAGATTTCAAAGGTTGTAGAGTGTAGGGTTCTGCTACAGAACCGTTGAGTTGTTTTCGATAATGCACTACTCCTGTAAATGATCGCATTAGAATTCAATATATGGCGATAAAGTATCTTCAGAGGCAAAAATGCAAGTCTGTGCACCCGAATACTCTTATAAGGGCTTCCATTGTTTTTTTTCAGAATCACGGATGCAAAGTTTGACACTAGAAAGTAAAAAAAAAAAAAAAAAAAAAAAAAAAACCCAAAAAACACACACACACACACAAAAGAACGACTATCGGAGGCTCAGTTTTATTAAGTCTTTCTTATACAGTTATATAGTTTTCAAGGCTTTATATGGAACCTTGTTCTTTGCACATTTTGAACCAAATGATTTTACTGGATGCCGTTTCTTTATGTATCTAAACCTGGGGTGGTCGGGTGGTGCGAAGGTGCTGTGTATCTTACATCACTGGGGCGTCCAACTGATATTGGCTTACAGTTGGGCAAGGCCTGCTATCCTTGTAGTGGGTAAGGGTAGAGGGGGAATGTTTTTATTTCTTCTGTTTCTTCACTTTCATTCCTGTTCCTCTTTCTTCCCTGTCCCTCTCTTTCATCTCCTCTACTCTCTCTTCTATCTCTTTTCTCCCTTTCTCTGGGAGACGACACAAAATGACCCTCAAGGGTTGACGTGTCGTTAAACCCCAACACAATCAATATGTATCTAAACCTGCTGGGTGAGTGGCAAACAATTTTGAACGAATTTAGACGCCGAATCTGCGACGTCTGATCTCGATCTACACTGTTTGCACAAGATTGTTTCTCCGAGTACATGAGATACATATCAATACGCCGTTAAATATCTAACATCAGTAATATCTAACTACAAGCAGCCGCTGAGCAGTTTTGAAATACGATCCCGACCAGCAGATTGTACGTGAGTCTGCATGGGTCACGTATGTCATAAGGTCTTTTCAATTTAGCGGGGTTAACTCATATATACCGACATCTCAGGAATATAAATTAAAAGACAACGCTGCAAGATCTTTCCGTTTCCTCATGATATTTTAATAAATCCAGTCCTAGCATTTTCTGTACAGAAATAGCTTCTCAGTAATTTGATAGAAAGCGTAAGCACGTTGGCATTAGCATTTCTTGTAATAAATAACGGAGAATGTGAGCATAAGGTGGTTTTGTTTCCACTTTTCTTAGAAGCAACATTTGTAGCTTCATGTTTGGTTTCCTGCATACATACTTCTTCTGAAAAAAAGGATCTTATCTAAAATGATATAATATGCTCCCACAGGGAGCAAACAATTACAAAGGAACATGGGGTACTCGTTACATAGACCTGTAAACTTAATGAATAAATGGAGCAAAAACTTTTTACAGAGTGTATCAGTACTCCTTTATATGAGACCATTTGTTCAGGTACCATATTTATCCTAAGTATTCGGACACCTCAATACTTGTTCCAGTTTCAACAAGTACAATTTACTCTCCGATATTATGTCTAAAATAGTCTGGATGAGTGGCAAACAGGTAGACCCTGTTGAGACGCCGCATTCTGCGGCGTCTCAACTGGGTCTACACTGTTTGCTCAAGTCTGTCTCTCTGAATACATGCGGTAAATACGGTATTCATACAACAATAGTTGTTTTATTGTATACGCATGTTTTAATTGCGGGTTTCAATTTCTAATTGATAACAAACGACTATTAATTATGCAGAATTTATTATTATAGTAGGTATTTTGGAGGAAGGATTTTGTTTTTAATTTTTATTCTTCCGACGTTTTGAATGTGTAAAATTCTAACAATATCATGAAATATCAGTTATTTAAATCATTAAAGAAAAGCGTAGGTATTTCCAATGAGGTTTCAAGAAAATCGTTTCACTATAGAATGAAAGTCTAAAAGATTGCCTTTGGAATTAAAGAACACATTACAGATAGAAAATTGGAGTCTCGGTTTTATTGAGACTCTTTATAAGCAGTAATTATGTTTACAACACTGCTTACGCACTCTGTCTGGACTTATCAAAAGTAGGTGTCGAAATCTGGTTCATTATAAAAGTGCAACTTTAATTTTTATAAAAATGTATTAATAAAGGCACCGACTTTCTACACATGCAAACAGCCCAAAAGTTAGTTCTAAGAATAAAATATCTTTGGAAGCACGCTTTTTTTAATAAAACTGTACTTTTGTGTGGGTTTGATAAAATCGTCGATTTTTAAATACTTTAACATGTAAACACACTTATTATAGTGTTGGATTTATCAAAGATGGTTCACATTTATATTTAGTATTTATGAGAGCTAAAACATTATATTTTTTATTCTCTTTTCGAATAAACTCTATTTCGTAATGGTTTCAGAGAAAGTAAACTGTATCGGTTCGGTCACAATTTGTTTCTTAATTTCGTTTGCATCAAAATTATTATTTTACATTGGAGCATTCAATAAACCGATAGCTAAAGGATTTTAAACGACAGGCTACTATTCAAGATATTGTATATCTATTTCATTCTAATGCCCTTCGTATGTACATATATATGTTCAAAAATATGAAATCCGCAATCACTTAAAAATTTGGCAAAATTTAGATATGTCAGAGAGGATTAGAATGGTTTTCTTTCTTCTTATTTTTGTCGCACAATTTCTATGGTTCCGATGTCTTTCTAATTGTTTTATTAGCTTATGTTGAAGTTTATCAACATTTATTGTTTCTGTCTTCGAGTAAGTGCTCTTTTGCGCTGTTGTTTCATGTCCTTTAACCATTGCCTTGCTGAATAAATTAAGATGCCACGATCACTTCTAATTTCCAGCCAATCAGATTACTTGATCCGGGTGTTTGATAGAAATACACATATTTAATGATGAACAGCCAACTGATTTGGATCTACACTGTTTGCTTAGACAGGGCATGTCATGTTCAGCAAGAGGAGGTTGAGCCATTATCCGATGCATTAGTAGGGTTATTTTATAAATACTGTACGACCAGCGTAACCAACCTTTATATGGCAGAATGGTGGTAGTACGGGCCCGGGAAACATTTGGGTTATGTGTTCGAAAGTATTTATCAGCTTATGGACATTAACCACAGGCTAGGTAAATACAGACGGCGTTTTCAAGACAGGTTCCTTGTTGCGGTTCGTCTTTGTTCCAGCTTCGTTGGATTCATATGTGGTGTTTGTTGAATATTTTCTCATTTCTTCTTATTTTGATGCCTCGGGAAGGTTGTGATTTATGCTTGTAGCATTTTCTGTGTATATTCACTCATATTTTCCATAGAAGCGTTGGTTTGGTCCCAGCAGACAAAGCCGCAAATAGTGTTTGGCGGCTATGCTACATCAATACGTTAATACAGAAACATGGGGTCATTTGAACTAACCTAGGATGGCGATTGGGTACTAGTCAAATCGATTAACCCCTCCCCTGGTATTAATGAATTAATAAATTTCGAAACCAAACCTTCCCGTGGCACCTAACGAAGGAGAGATGAGGACGAAACATTGTCAAAACAAATGTCACAACTTTGATTCGAAATTTCATTTTTATTGGAAATATTTTGGATATGTTTGATAGGGTCCTTTACCTCATCAGAGAAACATCAAAGAGAAATATATAAAACCGAAAACATTGTGATGAAAGAAAACAAAGGGCTCAATGGCGCTCTGAAGCCACATCTCAAGAAAATCACAACATGGTCCAACCACAGATATTGCTTCAAGCACTAACACTGAGACAGATTGAAGAGGGAGTCGTCATTTAGTCTGATAACTGATTCACCGTCAGGATTAGAATTTGTCGGTCTGAATGGTATGATCAAAGCGAAAATTTATGACAAACGAGATGACTTTGATTATGTCATTAGTAGTATAGGGTAGTGACACCCTACTGTCATTGCATATTTCCCAGTTTTTTTAGACGGCGACCACCTAAGAGCTATGCCAGCTTGTTTGATTTGCTCGAGCGTCTAGTCACGTTAACCCTCTCATCCCGAGTTTCTGACACAGACTTTTCCATCTCTGAATTTGGACACATTCATTGCTGCAAATAGGAGTTTCAGTCTAAAATAATAACAATAATAAAAAAACAGAATGGCAAACAGTGTAGATCCTGACGAGATGGCTAATTACGAGCGCTGTTTGCAAACGTATCTGTATTGGTCTGTAGGGATGAAAGGGTGAAGGACTTTAATTACTGACATTTCGGAAATCAGCCTGGATCCCAAACCGGCCCCAACCCCCTGAAATGGAGAGGTTTAGCACAAGTAAAACCAGGTTCAAACCCCACAAATATATGCGCTTTTGACCGTTATAAAGCGTTATTTTAGCTTCTCTTTTATTCGTTCTGTAGTAAAATAGATATGTTTCAAGTGTAGGACAAGTACTGTAAGGAGTGAAGATAAACCGATATTTAGGGTAAATATGGTATTTCAATATGGATAATGATTCTGGAAGGAAATGAGTACAAAGGCAGTGTTGTTAATTCTCTTCTTTATTCCATATATTGTTTAAACAGAAAATGAAAAAAACAACAACAAAAAAAAAACAACAAACAAACAAACAAAAAAAAAAAAAAAAAAAAAAAAAAAAAACAACAACAAAAAACAAAAACAAAACTAGTTTTTAACAATGACTGATTCAATGCACTCATGGAAACAAATAATATACACCTGAAGCATTGAAATAAATAACACACCAGGCTCCGAGGTTATACAAAACGTTTTCATGCTCACCTCTGCTGAGCATGAGTTTTGTCCTGCTAATGAATCTCCAATTACTAACACTTGTAAATTCTGTCTTGCTAAGCCAAGCTGAGCATGAAACTTTATCTGAATAACTTTAATGAATTTTTATATTTATTAGTAGAGAAAAATTCATGCTCAGCTGAGTTGAGCACGGAAAAAATATAACATCGGGACCAGGAAGAACAATTTTATCACTGTACTGAAATATGAACCTCGCTAAGCTAATTGCTCTGAGGCACAGCAAACTGGTGGCAAATGCGAGCAGCGAACGCGTGCATCAGTTGGTGATACTGCAGTATTTGTTCAAATCCTTCAGTATTTGCTGTACAGTATCTGAGCTTGTATATATATTCGAAAAACCGAATAGCAAAGGGACCTTACCAGACTGTGTGCATGCGGAAACTGGTCTTGGTCACAGTTGATCTGATATAATTATCTGTAGTTTTGCTATAACTCAGCCTCACTCTTAAAAAGCTAAATGTTAATATAAGTAGACAACAACATTTTAAAATATCTGTATATAATTTTCACACTCAGTTCACTTTGGTCTCCAAGAAACCGAACTTTGGTAGGTCCATACCAATTTAGATATGAAGTCACAATGACGGAACATGATTAGCCAATCTATTTATAGGCATTCCTAGAATAATATCGTTAGTGGGGTCGATACGAGTATATGCGCATGCGCCTGGACGATGTAAAAGTATTCTTGTTATAAGGGGAATGTGAACACCTTCATAGCAGACAGCACTGAAAAAAATGGTTTTGATTCCCTTCTGAAATAGAGTTTTGATAAAAGGAAAGACTTGGCCCCCGATTGGGAGCAAAGTCTATCTATATAGAGTAGTCAATTTTGAGAAAGCGCCAGTCCTTTTAAGATCAGCTTGCACATCCACACAGCTCATCTGGGTATTTGCCCTTCGTTGATACAGAATCTACAGAATCTAATGATTCTGTAAGCGGTCTGTGAAAGTATTCTTTCTCCGAATATGCGAAAGACAATTTTTTAATTGACGCGGACAACACAACACAGTAACTGTCTAACATGGACAAAATGTATGGTTAATCACATGATAAGGAGAAAATGAAATTAATTACTTTTATTCATATCAGACATACTGGACGAATTATTTATTGGTCAACAGAGACAGTTGCTAAAATACATGATGGGCGCCACAGTAACAATCAGAACTTACGCACTCCATTAGTTGAACTATCAGAGGGCCATTGAGCATGGATACTTAAAAGCAAAATATTCCTGTAGAACTGTAAAAATAACCACTGATGATATTCACTTTAATTGGCGGTAATGACGCATGATATACAGCTGTTGATGTATTTAACCATTTACTCTATCTGGGCAAATTCAACAGATGACAAATTGATGATATAGTTCTTTCTTTTCCCAGAAAGCAGGATTTGATATTTCATGCAAATTGTCTAATATGAATGTCAAAGCCTTTGTCTGAGAAAAATAAGAACAGCTTTACAAATATTGACTGCTTAAAATTTTCCCAGAGTGCTTAGCGTTAAGTTTAAAGGGATAAATACCCTTAATTTTACCACAAAGGATATATTCTTGACAGCCATCTTTTTTGTCTGCGAATGCTATCTGTCTTTGCATACTGGCGGCAAGATCTTCCAGTTTTTTTTCTGTTCACTTTTAAACGTTTGAAACACCTCAAAATGAAGCAAATGACTTTACAATCGGGGTATATTCCGAATAGGGTATTCGCTATATGGCTCGTAATGAACCTTCTCATCAGGGTAATCGGACACCTTAACATGTTACCACACATGTTCTAAAATTCGAACAGGTACAATTTACTACCCGTTGTTGTGTCTACAAATTGCTGGATGAGTGGCAAACAGTGTAGACCCTGATGAGACGCCGCGTTCATCTGGATCTGCACTGTTTGCTCCGAATACTTACGGTATATACGGTATATTGTTTATATTACAGCTCTGATTTTTGCTGACTCATTGATTACCATTTTATAGCTCTTTTTTAAGGCAAAATCCTCATCTAAATTCAAAAATTGAATAACCTAGAAACTCAGGACTGTAACTGTTCCATGTAAGCACCTACAGAAAATTTTCAACTGTTTATGGGAGGAACAGCTCAAGATACACATACTTTTCAATGTTACCCGTTCGAAATGTCTTCACGTAATAAAAAATCTTAATAACCTTTGGCACAGTCTGTGAAAATCAGCAAACAACGAAATGATGACATTTTTCTCATTTTCTTTCCTGTAGTTATTTTCTTTCTGATGTACGTTCATTGCTCTCAAGATACAATCCTATTAGATAATATTTATCTTCACTACGGGAAGACGTTTCATTGCAGCAGCAAAACATCTCCCAGTATCTTATTCCCTTATAGAATATATTCATCATAGAGCAGTTTCTTTTTAACTTGTCTTTTCTATCATTAAGTCCAATCCGGGAGTTTCCACATCTTTATGACGGTAACTGGTGAGGCCTACTTGGTGGAAACCAGGGACCAGTTGTTCAAAACTAACGATGTCGTCAGTTAACGTATCGTTAAAATTTTGATTATTTAATATGGCATATACGCTAATATTTTTGCTGTAAAAATGTGAGTAATTTTTGCATTTCACATTTTTTCAGCAAAAATACCTGTGAATAAGATATTGTAATTACTAGAACAGTTAACCTTTTGACCACTAACGAGCTCGTTAAGCTAACGATGCTTTAAACAATTGGGCCCAGCTTGTCTGGCTCAGTCTAATTACACTTTTGTATGTACATTCATTGCTCTTAAGATAATTCCTATCGGGATCTCCTGATAATTCATTCCATTCAAAATGTCTTTTAAAGAGGCAGTTTGCATGAAACGTCAAACCGTATTTTCTAGGACAAAATAAGAAAACATTTCAAAATATCGTCAGCTGAACTTTTTACCAGAATGCTTAGCACTTTCACAGGAAATAAGGACAGACTGATTAATTAATGCAGGGATATCTTCAATGAACAGTACTATTTTGCATATCAAAATGTAACAAAAATATGTTTGACAGGTGCTTTGCAGTACTTGTAAATAACCTAGCTAGCATTTTACTTAAACCTATTTCGCACCTTATCAGACCAACCGGAATCTTGTCGGGCCGATAACGGTCCGATATAGATTTAAGTAGAATGCTAGCTGGGATGTTCTCACAAATTTAGGTTTCAGGGCAAACCATGTAGACCCAGAGGTCGACGCACGTTCTGTTGCATCCGGTCTGAGTCGATATGCATTTTCATTAGTATTTTGTTTCGAAAATAATAATAATAATAAACCGACATGAATTGGAAGTATGTAAATTCAGATACTTCTGGCAACATGCTCCCGGGAAAATAGCATACCGTTTTCTTCCTAATTATTTAGACAATTAACTAGCTCTTTACCATACTTGTCCAAACTTTGAACAATAAAATCTGTAAAGGTTTCCCTTGGATACAACATTACGAAAACACGCCTATTCAAATTTATTGAAAATTTCCAAAACTGATATTTTTCATATTTCTGCTCAAAACATAGATTGTGGGTACTCCTTAGGCGGTTCTAACGAGAACCCACAATCTATGTTTCTGAACAAAAGTAAGAAAAATAATGTATACCCCTGTAAACCCCCGTTTTACTATATAAAAGTCTGATTTAAGGGGGTCAAAATTATATAGGCATGTTTTCGTGATGACGAACACATATGGGACTCTTCATATGACAGCAACATAGTAAGCAGGAATGCATAACCTATCTGACTATCTGACTACGTGTCGATATGTCTAAATTACCGGATGAGTGGAAAACAATGTAGATCCTGACCAGATGCCACAGTCTGCTGCGTCTGATCTAGTTCTACACTGTTAAAGAAGGCATGTCTATCCCAATACTTAGAAAAAGCCGTTATTGTTTTCTGAAAGTAATGCTTAAGTTTGCTTTTTAGATCGTATACAAATTAACAAAATCATGACGATTAAAATTCATTGTCAAGCAACACTTTAGAGATAAGCCAAGAGATGTTGGGCTGCGCCATACTGAAATTTGTCTTCGGGACAAATGGAGACAGAGAAGCCCTATCCGCGCAGTCTGAAAAGGGCCTTTGTTATACGCATACATGGGAAGCTACAGAATATGTCAAAGTAAAACAGGGTCTTTATCAACTAGTGCAACGTCGGTTGACGATCTGGGTTCAGTTGTTCAAAACTAACGATGTCTTTAGTTAACGATTCGTTAAAATTTACACGGATGATACGCAAATATGCTGAATTTTTTTGCTGAAAAAAAAAATGTGAGTAGCTACTCACATTTTTTTCAGCAAAAAATATCAGAATATTGCATATTGAATCCACTAAAACAGTTAACGAAATGATCCTTAACGAGCTCGTTAAGCTAACGACGCTTTGAACAACTTGGCCCTGGAGTTTAGGTCTTAGCAGAATTATGGCGGGAAGACATATTGTCGCATGGCGCGGCTCAGTTATAAAACATGTTAAAATGTCGTCTGCTAATGTTGCTAATGTTTCAGTTAATCATGTTTATGGCTAAACAAATGATTCCTTGGAAGATTGTTTGGTGAGTCTTTCTGCGTCCAGGTATTCCCATCTGGCTTTATTTGCAAGTATCCCATCTAGCATTGGCTTAAATGCTGGATCAAACGAAACCAAACTCTGCGGAAGAAAAGGAATATAATTAGAGAAAACGCTAGACTAAATTGGTTGGATGGTTTGGAGTTTAACGGCTTAGTCGTAGTAAATAAGTGAATTCTTTTAAGGTCATGCACATTTTTCGCAAGAAACTGTCAGAGGAAGGGAAATAATGACCGTAGAAACATTTCAAGATCATTCTGCATGAAATGATGTTGCCAGACCCGGCGGAGATCAAACCCGCGCCCTCCTTGTAACCAGTCAGACGAGCATCCGAGCACCAAGGCCGGCTTCAGGACTTACTAAAATCCTATAAGAAGTATTGCAGAACTAAGCTGGGAAACAAATGCGAAAAAAAAAAAAATAGAAGAGTGCAGAAACATGAGGTCTGCTTTGATAGTAGACATTTAGGGAATAGATACATTTTTAGGAAGGCAACTATGTCAATTAAGTTTTGTCTCCCGTTTCAGAAAGGAATTGGTGTGTTGAAAAACAAACAGGAAGTCACAAAGCTAGCAGAAATTCTACAAGCGTATCAACTCCCCTTAAATGCTTTTTTGTGAGATCTCATGCATCAAGGATACGCAAGCTTCTTCTTCTGTATGCATGATACCTCACGAAAAAATACTTAAAAGAGTAAAATGCAATAAAAAGTAAACAAAATTATACAAAATTACTTTTTTTTATGCCAGACTACTCTACTGCATTCTTTAAAAGGACGTTTGTGCCAAGCACTATACACAGAAGTAAACTTGCAAACTCGTGATTTAATGCAAAACTATTTTCCGTAACTAACTATTTACAAAAAAAAAAAAAAAAAATATTCATTGATTTGAAAAACAAATCATGTATTTTCGCTTCCTCCCATAATAAAATTATTCAGAAATCGCTAAGGTAGGTAAATAAGAGACAGATTTGTAACAAGTTTCGTTTGTTCAAATTTCAGAAATTTTTACAAGGTATTACTTAAATAGTAACTAAAATCGGAAAAGAAAAAAACAACAAATATTTACTTAGATAATAATTCCAAACTGCCAGTTTTTTGCCGTAGATTTAATTTAAGGATATTTTTAGAACAAAACAAAGAAACGGAAAAGAAGACAAAAGGTTTTGAATAAGATATAGTCATATATTTTCATTTAAAATAAAACGTCAAATAAAAAGGTCTTTCTGAGTGATGTCGACAACACAGCAGGATATTGTCATGTCATGTCAGTAAATAAATGATACCAATCATGCAAAGCCATTCCTACCTTATATAGAGGCAGACATATGCCGTCTATCCAGCCAAGCTGTAGTGCAGGAAGCTGATCTTGTTTCTCTCGGTCCATATGTGCCTAGAAAGACAAATATATCAAATCTATCATAATATCATCCGCACCAAGCAAAACAGGAAGCTATGTGTGCCATGGTGTCTTATTCCATCCTAGCACCAAATTCTGACATGTTCTACTGTATCCATACCTTACTGTGCAACGCTTTGTACTGCATGTACTCTTATCTTATCAATTAACCCTATTCTACCTTGACCTGCCCTAATCACTACTTTCCATACTCTGTTATACATAATCCGTACCAATCCTTACTTGTAATACCCTAGTTTACCAAGTTCTATCGAACCGAATCCTTCTGTACTAAATGCATAATCTAGAGTAGACTATACCCTATTTATCCTGTCTTACCATATCCCTAGCTAACACACAAAGTCATAACAGCGTCGCCGCGACTTCATGACATCATGTTGTAACGACACTACCCTTACTCGACGTTATACCCTCGGAACTACACTGCACTATACGGCAACTCTTTTAAATGTCTTTGACCGTTTCTACCTTAGCCAGTACCCTACCGAGCCTTTTTATCCGGCCTATCCCTAACTCGGTGGCCGTTGTAAAGGGTGAAAGTTCTCTAGATACGTTGTGCCACCACTTCCAATAGTTCTTTCCTCCAAGAATTATGGAACTGGGGGGCATGCTAAATGTAAATGAAAAATCCACAAGAACGAAGCACAGTCTTCCCGAAGCACCGAAAGAAAAGACGGGGAACAAACATTGATAAGACACAACTATTCAATTACAATAACCGGAATACAAACGCAGAAGACCTGCAGCTGATGTAATGCTCAAGAGCGGATAACAGACACAACTCAGAATCAGAATCAGAATCAGATTATTTTACTGGTGACACATCAATAGACATTGATTCACGAGGGAGACTAGTCTGTAGATTTATCAAGTGATGAGAATCTAGCGACAGGGCCTTCAGAATATTCAGCAGAGGATATTATAGACGCAGGGAGTGCATTCCAATCCCTAATGGTGTCTGTGAAGAAACTGTACTTGTAAATGTCAGTTCTAGTATATGGCACTGAAATGCCATTGACGGCTGATTCCTTCTACGTCTATATGGGGGTTGAAGGTCGTCACAAGGTATACTAGCTCTACCTTTCAGACCTTTGAATAGCAATACGTTTACTACCTTTGCGTCTCTTGTGAAGAGACTCCCACCCTAACTGTTCAAGATTTCTAGCCATACTTCCAGTTTCAAATTTGTAGTAACCAGTCACAAACCAAGCTGCACGATTCCAAACATTTTCTAATTCTTTCTGGACAATTAGTCCATGTGGGTCCAAAGGATTGGTGTGTGTGTCGCACCAATCCTTTGTGTGCTGTTTCCTTAACATTTAGGGGCATGACAATAGGTTATTTCTTAACAAACCAAGAGTTCTGTTTGCTTTAGTGCAAACATTGCTTACATGAGTATTCCATTTCAAATGCTTAGAAATTGTCACACCAAGGTATTTGATATTATCCACATTTTCGAGGACTGTTCCTTCTAAGGAGTAAACTGCATTGATCTTTTTGATCCGCTTCCTAGTTAGCTGCATAATGCTATATTTCACGGGCTGAAAAGTCATACCCCATTTATTGGCCCATTTGCCCAGTTAATCAGTATCCTTTTGCAGTTTCGATGTGTCTTCAATGTTAATATAATCTGACGACAGCAGACACAGTCATCAGCGAACAGACGAATCTCAGATTCTATTCCAACCATCATGTCATTTATATACGAGAAAGACAACAGTGGACCGAGAACAGTGCCAAGCGGCACACCAGACAAAATAGGTGCCCATTGCGATTTTGCACCACTGACTACAACCCTTTGTTGCCTATTGCACAGAAATGAATCAATTCATACTAAAGTTTTTTTCCACTAATGCAATATTCATGGAGTTTGCATTTCAAAAATAAAAGTCAAAAAGGATTGCTTTTGGAAACAAATAACACACAAAATCCCGAAAATAGGAGACTCGGTTTGATTGAGTCTCTTCATATGCAACACTGTAGTTTGCGAGACTGCATACGCCCCCCACCCCACCCCCCGCGCCGTCACTAGCGCCGGCTTAAGCAGTATTCGATGTTCAAAATAATCAGGATGGGCTCAATGATTCCAAAGGAAATAAAATATAACCTGCACCATGATGATGTACGGGACACTGACAAGGACCCTGAACAATATCTACTTGGTAAAGCTCAGTCGCCCTTCTTATAAAGTGGACAAATGTTAGCAAAAGACCATTCCTTGGAGATTTCACCCTTATCAACATATTGTTGGAACAAATGAGCAAATACAGGACCAAGTTCTACTGCAAATTCTTTAAGAACTCTAGGATGAAGTTCATTAGGTCCAAAAGCCTTTGAGGGATTCAAGCCTTTCATCATTTTATAACTTCTCATTTGAAACGTGAATGTTGCTCAAAGGCAGAGCTGACTTCTTAAGTAGAGGGACCTCAATTTCCGAAGTTTTGGAGAATACATCTGTAAACTGACCATTGAACTCCTCAGCCTGCTCATTTTCAGACTCAGCCAAACCATTACCATGTCTCCTTTTGAAAGGAGGGATATTCTGTTTGTCTTTCCTTTGACTGATGGTATACCGATAGAAGTATTTGAGGTTAACCTTAATGTCACCAACCAATTTGTTAACATACAAATCATGCTGTTTTTATACCAGCTTCAATTTGCTTTTACTACTGCCAGTCTGTTTTGCCTGCATGTTTTATTCCTTTTTTGAATCTTCCTTCTAAACTCAGGTGTAATTTAAGGGATGGAAGCTACCAAAATACTTGTCTTAGAGGGAATATACTTAACTACCGACTCCTGTATGAAGGGGATTATCAAATTGAAGTTTTCCTGAACAAAACGAGAACCAGAATGACCATTGAAATCTTTATCCTTTGCAAAATTTAAAGAATCTTGCCTCATAGAGTCAAAGTCACCCATCTGATACAAATAAACCTTACGCCGTGGTTTCTTCCTTTGAGTAATAAAGACCTTTAAAGTTCCTGCAACAATGTCATGATCATTCAGTTTATCAGGAGAGTGTACCGCTTTTAACTGCCCAGGTAACGAAGTTAAAATCGAATCTAGTGTATTTTCTTCCCAAGTTGGAAAACTCACAAGCTGTTCTAACCTATGATCGTTCATAATGTCCACAAGTACTTGCCCATCTGACTGACAAAGCATAGTCCCATTTTTGTTAAGTCGGTCTGGCCAAACAATGTCTCTAAAGTTAAAGTCACCTACTATGTAGACTGAAGGAAATTTCTTGTTGAGCCTTTATGTGCTCAAGCTGATTTCGAAGAAGTTGGAAGTCTCAATACCAACTTCCTATGTAGTGAGAAGTTTTGTTTGCAAAGACCTTTGCCCATACTGCTTCCGAGTTGTTTCCAGTTCTGTCAATGGCATATGGGGAACTTCTTTGTGAATGAGGAGCATTTCGCACCACCGTGAAGGTTCCTGTCGTTCCTATATGCATTATATGGACAGGAATTAGAGAACAATTCTGAAGCTGAAATTGAGCCGTCAGTTTTTGTCTCCTGAATAGCTACAATGTCAGGCTAACGATAATAAAAAAAAGTCATCCGTTCCAGCCTTTTGCCTCTTATACCATAATATTTAATCTTACAAATTTCAGTCCTTTAAGGGAAGTGGATTCGTTAATTCCAGGCGCAGAAGATGCTTTATTCATGTCTTTCTACAAGGGATCAAACCTGTTTAACCGTTTAAAGTAGCACTGAGTATCAAAATAAAAATCAGAGAAGTTGAGCACTTCACATTTTGGGCATATCCAGGTGCAGTTTGTATTTTCCAAAATTTCATATTTACCGAGTGAAATGTATGACCATTTATTATGTATCCACATTTCATAGGAGTCACACTGCACTGACTTATGACTATTCAAGACTGTGCAGCCGGCTGCACAGTCCGCAGTCCGTTTTGCAGTCTGCGCAACACCAAGTATCAATGTCCAATTTAATTTTTTTTTTCAATTGCCTCATTGCCAAGTTCTGAACAAGTTGCATGTATACGCTTTTTGCAGTCTTCACACTCCACAACCTTATCAAATGTTTTACTCCTTTTTGCAAAGCCTGCACCTGGGGCCTGGGGTCATTTCAATATCACCTGCCAACATTAACAATACAGCCAAATTTGTTCCATGTGAAGGGCTGAAGGTATTCAACCCTTCGGAACTCCTGCGGTTTCCAAGTTTCCGGACGCTACCCAAATACTGGGTAAGACCATTGCCACACTTCTTAAGGGACTTCATATTCATATCAGCTGTTTTTGTACAACATACAGATTTCATCACAAAGGAGCAAAGAGTCACCTCGTAGGAACATATTCCATGTAGTTGAGCCTGCGGCCATTATAGAAGCCAGAAATCCTACAATGATTCTTACACATAGTCTTATTAGACAAATTCCTAGATTTTTTAGGGGAATAAAGCTAAAGTGATGAGGCAGCTAAATCACTAAAATCAATCACCTGCACCCTAGTTTAACAGACTGACTGACAACTCATGGAGCTAATCAGTAATCTGAGCCAAAATGATAATTACAAGGTGCAAGCACACACAGCGTATCCAAATGTCTGAATACTCTTCGTGTATTGCACCTGTAGCAGGAGGTTGTTTTCCAAACTTATGAGCTGTCCGAAAAATGGCGGGAAACTGAAACAAAGCAAATTTGGTGAAAGAACCAGTTTTCACCAAATTAGCGGGATAATTTGGACAAGAAAACTTAAACCAACAAGAAAAGTCCCGTTGCTGAACACAATTAAATACTGTTTAATCAATACAGAAAGAAACATGAAAGAAAACACGTTTTTTTGTCTCTCCGCAAGAAAATAGTTGACCATGCGCGTGACCTCACACACGCATAGGCTTTGTTTTTTTTATGTCAGTACAAAAAGTAGTAAGTTGGCACGTGGCTTTTGTTTCTTTAAGCGTCAGTACAAAAAGTCTTTCCTTGGACGAGGTTTTTGTTTTTTTTTTGCGTCCGAACAAAAAGTCATTGCTTTGCACGAGCTTTTTGTTTGGTTACACGTCAGTACAGAAAAAAACATTTTCTTTGCAAGAGGCGTTTGTTTTTTTTATCCGTCTGCACAAAAAGTCTTTACATGTCACAAAGCTTATGTTTCTTTTTGCATCAGTACAAGATGTCTTTGCTTGGCATTTGGCTTTTGCTTCTTACACAATTTACTCACTGGCCGGAGACTTTTGGTCCTGTATGTATCAGTACTAACTTTTTTCCTTGACCCGAGGAGTTTTTTCGTTATGCGTCAGTACAAAAATTCTTTCCTTGGTCCGATATTTTTTCTTTATGCATCATTACAAAAACATCTTGGTCTTAGGCTATTGTTCTTTACGTGTCAGTGCAAAATTCACTACATATATAAAACGTAGATCTTAAATGGAATAGATTCACTTCGGGATTTATCTGTCAAAATTGTTTTTGTCCACATCTGAATAGGGATCATCTCTATAAGGACAAAATTTGCTCCAAGAGGGAGCAAATTCTTTCTTATATAATAGACCTTTTTCAGAGGGCAGGACTAAAAATAAGTCACAACAAAAGTGTCTTCCTTGTAAAAATGGATGGAGAAATCCCCTAGTGTTTCAATTAATAATACCTATATTTCAGAATATATGCACTATTTTCTTGATTTGCCCTTTTTTCTGATTAATTATTGACAATCCTTTTATAAGCAATGAACTGCATGCCATACTCAATGTAGGGCGTGATTTAGCCTTCTCAAGTAGTAAATGCTTATTGATGCTACAAAGGCAACAAGAATTAGCTTTTAGCGTTATTGTCATGACACGTTACCAACATTTTCCATGACAGGTTCAAATCGATACCCGGAGATGTACAGCTTTATTGGTATAGAGCATTTTTCTGTGATAAGCGCCAAAATTTAACCTTTAGCACTGTGTAGGCTGAATCATCAGTCGAAAACTGGTGATAAAAAGTATAAGTCAAGGCAGCCAGAAAATGCCACAAACACGAAGTAGAGCCCTCGCGAGGCACCAAAAGAAGGGGAATAAATAATGACTTAACAAACGCGAGATATGAAACTAAAGAAGCACAAACAAAGAACAGAGGAACCGCCATGGAAACGATCTGTAGGAAAAGTACTGGGGTCGGGTGGGACTTAAACCAGTTATACAGTTTTACTTTTAATGTTTTCCTTTTTTCGCTAACAATAATACTTGACATTTCATTCGAAGTGTCTGCTGTCGTTTTACTTTGTGATAAATAAGAAAATTATTTTAAAATATACTCTGCCTTTATTTTAAGTCGGCAGGCTAAAGTTTAAGCTTGCAACAGCAAAATCATTCTAATGTGCTTTGGAGAGTTTTGCTCCGCCCTTTTAAGCTGACGATTTAAGGAAACAAATGCTTAATTAGTTCTGAGCTTTTCGACATAACCATAAAACAAAAATGTTTCATTTATTCAGAAAATGTAGAAACGTACAAAATGGGATTATGGCTTATGCGACCAGTGGAGACTCAGACTAGCCTGCGCACCGTTGCAGTCCGACTAGGGTCTACATTTGTCACTAACATAATATTTAGTAGTGCAAACAATGTAGCCCCTGATCACACAGCACAAATGTGAAGGCTAATCAAGATTAACATTGGTCGCGTATGCCACAGGGTCGTTATAACTTGGCGTTGTTTTATGTAATCATTAGCTTACCTGTGGCTGTATTTTCAACTCGGACCTTTCTTTATCTCCTTGATCAAAGAACTCTGTGATAATCAAATCCGCTACCTGAAACGTTCATTATACCTGTATATAGATCAAATAAACTCTCCTCTATGTAAGAAAACCTTATATCTGGTATTTACCAATTAGAAATGGAAAAAAAGTAAAAAAGGATTGCCTTTGAAAACAAAGAACACACAAAATCACGAAAATCGGAGACTCGGTTTGATTGAGTCTCTTCATATGTAACACTGTAGTTTTGAGGCTGCATACGCCCCCTAGCGCCGGCTTAAGCGGTATTTGATTTTCAAAATAACCAGGATGTGCTCAATGACTCTAAAGGATAAAATATATAACCTGCACTATGATGATGTAGGGGGAGACTTTTTACGGCCGCCACACGGCACAACACCAGCTACTATAGAGTAAAATAAAAGTAAAAAAGGATTGCCTTTGGAAACAAAAAAAAAAAAATACACAAAATCACGAAAGTCACATTACCATTACCTTTCGCTAATGTAAATGGTTGACAAACTGTTTAATTTCTGAATATGCATACACATCAATAGGAAAGTCATTATTTACAAAACATAGGTAACAAAGGACTGCTCCTACCAACATAGTTCTGTTGTTTATTCATTCTGATTTGCCGAAATAGTTTTGAAATAGAAGTGACAACAATGGTTGTTTTGGGTCAACGGATTTAATAGCCAATAAAGGACTGCATTTATAAATCATAGATAATTTTGCCTATTTGTTTTCTAACAGCAGCATTTTACAGCATACATTAGTCTTAATTTGCTTAAAAACTAAAACTGCTCTCATTTCATCACGGAAACATACCTTTATAATTTTGACCCCCTTTAACCCCACTTTTATAAAGTAAAACTGGGGTTTACAGGGTATACATTATTTTTCTTATTTCTGTTCAAAACATAAATTGTGGGTAACTGTGGGCGAGGCGGTTCTAACGAGTACCCACAATCTATATTTTGAGGAGAAATATGAAAAACTATCAGATTTTTTATCTGAAAACTTGCTGTTTTTTTGGTGGTGAAATTTTCTATATATTTGAATAGGCATGTTTTCGTAATGCCTATATTATACTGTGCAAATGATGCACCTTATATGACTCTAGATTAGGGTATCAAAGTGAATACTTTTGGGATAAAAACAAATGTTGTGGTAATCATTAGTAGCGCCTCTTGGAGTACCTCAACATTTATGTTACGTGCTTCTAATAAGTGAGGAGCTTCTAATGATAAAATGTGTTTTTGTAAAGAAATCAGAAACATAACTATATCTTGGTTAAAATATTGGCTTATGAAGAGCCTTAGCTAAAAAGTGTATATTTACATATTCGTGTTAACGTGATGCAATAAACTTTCTTGAAGTTTCCCAAGGCTTGCTTAAAATTTCCCAGAAGCGACTCTTGCTGAGAGGCGCTTCTAATGAGTATCTCGACATTTATGTTAGGCGCTTCTAATAAAAGAGGAGGTTCTTATAAATACCCAAAATATACTTTTGAAGTGAAATCAGAAACATAAATATCTGGATTAAACATCACGAAAACATGCCTATATAATGTTGACCCCCTTAAACCCCACCTTTATATAATAAAACTGGGGTTTACAGGGGTATACAGTATTTTTCTTATTTCTGCTCAAAAACATAGATTGTGGGTACTCGTTAGAACCGCCTCACCGAGGATTTTCATTTTTTGGTGGTAAAATTTTCAGCATATTTGAATAGGCTTGTTTTCGTAATGATATTGGCTTATGAAGAGCCACAGCTAAGAAGTGTATATTTTACATATAAGTGTTAACGTGATGCAATAACTTTTCTTGAAATTCCCCAGGGTTGTCCTGAAATTTCCCAGAAGCGCTTTCTAATCAGTACCACAACATTTATGTTAGACGCTTCTAATTAGTTAAGAGCTTCTGATAAGTACCCAAGATATGTTGTTTGTTTTTAGGTTGGAATCAGAACTACCAATACCTTGGTTGAAATATTGGCTTATGAAGAGCCATAGATAAGAAGTGTGTATTTTACATATACGTAAGTGTTAACGTGATGCAATAACCTTTCTTGAAATTTCCCAGGGCTTCGTTATGGCACCAATATCACACGTCGTCATCAATATGCTGCGAAATATTTCCCTTAGTTCTTTTTCCTCCCAGTCAATGTGGCCCTCATCCACCATGGCAAACCATTTGTTTCTCACCCTGAAAGACGCGGAAAATTCAATGCTATAGAGCCTGGTGCACCGTATTTACTCTAACTATTAGGACACCTTAAGTCCAGCCTTTTTTCTACTGTTTCGTATGTCCGAGCTGCTGGATAAGTGGCAAACAGTGTAGATATTGAACAGGCGCCACGTTATGTGACGTCCGATCTAGGTATATGCTATTTTCTCAAACCTGTCTTTCTGTCCCAGCACCTAGGATAAACACGATACCGTCTGACATGTCTGCCAACGGAGACTGTTTATTCTACACATTAAAAACATTCTGACCAGACTGCAACAATGCGCAGACTGATCTGAATCTCCGCTAAGCGCACAAATCCAAAGAATATCTTAAACGCTGCGGCTCAAATATTTGAGTTTGAACAATTTAAGTTTCTCCCTTAGTGTTTAAAATCCTAAAATTGCATTTTTATTTTGAAGAGCAGACATATATTATTTAGGAAAATAATATATTAATGGAGCACGAGCACGGATTGTAAGTACAGGCCCCGAGTTATAAAACTTTTTTTTTATGCTCAAAGCGGAGCATGAAAATTTCTCTGCTAATAAATATGAAAATGCCAAGTCAAGTTGGCATTTTCATATTTATTAGCAGAGAAATTTTCATGCTCAGCTACATTTAGCAAGAAAGAATTTAGAATTTAACTAATCTGAGATTTATTAAGAGGAAAAATTTCATGCTCAGCTGAGCATGCAAAAAGTTTTATAACTTCGGGGCCAGGATTTATTGAAAATATCATACTGACCGGTGCGGTTCTAATTATGTGAACTTATCTATGATTTTTCTGAAAAAGACGAATGCAGTCGGGCCCCGAAGTTATAAAACTTTTTTCAAGCTCAGCTGAGCATGAAACTTTTCATGCTAATAAATCTCAAATTATTAACAATGCCAATTTTTTTCTTCCTATACATAGCTGAGAATGAAAATTTCTCTGCTAATAAATATGAAAATGCCAACTATTGTTGGGATTTTTATATTTATTAGCATGGAAAATTTCATGCTCAGCTGAATTGAGCATGAAGAAAGTTTTATAACCTCGGGGCCTGAGGACCTTTTAAGAATGACTATTTGGTTATAATACTGTGATGATTTTAAGTGCATCAGCAAAGCGCTTCAAATGAATACCGACATATTTTTTTACAGAGACTTGGAGAAAATCAGTCTAGAAGTTTCATCAAATACTCCGTCTTAAAAAATCACCTGACCCAGTCCAACCTTAACGATTTCTAATTTGATTTCAATGTTTAGTTTAATTGCAAATATGGAAGGTAATATCACAGTCAATTTAATATCTATCTGAGGACAGCTGTCAGGACAAGGAAGAAGTGAAAGAATTCGAAGTTGTATAAAAACACCGTTAAGAAACAGAATCCTTCAAAGTGTCAACCATCAACAAAGACATTAGCCTAGTGGTTTAAATGTCATCAAAACTATCACCATTGGTTTACCAATTGTTCACCAATTTTTACCAAAGAGCCGAAATATTTTGTTTTATATTTCAGTATGTCAAAACAAAGACATCAGCTTAGTGGTTTAAATGCCACCAGAACTATTTCCAATGGTTTATCGCAAATAATTGCATAAAAAGCAATGTCGCACGTTATTAACAGCCGTGCATTAACCGGCGAAAGGCCGTGTGTTAACAAGGCAATTCACGCACTGTTAATGCAACTTTCAATATGCTCGTACCGGGGCCACAGAATTGCTGCCTACACGAGATGTGTACTACCCTGCCCTAGAACAAGCAAAGTCCGTGGAAACAGCGTTCGCGCGACAGCGGGGAAAAGGCGAAACAAAATAGTGCAAGAAATAACGCGAAATGTAGCAAATGTTGTCAATTTTTATGCAATAATAGCGATCGAACATGGTTTTTCAATGCATTAACGTTCGCCAGGTCCCTTGGGAGGTGTTGAAAACCGCGGCCTTCGGCCTCGGTTTTCAAAAACCGCGGCCTTCGGCCTCGGTTTTCAACACCTCCCACGGGACCTGGCGAATGTTAATGCATGAAAAACCATGTTTGATCCCTATAATAGAATACTCTTGTTTATTTCATGTCAAGTCATTTGCCCGTATGACTATCTGCACATCCACCGCTTTCTGAGTATAAACACTGATGCAATGTTATGGCGTCCTTGATTCAAAATTAGCTGCAAATTGTAATGCTCTTGCAATCATTAAATGTCAATTTAGGCTTCTAAGCTGTCTTCTGGAAACCGGAAAGCTTTTCAAAATTAGTTACAATAGTTGCATTATATTTGCATTCTGCTGTCAAATCAAACATACTTGGCTGTGCCATCCATTATCGATGCGTTTAATCTTGCCAAATGCGCTGACCTCGATTTTCTTCATAGTTGTCTGCATTAAACACAATTGGTACACTTTCAAGGAAACTCTGTCGAAATCATTTTGTCTCCTTTCTGAAAAAAAGAGTCTATTCTAAAAGGAAAGAATTTGCTTCCGCTGGGGGCGAATTCAACCCTCATAGAGTAGATCCCTTTTTTGAAGGGGATTGGCGCGCAGGAAATCAAAAATGAAGCCACAAAAGTTGCCTCCCTTATAAAAGATGGCGAAAATTTTACCGGTTGTATCAGGAAGCCTAAAGACAGCAGCCTTCCAACATTTCTATTTTTAAGTCCGTCATGTAAATCAAATACAATCTATAAATATTGTCATTGGAAACAAAGAACTTGTAAAAAAAGAAAGTCGCATTTGGTTTTATTGACACTCTTAATATATAGTATTTTGCAAGGCTGCATAGGCCTCCTGCCACAGGCTTAAGTGGAACAACTTGATTTACCTAGGTACTAGAATGGACTCAATAATCCCAAGGAAAAAGAAAAAAAAATACGATGATGAATTCGACCTTATCACTATAATAGGCATATAAGAGGACAGTCGGGCAATTTCTAAGTCTTCAGGTTACCACACTTGTAATTTATATCCAATTCTCCCTTAAATATATGTTGTGGGTACTCTATTTGTTGAATATGTTTGTTCAATTTATTGTTTTTCTCACTCTCTCAACTCTGATATGTCGAGGTACGGATATCTCGAAGTGTTTTAGAGAGTCCCTTGGAATTCGAGATAACGAGAATCGACTGTACCTTTATCAAGAAGTCAAAAGAAAATACAGAACACAGTTTGTTCAATGTTACTCTCAAAAAAGTCCTCTCCGGCCTTTTTCTTCTTTTTATGCAGACATTTTATCGTATGTTTTTAAGAAATTGTGAAAGACCTAATCGTATTGTACTATCATTAGGATGAATGCGGTACACAGATATATGCTATTAATAATAACCTGTCAAAGTATTGACAGTATTCGATTATGGGACAGAGCCACCTTTTCGAACGCAATTATTTGCAAATTTATTTGAGTTGTATTTGTGGTCATCAAACTTCTGTGAAATCACGATAAGCACGATTGGAAACTTGCCAAACACGTCGACTTCAGAGACATGTATATGAAAAAATTTATACTATATAAAAATGTAATCAACAGACATGTGCCGTAATCGACCTAATTACCGCACATACTCCTATAAGCCCACAGTCAAGCAATTTAGTAGTCTTTAGAATACAGCCAGTGAACCTTTATCTACTTCTTTATTGGTGTTGTTAGTACTCATTTGAATTGCCTCGACAACAAAATACGCTTTTATGAAGAAACTCAGAAAAAAAATGCGTTAGTACCATTAAATACGCCCCTCACGAATTTATTTGCTGATCTTTCTTTAAGTATACCCGTATTAGCAGGCTATTTTACTACAAGTTTTCTAGTAATCATGAAATAAATTAAGCGCACAGTGCGATAATTAGAGCGAATATGGTAATCTTTGATTGTAGCTCTTTCTGGAAATCATCTGTAGTAATATTTATCACAGGTTCCCAGTGGAATTTTACTGATATTTATATAATTTATTTTCCACATCAATAAGTTTATTTATATTTATTTATTTATGCAAAAATTCAATATGGTTCTCCTGAAAGTTTATCCATATCTCTAATAAGAATGAGTTATTAACATTACATTTTTATTGCACAAAATCTTTCGTTTTGATATTTTAGAAGTTTCATTGGAAAATTATGTAGCTCTGTGGGGATGCGCAGGTTGATTTGAGTTTTCGCTGGGTGCACATGATGTCAGATGGTACGTTTTCTGACATTGCGGCTTATACACAAATGTACTTACTGGACGTGTAGGGATAAGTCTGTGGCAAGTATTGCTTGCTTTAAAACCTGAATTACTTCACTGTACTCATCAGAACTGATGTTGGCGAAAATATTGTGGCCCTGAAATATAAAAGACGCCCGGTGAATATTTCTACCCCATTTGTAGGATCATTTATTACATTAAGGCATGTTTGAGTTATTATTTTTATTACCTTAATTATCATCATAGAAACAGATGACCACGAATGGCCACGAATGTAAGATTCTGTTTATCACATGACCCTTCCGATGACAAAAAATGCACAAAATATATTAAGATATCGGCTTTCCATAGCTAAGCGGAACAACTCACTACCAAGGATTCAATAGTACTACGCAACAAAAATAGTTCGCATATTATTTGTACCGAAAATAGCTAGAAACAAGATAAATATGTCATTTATTACTTCATTAAACTGTAGGAATTAAGGATGATTTTTATTTGAGCCAATATATATTTCATTTGAATAAATGAATTTAAAAATAAATATTCCCTTCAACGTCATTCAGCGAGTCAATACGTCACTGAGAATCAGGAGGAAAATCCCCCGGTCAGCTGTCGTATTTAAAGGTCATTGACCTAGATCAATACAGTTTATACGGTGGTTGATACACCCAAGTAAATGACAGATTTCATGAACATTAAACATTTTAACTGTAGTCTGGATTTTAATTTGACACATTTATTGACTGTCGGAGTCATGTTATCCTCCAATGCTTGTTTGGGTGATTTTTTTCATTGTCTATTTGACGACATCGATGTTGAAAGTGCCTCTAAATATGTTGCCAGAAAACATCAAATTTTAACCACCATGAAAATTTCTGGAAGCTGTGTTAATCACACTGTGATTGTGTTGTGTCTACCCCTTCCATCGATCTGACATTTATCGTTCATCTCAAAATCATCTCAAAATGGAAGGCAGGATCTTTTTCAAAAGTGAAAGTTGTATCGGTGAACGCGGACACCATCTTGGTTGCTATCAATAAGCGGAGTAATATGAATATTAATGAGGGTAATTAGGCTAACCAATGGGAAGCCTTGCAGGTGTTATAACACATGTGATTATATGACATGGGTTATTTGACTGAATAACTTGACGAACATGTGATAAATGCCTGTATTTAAGGCAAAAAGTGTAATGCTATCAGATCCAGGTCCACAATGCTTACATACAATGAAGGATTATACTGTAAAAATGATAAAATAAACCAGACGAAGCTTAGCTTGAAGACTGATCTCTCCACTGAGTTTATATATAACCCTATAGCAATAAATAGGTTACGTGCTTATTTGTGTTGCCGTTTTACCTTATTTAGCCTTATCGGGTGCCTTGGGAGGGCTAAATTCTATGACTGTAGCCTTTTCTGCGTATCTGGGCCGCGCAAAGCGAAAAAGGGTCTACGGACATATGCGGACAGCGAAAGCCCAGATCAGCATCATCGGATACGAAAGGTTGTATGAAAGGAGAGTAACGGCTCAGATTATACACTACACATGCACAGGATGATCTGGATATGCGCATTTTGCGCATATTCGAAGGCTATTGACGCGACCCATTTATTGTGAGCTGACTGAACTTGTTTGCATGCTGTCATGGGCATACACAGACATCGATTGGCGCAGAGGAAACAATTAAAGAAAACTGGCTACGCTTGGTACATTTCTGCCATTTTTACATGGCTTTAATGACTTTCTGTTTACTTCCCGCCACCATGCCCTTCTGTAAAGGTTGTGTAATCTAAAAAGAAATAATTTGTTCTCAAACAGTTTAAAGTCTTTCCTTTTAGAATAGACCTCTTGTTAGAAGAGAGTCAAAGCAACTTTGATACTGTTCCCTCCCCTGAAAGTTTGTTGATTCCGTTGAAGGTTGAAGATTGAAACCAGAGTGCTAAAGATTATGGGGATCGGATATCTTGTTTGTGATCTCTCCACTAAAACATACATTTTGTGTACTCATTAAAGGATTGGTCCAGCATCTAATTACCCGGAACATGTTACTTGGCCAATAAAGAAAACAAAATAGAATATTTTTTTCCACAAGTGGGTCGGTACTAATTGACGACTCTCTCCACATTATGTTTAAGATATTCGGCGCTTGACTATGAATGTCTGTGGTTGGGCTTATCGTGGTCTTGTTTGTAGTTTTTCTTGTATTCTGGCTTCAGATTGCCATTGAACACTTTGCTTTGTTTAATCACACTGTTTTTGACTATGTGTTTCACTGTGAAGTAAGGACCCCTATGGGACCCAAACAATGAATTGTAATGGGGAGCTGCATCGGAATTCAGGATGAGGTTTCGCGCGAGTAAAAATTGTTTAAGCTCCTAGTAGTTTTCCTACAGACCGTTCTCTGTTACAGTTATTCTTTGTGCGTCTGTGGTTTCATATGTGACGTTTGTTTTGTCCTTATTTGTTCTTCCTCTCTCCTTCATTCGGTGCCTTGGAAAGGTTGTGTTTCGTGACTGTCGTTTTTCCTGAATATCTTCACTTATAGTTTTATCTAGAGTAATGCTGAGTAAACATAGAAATAAATATGTGTAAATTGTCATACCTCGCTGTTTAATATCATAACAGCATGGTTGAAGTGGTGATGTTCCAGTGTGGCTTTTGTACCATATAACTGAGCTAGGGGTGAGCTGGTCCTATAAAATATATACAGAAATATAAATACAGTCGATTCTCGTTATCTCGAAGTCAAAGAGACCCTCCGAAATACTTCAAGATACCCGTACATCGACATATCAGATTTGCTGAATTGAGGAAAAAATAAATTGAACAACCACTTTTCACAAATGAATATGTAGTTTGACTTCTGAAATTATATTTAGTTATATCTGAAGAGACATATTCAAACTATTGTGGAAAAGAGGAGAAATTGCACCTTAGGGGCAATGTTTTCTCTTTTCCATATTATTGGTGTTTGATTTCCGTTTTAAATCAGGGATCAGATTTTTACTTCGAGATAAGCAGTCATTCGAGATAAGCAAAATCGAGATAATTAGACTCGACTATATATTGATAATAGTATATCAAACATATATGCAAGAAAGACCTGTTTATTTTTGTGTTCAAAAAGAGGCAATGCCTAATTAAATGAATTTTAATAATTCATACTTTGCAGGGAAAGGATATATATATATATATATATATATATATATATATATATATATATATATATATATATATATATATATATATATATATATATATATATATATAGAGAGAGAGAGAGAGAGAGAGAGAGAGAGAGTTTTTGCACCCCTTTACAAATGTAGTCAACTCAGCAGAAAAGAATTGTCTTATCTGGTCGATGGGCTATGCTTTAAGAAAACAGTGTGCCCGTTTGCTACCACTAAGAGCACCCATTTAGAAGGGAAACAAATATTTTCAGTACATGCTGATCTCTCTTGAAAACGCATGCGTATCTATTCATTTTCAACGTTGAGAGTACTTCTGGAAATTAACTTAGATTTTTTGAAAAAGGACTACATGTGTTTCATTACACTTGATACGTTTGTTATCCGTCTGTTTCTTTGAGGTTTTAGTCGACACATAAACAGCTGAGCTCGATGCATTCTGTACTCCCGCTTGGTGATGGTCGATGTCAGAAGACTAACCTTGATATAAATTATGAAGTTGACCACACGCGATATGTAATTTAGTATGCATTGTTTGCTTTTTAGGGTATTTGCCTGATATTTGTTTTTAAGGTGAATGCAAGGCTGGCAAAAATGCATGTGAAATAATAGACCCGGACAAACCATGCAAATTGATGCACATTTTATCAAAATAAGTGATAACTGAGGAAGTTATCGAGATTTTAAGTTTTTAAAATTACTTCTTTGCCTGTCGCGATTTCGAATATTTAATGAGGCTTTGTGACGTGATAATAAAACATGCAAAACCTAAATAAATAATATATGAAACAATATCATACCTCTGTATTTGAGTATATAGCTTCTTTTCTAGTTATATGTTGGTTTTGCTTTCTGTCCGAAAGAGATTTTTATTTAACATTTTGAAATGTTTAGAACCTCATTAAATATTCGGAATGGCAATGCCTTTAACAAAATATCTTATCTCTTGATCCAATTTTGATCAATTTGCTTTAAAATGCATGGTTGTCGATACTTTTTATTGAGATACAACGTTCTAACCTTGCTTGTTCCTTTAAATACTTGTAGTCTTGACAAAGTCATCAAACTACGTAGGCAGCGTCAGGTTAAAATGTGTATTCTAGGCATATGTAGTCAGTGAAGGCCGAGATCAGTCTGTGCATCTGCCTACTCTCATCAGTGGCTTCGCTATCTTCCATAAAGTCATTGCGAACTATACTAACGTTAAGAGACTGGAGAGACTGGGTGTTTGTGCTGACTGATCTAGACCTGCTCACTTTGCATATTTTCGAAGTCACTTTTAACCTTGGCCTAACTGGTTTCATGCAATGCGCAAATTAAAACATAGACATAACTGTTTGTCTTGAGGAATGAAGACCAATTTTAAGCAACAACAACAACATAAAAAAAAAAAAAAACAAAAAAAAAAACAACAACAAAAAACAAACAAACAAAAAACAACAACAAAAAAACAGATAAAACAACTACATTTCCAACTTACATTTCTTGGAAAGCATTATTTGTCCCTCTGTGATCAAGATCATGACATAAACACGCAACAATTAAGGCCACACATTCTGTTTTGGACAAGTATTGCTTCGTATTACACTTCTGAAAAAGAAAAAGATTGATTATTACTCGAGAATGTGCAAAATTCACATATCCAGGTAGTTGTGCGGACCGATGCGCAGTCTCAGAGCGCAACTGTTATAGATTTTCAAGTATGCTTATTGTGATTCTGATTCAAAATATTTCGTTGATTATATAATTGTGTGTAAATTTATAACTTATTGTTGCAGAAGTATAACAGCACTCAAATTAAAAAAATGCATTCGTACATAATAAAGTACATTTTTGAAATATGATGTACATCAAAATTATGCAAATTAATATTATCTAAAGAAAACTTCACGGTATCCC
Organism: Anodontia alba; assembly: GCA_964016985.1. Lineage (NCBI taxonomy): Eukaryota > Metazoa > Mollusca > Bivalvia > Lucinida > Lucinidae > Anodontia > Anodontia alba. The sequence goes on from OZ024831.1 coordinate 46,668,907, forward strand.
TATGTTCCTATCGTCATAGACTGTTCATGCATTGTTTGACTTTTGTTTTTTCATATCTTACGTGCCCTGGTTTAACCATTGGTGTCTTGAAAGCTCTTGCGATTGTTGTATTTCTTGATGTTGTCAGTAAATACAGTTTATCAATTAGTTTATCAATTTCTGATGTTATTAGTAAATACACATACAGAAAAATATATGTTAGGACATAATTATCTCACATAATTCAGTCTATCACTGAAATAAAGAGTGCGTAAACTCGATATGTCTTTGGCTTGGCCCGCCTAGGTTCAACTATTGGTTTTCATTTACTCTGGCATACAGTAGAATTAGCCATGAGTATTCGTCTTTGTTTATTATAGTGATTAATTTGATTTTTATGTTTTCGTTTTGATACATTGACTGAGTATTTTTATGTATTTTTGTATTAATGTTGCATCAGGACCCAGAGTGAAGTTAGCTAGCTGTAAAAGTGCTTTAAAGCCCCCGGTGGTTTGCTCTACCGAACGTTCTAAGGCGGTGGTCCCGGTGTTAGTCTTACTCTTTGTTGCTTTGTGGTTTATTCTACAAGGCGATTTGTTGTATGTCTTTCCGTGTGTCATTTTATTATTGTGTTTTTCAGTCCTTTTAGTATTGCGATTACCTCGCTTGGAGAAGAGAGAGCTAATCTTAGTGCTTTTCGTACGTTTGTTCGGTTTGTGCTTGTTTAGATTTGTCGGTTTCCTCTTCCTCTTGGGGTCTGGGAAGGGCTGCGGTTTGTGATTGTGGCACTCCCAGGACTTTTCTCTTACCTTTTTCACATGTCAACTGGATTGTGTTTTGTTTTTTCTACAATGTTATGCCTTTATTATCCTGTACCGAAAACAATGTACATTACCTGCATAGTTGAGTACATGACCTGGCACACATTGAACGCGTGTCTCCAGTTATGGTAGGCTATGTGTCTGTAGTTCTTTTTTACTGTGAGCAACCATCTGCATAGAGTCTGAAAACAAATACATTTCTTGACAATGCTTCTGTTGCAGGACAGTGGGCAATGTATTGGCGCTACAGACACCTGGTTTCAGAAATACAAAACAGTCTTGTATACGTATCATAAATCAGTGTCTGCTAGGGAAGTGCAGTTTTAACTAACTGGTTCCTGATCATCATAAATGAATAAATAAAAAATACCATACCGATGGGGAACTAGTATGCATTACTCAACTTTGGTACTGTTTAAACGCCGGAATGATAAGCATTTCTTATATTTTAACCCTTGTCCTGCTGAACCCAGATATACCCTGCCTATGCAAACAGTGTAGATCCAGATCAGTTGGATTCTGAAGAAGCCAACTGATCTGGATCTGCACTGTTTGTCATTCAATATGTAAATTTACATCAACAGCCTGGATCTAGTAATATGATTGGCTGAAAATTTGAAAAGGGTGTGGCATCTTAATTTATTCAGCAGGACCAGGGTAAGACAGGTATGCTTGAAATTTCACTCTAATAAGTACCGCTATTACAGAGATGTTTTCATATTTGATAATGTGCTAAAATCTTCATTTTATGAAACCGGGCCACTGTGATTTGCGACGTCAAGAAAAGATTTCTTAAATCCGTGTTTTACTCTATTTCCTTTCTGTTACAAATTCCACTGCACAGGAGGCGAACAAACTAATGAAAAGTATCCAAAATTAAGACCACAGACTTCCTCCATGGTGCTTGATAGAATACCGTATGATGCGCAACGCACGAAAAGGGCCCTAATGCAATTTGGGAACAACGCAGGCCCTGATCAAATGCGCAGACTGATCAGGGCGGTCGTTGTCCGCTTACAGATTCAATGGACACTGTAGTATATATCGACGAACAGAGAATTGCCAGATACGACTGCACGGATGCGCAAAAAAACGCTCATCTGGACCTTCGCTGTTCGCATACGGCATAAGAACCTTTTTCCCATGTTGAGCATCGTATTTAATCTAAGTAAACGGACACCTTGACTTCTTACCGTGTTTGTTCTAAATTATGAAGTGCATTTTACTACCTGCTATTGTGTCCAAACAGTGCTGAATGAATCACAAACAGTAAAGACACTGATCAGACGTCCTATTTGCACAGGCTTGTCTGTCCGAATGCTTAAGGCAAATTTGGTAAAAAGTTACGGGTTCACAAATGACAGTGATCGGGAGGACAAATAGCGGGGTGAGACTGATACTAGTATGCATTTAAGAGACAAACCACCAGGAAAGAACATAGACAAATTAGGTATAAACTGTTCACGTAATGAAACACGTCTAAACGTAAAGAAGTCTAAGTTAGCGCTCAGACTAATATTTGCTGTGCAAATTTATGGATTTATTGCTGGTATTATCTTGTGCCTTCCTCTTGAACTAGACTATGCTTTCAGAAAGTTGATGTTTTTGCACGGCACTTTATTAAGATGATGTAGATTTGCAAACTTTTGGTATGAGTCATTGCAGACCTTTTTGTTGTAACTATTTACAAAACGTTTAGTCAATTCTTTGATTAAAAAAAAAACAACAACAACAAAACAAAACAAACAACAAATAAATAAAAAAAAAAAAAAAAACAAACAAAACAATCCAATATTTTATTTTTTCCAAAGTAAAATGCTTGCATATTATAAAAACACAGATATGGTAGGTAGATTCGGGGACGGTTTCAACAAGTTTTACTTGTTTAATATTTTTGAAATCTTCAAAATAACGAAACCTCGATAAATTGAAATAAGTGCGAAATGAAAAAATAGTTCTACAAAAAAGATCAGTGTATCATTTGCTATAGAAATTGCACAGGTCTTAGAAATTTAGAAATGTTCGATTATAAAGTTTATTTTTGGGCAAATGTTTAAGAAGAAGGAACAAGACAAAAAGATAAATGGTTGCTTATAAGATATGGTCAATTTGAAGACATTGTTTTCCAAGTGATGCTAAAGGGACTGTAGATCATGCTATCATCAACTAACGCTATGGTACACGACTAGCAGGAGCGCAAGGATTATCTAGTCAATTAAGAATTTCTACTAGGCATGATCATGGTCTTAATCTGCTCATTTAAAGGCTCCATATTACTCAAAAATAGACATTTTTATCCAAGAAAAATTTAAAAAATTAATAATGATATTAATTCGATCATAAAATGTAGGATCTGACAGCCTGTAAATGTTCAGTTAGTCTCTCGTATCTGAAGTGGATCAAAAATGAAATGATTTTTATCGTATCTCTGAATTAATATGCAAGTGTATCAAAACTGAAATGATTTTTATCGTATCTCTGAATTAATGTTGGCAACATTAATTCGGAGATATGTTAAAAAATCATTTCTTTTTTGATCCGGTTCAAGAACGAGAGACTTACTGAAATTTTACAGGCTGTCAAATTTCTTAGATAATAAAATGTCTATTTTTGAGGAATATAGGGCCTTTAAGCACTAGTATTTGACCACTAAACTTAATTTACCTCCCACAATAGTACTCTGCATTATACTTCAGCTCTTATTTTCAATAAAACCCTAAACTTTCTAAATACTAAAAATCCTTTGAGCATTATCTCATGCATTCTAGGCACATTCCGAAAAACAAAGTTTTAATGTATCAATCAGAATATTTTGCCTGGTAATAAAAGAGGAAACATATTGAATCAAAACATTTAATTATTTTTGCCACTTAAAGTCTATAGAAAAAAAAGGCTTGACATTTATCAGTATACAAAATACTTTCGAACTGTTCCTGACGATGTAAGCATTATGGCCTTTATATATATATATATATATATATATATTTCCCCGTTTTAAAGCCTGGGCTCAGCCTCTGAGAATGAGTCTAACATTTCACATATTCATAGGCTACATCTGGCGACTATAAATATGCTAAAGTTATAAGAATATGCCAAGCGTTGGAAAGTGTATTGCCATTTTTACAAAATGATAATGGACACTTTGACAAACCTTTTGCGGACAAAGACATTTAATGGTTTGGGTACCTTTAGCCTTAGTTATATAAAATGACATTTGGCATGCCCATTGTGTAAGTCTAATTGATATATATCAGTATTTTAAAATATTGTCAAAATATTAATGACGGTTTAGCATTATGGCCATTTTCATCCAATTATATGTTCATCTGGGTACCTTACACATTGGTTAATTAAAATGACATTTTGCATGTCATTTGCCTAAATGTTGTTGCCAACTATCAATATACAAAATATTATCCAAATTTTCCTGACGGTTTAAGCATTAAAGTCACTGACATGTTTTTCTTTATCTTAATACCTCGGCTTAGTCTCTGTAAACGAATCTGAAATATTTCATGTTTAAAAGCTATATCTAATTGGCATCAACAAGTGTGCCACAATTATAAAGATATTTAAGACTGCTTTTTAAAGCCATTTTCAAAAAATGATAACGGACGGACGGACACTGTAATTATAGGGCACACTTCGTCAGTTAACCTTTCGGTTGACTTTACAGCGAGTCGTGCAACCTATAGCTGATGTTGTTGTTTAAGAATGCATAACTATAAAGCTCATTACTTAAGGGGAGCAGATATACTGTCTGACTGGGGAAACCATGTCTACACTATTGTTTTGTCTCCCTTTTGAAAAAAAAACGGTCTACTCTTCAAGGAGAGACTTCTTTTCTTTTAAAGCAGAAAGCAGGTTTCACATTTTATGCATATGTTACTTTAGGAGTCAAGATTGAACGATTGTCAAAATTCTGACAATCGTTTAAAATTGTTTATCCCTGAATACCCATATTTTCACTTTATATTACAATGGAACATAGACTTGTGTTTTCGTAATTTACATTGACAGTGTAAGAAAGCATATCAAATTTGGGCATTTTCTAGACAAATCCAGAAGCAAACACATTGGCGGTAGTTATCCAGAAAATATGATTTTGGATTTCACTCTTGTCTCCTAAAGTAACATATGCATAAAATGTGAAACCTACTTTTTGAAAGTGTTTCAGAGTATTCTCTGTTGAATGTCTGCAAGTAATAAGTAGGCAAAATATTAAAATAGGTCCGAAGAATTGTATTGTTTACATTTAATACTTACAGCGCTAATCACAACTACATGTACAGCAGATGACGCTTTAGAATCTATCTGTGAAACCATATTTCCTTCGAGTAATAACAAAATCAACTTTAGAATGTCATCCATTTGTTGCAAATGTACTTGTAGCTTGAAGGGTTTTAATGCAGAAAAGTGAAAACGGAAAAGTCGTTTGACAAAAACACACAAAAAACCAACAATAACAACAAAAAGCAAAACACACAAAACACCCATTGTGCTTACATCATAATCAATACGGAAGCCTTTCATTAAACCGAGATCTTTAAATATTCGTATTCCAGCAGTCACCATCTCATCGGGGTCCAGGGAGAAATCATTGAAAGTAAACTGGTTTAATCTCCACTCGTCTGTTTTCGGAACCTTTTTACTCTGAAACGTAAAGCGTCCTCATATTTCATACATTGTCCGGTTGACTTTGTCACATTTGTTCATAAGCCATTCGGTGTGTTAGCCTAATGTACAACTAAATTAATATCCCTAATAGTTTTGAACGTCCCCGTACTTAATCATAACATGGCTAGACACGTCCCCTACTATTGGCTTTAGAGGAACTCGACTTTCCAAGACACCCAAATGGAAACCAATAATCCATAGGAAAATAATATAACATACTCTGTAATGAAGAACAGGGCGAACTTGAGTTGCCTTGGAAGAAAAGAACACAAATTAATGAAAATCGGAGGTTCGCTTAAACTGAGACTCTTCATATGATAGCAATACAGTTTGCAAGGCTGCATAAGCCCTTCACCCCACCTAGCACCAGTTAAGGCGAAACCCATCTTTCAAAGATGCCAGAATGGGCTCAATGATCTAAAGGAAAACAAAAACAGAATTAACTACAGTGTTGTCATATGAAGAGTCTTAAATAAACCGAGACTCTGATTTTCGTTTTTTGTGTTCTTTGTTTCTTTATGTGGTTTTGTTTCCAAGAACTTTTAAAAATATTTACAAATATGTTCTGTAAAAAGGATCCATTAGCAAAAAAGTACAATGCGAAGAAATGGACACAGCAGAATCAGTTTTATTGCGACTGTACATGTGCAGTTTACGGTTTTGCGTTACACACGCACGCTAGACCCACGTGAGCAGAACTCTATTTTTGCACACAATGAAATAGGATTAATTGTTCCAAAGAACCAAAAAATATATAATCAACACAGTGACGACAAGACTGTTTATTGTAGAACTATTGATATTTATACCGATGCTATTTGTTTTGCCATGCAACCTAGTTGTCTACGCCCATGGGCATAAACTATATAAGGTTGGATAGGGACACGGAAGTGAATCCATTGTTAATCCACAATGTAACGTTCACCTTATGCTTGTTGTCTACAACTAAAACCCCGAGACTAGCTAGAGCACCGAATAGAATAATATTTATTGGAAAATCTGCATATACAGAAGGTGTTCTCAATTCACATGCACTGTTTCGGCATACCACGCTTATGCAGATACAGTCGACTCTCGTTATCTCGAATTCCAAGGGACTCTCTGAAACACTTTGAGATATCCGTATCTCGACATATAAGATTTTCAGAATTGAGGAAAAAATAATTCGAACAACCACATTCAACAAATATATATATATAATTGGACTTTTGACGTTAGAGATATATTGAAAATATTGTGGAAAAGAGGAGAATTTCTCCTCTTTTCTACAATATTTTTTACTTGTTGTTAGATTTTCATGTTTAGGCAGGGACCAGATTTTCACTTAGAGATAAGCGGTTGTTCGAGATAAGCGAGTTCGAGATAACGAGAGGCAACTGTATTCTAAAAAGTTAACATTGCAACACTTTAATGTTATTTGATATACATGTTTTGACAATTTCATTTAAAGTGGGTGGATGCATTGGTACTGCTAAGCGCAATTTATAGCATTACCGGGACAGCGTGACAAAAATTGATATTCTAAGCTAAAGTCGATGTTTTATCTTTTTAAAATTTAATTTTCGCGATAACTTTTTAAATATGAATTGATGAATTGGTTTAAATATGAATTGTTCCAAATGAAACTTATTCAGTAGAACGACCGCCGACTTCTCTTTATAGAATGGATTTTCATATTTCTGTAGGTTTTGCTCTGTTTAGAGGGAGATTTCTGGAATTAGTTTTGAGCATATACTAAGTCCGGTTCTGTCAGTTACGCTATTCAGATGTAAACATGTGAACAGACTAGTTCAAATCTTGTCCTTATATTAAGGAATACGATAAGTTCAACGAAGCGTACACCTGAAAGATCGTTACACGAACGTTTCAGTCTGCTGCTTTGAAAAAAAAAATCTTAATAATTAACAGTTAGACTCAACCCAAATTCCTCCTATATGCCGACTGAAACTGTGTTCATGCTAAATAAACAAACAAAATGGCAATCAAATGTTAATTGTTGATTATATTTTATTTTCCCCTTGAAGAAAACACATATACATGGAATATTTTGAACGACCCGCATAATTTCGTGTCTTTAACTATACATTGAGCAAACGACAAACTGTCACTAGAGTTCGTCAAGGTGACTTATTGAAACTAATATTTTCAGGCAATCATAAAATCTCTGAAATTCGCATCAGAATACCGCTTTACTCAGACATAGCAGAAGGGAAAACACCTTTTTGAGAAGTTAATGGTCGTTCTCCTGAAAAAAAAATCTCTTTGTGACATATAATTCATAAGTCCAGTATCTAAAAGGATTTTGCAAAAATTCAATTTTAAAAAGAAAAAAAAAACAAAAAAACAAAACAAAAAAAAACAAACAAAAAAAAACAAAAAAAACATCGACTTTAATCCTTTAGTTTTGATGAGGTGAGTAAAGTAAAATTATCTATAATTATTTTTTTAATGCTAGGGTCATTCTTATAGAGGTCAATGGGAGGAGACCTCATTTAAACCACTCAAATTCTCCGTTTGCATTATGGAATTTAGCAGATTTAGCCAAGATTTGCATGTAAAGAACCCAAGATTATTCCGTATGAAAATCAGCTTCAACATTTATTTTGTGGGTAGTGTAGAGCAACCTTTTAGTCAATGTTAATGTTAATTCTTGTATTAAATTATACTGTGGCTTCTCTGTGGCGTTTAAATTATAACGGCATGGTTCTGGCGGAATGAAAACAGATTATCGATCCACAGATAAGCAGCAGCCCTCTCATTTACAGTTTTGTTTCCGCCTTTGATTGTATATACAGTCGAAAGTCAATCTCGAACTACTTTGGGACCTTGGAAATTGCTCTAGACATAGGTAGTCACTGAGGGTTTATCATAGCGCTAGGTAAGGATGCAAAAGGAAATAATTTAGGGATGTCTTTTCGATCTTCTATAAAATAATGGTATGTTGTGTGTACTCATTAGAATTGCTTCGATGAGGCAATTCTAATGAAAACTGCAAATGTACATTTTTCTGATCAATTTTCCTAAAATAATACTGAATATTTGTTTTCTTACGCTTTCGGAAGAATTTTCTATCCATCACGAAAATACGCCTATATAATTTTTTTATAGTAAAACTGGGGTTTACAGGGGTATACATTATTTTTCATATTTCGCTAAAAAAACACAGATTGTGAGTACTCGTTAGAACCGCCTCGCCGAGGCGGTTCTAACGAGTACCCACAATCTTTGTTTTAAGCATAAATATGAAAAATATCAGAAATTTTTATTTGAAATGTTTTTTTGGTGGTAAAATTTTCAATATATTTGGATGGGCATGTTTTCGTTATCCAAAATCACGTTAGGCAAACGAGCCACAACAGTTCGAGTCACTGAAGCTTTACTGTATATGAAAAAAAGTAGAACCACTTATTTAAGACAATGTACAAACATACTTGCTGTAAGAAAAACGATACCGGGTAGCATTTTTGTACGTAATGTATCGGGGTATCAGTTTTCGTCGTGACATATGCGGACAGGGTCTTCGCTGTTCACTAATTGTACTACTATGTAGTGTTGCCACTGATGATTGATTATAATCGATCATCAGGTATTTTTGTCTCTTGTGACTGATGATCGGAAAGACTTTTTATAGTCTAATCGGAAAATTCAATTTTTAGAAAATATTTTTCTCGCTTTTTTTATAGGCAAGATATATAGAAGTGAAATTCAGATTTGTCTATTTTGGGTCATTCTAGATTTGTAGTTAATAAAAGTGAAGATATTTGATAAAATAACCTCAAGTAAGTCAACCAAAAGGTACTGATATTTTTTCTTATTTCTCCATCAAAACGTGTGTTGTGGGTACTTATTAGAAGTGCCTTGCGGAGGCGCTTATAATGAGTACCCACAACAAATGTTTTTATAGAGAAATAAGAAAAATATTATCTGAAGACCCTCTTACTGAACTAATGCTATGAATGAGTACCTGGAAGAGGGCTTAACTAAGAGTGACAATATCTTCTACAAATCGATTATTAATCAATGATCAATCGGTTTTACAAAACCGATGATCGACTATGACTCTGGCCGATTCCCAGCACTACTACTATGCTCTACTGTAGCACATACTGATGTATAACAAAAGCCCTGGAAGACAGTGTAGCATTCTCAAGCTAGTCGGGATCTTTACTGTTCATATATCGACGGTTGAGCGCAAGACTATAGTAACTCAAACATATTTTTGAAACCCTTGTTTAGGGGCGACTTGGACCCCTTTGTAAACAATGCAAATTTAGGTGCCATTGCTCATACGAGCAATGGCACCTAAATTTTCATTGTTTACAGAAAGAAATGTTGTAATCTTCATAACGCCTTCATGGTGAGGAGATTAGGTTTGGGGAAAAACAACCATCTGACTTACGCCAGTCTTGCGCTCAACCCTCGATATGACCCCGAAGACAGCTTAACTAATGTCATAGGTTTTCGTACCTTTACTCTCAGTACCTCGTCTGACTCGACTGCAGCGTGGTAGGATAGTGTCTTAAAATAGAAAAAACAAGATTCTTTGAATTCTTTAAGGGGATATGATAAGCGTATATTCTGCATGTTTTTCAAAGGAAACAACCGTGGCTTCGGTGAACACCAAAGATTTTCTGTAAAGGGATCTAAAAAGAAAATAATTTGCTCCAAATTCTTTCCTTTTAGAATAGATCACTTTTCAGAAACGGGGGAAATACATTCTTGCGCAAGGAGGGTTTGAAAGTCAATTTTTAATTTGAATGTACAAAATAGTAAAATATAAATAACATAATTGTCTCCCTTGAAAATGTAGCCTTATTATGTTGACATGAGTATGCATTTCTCAGCTGTAGCTATAGAAAATATATTTGTCCATTAATTAGTAGCTTTGTAGGGTCTACATAATACTTTCTACTAACTTTTATTTTTTCTTTTAGTATATAGACATATTTTGTTTAAATCTGAAGGCCGATTTCGATAGAAAGCGCTCAGTTTCTATTGATTTCCAGCACTATTAATGATTACATCTTGGTAAATACAATATTACAAATCACGATAGTATGTTTCCTGGATCCAGTGCTACAGAATAAATTTTTATTAGATGTATTGTTTTATATCCCTTCTTAAAGCAGTTTCACTGTATGCAGACACAAGGCCAAAACGTCGCAAAATCAGAACCAAAATAGTCCATTTTTTGAAAGAGATGTTACGGCTTCTATTAATTTATCATATGGCTTTACTTGCTAAATTATGCTTATTTTGTTACATTTGTCAATAATCATATAACACATTTACCAAACTCATAACCTCCTCTGTAATTTTTATTCTCGTAGACCAGAAAACTATAAACAACGCTACAAGAAAAAACCCATGTTCTGAATAGTATAATCCTGAATTACATTAAGAAAAACCTGGTGCAGCCATATTTGTCTGAAGAAGCTTTTTGTTTGTATTGCAAAAAATGTATTTAGGCATGTTTTAAGATTCTTGTGGGATATTGTAAAAAAGTTATGAAGTACCCAGCTAGCATTCTACGTAAATCTATATCGGGCCGTCATCGGCCCGTCAGCTACCCTGACGGGCCGATGACGGCCCGATATAGATTTACGTAGAATGCTGACTGGGTAATTCGAAAACGACAAAAGGAATAATGTAAGCCAGGTAGGATTATTATTTGTTTATGGCACCGCCGCGAAGTGGAGGAGGTCGTACAGTTTTACCCCCCGTCATACGTCAGTGTGTCCTTGTGTCCGTCCGTTCTTCTCCGTATGTCACACTTTATAGTACCGTGTCTCCGCTACTCCTCCTACAGTTTTCAAGGTAATTAATTGAAGCTTTGCACCATAGTAAGGATATAGACTTAGCATGTGCATAATGGTCACATAACTGATTGAATTGTTATTGGTAGAGTTACTAATCCTTGACTTACTCAGAAAATTTGTCTTACATACACGGCATAGTGGGGTTCGTGTCTCCACAACTTCTCCTACAGTATTCATTTGAAACTTGCAGCAAAGTAAGACTATAAGCTGGGTATTGCATAAAGGTCATAGACATCCGATCAAAGTTTTATTGCTAGAGTTACATATCCTGGGTTTACTTAGAAATATAGCCTTATACACCTAGCATAGTACGTTTCGCGTCTCTGCATCTTCACCTACAGTTTTCAAGCGAATGATTTGAAACTTGTGGGAAAGTAACAGTATAGGCTTGGCATGTGCATAAAGTCACAGAACTCTGCTCAAAGTTTTATTACTAGACTTACTGACCTCGTTTTACTTAGAAATTTGAACACATGGAATTTATACACATGGAATAGTAGAGCTGGTGTCTCTGCAACTTCTCCAGTTTTCAAGATAATGATTTGAAATTTGCAGCTTAGTAAGAATATACACATGGAATAAGCATAATCTAATCAGATTTTTATTGCTATACCCTTAATTTACACAGAAAGTTTGCCATAAAAGCCAAAGTGGCGGTAGTGCTTTGGCGATCATAAAGTTTTCGTTTTTTTTATTTTCAATTTAACATGGGGAAACTGTCATAACAAACGAAGTAGAAAAGAGTGTAGTTTACAAAGCTTACCTCCAGCGCTACAGCTTGTTTAGCAGCAGCCAGTGACACTTCTTCATATAGCTGGGCATTATTAATGCCAAGACCACAAAACAAGGTAAATGCCTGAAATAAAGAAGAAGAAAAAATGGACATTTGTACTGTAAAAACATTCTGACTGTACACATAAGATGTAGTATTAAAAGATTTGATATAGATTCGAAATTCTTGACTTTCGACTGACTGCCTTTCGGAAGCTCGTCTTTTGAGTGATTTTGTACACTCTTTTTATGCTTTTATGAATTAAATGAATAATTCGAAATTAAGTTAATGCAGTACAGTTACAAAGAAATATTACTGTCGAATGTACCTATAGGTTTAACATCGGTATGACATAGATCGTAAAACATAAATATGGAGACATACAGGAAATGCCACAATCACGGAACGCAAGTTACAAGAGGCTCCGTTTAAAGATTAATTTACGTAAACTGATGACTTAAAACATCCGGAAATAAGTCTGCATTTGGTCTTTCAGCATACAGCAAAGTAAGAAAATACAAATACGAAACTTCCCAGAGGTGTTAACAGACTAATTTCGATACATGACTAGCGTCGACAAAGTCCTTCTTTGAACATATAAGAACTGCGCAGGCTCATACTAGAATGTATATAAAGAAGGTGATATGTGCAGTCGGGTAAAGAAATATGCAGAATATTCACACGGTACTTTTCTATACAGTTTAGCTAGATTGTCAAAAGAGACTACTATACCCAACTGCACTACCAGTTGGACCGAGGTTTGGACCAAGCCTGGATTTTATGCGGCAGACTGCATGCCTAGTTATTAACCCAATCATTGTTGATGGCTATGCTTTACTCTTTAATTGCACGACGACGGTTCGGGCCTCAGACTCAATGACGGCCTCTTCGTAAAACTTTAACCAGTGGGTTGGGGCTTGACGATATGTCTTTGGCTTGGCCCGCCGTGGTTCAACTATTGGTTTTCATCTACTCTGTCGCACAGTAGAATTAGCCATGGGTACTAGTCTTTGTTTATTATAGTGATTAACTTGATTTTTATGTTTTCGCTTTGATGCATTGACTGAGTTGGAAGCCTTTATGCGAACCAAATTTTTATGTATTTCTGTATTAAGAGTAGCATCGGGACCCAGGGTGAAGTTGGCTAGCTGTAAAAATGCTTTAACTCCCCCATCCCCCCATCACCCACGCCCCCCCCCCACATTCCCCCACCCCCACGGTGGTTTATTCTACTGATCGTTCTAAGGCGGTGGTCCCGGTGTTAGTCTTACTCTTTGTTTCTTTGTGGTTCATTCTACGAGGCGGTTAGTTTTAAGTCTTGCCTTGTGTTATTTTGTTCTTGTGTGTTCAGTCCTTTAAGCATTGCGATTATCTCGCTAAGGGAAGAGAGAGCTGGTCTTAGTGCTTTTTGTATGTTTGTTCGATTTGCGCTTGTTTGGCGTTGTCTGTTTCCTCTTCCTCTTGGTGTCTGGGAAGGCTGCGGCTTGTGATTGTGGCACTCCCTGGACTTTTCTTTTACCATTTTTTGCAAAAGCGAACTGTGTATGTCCTGATCAGATTGCACACTGGTGCACTGCCTTGGCATACACAGACATCATATACCATACGGGCACACGTAATTCGCCACAGATACCGTACTTATCTTGTTTTACCCTAAGTATTTAGGCTGACAGACTTGAGCAAACAGTCTAGACCGGGACATCAGGACATTGTGTCATTTATCCGGCAGTTTTAGACAGACCACCAGATAGTATAACAGACGTTCGAATTTAAAGGTAATAAAAATCTATAAGGTTGCCATTGGCAATAAAGAACACACAAACCAACGAAAATCGGAGACTCGGTTTTATTCAGTCTCTCCATAAGCAACAACGAAGTTTGCGAACCTGTATACGACCCCAAGTATCGACTATGCGGCGTTTGAATAAGAATGGTAAGGTTTACATGTCCAAATACTAAGAGTAAGTGTGATAAGTGTCCTGTTATAATAATAATAATAATAATAATAACAAGAAATAACAACAATAAAAAAGTTAATAATGATAATAAGAGATAAAACTCACGTACCTCAAAAAGCTGGTCGTCATGCTCATCAAAGGATAAACCATCAGCACGATTCACAATCTGAGCGACACCTAAAAATAATCGATATACTTTCTGGAAATGGCAACTTTATCAAAATTAATTTACTTACTTTCTGAGAAGGAATTTGCTGTAAAATGCAATAATTTGCCCTCTTCACCGCCTGAGAGCTAATTATTTACTTTTAAAAATATACTACTTCTTTAGGGACTAGGCGTGTTGGAAACCACAGAGGACGCCACAAATTTATATACATTGTACAAAGTTGCAAAAAAATCTACCATGTGTATTCACTCCCCATTACGAAAACAAGCCTATTCAAATATATTGGAAATTTCACCACCAAAAACTGAAAGTTTTCAGAAAAAAAAAAATCCGATATTTTTCATATTTCTGCTCAAAACATATATTGTGGGTACTCGAGTACCCGCAATCTATGTTTTTAAGCAGAAATAAGACAAATGATGTATACCCCTGTAAACCCCAGTTTTACTATATAAAAGTGGGGTTTAAGGGGGTCAGAATTATATAGGTATGTTTTCGTGATGCCTTAAATAAGCCATACCATAAGAAAAAAAAAGTCCTTCAATACCATAGGGGCTGCTCTATAAGGAATGAGTTTGCTTCCTCTGGAAGCAAATTCTTTCCTTTAGAATTGCCCCTATTTTGGGAGCGACTCTAGTTTCAAGATTTTTCTTGTGTGTCCTTAAACATAATTCTGTTCTTGCTACGCCACTGTAATGTTTATATATACATTTTCAGGGCTTATGCGAACCCTAAAGCAAGCGGCCTGTGCATATGTGAACATCAAAGGTCTACAGCAGCCTTTGCAATTCATCGTTATTTGCAGTAATTTAGAAAGTTTCCAGCGAAATCGTTCCATTACGAAAGTGAATACACTTTGTAGATTTTTACTACTTATGTCATGGGAGACAACTTTTGTGACTACCTAGTTTGGTTTACTGGCATTCAATCCCCTTCTCAAAAGGGATCTACCTTCAAAGGAAAGAACTGCTACACTTGAAAGTAGTTGCGGTCATGGTACTTAGCCATAATCCAAACTCATAAATCCGTAAACGAATGACGAATCCGAATGTTCAGACCAACAGACATGGACCCCAGAATAAAGGATGTAATCAGGCTTCCGCGGATAGTAAGCATTACTTGGTAAGCAAGTTTCGCCCACAATGCCCATAGGCCTGAACGAAGGAAATATCGGTAGAAGCGTATGTCCGGGATTTCGGAAGTCTACTTATGGCGCGTCCTGGCAAAAACATCAGAAACAATTCTGGAAACTGCCATATTGTAGGGATTGACCAGATCATGATGTCTCCCATAGAACTTCTTAAGTGCTGCTACCACTTTGATTTTTTTTTTATACCCCTGGCTCAACAACTTTGCAGTGAGCACTTTCCCACGCTCCATGAAGTCCTGATAATTTGAACAGACTCTAGCATAACGGATTAACTATGAATCGTAAACGCCGTATGCTGGTGCAGAAGGGATATTACTGCTTAGGAATGGAAAGTTAACAATGGGAAAATTGAAGTCATCCCGTTTGCCGTAAAGCCTAGTAGTAAGCTTTCCATTGTCAATGTAGAAATAACAATCCAGGTATGAGGAGGAGGCTGCAGTCTCCGTTATTTCCTTTATTTCAAGTTCACGTGGATAGATGAATTCCAAATACTCTGCAAATTTTGTGTTTTTCAGAGACAATACATCATCTATATATCTGTAGGTGATATTGAATTGTTGTGCGAGGTGTTTCTTGCCTGCTTGGAGGAGACTTTGTACAAACTCCGCCTCATACGAGTATAAAACAGGTCGGCAAGTAACTGTACACAGTTAGTACCCATCGGTATGCCGATTGTTTGCTGAAATATCCGTCCGCCGAACTCCACAAAAATATTGTCGATTAGATATTCCAGCATCTTTATGACATCTGCATCTGATTATTTTTGTGGCGCATCAGAGTGATCCCGTACGAAGTATGTGTCTTTGTAACCAATGACAACATACTGAAATCGACGGTTACCATTCTTGTTGTTTTCTCTTAGAGAAGTTTTCTCTTAGAGTTTTTTTTTTGTCTTAGAGAAGAACATTTTCAGAAGGGAGTCGAAAACATTTTGACGGTGTTGACTTCACTGAAAGAAAATTAATTAATCAATTCACCTTAACTATTTGCTTAACGCTGTTTCGCTACTCTAGCGAGGGGTGGGGGTCTGAACAGGAAATGGGTCTGAACACGCAGGTCGGTTTCGACGATTGACATAATTTCATAGACCACAAGCGACACAATGAAAGAAATGCCTGCAAATATGTTACCGAAGAACAGTTATAGAAATATAAATAACAGCATCAACAATGATAATATAAAGTAGGGACAGTAAATCTTGTGAAATAGTACGTGCGAATAAATCATCATAATTGGGCCGCGTCAAGCGAACATGCGCCAAATGCACAGATTCAGCTCATCCTGCGCATGCGCAAAGTATCACCCGGGCCTTTTTTGTCCATTATACATTCTGTAGTAGCCAATGATTCTGTTAGCGGACAGTGAAATACCTGGACCCAGTTGTTCAAAGCGTCGTTAGCTTTACGAGCTCGTTAAGGGTCATTTCGTTAACTGTTTTAGCGGACTCAATATACAATATTCTGATTTTTTTCTGAAAAAATCGGAGTAGCTTTTGCACTGCAAACAATTTCAGCATATTTGCGTATCACTCGATGTAAAAAAAGGGTAAGAGAAAAGTCCAGGGAGTGCCATAATCACAAACCGCAGCCCTTCCTAGACCCCAAGAGGAAGAGGAAACCGACAAATCTAAACAAGCACAAACCGAACAAACGTACGAAAAGCACTAAGATTAGCCCTCTCTTCCCCAAGCGAGGTAATCGCAATACTAAAAGGACTGAAAAACACAAGAACAAAATGACACACGGTAAGACACAACAAATCGCCTCGTAGAATAAACCACAAAGCAACAAAGAGTAAGACTAACACCGGGACCACCGCCTTAGAACGGTCAGTAGAGCAAAAAAGGTAAGAGAAAAGTCCAGGGAGTGCCACAATCACAAACCGCAGCCCTTCCCAGACCCCAAGAGGAAGAGGAAACCAAAATCTAAACAAGCACAAACCGAACAAACGTACGAAAAGCACTAAGATTAGCTCTCTCTTCCCCAAGCGAGGTAATCGAAATACTAAAAGGACTGAAAAACACAAGAACAAAATGACACACGGAAAGACATACAACAAATTGCCTCGTAGAATAAACCACAAAGCAACAAAGAGTAAGACTAACACCGGGACCACCGCCTTAGAACGGCCGGTAGAGCATACCACCGGGGGGGGGGGGGGAAGTTAAAGCACTTTTACAGCTAGCTAACTTCACCCTGGGTCCCGATGCTACTCTTAATACAGAAATACATAAAAATTCTGTTCGCATAAAGGCTCCCAACTCAGTCAAACCACCGCGTGGTTTAAAGCATTTTTACAGCTAGCTAACTTCACCCTGGGTCCCGATGCAACTCTTAATATAGAAATACATAAAAATTCGGTTCGCATAAAGGCTCCCAACTCAGTCAATGCATCAAAGCGAAAACATAAAAATCAAATTAATCACTATAATAAACGAAGATGAGTACTCAAGCAAAGCCAAAGACATACCGTCAAGCCCCAACCCACTGGTTAAAGTTTTACGAAGAGGCCGTCATTGAGTCTGAGGCCCGAACCGCCGTCGTGCAATTAAAGAGTGAAGCATAGCCATCAACAATGATTGGGTTGACAACTAGGCATGCAGTCTGCCGCATAATATCCAGGCTATAGCCATTTTTTTTATAACGGTTAATACGTTTTCTGAATTGCTCCGAAAAGTTAGATTTACCTACAATTTTTCTAAATCTGTACACTAAGTCACCGTAAAATTCGAGTTCCGATATACCTTGTTGCAGAAGTGTTTTCAGACTGACGCTATATTTTTCTAACAAGGCACTGTGTCTGCGATACAATTTCGAAAACGCCTTACGAAGTTTAAAATAACGATAGCCCTGCCTAAGAAGTTTGGCAGTAAGGGCTTTATTACGGTAGTTAAAGATTTGAAGAAGCTCTGGCGAATCTAATAAGTTGAGATATGTATACCCCATATGTGACATCGCGATCCAGAAAAGGGAAATTGACTATATCAAAATCAAAATCGTCCCGTATATCATAAACCTCAATAATGTCAGCCTGATTTTCACGTGAGAGAGACTTCATGAAATCTCTCTCATAACAAAAAAAAATACAAATCTGCAACAAGAGGAGCACAATTAGTTCCCATCGGAATACCAATAGTTTGTCTATAAAGTTGAGTTCCAAATCTAATAAAAATGTTATCCAAAAGATAAACAAGGGCATCACAGACTTTTTGACACGACCATAAATTGTGATTATTATATACATCAGAAGTGAAAAAAGCACATTCTTCGTTGCAAGCCAAATATTGGGTATTCTCCCGAATAAACGTTCGGTTAATTATATCAATATGTTTATCTTTTATAAGATGATGAGGTAACGTAGTATACAGTGTAGAAAAATCATATGTGGACAAGTTAGAAGCCTTAAAGTTTTTAGACTTAAATTTATTGAGAACATCATAAGAATTTTTAATTGACCAAAAATAGTTAATTCCGTCCCTTTCGTAAACAGTATCATAATATCTAATCCAATGTTTTTTGATAGCAGTAAGGCATGAAGTTAGCAGTTTGGACAAAACAGTAGTCGTACATGAACTAGAATTAGCAATGAAACGTACTTTATAAGGTCGTTTATGAAGTTTCGGTAACCAATATTACGTAGGAAGTCTGTCTTGCTTTTCTTTAATACTCACTGCAAATTTTAACGAATCGTTAAGCTCTGCCGTTAGCTCTGAACAACTGGACCCTGATCTGACTGCGCGGATGCTGTGCTGGGCCTTTGCCGTCGGCATATGCCAGAAGACACGTTTTCGCATGGTGCCGGCTCATATATCTATGCCTGACACGGCGCTGTAGTCCAAACGTGGATAAATGGAAGGACGCAAACTTAGCATTTTCTTAATTAATTGTTGCAAATGAAGTTGGGAAATTTAACGTTTAATGGTTTCTTTCATTATCAGAAACTGTGATGTTTAATGTTATATGTAAAAGTACAACTACTATATTTAGGCACAGATGATACATAACTTGAGAAATGGGCCATTACGTAACATGCGAAGAGCAATGCAGTCTTATATAGGAAGGTTCTAAATATTGGAAGGGCCAAACCTTAAAGGGACCAAAGTATTGAAGAAAGGTAAGTGTGGGGGTTGGGGGCATGCATTTCAAAATTATTGATTGTGGGGGCTGGCCCCTGCTGCCCCCTCCTCCCTGCTCCTACGCCTATGCAATGGATCTGATCCTCGCAGGTTGATCAGGGCAATCCATTTTGTCCATATACCGGGTACCGTTTTACCTTAAATCTAAGGAATTCTTGACTCCTTATTGTAACTATCCTAAAATTTTAACAAGTCAATTTCATGACCCTTTTAATGTGTCTGGAAAAAAGGGTTTGATGAGTGGCAAACAGTGCAGACCCTGATCAGAAGTCCCGTTCGGGGTCTACACAGTTTGCTTCTATTTGTTTCAATATCTAAATACGGTACATTATTCGGTAAGTTGTAAACGGGAAATAGAGGCCTTGGTCAGACTGCATAACGCACAGGTTTACCTAGGCATTCATTGCCGGCAAATTCGATGGCTATATCATTTTGCTGCGGTACAATTTTAAGTTTTCGATATATAATGAAGGAAACCTCAAATCTGTAGTTTAAGTACTGCATTAACTCAAAGAATGCCATTCCGAGATATTTAAGTGCTTAACAGTTCCATTAATGTTTTTTCTTCATAAAACAGGCAGGCTAATTAGGCTTTAATTTTTGAAATTAGATGTTACATTTTAAAATATATTATTTATTAACAATTCAAGAATTGTCTTTTGGAGAACGATTCACAAGAAAGTATTTAAGCAGACTGTTTGGACATATTTTCTTATTTGTCTACAAAAAGACATGTTTATAAACCAGACTCGAATCCAAGAACATATAAGCGTCACGAAGAGGTACAGTCGACTCGTTATCTCTAAGTCGAACATGATTTTTCAATGCATTAACATTCGCAAGGCCCCTTGGGAGGTGTTGAAAACCGCGGCCTTCAGCCTAGGTTTTCAACAGCCGCGGTTTTCAACACCTCCCACGGGACCTGACGAATGTTAATGCATGAAAAAACTATGTTTGATCCCTATAGTGATGAGGGAATACGGAGTTGTACATTACATAGACTTGCCATGAATACCCAGTATTTTCACCTTTTGCACTGGCAAATTGACTGACAGTTAAAGGGTAGTATGGTTTCAGTTTATTTGTATACATTTTAATACTTTTTTATTATATCTTACTCGAAGAATGCTGAGTCTATTTAAACGCCGTGTCCGATTTGTTTTTTATTTTCGGACGGGAAATATTTATGGCTTAGCGTATGGTAAACAATTATCAGTTGTTGATACCTAAACTTAAAGTTGTCTGAAACCCTTACTTATACAACATAATATTCCTTGACAGACAACAATTTCTAAGGATAGTACAATTCCATTGTTTAGAGAATCAGAATGACAGCTTGATATAAGAAAATTTCTGCACTTACACATCTAAAAAATGACACTCACCAATTGTCTGGGAAGATCTGTTCCTAATCGGCTTACAGAGGATTGATTTCGTGTGAAAGCCACTTATATTATCCGTCTGAAAGGAGAAATCTGTCAACGTGGAAATTGTATATAATATCATGGTTGAGCTTCTTGAAACACTGCTTATAGTGGTCTGCGCGTACCATATTAATTCTAGTATTCGAACCCTAACTCTTTACATTACGTCTTCTAAAATTTGAACAAAGTCATTTTTCTATCGTTTGATGTGTTAAAACTGCTGGGTGACAGTGTAGACTATGATTAGACGCCGCGTTCTGCCTTCACCTCCTCGGGGAGGTGGAAGCTGATTGCTTGGCTTACTATAACAGATTGGTTTGCAACGTGTGTCATAGTTAGTTTACTCTTCTTCTTGGTGTCATTGGTAGGCTATGTTTTGTGATTGTGGTCGTCTTAGCAATGGAACAATGTCAGAAAAAAATGTAAGAGATGTTACGCAGAAAAGATCACAATCGTGAAGTAAAGTGTCCCCGAGGTACCAAAAGAACAGAAAAACAAACAACGGTATACTTGCAATAACCGACATAAGAGCCTAGAAGAACTGAACATGAACCGCCTTGAAATGGTCAACAGAAACAACTAATGAGATCTTTATCTAGTTTTAGTAACTCCTTCACTGCCACAGGCGATGATAATAGACTTTTGCAAACAACTTAGATACCGATGAGACGGCTCATAATCTCTTCGAATTCTATGCTGTTTGACATTTACATTTACATATAAATTTTTCAATCGATAGTTTGATAAAAAACAAAAAAAGATAAGAGAAAAGTCCAGGGAGTGCCACAATCACAAGCCGCAGCCCTTCCCAGACACCAAGGAAAGAGAAAACAAACGAAACCAAAAGCGCAAATCAAACATACGTACGAAATGCACTAGGATTAGCTCTCTCTTTTCCCAAGCGAGGTAATCGCAATGCTAAAACACAAGAACAAAATAACACAAGGCAAGACTTAAATCGCCTCGTAGAATAAACCACAAAGCAACAAAGAGTAAGACTAACACCGGGACCACAGTCTTAGAACGGTCAGTAGAACAAACCACCGGGGGTTTAAAGCACTTTTACAGCCGGCCAACTTCTCTCTGGGTCCCGATGCTACTCTTAATACAGAAATACATGAAAAATTCAGTTCGCTTAAAGGCTCCCAACTCAGTCAATGCATCAAAGCGAAAACATAAAAATCAAATTAGTCACTATGATAAACAAAGACGAGTGCTCATGGCTAATTCTACTGTGTGCCAGAGTAAATGAAAACCAATAGTTGAACCACGGCGGGCCAAGCCAAAGACATATTGCCAAGCCCTAACCAACTGGATAAAGTTTTACGAAGAGGCCGTCATTGAGTCTGAGGCCCGAACCGCCGTCGTGCAATGAAAGAATGAAGCATAGCCATCAACAATGATTGGGTTGATAACTAGGCATGCAGTCTGCCGCATAATATCCAGGCTATAGCCAATTCTTTTATAACGGTTAATTAGCTTTCTGAATTGCTCCGAAAAGTTAGATTTTTCCACATGTTTTTTCTAAATCTGTATACAAAGTCACCGTACAATTCTGGTTCCGATACACCTTGTTGCAGAAGTGTTTTCAGACTGACGTTCTACTTTCCTACCATGGCCCTGTGTCTGCGATAAAATTTCGAAAACTCCTTAGGAAGTTTAAAATAACGATAGCCCTGCCTAAGAAGTTCAGCATTTAGGTTTTATTACAGCAGTTAAAGTCACTAAGATTTGAAGAAGCTCTGGCGAATCTGATGAGATATGTATACACCACATGAGGTACGCCGGAGGACATTGACATCCAGGAAATGGAAATTGACTATATCAAAATCGCCCGTTTATCATAAATTTTGGTGGAAACTGTACCATTAGATACACATAGATTCAAATCCAAAAAAGACGCCTCGGTATCGGAAGAATTGGCTGTATTTAATTGGAGTTCAGTAGGGTATATGCGGTCCACCATTAGGTAAATATTGTCAATATTTAATAAATCATCAAGGTATCTTGAAGTGGAATTGAGTGCCTCAATAACGTCAGCCTGATTTTCTCGTGAAAGAGACTTCATGAAATCTCCTTCATAACAAAAAAAAAAAAAAAAAAAAAAAAAAGAAAAAAAAAAGAAAGAAATGAAACAAATCTGCAACAAAAGGAGCACAATTAGTTTCCATGGGAATATCAATAGTTTGCCAATAAAGCAATAAAGTTTAGTTCCAAATCTAATAAAAATGTTATCCAAAAGATAAACAAGGGCATCACAGACTTTTTGACAAGACAGTAAATTGTATTTTTATATACTCCAGAAGTGAAAAAGAAGCACATTCTTCGTTGCAAGCCAAATATTGGGCATTCTCCTTAATAAACGTTCGGTTAATTAAATCAATCAGTTTATCTTTTATAAGATGATGAGGTAACGTAGTATACAGTGCAGAAAAAAAATCACATGTACACAATTTAAAAGTCTTAAAGTTTTTAGATTTAAATTTATTGAGAACTTCATTGAATTTTTTTAATTGACCAAAAATAGTTAATTCTGTCTCTTTCGCAAACAGTATCATAGTATCTAATCCAATGTTTTTTGACAGCAGTAAGGCATGAAGTTAGCCGTTTGAACAAAATAGTAGTCGTACATGAACTAGACTTTGCAATGAAACGTGCTTTATAAGGTCAGACGACAAATAAATCAGAACACAAATGTAGTCTGAAATTTGGCACCGAAAGAGTTAAACGATCAAAATATCACTTTATTTCTGATGTAGCTCAAAGTTACAAATATGTATGTGATCTGTACGAGTAGGGTCATCTACCTCATCAGTGAAATACATTACGAAAACATGTCTATTCAAATATATTGAAAATTTCAACACCAAAAACTGAAAGTTTTCAGATTAAAATTTCTGATATTTTTCATATTTCTGCTCAAAATATAGATTGTGGGTACTCGTTAGAACCGCCTCGACGAGGCGGTTCTAACGAGTACATACAATCTATGTTTTTGAGCAGAAATAAGAAAAATAATGTATACCCCTGTAAACCCCAGTTTTACTATATAAAAGTGGGGTTTAAAGGGGTCAAAATTATATAGGTATGTTTTCGTGATGTCACAGTAAAACCCAAACTGTCCTAAAACTACAAAGAAACAAAGCAGAGAACGTAATGGCAATCTCAGGCGAGAGCAAAATAAACCACAAGTTAGACCACGATGGGCCAGACTTTAAACAACAAAAGTCAGACTCCAAACAGACTGAGGAAGAAGTCGATCATTGCATTACCTATTGATGTGTCTAAAAACTATTGGACGTTTGGCAAACAGTGAAGACCCTGATCAGATTCAGCGTGTGCAGCGTCCGACCTGGGTCTGTGGCGTTTGCTCAGGAATGTATGTCCGAATAGTTAAGGTAATGCGGAAGATGGGAATAATGACTCAGCAATGGAATATCATTTTTATATATGTCTGAATACAGTATAACTTCAATGGCTCGAACACGGATGGCTCGTTTCCCAGTCAGCATTCTACGTAAATCTATATCGGGCCGTCATCGGCCCGTCAGGGTAGCTGACGGGCCGATGACGGCCCGATGTAGATTTACGTAGAATGCTAGCTGGGTTACCGTGGATGATTCGAACTCTTTTTTCAATCCCTACAAATTTCTTCCAATAGCTCAAGAAAACAAATATTTAGGTTTTTTTTTTCTTATTTTATCATGGAATTGTATGTTTTGTGTACTCATCGAGGCGATTCTAATGAGTACACTCAACATACAATCATTATGTAGAAAATCTAAAACATTTTCCTAAATTATCGTTATTTGCTTCCTGAACTGGTGCCATGATTAACCCCCATTGGCTCGAACTACCCATGTCTCGAACGAATTTCCATGGTCCCAAAGATGTTCGAGACATTGAGGTTCGACTGTATTTCGAAAACGTGTAACGAGACAAAATTTATGAAGATGCATAAAACTGACTTTTCTTCAAGTAGAAACCAAAAGAATATAGCATCCATCGCATTAACCTAAATCTTTGTATCGAAACAGATTCTAAAATATGAAACCCATGGGAGGCATTAACTTATATACAAGAAAAGAAACAACGGATTCGGTTTTATGTTATAGATTCAGTTCTAATATTATGTTCAGCTTCATAAAGGTTAGAGCAAAACAAGAAATGGACCTGTTTCACAACAAGCTGCTCGGGATTACAATAAATAAACCCTTAACATTTTTCCAAAAGGCGCTATTATTACGAAAACACGCCTATTCAAATGTGTTGACAATTTCACCACCAAAAACTGAACATTTTCAGGTAAAAAAAACTCTGAAATTTTTCTTATTTCTGCTCAAAACATAGATTGTGGATACTCGTTAGAACCGCCTCGCTGAGGCTGTTCTAACGGGTACCCACAATCTATGATTTTATGTTTTTAAGCAGAAATAAGAAAAATAATGTATACCCCTGTAAACCCCAGTTTTACTATAAAAAATTGGGTTTAAGTGGATCAAAATTATATAGGCATGTTTTCGTGATGTATAAAGAGGAATTGTAATCTGTGTTTGTGGCTAAAGAGTTTTTTCTCTGGATAAAGATACAATTAGTAAGTCAAAATGCGTTTCTCTCTAAGGCTTGAGACTTAGTTCTCGCAGTTTTAAAAGCCAAATTTGAATGGTTAAAGTTTCGAATTTACCCTAAATATTTTGTAGGACAATCCTGAATAAACAATGTAGACCACGGTCCGACGATGCAGAACTGTTTATCACTATCTGACAGCTTTTAGACCAATCAACAGGCAGTTAAATGGACATTTATTTCAGGACAACTACGGTAATGAGCTAAATTGTCTGAATATTGCGAGAAAATATGGTACGTTTCCTGAGATTTAAGAGCAAAATTGGGATGATTAAAGTTATTAGAATTGTAGTAAATGGAACTGGCAAATAAGAGTGAAGGTTAAATTATTTGAGAGCAACTTAAAGCCGCTCGTTACATTTAGTTTACAGGTCAATGCAAAACAGCACTGTTTTTCTCTGCCTTTCAATAAACGTTTAAGGCAAACGCATTTGCTTTGTACTAAAATTTGGCTATAATCAGCTCTCGCACTGCTGGTAGTTATCTCAAGTGCAATGCGAAAGTGTGAAATGGAATGCAAAAATAAGGATTGGAATGTGTTGTTCTACCTCTTGTACAGACCTGCATTCACTGTTTGCCTTGTTCGCCCTAGCTTTTTTCGACTCTCTGGGCAGATTCAGCAGAGGGCAAATTGACTATATTTGGTAATATGCCCCAGAAAATTGGCTCGGTCACTCCATGTAAAAGCCTACTTTCTGGGCAAAATAAGAAATAGTTCCTATTGTTTCCTGCTGAAACTTTTACCTAGCATGCTTAGCGCTAACATTTTAAACCGATTGTCAATTTCAAACCCCTTTTATTTGAAAACCTTAGGAAAGACATCAATTTGTCGCAGCCAGAATTTTCTCACGAGTACTTATAAATAAAAATAGAACATTAAATTTTGTACAAGATTATCTTAAAATTTTAATTGTTTGTGTTCCTATATTCATTTGCATAATACATTTCGCTAGCAGTCAATAGTGGTCCCAGTAGATACATGACGTCGAAACATATAAATTGTTCTTCGCACAAAGTTATCGTACCTCTCTGTCAAACCTAGGATCAGAATAAGCATCTGCGATGTTAATAGTGTCCTCTGTCAACAAAACCAGCTCCGCTATCTTGTTACCATACTGTAGGTCTGCAAGTGGGTCCTTGCTATCAAGAAATAAACAGTATAGCTATTATAATTTAAGAACCTTGATACTCTTGGTAGATTTTTGGTGACATTACGAAAACATGCCTATTCAAATATACTGAAAATTTTACCATCAAAAAATGAAAATTTTCAGATAAAAAATTCTGATATTTTTCATGTTTCTGCTAAAAACATAGAATGTGGGTACTCGTTAGAACCGCCTCATCGAGGCGGTTCTAACGAGTACCAACAAGCTATGTTTTTGAGCAGAAATAAGGAAAATATTGTATACCCCTGTAAACCCCAGTTTTACTATATAAAAGTGGGGTTTAAGGGGGTCAAAATTATATAGGTATGTTTTCGTGATGATTTGTTTACAAGGCAGGCCATTTTGTGCCTCCATGTTTGCTCTCCTGCACATCAAATCCCTTGTAAAAATGGGTCTACACTACAAGAAATTCTTTTCTTGTAGAGTAGACCCTTTTTCAGAGGGTGGTAACATGGCTTTGATAGAATTTCATCGCTTGAAAGTGTACATTACTGTACAATCTGCCAAACTTCGATAGCACCACACGACCATGTTGCCTATTATTGGAAAGCTCTGACAGTAGAACCAGGCTTAAGGTAAATGGATACAATTCTGTCGAAATTTGCACACTTTGTATACACATGTTTCGAATTATGTAAAACTGGATTAAGTTGCATAGGCAATGTAGATGCTCTTTAATGTATTGATCAATTTTGTTCCACACTTTCTCAAAATTCTTAATTATTTTATTTGAGATTTCATATTCTAATTGCCATTCTATTGTGTTTTATTGTATGTATATGTATGTTTTGTCATGTATTATTGGTGCGCCGTCAAGATAAAACTTGCCTTATGTCATATGCGAACTGTAAAAGTGAAGCTAAGCCTGCATGTCAAAACAGTCTGATCAGCGCCTTTGTTGGTTGCTGCTTTGACACTATAATACCTCTTATTTTGTATACCTAAACTTAAAAAATCAGCTCGAGTCATACCTGGTCATAAACCCCGTTTTCCCGTGACGTGACTCATTTACTACAAATCAAATAAATAATAACGTATTATTGCATGTTAATTCTATACTATATTATGGTATATAATTGATGAATAAATTATCATATCCAATTTGATTTTGCCCCTTCTGAGAATGGGTATACTCAAACAGATAAGAATTTGCTCACTCTTAGGCGTTGTGTGTCCCCATCTTTCTAATGCTGAGTGCAAGAAGGAAAGGCACCAGTCTTAGGTATGAATTGGTTGGGAATCGAACAAAAAAAAAAAAAAAAAAAACAGATCCAATGGCAGACAGTCTACACACAGAGCCACACAGGTGGGTTTGTTTTTATTTTCTCGTGATAACATATGTTCTTGTATCTCATTAGCTCACACAACATAATTATTTACTTGCTGGGTTGTTGTATTTCAAAGGAAATGAGTTTGTCATAATTTGTTTGTTTGTGTTGAGGTTTTACGGCCCAGTGAACCCAATGGGGTCATGTCGTGCGCGGTCAGTTTACCTAACCCCACGTTTACTGGGCAGGCTTAGTGCTCTAAGCGGTTAACCAGTATTGCGCACATTCTTCCGCCAGAAACTGACAACTGCCTTTCTTGAATCAGCGAAAGGGACAGAAAGACCGTAGAAAATATTTCATGATCAATCTCCACGAAAGAATGTTGCCGACCTCGGCGGGTGTTGAACCCGCGACCTCCTGGTCTCCAGTCGGACGGCGCATCCAACTGAGCCACCGAGGCCGGCGAGTTTGTCATGATTTAACTCTTTCACTACCACAGGTGATAACAATAGGTTTTTTTGCAAACAGCAGAGATCCAGATGAGACGGCTCATAATGAGCCGTCTCATCTGGATCTACGCTGTTTGACATTCAGCCTTTCAACTTCACAATATGCTTCTTTCCAACTGACAGTTTGTTAACAAGAAATAGCAGACGACAACTGTCGTCTGAAATTCGGCACCGAAAGAGTTAATAAATTTGTACAAGCTGCAAAACAAGAAAATGACATATGTCAACTATGGACAGCAAAGGCCCTGATAAACCTGCGCAGATTGGTCATGGCATTCTCCCCTCCATCTTAAAATACGCTACTATTTCTTACGTACCCTAAATACTGTAATGGACAGTGAAACGCAACTCAAACCGTTTAAAAGAAACGGTTCGATCACCTTTCCATTATCACATTCTAGGCACATCATTATGTTTACAAAATGGCTCTGTTCACGTTTTAGACAAAGTATAATTAGTTGATGTTTCCCATAAGAATAATTCAGATAATACCGCTATATACAGTATATTTTAAAAAATGTCCAATATCCAAGGATTCTGTAACTGGATAGCGATGTCCCTGGTCAAAGTCCGCGCATGTGCAGCCTAACCTGGATCATCGCTCTTTGTATTTGAAATATTGACCCTTCCTTATTTTGAGAGATATTTATTTAAATATTCTGCTTCCCGAGAGATAGGAAGATGTGATCATGCAATTTTGTGCATAGTGACAGAACATGCAAATAAACCGTGCCATTTGAAAAAGAGCCTTCCGAAATATGAGAATGCGCGCACTGATGAAAAACATAGCGCGCGTTAATAAACAACATAGCGCAAATCAGACTGCGCGTTACGCGCAGTTTGACCTGCGCCATATTGTTCGTCTACATGTACTGCATGTATAATATATAACGATGTTGTAAGCGGCCAGCAAAACTCCAATTAGATTGCCCAGATGTGCAAGGCCATTTAGTGGACCCTCGCTGTCTGCATTAATTCAAAGACACTTTCCTCGCGGTCCGGCTCAAACAAAATGTGAAATGTAAGAAGAGATCAGACATTAAGAAGACTTGAATTACAAAGATGACTGATTATTTGGGAGATTAAAGTAATCACATAATGCAAATCGGTGCCTCAGACAAATGGTAATAGAGAATTTGAAACATTGCGCAGACCCAATTTATGCATTGCAATTCAGCTGTCAGCTATATTTATGCGATTATAAGTTTGTGACGGCCATTGTCTTGTCAGAAACTATGACTTTATTGTTGTAACTCTCACTCGTTTTGAAGGCGTTATTGTAATTCTGAAAAAAGCTAAGGAAATTTGTAACAGACGACCTAGCGAACACACACAGTTGAAACAACGTTGATTCAATGTTGATTCAACGTCTTGACGTTGAAACAACGTTGAATTGACGTTGTTTCAACGTTGTGTGCCTGCTTAGGGACATTCTAGAATTCATTTTGATATTTTCTGAGAAAATAAAACCAGACATTTCATGTGAATCGTCTGCCAGACAGACAGGCAATTCGCTTGAAATGTCAAGCCATCTTCTGTCGGAAAACAAAACTATTATTTATAGTATCGTCTGCACTGACTTTGATTAGTGCTTTTAGGGTTTGATGTGTCCAATATCTAAATTTATACGATAAGCAATATTTACCCATTTACGCCTCGTATCACAGAAAAGTGAAATTGGCAAACAGTGTAGACTCCGATAAGACGCCACAAAACGCAAAAAGCTGACATTTGACATAAATGGGTTAAATAAAGCAATCGATCACTGCAACTGTAATTACATACTTGCACTTATCTTCCAAATTCCAACCTAATTTTGAGTTCGCGAAACTATAACGATAATCAGGTTTTTTTGGACGTGTCGTTGTGTATCACCCTCCCTCTTAATTATTTTTGAATGACAATGATAGTGTATAGTGGAGGTGGTGTACACAGAGTAAGGTTAACCCATTTATGCCGCGTGAACACTTCTACCTCACCTCTGGTTAGGTTCATTTCCAATAGAATTGATTTTTGGTTAGTTTTTATCATGATCAAATTTAATAGAAATGCCTGAAGTTAATGCAAATAATGTAGACCCTCACCAGAAGTTGCGTTTGGCTTAAATGGGTTAATAGAACAATACCCTTCTGTTAATTTCTAACACTAAGAGGGCCTCAAAGGAGAAATCCAGTCAATAAGTGCATTACGAAAACACGCCTATTCATATATATAGAAAATTTCACCTCCAAAAACTGAAAATTTTCAGAAAAAAAAATCCGATATTTTTCATACTTTTTGCCTAAAACATAGATTGCGGGTACTCGTTAGAACGCCTCGACGAGGCGGTTCTAACGAGTACCCACAATCTACATTTTGAGCAGAAATAAGTAAAATAATGTATACCCCTGTAAAACTAAGTTTTACTATATAAGAGTGGGGTTTAATGGGGTCAACATTGTATAGGTTTGTTTTCGTGATGTTCAGCAGGGACAATTGGGCTTGGTGAAGGGATGCAAATATTATATGAGAGACGGTCGTTCTTGTTTCATGACTTTGAATAGGAAGATTTTCATGGTTGCCGCATATATTGAACCGCCATCAGTTTTCAAGACGGTGAATCAGACAAGACAAGACAGCCTTTTACTTACCCAAATGGTCATCACATCACTTCAAAACTAGGATCTGATTTGAAATTTTACTAGCATATTGTTTGGAGAAATTTCAGTTCGGTAGACCAAGACAAATACTTTTGTTAGCACTCAAGATTCAGATGAGACGGCTCATGATGAGCCGTCTCATTAAGATCGACACTGTTTGCCATTCTGCTCTTGACTTGCAACTGTCACCTTTTGGCAGGAATGGATGTGTCCAAATAATAACATAAAACATAACAAATGCGGAGACGGAAGAGTCTATTTTAGAAACTTAGGTTTGAAAGGGTTAACAAGGGTGTGTAACCAGCTATTATATCGCCGTTTTGATGACGCATAATCTGGAAGGATAGGTATAGGAAAAATAATACGAGCATATATCAACATATCTGAACCCATGCATGCCCAGTATCTCACAAAAGGAACATTGAAAAACAGTGAGGACACACAGCAGACACCGCGAAATAGGGTCTGTTTGCATTAGTGCAGAAATTCCCTTTAAACAAGGGGGCCAACATGGCCCTGTATCGCTCACCAGATTACCAGATTTCGGTTCAAGAGAAGAAGCGAAAAATTGATTTCTAAGATAGCGGCCATGGCGGCCATCCTGGATTTCTGATCGGAACAATTTTAGCTCTTTTTTTTTATCTACAAGTCATCTCGATACTTCCTACCAAGTTTCAAGCCAATTGGCCTTACGGTTCAGGAGACGAAAAGAAAAACAGATTTTCAAGATAGCAGCGATGGCGGCTAGCTTGTATTTCCGATCTGAATGATTTTAGCTATTTTAATCTACTAGTCATCCCGACTATCAAGTTTCAAGACAATTGGCCTTTCGTGTCAGGACAAGAAGCGAAAAATAGATTTTCAAGATGGCTACCATGGCGGCCATCTTGGATTTCCCATCGGAACAATTTTAACTATTTTTGATGTACATCACCTCCATGCTTCCTACCACGTTTCAAGTTAATTGGCCTTTTGATTCAGGAGAAGAAGCGAAAAATTGATTTTTGATTTCCAATCGGAATGATTTTAACTATTTTTGATGTACAAGTCGCCCCGATGCTTCCTACCAAGTTTCAAGTCAATTGGCCAGAAGAAGCGAAAAATAGATTTTCAAGATGGCCGCCACAGCGGCCATTATCGATTTTCGATCGGAACAATTTTAGCTATTTTTGATTTACAAGTCATCTCGATGTTTCCTACCAAGTTTCGAGTCAACTGGTCCAGGGGTGAAGAAGGAGTAGGCTTTAAAAGGAAATTGTTGACGCTGCACGACGGACGATGCACGACGGACGCAGGATGACAGACGATGGACATTGACTGATCACAATAACTCACCTTGAGCACTTCGTGCTCAGTTGAGCAAGCAAGGTAATAGTAAAAACTTACCAGACACCCGGTTTAATAGAAATAGATCTGTCCAAATACTTAAGATAGAAGAGTCTATTTGGCGTAAATGGGTTAAAGTGCTATATGGAAGCAATAATCTATACCTACTTCGTGAAAGAATGTTAGTATAGCGTTGTTCTACGTCACCAAAATGACTAGGTACGCGGAGTTTGTTTCTATTTTTTGCTTCGCATAAGGTAGAACTTTTTAGTATATCTCTATTTGTACCTTATAGAATTTGTTCAAATAAAAGTACGCGGAAATTCATGCTCTGTTTAGTTGTGCAAGCGTTATGCTAAGACCTGGTCTTATTGTCGAGAACACTCGGAGAATGTTTTTCCTCAAAATTCGTCGATACTGTACCTGTAGCCCAGACTGAGAGCAAACACATTCTTCAAATCGAGGGTTGAGCGCAAGACTAGCGTAAGTCAGATGGGTGTTTTTCCCCAAACCTAATCTCCTCACCATGAAGGCGTTATGAAGATTACAACATTTCTTTCTGTAAACAATGAAAATTTAGGTGCCATTGCTCGTATGAGCAATGGCACCTAAATTTGCATTGTTTACAAAGGGGTCTAAGTTGCCCCTAAACAAGGGTTTCAAAAATATGTTTGAGTTACTATAGTCTTGCGCTCAACCCTCGAAATGTTCTCGAGAATCAGACGACATCAGAATAGCGCTTACATCGCCAGAAAGAGCTTGATCTTACGCGTACGTTGCACTTCATTTGAACAAATATCATCAGGTATAGATAGAGATATTCTAAAAACCTTACATTATGCGGAGCTAAAAATAGAAACTCTGTGTACTTGGTCAATTTGGTGACATGGATTCCTTACACTAGTGTTATGACACGCTTGAGTGCGTTTGTGCACGTGTATGACAACACTTTTACCTTTGCAAGTAACAACAAGGAGCACTATGGGACCTGTTACGTAAACATCCCTCCAGTTTGGTCTGAGAAAACTGCTGACGACGTCTAAAAGAAAACCACGACAAATAAAAGTTAACCTTTGCACTCTAAAAGCAAAATCAACAGACGGCAAAATTAGGACATTTTTGCTTGTTTCCAGTTTTTTTTTTTTTTTTCGAAAACAAAAATAAAAAGAAAACCTTGGCATTTATTTCATACAAACTGTCTGCAAAGTGGGTAATTCGCATGAAATGTCAACCCTAATATATGATAAAAAAACAACAAAAAAACGGTTATTAAATGTCGTCTGCTGATAATTCAGGTGAACAGATACTTCTGGCAGTGTTGCCGCCATTTTGTACAAGGGAGACAATCTTTATAAATTCCTGTTTCATTTTCTGTACATCAAAAAATATCCTTCTGAAAGGAAAAATCCGCTTGCTCCCCGCTTTGTTATTCAGTAAAGGGGTACTGTTGTAAAAGGAAAGAATTTGCTCCTAGTGGATGCAAATTCTTTCCGTTTAGAATAGTCTCCTTTTCAGAAACGAGGCAAACTATTTTACAGAGTTGTCTCCCTGAAACTGTATCCATTCCCCTTAAGCTAGGTGGCGCTATACAGCAAGTGAAAGGTTAAGGAAGACGACAAATGTAATGTGATGCGCAACGTTAGAAAAAGGCCCTTATGCCATGTGCGAACTACGAAGGTCCAGGTGAGTATACGCTTCCGTGCAGTCCTATCTCGAAATTCTCTTGTCGTCGACATATACTACATTTATTCTGAAAGCGGGCAACGAAGGCTCTGATCAGCCTGCGCGAATGCGCAGGCTGATCAGGGCCTACGTTGCCCGCAAACTGCATATAGGCTTTTTCATGCGTTGCGCATCATTTGGAAATTCAGTCTGATGGGACATTTATACATTGGGAGCAGTCTAATATCTAAACCTGTATTTCTTATTTCTGTCCTGCGTTTTAATTATTTTCGGAGTTAAATCTGACACACAATGTGAAGAATTTTCAGTGCAGATAACCCTGGAAAAATATTTGGTCTTCCTTCTGAATAGGTGTCTAAACTAAAGCGGGGGAACTTGTTCCTAGAGGTCGGGTCAACACTTTTACCTGTTAGATAAGATTTCATCTCAAAATAAGTTTGGTGTGTAGCAGAGCATACAGAGAAACACGAGATTGTCTTGACTTTAAAACGGCGGACATTCTATGGAGTGCAAGCAGTTTCCTTCACCAAGCAGGCAACAGTATTTCAGGCACCGCATCAAGGAAGAGATAGCATATTCAAAAGAAGTGCGTAAGCACAGCCTCACCTGGGCTTTAACCTTTGTTGATACGTTCTATATAATGTAATAATTCTGTATGTGAATGTCGGAAATCTGATAAAATTGCTGGGGTGTGCAGGGAGATCTGAACTTTTGCATATGGTTTCAAAATATTCTTTTCCTATTAATTAAAGGCTTTTGTATGGCTCCTTTGTCATTTAGTGCCATTCGCCACAAGTATTGCAAACGTTTTGAGCGCATAAAAACAAAAAAAAAAAAAAAATAAAAATAAATAAATAAATAAAAAAATAAATAAATAAAACTTCTCCATCGCCCCTTCTGTCAAAAAAAACTTCGTCGTATTTTAATCATATTATTTGGATTGTTCAAAAATAGAACATCAAATGGGCAAGGCCATGTGAAAGCGTGTCTTCGAGAATATACCGACAGTAAAGGCCCAGATCAGCCTGCGCATCTGCGCAGTCTGATCAGGGCCTTCGATATCCGTTAACAAACATAATTATTGGACACTTAAGAATATATCAATGGAGAGCAAATGCCCGAAGACGCATGTTCGTCTCGTCGCGGCCCAAATAACAGTCTCTTCTTGAGACGTACGTATATTCATCTAACAGTAACCTGAGACGTGCGTATAGGCAAAATATAAAGCATTAATACCTACTAAAAATGAATGGATACTCCACCCCTTCAAGAGACAGTCCACTTATCTGAAAAGTTCTGCCTCCCTTTTAAAAAGGTAACCACTTGAGTAGAAGACATTTTCTTCCCTGGTATGTGATTTTCTTTTCAAAATGGGGCTATTCATAAAGGCAACAAATCTCTCAGGAATAGCTTCTTTCTTTTAGATTATTCCCCCTTGAGGCCAGAAGCGATTACTCCCAGGTGACAGTGTTCTCCCTTGGTCAAGGTAGACAACTTTTATGACTCATTACGGAAACACGCCTATTCAAATATATAGAAAATTTCACCTCCAAAAACTGAAAATTTTCAGATAAAAAAACTCTGATAATTTTCATATTTCTGCACAAAACATAGATTGTGGGTACTCGTTAGAACCGCCTCGGTGAGGCGGTTCTAACGATTACCCACAATCTATGCTTTTGAGCAGAAATATGAAAAATAATGTATACCTCTGTAAACCCCAGTTTTACTATATAAAAGTGGGGTTTAAGGGGGTCAAAATTATAAAGGCATGTTTTCGTGATGGTTTGTAGACATTCATTGCAGTAGTTTTAGTTGAATGTTCTGAAGCATTTCACTTACAAATGTTTTTCTTTTAACAAGAAGTTAAAGCTAAAATCAATGAAACTTCCACATCTTTAAAAAGGGCTGCCAACTCTGCTTGCCATCTGTTCGTTTTGTGGCTGTTGAATTGTATTTGTCTATTTTCCCCTTTGACGCTGAGGACTTGGTGTGGATCTAATTGTATCAGTTCCTGAGTTCACTTATTTATTTTCTTGTTTGCTCCTATTCAGAAGAGAGATAGAACGGTTTTGACAGTGTTGCCGTCACTGAATATTTTCCATTCATTTTAACTGTTTTGTATCCAAAGAGAATTTGGGTCATGCTGTTTACAAAAAAATGTTCAACATCTTTCTTACATGAGGCGGTCTTCAATTGTATATGAACTACACTATTTAACCCTTGTCATGCTGAATGAATCAGGATGCCACGCCCACTTCAAATTTTCATCCAATCAAATTACTCGATCTAGGTTTTTGTTACAAATTCATATAATGACGAACAGTGCAGATCCAGATCAGTTGGCTTCTTCAGAAGCCAACTGATCAGGATCTACACTGTTTGCAAAAGCAGGACATATCCGGTCAGCAGGACTAGGGTTAAGAGTCCCATCAGACTGGACCTCTGTTGTTTATGAATATTTATTGAAACAATATGAAAACATTGTATACAGTCAGACCTATATTAAGCAAACACCTAAAAAAAAGCCGAAAAGAAGTTACACTAATTTTCCATTGTTGGGCCTTGAAAGTAGTGGCCTTAATGTACAGATGATAGCTTAATATAGGTGGCGTCTAAGACAAGTTTGACTGTACATCAATCAAACAAGGAAAAGTGATAAAAAGTTGAAATAGAAAAAAATGAAACAAACACATGAACCAACAAACGGACAACTCGAAGCGCACCAAAACAATAAACGCTAGTGTTTATGGTTTAGACAAAATTTGTTTTCACACATAGCTGTATATTACACGTGAAATTTCTAGACAGAAGTACATCAAACAACAAATCTTGTTTATAGTGCAGCAGAAAGTGTTTTACACTGATCACAGTCACAACTATATAAAGATTACAGGTGTAGGTGAGCACACCATTCAGAATCATATAATAATGCGAAATGTACAACTTGGCAAGAGCGACAGGATAGTATCATCACGAAAACACGCCTATATAATTTTGACCCCCTTAAACCCCACTTTTATATAGTAAAACTGGGGTTTACAGGGGTATACATTATTTTCCTTATTTTTTGCTCGAAAACATAGATTGTGGGTACTCGTTAGAACCGCCTCGCCGAGGCGGTTCTAACGAGTACCCACAATCTATGTTTTGAGCAGAAATAGGAAAAATATCAGATTTTTTTATCTGAAAATTTTCATTTTTTGGTGGTAATATTTTCAGTATATTTGAATAGGCGTGTTTTCGTAATGTCTTTACAGCTGTTATTCTACATATTGGTCTTGGTTAACCCTTGTCCTGCAAATAAATTAAGATGCCACACCCATTTCTAATTTTCAGCCAATTAAATTATTTGATCCAGATTGTTGATATAAGTTCACTTACTTAATGGCAAACAGTGCAGATCCAGATCAGTTGGCTTCTTCAGATCTAGATCTACACTGTTTGCAAAGACATATATCCGGGTTCAGCAGGACTAGGGTTAAGGTATTTGCAATATGAGCTCTATCAAATATACAGTACTTAAATATGAGTAGAAACAACCCTAGTCAGGCTGTGAAGACCAGTTGGCCTGGATCTATGCTGCTCGCCAAATTCAAGTTGCACGTGCTTGTTGGTTTGTGACAAATTATAATGCCGACTATTACATAAGGCACTGACACAAATAACGGCTTCAAATAGCATAACTGCAGATAAGTTGTTTTATTTCAACACCAAAATCTTGGGCTCAGTTGTTCAAAACAAATGATGTTGTTACTTAACTTTGATCATTAAATATGGCATACACGCTAATGTTTTTGCTGAAAAAAATGTGAGTAGCTTTTGCAGCTACTCACATTTGTTCAGCAAAAATTTCTGTGAATTAGATATTGTACTTACTAGATCAGTTAACATTTTTTACCACTAACGAGCTCGTTAAGCTAACAATGTTTTGAACATTTGGGCCAAGGGCCCAGGTATTTGTCTTATATCACCACGAAAACATGTGTCATATATATTCATTAGAAGCGCCTCGGCGAGGTGCTTCCAATGAGTGCCCACAACATGTGTTTTCGCGGATAAATACGAACATTATAATGTAGATGACACTTTTATCTGAAGCTATGAACCTGAAGCTATGAATAGCAACTGTCAAACATATAACCATCTGATTGTAATCTAAACCCATCAATGCTCCATCACGAAAACATACCTATATAATTTTAACCTCCTTAAACCCCACTTTTATATAGCAAAAGTGGGGTTTACAGGGGTATACATTTTTTCTTATTTCTGCTCAAAACATAGATTGTGGGTACTCGTTAGAACCGCCTCGCCGAGGCGGTTCTAACGAGTACCCACAATCTATGTTTTGAGCAGAAATATGAAAAATATCAGAGTTTTTCTATCTGAAAATTTTCAGTTTTTGGAGGTGAAATTTTCTATGTATTTGAATAGGCATGTTTTCATAATGCAGCGTCTCTTTAAAAATACATTTTGCAAACAGTTGAGACCTACATTTATATCAGAACGCGGCATCTGATCAATGTCTGCATTGCGTGCCATTGCCTTAGCAATTTACACGAATCTGAATCTTACAGACAGCAGTTCGTTCAAGTTTCTTGAGACTGGAATAAAGTGCAAACAGTATTTGTTGACAAATGACCTACATCTAAATACTAAATGTGATGCCGACAACAATCCGACACCGTCACTGGAGAAGTGCTACATGTGTCTAACCTTGTGCGACTTCAACCGCAGGAAAGACAGTGAATCGGCTATAAAATGACTGATAATGCGTAAGAGAACTGAATTAATACTGATGCGAGTTTATTAATTGCACGTCATTACACCAGAAAAGATTGTTTTGTGTTCATAGTACTTATCTTTGAGCAAGAAACACTGTGACTGTAATGGCAATATGATGCTTACTAGTGGCATCTATTTACATGTGATTTACGCTTTTGGACATTAAAAAATAGTTGAGCCGCTTTGAATAAAAATATCTGACGTAGATTGATTTTCGCATTCGATCAGTTTAATCGAAGCAATGCCATCAGTTACATACCTGTAGACTCTACAAGGTCAAAAACTTTATTGTTTAAATAAAATGCGCTTTAAAAAGACTGCATGCAATCGCAGATTCGAAATGCGTATACTTAAAATCAGACTGCACACGCAGGAGCACAATCGAAATGTATGTACTCAAAATCGGACTTCGCTAACATGCAGTCCGATTTTGAGTATGCGCGTTTCGCATATGCAATAATGTACTTTCTTGATTGTCTCGGCACAGATCTCTCTTGCAATTAAACATATTGCAATATGAGAGCATCTTCTGGAATGCAATTAATTTTGCATTGGGCATGTAGCAATTCAGGCCTGGAGAATATGTTTTTTGTTTGTAATAGAGTTGTTTACATTCCTAGAAAAAAATGTTGTTCCACGATATCACAGGGATCGCCTCGGCAGTACGATTCTAATCCAATTTCAAGAAATATAGTCTTTCTTTTGAACAAAGGAAGGAAATCCAGGATTGTTATCCCCGTGTCTGAAGCCCTTGATATGTCACTGAAATAAACTGCATTCTTTAAGCTTTTACGCCTTTAGTGTAATCCAACTCCATAGGGAAATCATTTAAATAACGTAACAGTGTCTAACCAAAGAAGTAGAAAATGGCTCCAAGACGACTTCTGGTTCCAAAATTCAGTTAATGTTTATTAACTGCCGAAAGCAGGAAACATTTAAGACCGGCTGTCAAAGATATCCGCGCAAATGGTATAGTAAACACACAATATTATTTGCGAGACGTGCGTAACATCATATTGGAAAACAATTGGTTGTTTAAAGCTTGTGACCAACA
The DNA here is from genome assembly GCA_964016985.1 of Anodontia alba. Taxonomy (NCBI): domain Eukaryota; kingdom Metazoa; phylum Mollusca; class Bivalvia; order Lucinida; family Lucinidae; genus Anodontia; species Anodontia alba. The sequence continues at coordinate 46,708,873 of OZ024831.1, forward strand.
ATAGACATGTTTCCAAGAAAGTTCTGGCAATGACAGTGATTGTAAAAGCTTTTAGAAGCAAGACCAAAGAAAACATCAACATAGTTTTGTTGCGCTGTAAAACGTATCCCATATTTCACTATAGTGTAGTATACATTACCTGGCTTTTTGAGATAACTGAGCTCATTACAGGATTTATGAAAATCTATGTTAGGGTAACTGATGAGGCATAATAGACCGAAACAAGCTAACCTGGGCCCAATTGTTCAAAGCTAACGATGTCGTTAGTTAACGATTTATTAAAATTTACATCGAGTGATACGCAAATATGCTGAAATTTTTTGCTGAAAAAATGTGAGTAGTTTTTGCAGTGCAAAAGCTACTCATATTTTTTCTGCAAAAAATATCAGAATATTGTATATTGAATCCGCTAAAACAGTTAACGAAATGACCCTTAACGAGCTCGTTAAGCTAACGACGCTTTGAACAAATGGGCCCTGGTCCAGAACACTTGATGCGTCTGCAGTTTCAGTACTGTTAGTGTGTTTATTGCTATAAAGGGTAATTCCATTCAAAACCTATTTTTCACATTGACTGGTGTTAGTGCCTTGTGGAGGTCGTGGAACATATCCCCATAATTCACAATAGTTTAATTTGTATTTTCTGGACCTTTGTGATAATTAGGCCCATTCCGAAATTTTTGAAAAGTTATATGACGGTCATTAAAGGCTCCATATTTCTCAAAAATAGACATTTTTGTATCCAAGAAATGTCTAATTAATTGATACATAGAATAAATACAATCATAAAATATGGCATCTTACAGCCTGTAAAATTTCAGTTAGTCTTTCATTTTTGAATTGGATCAAAAATGAAATGATTTTTTTTATCATATCTCTGAATTAATGTTGCCAACCTTAATTCAGAGATACAATAAAAAATATTTTGTTTCAATAACGGGTTCGGCAACAATATAATCAAACAAGTTTCAAACGGGACTGCATTAACATACCAAGTACAAGCTAAAAATATAGGCCGCGCCTACGTGTCATAGTGCAAAATCAATTATGGGCTGCGCCAACAAAGAACGAGAGCACCAAATATGGACCGCGTCAATAAACACATACATGTAACAAAGTGTAATCTCAAGTTATACGGGCCGCACCAACAGTAAGAGAAATTTATAGACTTGGAGGGGAAATTTGTTTTGCCCCTCGTTTGAAAACCAAACTACTCTAAAAAAAGAGTTTGCTCCCCTGGGAGCAAATTCTTCTTTTAAATTAAACCCTTAATTAGAAAGGGCTTAGTGCACAGTAAAGCAACCAGGAAGTAACAGATATAGAAAGTGAAGACTGGCGAAAAACGTACCAAGTGTATGCAGATCCCTTAAGTGCAAGCAAGTACAAGTACGGTATATGACATGATGCTGATCAGGGACGTCGTTCTCTACTTGCAAAAACATTGTACACTGAAGAATACTTACAAACTATCAATACTCTGGTCAGAATCGGCAGATGCCTTAAGACCTTTTTTCTAACGTCGCGTATCATTCGGCTGGATTCTTGTGAATTGCTTTTTCACACTTTACAGTGTATTAAAGAGATTCCACGACAAGCCAGACGGAAAATACATAAATTTTATTCTGAACTTTAGAGTTGTAAATATGCAGATCTAATTTGTTCAGGAGAATTGACTTATTTTGTCTTTAAACAATACGTATTATTTTTACCACAGAAGCAAATTCTATTACATATCCTCGAGGGGAATATGAATTTGTATTTCCAATTCCTTGTGTAAATAGGACGCGACATAGAGAACAGGTAACGTTACGGAAATTTCTCCGTGTAAAATGTACCCCATACCTCAACTTTCTAGTATACTTGACTTAAATAACAAATAGCAAAAGATGCCCCTAAAATGTCACAATCACAGAACACAGTCTGCCCTGACACCAAGAGGAAAAAGAAACAAACCACCACAGGCAGCACACACGCCACAAACTAAAGAAAATCCATCACGTAAACATACCTATATAATTTTGACCCCCTTAAACCCCACTTTTATATAGTAAAACTGGGGTTTATAGGGGTATTCATTATTTTTCTTATTTCTGCTCAAAAACATAGATTGTGGGTACTCGTTAGAACCGCCTCGCCGAGGCGGTTCTAACGAGTACCCACAATCTATGTTTTGAGCAGAAATATGAAAAATATCGGAGATTTTTATCTGAAAATTTTCAGTTTTTTGGAGATAAAATTTTCAATATATTTGAATATGCGTGTTTTCGTAATGAAAGTAACCAGCTCCCTCTTCAACAACGAGATGCTCACAGTGTCAGACAAGAGCCACTAAACGTAACAATAAGACACCAGAAAGGATAAAACATAAAAAAACTAGGTCCGCAGCAAGCAGCCACAAGGCCACATAGGAACAGCCAGCACTGAAACAACCGCATTTGAACGGCAGTATTAAACCTACCGTGTTTGTGAATAGCTTGTGTGAGGATGGAATGTGCAGGTCGTTTAAATCGATTTTACTGATGCCAAATTTTCACCCTAGGTTCAAATATTGTAGAAGTACAAAATGATTATTCTGCTCGCACAGAAGATCAGTTAAACTTCACAGAAAAAAGGTGTCACTTTGTTTATCTTTTGATGCGCCAAAAAGTGTTGGATGAGTGACAATTAACATCCAGGATAAGTCCAAGAAAACAGCACAGCGCCAGGTCAGGATGGTTCTGTTCGGTACTGTAAATTATTTTATATATATTTTTTCAGTTATATATTTGAATAACAAATCAAGAGATATAATATATCAGCGCGGCACGAGGAAAACATTCTCAGCGAAACAGGAGATATACAGTCTCAGCAGGGTAGTAGGTACATGTATAGGAACTCAGCAAAATATATGATATACGATCTCTGCAATGCAAGAGGTATAAAATCTCAGCAAACAATGGATATACAATCTCTGCAAAACAAGGGGTATACAATCTCAGCAAAGCAAGAGATATGAAATCAAAATCTCAGTAAAGCAAGAAATCTAAAATCTCAGCAAAAAAGAGATATAAAACCTCTGCAAGGCAAAATATATGAAATCTCTGCAAGGCAAGAAGGATAAAATCTCAGCAAAACAAGAGATTTAAAATCACTGCAAAGCAAGAGATATACGATCTCTGCAAAGCAAGAGATATACATTTTAAATAGATTTTAGACGAGATAAATCTGAGCAAAGCAAGAGATATGAAATCTCAACAAAGTAAGAGATATAATTACTCCGGAATTACAGATGAAAATAAATTATAAACATAACGAGCAAAATTCATTACTGAGTGTCAATAGCGAGGTGCAATTGTATAAGCTGAAAATATTCGGACACTTAAATCCTTACCATGCTTATCCTAAAATTTGAACATGTTCATTTTATTACCTACATATTTGTCAAAAAATTTCTGAATGTGTGGAAAAAAGTTCAGACGCTTATTAGACGCCATATTCTGTGATTCTGATCTGGGTCTATTCTGCTTGCTCAGGCCTATTTGTCTGAATATTTGGGTCTTTATTTTTGCCACTTATCCAGCAGTGTCAGACACGTCATCAAGTACTTAAGCAGAGTTGTTCAAATTTTCGGACAAGTACGATAAACAGAAAGTTGTCCGAATTATTACAGTAAATAGGTAAACAGAGTTCTATATAAGAGGGTTTGATCCACCTTCAAGGGGCTGGGGGAGGAAAAATTTGTCAAACATGTTTTGCGCCCTTCTGAAAAGGGGTCTACTCTAACCAAATAACTTGCTTCCAGAAAGGGATGAACCCTTTAAGTAGTCCTTTCTATAAGGAAAGAATTTGCTTCTTCTGGGAGCAAATTCTTTCCTTATAGAGTAGACTACTTTAGAATTCGACTGTGGTGCAAGAAAAGCAAACAGGAAGTCACAGAATTTTTATCACTTTGTAAAAAGGCGACTAAATCTAGCAATGTATCAAATCCCCTTAAATGTCAATAAGAGACTCTAGCAGAATAAATGGATACAAAAAAAATCACTTGAACATAATTCGCGTCGATCATGAAAGCACAAACCACAGGAAAATATACATCAGAAATTTGCCTCATGATCTAATCTGGAGTCAGACGAAGATATTAAGAAGATGTTAAGTCTATAATAGGACTTACCTGACGGCGGAATGACCATTCCTGGGAGGACAGGCAAGATCGAAGACTTTGTTAAACGTTCTCTGTAACATGATCAAAAGGTTAGGTACACTAAAATATTGTTGAAATTGATGGAAAATTACTAAACGAATATTCTGAGACATTACAAAAGTAAATTGTATAACATGTACATTCCACATGATTGTACTCACTTTAGTGAGCATTAGGCGAACTTTGAATTGGTATATACGGATGCCTATATCTAACAGTATTAAATAGTAAACATGGTCAAAAATAAAATTGTTTGCTTACAAATTAGTTTAAACACAAAATAAAGATAGCGTGAGCTTGCATGAAAAAAAAAAGAGAAAGATATTTTAGTTGATCTAAAATTAACCTTCGCATCCGCGAGTCTGATCAACGCCTTCACCCCTAATTTTAAATGCTTGAAGGAATAGCAAGTGTCCTAATCGGATTACACTGACAGATCCGTCGTTTGGGTCTACATTATTTTTTGCTCATAGTTAGGGCCATTTACCTCTGAATTCATGTCTCTCAGCAAGACGGAACATCTTTCACACTTCAACAAGGTCTGGGCTCGTTGCATTATTTTGAGAATTATGTTCTCTAAGGATGTCTGCTCCTCGAACAGGTCGTGCACTACTTCTAATAATGCCTGAAACATAAAAGATACTTAATTTATTTTGTTTAAGGATGATGATGTCTAAGGATGTGCACCCCAAACAGCTAACACTACGTCCAACCAAGCATAAGAGAGAGAGAGAGAGTGTGATTTTGTTTTTACATGTAGGATAATGTCTTAAAGGTCGTGTCAATCTCTGTTAACACATGATATAAACAAAGCTTACATTTATTTAGTTTTAGGATGATTAATTTTAAGGAAGCTTACTCTTCGCATGAAGTAGTGTAAGTTTATGCAGTTTTAAAATGATGCATATTAAGGATGGAATGTGTGCTCTCAAACATGTTTTAGGCACTTTAGATTTTTTATTGCACTACCTATAACAACGTCTGAAATATAATATAAGTCAAGGACATGTGCTCTCAAACAGGTCTTAAACCTACTCTAACAATGTCTGAAATATAGTGTCAGTTTGTATATTTAGGGATGATGTTGTCCGAGGAAATGTGTTCTCTAACAAGCCTTAACACTTCCTCTACTAACGTCTGAACTCTGGTATAAGTTTAATATGTAGTTTTAAAACGACTGATGTTATCTAAGGTTATGTGCTCTGGAGCATATCTAACACGAACAACGTCTAACAACGTCTAAAATATAGTCATTGTATAAGCTAAGATGTAGCTAGCTTCGGTGCCTCAGTCGAATGCGCATCCGACTGGAGATCAAGAGGTCACGGATTCGATCCCCGCAAGTCCGCCAACATTCTTTCATAGGGAATGACCTTGAAATATTTTCAAGAAAGGCAATTGTCGGTTTCTTGCGAAAGAATGTGCACACATATTGGTTAACCGCGTATTGTACTACGACTGCCAAAGAAAAGAGTATTTAGGTAAACTGACCGGCTTAACATGACCTTAATGGGTTGAATGGGCCGTAAAACATCAACTCATACAAGAAAAGTTTAATACGTAATTTCAATATGAATGGTGTAATCTTAGGATAAGTGCTCTGTAACAGGTCTTGAACGGTCACTATCAACCTCTGAAATATAACGTAAGTTTAATATGATGTTTTAAAATGAATAACGTTATATAAAGATACGAGTATGTGCTCTAGGACAAAGTCTTTCAGTGTCACTAACAACGGCCGTAATATAGTGGGATTTTAGAATGAACGACGTTATCTAAGGATATGTGCTCTTGACCATGTCTTACACTGTCGCTAACAACGCCACAAATATAGTGTAAGTTTAACATATTGTTTAAAAACGAATAATATTATCTAAGGATATGTGCTCTAGAACGTTTTAAACTGTCACTAATAACCTCTGAAATATAGTATAAGTTAAATATATTGTTTTATAATGAATGGTGTTATCTACGAATATGTGCTCTGTAAAATGTCTTACATTGTAACTAACAACTTCTGAATAATAATATATGAGTTTAATATGTTGTTTTAGAATGAATGATGTTATCTATGGATGTGTAGTCTGGAACATGTCTTAAACTGTCACTAACAACATCTGAAATTTATTATAAAACCTAAAATTAGGCTGTCTTTCATTGGCCGAGAGCTGTTTTCAACCCAGTGAATATTTCTGATGTTCACCGGCTTGCGCACGCCTTCCAGTAAATACCATCTTTTAGTGACGTCGCCAGTCGTGACGCCGACGTCTACGCGCGTTTATATATATATATATATATATATATATATATATATATATATATATATATATATATATTAATGGGGTCTGGTGTTGACTGTTATTGCCACAATTATCAAGAAACGACAAATTATATAATAAAAACAATTGTTGACTATTGAGGTATTGGATATGACGTTGATATCGTCCAATGAATACACATGTACCAATGTTGACCTCGGCTATCGCCTTGGTCAATATTGGTATTCTCTGGTGGATATCACGTCATATCCAATACCTCAGTGGTTAATAATTGTATAATATTTCAAGTTGATGTTATCTAAGTATATGTGTTCTGGAACATGAATTGCACTGTCAGTAACAACGCCTGAAATATAGAGTAAGTTTAATATGCAGTTTTAGAATATATGATGTTATCGAAGGATATGTGTTCTGAAACATGTCTGACACTGTCACTGACAACGTCCGAAGTACATTAAACATCTGAAATAGATACCAATAGCTGTTAAGTGGTTGGAAAAGAATACATTAATCCATAATGTTAAACTGGGTACTCGTTGGTCGTACATTCTTGTACGCAGCTTACATAGGTTCACCTTTGTTTTTTTTTTTGTTTTTTTTTGTATTTCGCTTATGTTTCACATGGAAACCATTCGTGATTTATACGATTATTGTCAGAACATGTTTGTGCGGAATTCCGGGCAACATCCGTTAGTAACAATTTCGGTTACTTTTTCTATTCTTATCAGAACTAATTTTGTATACAGTACAGTTGCACTTTCGACATCACTTAGATTGGTATTTTTGTTTTTGCTTGGTGTTTTATTGTGAATAAAAAGGTAGAATCCGGTAACAGGTTCAATCCTGTACACTGTGCCACTTTTCTATATTGTTTAATTACTTATTGTCATATGAATATGCTAAGCTTTCATCTTATTACGTCGATTCTTTTATGATGCCGTCAATGAGTGTTTTAAAATTAAAAATCTCTTATTTCTTAATAATGATACAGCATAAACAGGTTAGTTCGGGGCGTGGCACAAGAAAATCTACTTATTTTGCATTACGAAAACATGCCTATTCAAATACGAGGGATGTTCGAAATGAATTGCTTTTTGTCCTCTAGCTCGATATCCACGTGGGGCACGATAAAAACCAATACATACCTGTATAGGGCTATTCAATATCTACACAATGGTGTATAAATGTACATGTTAGACTAAGTGTAAGACATAAAATTTGCCATTTGAATACACGCAGTCATTGACCACTGCAGTAAAAATGGTTGGTAGAAGCGTCGACAAAAATGATGAAATACGTGCTTACATCAAAGCTCGCTCAAAACTTGGTTGTTCTTTGAAGAAGCTGATGACTGAAATTTCTACTGCTTTTGGACCTTCTTGTGTGTCTTATGACACAGTTCGGCGGTGGAAAAAGAAATTTGAGTCTGGTGTAGAGTCCATCTAAAATGCACCGAAATCAGGTAGGCCAAAATCTGCATCTCGTAAAGAAATCGTTTCCAAAATAAAGGAAACCATTGAAGGAGATGCCAGATTTACAGTTCGTGATATTGTACGAAAGGTAGGCATATCACTATCAACGGTTCACTTATTTTGAAGAAGCATTTGAAAGTCAGAAAGATTTCTGCTAGATGGGTGCCACATCTGTTGACTGACGAGCAAAAGAGGCAACGGGTTAAAGTGGCCAAAAAGCTGCTTCAAATGTTCCCAAAATATGACAAAAAGCAGTTTGCAAATGTCGTCACAGGTGATGAAACCTGGGTCCATTATTTTGAGCCCATCAGAAAGGTTAGCAATAAGATCTGGGCCACTAAACACAGCAAACGCCCAATAATTGCCAAACGTTCTTTGAGTACAAAGAAGGTTTTGTATGCAATCTTCTTCTCTGGTGAAGGAGTCGCAATAAAAGTGCCAGTGAAAAAGGGGAAAAGCATCACCGGAAAGTACTACAAAGACGTAGTACTGAAAAAAAATGAAAAAGTATTATCAGAAACGAGGGCCTGATACTGGTTTTAAACATGTCCGTCTTCTACATGACAATGCCCCAGCTCATACCTCCGCAATAGTTACGGCGTTTTTGAAGAAAGAAAAAGTAACTGTTTTGCCTCACCCCCCGTATTCCCCAGACCTTGCCCCATGTGATTTCTTTTTGTTTCCGAAATTGAAAGCGTTCCTTGCTGGGCGGAAATACCAGTCCCGACAGGCACTTGGATCTGCCATTCATCAGTACCTTATTACTGTGCCCAAATCAGCGTACCGTGACGCCTTCAAGAAGTGGATACATCGGCTGAAACTTTGCATTTCTAGCCACGGGGAGTACTTCGAGGGCATGAAATGAGTACTTTTGGCCTAATTTGAAATTTGAAGTCTCCAGATAGAAATAAGCAATTCATTTCGAACATCCCTCGTATACTGAAAATTTTACGATCTAAAAATAAAAAAATTTCAGAAAAAAATTCTGATTTTTTCGTATATTTGCTCAAAACATAGATTGTAGGTACTCGCTAGAACCTGCATCGACGAGGCTGTTCTAAACATAGATTGTGGATACTCGTTAGAACCGCCTCGATGAGGCGGTTCTAACGGGTACTCACAATCTATGTTTTTGAACATAAATAAGAAAATAATGCATTCCCCTCTAAACTCCAGTTTTACCATATAAAAGTGGGGGTTTGAGGGGGTCAACATTATATAGGCGTGTTTTCGCGATGTATGCAGATTTTGAACACAGAGATTGCACTGCGCAACCTGAGGTAGTACAGTCAGAGAGAAGATACTTTGCTGATTCTTCACATTAAACAGATTGTTTGCCAGATCTTAGACACTCGACTCTCGTTTTCTCGAACTCGCTTATCTCGAATAACCGCTTATCTCGAAGTGAAAATCTGGTCCTTGTTTTAAAACAGAGATCTACCAACAGGCAAGAAAATTTTGTGGAAAAGAGGAGAAATTGCTCCGTAGGAGCAATTTCTCCTCTTTTCCACAATAGTTTCAAAATATGTAGGAGTCAAATTAAAGAGTCATTCTGTTAACGGTGGTTGTTCGATTAATTGGTTTCCTAAGTTCCGCAAATCTGATATGTCGAAGTAAGGATATCTCGAAGTGTTTCATAGAGTCCCTTGGATTTCGAGATAACGAGAGTCGACTGTATTTTAAATACCGTATTTTTGGTAAGTATTTGGACATGACATCTTCTCTTTTTCATGTTTGTGTTAAACTTTGAAAAAATCCATTTCACGTCCTTTTAAAGTACCTGACAAATTGCTAGATGAATGACAAACAGTGTAGACCCTGATCAGAAGCCGCGTTCTAAACCGTTTGTTCAGGCCTATCTGTCCAAAAACAGCAAATTCATCATATTATTTGGACTAACAGAAGCATCTGGTATTTATATTAAGCAGTGAATGAAATAATTCAATTTGTGTTGAGGTTTTACGGCCCAGTCAACCCAATGGGGTCATGTCGAGCGCGGTCAGTTTACCTAACCACACGTTTACTGGGCAGGCTTAGTCCTCTAAGCGGTTAACCAGTATTGTGCACATTTTTTCTCCAGAAACTGACAACTGCTCTTCTTGAATCAGCGGAAGGGAGAGAATGACCGTAGAAAATATTTCATGATCAATCTCCACGAAAGAATGTTGCCGACCTCGGCGGGGGTTGAACCCGCGACCTCCTGGTATCCAGTCGACGGCGCATCCAACTGAGCCACCGAGTGTCCTTTCCAAAATTATTTCTACGCTGTGCTGTTGTTCACATGTAAACATACTTAGTACTGCAGAATCTACTTAAATATTGGGACAGACAGACATCAGCAAACAGTGTAAACCCAAATTAGACGCCGCAGAACGCGGCGTCTGATCAGGGTCTACACTGTTTGCCTCTCAACAAGCAGGTACATGATCAGAGACAAAAATTGTGGCTTCTATGAAAGCATTTTCTGATTCTTCAAAACCTAAAACCTTTTTTTCTCTCACCGATTTTCACACATTTTCACCCGGCAAAAGGCTCCGCTGAATAAGCTCTTTATTGTCTAATTATTTATTTTTTGATGCGCGTGTGTCTTTAATGGCTATTTCAAACGTCGGAAAGACTAAAACAAAAAAGATCAGCCTACACATAGATTAAAAAAAAATCTGTGCAAGAGGAGTGAGAAAATTCCACCGAGCATTTAAGCATTTAAATTGTCTTCGCTGAAACTGGCGGAAAGATGCTATGAGTGGTTTTAATATAATCGATTTTAGATGCAAAAAGAATTTGTGAATTTAAAAGTCTTCTATACTTTATGCACATTATTAAACTGCACCAAGGGAGGGGGTGGGGGAGCGGGGCAGGGGGTGGGGGTTATTTGTTGTATGTCACGGCAGGCCAGGCTCAGATGACTGCGTAAATATACAATAGATTCTAAAATTCTAAAAGGAATCACTCTTGAGAGCAATGAACACTACTCAAAAAAAAAAAAAAAAAAAAAAAAAAAAAAAAAAAACCCAAAAAAAACCGGAAAACAGTTGAAGAGTCAAGTTTTCTGGACCAGACTAGTTAGTTTTGGCAGGTTTTTCAAAACTCCTGGAATAAGCTTAAAGATTACAAAAGACCAGAATGGTTAAGTTGCACTACACTACAGTGAAGTAAGAGAAGACGGTTTATGGCTGCCACACGATACGAACACAAAATGTAGTAAAGCTAAGTAGATTTTAAAAGGATATGGCCATTGGGAGCTGATGTAGGTGTAGGATTTTAGCTATGTATAGTGGTGTAGGCGAAATAAGATTACTCATAAATTACTCAATAGCTGACGAACACTGCGTGCGGATTTAGCCATTACGTTAACAAATCCACATTAAATGTATACTTCTTAGTTATAATTCCAGATAAGTCAACTTTATTCAAAATATTGCATTCTTCATACAAACATATGCTGTGGATACGCATTAAAAGCGCCCCACGTGGGGCGCTTTTAATGCGTATCCACAGCATTATGTTTGTTTGAAGAAATTAGAACAATATTCATCTTGATACCCCACTTATTTCGAGCTATGTAAGTCAATGCATTTTCACCATATAATATGGGAAAATGCGGAAAATTTTGATAATTAAACACATTAAGACAGACTTGTGCAGTAAGAAAGGTAGCCAGAAGTATCAAGGATTCGAACAGATGGTTTATAAAGCAGCAAACGTCTGATATTTTGCACAATCTGATCGGCGCCTTCGCTGTCCGCAAAGAGAATCATTGGATACTAAAGAATGTTTCAATGGAGAGCAAATACCCGGACGAGCCTTTGCACCCGAGTGGAGTGGGGGGAGGTGGGTACTTTGAATTTTGTCTGCTACATAGGCTGAGTCCCAACTTCAGTGTTTGCCCCTAAAATATATATGGTATATAAGCCATACCCCCAAATAAATATCCAGTATGTCAGCCAAGCCCAAAATATATCTGCAGATATAAGTATACAAAAAAAAAAAAAAAAAAAAAATCCCTTGTTTCCTTTTTTATAAAAGTAGTTTCATTTATTTTCCTGGATAATGATTGTATTAGTAGTATAAGTGCTTTGAATAGTTTCCAACAGTCGCTCCATGTTTACTTTAATGTCACTGAACTGATGCGAAGCAGAAATAGAATTCTTTAAACTTAATAAAAACAACTATCAGTTCAAAAAAAAGTTCTAATTCGGATTCTTACAATACCCCCCAAAATAACAAGAATTTTGATAGACCCTCCAAAATCAGTCAGTTTTGAAAGTGATCCTAAAAAATACCTGCAAATGGCCACCCCTCAAAAATAGCCACTTTCCCCTAAATTCAGAGTACCCCCCGCCCCCCCCCCCCCCCCCCGCCACACACACACACACACTGGGCTTTGCGCATGAGCAGGATGATGTGAATCTGTATACATTCTGCGCATGCCCGAAGCCACTTTTTCATTTGACGCGGCCCCGAATATACCGTCATACTTCCGTAACGAGAACAGCCGACGCCTTTCAAAGATGATTCTAATTTTGGGTTGATCCAATTATCGACGGTTGAAGTCTACAGAAAAAGTAGACGATGGAAACACAAATTTAGTTCCAGTTATCCAGGGTGTTCAAGCCGTCAGTGCTCTAGTTACCGATATTCTACTGTAGAAAGACAGTAAAATATCGACTGGTGATATCAAATTTAGTGCTGTAATGGGTAAGATCTGTCTAGCCCAAGCATTAGCGTATTAAAGTTTTAAGATTTCCTTCATATTCGATGCGTTATTATTTAAGTAAGAATGTCTTACATAAGTGCTTGATGCAAACTTTCGTACTTATTTACACTTCGGTTCCGTTGCAAAGTTATACTGGGATTTTGCTTCAGCTGATGTTTTCAAGTCTGTTTTTACATTTTAACGTCTAAATTCATATATCCAATATACGTTGCTGACTTTCGGTACGTCGCTATGACAAACATTCTGGTGTTCGCCTCCTTTTTTGTTAAATAACACAAATGTGTCCAATTATTCAAATAAATGTATTCTTAATGTAGAAACGTTCGTTTCGGTCATATGCAGACATCGAAGACCTGTATCAGCCTGCGCATACTCAATGTGATCAGTGTCCTCACTGTCCGAATGTTTGCATACTACAGAATATAGCCATATAAAGAAAATTGCCCTCATGAATTCTTCCGCCTTCGTTGACTGATATGGATCTTTATTGTTATTGCATGCTCTAAAGACACATATTTCTATGGCGAGGCTTAGTTTAATCTCTTTTTTGTTTTACCAGACAAAACCTGTCGCAAACTTAAGCTTCATTGAATAAGTTTGCAATATATCCTTTTCAGTGTTTTGTGTCTATGTGCGTATGCCCTCTAAATGTTTCTGACGAAGAATAACGAAATTCGAATGATCTGGGATCCAACCAGCTAGCATTTTTTTTTATAAATCTATAGCGAGCCATGATCGGCCCGTCAGCTACCCTGACGGGCCGATAACGGCCCGCTATAGATTTATAAAGAATGCTTACTGGGCAAATCATTCGTGGAAAATGTTTTTAAGCATATATTCTCAAGAAAGGACACAATCACGAAACACAGCCTTCCAAAGGCACTAAATGAAGAAGTCGAATACATGAAAGTGTCGAACAAATAATGAACGGACAGTATATTAACAAATTAATGCTTAGTGCCTCAAAATATTGAACCAAAGAAAACAGTTGGAACTCGGATCATTTGCCGCAGAATGCGGCATCTAATGAGGATTTACATGAATTATGAGAGAATTTCTACAAATGAAACATTAAAACAAAAACGGACTACTCTTAACCCTTGTCCTGCCGAATAAATTTAGATGCCACGCCCACTTCTAATTTTCAGCCAATCAGATTACTTGATCTGGATTTTTGCTACAAATTTACATACTTGATGATAAACAGTGCAGATCCAGATCAGTTGGCTTCTTCAGAAGCCAACTGATCTGGATCTACACTTTTTGCAAATGCAGGGTATATCCGGGTTTAGCAGGACAAGGGTTAAAATGAAAAAGAACCTGTGCAAAGGGTGAGGTTGATGTTAACACAAGAAGTTCATGGGTTAACATAGCCATATAAAGAAAATGAATGAAATTAACAGAATAGTTGCCTTTGAACGGTCAGCAGAACAACTGCTCGGAGGCTAAAACTAGTTCATTCGCGCGGAACCTCTGATGTAGTTTCAAAATTATGATGTAGCTTCAAAGTTTAGTTAGTCACTCCGCGTAAAGCATATCCAATATTCACAGTCAAGCGTCGACCATTTGAAACATATTGAGAAGGAACTATCATTTAGTCTGAGGACCAACCCACCGTCGTGCAATTAAAGAGTGAAGCAAAGCTGTCAACCATAAGTGGATTAACAATAATGAATGAAATTTGCCGCAGAATATTCATGTAGTTGTAACCTTCTTGTAGCGAGTAAAAATCTTTTAGAATTGTACGGAAAAACCGGTTTGGCCCACAATCTTTCTGAATGTATAGACTAAGTTGCCATAAAATTCAGGTTCGGACAGACTGTCTTGCAGAAGTGTTTTCAAAAAAAGGTTATATTGCGACATTAATTCATAATGATGGCGATAAAACTTAGAAAATGTTTTACGTAGTTAATGATGACGGTACTCTTGCTTAAGAAGTTCAGCAGTTGCAAGTTTATTTCGATTGTTAATGTCACTAACATGACAAGATGCTCTAGCAAAACGAAATACCTGAGAAATATATATACCATAGAATGTAGCACGAGAGACAACGCCAGCCAAAAGTGGAAAATTTACAATATCCAAATTAGTCGTCCCTTTTGTGATGAATTTTAGTAGAGATTATGTATGTCATAAGATATGGATAAATTTAAATCCAGAAACGGTGCTTTGGTGTCAGAGGTCTTTTTTTTTTGTTTAACTGCAGTTGTTTTGGATTAATTTTATCAACCGTTTCTTCAAAATATTTATTATCAATATTTAGCAAGCCATCCAAAGATTGAGACGTTGAATTGAATGCTTCAATAATATTGGCCTGATGTTCGTGGGAAAGGGACACCATGAAGTCTATTTCGTATCAAAACGGAAACAAATCTGCAAGAAGACGGGTGGGCAATATTTACCCATAGGTATACCAACAATTTGTTGATAGAAGTTAGTATGAAACCGAATAAGGATATTATCAAGAAAAAATCCGGAATCGCCTCACAAACCAAACAGGTTATGTGACTTTTGTTTCCTTTCCTGCACATCATAACCTTTCTATATATTCATATATAGGGTGTGCGTATGAAGCTATTCTCTTCTCTTGATATTCTTTACCCTAACTTTAATGATGTTCGAGACATTGCAAGTGATAAATAGGCACATAACTACGTGTATGACAATGACCCACCGAACAAACTTTTGTTCCACTAGTCAGTGAAGGCTCCATGTGAAATTTGACTTCAACTGGCTCAGCGGTTTTGGAGAAGAAGATGTTTGAAATGTTGACAGACAAACAAATCGACACCTGACGGGTGCTGGACGGAGGATGGAGCCTGTCTTTACAATAAGCTCATGTCAAAATTTTGCGTCAACATAAACCTTTTATCAGCATTTGTTGTAAGTTTCTTCCATTAAATTACTTCCAAACAGTTTTCAAGGAATGTATATGCTCCCATATAAATGCATAGGGAAGCGAATTCGACCTTTGCGTGAAAAAACGTCATGGTCAACCCAAGGTCATCATTTAGACAAACTCTCTTGGCCTTATCTCCAATGTTGCATACCATGCCCAAAGGTTATTGGCCCTTTGGATCTAGAGAAGAAGACTTTAAAAAGGTTTTACCATATATGGGCATGGCTAGCTTGGTCATGTGACCCTGACGCGGCGCCGAACAATGTATCGTTCCTACCGAACCATGGAGGCTCCACATGAAATTTGCTATCGCTTAGCCCAACAGTTTTGGGGCAGATATTTGAAAATGTTGATATACGGACGACGGGCGAACGACGGAAATGCCTGTACTATAAGCTAAGCTATAAGCATTCGGCTCTGTTAAGTTAAAATAAAAAACAAAACAAACAAACAAACAAAAAAAAAAAAGAAAAAAAAAAAAAAAAAAAAAACACAAAAAAACAACAACAAAAAAACAACAACAAAAAAAACAACAAAAAAGCAAAAAACAAAACAAAACAGAAAACAACACACATAAAATGTTTTCTGTTGCAGTTTAGAGTAGTGCTTTAAAGACTAACTATCTGTTTTGCTTAACTAGACAGGTGGCAGAGACCTGTCGCATACTTTAGCTTCATTGAATTTTGTAATATATGTACGTTTAATTGTTCTGTATCTATGTGCGCACGTGTCCTTAAAAACCTCTAAAAGAATTGAATTCGTAGATCAGGGCCCAGTTATTCAAAGCTAACGACATCGTTAGTTAACGATTCGTTAAAACTTACATCGAGTGATACGCAAATATGCTGAAATTTTTTGCTGAAAAATGTGAAGTGCAAAAGCTACTCACATTTTTTTCAGCAAAAATATTCAGAATATTTTGTATTGAATCCGCTAAAACAGTTAACGAAATGACCCTTAACGAGCTCGTTAAGCTAACGACGCTTTGAACAACTGGGCCCTGGAATTCCAATCATTCTTCCAGGAATGTTTGCATTTACTCAAGAAGGGTACAAAAACAGTTTTGACAGTTATCTTTCTTGAAAATATATTCGCACATATAGTCTCTTGGTTAACTGCATCGTTTGTCGACTGTATGCCTGAGAAGACTTCTTGCAGAATAAGCTAAATATGAAGATATAGCTACATATGAAGCTACATATTACACAATAAGCTACATGAAGGGTTTGAACAAAAAACTTAATTGTTCCAGTTTTTTTTTAGGTTTCAGGAAATTTAGGGCCAAGTCAACCCATTAAGGTCATGTTGAGCCAGTCAGTTTACCTAACCACACTTTTCCTCGGCAGAATAAGTCCTCTACGGGGTTAACCAGTATTTGTACACATTCTCTCGTCCGACACTGACAACTGCCCTTCTTGAATGGGCGAAGAGAGAATTCAGGACAATAAACCAAAGCATACACCATAACAGTGTATCTATAAGGGTCATAACTAAATATAAACTGACAGATTATATATGGGCATGGAGGCCACTGTGGTCATGTGACCTAGATGCGGCGAGCAACCTTTCGTTCGCCCTTCCTATTGAGGCTCCGTATGAAATTTGGCTTTGATTGGCCCAGTGGTTTCTGAGGAGAAGATGTTTTAGAGTTTTCCCTATATGAGTCTTTGTAAAATAAATGCCCCTGGAGCGGGGCCATTTGTAACCCCAGGGCTATAATTTGAACATTCTTTGTAGAGGTCTACGAGATAAAGCTACATACCAAATATCAAAGGTCTGGACCTTCTAGTTTCAGACACGAAGGTTTTTAAAGTTTTGCCAATATATTCTATGTAAAAAAAAGACTTTCCGTAAAAAATGTCAAGGTCAACCCAAGGTTATCATTTTTTCAAACTTTATTGGACCTATGTCCACAACGCTGCATATCAAGCTCCTGGGCCATTAATATTTTGGTTTTGGAGAAGAAGATTTTTAAAGGCGTTTTACCACATAAGGGAGTATCGGCCATCTTTTTCATGTGACCCATATACTGTGAACAATATGAGTTCCCCCTACCTATTAAGGCTCAATATGAAATTTGGCTTTATTAGCCCAGTAGTTTCTGAGGAGAACACGTTTGTAGAGTAGACGGACGGACGACGGAGCCTGTCTATACTATAAGCTCACCTATGAGCCTAAAAGTTCAGGTGAGCTAAAAAGACAAGTCTAAAAAATACTTTTCAATAAGACGCCGTTTCCACTTTTTCCATAAGGCTTAGCACTCTGGGTAAAATTTTCAGCAGAAGACATATTGGAATATTTTTTTTTTTATTTTTCCCAGAAAACAGGAATTGATATTTCATGCAAACTGTCTCCAATCGCTTTGCATGGAATAGCAAATCATGTTTTCTGGGAAAAATAAGAAAAAAAGTCACCAATTTGTTTTCTACTGAATTAACCAAGAAAATGGTAAAGGTAAATTAGTATTCAAAATTTCAAGTAAAACATAAAAGATAAATGTACAATAAAAGTGTATTTGCAGTCTAGATGACGTTCTCGCAAACTAATTCTGTCTCCGGTATTCATTTCTAACAAACCATAAAAGACGTATATATTTCAACATTGACTACCATTAAATGAACAATAATGCTTTGTTTGTGTTGAGGTTTTACGGCCCAGTCAACCCAATGGGGTCATGTCGAGCGCGGTCAGTTTACCTAACCACACGTTTACTGGGCAGGCGGTTAACCAGTATTGTGCGCATTCTTTCGGCAGAAACTGACAACTGCCCTTCTTGAATCAGCGGAAAACAATAATGCACTATGAAAATGCTGCCGATTTAAACCCATATATGGGCCGCGCCAAGCGAAAAGCTTTCGAACAAACATAAAATGCACAGAATTCGATTCATTCCGCGCATGCGCATTCAAATCCAGGCATTTGCCACATTCAATAGTTTCATTTTTTCTGTTAGCAAACAGCGTAGGCCCTGATCAGACTGCGCAAATGCACAGTCTGATCTGGGTCTTCGCTGTCAGCGAGTGCTCGAAGACATGGCGCGGCAAATATGAAGAAAACGTATCTTCTGATATGTGCAGCCAATAAAGACTCAAATCAGCCTGTGCATCCGGGCACTTTGGTCAGTCTTCGTTGTCCGCATTAAGAAAATTTGCATCCTTGGCTAACCAAAACGCACCCTGTGAAGATTGTGATGAGACTGCGAGAATGCGCAGACTGATCTGAATCTTCGCTGGACTCACATGTCCGAAGGCACGTTTTCTGACGTTGCGGCTCATATGAGCAGCGAAAAAAGCTAGAGCAGAAAGACGGGGGGTCTTCATTGTTAAAGACGGTGTCTTTATTGTTCGACTGAACAATATCAGGACTTTGTAGTTTGCATCTGGCGAACAATGAGGACCCTTGTCAGACTGTGCAAATGCGTTCTTCGTTGCTCGCATAAAATTTATATAATATAGGGGTGATTTTTCGCTGTACTGCCAAATAAATAACGTAGTGTAGACATGTATGCTGGAAGTAACAACGCCATTATTAGGAGAAACAGACACCATTTTGTCAAGAATATTGGCAACGTTTAATCAGGTCGCACCATGCTAAAACGTGTCTTCGTGGAGATGCGTACACCAAAGGCCCAGATCAGCCGGTCTGGTCAGGGCCTTCGCTGTCCGCTAACAGAAAAAATCGGAGACTACAGAATGATCCACTGGAGAACAAATGCCCAGATGAGACTTTGCGCATGTGCAGGATAATGTGAATCCCCACATTTTGCGTATGCTCGAGGGCACTTTTTTGTTTGATGCGACTCAATTAATTCTAGACATAACAGGAGAAAATAACTCGTCGCATATGTAATACCAAATATAAGACCAACTGGCCTGACTGGCCTGAGCTGGCCACTGTCTTGTTTTTGTATAGTGCATGGCTGTGGAGACTGTACTGCTGGCTGTCGCTGTTTGCTTAGATCAAATGCCTAACAATTATAAGAAACAGGGTACCAATTAGGGTGGTGAGGGTTGGTACCAACAAAACGTAAATGGGTGTCAAGGGCTATAGTTGATAAAAAGCTTGACTCTGATTGGACAAAATAGATGGGATTGTTTAAATTGATGTCAGTTTTACACAAAACTTATTGCATTTAATTACAGACAAAATTTAAACTTGTCAGTGAGCTGGCCACTGTCTCGTTTTTGTATAGTGCATGGCTGTGGAGACTGTACTGCTGGCTGTCGCTGTTTGCTTAGATCCAATGCCTAACAATTATAAGAAACAGGGTACCAATTAGGGTGGTGAGGGTTGGTACCAACAAAACGTAAATGGGTGTAAAGGGCTATAATTGATAAAAAGCTTGACTCTGATTGGACAAAATAGATGGGATTGTTTAAATTGATGTCAGTTTTACACAAAACGTATTGCATTTAATTACAGACAAAATTTAAACTTGTCAGTGAGCTGGCCACTGTCTCGTTTTTGTATAGTGCATGGCTGTGGAGACTGTACTGCTGGCTGTCGCTGTTTGCTTAGATCAAATGCCTAACAATTATAAGAAACAGGGTACCAATTAGGGTGGTGAGGGTTGGTACCAACAAAAAGTAAATGGGTGTAAAGGGCTATAGTTGATAAAAAGCTTGACTCTGATTGGACAAAATAGATGGGATTGTTTAAATTGATGTCAGTTTTACACAAAACTTATTGCATTTAATTACAGACAAAATTTAAACTTGTCAGTGAGCTGGCCACTGTCTCGTTTTTGTATAGTGCATGGCTGTGGAGACTGTACTGCTGGCTGTCGCTGTTTGCTTAGATCAAATGCCTAACAATTATAAGAAACAGGGTACCAATTAGGTAGTGAGGGCTTGTACTAACAAAACGTAAATGGGTGACAAGGGCTATAGTTGATACAAAGCTTGACTCTGATTGGACAAAATAGATAGGACTGTTTCAGTTTTACACAAAACTTATTGCATTTAATTACATACCAAACTTAGTCAGTGATATTTTTAGTATACACACGTATCAGTGTAAATCAGACATGGTAAAATTCATTTTTTCTTTTGTTTAGCTTTCACAAAAAAGTGGGCATATGTGTTCAAGGGCTGAAAACTGCTGAACATGTTGATAGATCCCTGCTATTTTGTTATGTTTTTGTTAGTCCGAGACTATTTTTTAATTTGAGACTAAATTTAGAAGTCCAGGAACATTGTGAGGGTCAGAATTTAGCCAAATGCCTTAATAGGAGCCTATGGAAAAGTAATAAGGCTCTTGGTCCTTATCGAAAATCATAAAACCTGTACTTGATATCTACGTCTTTTATGTTGAGTGCCAACCTAAATATCAACTAGAGCCTGGTATGACCCGGACGGCTATCAAACTGCAATAGTGTGACTCGAGCAGCAATGAAATAGCAATAGTGTGGAACAGTTTTATACACCAGTCCGCTTTCATGTGGTATTTTCTTCTTAGCCAGACAGTAAACAGTGAACTTCATCATATATCAGATTTAATGAACATTTAAACATTGAGTACTGTCTGATTTTGTATATATGCTAGCTGTTTTTTCTAGCTGTTCGTCTACCTTTGGTTTGAAAACTTCATTTGGTTGCGGTGGGGGTATACTTTTTTCCGATTGATCTGCCATTGAGGAATACTTTCCTCTTAATTTGTGTAACTGTTTTCATGATTTTTTTCATGGTTTTAATTAGCATTGTAGCGTCTTACGAGGCCTACCATTTTTACTCCAAATGTTAGACCAGCTTAACTCTTAAAGCACTCAGTAAAATTGTAGAAGACGGCATTCTTAATTATTATTATTATTATTTATCTTTATCAGAGACATAAAACGTGCCTAGCAGACGAATCACATGAAATGCCAAGCCTTATTTTCTCTTGCAGATGAATAATAATAATAATAAAAATAATAATAACAATAATATTGATAATGATGATAATAATAATAATAAAACAGACTCTTTCCTTCTATAGTAGAATCTTTTCAGAAATATTGCTGATAGATTTGCCCGCCTCCACTCCCTGAAAGTGCATCTCATTCCCCTTTATTTGCAATTTCGCTCTCAGCAAGCTAACTGTTGAGTGAACTTAACACAAATTTTGAAATGTTGTACATATTTAATAGGTCGGGTTTTAGTGTAGCAATTTAGTGAATTAAACAATAAACGTGAATGATTAAGATTCTGTGAGTGGTGACAGCATAATGACGTCGATTTCGAAAATATTTGCGTGCATTAAAGCAATAAATGTAGCGCAGCGGGAGAAAGGGCCCTTAAGCCATGTACAAAGAGCAACGGCCAAGATCAGTTTGGGTGTACAGTCTGCTCTGGTCCTACAACGTTCGCTATCGGAATCATTGGATACAGACGGATATATTAACCCTTAAAGCGCCATTCACAACTGCAGCAGACGACATTTTGAAATTTTTTTTTTTTTTTTTTTAATTTTTCAAAGAAAACAAGTCTTGATAGTTCAAGTGAATCGTCTGCAGAGCAGACGATTCACATTAACTATCAAGACTTGTTTTCTTTGAAAAATTAAAAAATAAAAATAATAATTTCGTCTACGACAAATTTTGCTTGGCGCTTTAAGGCTTAACCCATTTATGCCGAGTGGACACTTCTACCTTACCTCTTTCGACGGGCTCATTCCTATATAAGTAATGTCAGGTTAGTTTTCATTATTACCATCTTTTGTAGAAATTTCTATAGTTAATGCAAACAGCGTAGACCCGATAAGACGCCGCGTTCTGATCAGGGTCTACACTGTTTGGCAAAGTCCCTTTTATAGGACGCTAGGCTTACATGGATCAGAGAAATCCTTGATCTGAGTGCTCAAATGCAAATTCATCTATGTCTTCGTCGTATCGCATATGGCATATTAAAGAGAAGAGAGATATTTTCAGGGGCGGCAACTCTGTCAAAATTTTTATGCCTCCCTTCTGGAAAGGAGTCTACTCTAAAAGGCAAGAACTTGCTCCTATTGGGATTTCTTTTCAGAAGGGACTTGGTGTGCAGGGAACCAAACCGGAAGTAACAAAATTTTGTCTCTCTTGTACAAAACTGCGGAAAATTTACCTAGAATACATGTCTCTTTAATGCTTCTGTCTTATTGTGATTCTAATGAATTCTTGGCGTCATGAGATGACAATTTTTCCATTTAAAGCGAACTCTGCGTATACCCAGACGAGCTCATGCAGGATGTTCAAAACATGCGCAGTTTAGTTTTAAAGTGTCAAAATATTGTCTGGGTCATTTTGTTCTGCCCATCCTATTCAAGTATGCAGGCAGCCATTATTATGCACAGGTCTCATATCCATGGAGATAATTTCTCTCGAATCGCGGCTTCTGTGCTTTAACATCGCGTGATGCAATTAATAGTAATATCTACCGTCTTAATAAATCGGAAGGTAGGGCTTCGGAAAACCGCAATATTCTGTAGAATAGTTTGTTTTTAAATTTCTCCTAAACAGTTAATGCTTTCATTTTACTTTTTCAGAATCAAATCATCAGGGCGCTCTTAAAGATGACAACAGCATATTTATTTCGTGGTGTAAAACGTTAATATTAAAACATTTTTTGTCAAGGCACTAACTTAGATCAAACCTTGTTAATCATCGCAGTAGCGTTTGCATTTACCACTCTCTGGGCGAATTCAGCAGACGACATTGCTAATATTTATTCTTTATTTTTCCAAGAAAATAGGCGCTGACATATCATGCAAATTGTCTCCCCAGGAGACAATTTGCATGAAATGTCAAAGCCTATTTTCTGGAGAAAATATTTTAAATTGTCATCTGCTGAATTTTTTACCCAGCACCGCTTAGCGTTAAGAACCCGCTTACGTCATTCTGACACAATTTTTCCCTATTACAGTAAGATTAATGCTGACATTGCCATACGCCATAAAGTGTTCTCTGAGAAGTATTAAGCATTAGGTTTACAAGTGTTACAAACATTCGGTTTCAAAATTACACATACAAAAGAATTTTAAGGACGATAACACCACATACTGAAATCGCAGTGCATTGTACAGAATAAATTAGATTTATATTTCGATCAAAGAAGTTGTAAATCAAGCCTTGCCTTTCTTTAAGAAACATTTCAAATATTTATGCTGTTGGTAGAGTTTCCGCTTGTTTGCAAGGGACGCAGCTTTTGTGAATTTCTGTATGTCGTCGTTCTAAAGCAGAAGTATAAACACACCGTCGCTAGATGCAGCACTTAACACTACATTCAGGCAGCCACAACCTCCGAGCAAATTACTACTAAGGCACTGAATAAGGTTCAAATTAAATAACACGACAGCTTAAGACAGCACTTCATCGAAAACAGAACAAATAAAAGAATAAGACGTACTGCAAGAGAAATCCGCCTTGGAATGGTCAACAGCTCCCTTGGGATCAAATTCATTATTTTTAGAGTAGACCCCCCTTTCAAAATGCAAACACAATATTAAAGCGTTGTCTCTTATGAAAGTCTGTCGCTCAGTTTCCTATTATATATTTGCAATACTGAGAAATTCTTGCCCGAAAAAGTATTGCATATATCTAAATCCTATTTGTATACTGACTTGAGTCTGTACGAATTTTAATGTTTATTTATGTGTTTCTGGCAGTTATATCATTAATATATTTTCAAACAAATATTGCAGATACATGTATGATGTGAGCTCATTCGGACTTGCAATAGTCCCCATTACGAAAACTCGCCTATTCAAATATATAGAAAACTTCATCTCCGAAAACTGAAAATTTTCAGATGAAAAACTCTGATATTTTTCATATTTCTGCTCAAAACATAGATTGTGCGTACTCGTTAGAACCGCCTCGACGAGGCGGTTCTAACGAGTACGCACAATCTATGTTTTTGAGCAGAAATAAGAAAAATAATGTATACCCCTGTCAACCCCAGTTTTACTATATAAAAGTGGGGTTTAAGGTGGTCAGAATTATATAGGCATGTTTTCGTAATGCAAACTATCAGGTACTTTTATAATATGAACTCTAAATCGAAGTATCGGGTGACGCATTATGGCCTCTACATAAACGCTTAACGACAGCGCTGCGATAACAAAATTATCAGAAAGGCAGATTCTTTGAAAACGTAGACTAAAACTAATAATAGAAAGTAATATCCACACTATGTTTGATTAAGTCTGCTTATGAGGGATAATGTAAAACTCCAACCTTCCTAACACCACGTAAGAGTAATGGCTACACTGTCAAATATTCCTGATCCTCTTTTCTGAAAAGGGATCTACTGCCGTTCCTCTTATGCACTTCCGTATGTTAAGTGTGCACTAATTTAATGAGACAGGTGCCCCGTAAGATGGTACGCTGCACTTTGTATCGGTTTCTTAATGGCCTTATACTTCCATATTTTTAACTCTATCGGTGCTACAGGCGATATCAAGAGACCTTGGCAAGCAGCTCATAATGAACCGTCTCATCAGATTCTACGTTGTTTGACATTCTGCCTTTAGATATAAACAAATTGTCAATAGATAGCGTGTTAAAGAAATTTGCTGACGAAAACTGATGTCTGGGTGCCGAAAGCATTAACACGGAATGTGATGTTTATTGTTTTTATCTGGCTGTATATTTTACAAAATTAATCGGACAATATAATGGCATATTTCTGCCATGAGATAGCTATCTCATGGCAGAAATATGCCACCATAGGACAATGATTTTCTCTCAGACAGTTAACAGTTAGCACTCTGGGTAAAATTTTTTAAGGAGACAACACTTTGAAATATTTTTCGTTATTTTTTTCAGAAAACAAGTTTTAACATTTCAAGCATCTCCAGTGGAGACAATTTGCATACCAGTGGCGACAATTTGCATGAAATGACAAAGCCGGTATTCTGGAAAAAAATAAGAAAATCGTCATCAACATGTCGTCTGCTGAATATGTATAGAGAGTGGTAAAGTTTAAGAAGATTCAAAGGGAATAGTTATCCTTACATGAAGGCAACTCTATCAAATTGTTCGTGCCTCATTTCTTGAAAAGGCTCTACTATAAAAGGAAATACTTTGCTCCCCTTAGCGAGCAAATTCTTCCCTTTTGGAGTAGAACTTTTTCAGAAGGGATTTGGTGTGTATGATGGCCAACAAGAAGTCACAAAAGTTGTCTTAAACCTTTAGGGATATTAAGATTAATTTTTGCATACAGACTGGTATTCACAAGATCTAGCCTATGTGTTACGAGATGACAGAGGCTAAGCCGAGGTCGACCATCAGAAAATTGACCATATAATATCACAAAATAACAATAATTATGTGATAGCACACACTTTTATTTTATTATCACAAAATTGATTATGCGATATCAAGATAGGGGTTTAACCCTTTTAGTTAGGCCTAGTATCCCATAAAGGGACATGTGCAAACAGTACAGACCCAGATCAGATGCCCTATAACGCGGTGTCTGATCAGAGTCTACATTTTTGCATTAAATACAGGGATTTCTAAAATCATAGCAATAATAAAAACAACCGGACACCACTCCTGTCTACCCTGTCCACTCCTACTGGAAATGGACCTGTCCAAAGAGATGAGGTAGCACTCGGCATAAATGGATTGAATTTAAACTGCACGCGTTCTAAAGCGAGTTTCAGCACTTTTGCTGAAGTTTGATTGCTTTTTTTCATACATTTTGACGTGTATATTGATCCGGAAGTAGGATATTGTGTCTTATTAAATTTGGACAGAGCACAACCAGCGCAGACCAAGATCACTTTTTTAACTTTCGCACATTTAAGCTCGAGCACTGTGCCTTTTGCGATACAACAGTTCGACCTTTAGAATTTAAAGATCCGCATATTTCAATCATACTTAAATAACATTGTAAGATTCTGGATTAAATCTAGAAGATTGCCTAGGTTGTTTGATTATTTTTACCCTTAAAGCGCCAAGCGAAATTTTTAGCAGACGACATTCTATTTTTTTTTTTTCATTTTTCAGAGCAAATAAGTCTTGACAGTTTATGTGAATCGTCTGTTCTGCTTGGTAGACGATTCCTATGAAATGTAACATGAAACATATTTTCTTGAATATACTGATTACAGAATAATTCAAAATGTCGTCTGCTGCAGTTGTGTTTTACACTAAGGGTTTAGAACATTTCAGCGTTTATTTCTTACAAAAGTAATTCATTACAAATCAGTTTCAATATGAAACCAATTCGCATCCAAATAAAATATTTTGCGGTATGAGATGTTACATACTATCTTTGAAATACAAAGAATATACGTTGCAGAGAACTCGAACTTCAGAGGAATAAATATGTCAAATTGTTTTGGATTCAGATCGCCATTGAGCCCTTTGCTTTGTTTCTTCACAGTGTTTGTGATTGTATGTATTTCATTTGGATACTTCACAGATAAGATAAAGGACCCCTGTCCGAACCCATCACGAAAACATACCTATATAATTTTGACCCCCTTAAACCCCACTTTTATATAGTAAAACTGTTGTTTACAGGGGTATACATTATTTTTTCTTATTTCTGCTCAAAAACATAGATTGTAGGTACTCGTTAGAACCGCCTCATCGAGGCGGTTCTAACGAGTACCACAATCTATGTTTTGAGCAGAAATATGAAAAAAAAAAAAAAAAAAGATTTTTTTATCTGAAAATTTTCAATTTTTTTGGTGGTAAAATTTTCAGTATATTTGAATAGGCGTGTTTTCGTAATGCGAACGCATGTTTGTGGGTTGGAGCTGCATCAGAGTTGTGTGTGAGCTAAGGCTGGCTAATCAGAGCTGAAAAGATAATCGATTATCTGTCCTGCCTTTGTAATCCATAATCGATTAATAATCACTGAAAATTTGGTAATAATTTTACCTGTCTGAGCATGACTCTTATTATATGTTATACTTTATTGTATGAATTTGGTCAGACAGGTCTGAGCAAACAGTGTAGACCCAGAGGAGACGCCGCAAACGCAGTGTCTCATCAGGGTCTACACTGTTTGCCACCCCCCAGCTATTTTAGACACAACAGTTGGTAGTAAATTGTACTTGTTAAGATTTTAGATGAAGTATTGTGAGGAGTTGAGTTGTCTGAATACTAAGGGGAAATACGGTAAAGTAACAGACACATAAATCAAATGATCGATTATTAGCAAGTCCGTAATGATAATCATTTTTTGTGGAATTTATCGATCAATTAATCGATTATCCGATTAACTGTGCGAGCCTTAGACTCTTCACTTATACATGTAGCGCGCAAAGTACACGTCCAAAGGTACAATTATCATCTGTTCGATCCCCGCCGGGTCGGCAACACTCTTTTGAGAAGATTGATCATGAAATACTTTCTACGGTCATTATCTCCCTTTTGCTGATTTAAGAAAGGTAGTTGTCAGTTTCTGGCGTAAGAATGTGCACAAAACTGGTTAACCGCTTAGAGGACTAAGCTTGCCCAGTAAAAGTGTGTTTAGGTAAACTTACCGCGCTCGACATGACCCTACTGGGTTGACTGGGCCGTAAAACCTCAACAGAAACAAACAATTTCTTGTGCATCTTTGTAGTAAGTGTTCTTTTTTAAAATGTGTCTCTTGCAATTTCGGTGAAGTGAAGGGAAGTTAAGCATAAATGGAATGGTGTCTCTCCTCTTCGGTTCCATTTCTGGACGAGTATTAATCCAGCCTTATGGCTTGAACATGTGCCATTTTAGACACCACCTCGAAACTCGAAATTTTGTGAGACATTTGAGGTATCGGTTAAAACTACATCTAATACTCTGAAACATACTGTATGTACCCTAAGTATTGAGACAGACAGATCAGAGCAGACAGTGTAGACACAGATCAGACGCCGCATGTCTGAATAAAACTAAAACTCAGATTCCACGATTTTAAGTGTTCTTTGTTTCCAAGGGTAACCTTTATACATTTATTTACCGTTTGCCTCTCATCCGGCCAATTTTAGACACATCAATAGCAGCCTTATATCTCGGACTTCAATTTCATCAACAAAAAATGCCTATACAGTTTTGATCCCCCTTAAACCCTACTTTTATACAGTGGAGTTTACAGGGGTATATATTAGTTTTCTTATTTCTGCTCAAATACATAGATTGTTAGTACTCGTTAGAACCGCCTCGCCGAGGCGTTCTAACAAGTACGACAATCTATGTTTTTGAGCAGAAATATGAAAACGACCAGAATGTTTCATCTGAAAATTTTCATTCTTTGGTGGTAAAATTTTCAATATATTTGAATAGGCGTGTTTTCGTAATGTATTCAAGTTTTAGGAAAATTATAGTTAGGGGTTGAAACATCTGTCAATATTTTGGTTAGATACGTGTAAAACTAATTTATTTTGACCTGTAGAATACAAGACTGGGGAGTTCCTGAACCGTGTGGACCACTAGAAGGCCTTAGACGGAATATGCAAAAACAGCGTGATCAAAAGAAGCTCTGTACAAACTGGTAAACACTCTTTCCTAAACTTAAGACAGTAACATGTAATTGTAACTAAGTCTTCTTATACTCCCGTATAAGCTCAAAAACCTTTTACAATTTCAGTCGACATTCGTTATCTCGAAATCCAAGGGACTGTCTGAAATACTTCGAGATACTTGTACCTCGACATATCAGATTTAAATAATTGAGGAAAAAGTAAATCGAACAACCACATTTCACAAATGAATATGTAATTTGACACCTGAAGTTAGAGATATATTAAACAGAGTGGCTATTTGCAGTCGACTGCAAATAGCCAAAAAACGTTAAAATGGCTATTTGCAGTCGACTGCAAATAGCCAAAATACGTTAAAATGGCTATTTGCAGTCGACTGCAAATAGCCAATAAACGTTGAAATGACTATTTGCAGTCGACTGCAGATAGCCAAAAAACGTAAAACTGGCTATTTGCAGTCACCTCAAATCTTTGCAATTGATACATGCAGTCAGCTCCAAATAATGTCTAAGAATGGTCAAATAATGATGTGTTTAAATGTATTTTCATTTATTTTTTAGCATGTTAAGCATGTAAGTGGTATGTAAACCATACATTTAGAGTGTTACTGATTTCACAACATAAAGTAGAAAACGCATTACTGTTCTCCTTCCAAGATTGATTTTCTGTTCATTTGGTGTTGTTTTACGAGTAAAATGGGAGGAAAAGATATGAAAATAATACGATACACATAACTCGAACATTCGCAAAGTCCACTATGAGCTATGCAAATTATATGCAATGGCATTATTAACATTGTGGCAAAATATATATGCATACATACGTGTATAACAATCATAAGCTAAACTTTGCGCGCCGGAGAAACCACCCATTATCATATTGCATGGTTACTGTCGGGTTTGGATGAAATATATGTTGAGTTTGGTATAGTACTCGTACAGTTCCAATGATTCATAAAGTGTAAGATTGAATGAGAAAAGGCCTAATTTCATAATGAAACTTTGTCGCAAATGTCCCGGCCATATCAGTACGAATATATGTACATGTATGAGATGTATAAGACCCTATTTTCAAGCTCTTTGTGATATGCTGTACATGAAGAACGGCCCTAAGTTTCAAGTCTGAATAAAGCTCTGTTTTGTTTTGTTCTTTTCTGATATAACTATTTTTCATTATTCTTTCTCTCTATCCAAGCAATCAGCGGTGATTACGGTGATCAAAAGGATTGTAATGCATTCAAATAAGTTGATGATACCAACGGACGGAAAAAGAATGTCTTTCATGTATCCATACCAATTAAAGAATTACAACAAACAAACGGCTAATTGTGTTTATGTTTACAGTCGGTGCTCCAAAGAACGCTATGTCGAGTTAATCTATTTATAATATAAAGTCAAACAACAAACACATGCCAACAGCAATTAAATTGGTTGATTATAATTGTCACCAAATTGCAAATAACGCCATTTCTGTCCCACCTTCTTAAATTGTCCAGGGACAGTATCCAATGATTTGAGTGTGCTTTTGTTACTACTGCAGCCAATCGCTCGTCTAACAACCTATGTGATTAATAGGTAAACCCACTGCATAAAGGAAAAGAAGACTGTGAAGGGATATCATGTTTCTTATTTCTGCTTGAAAACATAGATTGTGGGTGCTAGTGGAAACAGCCAGTAGAAATCCAGCTACTGGCACAATGCTCAGACACAGCCCATGCAAGAAGCATGCACAAATGCAGAAAACATAAAAATGGAGCTCTTAACGAGCAACAAAAATAATCTCTTCTCAAACAAGGTGATTTGACTACTAGAAAGCAGGAAACCAACATGCACAATGCAAAAGTAATAACAAACATGCTTTGCAAAAAGGAACCCGTTCCAGGTCCGACACAAAACCAATGTGAAAGTACTTGATATCCTTTCCAAAAAGTCTGATGTACATAAACACATCTGTCCCAAGCATTTACCGACACAGTTTGTTCGTAAGGACTTTTTCTGTAGTTAACGGCAAATAGTCAAATTAACGATTTTTGGCTATTTGCAGTCGACTGCAAATAGTCATTTTAACGTTTTTTGGCTATTTGCAGTCGACTGCAAATAGCCATTTTAACGTTTTTTGGCTATTTGCAGTCGACTGCAAATAGTCTCTTTCTATATTAAAATATTGTAGAAAAGAGGAGAAATTATTTTGTTACCTGTTGTTAGATTTTTATGTAAAACAGAGAACAGATTTACACTTCGAGATAAGCGGTTATTCGAGATAAGCGAATTCGAGATAACGAGTCGACTGTAGATGGGCAGTACAAGTGTATGGATTGTAGGTGATCTTTAAAGGCACTGGACATACTTTTTCGCCATATCCGCTATAGAAGACAACGTTTGTGACTTCTCCTCTACTGTACAACATGCCCCTTTTGTGAAGGGGTCTACTCTATACGGAAAGAATTTGCTCCCTTTGGGGAGCAAATTCTTTCCGTATAGAGTAGACCCCTTTTCAGAAGAGGGTAAAAACAATTATGACAGAGTTGTCGCCCTTGAAAACGCATCAATTCTACCATAAATAGTTTTAAACAGTTGACACATTAGGCCCCTTTTCAGAAGGGAGATTAAACATTTTTGATGGAGTTGCCTTCCCTGAAAGTGTTTCAGTTTCCATTAAAAAATGTTTCCATTTTTGACTAAAAATTGTCTTTGAACGCCCCTACATAAAACTCACTAACGTTTGCGGGTGGTACGTAACAGTGCGAGTGTATGGATTTTAGTTATCTTTTAACAGTGTGTCACACGCACAACTAGCCGTTCTACCATGTACTTGGTACCTAATTAACATGTGTAGCGGCAAAAATTAGATTTCCTTTGCCTAATAAACAGGCTTGTGTCGACAAATCATGTCAATTTACGATTATTCGCGCAACCTACAATGTCATTAACGTCATAATTGTAGCTTATTCAGAGCAGCTTAGACAAATTTTACATCATTACATTAAAACATGTCCTCATTAGATCCGCGACAAGCAGGAACGTCCTTAAACGCATAGCACTCTGGGTATGATTTTCAGCAGATGGCATATAGAAGATGTTTCTTATTTTCCCCCGGAAACAGGATTTGACATTTCATGCAAACTGTCTCCATCCTGTTTTCTGGACAAAATAAGAAAAATATCATCAAGTTGTCGTCTGCTTAATGAGCTCAAAGAGTGGTAAAGGTTAAAACATTCAAGATCGAAATGTATCGAGATTAAGGGCGAGGGTAAAGCACTCGTAAAACAAGATTTAAACTCCGTGGTTGTGGCCTTAGCTGGGTATCCCTTTAATTATATTAATTACTGCTACGAATGTGCAACCTCTATCACACGTCGAATGCGCACATGAAGTCCCCAGTAAGCATTCTTTATAAATCTACAGACGGCCGTTATCGGCCCGTCAGCTACCCTGTCGAGCCGATAACGGCCCGCTGTAGATTTATAAAGAATGCTAGCTGGATCCATGGTTATTATGAATCGAAAACACGTACTATTTGTTTACAATGTCTAGCAAACTTGTTCGACTTTGATCGGCAAATCGGCAAATATTTGTTTTGTATATGGGTCGTGTCATGAAAACATATCCCAGAAGGCAACTGCCCTTGCAAGTCGTATCAACATGTATACAACGTCCTAACGTTACATGACAGTCAATACGACGTTGTATCAAAATTGTGTGCTTGCTGGGATGTGTATATTCAGATCTTTTGTTATTATATTACTATTTTATTTATTCTATTTATTTATTTATTAGCTCACCTGGGCCAAAGGCCCCAGGAGAGCTTATGGGATGATAGACCATCCGTCGTGGGTGGTCCGTCGTCCGTCAGCACCTTTGACATGTTGTATCTCCACAGTCAGCAAGCTGCTCTTAATCATTTATTATATATAGCATGCCCTGTATTTGAAAATGTTGTGAGAAGACACATACATGGACATGACAGCGTCCAAAGTCAACAGTCAGCGAAACGTTGGACAAACCCGCGATATTTCTATGACAAAAAGCTCCACAGTACATGTAATTGGATAAATAAACATGGTTCAGCTGATCAGGGGGGAAGACGTCTGCAAAATTTACTTTTTTTACATATGTATATTCAAGGGCTGCAGTTAAGTTTCCGTTGTTGCTTTTTTACATCCTAAGAAAATGGCTTTGTTGCATTTTCGCCAAAGAGATGTAAAAGGAAGAAAAATCCGACTATGCCTAAAAAGGTAAAAGATCAACCTACGATCATCATTTGATTAAACGTGTTATATCTCACTTCCCCAGTGCTCTATCTCAAAACTTCCCAAAAAACTTCCTTCATTCTGAAGAAGATCATTTTTAGTGTTTTTATTACGTATATGGATATGATGACCATCTTGGTTAACACAGCATAATCATTTGGGCTGCGCCAAGTGAAAAGATGCCTTCGAACATGCGCAAAATGCACATATTCAGATTCATCCGGCTCATGCGCAGTCTTCTCTTGCAACTGGCTATCAATTGATACATATCATCACGAAAACACGCCTATATAATTTGGACCCTCTTAAACCCCACTTTTATATATCAAAACTGGGCTTGACAGAGGTATACATTATTTTTCTTATATTGCTAAAAACATAGATTGTGGGTACTCGTTAGAACCGCCTCGCCGAGGCGGTTCTAACGGTAACCCACTGTCTATGTTTTGAGCAGAAATATGAAAACAAATCAGATTTTTTATCTGAAAAGTTTCCTTTTTTGATCGTAAAATTTTCTATAATTTCAGTTGGCGTGTCTTCCTAATGTTATAGAGTCTAACAATTCTCTTAGCGGACAGTGAAGGTCTGATCGGATGCGCAGGCTGATCTGGGCCTTCGCAGTTTGCATATGCCCAAAGACATATTTTTGCATGGTTCGGCTAATTTGAACAAACGTTCGTACCCATTTCAACAGAACAACCTGAATAAAATTTCATGTACATTTGCTCCAAGATTTCAAAAGTGAAGTCGTTTAAAGATAAAACTCTTTTAAATGATTTGCCTTCCTTTTTATGTAGGGTTTACTCTAAAAGGAAAGAGTCTACCAGGTGCTCATGCACCCAACAAGCACGCAGCCAGAATAATTGACAGGTCAGCTCGATTTGTTTCTCGTGCAGTTCATTATATTAAGTTTCGATGACTGATGAAACAAAAGGACAAATTGCAAATGTACCACTCTGTAAATTGTACGAATCTGGAACATGTCATTCTAGTTGCTGTCAATATAGTACAGACCTCTCGTTGCAGTCGATATCAGAACATTCTGAGCATCGTTCATATTAAGAGAAACGGATACACGTTGTTCATTTATTGCCAGTTCTGCCAAGAGTGACAATTTTTGTGACTTCCTGTTTGCTTTATTATACACAAAGTCTCTTCTGAAAACGGATCTACTCTAAAAGGAAAGAATTTGCTCCCCTTGTGAGCAAATTCTTTCCTTTTAGAGTAGACTCCTTTTCAAAAGAAAGCCAAACAAATTTTGACAGGGTTGCCTCCTTTGAAAGTGTATCTATTTTCTCTTAACCTCTATTGGGAATTCACTTACGGAACACCGAGTTTGTGGCGTGTTTTGAAGCATGTGTCAAATCAGAAATAAAACAGCAGCTTTCTGATCTTATTACGTACTAATAGCTAGTATGTGTTGGTTCCAAATACTTAATAAGGTCTCAGTTTGATATAACATGCATTATTGAGTGTAGATTACAGCAAAAACTAAATTCATCAAGTAAAACATTTCTTTAGGGCACATAATCCTGTTTGATCCGATTTTTACACGGATTGCAAAATTTGCCTTAATTGTCTTTTTTCAGATTCAATATCTCGAACATAAAGATCTGTCTGTTCAGTATTAGTTATAAATCATGTAGTAGCGCTTAAGAGTGCAAGGAAACCTAATCCAAACATTTTGAAATCCCTAATTCTAGAAGCTTTAAGTAAGACTGGTTTAGTTTTTCTACTGACCGTTCCAAGGCGGTTCATATGTTGCAGTTCTTTTTTTTTTTTGAGGTTTCATATGTAGTGTTTGTATGACTTATTTTTTTCTCATCTCTCCTTCTTTTGGTGCCTCGGGAAGGCTGTGATCCGTGGTTGTTGCATTTCCTGGGTAGCTTCACTTACTCGTATATCTTTTATAAGAACTATATTACTGCCTTACGTTAAGGGAATTGTATACAAATGGTACGTATATGAGCCTCCTGTCCTTTCGACATCTCTCGGAAAGACGTTTTTTGCTTGGCGTTTTATCTTAAATGAAAATATTTTGTTCTGATTGACTGTATCTTATCAGAAACCATTTGTCTTTTCTGTTTCTGTGTTTTGTTCTCAAATATGTACCCTAAAATTAAATTTATCGCCAAAAGTTGGTCTGACGTATGCAATTTCTATAGTAAAGTGATTTTTTGAAATTTGTTTCTTAGTAAATATTTTTTACTTTTCTTTGCTGAATTTAAATTATTGATGTTTCACAACAATATTGTGAACATTTCAGAAAAATTAAACAAGCAGAACTTGTTGAAAAACTGCTTCCAATTTATCTACCCTACAATTTTTGGCATAATTTTCATTCATTTTTACTATGGGGAAAAGGGAAAATATTGGATTTTTTAAAAACCACTGACTAGAATAAAACTTTTTGCACATAGGTAGTTACGACAAATGGTTTTGCATTAAATCATGACAAAATTTTGCAAATTTACTTCCTCTGTTTAAAGCGCCGAGCAAACAACGACTTTCTGAAAGATGTCGAAAAGACAGTATGTGAGTGAAGATGGCTTTAACATTGTTCATTGTCTGACATGTCTTAAACACCACTGATAAAGCCTAGTTGGCCAAAACCATCACGAAAACACGCCTATATAATTTTGACCCCCTTCAACCCCACTTTTATACAGTAAAACTGGGGTTTACAGGGGTATACATGACGAGTACCCACAATCTATGTTTCGAGCAGAAATATGAAAAATATCAGAGTTTTTTTATCTGAAAATTTTTAGTTTTTGGAGGTGAAATTTTCTATATAATTGAATAGGTATGTTTTCATAATGACACGTGTCTTGTACAGGGATGATATAGCAGACAGTGAGCAAAGATTACATACCCTCGGCCAGAGCTATCAGAGGTATGTTTAACTTATTTCATAGATGCAAACATCCCATAGTATTGCAAAGGAGAGGTCGAAAAATAAATAAATCTTAGCATCTTGGTTTCTTTTATACAACATACTTCACCATTGTCAGGGTGTATACAAAATATGAAGACTCTGGCTTTTATAACAGATGAGAAATTGGTGATGGATTTTTATGAGAAAGAAAATCAAAATGGACAAATAAAAAGACTTATAAGCAGGGCGATGCTGATTCTCTCTTACACAATACAACAAGTCAAACTCAACGTTTGTACAATTTCGAAATCCTAGGTCTTATAGTACCTGAGAAATCTTTGATACAGATTTCCCTATGTCACACGGCCACAAAGACAGACAAACATTGTTACGGAAAAGACAAAAAACTATATACCCCCTATATATACTTCGTATGCCGGGGTACAAATGTATTCAATATACACCTACCATTTCTTATTTAGATAAAATTCAGAAACTATTCTGCTTCGCAATATGGGGGTTGAGTTAACAGTCAGGGTATAAAAAATGACTTCGTACCATACTGTAAGTTTTATGTGTGTAACATGAGAAAAAGTCATTACGTCATATTGAAACTTTCCATACACCGACTTCCCTGTTTTTGCATATATTATTCATATAACATTTTTTCCCAGTTAAATTCAGCTACAGCATATAAAGGTCCAGGCAGCTAGTATTTGCAGTCAGTATATAAATTCAATGATTTATTTAACCTTGACCAAAGCATAGACGTAGTCTAGTAATATTGTAAGTAATATTAAGTGAATATAGAAAAAATAGTCTTTGGCAACGATTCTTAGCTGGTATTTAAATTCAACACGCAACATATATTTTAGTGAGTGATTCTCCCATCAGGTACAGTGTAGTTTCTTGTTTTGTCGCTTCTTTAACCCTTGTCATGCTGAATCCGATATGTCCTGCCTTTGCAAACACTGCAGATCCAGATTAGTTGACTCCTGAAGAAGCCAACTGATCTGGATCTGCACTATTTGCCATTAAGTTTGTGAATTTATATCAACAATCAGTATCAAGTTGGCTGACAATTGGAAGTAGGCGTGGCATCTTGATTTATTCAGCAGGGTTAATATATAGGTCTGGTTTCATATACTTGGTAACAAAGCAATGACATAAAGTTCAATCAAGTAAAGCTGCATAATTTTAGTTGAAAAAGTTCTCTACATATAAAGGAATAGTCTGAGTGATATTACAGATCTAATTTCTAGAGTCCTGGACAAGTCCTGAAGACGCAGAGTAACATGTAACAGTATATACATTGCTGCGGATCAACCAATCAAATTCTTCAGAATTTCAATTAAGGTGACTGGATACATTTGGTAGCTTTTCTATATTTGTTTTCAAGAGAGACAACTTCAATGACTTTCTGTTTGCTTTCCTCTTCACAAAGTCCCTTCTGAAAGGGGCATCACGAAAACATGCCTATGTAATTCTGACCCCCTTGAACCCCACTTTTATATAGTAAAACTGGGGTTTACAGGGGTATAAATTATTTTTCTTATTTCTGGTTGAAAACATAGATTGTGGGTACTCGTTAGAGCCGCCTCACCGAGGCGGTTCTAACGAGTACCACCAATCTATATTTTGAGCAAAAATAAGAAAAATATCACAGTTTTTCATCTTTATATTTTCATATTTTCAGCGGTAAAATTTACAATGTATTTGTATAGGCGTGTTTTCGTAATGGTCTACCCTAAAAAGACAGAATTTGCTGAGCAAATTCTTTCCTTTTAGAGTAGCCCCACCCCCCCCCCCCCCTTTCAGAAGGCAGGAAAAATAAGTTTAAAAGAGTGATCCCTTATAACATTAGTCCCCTATCTGCAGAGAATTACATTCGCTTAAAGATACAATGATGAAACTACTGAACCTTCTTACATAAACAATGTGAAAGGAGATAAACATTTGCATGTCAATGAGGAGGAAAATTTTGCCACATCAAGAGTTGTTCCCTTGCAGATGTATCCATTCTCTCAAACAAAAAGTGAAATTTGACTCGAAGAAAGCCTGATCAGGGTCTTCCCGTTTGCCTGAACGAAACCTTTACACTGTTCACTATAATGGCGAAAACCAAATTCCCTGATCAGGTTGCGAAGGTACATAGGTCTATGATTTTACGTCTAAAGGCAATAAGCGTTTATTTGCATGATGCGGGTAACATGATCAGTTGTCTTACCTTATTTCTGTCATACTCCTTAGTATAGGCCTCGAAGATTTGTGCGTTGTGTATTGCAATGCCACAGAAAGCCAGGTAGGCTGCGAGCATCTGAAAGAGATGTAAACAGATTTGAATTACCGTATCTACTCCGAGTAAAGAGTTCAGGACCCGAGGTTATAAAACTTTTTTCATGCTCAACTCAGCTGAGCATGAAATTTCCTCTGCTAATAAATATGAAAATGCCAACAATAGTTGGCATTTTCATATTTATTAGCAGGGGAAATTTCATGCTGAGCTATGTTTATCAAGAAAGAATTTGCAATTGTTATTTATTTGAGATTTATTAGCATGAAAAATTCCATGCTCAGCTGAGTTGAGCATGAAAAAAGTTTTATAACCTCATGGCCAGGTATTTAGAGTAAAACAGTATGCCTAAAACAGGTATGGTGCAGTGCAAGAAGAGATGTTCCGAATTTGAAATCTTTAACTTTAAGCAGCTAACTTAGTATAAGTGAAAGCAGACAAGGTTTACTCCCTGGACTAGGTTTACTCCCTGGCACTCCCTGGACTTTTCTGTTACCTTTTTTTTTTTTTAAAAAATATTTCTCTAATTTTGTACTGAAAGTAAGACTTGATATTTCATTCCAGTTGTCTCCGAAAATAATAATAAAAAATACCGTGATTTAGCATACAGGGCCAAGTTGTTCAAAGCATGGTTAGCTTAAATGACTCGTTAATGGCAAACTCGTGCCGGCCTCGGTGGCTCAGTTGGATGCGCCGTCCGACTGGAGACCAGGAGGTCGCGGGTTCAACCCCCGCCGAGGTCGGCAACATTCTTTCGTGGAGATTGATCATGAAATATTTTCTACGGTCATTCTCTCCCTTCCGCTGATTCAAGAAGGGCAGTTGTCAGTTTTTGGCGAAAGAATGTACACAATAGTGGTTGACCGCTTAGAGGACTAAGCCTGTCCAGTAAACGTGTGGTTAGGTAAACTGACCGCGCTCGACATGACCCCATTGGGTTGACTGGGCCGTAAAACCTCAACACAAAATGGCAAACTCGTTAACTGTTGTAGCTTATGCAAAAGCTACTCACATTTTTTTCAACAAAAAATATCAATTTATTTGCCATATTTAAAGATAGAAATTTTAACGTCGCGTTAGCTTATGATTTCGTGAAGTTTCGAACAACTTGGCCCAGAGTGCTAACGTTTAAAATGTGTATGCTAGGGATCTGGAAGTTTTTGCCCGCATATGGAGTAGGAAAGGGACTTTTCCTCAAGTTGTGGCTTAAATAGCAAAAGATTACATCACTGTAAATAGCTGCCATATGATTCCATATAGATTGAGCAGATTTTTCCTTGTATTTTCACAGCCCACACAGATCTGATCTAGAATGACTTATTACCAAATGTCAGCTACAGACTCCGTGGGAAAATTGAATTTAATATTTAAATTTTCAGCTCATATAAAAGTATTCTATTGCCTTTTATTTGGGTTCAAGTATGTCATTATTAGCCTTTCAAACTCGGAATGCCATGATTAGCTTTATTTTCCAAACTCTAACAGGTCGAATCGTTCAAATTTTCTTCTAGCGTGCATCGAAGTTTAAACACGTCATCAAGAAGATAACCTCAAAACTTTTAAGCTATTTACGTCGAATGGACTGCTACCTTAACTCTTCGGATCGATCCATTTCCCATTACGAAAACATGCCTATTCAAATATACTGAAAATTTTACCACCAAAAACTGAAAATTTTCAGATAAAAATTCTGATATTTTTCATATTTCTGTTCAAAACATAGATTGTGGGCACTCGTTAGAACCGCCTCGGCGAGGCGGTTCTAACGAGTACCCACAATCTATGTTTTTGAGCAGAAATAAGAAAACTAATGTATACCCCTTTAAACCCCAAATTTACTATATAAAAGCGGGGTTTAAGGGGGTCAAAATTATATAGGCATGTTTTCGTGATGCAACAGATGGGTGTCTGGTTAGTTTTATTAATGCTATGTTTCAACTAACTTCCTGTAGTAAATGCAAACAGTGTAGACCCTGATCAGACGTCGCGTTTTGCAACGTCTGATCTGGGTCTACGAAGTGCCAATGATCCTTTTATGAGACGCTAGTCATATATGGGTAGAATTTAATACGTAATCAAAAGAATAGATCAGATCTTTCGAGGGGACTGAATACATTTGGTATTTTACCCCATTTTTTAAATAAGGGAGGTAATTCTTGTGACTTCCATTTTACTTCCCTGCGCATCAAGCACCTTCTGAGAAGGGGTCTATTCTAAAAGGAAAGAATTTGCTCCCTCGGGGAGCAAATTCTTTCCTTTTAGAGTAGACCCCTTTTCAGAAGAGAGGTAAGACGACTTTACAGAGTTGCCTCTCCTGAAGGGTATATCCACTCCCCTTAAATACTGGCTGTATTGTAGATATGCACTTTTAGTTGTAAAACAGTTAACCAAACAAAAACGTGGTCTGTCTTAAATACATTTAAGTTAAGCCCCTGTAGGCTAAGCTATTCGATTCAAATAAGTGATATTTTCCTTAGTTTTTCACTGAAAAAAAAAACAAACAAAAAAACACTTCTCTACTGTGCTTGCGTCTCTTATCAGTAGGCGGTTTAATAAACAAAAATGTTGCCTTGTTTATCTCTGAGGTTTTAAACACGTCCGTAAAGATTAATGTTTAATTTATACATGTATAGTAAAACAAGGGGACTGTGGGAATGGGATGGAGGCTCAGAAATTATGAAGGCAGTTTAACTTAGTGCTGGCAAATCATAAAGTATCTAAAGTTGAAGGTAGTCCGCCGGTCTATTACGTTACCCTTCACATACTGTCTAAATGTAAAGAAGACGACGTTCAAGCGCTTAACCCATTGTAGCCGGGAGACTCCTAAAAGGGTAATTGGCAAACAGTGCAGACCCAGATCAGACGCCGCAGAACGCGGCGTCTGATCAGGGTCTTCACTGTTTGCAAATAGTTTAGCCATTTTTCTCTAGGACTATCTATATTTCATAGCCTGACCTACCCAAAATTCAAATTGGACTATTCCAATATATAGTGTAGGTGAGTTCATTCAGTCTACAATGGCTTAAATAGTAAAGTAAAGCCTGCAGTTTTTATTCATTTTGTCCCTTATTGTCCTTTTGGAAGGCAAACCTTATTTTCTGTGACAAATAAAAAAAATAGAGCTAGTGTGTCGTCTGCTGCTTAAGACTACAGAATGTTGAAAGATAAAAAAAAAAAAAAAAAAAACAAGCACAAACAAACGAAACAAACACAAACAAATTTGATCATTACCCTCACTGATAATTTTGAGACAGTCTAAATAAGTGCGATCTTTTGCGTCTCGACCTTTGTCCACGATACAGAAAGGAACAAAGTAGTTTTAAATACACTCTATTCAAGTTGCTTTGGAACCAAGGAACGCATGCGTAAAATGAACGAAAAACGGAGTGTTTACATGACAACACTGTCGTTGGCAGGTCTGCACAAGCCCTATTCCGAGTCCATGGAAGTTCCAGTTAAACCGATGCCAAGGGGGTGGAATGATCAAGAGGAAATAAAATTTAAAACTGCACTATAATAATTCTCATTTAATTCATTAAATGTCTGAATGGGTGTACAGTGAGTCTCACACCTTTGTCCTTGTCCTTTTTAAAGTTAAGCGGAAATGATTCACTTTCAGGGGAAGTAACCCTCTCTCAAATTGGTTTTGTCTTTCGTTTGAAAGGGTGTCTACTCTAAAAGAAAAGAATTTGCTCCCACGGGGAGCAAATTTTCTTCTCTCCCACGGGGAGCAAATTTTCTTTTCTCCCACGGGGAGCAAATTTTCTTTCTCCCACGGGGAGCAAATTCTTTCCTTTCAGAGTAAGCACCGTTTCAGATGGCGCTTATGTGTTGGACAGCAAATGGGCGGTAAAAGTAAAAATGTTGTCGTCCTTGAACAAAATAGAGGCGAATCTACCCAGTGTATCCAGCCCCCTTAATATTAATTAACTTTTGCGGCGCCATTGTCGTCTGCATTTTAAACGAACTATCTAACAAGGAATCGTCTGCATTTTTAACAAGCTATCAAATAAGGATTCCCCATCTTAACGCTTGTGGCACTGAGACTGTTACATGTAATAGCATGGTTGAAAAACATATCCATCCCTATGTCTCATCACATACGACATTTCTCTGTTAATGAGATCATTTGGAAAGACCTTTTGTCTGGCGTTTGCTCTGTAGTAGACGTGAATTTGTAGTTTTCTGACATATATTAACACTTAGCACTCTGGGTAAAAAATACAGCAAACAACTGTACCCACAATCTATGTCGAGCAGAATTATGAAAAATATCAGAGTTTTTTTTTTATCTGAAAAGTTTCAGTTTTTGGAGGTGAAATTTTCTATATATAGTCGAACTTCAATGGCTCGAACATCTTTAGGAACATAGAAAATTGTTCAAGATATGGGTAGTTCGAGCCACTGAGGGTTAATCATGGTACCAGGTCAGGAAGCAAATAGCGATAATTTAGGGATTTTTTTCTCGATTTTCTATACAATAATTGTATGTTGAGTGTACTCATTAGAATCGCCTCGATGAGGCGATTCTAATGAGTACACACAACATACAATGCCATGATAAAATAAGGAAAAAAGTCCCTAAATATTTGTTTTCTTGAGCTATTGGAAGGATTTTGTAGGGACTGAAAAACAAGTTCGAATCATCTACGGTAAACGAGCCATCGGGTTCGAACCATTGAGGTTATACTGTATTTGAATAGGTGTG
The DNA here is from genome assembly GCA_964016985.1 of Anodontia alba. NCBI lineage: Eukaryota > Metazoa > Mollusca > Bivalvia > Lucinida > Lucinidae > Anodontia > Anodontia alba. Next base: position 46,751,978 of record OZ024831.1, read on the forward strand.
TTCTCGTAATGTTTACTTTTGTTTGGTCTGTGGCTTGTGTAATGTATTTTTAGGTTTGTTTGCTCTTCCTATTTGTGTCATTAGCAGGCTTTGTTCTGTGATTGTGGCTCTTCCCAGACATCTATACTATTTTTTTTTCGTATATAAATCATTACGAAAACACGCCTATTCAAATATATTGAAATTTTTTCAACCACAAAAGGAAAATTTTCAGATAAAAAATTCTGATATTTTTCATGTTTCTGCTCAAAACATAGATTGTGGGTACTCGTTAGAACCGCCTCGGCAGGCGGTTCTAATGAGTACCCACAATCTATGTTTTTTAACAAAATAAGAAAAATAATGTATACCCCTGTAAACCCCAGTTTTACTATATAAAAGTAGGGTTTAAGGAGGTCAAAATTATATATGCGTGTTTTCGTGATGTCAAGCATATACGTTCAACCTACAAGTACTTGTAATCATAAAGAATATAATTTAGACCGGAACAAGAAAAAAATATTTTTTGGGGGGCATATGCGGAAAGCGAAGGCTAATCACGGCCATCGCTTAACGGAATCGTTGGATAATGCAGAATGAATCAATTTAAGACAAAGGCTCTTGTGTGGCTCTGCGCATGCTCAGAGTAATTTGAGTCTGCATATTTCACAAATACCAAAACCTACCATTTCACTTGATGTGACACATTATATAGAACTATTGTTACAAGGTAGCGTTAAAAACAATGTAAGATGTACCTAGTACCAAATGAGCGCACGACAAAACCTACAGTAATACTTGTACGACCAGCGAAGAATCAGATCAGACCGCGCATCCGCGCGGTCTGGTCAGAGTCTTTGCTGATCGCATATGCCTTCAACAACCTCCGGGCTAGCCAGAAAGGGATAAACAAGATCTCTTGCCATACTGGGTGGATGAACAGGCTGATCTGAGTCTTTGCTGGTTACACATGTCTAATTGTAGATTTGTTGTGCGCTGGAAAAAATGCCAACCAACAAACTGAATATTAACATCATTAAAGATCATTCTACGCACTGTTTGCACTGGTCCATTTTTAGATTCGGGAGAGTCTGGTTAACCATAATATTCCTTAACCCATTTATAGCGAATGTACCCATCTACCTTCACTCTTCGGACCGGTCCATTTCCAATGTAAGGGATGTCTGGTGATTGTTTATTATTACCATGTTTTATAGACATTCCCGTGTTTAATGCAAACAGCGTAGACCATGATCAGACGCCGCGTTCTGTGACGTCTCATAAGGCTCTACAGTATTTGTTAATGTCCCTTTTATGGGACGCTTGGCATACCTGTAATGTGGTTAATATGGGGAAAGATTGCCTAAACAAACTACTGACTGTTTGCCATGGCATCACAAACTTGCAATAAAAGAAGTAATTAACCCTCACCACTCTTTGCGCATATATAATTATGACCCCCTTGAGCCCCACTTTTATATAGTAAAACTGGGGTTTACAAGGGTATACGTTGCATTTCTTATTTCTGCTCAAAACATAGATTGTGGGTACTCGTTAGAACCGCCTCGTCTATAACCAATATATGTTTTGAGCAGAAATATGAAAAATATCGGAGCTTTTTATCTGAAATTTTTCAGCTTTTGGAGGTGAAATTTTCTATATATTTGAATAGGCTTGTTTTCGTAATGAACTGCCATCTGCTACATTTTTTACCCTAAGCGTTTGTCGATTTCTGTTAACGTCCTTTTAGACAACCAATGGACCCTTCCGAGGTTCATAAAGGACTTTTGGTATTTTGCAAAATATCAACAGTAATTCAAGTATCAATAGATTTTTTTTTCTTTTCCTGACATTTCTGTCACACTTGCCAGACTGCAAAAACCCTCAGACAACAGTTTTGTACCTAGCGTCTTGAATGTCTTAATTTTTGTCCTTTCCTGTTTAAGATGAGTTTCTCTGTTGTTACACAGTGTACGTCTGTGGCTAGAATTAAAATTCGAAATGGATTTTTTTTTTTGCGTTTCTATGTTATAAATGTAGATTTATCTGGGATAGTTCGATTATTCATGGTTCTATTTTTTATAATAAGCTGGGATACAGCATTTCCTACAAGATCGCATGTCCGCTAAGCAATGACCCTGATCAGCCTGCGCATTTGCGCAGGCTGATCAGTACCATTGCTTTGCGCTCTGTGGGTAGCTAAACATCCAAGCTTTCTTTAGGTTGGCGGCTGATGTTCTGCTTAGAATGTGTGGAAACGCAGACTGATCTGGGTCTTTGTTGGGCGCACAAGCAATCTTGTAGGAAATGCTGTCGCCCGGCTCAGTTGATTTGTTTTTTAGAAAACTGCGTTTCAGTTTGACTTATTGGCTGCGTCAAGCAAAACACTACCTTCAGACATGCGCAATGCGCAGATTCAGATTATCCTATGCAAAGTTTCATCCGGGCCTTTGCTCTCCACTGATACATTCTATAGTATCCATTCTATTCTGTTAGCGGACAGTGAAGGCCCTGATCAGTCTGCGCGGATGCGCAGGCTGATCTGGCCTTCGCTGTCCGCATTTGCCCGAAGACAATTTTGTGCATGGCGCGGTCAATATGATCTCTGACATTTTAGATTTTTGGTTTATACGTTGCATATTCCAGTCGTTATTTTTCTTGAATTTTCAACAAGGGATATGGACTGAGACATTATTTTCACTTCCTTCAGCCGGATTCCATTTTGCAACAAGCCTTGTGCCATTTAGATTTTTGAGCTGTGTAGACCAAAATCAAATACATGTGCAAACAGTATAGATCCAGATGAGACGGCTGGAAACGAGCCAGGTCATGTGGATATATACTAATTTCCATTCTGTTGTTGATTTTTGACTGAAATCCGTTTTGCGAAAATCCGTTTTGCGAAAACGGATACATTCAGTTTCAAAGATGGAAAGCGCAGAGATTAGAAATGATAAAAAAAAAAAAAACAACACAAAAAACAAAAAAAAAACAAAAAAAAAAAAAAAAAAAAAAAAAAAAAACAAAAAAAAAAAAAACACTAGTCATGAAGGCAGACAATTTTGAAGGGATCGGATAAACTTGGTAGATTTTCCGCCATTTTTTTCCAATGGGTCAACTTTTGTGACTTCCGATATGCTTTCGTGCACTACGTCCTTTTGAAAAGGGGTCTACTCAAGAAGGGAATAATTTGTTTCTAAGGACTAGATTCTTCTACAATTTATTTATTCGAATTTCTGAAAAGAGGTATATTCAAAAAAGAAAAATTTCGCTAATTCTTTCCATTTAGAGAAGACTCATTTTCAAAAGGGCGGCAAAGCAATTTTGACACAGATGTCTGAATTGAGAATGTATCAGTTCAGCTTACCAACTCTTTTTTATAGATTTTCTGTTATGAAATGTATATTGAATATATACAGTGAACCCTCGTTACAACGACAGCATTTGTTCCAAACGATGTCATTAAAATGAATCATTTACTGTTGTACAGAATCCTTAATGCGCAAAAAGATATTCTTCTTTTCCCAAAGAATATACAATGTATCTTAGAGGCGATTCTAACAAATATCCAAAACATATGTTTCTTGAAGTATTAAATACAATGTTTGTGCATGAGTTCTGATTAATTGGTACCTCTTAAGCGAAGGCTTCGTGCCAGTCAAATTATCATTATAACGATTTTTGTCGTTGTATTGAGTGTCGGTCTAAAGCAACGACCCAGGTAGCATTCTTTATAAATCTATGGCGGGCCATAATCGGCCCGTCCGTTACCCTAAAGGCCGATAACGGCCCGCTATATATATATAAAGAATGCTTACTGGAGAGGGTTGACTGTCTTCACTACAGAAACCAGGAGAATTAATCCACCGAGAGTAATGAAGCTTCTTGGACTTCAGAGCACATCAGTGAAGTATATACTGATTAAACTTATCTGTCATTCAACATAAGAAAAGGGCCCCTCCCTCACGTTAGCGTACGTGAAACAAGATCAGCGCATTTGCAAGTCTGATCCTAGCCTTCTTTGTCTGCTTATAGAATCGGTGGATACGGTTAAATACAGTCGACACCCGTTATCTCGAGCTCCAAAGGACTCACTGAAACACTTCGAGATATCCGTACTTCGACATATCAGAGTTGAGAGAGTGAGGAAAACAATAAATTGAACAACCACATTTAACAAATGAATATGTAATTTGACTCCTGAAGTTAGAAATATATATATAAAATAATGTGGAAAAGAGGAGAAATTGCTCCTGAGAAGCAATTTCTCCTCTTTTCCACATTATTTTGTTACCTGTTGTCATAGTTTCATGTTAAAACAGGGACCAGATTTTCACTTCGAGATAAGCGGTAATTCGAAATAAGCGAGTTCGAGATAACGAGGTTCGACTGTATATCGACGATAGAAGAGAGAAGGTTCTTATCCGATTATGCAATTGTCCGTGCTGATCTATGCCTCCGCTGTTTGCATATGGCATGAGGGTCGTTCCCTTACATTGCCCATCATCAGGTCTTTTTTTTTAATCACAGCTAAGCGTTTTCCCCGATGACACGAAACTCCCTTTGGAGATATTTGTATGTCTAGCCTACTCTAATGCAATTTCCGAATATCACAACTGCAGCAGACGACATTTTGAAACACTTTTTATTTCTCAAAGAAAATAAGCCTTGGTATTTCATGTGAGTCGTCTGCGTAACAGGCGATTCACATAAAGTGACAAGCTTTATTTTTACTGAGAAATAAAGATAAACTTAAAATGTCGTCTGCTACAATTTTGTTTGTCGCTTTAATGGTTAAATCATATAATATGACAGTCTTCAGCTTTTCTGCTTGATGTTCTTTAATTCAGCTTTGGATTCTGCCGGCTGCTTAACTTCAATAAACATTTCAGCAACGTCAATTCGAAATATTTTTCTATTTTTTTTTCCCCAGAAAAATAGACAGATATTTCATGCAAATCGGCTGCTTAGAAGAGAATTTGCATGAAATATCAAAACATATTTCCTGGGAAAATTAAAATAAAATATATCATCGGTTTGTCGCCGGCTGAATTTGCTCAGAGAGTGGTAAAGTTTAATCCGATTATTAGATGTAAAGTATCATGCGAAACATGCTTCGTCTAATAACGAATGGTAATAGCCATGCTACATTGTAACGTTAATTTTAAAAACATTGTACAAAACTTAAATCACAGGAAAAACATTATTAATACATATTACTTGCTTTAGGTATCAAATTTCACTTATAAACTGCCAATATAACTGGAGGAAGCAAAATTAGTTTTATAATTTTGTTTCAAAATCGTCAGCCAAAACGCTAGACTGGCTCCAGTCTCCAGTGATTAAATATTTTTCTCATAATCCTGTTTGATAATCTACTAATCTACTAAAATAAAACAAACAAACAATATATATATATATATATATATATATATATATATATATATATATATATATATATATATATATATATATATATATATATATATATATATATATATATATATATATATATATATATATATCATGACTATAAAGGCTGGTCACTACGGTGACCAGCCTTTATAATCATGATATTACTTTGGTTTTATTTTAGTGGATTATTAAACAGATTATAAGAAAAAAAAAGTTTGTCTCTAGAGACTGAAGCCAATCTACCAAAACGCCATCAGTAACGAGTCACTACAGGAAATCTTTATTAGACTTCTGTCTAGTCCTGTTTAAATCCTGTTGACAGTTTTAGAGAAGCGACTAAGCAATTTTCCATTAACTCTTTCACTGCCACAGGCGATAATAATAGACTTTTGCAAACTGCATAGATCCATATGAGACGGCTCATTGAGCCGTCACATCTGAACCTACGCTGTTTGGCATTCAGTCTTTCAACTTTACATATAAATGTCTTTCCAAGCGATAGTTTGTTAAAAATAAAAACGCAGACGACAATGTCGTCTGAAATTTGGCACCGAAAGAGTTAAATATCTATTTTTTGTCACTGTACCAATCGAGCTCCCATAATTCGGTATTACTTTTAATTATAACTAACATCAGAAACACTGCAACAATCTTTCTCTCTAAATGCAGAAACGTGAAGATGATTACTTAATATTCGCGGTTTTCATAAAACTCCATTTTCATGGCAACGGACTCCTCAGCTTTTGAAAGTTGTTGCCATGAATAAAGCCAGGACAATCTTATAAATCAAAGCACTAACAGCACTGTTTTTTTTCTGTTTTTTTTTTTTTTTTTTTTTTTTTTGTCTCAGAGCGTAGGATAAGAAAATGGTCCAGAACGGGGACTTAAGACTGTTTCATTTAACCTTTAATTTCCTGTAATTAAAACAAACAGTGCAGACCCTGATCAGACGCCGCGTTCTGCGGCGTCTGATCTGCGTCTGCACTGTTTGCCAACGTCTCAGCATTATTCCCAGTCCAGGTTTTTTACACAGCATTCTTACGTCATAGCGACAATAGCGCGGTTATGAATAAAACGACGCGTGGTGTGATTTCATTGGTCAATGATAACTACGTGGACAACACCCTTTAAGAAATTTTGGTGTATGTATACTTCGGCTCTATTGTAAACAATCGACTTAAAAAAAAGGAAAACTGCATATTCGCTGATCAGTGGCAGTGAAATTACTATAGATTTTTTGGTGGCACTAGACAATACCAAACAAGAGCACTTCGCCCTGCAAGTGTTTGCTGAAGACCATTCCATCTGAAAATGATTGGCTTTCCTAACACAATATATTAAACTACAGTATTTGCCCTAAGTATTGGGACACCCTAACTACAGTACTGGATGAGTGGCAAACAGTACGGACACTGAACAGACGCCGCGTTCTGATCTGGGTATACACTGTTTGCCCAGGCCTGTATATACCATTTTTTAGGGTTATTACGGTAAGTTTGCTGCTTGTAACAAGCGTTGTAGAATGCATTTTTATATTCCTTCTATTATTATTCTTTTAATGTTTTCTCATTAATTTGTTCATTCTATACCTTCATAATAACATAAATTTCTTTCGAGCATTCATAATTTGAAATAGCTCTTGAAACTTTGAAACTTGATATGAAGCCCTCTCAAAGAGAAGAGTTGACTCCAAGGGAAAGAAAATATTTTAAGAGTAGCTCCTTTGAGAAGATTGGCAAACAGGGGCGGATCCAGGATGATTTCTGAGGGGTTCGGTTTGATCATTCGTACTTACCCGAAATATTCGGAAAGACAGGCCTGAGCAAACAGCATAGACCCAGGTGAGACGCCGCAGATTGCGGCCTCTGATCAGGGTTTGCACAGTTTGCCACTCATCAAGCAATTTTACACACATTCACAGGTAGTTAAATGGACTTGTTAAAGAGAAGTATAAGGTTAAGAGTAAGGAGTGTGAATACTGAGGGTAAAAGCAATATCCCACAAATTCGTCCCGAAATGTCCTTGAAAATGAAATTTTGAGTGAAAAGGCACTCGACTGCACCCGCAGAACCCTCTCTGAATCAGCCCTGGGCAAATACTTTCTGATCGGAATAACATCACGAAAACATACCTATATAATTTTGACCCCTTAAACCCCACTTTTATATAGTAAAACTGGGGTTTACAGGGGTAGACATTATTTTTCTTATTTCTGATCTAAACATAGATTGTGGGTACTCGTTAGAACCGCCTCGCCGAGGCGGTTCTAACGAGTACCCACAATCTATGTTTTGAGCAGAAATATGAAAAAATATCAGAGTTTTTTTTTATCTAAAAATTTTCAGTTTTTGGAGGAGAAATTTTCTATAATAATAAAGTAGTTCTCTGCTCCTTATATCTACACCACTTGGTGCTAGCTTTCATGTTGAAAATCCGAATAGGCGTGTTTTCGTAATGATCTCCACTGAAACTTCAACTACTTTATTATTAGTTGTTATAGCAACTGAACCACCGAAGTGAATCAGTAAAAGACTTTGACATATACCAAGTGAATATTGCTGCTCGGTTTGATTATTTTTGGACGACTTTAAATGAGGATGTATTTTGTAATAACGAGACAATTTCTTGTTTACTTCTGTATCCTATACTTCTATTACTCTACGCTTACTGTTCTCTGCACCTTATATCTACACCACTTGGTGCTAGCTTTCTTGTTGAGAACCGAGTTATTTTGTATTTGTAAATCAGTACTTGTGTATCATTTGTTTTGACAGACTAGAAACTGTATAGTTTAAGTCCGAATAAAATTTCCGTTCTGTTCTGTTCTATTCTGTTCTGTTCAATTTGCTGTGTCAGCTTATTCCTACTGGACGTGCATAGGCAGCTCATAATCGTGATATAATGATATACTGATGTCGGAACATTTACTGGTGATTAATTTTTATTAATGGCCTATTAAGTCGGTTTCTTTCTCATATAGAATAAAAGGCTATATGGAGCGTGGGTGTTATAAATTGGCAATCATTTGCATATTACATGAAATCGCCGAGAGATCTATCAGGAAAATAATGTCGGTCATCTGTGGTAGAAATCAACATTACCACACGCCATGTAATGATCTAGATCATCCTGCACATCTTTGTCTGCTTAGAATATGATCTGTTATTATACTTAGCCTAAGTATTAGAACCAACATACTTGGAAAACAATGAATCAAGATCAGATACCGTTTGTTTGTTTGTGTTGAGGTTTTACGGCCAAGTCAACCCGATGGGGTCATGTCGAACGCGGTCAGTTTACCTAACCACACGTTTACTGGGCAGGCTTAGTCCTCTAAGCGGTTTACCAGTATTGTGTACATTCTTTCGCCAGAAAATGACAACTGCCCTTCTTGAATCAGCGGAAGGGAGAGAATGACCGTAGAAAATATTTCATGATCAATCTACACCCAAGAATGTTGCCGACCTCGGCTAGGATTGAACCCGCGACCTCCTGGTCTCCAGTCGGACGGCGCATCGAACTGAGCCACCGAGGCCGGCATCAGATACCGTTAGATACCGTCAGAACATAAGACGTAATCTTGCACGACTTTCCGCCATTTTCTTACAAAGGAGACAACTCTCGTGACTTCCTGCACCCCAGTCCCTTCTGAAAGGGTTCTACTCTTCAAGGAAAGAATTTGTTCCAAGAGGAAGCAAATTCTTTCCTTTTAGAGTAAACTCCTTTTTCAGAAGGGATGCAAAATCAATTTTGACTGAGTTATCTCCCCTAAATGTGTATTCATTTTCCTTAATAAACAGTCACGTGTCTGCTACACTGAAGCATGGTAGTGAAATCTGGCGCCAGCGGTATTAAAATGTTAACTATTATATTATACTGTCAAGATAGGTCTTATTTATTTGATATCCCATTTCATGCACAAGTTATTAACAAAATAAGGGGGTGGCATTCATGTCATGATATTCAGTCGTATAAAGCCTTTATTAAGCAGTGTGCCGTCTTTTTCCAAGACATGCGAGATCTGCAACTGCGGAAAAGATTTTGTTATGATGTTTTTCAATCATTGCTGAAATGGCATTTAGCCCACTCAATATTACTATTCTTATATTAAATTGTGTATTATTTTGTAACACATGCTTATTGCATTTACCCTAAATATTCGGACAGACAGGTTCAGCAAATGGTACAATTGATAATGGTCTACACTGTTTGGCACTTATCAAACAAACAGGTTTTAGACATTAAAGAGCTCAAATACTAAGGCAAAATAAGGTAAGGTGTCTGCATATTCAAGCTGATGTATTATAATACGTGATAATTAGCAAGATTGCAGAGTAATGCTGTAACTCATTCTGTCGACAGGAGCAGTGAGAAGAGGAGGCTTTAAAAAGGGGTAGGTCGAAATGAGAAAATAACGTACAATCTACAAATCTTAGATATACCACATGTACCCGAAATGTTTGTCATTAAAGAGCTCGTTAAACTAACGATGCTTCGAACAACTGGGCCCTTGTCATAATTGTTTTAAAAAAGTAAGTTTTACCACCAGATAATTTGTCTAAAACCTTTGGATGAGGCTGGCATTAGTCTATTAAATTAAACACAAATCACATACAGACAACAACACGGAAAAAAAAGAAACAACATCGAATACCAAGAGTAAAAAAAAAAAAAAAAAAAAAAAAAATCCAGCTGCTGATAGCCAATTCCTGATGACCAGGGCCTAGTTGTTCAAAGCGTCGTTAGCTTAACGAGCTCGTTAAGGGTCATTTCGTTAACTGTTTTAGCGGATTCAATATACAATATTCTGATATTTTTTCTGAAGAAATGTGAGTAGCTTTTGCACTGCAAAAGCTACTCACATTTTTTCAGCAAAAAATTTCAGCATATTTGCGTATCACTCGATGTAAATTTTAACGAATCGTTAACTAACGACGTCGTTAGCTTTGAACAACTGGGCCCAGTGTTTAATAATCTTAGCATGTCAATATTGTTTCAGTTATAATTTAGTGTTTGTATCAAAGACGCTATTAAAACTTAATAATAAATTTATTCTCTAGTAGGGTGGAGCCAGTCTGTTGTTGGATGGGTACTCCTACCAAATGCCAGGTTCTGTGGAGTACGATCTACTGTTTGCTAAGACGTGTATTTTTCTTACTGAGTTTACCTTAAATATTTGAATACGAAACATAAATCTTTACTCTTCTCGTCCTAATTTTACCGCCAGTGTATTTAACTATTTGTTACGCAGCAGCATGACATTTCATCACGAAAACATACCTATATAATTTTAATCCCCTTTAACCCCACTTTTATACAGTAAAACTGGGGTTTACAGGGGTATACATTATTTTTTCTTATTTCTGCTCAAAAACATAGATTGTGGGGACTCGTTAGAACCGCCTCGCCGAGGCGGTTCTAACGAGTTCCCACAATTTATGTTTTGAGCAGAAATATGAAAAATATCAGAATTTTTTATTTGAAATTTTTCAGTTTTGGGATATGAATTTTTCTATATATTTTAATAGGCGTGTCTATTAATGTGATCTGCTCAAAGAATCAGGAAAGTGTCTGTAGTACGTGAACGTAGCATGGAATTCGCTATGAGAATCGAGAAATGGCTGTCACAAACTCGGTGGTGGGGGTGGGGGGTGGGCTCCCCCGAGGTCACAAGTGGGCATGATATGGGATTATCTGTGGGAATAAGGCATCAATTGTGGGGAAGCGTGGCATGGATGGCGAGAATCAGGCAATACCTATTACACGCTTGCATATCATGAGACCAGCTATAAGTGCTTGAACGGTAAACGCCTAAGCGAAATTGCACAGTCTGATCAGATAATTTATCTCAATCTGATTCATTTGCTATTGTACATCCTCCTTAAATCGTTGTGGGCGTATGCCCCAAGGTTCCAAATTGAATTTATCTGGCAGTTATAAAAGATCATTGTTTATATAGCAATATTAACTCCCAAACCATGCCATTTATATTTTGAATAAAAAGTAACTTTGTGTCTCAAGAGAGACATAACGCGCTATAAGACGCGCAGATGTACGTAATTCATAGACATGTAATATTTATATAGCATCTGCTCAGAGACGAAAGCATCAGCACTGCCATATTTACCATAATAATTGGATAGACAGGCCTATGCAAACAATGTAGAACAGGCTTCGAGGTTATAAAACTATTTTCATGCTCAACTCAGCTGAGCATGACATTTGTTCTGCTAATCAATCTCAAATTACTAAAAATTGCAAATTCTTTCTTGCTATACATAGCTGATCATGAAAATTTCTCTGCTAGTAAATATGAAAATGCCAATTATTGTTGGCATTTTCATATTTATTAGCAGTGAAGAAAATTTCTCAGCTGGTAAATATGAAAATTGTTGGCATTTTCATATTTATTAGCAGAGAAAATTTCATGCTAAGCTGAGCTAAGCACGACAAAGTTTTATAACCTCGGGCCCAGGGCAGACGCGCCTGACCAATAGTCGAGCAGTTTTAAACACATTGATAGGTAATCAAATTGCCTTCATCAAATCTACTAATTGTGTCCATTCCCCTTAAGTTAAGAAAACAAATGAGCTGCGTTATGTAAAACTGTGAGTATGTGTGTACTGCGAAGGCCCAGACCAGCCTGCGCATCTGCACTTCTCGTATGACAACTTGATACACTTGGTAGATTTTCAGCCATTATTAGAAGGGAGTCAAGTCAGTTATGACTGAGTTGCCTCCCTTGGAAGCGTATATGTTCTTCTTAAAATCTGAACTAGTCTTTTTATCACCTTTTGAATGTTTGTTTATCTGAAAAACTATTTTGTTTTTCACCAACAATATCCTGCGGAAGAGAAACAGACAGCAGTGTCAACTAAATTAAATAAAAGTTCACGCCAACGTCTGGCATATCTCTCGAGAGCCTAAAGATGTTCTTGTTTGTGCAAGAATCACTTCAAATGCAAAGAATTGTTTCTTCGTATTTGGTTAAATTTAATTAGCTGTAAATGACAAGAATACCTCCGAAGGGGCTCAAAGGCCTTTCCTGTGAAACCATTTGTCCAATTATAATAATATTCTGTACAGTGCAAAGCTAAATTGAAGTATTTGTTTGTTTTTGTTTTTCATCTGTAAAACTACCATTCGCGAAAGAATGCATGTCTCTATCACTTTAACTGGAAAATGGCCAAATAGGCCCCGCTGAAATGATCTGATTAAATTTTAGCTTGTTCGGTTGTCAACAAAACTTTAATTCAGACTGCAAGTGCTTTAGCAGTTCCATTGTTCCACTGACATCGTAATCAGACGTTACTTCTGAAATATAATTTAAATCTGTGCGAAAACTGCTGATGAAACTCAGCAATAAAATATAGGGTTATTACACTGATATTAGTAAGTATTGTCTCCAGCAGGGATAACTAAAGACTCGCGTCCTTTGATATCACAGCGCGGGGCATTATTAACTTATGTCAGTGCAATAATCATTTATCATATAGCTTATTGTATGATGTTCGGTTGTTTGTAGCCTTAAAAAGCATCTTTATTCCAACATTACGAAAACACGCCTATTCAAATATAAAGGAAAATTCGCCTTCAAAAGCTGAAAATTTCAGATAAAAAAAAAACTGATACTTTCATATTTCTGCTCAAAACATAGAATGTGGGTACTCATTAGAACCGCCTTGGCAGTTCTTACGAGTACCTACAATGTATGTTTTGAGCGGAAATAAGAAAAAAATTGTATACCCCTGCAAACCCCAGTTTTGCTATATAAAAGTGGGGTTGAAGAGGATAAAAATTATATAGGTATGTTTTCATAATGATTGTGGTAAAGGTAAAACCAAGTGCTTGCGGTAGCTACAAAGTATAGCTGTGGTAGAGATTCATCAAGAGTAAACATTAAAGCCAGAGTACGACAAAACCAACAATATGACCTGTGTGGTCAGCAAAGAATCTGGTTAGTCTCCTCCGCACTTCACCATTGTGCAGGTTATAGTTTCATTTCCTTTGCGATCATTTGACCCATTGTGGCAGCTTTGAAAATGGAACTTTGCTCATGTATATGCTAGCGCTAGAGGGCGTAAGGAGTGATGCAAACCATTACTGCTCATGAAGAGTAACAATAAAACCGAGACTCCCATTTTCATTCTATACAGTGTTCTTTGTTTATAAAGGCAATTTTTAAATTTTGAGTCTCGTTTATCCCTCTTTGGATAGTCCGGAGGCTTCAGAAGGCACATGCGACCAGCGAAGACTGATCAGACTGCGCGGATGCACTGGCTGAGTCTTCGCTGGTCGCATAGGTCTTATTGTAGGTTTGGTCGTGCATTGGCTCAAATGTAAATAAAACAAACCGTGACAGACTATACCCTGATGGATGGAGAAACAACAAAGGAACATTTATTAGATTGGGTTCCCTGTAAAATTAACTTTTTATTACTTTTTAGCTCACTTGAGCCAAAGGCTCAGTTTGAGTCATTGTGATCACTCCTCGTCCGTCGTCGTCCGTTGAACGACTTTTTCTTTTGAAACCCTGGGCCAGTTTTTTTCAAACTTCTTGTGGATCCTTTGTTAAAGTGAGATTGAAACTTTGTACAAATGGACACAGTCCGTAAAGATAGCCGCCATACCCGTATATGGTAAAATATTTAAAAATCTTCTTCTCCAGAACCAAGAAAGCTTTAAGGCTAAAACTTGGTATATATATATATATATATATATATATATATATATATATATATATATATATATATATATATATATATATATATATATATACAGAGAGAGAGAGAGAGAGAGAGAGAGAGAGAGCATTTGGGATTCAAGGTCTACCAAATTTATTCAAATGATGACCCTACGTCGACCTTTGACCTTTTATGGCAAGGTCAAAAATTCGCGTCCCTATGCATTTGTACGGGAAAACTATTGAAAAATCATTTTCTTAAAATGTTTTAAAGAATAATGGCGAAACTTACATGTATGATCAAAGTAGCAAACCCGTTTAGTTGCAATCAACATTTTTACCACGGCGTTATCTGCCCTTGCCCCTGGCCTATATATACAAATATAAATATGTATAAATGGTGTAATCTTTAAACGTCGTCTTCTTTAAAACCGCTTGACCAATTCACCAGATTTCACGTGGGACCATCTGTAAAAGGGATATAAACAATTTGTTCAAATGGTTCCAAACCATTGAATAGATGGCCGCCATGCCAATATATTGTAAAACACTTAAAAATCTTCTTTTTCAGATCCGAGAAAGTTTTGAGGCTAAATTTTCGTACATAGAATCAGGAACTCAAGGTCTTCTAATTTTGTACAGATGATGACATTAGGATGACCTTTGACGTTTGACGAAAGGTTAAATTTTTGTCACCATGCAAAATGTTAAAAACTCATTTTCTCAAAATGTATTAACGAATTATTTACTTATCTGATCATACATTAATATAAAGTTTTACATGTATACAGTCCAGGCTCAGAAGCAGACAACTCCTGTATTGAGGACAAATGAAATACACTTATTTATTTGATTCAATTGCACAAGCCATCGACTACGATCAAAACTTTTACACTTCGTGGGTTGTGGGCTATGTACATAAAACATGACAAATTTTACGTAAAGATCACACTTGAAAGTGACAGTTATATTGGAACTCAAATGGTCGAAAGGACTCATCATTTTTGTTACTATCAAACTTTTGTCTGGTGGGTGTTGTCTATCTCTATTATATACGAGGACCGTTAAAATGTTACCGACTCCATCCGATTCTGATGGATCTGTGCATACCAACATAATATGAATGAAACAAGGAGTATTTCACTGGATTTCTGAAAAAAAAAAAAGATCCAAATTCTTCTGGTTAAAGTTTTTCTTACATTGCCCCTCAAAGTCAAGAAGGGTAGTCGATGTTTATCTTAATTTATGTGTCTTAATTCACTTTGACATTTCTTTTCTCATACACAACATGATGTTTATGTTCGTTTTGGTTGCAAAAGTAAATTTGATCATTTGCTGGTGGTTGATCAAAAAAAAAGTTATTTTTGAAATGTATCAGCACTACCTGAAACCCTTAAATTATGCACCCCTGAAATTTAAAAATAACTGTCATATTTATGCGTTTATTAGATATTGTGTGCATAAAACCAAGAAAATATTCTCACACAGATAAACATTAGCATCCTACAAAAATTGGCCATAAAGACTTTGATATTGTAAATTCCCGAGCATTCACAGTACGGTTTCGGAGTGTGCATACTCTGCTGAAATTATTAAAAATTCACCATTCTCGGCTTTTAAATTGTGCCTAGAGTTTTTAATGACCTAAAACTACAAAGAAATATATCATTACTTACGGAGATGCCTTTGTGTATATCATGTTTATCATGAAAAACATGTAAATGCGAACATTTGCTTATAGAACAATTATGGGTGGTCAAAAAAGTACATCTTCTACTTTCTTTTTTTGTTACATTACGAAAACATGCCTATTCAAATATACTGAAAATTTTACCACCAAAAAATGAAAATTTTCAGATAAAAAATATCTGATACTTTTTCATATTTCTGCTCAAAACATAGATTGTGGGTACTCGTTAGAACCGCCTCGACGAGGCGGTTCTAGTACTCACAATCTATTTTTGAGCAGAAATAAGAAAAATAATGTATACCCATATAAACCCCAGTTTTACTACATAAAAGTGGGGTTTAAGGGGATCAAAATTATATAGGTGTGTTTTCGTGATACCTGATAACATTCTTCTTCTTCTTCTTGTTAATTGATTTCAAATTTATATGCTAGTTTATATGCTCTTGTGTTACATACATGTAGTATGTGTGTTTTGTATTGTAGGGGAAGGACCGAATCTAATGTTGGTATAACTTGTGGTCCAACCCCATTTCCTTGTTTATTGGAAATGTAATATTATTATTTAATCTAATACTGTTACATGTCATACAAAGAACTATACAAATACATTAATAGTTTTTTTTTTCAGAAATACAGTATACTGTCCTATAGTATTGAAAGAAAATTATATCATGCATGATACATACTTTCACAAATAACTTCTTTACTGACAAAAACTTGCTGTATCAATAAACAAGAAAAACGCCTAGCGGCATTATGGACCGGTTTTTCAAAAGGTTAACCAAAAGGTAAACCTCGGACGACGCCCGACGCCAGACACCCGCCCGCCCGGACATCGCTATTTTAAAGGACGTATTTAAAAAGAAATCATCTCCTGGGTTGAAAAAAAAACGACCTTAGAACAATTGTTTTCATCTGAATATGTAGGAGGAAGTTTGATCTTCTTGTAAAAAAAGTCAAATGTCAAAGTGGGATCATGATTTTAGCAAAATCGATAGGTACAACATCCCTTTTGCTATATTCCACACTAAAGCTTTCTTGATTTTGGAGAATATTTTCAATGTTTTACCATATATGGGTATGGCGGTCAGATTGGTTACGTGGCTGCGACCATTTTAGCAATCTGACGTTTTCTCGACCCAAGGAGGCTCCACATGAAATTTGAAAACCAAATGTCCCAACAGCTTCAGTGGAGAAGTCGTTTGAAAATGTGGACGGGTGGCGTCGGACGGACGACGAACGACAGACGGAAAGTGGCTTATGTGACCTAAATTAACGAATTGTGGGAGCCATAGTAGGACTACAATTGTACGCGACTTCCACTGGAGGCACATTTCTCATATGCTCGAAGATATAAAATAAGTTTAGCAAGTACACAATTCGTATTATTTGTGTTCAATATAAAATCAGTTATTTCAGCGTTTTGTCAGACGCTTCCACCGACTTATAAAACGAAAATCAATGAAATCTCTTTAATCATTTGGTTTATGTAATTTTGTTGACATAAGTGTTCAGAAACGAGAACAATATGTTATCGGTATAGTGAAAAGTACATCCTAAGCAATCTGAAAAAGAAAGCTTGTGACATATGAAGCCAGCAGAGATCCAGATTTGCCCGCACATCCGCGCAGTATATTCAGAGCATTCTCTATTCGTCAAAACATTCTACAGAGTCTGTTGATTGTGTAGGTGGGCAACCGTCACAAAACACGCCTATGTAATTTTGACCCCCTTAAACCCCACTTTGATACAGTAAAACTGGGGTTTACAGGGATATACATTATTTTTCTTTTTTTGCTAAAAATAGATTGTGGGTACTCGTTATAACCGCCTCGGCGAGGCGGTTCTAACGAGTACCCACAATCTATGTATTGATCAGATATATGAAAAATATCAGAATTGTTTTATCTGAAAAGTTTCCCTTTTTGGTTGTAAAATGTTCAATGTATTTGAATTGGCGTGTTTTCGTAATGTGAATAGCACCTCTTACATGTCCATAATAACATCAAAGACACATTTTCAAATGGCGCGTCATATATTCAACCTTGATTTTTTTTACGTCATCAGCGTAATCTTTGTTTTATCATCAAAATCGTCTGGATCAGAGAATGCCCAGATCTGCTTAGATTCGAGATTACTTAGAACCAAATGCATCCGTTTCTGGTCGAACCTTTAAATAAATTGGACGATAGGATATCATGGATTTATCAGTTGCTATGCTAGTGACGAATACAGCAGAAGACAAACGAATGTGATATTTTCCTTTTTATTCAGGATTTAACATTATGGGAAAGAGATTCAATTTTAGGAGGCATAACGAAAACACGCCTATTCAAATATATTGAAAATTTCACCACCCAGAAATGAAAATTTTCAGATAAAAAATTCTGATATTTTTCATATTTCTGCTCAAAACATATATTGTGGGTACTCGTTAGAACCGCCTCGAGGAGGCGGTTCTAACGAGTACCCACAATTTATGTTTTTGAGCAGAAATAATAAAAATAATGTATACCCCTGTAAACCCCAGTTTTACTATATAAAAGTGGGGTTTAAGGGAGTCAAAATTATATAGGCATGTTTTCGTAATGGCAGTCCTGTTAAAACTGTTTTGCTGCCCTTGTGACAATCTTCAGTAAAGCAATGAATTAAGACGTACTTCTCAAACCTATTCCAGATTTATGCTTCTTTTCATTTACTCAACATGATGCTTTGGAGGATACATTTGGCCGCACGTGCCACAGGTTGGTTGATATACAGTGTAGATCTTAACTGACCAAACTAGGGGCAAACTGATCGGGATTTGCATTATTTGTTCAAGAATGCCTGTTCGAATATTTAGAAACCACACGCTTACATGTAATATTCACAGGTGGCGTAAAAGGTATTTGGTGTTTTGTAATGTGTTTGGTCGTTTTAGACGATAGACAATCTGAAAATGCCGAGTATTGATGGAATTTCCCCAAATGTGAATATCAATTGTATCACCATCAATCTCTTATAGTCGACAATATTTAATATTAAATGCAATAACGGAGCCATGGCACAACATTTCCTGCAAGATTGCATGTGCGCCTAGCGAAGATTCAGATTAGTCTGCACATTCGCGCAGTCTGATCTGTCTTCGCAGGGTACTCTGTTGGGTAGCCATGGAGACAAAGAGTCTATTAGCGGAGTCTGAGTCTTTGCTGGGCGCTCATGTATCTGTATAATATCAAAATATTGAAATTGTTGGTTTTCGAATAATCCATAGGCATGACAAACCCCACAAAACCTTGTCGTAATCAATCAGTCATCTTTTATATTCGATATAACCCCTTTGGTTTACTTTCAAAATTGTCTGACACGTCGTCTAGAGAATATTTATTTCTGCTTTAATAGCAATTGATGTATTAATGAGAGATGCGCAATATAGTTAATTGGGTTCAACGACATCGCTAGACGTCATAATGTTCTTTTGTTTCGGAAAAGTCAAAATGCAGAAATATCAGGGGTTTCTTTTAGTTTTGTACTCTGCGCATAAACAAGCCGGAACATTGTGGGTAGTGTACCTTATGACGTGTACCCAAAGAAGACTGCATCCTAGCGGTCCGATCAGTGTTCGCTGTCCATTTGCAGAAACTTGGAACCTAAACAATGTTCAGCGAAGACCGATCAGACTGTGCAGATATGCAGATATGCAGTCTGATCTGAGACTTTCTGGGGCATATGTTATAAAACAAATTTCCCAACTTGGGCTGATACAGCTGCACAATGAGACAATAGGAGCCCGTGACTATGGCTTATGAGAATGCATCAAAATTGCATCATTTATTGGACACTATAAACACATTAATGCAGCTCACAAATTGCATTTCATTAACTTATTTTATTTTGGTAAAGGGACATTAATTAAATTGGTTTAACTGTGCCAATGGGAAATTTATTATCAAATTTAGTTTTTCATATTTCATTAGCCGTCTGTATTACAGTGTTATTAGTCCTTTGCGAATTGGGCAACATGTTCAAATCGAGATGTTAAATGTAGTCTCAAATGACAGCTAAAAATAAAAGCTTAAATTTTTGCATGCACTTTCACCGTATCGTGAAAATGGCGCCTGAGATGAACAATATGAATAATGAAAACTTTCCATTACGAAAACACACCTAATCAAATATATAGAAATTTTCACCTCCAAAAATTGAAAATTTTCAGATAAAAAACATTGATAGTTTTCATATTTCTGCTCAAAACATTGATTGTGAGTACTCGTTAGAACCGCCTCGGTGAGGCGGTTCTAACGAGTACCCACAATCTATGTTTTGAGCAGAAATAAGAAAAATAATGTATACTCCTGTAAACCCCAGTTTTATTATATAAAAGTGGGGTTTAGAGGGGTCAAAATTATATAGGTATGTTTTCGTGATGCCCACCGGTGAAGGCACAGCATACGCGTGTGCAGATCGCTGCAGGCTTTTTTCAGCATCACTGTGGTGGCCTATGTAGGGAAACATCTATTTCACGAAGAACTGAAATTGCATATTCATTACGAAAACACGCCTATTCAAATATAGGGAAACTTTCACCTCCAAAAAACTGAAAATGTTCAGATAAAAAATTCTGATATTTTTCATATTTCTGCTCAAAACATAGATTGTGGGTACTCGTTAGAACCGCCTCGGCGAGGCGGTTCTAACGAGTACCCACAATCTATGTTTTATGCAGCAATAAGAAAAATAATGTATACTCCCGTAAACCCAAGTTTTACTATATAAAAGTGGGGTTTAAGGGGGGCCAATTATATAGGCGTGTTTTCGTGATGTTTTTCTTAATTAATCTTCAGCATCATTTCTATTATCGATATCGCGATATTCGATAACAGATAAAACAAGAGTTGTCATATGATGACAACATTGTCCGGAACAGCTGGCACAACCATAATTTACCAAAAACTTTTATGTCAAAGATTCACTAAGAATATGACGTCAGTCGTGGTGACCGAGGAAGGGGAAGAGCTTATAATGGATAACATTATGAACCAGTTTAAATGCATTTAACATTAGTCCAACAACCCAATGCACCAAGGCATTCATTGATATTTCTCTTAGGACAACTTTAACAAATAAACTGTATTATAACATTTCTAGGTACATGACCTTGACCTGACATTCGTTTATGGGTGCTAAAATCTTAGACCAGTATTTATCATCAGACTTATTATCACTTTTATAGTCTGAGGTTTTTAGAAGTTTAGAAAACTAATCACGTTTAACGTAAAAGTTCTTAGTTCACTGCCTTGATCTAAAGGCTATATTATTTTCTGAAAAATACAAGTATCTAATGTCGGTCCCGGTATCAATTCAGTCGTTAAGGAGATACGAGTCTCCAAAAACTCTTACCAAAAAACTAGAACACCGCGTGTGGCGTGGACGTGGTGGTGGACGCCGACAATTGCGCTAGGCCTTGATGTACTTTCAAATAGAAGATATCTTACTAGGAAAGTAAATCAATGCTAGTGATTCTATATGGGTCACGTGAAGCGAAAAGATGTCTTCGAGCATGTGCAAAATGCACAGATTCAGAGTCATCCCACGCATGCGCAAACTCTCATTCGGGGAGTTTCTCTCCATTTATACATTCTAGAATGTCCAATGATTCTGTTAGCGGACAGCGAAGGCCCTGATCAGACTGCGCGAATGCGCAGTCTGATCTGGGCCTTCACTGTTCGCATATGCCCGACGACACATTTTCGCATTGCGTACATGTAGCCCATTCAATCATTCCAATAATAATTTGTGGACCAGATTGAAAATTTTCGTATCAACGAGAAAATAATCACCCACAACGCGGTCAGTCTTCGGGAATTCTTTGGAAACACTGTATTTATCCAAAGTACTGGCACTGATGAAGACATACCATGAGACATCAACCATCTAATGAAAGGTTGAGGTCGGCAACTTCATAGAGTCTGAGACACGATTCATCGCCGTGCAATTATTGAGGAAAGCTAAGCCATCAACCATAATTGACTCCTCCGTCAGAAGGCTATAACCACGCCCATGCGTAAATCCTTAGACAAACAATATCGTGATACCTGTATTTGTCAATGAAAACTGCATGTGTACCTGTATTTATCAATGAAAAAGTACATAGGTAATATTGTTTGTCTAAGCAATAACATTAACCGTTAACTGGTAAGCTATTTTGGTTGGTCAGGTTTTGGTGTCAATTACTGGTCAGGTGATTTCACGGAGGACTCAATTGGGTTAAATTGGAATTGGTCTACGTTTAGAAGTTACGGTGCCCCGCTATTTAGCTACTTAGGGCAAAGAAGGTTAGCATCAACTATGACTTGCTCATGCGTATTTGAAATAATCATATCGTAGAGCGTCATACGTGTCACATTCGAGAAAATGAGATAAAACCAGAAAACTAAGCAAACAAGATGAAATCAAATTACTCCTTAGCTTCCTATCATCGGTGGTAAATCTATTCATTCCTTTCAGTTAGAGCTTGACCTTTACCACTCTCTGATCTAATTCAGCAGACGACAATTTTGGTGATATTTTATTCTTATTTTTCTAAGAAAATAGACTTTGACACGTCATGCAAATTTTATCTAAAGGAGACGCTTTGCATTAAGTCAAAGACTACTTTCTAGAAAAAAATATGAAAAATATTTCAAAACATCGTTTGGTGATTTTTTTTGTTTGAAAATGTCGTCTGCTGACATTTTACCCAGCATGCTAAGCGTTAATTCAATTGACACCTATAATGAAGCAATCAACCCAGGCAGCATTCTACGTAAATCTATATGACGGCCCGATGTAGATTTACGTAGAATGCTAGCTGGGAAGTTAGTTGATGTTCACGGGGTACTTTGATTGTATCAGTGATGTCATTTATGCCATCTTAGGTTAAAATGGGAATATATTATTAAAGGCAACCGACGGCCTAGATCAGCCTGCTCATACGCAATCATGCTACATATAATTAGGGCATTAGCGGTATGACCAAAAAACGATATATACCGCAGAAATGACTGACGAAAAGTGAGGGGCCCCGATTAGACTGTACGGAAGAATCGTTAATTTGAGTCTTCGTTTTACGCAGGTGCTCTAAGATTTCATTTTGAATATCTCGGTTCCTGCCATTGATAGGACAACGGAAAGCAACTCACTGCTGATTGTGTCATTCTTCACACATCTACAATTTACATTTAGCACATATGCTGGGATGCAGCATTTCCAACAAGACTACATGTGCGCCCAGCGAAGACTCTGATCAGCCTGGGCAGATCAGATATCTTCGCTGTTCGCCTGAAGATGGATCCTTTGCTGCCCAGAGAGTTTCCGGCAAAAACTGATCAGATGCGCAGGCTGATCTGAGTCTTCGCTGGTCAAACATACAATCTTGTAGGAAATGTTGTGTCCTGGCTCATTTACCACGTATAAATTAGAGTAATAGAATTTACAATACGCTTAATTAGAATGTTTGGAGCTTCCTTGAATTATTCAACAAACAACAGTAATTGGGTCGATGTATGCAAAGTATACTTATGGGCAGCTTCAAACAAACAGAACACAGTCACGCAGTTTGGATTTGGTCTCTTACGTCTTTGCGTAAACCATGTATAATGACTGTGGTCGGACTGCAAGGTTTGTGAAGGATGAAACGGTGTTGTTTAAATCTATCCCAGGTGACCAAAGAGTCTTTTCCCTTCGTCCCTATTTGCACTTCTGCGAGAATACGGTTAATGAACTGGCATAGGAGTTAATCAGGGTGATAATGCTTTTCGGCAATTTTCAGTATTTATATGTAAATTTCTCATGTTAAAGATTCGATATTTTAAATTTAAGCAAACGAATTAAATTTTCAAACACGTCAAATCTGTGTTCGTTCTTGCTATGTAGATTTTAATTAGTTAGAGACCTATTAACCCACTTATGCCTTGCATTCCATAAATGGGATATTGAAAAACAGTGAAGACCCAGATCAGATGCCACAGAACGCGGCGTCTGTTCAGGGCCTACAGTGTTTGCAATAAATACAGGAATTTATGTAAAACATGGTAATATTAAAACCCAACCAGCCACCCCCTCTATTGGAAAAACACCTGTCCAAAGAGCAAAGTTCTCTCGGCATATATGGAATGATTCTGATTATATTCAAATCTTTTCACTCCCACTTATTTATATGTGTGTTATTGTCCACCATCTTTCATTTTCAACACGTCGTTTGCGGTTTAGTAAAAGAGGATATTAAAAAAAAGATTGTAAAGTTTTAACGTTCATGAAGTATGAAAAAAATCATCGGGTCACGAACAAAGTGAGCCCCGAAGAAGTTCATATAAACTTCCCTGCAACCCAATGTTGTATAAACTTCTTTGAACGTTAAATATATTGCCTTTTAGGTATGTTATTTTCCAGCCATCATTTCAATAAAACTACTGTTGCGATGCTTTAACTTGGTTAGTTCGATCGAAACTGTTGTAACTCCAAATTACAAATACATTACATGTACGAAAACACGCCTATTCAAATATATTGAGAAATTTACCGACAAAAAATGAAAACTTTCAGATGAAAAATTCTGGTGTTTTTCATATTTCTGCTACAAAAATAGATTGTTGGTACTGGTTAGAACCGCCTCAGCGAGGCGGTTCTAACGAGTACCCACAATCTATGTTTTCGAGCAGAAATAAGAAATGATATATATATATATATATATATATATATATATATATATATATATATATATATATATATATATATATATATATATATATATATATATAAACCCCGGTTTTACAGATAAAAGTGAAGTTTAAGGGGGTTAAAATTACATAGGTGTGTTTTCGTGATGTTATGTAACATTCTATGTCAGCGTAAAAGTCCTCTGCCTCATCAGGAAACATTCACAGTAAAACAACAATAATCACGAGCACTATGATGAAATAAACTAGAGGGCTCAATGGCAATCTGAAGCCAGAGCAAACAACAAAAGGGCCAAGATCGCTCACCTGATTACCAGACAAGTTTCGAGCCAGTTGGCCTTTCGGTAGCCTAGCTACTAGGCCAATATATAAGTATGTTTGTCACTTTTTTTTTTTTTTACTTTTTTTTTTTTCATTTATATTCTACTTTTTGATTCAATGTTTAGCTAGTCTATGGGTGAACTTTTCTTCTGTGGTTGTCTCTGAAATATATTGTTAGAAATCCAGACCATATTATCTATAGACTAGCCACAGAGCTCAATAAGCCAATATATATATATATATATATATATATATATATATATATATATGTGTATATTTCTAAGCCTTGGGCAAGGCTAGCCTTTCGGTACAAGAGAAGAAGTTCCGATCAGAACAATTTTAGCTACTTTTTGATCTACACCTCGATATTTCCAATGAAGTTGTGAGTCAACAGGCTTTTATGTTCAGAAGAAAAAGTTCAAAATACATTTTCAACATGGCTGCTAGGGCAACCCTCTGGGATTTCCGATCAGAATGATTTTAGCTATCTTTGATCTAGAAGTCACCCTGATATTTCCTATCAAGTTTCGAGTCATTTGACCTTCCTGTTCAGGAGAACAAGTTCAAAATATATTTTAAAGATGGCGACTTTGGCGGCCATATTGCAATTCCGATCAAAACAATTTTAGCTATTTTTGATCTGCAAGTCACCCAGATACTTCCTATCAAATTTCAAGTCAATTGTTCGTACCAAGTTTCAAGTCAATAGGCCTTTCGCTTCATGAGAAGCGAAAAATAAATTTTCAAGATGACCACCACGACGGCCATTTTGGATTTCCAAACGGAACAATTTTAGCTATTTTTGATCAACGTCTCCCCGATGCTTCCTACTAAGTTTCGAGTCAATTGGCTTTTTGGTTCAGGAGAAGAGGCGAGAAATAGATTTTTAAGATGGTGGCCATCTTGGATTTCCGATCGGAACGATTTTAGCTATTTTAAATCTACAAGTCACCCCGATGCTTCCTGCCAAATTTCAAGTCAGTTGGTTTAAGGGTGTAGGAGGAGTAGGCTTATA
This sequence comes from Anodontia alba, assembly GCA_964016985.1. Classification (NCBI taxonomy): domain Eukaryota; kingdom Metazoa; phylum Mollusca; class Bivalvia; order Lucinida; family Lucinidae; genus Anodontia; species Anodontia alba. The sequence continues at coordinate 46,777,777 of OZ024831.1, forward strand.
AAGCAAATGTTGACGCCGCACGACGAACGACGCACGATGGACGACGCACGACGAACGATGGACATTGACCGATCACAATAGCTCACCTTGAGCACTTCGTGCTCAGGTGAACTCCAAAGTACATCCAGAACGGCGATAGCCCTGACCACAGACATCGATAGTCAAGCGCCAACCCCCTGAAACAGATTCAGGAAGGAGGCTACATTCAGCCTCATTACGAAAACACGCCTATTCAAATTTATTGAAAATTTCACCATCAAAAACTAAAAGTTTTCAGATAAAAATTCTGATATTTTTCATATTTCTACTCAAAACATAGATTGTGGGTACTCGTTAGAACCGCCTCGCCGAGGCGGTTCTAACGAGCACCCACAATCTATGTTTAAGAACAGAAATAAGAACAAATAATGTATAATTCTGTGGAGTGTAAGGGGGTCAAAATTATATAGGTATGCTTTCGTGATGTGTCGCAATTAAAGAGGGAAACAGCTGTCTGGCATATAGATTGTTTAATGTTATTACCGCTTTGCAAAGGACAACGGGGCTTCTGGTCTGAACATTCCCAATTCGAAGGCAATTCCAGCGGACAGCATAGTCTACAGTCAAATTCAGTAGCCTCTGACGTCGAAAACGACCAATCGCCGACAAGACAACGGCGGGGATAAACCTTCACCAACCAACCAGTGGCAAAGAATGGACAATTTACTATAATGTTATAAATAAAAAACGTTTCGTAGTGGCCCAGTTACAGGTCCAATGTCTGCAGTATTGGCCCAATGACGAAGGCTGGTAATGATTTTATTCTATAAAAAAATGCGGTATTATAGAACTTTGACGTGTACAAGATAAAGAAAGATCTTAACAAGTGATAATATACGAGGGATGTTCGAAATGAATTCCTTATTTCTATCTGGAGACTTCAAATTTCAAGTTAGCCCAAAAGTACTCATTTCATGCCCTCGAAGTACTCCCCGTGCTAGAAATGCAAAGTTTCAGCCGATGTATCCACTTCTTGAAGGCGTCACGGTACGCTGATTTGGGCACAGTAATAAGGTACTGATGAATGGCAGATCCAAGTGCCTGCCGGGACTGGTATTTCCGCCCAGCAAGGAATGCTTTCAATTTCGGAAACAAAAAGAAATCACATGGGGCAAGGTCTGGGGAATACGGGGGTAGAGGCAAAACAGTTACTTTTTCTTTCTTCAAAACGCCGTAACTATTGCGGAGGTATGAGCTGGGGCATTGTCATGTAGAAGACGGACATGTTTAAAACCAGTGGCAGGGCGTCGTTTCTGATAATACTTTTTCAGTTTCTTCAGTACTACGTCTTTGTAGTACTTTTCGGTGATGCTTTTGCCCTTTTTCACTGGCACTTTTATTGCGACTCCTTCACCAGAGAAGAAGATTGCATACAAAACCTTCTTTGTACTCAAAGAACGTTTGGCAATTGGGCGTTTCCTGTGTTTAGTGGCCCAGATCTTATTGCTAACCTTTCTGACGGGCTCAAAATAATGGACCCAGGTTTCATCACCTGTGACGACATTGGCAAACTGCTTTTTGTCATATTTTGGAAACATTTGAAGCAGCTTTTTGGCCACTTTAACCCGTTGCCTCTTTTGCTCGAAATTTCAGTCATCAGCTTCTTCAAAGAACAACCAAGTTTTGAGCGAGCTTTGATGTAAGCCCGTATTTCATCTTTTTTATCGACGCTTCTACCAACCATTTTTACTGCAGTGGTCAATGACTGTGTGTATTCAAATGTCAAATTTTATGTCTTAGTCTAACATGTACATTTATACACCATTGTGTAGATATTGAATAAACTTATACAGGTATGTATTGGTTTTTATCGTGCCCCACGTGGATATATATCGAGCTAGAGGACAATAAGCAATTCATTTCGAACATCCCTCGTATATTATCTGCTCATTTATAGACTTGGTACATAACTTGAAACTAGCCTGCCTAGGTGGCTCGGTTGGATGCTCGTGCGACTGGTGATAAGAAGGGTCCAGTAATTCTTTTGTAGGGACTGATCATGAAATACTGTCTACGGTTATTCTCTCCCTTCCGCTGATTCAAGAAGGGCAGTTGTCTGTTTCTGGTGAAAGAATATGCACAAATACTGCTTAACTGCTTAGGGACTAAGCCTGCCCAAGAAAAGTGTGGTTAGGTAAACTGAACGGTCCGATATGGCCTTCATACTGTTGATAGACCCGTTAAACTCCAAACCTATCAACCGACTTACTTGAATCTCTATAAGACAATCTCAACAAGGAATTGTTTTTCAGAACATGTTTTCCAAAGAACTGTATAACCTTTGATCAGAAAGCTTTTAAAAATCAGAAACAAATTTCGTCATTATATCAATGCTCTTTCTACATCTGGGCCGAATCATGGTAAGATAACATATGTGAACAGCAAAGGTCCAGGCAAGTCTGCGCATCCGCACAGTATCGCCAGAACTTATGCTGTTCGCTAACGTAAGCGGTAGGCCATAGCTAATTTCAGCCCAAAAAAAACAACTAAATATGTGGCCTCTCTAAGGGACCGGGCTTGTGCATTAAAAGACTGATTCGAAGGCAAATCCGATGAGCTTTTTCTTCCCCGCGACAAGGCTGATTTCATCAAGGCTTGTGCATTAAAAGACTCTTTCTACATCTGGGCCGAATCATGGTAAGATAACATATGTGAACAGCAAAGGTCCAGGCAAGTCTGCGCATCCGCACAGTATCGCCAGAACTTATGCTGTTCGCTAACGTAAGCGGTAGGCCATAGCTAATTTCAGCCAAAAAAAAAAAAAAACTAAATATGTGGCCTCTCTAAGGGACCGGGCTTGTGCATTAAAAGACTGATTCGAAGGCAAATCCGATGAGCTTTTTCTTCCCCGCGACAAGGCTGATTTCATCAAGGCATAATTAAATGAATTTGCGGACACCTGCTCAACATTAATTATCTTTTATGTTACGTGATCCATCTCATATGCAGTTTAATCTTTACCACTCTGTAGGCTAGATCTCATCAGATTAAACTGAATCACAATGTGGGGAATAGTCGCCATTAACATGTGCTCCCAACGAAGACTCAGATCAGCCTGCGCGGATGCGCAGGCTGATTGGAGTCTTCGTTGGGGGAGCATGAAGAATATTGACATCATTGGCTATCCAAAATGCACCCAGTGAGGAGTCTGATCAGACTGCGCGAAAGTGCATACTGTTTTGAATCTTCTCTGGGCGCACATTTCCGAAGGTACGTTTTCTGACGTTTCGACTCAATAAGTGACAGTTTATTTGATTTTCATAGAAAATGATGCCAGGGCATTAAGACAATTAAGTATCAGGTCAACTGCTTCCCTCTTTAATTGTTCGCGTTCTGCGGCGTCTGAATTGAGTCTACACTGTTTTCTGTCTTGCCAAATACATTGGGTTAATACAATTAATACTCATAAGCGTCAACGCACATCTGATTTGCTGTGTAGCGTTATAAAGGGACCCTTGTGTCGTATACAAACAGCAAATTAGCATGTGTACAGTCTAATCAGGATAATCCCCTGCTCGTGTACATATTCTACAAGATCTTTATATTAATAATTCTATAAACAATCATGACGAAAACGCGCCTATTCAAATATATTAAAAATTTCACCACCAAAAACTGAAAATTTTCAGATAAAAATTCCAATATTTTTTCCACATTTCTGCTCAAAACATAGATTGTGGGTACTCGTTAGAACCGCCTCGCCGAGGCGGTTCTAACGAGAACCCACAATCTATGCTTTTGAGCAGAAATAAGAAAAATAATGTATACCCCTGTAAACCCCAGTTTTACTATATAAAAGTGGGGTTTAAGGGGTTGAAAATTATATAGGTATGTTTTCGTGATGGTACCAAATTTTACCTCATCATATATAGTGAAATACAGATATGTATGAGTCCTCATTATAAGGCGGGTTTTCAAAAACACTGACATATCAAGAACCATGGCTTTATAGTATTATATATTTCAGACAAGTGAGTTTAAGTAATGCCTGTGGCTCTGTGGCGGGCAGAGAAGATCTTTAGAAGACCTTGCGGAGTGCGCAGGCTGATTTTCGGATTCGTTGCCACCAAATGCGGTAAAGACCCTTTTAACACATTGAGCAACATTTGATTTCTTTATTTGTAACCAGAAAAAAATAACAATATGGAGGCTTGATACACTTGATTTTACGACATTTTTTGAATTCCTGTTAATTTCCCACTAAACAGTCCCCTTCTGTAAAGATGTCTACTCTAAAAGGAAAAAAAAATGCTCCTAAAGGGAGCAAATTCTTTTATTTTAGAGTAGACATCTTTCCAGAAGGGAATCAAACCATTTTGACAGAGTTAGCTGTTCGCAAAATATATGAATTGCCCTTAAATAGCAATGATTTTAACATTCTCCTGGGAAATTAACTTGCAAATTTGGTGTTACTGCTATGTTTTAGGAAAGGTATTGCCCTATGGCTGTTAATAAAGTTACGTGTAGGAACAAATTGCTCGCTCTCGTAAGAAAAATAAAATTCCATAAAGCCGGGAATGAAACAAAACCTATTTCTGCTGCGGTTAAGCCTATTAGCAAAGATTTATTGCTTGTAGGATACAAAAAGAAGCATCCGGCATACAGGCAAGCATGCATACACTACATGCACGCACGCAACAGGTAATCACACAAGTGCACACTTACGCACACACGGTAGCACCCACGAGCACTTGTAAACAGAAAATATTTGTACGTCATTTGTCTTCACATCACGAAAAAATGACTATATAATTTTGACCCCCTCAAACCCCACTTTTATACAGTAAAACTGGGGTTTACAGGGGTATACATTATTTTTCTTATTTCTGCTCAGAAACATAGATTGTGGGTACTCGTTAGAACCGCCTCGACGGGGCGGTTCTAACGAGTACCCACAATCTATGTTTTGAGCAGAAATATAAAAAAATATCAGAATTTTTTATCTGAAAAATTGCCATTTTTGGTAGTATAATTTTCAGTGTATTTGAATAGGCGTGCTTTCGTAATGAGCATTGTGCAGTCTGATCATGGTCTACACGTCAGGGATCAACACAGAAAACATGTAGTTTACTCGAAAAGCAAACAATTTGTTACGAGTTTACAGTCCACAGACTTATTTGGTCCCTGCGCATTTGCTTGTGTTACAGTGTGTAAATTGTTGTCCCGGACCCTACGGGGCCGGGGAATAGCGGAGCTTCTAACTTTTCAGTTTGCATAGCGCTACTGTAGGCATTGCACTGCGATAAATTAAAGAAAACTAACATCCCCGTGGGAGGGGCTGACAGAAATATAGAGCAGCAAGTGAACTTGACCACTTAGACAATCTTTCTTGCCTGTGGCCATACCGCAATATTCTTCAACTTACTTTCGATTTATACATATTCATTTGTATGACTCTTAATATTATGTAAATATTCTATATCTGAAACGTGAAGCAACCTTTTGTATGAACCCTTACAACCCCGTAAACCCGTACAAATACAGTGTATATCCAGATGAGAGGCTCATAATCTGCCATTTCATCAGGATCTACACTATTTGCCAGTCTGTTAATGATTTTGAGTAGAGGACCCTATTGATAACAATGGACATGACCAAATACAAAGAAGTATCCATTTCATTAACTCAGAAATGCAGGAGGCGTGATATGCAACCATGGTGTTGTGTCAGAAGATAAACAAAGTGAAATTTCGATTCGCCAGCACAAACTAGCTGAACAGGGCCTCCACTTTTCATTATTTGCTAATTATCTGTCACCAAAAAGCACTTTTTTCAAACTCTACAGTGCACACGTTCATTTGGTCTCTTTGCAGTTGCTTGTGCTGCAGAGTGCATTTAATTGGACCAGGCTAAATTATTGGCAATAATAGCTGACTAAATTGCAGTCAATTAAATTGATAACAAATGCGACATTAATGCTGCCACATTGAGAGCATCATTATTTGAACCGCACCATTAGGAAACGTACCTTTTGACGTTCAAGCCAAACAAAGACTTAAATCAGCCTGCGCCCCCGTACAGTCTGACCAGAGTCTTCATTATCCGCTTGGAGACACTTTACATCTTTGCTATCCAAAATGCGCCAAGTGAAGATTCTTATCAGATTGTGTGAAATCGCAGGCTGATCTAAATCTTCGCTGGGAGCACATGTCCGAAGGTACGTTTCCTTACGTTGCAGCTCATTTGGTGTAAATACAGCACTTTTGGTGACACCATATTTGGGAATACAAGGTATTCCTTAAGTGAGAGCATTTATACCCTTTGCGAACAATGAAGACCTAGATTTGCACATGTTGGTCCAGACCTTCTCTGTTCGCAGATATATTATACTGTAGCCATTTATTCTATAAACCGGACAAAGAAGGCCCTGGATCAAACTGCGCATGTGCAGTTTGATTCTGGGCCTTCATTGTCAGCATGTGCAATAAGGGCTCTTTTCTTATGTGTGAATGCAATGTTTGATTCCGACTAATTGCTCATTGTGCCATTACAGTAAAACTACAATTAACATCAATTCACAAGAGATTGCTCAATATTATTTATAACTGACATAATTACTACAATTTATAATTGGAGCATAATTGCTACAATTTGTAATAGGAGCATGGTCCAAAAGTACTCGACTGTGCAAAACTAGTTTAACCCATTTATGCCTAACGTCCAATTAAAGGAACATCGTCAGACAGTGTAGACCAAGATCAGATCAGACCAAAGATTTATGGTAGAAAAGTCCATTCAGCATAAATAGTTCAAACCCCGCCCCCCCTCCCCCCCACCCCAGTAGCTGTATCTGTTCACAGTTCCAAGGAATTCTTCTGTTGCAGTTTTTCTTTGCATGTCGGTTATTGCAACTGTGTCATTGTGACTTGCCATTGTTCCTCATATCTTCTTCTGTCGGTGTCTTGGGAAGAGTGTCCTTCATGAAGGGCTTTTCCTGTGTCACTTCATGTAATTGTTTTTTTTTGTTTGTTTTTTTTTTTTGTTTTTTTTTTTTATTGTCAGGACATTATCATATAAAGTACTGAAAAATAGTAAATAGTAGTGCGTATATATGTGTCATCAGGGGAATGCACCAAGGGCGATCTGTCTGACCTGAAAATAGTTTTTCCCTTGTCTATATATAATTTGCTGGTCTCTGTCTTCACCACCGTGTTGGCACCCTGCTTCCTTTGTCAGGTTTATCGCCGTTCTAATGGCGTTTGTGGTGTTTGTTCTTTGTGTGGTCTTGAGGCTGCTTGCTGCGCGGCTTTTTTTTTTTTTTTTTTTTTCATCACGAAAACATACCTGTGTAATTTTGACCCCCTTACATCCCACTTTTATATAGTAAAACTGAGGTTTACAAGGGTTTACATTATTTTTCAAATTTCTGCTCAAAAACATTGATTGTGGAGATTCGTTAGAACCGCCTCGCCGAGGCGGTTCTAACGAGTACCCACAATCTATGTTTTGAGCAAAAATATGAAAAATATCGTAATTTTATCTGAAAACTTCCAGTTTTTGGTGGTAAAAGTTTCAATATATTTGAATAGGCGTGTTTTCGTAATGTGATATTTTGTCCTGTTTTGTGTTTAGTGGATCATGTCTAGCACTGTGATCACCTTGTTGTGGAAGAATGAGCTAGTTGCTTGGCTTTTCTTTGGTATAAGACTTGTGTACTGTATCTTTTGGTTTGTTTCTCTTCCTCTTGATGTCATTGGTAGACTATGATTTGTAAATAAGCCTATTCCTGGACGTCTTCTATATTTTCCCCACTTACCGTGCTGTAAACTGTATATCTTTAGATATAAGTAGATGCACTTTATCACATAGATATAAATACATTGTCTCAGTGTAAACATTTCCGCCAACTAACGACATGCATCAATCTTCTCTATAAATATTTGTTATCTTAAAGTAGTTTCTGTTCATACTGCTGAATGCATGGGAAAACAATGTCGTTGACCTTAAACTAGAAAAGTGTGTCTTAATACACACACTCACGCACGCGCACACACACGCTCACATACACAGCCTGCGTAATTGCACATTGCTTGGCGGAGATGCGATCTTGAAGTAAATGCTGTGCCTCGGCTCATTTGTCAAATTCACAGATAAATAACACAAACAATCAAAATATCGACCGCGTAGCCTACACGTCTGACAATTTCAGAACCTCTTGATTTCGGCCCTCTTACTATATAGAATGTTGAACTACGACACTACCCTCGATTTAAATTCAGATATATTTCAGTAAAACTGCTGTTTATTAGACCACCCAGTGAAAAAAAAATGAACTAAAATTTATTAGGTTGTCCATGGAAACAAAAACAAAACATAAAAGAACAAAAATCGAAAAAAAAAAACAAAAAAAAAAAAACAAAAAAAAAAAAAACAAAAAAAAAAAAAAAACAACAACACAAGAATGATTGATAACTTTGCTTTCATCTGTTGTTGCACGATGGTGGGTCGGTCCTCAGACTAAAAGATGGCTTCATCCTAAATCTGCTTCAGAAGGTAGGTTGGCACCTGACTGTCAATGTTGTCGGTGTTTGTGATTTACTTGTGTTCTGGCTTCTGATCGTTACGAAAACAGGCCTTTTCAAATATATTGAAAATTTCACCAACAAAAAAATAGGCGAGGCAATTTTAACGAGAACCCACAATCAATGTTTTTAGAAAAATAAGAAAAATAATGTATACGCCTGTAGACCCCAGTTTTACTATATAAAAGTGGGGTTTAAGGAGGTTAACATTATATAGGCATGTTTTCGTGATGTAGCCATTAACCCTTTGTGATTTAGTATGGTTCACTGTAATGTTTCATTGATAGAATAGAAGACTCTAAGCGGACGGAACATACGTTTGTACTTGGAGCTGCTTTAGAATTAAGGGTGAAGCACTGACCGTTACAAGCCGGTTCCTCTGTTGCAGTTTTTCTTTCTTCATGTGTCTGTAGTTCATATATGGTATTTGTTTTCATTGTTTGTTCCCCATCTCTCCATCATGAAAACATGCCTATATAATTTTGACCTCCCTCAAACCCCACTTTTATATAGTAAAACTGGGGTTTACAGGTGTAAACATTATTTTTCTTATTTCTGCTCAAAACATATATTGTGAGTATTCATTAGAACTGTCTCGCCGAGGCGGTTCTAACGAGTATCACAATCTATGTTTTGAGCAGAAATATGAAATATATCAGAGTTTTTTTTTATCTGAAAATTTTCAGTTTTTGGAGGAAAAATTTTCTGTACGTTTCAATAGGCATGTTTTCGTAATGCATTCTTTTGGTGCTTCGGGAAGGCTGTGCTTCTAGATTGTGGCATTTCCTAAATACTTTCCCTTATAATTCTACAGAGGACTGTACTGCAGTTTGCAGTGATGCATATGTATATATACAGTCGAACCTCGTTATCTCGAACTCGCTTATTTCGAATTACCGCTTATCTCGAAGTGAAAATCTGGTCCCTGTTTTAACATCAAACTATGACAACACGTTACAAAATAATGCGGAAAAGAGGAGAAATTGCTCCTCAGGAGCAATTTCTCCTCTTTTCCACATTATTTTATATATATATTTCTAACTTCAGGAGTCAAATTACATATTCATTTGTTAAATGTGGTTGTTCAATTTATTGTTTTCCTCACTCTCTCAACTCTGATATGTCGAAGTACGGATATCTCGAAGTGTTTCAGTGAGTCCTTTGGAGTTCGAGATAACGGGAGTCGACTGTATTCACATCACTAGCACCGGCGTATGCGGATATCAATGTTCCAGGAAACCAGAATGGGCTCAATGCTCCCCATATATAACAATAATTTTGAATTGCGGATAAAAAAGAGATCAACAGCAATTTTATAAAAAAGATTTTCTTATTTTTGATAGAAAATAATTGCTTACCGTAAAAACGTACTAATGTATCGTTTGAGGATTTAGCCTACAGTCTTAATGAGAGGGAACACGCTATGTCCGAGAATTATGATAATTGTTCAATACACCTAACAGTTTTGTAAAAATGAGATGAGGCAGACGCGAAAACTTAGCTGTAAATTCAATTTTAAACAAGAGTAGGGAACGATGTGCAGACAGTGAAACCGCAAAAGCGTTCTCATAAGATTTCGCCAAGTTGCTTGGCTTGGAATTAAACATTTAACCAAGCAAAATGCTCTTTACAAGCATTATCCGTTATTTTTTTAAAGCAGAAATACCGAAAACTAAATCCTTCATCCAGTTATCATAGCTTAACGCTTAGCATTCTGGGTAAAATTTAAGCAGACGACATATCGAAATTTTCTTTTCATTTTCCTAGCAAATAGGCTTTGATGTTTAATGTAAATTGTCCCTTCTTCGGAGACAATTTGTAAGAATTGTCAAAGTCTATTTTTCTGGGCATAATAAGAAAAATATTATTGATTGTTCGTCCTCTGAATATGCCTAGATAGTGGTACAGCTTAAATAATGTTTGCGTTAGCGAGCACAAATCTTCTGGAAATGAGATGCATAAGTAATGCTATTTCTGTGGCGCGGAAATGCGTTTCCTTCGATTTACACGTATTTTGAACGAATATGTTTTAAATCAATATAAGGCCTTTTAAACGCCCTTAATATTGTTCCGATTTTCATATGCGGATCAGCCTGCGTAGATCAGGGCTTTTGCTGTCCACTTAGAGAATCCTTAAAAATTGCAGAATACTGAAACGGATAACGAAAGCTGTTATCAGACTGAGAATGCACATGCTCATCTAGGCTTTTCCTGTCCGCAAATCTCCTGAGGGCCTCTTTACGCATGACTGACTTGATTATTAAATTCCCATGAGAAAATATGTCTTGAGGGTTTATGCAAATTGCGAAGTCCCAAATTAGCCAACACATCCGCCTTCTCCTATCAGGTCATTTGATAGGCGTCAATATAATCTTCGATGTCACGTAATTCTGTAAGGTGTCAGCAAATGTCCTGACAGCAAATGGGCGGATACATTGGAAATGAAAATAGGATGTCACATGGAGAACATATTGCATTTACATCGGTCGAAAGCTGGTAAACTATACAGGGTCGGTATTTTCAAAGACATGGAAGTTTCTTAGATGTCACATAACCTACCACACCTTTTCTGGTTTTGGACTTTCGTGAGGGAAAGTTGTCTGGCTAAGTATTTACCCTTTGAATTTAAATTTGACTTAGATCGTACATGTATCTACCCAAAGTATTCAGACAGACAGACAGACAGACCTAAGCAAATATTTTAGACGCTGATCAGACGCCGCAGAATGCGACGTCTGATCAGCGTCTAAAATATTTATTTGCCACTCATCGAGAAGTTTAAGACACATCAATAGGTACAACAAAGAAATTGTTCAAGTGATAGGGCAATTCTTGCAAGGATATCAGGTGTCTCAATATTAAAAAAAGAAATTCTTATGAGACAATTTGCATAAAATGTCAAATCATATTTTCGGAAGAAAACAAATTAGAAAAATAATAATACAAGATGTTGTCTACTAAAATTGTATACCAGGACACAAAGCGTTAATCTCTTTAACCCTTTCATCCCTAAATTTCTGAAGAGGACTCTTCCATCTCCGAACTTGGTCAGAGCATTTGTTCTTAGTAGGGACCTCAGTCTAAAAACAAAACAGAATGACAAATGGCGTAGATTCTGATGGGACGGCTTATTATGAGCCATCTCAACAGGATCTACACTGTTTGCAAAAATGCTTTGGCTGCAGAGCTGAAAGGGTTGAACCTAACTTAGTGGTTTGCCTATCGGCAATCGTTTCCATCAACACTGACAACAGGGTTGACACTGATGCATCTTGTTGAAGGAGGATTCTGACACAGTGACGATAACCCTGCAAGCTATCATTGAGAATGTCTATATTTGAAGTCAATTATTCAATAGGTTCACATTAGGATAGGACAGTCTAATTCCAGTTGCTTGGACATCTCTCTGACTATCGAAATTTGTTCTAGACATAGATAGTAGATTAATATGTGCACTCAGATCCGGGTAAGGAGGCAGATGGGGATAATTTAGGGATGTCTTTTCGATCTTCTATAAAGTAATGGTATGTTAAGAGTACTCATTAGAATCGCCTTATTTCTTGTTGAAATAAGAATATCCCTGAATATTTGTTTTCCTGAGTGACTGGAGGAAATTCCTAAGGTCTCAAAAACGAGTTCATTACGAAAACACGCCTCTTCCAATATATGGAAAATTTCACCACCGAAAAATGAAAGTTTTCAGATATAAAACCTAATTAGTTTTCATATTGCTGCTTAAATATAGATTGTGGGTACTCGTTAGAACCGCCTCGCTGAGGCGGTTCTAACGAGTACCCACAATGTATGATGTTTGAGCAGAAATAAGAAAAATAATGTATATAGGCATGTTTTCGTGATGTTGACGCCATTCTCACGGAGGCTGCAAATACACTTTTAATAAGTAAATTTCCTAAAAAAGACTACAACTTGGCAAAACGTTTTCTAAAGTTGAAAATAAGAAGGGACGGAGTGGCTGTCATTATGATAATGCTCCAAATTACAAGTATGCATTCAGTCCGTATATGTTTCCTCTACGTCATCAGTGAAACTCTGCCTCTAGACTACAAGGGTCCTGCAAAAAGTTCTGTCACTAATAGGCTTCCTAAGTTTTATCCAAGGTATATTTTAAAATGCTTCACTGCACTTGAATGGTGTGTTGAATAGCTAACGATACTCGTTTATTTCGTTCAAATTACTTTCCAACTGACGGAGTTATTTCAAATTGAAATAGATGCAGTCATATACACTGACCAATTTACTTGTTACAATAAGAAATGACCAAGCAAAGGATGGTCAGGAGTCCATCTTTTACATGACAACGCCTCCTCTCATAAGTGTGAGGTTGTTAAGTCTTTTTTGGCTTCTGAAAAGGTGAAAGTTTTAAACTATCCACCTTATTCACTGACCTGAGTCTCTGTGACTTTTTATTTCCAAGGCTTAAGAAAATGCTTTCTGGAAATAAGTATACGTCTAGAAGTTCTCTTGGCAGCGCTATTTATCAGTGTCTCGAACAGACACCAAAAGAAGACTATTTATCTGCTTTTCGCGACTGGGTAAAAAGGTTACAAAATGTGTTTCAGTAAAGAGCGAATACTTTGAAGGTTTGTCATAAGAATATGTTTGATAAAACGTAGCACTGAAGTAATCCGAACCCAGTGACAAAACTTTTTGCACGACCCTCGTACCTACTCTATAGACTTGTGTATTAATTTGTAGCCAGTATTTATACTATGGGGAAACAAAATATTATAACCCAGTGGGCACACAACGTTAAAATGACGTCGTATCAACGTCGATGCGACGTGATCACGTCGCATCGACGTTGATACGACGTCATTTTGATGTTGTGTGCCTGCTTGGAATTGACTGTTTAAACCGACGGCTAACATAAAACTGTCGGCGAAGAGGTTTTACATTACATATGACCAAAAACGACATATTTACTTCTTCTGAGTAAGTTATTAGAAAACTGTTAAATGCAGAGCAACATTAAAATGGTTCAATAACTAAAAATCCCAAATACTTTGCTGTAGCATAGTTTCATTAACATATTCCTGCTCTCTTAAACCTTTGTATGAGTTTATTGAAATCAGGTCGACCTCATTCAATAATGTATCAGATTTTTTTTTCATTTATCTGGTAAAAAGCATTCTTATGTTTAGAAATAAATGGAGCGGTATTAAGGCAAGATCGAAACTAATATATCTAATACGTTTTTATTAACACTTTGTTTATTGTGACTTATAGACCTACAAGCATTTTCAAGCTTACAAGCAAATGTGTTATCACAAATGTCAGTGAGGCATAAAATTGTTTCATTTAGAAGCAAAGCAATAGACTAATAGAATCAATGCGAAACTTGTCAGACAATACATGCAACATTTCCAGGCTATTTTACTAATTCCGAACATTAATTTTGTTCTCTGCGTGTGGTCTGTTAATTGCGTTGGCGAACAAAATGTAACTGTGTCTTTCCAAGTCACGCTGAAAGAGCAAACACTTGGATCAGACGCACTTTAACCTTCACAACTCTCTGGGCTAATTGCAGCAGACGACAAATTTATTGTATTTTTATTATTTTTTCCCAGAAAATAGAATTTGACATGTTATGCAAATTGTCTCCCCAAGGAGACAATTTGCATCAAATGTCAAATCCTATTTCTGGGACAATTAAGAAAACTATTTCAAAATGTCGTCTGTTGAATTTTACCGAGCATGCTAGGTATAGATGTACGCAAAAGTGTATTGATTCATACGTTACTGTTTGCGGGTAAATGTATTTTATGACACGTCCAGCAAGCGAAGACTTGGATAAGCCTTCATTATCGCGCAATCTGATCACAGTTCCTCTTGGGCATTCTGTAGATAATCGATGATCGAAGGCTTCTACAGATGGCCGCAAAGATTCTAATCGGACAGTGGGGATGCACAGGCTGAGCTTAACTTTCACTGGGCGCACATGGAATAAGATAATATTCTGACATGGCTCAGATAAGATAAATGTAGCACATCTTTGCAGTGAGGTCAATATCTTTCCTACTTGTAAAATGGTATAAAAGATGCAAAGAAATAGTCTACCGATGTCACCAAGAGGAAAAGAAAAAAAAACGATGACAGACAGTACACAAATCTCGGGAAACTATAAGAATAATTTAACTTACAGGATTATGCAATTTTGCATATAGAGTTCTAAATGTTAAAATCAATGTGATTCGTTCCAAATAGAAATATGTAGAAAGTGACCCAGCTAGTATTCTTTATAAATCTACAGCGGGCCGTTATCGGCCCGTCAGCTACATTGACGGGCCGAGAACGGCCCGCTATAGATTTATGTAGAATGTTTACTGGGTACCCAGGAAAGGCCACAATCACGAAACAGTCTTACCGAGGAACAGCTAGAAGAAGAAATCAGAAAAAAAAACAGTAATAAGACACAATGGTATGGACATGTTAACATAATGAGTGTGTTTTCTGTATTTTGTTTTGTTCGGTATTCGGAAGGGACCACTCCACGCATCCTCGCCGCGCCCCACGCCACCCGCCACTCAAATGATTACGTACAGTATGAACCCCTCTTATTTTACACCAATTTCTCTAATTTCATGCGACTTTGTCTTACTTTAATCAAATATATTCATAACGTTTTAGTAATAATAATAGTGGGCTGAAATTGGCTGCACAGCTGGTTTCATCATTAATAAGATTTTCAAGGACAATGTAAAGTACATAACAAATGCGGTCGTTGACAAATTTGAAAGTTCGAAATTCTATAGAGAATCACTATATGTATGAAAATCTGCAAGATCTTATACAAGAGACCTCCCAGCGAGCACATGCAGTTTATATACCGTCGCATCAACGTCGATGCGACGTTGTCAACTACTCAACGTTGTGTGCCTGCTGGGTTTAGCATCTGCATATTAATTATGTAAGAAAGTGTTTTGTTGTGGAAACAAGTTTTTTTTCTGCTTCATAAAATCTTAACGAACAGCTTCAAGCATTCGAGTAAGCATTTGAGTAATGTTTCATGATCTGGTCAATCCCTACAATATGACAGTTTCCAGAATTGTTTCTGATGTTTTTGCCAATGACGCGCACCATAAGTAGACTTCCTAAATCCCGGACATACGCTTCTACCGATATTTCCTTCGTTCAGGCCTATGGGCATGGTGGGCGAAGCTTGCTTACCAAGTAATGCTTACTATCCGCGGACGCCTGATTACACCCTTTATTCTGGGTCCATGTCTGTTGGTCTGAACATTCTGATTCGTCATTCGTATACGGATTTATGAGTTTTGATTATGGCTTAGGTACCATGACCGCAACTACTTCTGACAATATTGTTTTGTTGAAGGCTAAATTCATTTTCTTTTTATCTTTTTTCAAGTTAAATTTTCGCGATAATACTTGTATATAAACGTTTTTGAAGAAATTATCTTTGATAGAAGTTGTAGAGGAAGGCAGGCGCCGACATCTCTGAAATGTTTTTTTTTTCTTTTTTCTTTTTTTTTTTAATTTGAGATCATTACGAAAACACGCCTATTCAAATATATTGAGAATTTTACCACCAAAAAATGAAAATTTTCAGATGAAAAACTCTGATATTTTTCTTATTTCTGCTCAAAACATAGATTGTAGGTACTCGTTAGAACCGCCTCGATGAGGCGGTTCTAACGAGCACCCACAATCTATGTTTTTGAGCAGAAATAAGAAAAATAATGTATACCCCTGTAAACCCCAGTTTTACTATACAAAAGTGGAGTTTAAGGGGGTCAAAATTATATAGGTATGTTTTCGTGATGTGTTCATAGGGTTCACTGTAATCAGATGAACGTTTATGATTTTCTGAAGATCCATAGAATTTAAAGTTGAAGAGCACCGCCTTTCCTTTCTACTCCTCAAGATCAAACTGATGATTGAAAAATGTAATATGTATGTTTATTTTTGAGTATCATTCGAACTGTTCTACTTTTTCATCGCGAAAATTCAACCTGAAAAATATAAAAAATCGAGTTTAATGCTGTTTATTCCGCTTGTCATCGCGTTCACAGCTGAGGCCGTCCATATGTCAAAACAAAATTACTACTCTACTCAGTCTAGATATCAACAAAAGGCAGTTATTAAGAGCCTGGCTACATCGGATAACGTTTTGGGCATTTTATACAAGGGACACAACTCTTGTGAATTTCCATTCAGTGCCTTCCTGCATACCAAGACTCTTCTAAATAGTGGTCTGATCTAAAAGGCAATAATTTCTTCTTCTCATTGAAAGGAACTTTCCTTTTGAAGTAGATCCCTTTATAGAGGGAGAGAACGGAATTTTGATAGAGTTGCCGCCACTGAGGTTGCTGTAACTGAAACTGTATCCGTTACCCTTGACGTGTACTATGCTATCTTTACAATTAAAAGAAAAAACATCAGGGTCCAATTGTTCAAAGCATCGTTAGCTTAACGAGCTCGTTAGTGGTCAAAATGCTAACTGCTCTTGTAAGTAAATTTCTAAATCACAGGTATTTTTGCTGAAAAAATGTGAACTACTCACATTTTTTTTTCAGCAAAATATTAGCATATATACCATATTTAATGATAAAAGTTTAAACAATACGTTAACTAACGACATCGTTAGTTTTGAACAACTGGGCCCAGAGTAAAACTTGTCCAATATAACATATATACACGCACGCATATGCGCATTAAATTGCCTTTGAGTAGAATGGCTCAAAGAAGATTATTCCGATCGCTCATTTTTTCCAAATACACAATGTTAAAGCAAAATATAATTTCAACGGTTTAACGTAAACCTTCATCTATATTACAGTAAATTGTTTCTTTAATACTACCCTCTATTATGAGCGTTAACCCTTTCAGCCTGACAAATCAAAACAGGGACCTGTTCAAACAGTTCATACAGTGTAGATCCAGATGAGACGGATCTTAATAAGCCGTCTCATTAGGGACTACACTGTTTGCCATTCTGTTTTTTAGTTTAGACTCGTAACAAGCCATCTCATCAGGATCTACACCGTTTGCCATTCTGCTTATCATTATAGACTGAAGCCCCTTTTTGCATCAGTGGACATGTCCAAATTCAAGGACGGGATAGTCCATCTAAAAAACTCGGGGATGAAAGGGTTAATTAATCATCTCTGCCTAATCAATCGATTTCTTTTTCGTCTTAACTCTCTGTACTAAATTAATTGCAAAGAGACGCTTGCATTTCAGTGAATGCTGTTTTCCAAGACAAAAGCTTTATTGGATCAAAAGATAACGCACATATGGCTGAATCGCTGCTTTCTTACAATAGTTTCATTTGCAAAGTATAGATCGCTGCGAAGAGAACGTCTTGATTTTTGTTTTTAATCATTGTAAGTGAAGATACCCAGGAAATGCCATAATCACAACGCACAAACCACCTGAACAACCAAAAGAAGTAGAGATGAGGAACACAAGCCTTGGAAATAAAAACGAAATCGCCATTACGAAAACACGTCTATTCAAATACATAGAAAATTTCACCTCCAAAAACTGAAAATTTCAGATAAAAATCTCAAATATTTTTTTTTCATATTTCTGCTCAATACATAGATTGTGGTACTCGTTAGAACCGTCTCGACAAGGCGGTTCTAAAGATTATCCACAATCTAAGTTTTGAGCAGAAATAAGAAAAATAATGCATACCTATGTAAACCCCAGTTTTACTATATAAAAATGGGGTTTAAGGGGGTCAAAATTATATTGGCATGTTTTCATAATGGCATGGACTCAGGTTCGGTGAGTAAGGCGTATGGCTTACAAAGTGCTGATTTTCAGACGCATAGAAAGCCTTAACCCTTGCTGTGCTGAATAAGTTTAAGATGCCACACCCACTATTAATTTTCAGCTAATCCGATCACTTGATCTTGTTTTTATGCAAATTCACATACTTTACGGCAAACAGTGTAAATCCAGAAGCCAACTGATCTTGATCTACACTTTTTGCAAAAGCAGGGCAGGGGTTCAGCAGGACTAGGGCTAACATCATCGCACTGGATGCGTTGTCACGAATCAGACGGTTCCCTGGTTATCATTTGCTTGGGAGCTTCTTACAGAGAAACGTTTTCACTTTCTTCAGCACCGAGCTCTCATAAAAGCGTCCAGTGATTGTATTAAAGACAAGGTGGGCAAGACACTTGAACAACCAAACAAAATTATGTACAGCATTTTCTTCGTACCGATTGTTCTAATAGCAGTACATGGGCGTATTTGATATTTTCATTGTTATTGCTTGTTATCAGCCCGTCTCTGCAGCACAAACATCCAGGCTTCGTCACCTGTTAGTCAATTAGAAACAACCAGACTAAGTTTTATGCTGTCTGTTTTGTTCTTCGGTGAGCGAATGAGGTACCCACCTCGCAAAAATCTTTCTTAAGTGCAAATGCATTTGTAGAATCGTTTGCATGCTGCCTTCTGGTATGCCAGAACTGCAATCAGGCATTTTTTTCCATCTCAACCTATAAAGAAGCGATACTTGCCCTTGTAATGGAGGTTTCAGCCTGCAAGGTTGGTGTCATCTTTGACAGACAATTTTCCAGCTTCAAAAGTTTTATCCACCTAAAGTATGCACGCATAGAAATGGTCTGAAGTCCATATACAGCACACTATTCTTAAATACCTGCTTGCACCTATACCAAATCTAGCGCTGCATTTTATTTAGACACGATTTTCAGCCTTTCATCCACGTTATAAGATCACTTATAAAATGGTCAGTGTATATGACTGTATATATATATTTCAAATGTTTACTTACTGAAAACAGGAGTGAAGAGCTGTACAGCATTAAACTATACCGGGTATAAAACTGCGGAATCTTATTTTTGACATAAATCCTTGCAAGACCCTCGTACATTTGTCCGCTTTCGTCTGTCTTTCTCTCTCAGTCTCTATGTGTCTGTGTCTATCTCTCTGTCTATCTGCCCCCCCCCCCCC
Source organism: Anodontia alba (assembly GCA_964016985.1). Taxonomy (NCBI): domain Eukaryota; kingdom Metazoa; phylum Mollusca; class Bivalvia; order Lucinida; family Lucinidae; genus Anodontia; species Anodontia alba. The sequence goes on from OZ024831.1 coordinate 46,797,303, forward strand.
CCCTCTCTCTCTCTCTGCGCTTTTGTATATAGCTTTTGGAATAAATTATTGTATTGCACTGTGTGTGAACTTTAACATGCTGCAGTAAAGTAAATAAGAGAACCCAGGAACTGATACAATCAGATCGCATCAAAACCCCAATACCAAAGCGAAAGACAGACAAATACAATAAAGCTGCCAGAATGGCAATTAGAATGGCTACTCTTCCCCAAAAGGATGGGAACTGTTACGCAAACGGGATCCCAACGCTCGCACTCAGCTTCCATAGTGGTAAAAGAATATATTTGTTCGGTCCATGTGGAGGCCGACATCCTCGAAAAACAACTGTGCATATCGATATAAAGGCAATACTGTTGACAGAATATTAGTGAAGGTACACAGGTAATGCCATACTTAAAGAGGGACTTAAGGTCAATCGCGTGTCGAGACCGTTATACTGACTGGTGATACTGTGGCATTTTGCTGCAATGTTGTCAAACTTAGCTGTCTGGGTAAAAGTTTTATTATATTGAATTATTTTCTTATTTTTCCCAGAAAAAAGAATTTGACATTTCAATCCATTTTTTCGACGGAGACAAGTTGCACAAAACGTCAAATCCTGTTTTCTGGGAAAAAGAAGAGAATTATCATCAATTTGTCGTCAGCTGAATTAGCACAGGGAGTGGAAAAGATTAAGCGAACCTGATCTGATAGACACTGATATCTATTGACATTTACCATGCCGATGCATTTTCAGGAGTTATTAACTATATCAAAGAATATAAAGTAATAAAAACATTAACTATAGCAAATTGTAATCTGACGCGATTAACGCTAAGCATGCTGAGTAAAAAATCAGCAGCCGACATTTTGATAATTTTTCTTATTTTTCGCAGAAAATAGGATTTGATATTTTTAATGTCAGTTGTGTCCTAAGGAGGAAGTATGCATGAAATGTGAAATCCTATTTTCTGGGGAAAAAATCAAAAAAAAAAAAAAAAAAAAAAATCATCAATTTGTCGTCTACAAAATGTGCCTATAGCGTACTAAATGTCAGTAATGATCATAGTTTTCTCAAAGCCTCATATTTGATCTTTCAAGCAAAGACAACACCGTTTGTGTAATCTTACATACATATGAGCTGCCAATTAAACCGTTTATTGATTGATTGTGTTGGGGTTTAACGACACATCAACCCTTGTGGGTCATTTTGTGTCGTCTCCCAGAGACAGGGAGAAAAGAGATAGAAGAGATGAAAGAGAGGACAGGGAAGAAAGAGGAACAGGAGTGAAAGTGAAGAAACAGAAGAAATAAAAACATTCCCCTTCTACCCTTACCTGCTACAAGGATAACAGGCCTTGCCCAACTGTAAGCCAATATCAATTGGACGCCCCGGTGCCCTGAGGTACAGGACACCTTCGCACCACCCGACCATCCCCCTAAACCGTTTATGCTCAGTGGACTCTTCTGCCTCTCTTTTTGGGCAGGTTCATTTCTAATTTTAGGGGTGCCCGGTTTATTTTTTTGTATTATCACTAAATATAGAAATTCCCGTATTTAATGCAAATCATGTAGACTGATCAGACGCCACTTTCTCATCACGAAAACATGCCTATATAATTTTGACCCCCTTAAACCCCACTTTTATATAGTAAAACTGGGGTTTACAGGGGTATACATTATTTTTCTTATTTCTGCTCAAAACATAGATTGTGGGTACTCGTTAGAACCGCCTCGCCGAGGCGGTTCTAACGAGTACCCACAATCTATGTTTTGAGCAGAAATATTAAAAAAAATCTGAGTTTTTGTCTGAAAACTTTCATTTTTTTCTAGGTGAAATGTTCTATATATTTGAATAGGCGTGTTTTCGTAATGTGCAGCATCTGATCTGGGTCTATACTGTTTGCCAATGTCCCTTAAATGTGACACTGGGCATAAATGGGTAAACAATGACACGAACTCCGATAGCTCGTTTACCGTGGCTGATTCGAACTCGTTTTTGAGTCCCCAGGAAATTCTCAGAGAAAAAAAAAGGCAAACAAAGAAACAAAAAAATATTCAGGGATATTTTAGGAAAACTGTCTTTTTTATCATGAAAATATATGTTGTGAGTACTCATTATGAGGCGATTCCAATGATTTCATTCAACTAAATAGAATATTGACCTAAATTATCCTCATTTACTTCCTGACTTGGCGCTGTGGCTGCTTTCCACTAGAATGGTTACCAGTGGTAAACAAATGCCTGTGGATGTTGCTCTTGTGTATGCCACTAATAAACAATATAGTATTAAGCGTTCCAAGTCCCATGCCATCACGAGGTCATGGTCACAGTCTGATGATCGTTCTCGACGAGAACGAAACTGTCATAGTTAGTGAATATTTCTTTTTAGATAAGCTATAAAGAAATTGTTGGAAAAGCGTTCATCACGAAAACATGCCTATATAATTATGACCCCCTTAAACCCCACTTTTATATAGTAAAACTGGGGTTTACAGGGGTATACATTATGTTTCTTATTTTGCTAAAAAAACATAGATTGTGAGTACTCGTTAGAACCGCCTCTCCGAGGTGGTTCTAACGAGTACCCACAATCTATGTTTTGAGCTGGAGTATGAAAACTATCAGAATTTTTTTTTATCTGAAAATTTCCCTTTTTTGGTCGTAAAATTTTCAATATATTTGAATAGGCGTGTTTTCGTAATGATATTCCATCCTGATGAACCTATTCAGTGAATAAAGAATCAGGATTTGAGGGATTTAGACTTACCTTTTCATCATCTCTTGTGAAACCTCTGTCATTCGTTTTGTTGATTACTTGAGCAACGGCCACAATCTCATCATCGGCGTTACGAATTGGCATACACAATAAAGAAACAGTCTTATATCCAGTAATCTGGTCAACCTGATCATTGTATCTATCATCCTGAAAATAAATAGAATATAATGTATAACACAAGAGAAGGAATTTTACGGGATTGGTCTTATTTTAGGAAAGGCAACACCATTTTTAAATGGGCCGCGTCAAGCGAAAAAAGTGCCTCCAAATATGTACAAAAAGTGCGGATTCACATCATCCTACACATGCGCAAAGTGTCATCCGGGCCTTTGCTCTCCATTCATACATTATGTAGTATCCAATGCTTCTGCTGGTGGACAGTGAAGACCGTGATCAGACTGCGCGGATGCGCAGGCTGATCTGGGCCTTCGCTGTCCGCATTTGCTCGAAAACAAGTTTTCGCATGACGAGGCCTAATTGGTTTTGCCTCCCTTCTACAAAGAATACAGGGGAACTTAATGGCTCCAACATCTTTGTTTATTCTAGACATGGGTAGTTCAAGCCACTGAGGATTAATCATAGCTGCAGGTCAGGAAGCTAATGGGGGATGTCTTTTCGGTCTTCCATAAAATAATGGGATGTTGAGTATATACATTAAAATCGCCTTGACCAAGTGTATCAAGTTCCCTTACGATATATGCAAACAACGGGGGTCATTTATGTGCAATTTTACCTTATAGAATAGATAGTTTTCAAAGGGCCTTGGTAAGCAGGAATGCAAACAGGGAGCCACAGAAGCTCTCCCTTGTAAGCAATGACGTTAAGTCTACCTAGTGTTTCAGCATCCCTTACGTTATATGTGTATCAGCCCAACCTGTGCATCTGCCAAGCGCAGTCTGTTCAGGGATGTCTTCTACAGTATCCTCGGATTTGTCAGCGGGCATCAAAAAACCTGATCAGACTACGTGATGGGCCTTCCAGTCGACGTAAAAGGAAGAGTATTTAGTGATAATTCTTGCAAATGCTTTTCTTATTTCTTCATCCAAACATACGTTGTTGGTATACATTAAAAGCGCCTCGTATGTTTATGGAGAAATTGTGAAAATCATCTCAGAATTCTCATCAAATACTACTCTCACAATCCCCTGGGCCTTCTGTACCAGCATATGACATAAGTGCCATTTTAATTGCTTGTATTGCACAGCACATGCATTGTTGCGGTGTACCAATAACCATGACTTGTCGCAGGAAATTTTACCGTAAATCCTCTGATATTTGCATTGTTTAACTCCTTATCGAATATATCCGAAACGTCGTTTTGACTACCTAGCGATGTCCCTATCAGGTCCTGGATGAATGGTAAACAGTGCAGTCCCTGATCAGATGTCGCATAGCTCCAGACAAGAGGAGTGTTAGAAAATATTTTCTTATTTCTCCACAGAAATATATGTTGCGGGTACTCATTAGACGCATACATTTAAGTAGAGAAATAAGAAACATATTAAGAATGTTTTGTTGAAAAGGGGGCCTTATCTCGAGCTATGTTTGTCCTTAATCTGGGTATATGTCTACTATTTGCACTGGCATCACAGTCTTTGTTCGGGTAGTAAGGGTAAATACAGTACAAATGAAATTAATTCAGTACTATAATGCGCTTGCATTAACACAATAAATAAATGATTGCACGACTGTGTATATTATAAGTGCGTCCAACCCGAACCGCGAAGCGGTTCGGCGTGCAGACGTACTATTTTAGATTAACTATGTGACCAGTGATGTGTGTGACCAAAACTGTGATGGTCCAATAAACGCTTGGGTGGTTCGGTGCTTATCCTGAAAAAACAATAAGCGTTCCGTGATTTGGCTATTGACACGGCGGCCGTGCCGATAATAGTAACAAAACAGCCAATAACGCCATGTATTCCAATTGCAAGTGGTTGACTCACGAGACATGACGTCAGCCTGCAAAATTTGCAATCGCCGCCATTTTGAATTTTGTCTCCACTTCGAATTTTATTTATATCCATTCTCCGTCTATTTAGCGCATACGGTACACTTTGATGTAGATTTTGAAATAACACATAGACTTAACGCTCTTTTCATGTGATTCATTCTTAAGCTGTGGATCAATTTTAAGACATCAAGCATTGCCTGCTGGAATGCGATCGGTTTAGTAACCATACAGATGTACTTATGGACACTGTCTGCCAAATATGTCAACCTACACTCCGAACACTACTTTTTGATAACACAGAACTATCTGACTCTGAAAATTGGCAGATATTCTCATTCTCGGTACAAGACTCAAACCGAGTCTCCGATTTTCGAGATTTTTGTGTGTTCTTTGTTTCCAAAGGCAATCCTTTTTTACTTTTATTTTACTGTATTGTGGCTGGTGTTGTGCCGTGTGGCGGCCTTAGAAAGTCTCCCAGTACATCATGATAGTACAGGTTCAACTGACAAAGTTAAAGGTACTGTATATAGTTTAAAGGAAATCCTCAAATATATTTCCATCAGATTTTCTACTATATCTGTAGATTTACAGTTTACTAAAATTTGCTATACTGTACGAATATCAGAACTTATCAATACTTTTTGAAACATGCCCGAAACTTTGGGTTTTGGAGACTAACCACTGAATTAGGCGACATAGTCGAACGATTTCATATTTTATGTTCCGTACATACATGTATGTAGATCGGTTGTGTTCATTTTATTATCGGACCAGATCAGTCCATCTCCGTGGAGCAATCATTTAGCTTAATTCTGCCTTTTTATACAGGTTATTCAGCTATCTGCTACAATTGCTTTTTTTTTTTATATCAAATTTCAAATAGCAGAAACTTCATATAAAATATTGTTTAAACAAATTGTTGCCATTCCTCCGGAAGCACTTTATGTAAGGTCATGAACTGGTCCGATGCCAGTTTCCTTGGACTGCTCTACGTTATTATAACCAAGTATTAGCTTTCACAAAAAAGCTTGGCCTATACTTAGCACGCATTGTGTGCTAAGCGTTAGCCTAGCTTTTCTTGAAAGCTAAAACTTGTAACAAATAAAGTGTGACTTCTAAATCTTCAATTCTATTCACAACTTAAGAAAGGGAAAAAGTAAGCAAAACAATAAAATAGTAAAACAAAATATCCTTCCTATAGGTAAATTACAGTAACCAACATATTTATGCGTAAATTACATCGAGCTCCGGTATACGGTTGAAAGGGTAAGGCAAGATTTGCATAGAATGTGCCTGAAATGCATTTTTTTTTATTAAACATGTATGTTGTCGCACATTCAATCAAATTCGGAAGAGAAACCCAGCTAGCATTCTACATAAATCTATATCGGGCCGTCATCTGCCCGTCAGCTACCCTGACGGGCCGATGACGGCCCGATATAGATTTACGTAGAATGCTGACTGGGAAGGTATCGTAATTTGAAGATTTCAAAATCGCTTGCATGACCATCGCCTTTTCGAATACTTAACGAGTGTTTATGATCGTCATTCGGCCTTAATTAAATTAACAAAACCTAAATCAATAATGTCTGCAGCAATATTATACATTGTGTCGCTATATTTGTGTATATAGTTGTTATGTTTTACATATATGTTGATTTTGCTTGAAAACCACATTATTTGAACCAGCGCATGACAAAGCCTACAAAATACTCAGATCAGCCTGGGCTAAGGACCAAGCTTTTTTCATGCGGACATCGAAGACTCTGATCAGACTGATGTCCAGGCTGATGTGAGTCTTCGCTGGCCGCACATGCCATTTTGTAGGTTTTGTCATGTGCTGGCTCAATTTTTCAGTCCGACAGATTCGTATCTATTAGTAAATTGTAATGTTTTAAAATCTCATTAAATAATCAGAAAATGACGACCCACTGAAACTACCATTGAAATCGTCAATCGTTATTAACTTCTTTAGTTTTCTCCGACCTCAATCAAATTTGCATTAAAATTCACCGTTTGTCGAAATATTTCATTTCAAATACACTTTGATATCGTATCGTTTGCCTTTAACTAGAGTATCAGAAATTCAAAAAAAAAAAAAAAAAAAAGAAGAAGTCACGTTTCTAGCTATGTTCTCATCCTTAATTGATTAATTGGATCAGGGTCTTTCCATTACATTGAAGACACGGAAACCCTTGTTTGTTTATGCTAGGCATCACGAAAACATGCCTATACAACTTTGACCCCCTTAAACCCCACTTTTATATAGTAAAACTGGGGTTTACAGGGGTATACATTATTTTTCTTATTTTTGCTCAAACACATAGATTGTGGGTACTCGTTAGAACCGCCTCGCCGAGGCGGTTCTAACGAGTACCCACAATCTATGTTTCTGAGCAGAAATATGAAAAATATCAAAGTTTTTTATCTGAAAATTTTCAGTTTTTGGAGATGAAATTTTCTATATATTTGAATAGGCGTGTTTTTGTAATGTATTCATTATATGTACAGACTCAGTTTTAGAAGCGGTTTTAATGCCTTCATGTTTTTATGTTTAGAAAGACTGAACACTGGCCTTTCCAACAAAGGTATTTCTTGCATCAACATCAAAATAAATCTCAGTTCTTTTGTAAATCCTTATATGGCATGAATAAAGTTATGTATGTCTGTATATACGTCTATGCATAGGTCAACAAATCGTCTGCAAGGTAGTTTCCTTTTTTTTTTGTTTTTTTTCTTTGTTTTTTTTTATCTTATTGTGCATCTACGGTCAGCTACCCTGAGCAACTCTTTGTATGAATTACGAAGTTTGTTTACATCATGTTAGGTTTGAAAACTTCATTTTTACAAAGACTGATCTATTAGTTTGTCAAAATCGGTAGACTTTAAATACGCCGATAAATCCTATGTCGCGTGACAACTATTCTATTCACCTGAGCATTTCACGAGTACAATAGGAACGCATTTCTCTTGCTCAACACAGTTATAAAATTGAAATATTACAAGTCTGCATTGCAGTTACTTAGATAAGAACCAAATGTGAGCCGTAACATGAGACATTGTACCTACAGACATGTGCACCCAGCAAAAACTCTGATCCGTCTGCGCATCCGCGCAGGCCGCTCAGAGTCTTCGCCGGGCGTTTGTTGATAGCCAGGGATCCATGGCTTCTTCATGCGGAAAGCGAAGACTCTGATCAGACTGCGCGGATGCGCAGGCTGATCTGAGTCTTCGCTGAGTGCCTATGGCGAAAGGTAATTTCTCTCCTTGTGTTCACATATGACCTCGGCACTACTACTACTGCATATCAATAGAGTTTTATTTTTCGACTGGGAAATTAAACCCTTTGCTTACATCCTTTATGACTGCTTTACTACTTAATCCATAATATGCAGACAAAAATGATGATAACGTGCTGCATTCCATTATGATTTCACCCAAATATGGGCAAATGACGTCAACACGATACCATCATTCGGCTTGGTTTGGCTGTTACGTATTGGAGCGATAGTGTTGTGAAATAAAGGGGAATTGATACACTTTCAGGAGAGGGAATCCTGTCACACTTGTTTTGTCTCCCTTCTGAAAAGGGATCTTTTCTAAAGGGAAAGAATGTGCGCCCTGTGGGAGCAAATTCTTTACTTGTAGAATAGACCGCTTTTGCAGCTGGTACTGCCCAATGAGGAACGGTTAAAAAGCCGTCACTGTGTACTGATTGGATGGACAAAGTAAATTCTTTTACCTCGAGGGTTGCGCACAGGTTACGTCTTGAAGAGAGACTGCAAGTTTGTCCTTTCAGTAGGAAGGGGGACCGATCAAACGATAAATAATTTTACTTTAGCCATTATTTGTTTATTGAACCATTATTCATTTATATAATCGGAAAACTTTAAAATATTTTTCTTATTTATGATTTGGCAGTTCATACAAATTTGTCTCCTTAGGAGAGAATTTGCATGACGTGTCAGTTTATATTTTAGGAAAATTAAGAAAACTATCATCAGTTTCTTATCTACTAAATTCTGCACACAGCATTGTAAGTGTTATAACTGATATATTCGACTGGTAACTTTTCGTGAATCACTACTAAGCTCCGCCTACCTGCTAAGCGACAAAAACGTATGTCACGATTTTATGCTGTTCGAATGATAGTTGTGCTTCATGCGGTACATTTACTTCTGGGCTTCTTTCAGTCGTAAGTGTTTTGTCCTGGATCCCTGCTCCTGTTGGTACAGGGCAAAATAACCGCTATCATTTTGCACTTCTGAAGGCAGCCCATGTACATTATCAAAATACAACCTTGTCCGGTGTCCTGAGACTTCTTGTTCGCAATTGTATTACGTCAAATCATCATGAATACATACCTATATAATTTTGACCCCCTTAAACCCCACTTTTATTTAGTAAAACTGGGGTTTACAGGGGTATACATTATTTTTGTTATTTCTGCTCAAAAACATAGATTGTGGGTACTCGTTAGAACCGCCTCAACGAGGCGGTTCTAACGAGTACCCACAATCTATGTTTTGAGCAGAAATATGAAAAATATCAGAATTTTTTACCTGAAAAATTGCCATTTTTTGGTGGTAAAATTTTCAGTGAATTTGAATAAGCGTGTTTTCGTAATGAGAACATTGAAACTAGAAGACACAGAAAAATCTCAGTCTAAACAGGTGTCCACTCTTTAAGGAAACATTGTGAGCCCAAGGGGAGCTAATTCTTTCCTTTTTAGAGTAGACCCTAATCAAAAAGGGGGTAAATCAACTTTAACAGAGTTTATTCCCCTAAAAATTGTATACATTCCCTTAATGACATGTTTTCTTTCGTTTCTTAGACTATATTCTTGTAATATGTGAGCAATTACTTTTTTTGTAGCAAAATTTATGAGCAATTACTGTGCAAAAATGCATGAATTTTGTATTGAACATGATATTTGACTATAAAAACCCACTAGGTTGACTGAAAATTATTCTTAAGCTGTGTTTATTAATGTTTAGTAATCAGTAAAAAGTCAGTGACATTATTTCTCGTCTACACCAGACATTCACACATTGTATTTACACTGAATATTTGGACATAAAGACATAAACAAACAGATGAAGGTTAACAGTAACACGTTGTTTTTAACACGGCAATAGTCTTGCAAACAGGTCGGTAAGAATCATTACCATTTCTCACTCGGATACTGTCGCGATTTCCTTAGATACTCATTTCGTAAATATCCTAAATATTGATAACATTCATTTGACTACCTGGTATTCGGAGAAACAGGCCTAAATCTGTTTAGACCAAGACCAGACAGATAGCGCGGCGTCTGATGTTGGACTAAAGTGTTAGCCAATTATCCAGCATCTTTTAGATATGTTATCAAGATGTTAAATGAATTTGCTCGAACTTATGCACATACAAAGGGAGTTAAGGTATCAATATACATGTAAGTATGTTAAATATGGCTTTAGGTGCAATACGGTACATGACCTCTACAAGCTGCATACGAAACGTAGATAACCAGTCCCCGAGATTATGAAACTTTTTTCATCACGAAAACATGCCTATATAATTTTGACCCCCTTAAACCCCACTTTTATATAGTAAAACTGGGGTTTACAGGGGTATACATTATTTTTCTTATTTCTGCTCAAAAACATAGATTGTGGGTACTCGTTAGAACCGCCTTGCCGAGGCGGTTCTAACGAGCACCCACAATGTATATTTTGAGCAGAAATATGAAAAATGTCAGAGTTTTTTTATCTGAAAATTTTCAATTTTTGGAGGTGAAATTTTCTATATATTTGAATAGGCGTGTTTTCGTAATGCATGCTCAACTTAGCTGAGCATGAAGCTTTCTCTGCTTAAAATATGCAAATGCCAACAATATATTTACTAGCCGAGATATTTTAATGCATAGCTATGTTTAGCAAGAAAGAATTTGAAATTGTTAACAATCAGGACAAATTTCATGCTCAGCTGAGTTATGCATGAAAGATTTTATAACCTTAGGGCCAGACTTCGTTGAAGTACATTCTGACCGGAATTATTTCATTATATTTTGCATTAAAGGGTACTGATACTTTTTCAAGGGATGTTTTTTTTTGTTATATTTTTCACAAAATTTTAATCTCCCATACCCACCCCTTCTGATAAGGGTTCTACTTTAAAAGAAAGAAAGGGATGGAATTTCTTTCCTTTTTTAGTTAACGGATTTTTAAACCGCTTTTAAATTGTTTTACTTTTTACAACCGGTTTTACTGAATAAATCTGTCTAATTTGCTTCGGAACCTATATAGTTCTCATTTCCAACATTAAATAATGAAAATGCCATGGTTTTAACAAAAGTGACCATAAGAGAGAATCAAGATAATTAGTTTTCTTATTTCTGATTATTGTGAGAAAAAAAGTCAACATATTTGGTTAAAATGGCTTAATTAGAACAATAAATAAAATTATACATTTACCATAGATATGGTAAGGTAATGAAACCCATTTTGTCTCATAACGGTTAAACCGTTCAATTACAAAATAGTTAAATTATTGATCTTCAAGACCGAAGACATAAATCTCTCGAGATTAAATCGAGGGCGATCATTATCAGAGATGAAATTTGACAAGCTTGTTCAAAAGACATTAATTTCATGTGAAACAAAAACCCAAAGTTTACCTTTAAATTTGAGTTTCATGTCATACGAGAACCAGCCTCACATCACGAAAACATGCATATGTAATTTTGACCCCCTTAAACCCCACTTTTATATAGTAAAACTGGGGTTTATAGGGGTACACATTATTTTTCTTATTTCTGCTCAAAACATAGATTGTGGATAGTTGTTAGAACCGCCTCGTTGAGGCGGTTCTAACGAGTACCACAATCTATATTTTGAGCAGAAATATGAGAAATATCAGAGTTTTTTGTCGGAAAATTTTCGTTTTTTGGTGGTAAAATTTTCGGTATATTTGAATAGGCATATTTTTTAAATGAGGCTAAACTTGTTTTCAAAGGTAGAATTGAAAAGGTACAGAGCACTGCTGTCCGTTTGATTTGCAAGCGTGTCGACATGATGCTGGGTGAACTGCAGTCACCAACACTGTAAGACGGACGGTAGCAGGCTTCCTTTGCCTTCTTTCACAACTGCACTAGGGTTTAGACAAACTGTAGCATCACATGATTCACAATATACAAGATATCTGTCGTACATTGGTGTCGACCACTGTGGTTGCTGTAGAAACCAAAGAGGAAATAAATCCCTCGCTGAACTTTCCACGTCAGCGGTATGCATTTTAGTACACCTATAATCTGTGTTTGTACATAACTTTAATGGCACATCCATTTTTCTTTCTTTTCTGGTGTTTTAGTTGCAAAATTCTTAATATAGCTGCATACCCCAATGACATAATGGTCATATATAATCCTCTCATTTAAATAGTTTCAATGTTAAAAAAAGGCTCTAATATAAACAGTGGACAGCGCATATCCTATGAAGTTTGCACAACTAAGCAATTCATACAGAAAATTCTCTGTTCGTTAACTGACCATCACGAAAAATTACCTATATAAATTGCCTGTGGACACCTAACTCGATTTTTAGTGAAGATAACCCCGTCATCAGATTTAAAATACGTATTTTCTACAGTGGATTATCAATAACTAAAAAGGGTAAGAGAAAAGTCCAGGGAATGCCATAGTCACAAACCGCAGCCCTTCCCAGACACCATTGCACTTTTATAAGAAAGCAAGAAAGTAGTCTCATACTATTCCATATTGCATGGAAAGTTTGCATATGTAAAGTGCAGCTTTCTACAACAAATATATTGGCTGTTTCCTCAAACTACTAAAACGTTCTCTCCAAATATATGACGGGTCTATTCCCCTGACGGACCCACTTCTTATCGTAATATAGCCATATGTCTGAGAAAGAATGCATTTACACATTGAATTTAATAAGGTTTTCAAATTAGCTCTTGTATAAAAGAATAGATTGAGGATTATTATAGTATAAAAGCTGAGACAAACGTCTTGTCCAAGCATTTTAAACATAATCCCTGGTATTTGTTTGGATCTTACATGGTGCTTTTATAACCCGCTGCAATGTGAAAGATTTATGCCTAGATCACCTATGGCATCTGCGAAACGTAACCAGCTCCTTCTTAGCTCGCTTACATAATCATTAGGAAAACTGTATTAATCAGAGCCATTTGCTCCGTTATATTGGCCGGTGAGTTCTCGTAATATCGACGCAGGAAAGAAAATGATAGTCATTAGGAAAACTATATTAATCAGAGCCATTTGCTCCGTTATACTGGCCGGTAAGTTCTCGTAATATCGACACAGGAAATGAAAGGTTAGTCATTAGGAAAGCTGTATTAATCAGAGCCATTTCCTCAGTTATATTGACCGGTGAGTTCTCGTAATATCGACGCAGGAAAGAAAATGATAATCATTAGGAAAACTGTATTAATCAGAGCCATTTGCTCCGTTATATTGGCCGGTGAGTTCTCATAAAATCGACGCAGGAAAGGAAAGGTTAGTCATTAGGAAAGCTGTATTAATCAGAGCCATTTGCTTAGTTATATTGACCGGTGAGTTCTCGTAATATCGACGCAGGAAAGAAAAGGATAGTCAGATGCACTTGCCTCTGAAGTTAATCCGAAAAAGCACATTTGTATTTAGGCTGATTATCAAATAACAAGATCATGTTATTCCCGGATAGCTAGTAGTACTCTGCATAGGGATAAAAAAATAGTACTACTCTTATCAGAAAAAGTTTGCTCTCTGAAAGAGCCACTTTATTCCTTAAAGAGCAGCGACATAACTAGAGGAGAGGAAAATATTTCGGTATCAAACATATTTCCCTTGAAGGAGGCTTATTCATTCCTTAAATGCAAATGGCAGCTGTCATTACGTAATTCGCCTGTTCAAATATATTGAAAATTTTACAACCAAAAACGGAAAATTCTCAAATAAAAATTCTGACAATTTTCATATTCCTGTTCAAAACATAGATTGTGTGTTCTCGGCGGTTCTAACGAGTACCAACAATCTATGTTTTTGAGCAGAAATAAGAAAAATAATGTATACCCCTGTAAATCCCAGTTTTACTATATAAAAGTGGGGTTTAAGGGGGTAATTATTATATCAGCGTGTTTTCGTGATGATGTCTGCAAAGAAGCGTGGATTGTTATGGATATGTTGCATTCACAATGTTATGCGGCTCAGTTATACCACTATCACCAGGCGAAGGCACGTTTTTAACCAGATGGAATGGTGGACACCATTATGAAATGATTGAAATAAACCAAAAAGGTACTATTTATCGGAACAACCGGGGATAGGACCGGACAGACCGTAAACGCACACAGAACGACCGGAAACCGATAAAATGCTTAGGTTAACCATTATCTGATCTGTAGCCAGTTGTAAGTTTGTAAATCATAGCTTTAGAACACTGAGGTAACATGCAAAAAAGGAAAGCCCAAAGAATAGAACCACTGGATGTCGCAGAATATTCCAACCTGGACAGCATAGGTGCTTAGCCCTATTGTTAACATGACTATTTGAATATGCTGTTTCTATCTATGGCCATTGCACTCAATGAAAATGGAAAATGATTTATAATTTTAATTATTAAATCCATTTAAACAGATTTGTACAATCCAACCGCTGGTAGAAATAATACATACATTTAAAGAATTTGCAACATCAACAACATTCCGCATGTTAAACCTCATCATGTATACCCCCACATACCTGTTTTCATTACATATTATAGAGGAACGTAGTGTGAACATTATATGGACTTGTTGCCTTGTTACACGCAATAGGTGTGATCGCACAATATGGATAGGTAAGATTATCTGAGCCGTCTCAGTTCCGAGTTGCCCTCAATATACCTTTTCTTATGTCAAGGATAATAAAAATCCTTGAAAAGCGCAATTGTTCATTTCTGGAGCAAAAACGATATTGTAATAAGAACAGGCGAACATATCATGCAAGAAATGACGTCAAACCACCAATGCAGATTAGTGGCGAACAATAGCTCACTATTAGTTTTCACCAGCTGAGCTCAATATTTGAAATCGCTAATTCAAGAAGATATAAATTTTATTTCAAGTCGGTCAGAGTATTAAAGAAGGCAGTGAATCTGCTTTATTGCACGACAAAGGATGATGTCATCTTTGAACCACCCACGAAAATTGACATCCGGGACATGTGCGGACAGCAAAGGAAAAACTATTGCGCATGATCACATGCGATGCAACGTCAGAAAACGTACCTTTGGACATGTGCGCCCCAGCGAAGATTCAGATCAGTTTGCACATTCGTGTAGTTTGATCAGAATATTCACTGGGCGCACTTTTAGATAGCAAAGGGTACATACAACGTTTCGTCATGTGGTCAACGAAGACTGTCCTCTAAGCGGTTAACCAGTACTTGCGCACATTATTTCGCCCTTCAACTCCTTTAACTCCTTTATAAAGATGATGTTTTAAAGTATATTTTGAAATTATAACGTGATTATGCTACCGGACGTTTGCATTTGTGCAGTCTAATCAGAATGCTTGACTGCTGACTGTAAGTAAGACCCAATTTTAGTAACAACAAAGTTTCTGGCTGTGTAACTGCCAGGTTCCTATAATAAAGTCTTGTCTTGTGGTGCACAGCGCGCTGATTTGTGTCTTCACAAAGATTCCTTGCAGTTTCTTGTGAACTGTTGGCTCATTTGGTTTTCCTGAGCAAACATTCACCATAACTTAGGCTATCTGAGTGGTTCTGGAAAAGTCGCCACATCACGAAAACATGCCTATATAATTTTTGACCCCCCCTTAAACCTCACTTTTATATACTAAAACTGGGGTTTACAGAGGTGTACATTATTTTTCGTATTTTTGCTCAAAAACATAGATTGTGGGTACTCGTTAGAACCGCCTCGGCAAGGCGGTTCTAACGACTACACACAATCTATGTTTTGAGCAGAAATATGAAAAATATCAGAGTTTTTCTATCTGAAAATTTTCAGTTTTTGGAGGTGAAATATTCAATATATTTGAATAGGATTGTTTTCGTAATGATCATGGCTATATCGGATTGATTCTGTATCATAGAAATCAATGTTTCACTTGTTTCGAAATTATGTTTCTGATCAAGTTAAATAAAACTTAGAACCATAAACAGGATTACGAAACATGTTTTAGTTTCAGAAGAATAATGCGCCGACGGTAGATGCAAAGATCAGATAAAGTGTAACACCTCAAGACGATACTCACCTTATTGTTTGCCCGTTTGTGGTTCTTCAAATGCGCATTCAGAGTCTCCTATTGAGGCTACAGACATATGTTTTTTCCCGAAGCTTTCTCAAGGTCTCTACTACATGTCTGCGAACGGCAAAGGCTCTGGCAAGACTGCGCTTATGTGCATGCTTGTCTGAGCCTTTGCTGGTCGTTTAGGTGGTAAGTACCATTTTTCATATGCTGGTTCATATGTGTTCCCCAAATATTAAGCCAGGTTACGTGTAAGTGATTTCTCAAGCGCATCCTGGAACATCACTTACCACATAATTTTGAGCTCTTTTCGAACCTTTTCCCCTTAGACACTCCGATCGATGTAATCTTGGCTTTTGACATTAGAGTTCCGTCACAGTTAAGCCAACAATATGGCACCTGCGAAAAGCGAAAAGCAGAAACTCAGATCAGACTGCGCAGTTTGATCTTAGTGTTTGCTTTTCAAAGTATTCTTTATGGTATGTATATTATTGATGCGAACAGCAAAGACTCAGAATATACTTGAAACACTCTCCTACAGATCTGAATCCTTCCTGATTGCAGAATCAACATGGTTGGTTTCACTGTAGTCCGACCAAGTTATATGACATGTGAGAAGATAACGATTTAATATTGAACCTGACAAGCGAAAAAGGTAATTTATTATGTGCAGCATAATCAAGTGCGCAGGTCGAGTCAAACACGCGCATCAACATTACTAGACCATGGTCTTCGCTCTTTACCAAGTGAACGTCAGCCGCTGTAAGGCATTCCTTACGAGCAGCAAATGTATCGACCAACCTGCGAATGCGCAATCTAATGTGGATGTTTCATTTTCGCCTGTGAGATAAGGCTCCTTTTGCGTGTCCCATTTTCTATCTATTTCTCTATAATGATAAGGTACTAAGATTATGACCCTTTTTAATTCTTAATGAACGGAAATAGTATATCCAACATTTCGCTTGACGTCATATGAGCACGAGCAAACAATAAAATGTACCGTATCTCAGATCTTGGTTGCGCATCCAGATCAGAGGGCGATGTAGTAGACTATATATATGGCGTCTCTACCCAAGGTATTGGGACAAATTAGCCTGAGCAAACAGTGCAGACCCGGATCAGACGCCGCAACACGCGGCGTCTGATCAGGGCCTACATTGTTTGTTACTGATTTAACAATTTTCAGATTAATCAACAGGTAGTAGACATTTTATTTATCGTCACTACAGCTTGTATTAGTGCCGTTGACGACCGTATAACGTCTCCTCGTATATCATTATAATGCAATTTACATATTCTAAGACCATTTATCCTATTCTGGGAGTCTTGAAAATGAAAATGATGAGATCCAATTAGCCGAAACTAGCTGTTTTACCATTGACAACTTAGCATTTCAGCTGGTTTTTGTTTTGCAAATGTGCTTATTGGCGTTTTGCTGATCCGTTCAGCAAACAGAGTAAAACTAGATCAAACGGATCACAATATCTTTTCTATTTCTCATCGAACGCGTTTTATTAATCGAGCAGCGAACGTTGATTGCAAGATTTTCTTTTCAAGAAAGTCATTAACAAGAACTTTACGTTCCTTGATTGGAAGCATAGATGAAATTAGCTACGATAAACTTACGTGTAAGTTATAGGAAATGCTTCGCGAACAAAAGGCCTTTACGACATAATTTCTAAAGCAGAGTTCCAGGTCATCCTGCGTTTTTACTCTGTCTCATTAGGGTCTCCTCTGTTCGTCAGTATGTTCTGAAGCACCCAACTATTCTGTAAGCAACAGCGAAGGCCCTGATCAGACTGATCGATTAAACTGCGATAGGCCATCATGCTTGCAAAGGGCATGAGGACCACTTCTCTTTCTGCTAATCAGTGCTCTGTAGAAATGTTAACAAAGTTAAACTAAGTTTATACTTAGTGACCCAATTCTTTAAACTGTGTGACTCGGTGAAGCATTCTGAGCACTTTTTATACAACATCAGGTCATGAGCGTTGCTTCTAACGTATTCACAAGGTCAGCCTAAGATTTTACCTAAAATAGTTTTTTTTAATTCAATGTGATCTAGTTCCTAACTAGACTTAGACTGCACTGAAGCAAACATTATGATTAATTTTATCAAGGCCATTTAAAACATAAGGCCTCCACTGTGAACACAAGTCTTCTCTATGACTTTATTAAGTGACCTAGTATTTGATAGATATGTCCCAGTTTTGGACCAACATTGTATTCCGATTACAATTCTGAATAAACGTTCTAAAGATAAAATTAAAAACAAGGTCAATAATGTATACACAATTTTCTTTAAAAAAATGACCTAGTGATTTTGTAATGAACCCACGTGACCCAGCTTTGAATATAACATATGTTGTATTGAGATAATTTTTCTGAGCAAAATCTGAATAGAAAATTCTCTTTACCTTACTTGTAATTAGAAGTAAGTTGGTTTTTTTCCATTTGGCAGGTTCATAAACATTATACTTCAGAAATTAGTGATGCTCTTTCCTTTTCTTCTAATAATACCTTTTCTCGGTTTGGTACTAAATGATATAAATAAATAGTGGGTATACCGATGGGTACTAATCCTGCCCCATATCATTGCAGATTTATTTCTGTATTGTTACAGTAGAGATTTTATGGTGATCATTTCTCACGAAAATCATGCCGATGTTACTGAAACTTTGACTTCAGGTTCTCAACATTTAGATCATTTATTCATTATTGATAATGATTATTTTGACCAAACGGTAGATTAAAATTATCAAACAGAACATCAGCTTAACTGATACTGAGGCCCATTTAAACAACCAAGCACGCAGTTTGACCGCATAATAATTTTTACCAACAAAATGGCATGTGAGCCCAGAGAAGGCTCAGATTAGCCTGTGCATCCGCCAAGTCTGAGCAGAGTCTTTGCTGTCCGCATCAAGAAAGCTTGGGTCCTACCCATTGAGCGCACCGCGAAGACGCTGATCAGACTAGGCGAATGTCCTGGCTGATCTGACCCTTCGCTGGGCTCATATGTCATTATGTTGGTTTTGTCATGCACTCACTCATTTATGTTTAACGAATCTGTTTAGATTGGTTAAAACTAATCCGAGTCTTCTCTAATGTTATAGTGGCTTTTCTTTGTATTAATATTTGCCACTAGCATCAGAGTAACTCCTAGTATGAAAATCAGGAATTTTCCTGTCTTGTCTAAAATTAGGGTTTTCACCAAAACAGAGGCACGGAAGTTAATGTGTAATGTAGATAGTCACTAAGGATTATCAAACTCATATTTTATAAATAAAAAAAAAATGATAATACTTGAATTTCGCAATGAATAATTGACATTTTGGGGTAACAAGTTGGCTTTTACTGTGTACAGTCTAGGCAACAAGGGTAGATTTTGATAGGTTTAGTGAAAACGGTGGTTTTGCAAATTTCCAACGAAACAAATTATTTAATTTATTGGAAAATGGTTTCTTTTGTTTATTCCAAAATTTTATGTTGCTATCTGCTAAATGATATTTAGAATTTTCTATATGTGAATGCCCAGCTAAGACTGGCTGGGGAAATTCTGCATTTTCGAAAGCTTCATTGCTCTGACGGTAAGTGGTAAATATCAAAATAAAGAAAAGCCACTTTAACGTCAGACAAGACTCGGACAAGGTTAAAACCTGAATCTTATTCGGCAAACAGCATGCATGGTTGTCAACCCAGTTGTGATTGATAGTTTTGCTTTACTCTTTAATTGCACGACGCTGAGTAGGGGCTCAAACTGAATCAGAGCTCCTTCCTTAATCTTGGTGTCTGACTATTGCTGTCTGTGGTCGTGATCATTGTGGTCAGTCTTGTGATCTTGATGTCTGCCTACTGCTGTCAGTCGTCGTGGACATTGTGGTCAATCTTGTTCTTTTTCTTAATCTTGGTGTCTGACTACTGCTGTGGTCACGATCATTGTGGTCAAACTTGTGTTTTTTTAACCGTGGAGTCTGACATCTGCTGTCTTTGGTCGCAATCATCGTGGTCAAACTTGTGTTTTTCTTGATCTTGGTGTCTGACTACTGCTGTCTGTGGTCGCGATCATCGTGGTCAAACTTGTTTTTCTTAATCTTGGTGTCTGACTTCTGCTGTCTGTGGTCGCGATCATCGTGGTCAACTTTGTGGTCAACTCTGGCTAGCAATCTTCTTTGTTTCATTGCTATTTTCTGATTATTTGTGTTTTACTGTAATGTTTTCACTGATGAGGTAAGGCCCGTCGCGGACCAAACACATATAAAATAGTTTGAATCGCATCAAAATTAAGCGCGAGGTTTCGATGAAAATCTATGAAAATCAGGAATTTTCCTGTCCTGTCTAAAATGAGGGATTTTACCAAAACAGAGGCATGGAAGTTAATGTGTAATGTAGATAGCCACTAAGAATTTTCAAACTCATATTTTATAACTGAAAAAAAAAATGATAATACTTGAATTTGGTAATGAATAATTGACATTTTAGGGTAACAAATTGGCTTTTACCGTGTACAGTCTAGTAAACGAGGGAAGACTTTGACAGGTACAGTGAAAACGCTGGCTATGCAAGTTTCCAACGAAACAAATTATTTAATTTATTGGAAAATGGTTTCTTTTGTTTATTCTAAAATGTTATGTTGCTATCTGCTAAATATTATTCAGAATTTTCTTTGAGAATGCCCAGCCAAGACTGGCTGCATTTCCGAAAGCTACGTTGCTCTGACGGAAAGTGGTAAATATCAAAATAAAGAAAAGCCACTTTAACGTCAGACAAGACTCGGACTAGGTTAAAACCTGAATCTTATGTGGCAAACTGTATGCATGGTTGTCAACCCAATTGTGATTGATAGTTTTGCTTCACTCTTTAATTGCACGACGCTGAGTAGGGGCTCAAACTGAATGAGAGCTCTTTCCTTAATCTTGGTGTCTGACTACTGCTGTCTGTGGTCGCGATCATCGTCGTCAAACGTGTTTTTCTTAATTTGGTGTCTCACTACTGATGTCTGTGGTCGCTATCATCGTGGTCAAACTTGTGTTTTTCTTAATCTTGGTGTCTCACAACTTCTGTCTGTGGTCGCGATCATTTAGATCAAACTTGTGTTTTTCTTCATCTTGGTGTCTCACTACTGCGGTCTGTGGTCGCGATCATTGTGGTCAAACTTGTGTTTTTCTTAATCTTGGTGTCTGACTACTTCTGTCTGTGGTCGCGATCATTGTGGTCAAATTTGTGTTTTTCTTAATATTGGTACCTGACTACTGATGTCTGTGGTTGCGATTATCGTGGTCAAACTTGTGTTTTTCTTTTAATCTTGGTATCTGACTACTGCTGTCTGGTGTCGCGATCATGGTCAAACTTGTGTTTTTCTTAATCTTGGTGTCTGACTACTGCTGTCTGTGGTTGCGATCATTATGGTCAAACTTGTGTTTTTCTTAATCTTACTGCTGTCTGGTATCGCGATCGTCGTGGTCAATTTTGTGTTTATCTTAATCTTGGTTTCTGACTACTGCCGTCTGTGCTCGCGATCATTGTGGTCAAACTTGTGTTTTTCTTAATCTTGGTGTCTGACTACTGCTGTCTGTGGTCGCGATCATCGTGGTCAAACTTGTGGTTTTCTAAATCTTGGTGTCTGACTACTTCTGTCTGTGGTCTTGATCATTATGGTCAAACTTGTGTTTTTTCTAAATCTTGGTGTCTGACTACTGCTGTCTGTGGTCGTGATCATTATGGTCAAACTTGTGTTTTTCTTAATCTTGGTGTCTGACTACTGCTGTCTGATGTCGCGATAGTCGTGGTCAAACTTGTGTTTTTCTTAATTTTGGTTTCTGACTGCTGCTGTCTGTGGTCGCGATCATTATGGTCAAACTTGTGTTTTTCTTAATCTTGGTGTCTGACTATTGCTGTCGGTAGTCGCGATCATGATTGTGGTCAGCTTTGTGTGTGTGCTTTTTTTTTTTTTTTTTTTTTTTTTCTCTGGCTAGCAATCTTCTTTGTTTCATTGCTATTTTCTGACTATTTGTGTTTTACTGTAATGTTTTCACTGATGAGGTGAGGCCCGTCGCGTACCAAACACATAAGATAGTTTGAGCTGCATCAAAATTAAGCGCGAGGTTTCGATGGTGTAAAACTGGCTTAATACCCACTAACGTATAGACTGGCATAGGTTTCTGCTGACAGCTCCAAGGCTATTCATGTATTGCAGCTCTTCTTTGTATGTCGGTTATTGCCACTGTGCCTTTATGTCTTAATATATTTTGTTCCTCATCTCTTCTATTTTAGGTGTCTCCGGAAGGTGTTGCTTCGTGATTCTAGCCTTTCTTTAGTAAGTTTATTTATATCTATGCAGATCCCATGATAAATGCAGCCTCTGTCGTTTTAATGAGTTTTTTTTTGTCAATTTTTATTTTATTCCCAAAATTGGACTAGTGACATAGTTTTTGTACCGCCCAAGTCTCGTGTTTTGCCAAGAATTTATTGAGATAAACATTCTGAGCCAGTTTTATTAAGATCCAGTGACAAAATGTAATCTTTATTAATGAAACACATTTTGTCCCTAAAATTCGATCTGGTGACGTAACTTTTGACTTAGTTTCTAGCTTGACCTTGATTTTACTGGGTAATCATCCTTAACAAGTATTATGACGATTCGAACAAAAATGTAGTCTCTTTTGTGTCAAATAAATTAAATTTAAATTGACCTCATTTAACTCAGTTTCGGACTTATCTTAGATTTAATTCAAAAAGTTTTATTATGTTAAAAAGTTTTTTTGTTTTTGTTTTTCTAAAAACTGACCCAGTGACCATTTTTTTACCTTAGCTACAACAGTTAACGAATTTGTCATATATGAACTCTTTAAGCTAACAACGCTTTGAAAAACTGGGCCCAGATTCTTTAGCTAAGATAGTTTTTCTTTGTATAATATAGTGAAATCAGTTAGCTGGCACCAATCTATTGAATAAAACACTCATCCTATGAAACAAACATTATCATTTATATTTATAGTAAAAGAAAAAAAAAACTTACCATGCTGAATAAATAAGTATGCCATGCCCACTTCTAATTGTCAGCATATCAGATTGCTCACATACCAAATGACAAACAGTGCAGATCCACATCAGTTGGCTTCGGTATCCAAGCTTTATAATATTTGCGTGCTATGTCTTTATGTTTTATGTTTGTGTATATATCAAAGAGGATTATGAAAATAATATAGGGATCAAACATGGTTTTTCAGGCGTTAACATTCGCCAGGCCGAAGGCCGCGGTTTTCAACACCTCCTAAGGGACCTGGCGAATATTAATGCATTGAAAAACCATGTTCAATCGCTAATTTTGCATAAAAACTGAAAGTATTTGCTATATTTCGCGTTATTTCTTGCACTTTTTTGTTTCGCCTTTTCACCGATATCTCGCGAACGTAATTTCAACGAACTATGCTCCTTCTAGGGCCTGGCAGTACACATCTCGTATCGGCAGCAAATCTGTGGCCCCGGTACGAGCATATTGAAAGTTGCGTAGCCGTGCATTAACAGCGCAAGAATTGCATTGTTAATACACGGCTTTTCGCCGGTTAATGCACGGCTGTTAATAACGTGCGACACTGCTTTTTATGCAATAATACAATTCAGTCACTAGAATCTGGAGACAGTCTATGGAAACAGAATCTTTCGGGCTTGTACTGATTGAATTTCCCACTTCTTTCTTTGCATGGGTGCTTTCACATTAAAGCTGTCAATAGACCATTTTATCGGTTACTTGAATTTCCATAAAAAGATAGACAATTGCGCAGACATTTTATTTAGTTTTAGAATGCTAGGTAAACAAATCAGCATAAAACGTTCTGAATTTTAACTAGTTTTCTTACTTTCAGAAACTAGAAAAAGTGTCCATAGAACACGGATGCCCCCGCCAAAATGCCATTCAGAAAAAGGTTACATATGTAATTGTGACAGGTACAGCATGAAGTTATTATTAAGGTTGATATGGCCTACACACGGTTAACTATATGACACTTAGTCAAGGGCAGATAATTTATAAACCAAATAAGCAAGAGTTATCCTCCATGTTTATTACACATCGCCTCAATGTCATGCATGCATCTGTAAATTTTCATTAATATATTCCATATGGTTTAGGAGTTATAGCCCACATATGGTTTACTATATGGGACTAAGTCAAGGGCAGATAATTAAAAAAACAACAAGCAAGAGTTGTCTTCCTTTTTTACGACACATCGTCTCAATGTCATGCATGCACCTGTAAAGTTTCATAAATATATTCCATACGGTTAAGGAGTTATGGCACGGACACGGTTTACTATATGGAACTAGGTCAAAGGCAGATAATTCAAAAACCAAACAAGCAAGAGTTGTCTTCCTTGTTCATGACACATCGTCTCAATGTCATGCATGCACCTGTAAAGTTTCATAAATATATTCCATACGGTTTAGGAGTAATGGCCCGGACACGGTTTACTATATGGAACTAAGTCAAGGGCAGATAATTCAAAAACCACACAAGCCAGAGTTGTGTCTTCCTTGTTCAAGACACATCGTCTCAATGTCATGCATGCACCTGTAAAGTTTCATAAATATATTCCATATGGTTTAGGAGTAATGGCCCGGACACGGTTTACTATATGGAACTAAGTCAAGGGCAGATAATTCAAAAAACAAACAAACAAGAGTTGTCCTTCTTGTTTATGACACATTGTCTCAATGTCGTGCATGCACCTGTAAAGTTTCATAAATATATTCCATACGGTTTAGGAGTTATGGCCCGGACACGGTTTACTATATGGAACTAAATCAAGGGCAGATAATGCAAAAAATCAAACAAGCAAGAGTTGTCTTCCTGCTCATGACACATCGTCTCAATGTCATGCATGCACCTGTAAAGTTTCATAAATATATTCCATACGGTTAAGGAGATATGGCCCGGACACAGTTTACTATATGGAACGAAGTCAAGGGCAGATAATTCAAAAGCCAAATAAGCAAGGCTTGTGTTCCTTGTTCATGACACATTGTCTCAATGCCATGCATGCATCTGTGAAGTTTCATAAATATATTCCATACGGTTTAGGAGTTATGGCCCGGACACAGTTTACTATATGGAACGAAGTCAAGGGCAGATAATTCAAAAGCCAAATAAGCAAGGGTTGTCTTCCTTGTTCATGACACATTGTCTCAATGCCATGCATGCACCTGTAAAGTTTCATAAATATATTCCATACGGTTTAGGAGTTATGGCCCGGACACAGTTTACTATATGGAACGAAGTCAAGGGCAGATAATTCAATAACCAAACAAGCAAGAGTTGTCTTCCTTGTTCATTACACATCTTCTCAATGTCATGCATGCACCTGTAAAGTTTCATAAATATATTCCATACGGTTTAGGTGGTATGGTCCGGACACGAACTGGGACGGACGTACGTACGGGACGGACGGGGGTAACACTTAATGCCCTTCCGCTATTCTTCGAATAGGCAGGGGCATAATAAAGTGTTTTACATATCATGTAAATTGTGGTCTTGCCATCTCCTATATTCTAAAACAAATAGCATTCATTTATTGTCTTGTGATTGTGTCCAGGGAGTGCAAAAGGTTAAATACATAGTACAGTGTTCTGTCTGTTGCGCTTTTGAACTTCTGAAGTGTATAAAATTCAAATTGCGCAATATCCTGTGATTATCCGGTCTAGACAGTAAAGGCAACCTTATTAACGCTAAGCATGCTGGGTAAAAGTTCAACAGACGACACTTTGATTTTTTTTTTCAGAGAATATACTTTGACATATCATGCAAATTGTCTCCCAAGGAGACTATCTGCATTAAAAATTTTAAAATCTATTTTCCTGGGCCCACTTGTTCAAAGCATCGTTAACTTAAGGAGCTCCTTACTGGTCAAAATGTTAATTGTTTTAATAAGTACAATATCTAATTCTCAGGTATTTTTGCTGAAAAAATTCGAAAAGCTACTCACATTTTTTTTCAGCAAAAATACCTGAGAATTTGCCATATTTGATGATCAAAGATTTAACGATACGTTAACTAACGCCATCGTTAGTTTTGAAGAACACCTACAGGATAAACTACATAACGTTATGTAAAACTAATTATGGCATACTTAAGAAATAAATTATTCCGAACCGTGCTCAAATGCCCAAGATAAAGCACAGTTGAGTTTGGGTTGTACCCATTTGAGCATGAGCGAGCGCAGCGAGCGAGTGTTCAAATGGGTACAACCCAAACTCAACTGTGCTTTATATGAGGCATTTGAGCACGGTTCGGAATAATTTATTTCTTTTCTAACACCCCTCACTGAGCGAATGTTTTGAAAAGTGAGATTTTAATTGATTTTTGAGATTTTTGTTAATACCTGACTGCCCCATTTGGTAGTTGACAATACCTCTTCAGCATTACGTCACACGGTTACGTAGTTACAAGGTTCGATGACGAATATTCAAAATGGCGGATACTGATACGAATCAGCTGACGATGTAAAATATTGAAACGATATAAAACATAAAAAAAAACTTGTATCCTGTGTTCATGAAAGAATTGCAAATCGGATGAATTTGGATGCCGGGATGGACCTGAGGAGGGCAGATATAAAACAGCAAAATAAGAATGTTAACCGACACTTTTGTTTTCGATAATGTCAACAAATCAAATGTACATGATCAATGAGTAAAATAAATGTGTTTGAATGGTACAACCTGTAGAGGAACTCATCAGGTAAAAAAAGATCAAAGAACGGAAATGTTCATAGATCATTTTCTGTCTTACTAATGTAATTTCTTATGTATATGAATGTTTCGACCAGTATTGTAAGCTAGCGTCCATAGTTACCAGGGACGCAACTCGCAACAGTATTATGATTGGTTTCCCATTGATGGCGCGCGACGAAATTCCTGTGCTCAAATGCCTTAGAGAAAGCACGGCTAGAAATGTAAAGACAAATAAGAAACAACACGAGCAGGGGTGTTAGAAAATGCAATAAATAACAAAGCCTTGATCAATCTGCGCTGTTATGCAGACATATCTGGGTTTTCTTTGTTGGCATCTCTTATATCACTTGTCTTCCGGCGAGGCCAAATATGTACATGGTACGCAAAAAAGGAAAGTGCGTTTATTCTCTACTTTAACAGAATGGCTAGATCAACCTACGGGCAACGAAGACCCTGATCAGACTGCGCGTATTGCGGGGAAAAAGAAGGCCCCGATCAGGCCTATGCTGCCTGCATATCAACCCTTTTATTGCCCCACGCATCATTTTAATACTGAACAACAATACGCTTTCTTTCTTTCTTTCTTTTTGTATATGTTGGCTGATAAGAGAGAAAGACTAACAGGGCCGTCTGGTATAATATGACAAACTCCATCAACATGAGTGAAACAAAAAGTACGATCTATTAGTTTTGTCTGTATTTTGTCTTTATGAATGTGGGAAAATTTATAGATCCCATTGATTTTGCTTCGTACGTTTCTATCCTAAATGACGGGAAATTAACAGATTACGTGGCTTTTGCGCACTTCCTAGAATATCCGGAATATATTAGTCTTTTATTATTCCCCTGAGGTATATAAACTTAGAATAAAAGCATTCGTTTCTGTTTTACAAACAATATAACTATATAGTAAAACATATATAATTTACAGCACAACGCTAATTGAGTCGCCATGTGAAATGTACCGTCATGACATGTGTGGACAGCGAATGCCGAGATCAGCCTGCGCATGCGCGCCGTGTGATCATGGCCATCCCTGTCTGCCTACCAAATCATTGAATATTGTTGAATATACTATTGTTTGACAAAAGCTTTTATCTAATTTTTCGGATCACAAGCTGATTTTGGGACTTTACTGTTATGACCTAAAGGCACCATTTTTATGACAAGGCTCAGTTATTAATATTTCTGACTTATAATACACGGAATATGTTTGACTATTTCTTCAAAGGTTAAAGATAGTGACATGAAAAGTATTAGAGGGGGTGTCCAGGAAAAAGATATACGTAGTTCCACATCAGCATGCTTGCAATTGTTTGGCACAGTGGGTCGCAAATTAAAAAGAAAACAAATAAACAAAATATATGTAAATCGATTAAACCGTACGTGTAGAAAGAATAGCTCCGTCGATTTAAGTGTAAATGGAAATTGTACAAAAGGATAAACATGATTTCAAACTTGATGCTTTGGTGACTGATATGCGGATAGCGGACAGCGAAAGCCCAGATCAGACTGCGCGTGCGCGAATAGTCCAGAACACTCTAAAGTCTAGGGAATAACAAGCCAATAACCATTTTACAAATTGAAATTATATTTTCTTTCAGTAAATATGTACACTATGCATAAATAGTCTAGTGTTCGCGGTATACATCACGAAGACACACCTATATAATTTTGACCCCCTTAAACCCCACTTTTATATAGTAAAACTGGGGTTTACAGGGGTAAACATTATTTTTCTTATTTCTGCTCAAAAACATACGAGAACCCACAATCTATGTTTTGAGCAGAAATATGAAAAAAATATCAGATTTTTTATCTGAAAACTTTCAATTTTTGGTGGTGAAATATTCAATATATTAGAATAGGCGTGTTTTCATAATGTTATCGCATGATAGACATTCAGCTGTTCCATTCAGCTGTTCCGTAACTTGCCAAGCTTATTCCTGTCCTTAACCCTTTCAAACCTGCAAACCAAAAACAGAATATTTTGCAAACAGTGTAGAATCTGATGTGAGGCTCATGATGAGCCATCTCATTAAGATCTTCACTGTGTGCCATTCTACTCTGATTTTTGACTGAGACTTCATGTATTTTGCCTTCAAATAATTTTGAAGGTATATTCAGCTTTGAAATATATATTGTCAATTGTTTGAATAACTGTGGTGGACCCTTCTTTCTTTCTTTTTGCTACTATTTCTTCATACATACAGTAAAATGTAAGTAGTCATCTTATATTACCGTAATGATCCTATCCCAGCTAGCATTCTACATAAATCTACCGCTGTAGATTTATGAAGAATGATAACTGGGATGTTTTCGGACAGACAGGCATATGCAAACAGTATAGACCTAGATCATAGTGCTCCTAGAGGAGCAGTCTGATCGGAGTCTTCACTGTTTACTATTCCATGCATATTTTGGGCAGATTTTTTGTTATGTGAAATTAAACTCTTCAAATTATAAGATAATTACAGCAACTGTTCAGGTATTTGAGGGCCTCATGGAAAATTAGCGCCGTTGTTTCCTAATGTTGCCATCCTCGTTAAATAAAGTCTTTACTTACTTACTTACTAGATTCCTATTTGGATCAATGGTTCTAACCAGGTTCAAAGATGAAAGAGTCACCTTCAGAAACTCAAGGATGAAAGGGTTAAAATAGCCAACTCTGCATTTGTTCCTCACTGTATGTTATGTGTACCATACTTTAGCTATAAAATAAAATGGTTGTGTTTTATATTTTAGCAATGCTCTAATGAACAGAGCAATAGGAACTGTCATTCATAATCCTCAGTAGAAGCGTACATGTACCATGTATAGTTCGTCTTGCCATTACTGACAATTACCAATCTTAATCACATGCAAGAAATGCTACTGTTTGCGTGTTCTAAGATGGCTGATTAGACCAATTCTACCTCTAAACTGTCTGTTGCAGATGGAACAACAGAGGTCAAAGCAAGACAGCTCTGTTGGTGATGCCTTAGCTCTGGCTTTGCGCTGTGCACGTTTCTTCTCGGCTTCGCTGATTCTATTTGCTTCATATTTACTAACACTCTTCCTCGCCACTTTGCTCGATCCTGTGCAATTTGTTCCAACGACTCTGTTGGTATGTTGAAGTCCTTGAAGGAGGCTTTGAAGGTGTCTTTATATCGCTTCTTCTGACCACCATGGGAGCGTTTGCCCATTTCTAGTTCTCCGTAGAGGGTTTTCTTTGGCAAACGTTCCTCAGGCATCCTGGTAACACGGCATGTCCATCTTAACTGTGCCAGTTTCAGAGGAGTATGTACACTCTACATCCCTGCCCTTTTCAGGACTTCTGTGTCTGGAATCCTGTCTTGCCACTTAATCTTTAAAAGTTTTCTAAGACAGCTTGTATGGAAGTGGTTCAGTCTTTTGGTGTGCCCTTGGTAATCCGTCCACGTTTCGCATGCATACAATAGTGTTGGCAGCACCACAGCTCTGTAGACTTTTAGCTTTGTGTCAAGCCTGATTCCACTTCGACCCCAAACACTACCACGTAGTCGGCCAAATGCTGCACTAGCTTTAGCAATCCTGGCATTGACTTCATCATCAATGTGCACGACTCTTGACAATGTGCTTCCAAGGTAGGTGAACTTGTCTACCACTTGCAATCTTTGACCTTTCACTGTAATGGTGGGCTCCTCGTAAGGCTTGCCAGGTGCTGGTTGATAAACCACCTAGGTCTTTCTGGTGCTGACAAAGAGGTTATAGCTGTCACAGGAGTCAATTACATGATCTACACATTTTTGCATCTTCTCTTATGAGGGAGCACCCTTTGCCATGTCATGAACAAAGAGGAACTCGTCTAGCACCTCTGTCTGCACCTTGAATTTGGCTTGCAACCTTCTTAGGTTAAAAAGCTTCCCATCAAAGCGATACCTGATAGGTATACCATTGTCACCATTCTGGAAAGCACCTGTGAGCATGGCAGAGAACATCGTGCTGAACAGTTGGGGCTAGTACACAACCTTGCTTGACACCATTTGTCACAGGGAATGGATCAGAATGCTCACCATCATTTTGGACCCGTGTAAGCTTACCATCGTCGTACTGCCTCACCATTGCTATGAACTTGGTCGGACAGCCAAACTTCGCCATAATTTTCCAAAGACCCCCACGACTGACTGTGTCAAATGCTTTGGTAAGGTTAACAAAGGTCATGTAGAGGTCCATGTTCTGTTCCTGACATTTCTCTTGTAGCTGCCTTGTTGTGGAGATCATGTCAATTGTTCCTCTGTCCTTTCTGAATCCACACTGGCTTTCTGGTAGAAGCCCTGACTGTTCAAGGTATTCATTCAGTCGGTTGTTTAGAACTCTTGCAAGTACCTTCCCAGCAACTGACAATAAAGAGATGCGACGATGATTATCACACAACTGAGGATTCCCTTTCCGTTTGAATAGGTGGATAATTGATGCATCCTTGAATTCTTGAGGGATGGCTTCTTTGCTCCACATAATGTGAAATAACTCTGTCATCTTCTTTGTAACTGGAGTACCTCCTGCTTTGTAGATCTCAGCAGGTATTGCATCTGATCCTGGAGCCTTGCCAGATGACAGGAGTTTTATTGCTTTCACTGTTTCAGAGACGGTTAGGAACTCGTCAAGCAGAAGATTACATTCCACCTGTAGTAGTCTGTTGATAGTGTCATCATTGATAGATGATGGCCGATTAAGAACACTATCAAATGTTCCAAACAGACACTGTTACATGTACCAGTGCCTGTTTGAAGAATCCATAAACTTGTCATTATGAGTTAACCTCCAGAATATCTTCATTAACACTTTGCATGCTTGGTAAAAATTTCACCAGATGATATTTTGAAATACATTTATGTATTTTTCTTATTTTTCCTAGAAAATAGGATTTGGCATTTCATGCATATTGTCTCCATGCAAATTATCTTTCTTGGAGACAATGTACATAAAATGCCAAATCCTATTTTCTCAGAAAAGTAAGAAAACTATCATCAGTTTGTCATCTGCAAAATTTGACCATAGCATGGTACGTTTTAACTATGTTGGACACGTCAAATGCCATTTTGCACAAAGCCTTTTGAGAAAAGCGCACATCGGATGATTCTAAGTGTCCGCACATTCAAAACGAAGTCTATGCTCCCCACCCCCACCCCATACACACAAACTTGTACATTCCACAGTATCCAATGGTTCTGTAAGCGGACAAAGAAGGCCCAGATGCGCAGTCTGGTGTGGGCTTTCGTTTTCCACATGCGCTCCAAAGATACCTTTGCTCAAAGTTCAGAACACTCTAAACTCTAGGGAATAACTTGCCAATATCCAATTATTTAGCAAACCATTGACAGCCAAGCCACTGGGACGCACAAAGAGGGCAATTAGTTTATAAGAGGTGTAATAATTATCAGACTATGTAAAAGATGACCCCAATTGTTGTGCAATTGTAACTGGTCTCTGTAATAAACCTACTCATGCAATTATAAATACTGGCAAAAGTTTACAATGTGACTATAATTGCAGTTAAGTAACGAATATTTGCAACAACAACTGTAGTTTAATAACTATTATTAGCAACAAGTATAGCATATTAGCAACAAGTAACGAATATTCTAGTTCTATTCAGTTCTAGTTCTGCCATTTTTACAAACAGGACAACCTTGTTTGCATTTCAGCACATCGAAATCTTGCCTTTTAGAGTAGACCCACAGTACGACAAAAAAAAATTCAGTATATTTGAATAGGCATGTTTTCGTAATGTTGTCGTGCGCTGGCTCATATTATTAATTTGTTCGGTCAGTGTAGGGTTCTCTTCCTGGTCAGTGAAACACCATAATCAGAAACATTATGATGAAACAAAGCAGAGGGGTAAGTTGCAAGCTGTAGCCAGACATAACAAACACGGGTAGTCAGGTCTAGACTGGAGATAGCCCGGGCCAAGCTGTAGCCAGAGATAACAACACGGGTAGTCAGGTCTAGACTGGAGATAGCCCGGGCCAACAATATCATACTCAGACTGCTGAAAAGTTCCGATTCAAACAGACAACATTTCCACCGGATGATCGGGGAATAACTCCCTGATAGTTGCATTAACCTTTAATGTACTTAATTTAAATTGCACCAGATGACATTTCACAGGAAATAAGGTGTCATATCCCGTTCAAATTTTCTCCGAAAATTTTCATTAAAATTATCTCCAAAGGTGCGAATTTGAATAAAATGTGGCCACAATCTGAATGAAATGTGTGACCTTACTTTCTCTGAAAAATATGGGGGAAAAACAACTAATTTATCGTCTGTGGTTTCTAAATGCATGTGTTAACGCATGCTGGATAAAAATTGTAGCAGACGACAGTTTTTCACATTTATCCCAGAAAATAGGTTTTGATATTTCATGCTAATTGTCTCCAAAAAAGACAATATTTTTCATGAAATGTGAATGCCTATTTTCTGGGAATAAATAAGAAAAATATCCTCAATTTGTCGTCTGCTGAATTTGCCTAGAGAGCGCTGAAGATTGAAGATTTAAGGATCTGTAGTTATTTTGATGATCACTCTATCTAAATATGGCATCGCTTATTAATATCGAAACCTATTTATCATTGTTAAGCACGCAAATAACTTAAAAAAAATGTCTGTTCTGATTTGGATTAAAAAGGAAAAAGGACTGAATACTATGTCATTCGATATATTTTTATTTTATTTTAAACGATGCCGCTTTAAGTAACTTTCTGGTCGTGATATTAACCTTCCCACTCGCTGGGCTAATTCAACAGACGACAAATTGAGGATATTTTTCTTATCATTTATTTATTCATTTATTTATTTATTTTTTTTCAGAAAACAGGATTTGACATTTTATGCAGGTTATCTCCACTGGCAACCATTTGCATGGAATGTCCGAACATATTTCTAGGAAAAATAAGAAAACTATTTAGACATGTCATCTGCAGAAAATTTTAACCAGAGAGCTAAGCGTTAAATGTTATTTATAGCTCGCGGTTTATTTATTTATTCATGATCAGCTTATCTAAATCTGTCAGTATTTATATCTTAGCACGAAAATACCGTTGTTTGTTTATTTTTGTACATATTAATATATACTAAAATTATCTTTTTCTAAAACAGTACACACGTCGTGTCGTTAGATTTTCTTTTAAAGGATGCAATATTATTTTACCGGGGAAGATATTTCTTTTAAAGGATGTGAAACTATTTTTCCTGGGAAAAGCGTCTATATATGACGGCAAACTCTTTCTGGAACAATTATATAAATAAGGACCGGCTGGTAATCCGGCGCATACGAAAAGCAAAGACACTGGACACATTATGTCAACCTTTATCACTCTCTGGGCAAACTCAATAGGCGACAAATTGAAAATATATTTTTATCTGTTTCCCAAAAGATAGGCTTTGACATTTCTACTAATTGTCGTGGATGGGGGTGGGGAGGGGGATGGACGATTTGCATTAACATAGTAAATTTTCAGGAACTGATACAATCAGATCCACGTCCGGCTCACAATATCAAAGAGAAAGGCTGTCAAATACAATTAAACAGTCACAAGCAGAGTTGGCAGCTCTTTCCCCAAAAGGTGGCAACTCTTTTACCTAAACTTAGCTGAATATATCCTTAACTTACATAATTGTTAAAAGAAGAAGAAAAGAAATGTAGGTCAAACACTACAGTACATTTAACAAAAACTACCACAATGAAAGTTGTTGAATACAAAACGTTTATCAAAAGAACAAACTTAAATTTGATACAAAAATGTCCAAATCGAAAAACAATGCCAGACATTGTAGACCTAAGAATAATTTGCTCGAGTATTACTGAAATATACCATTCTTTTTTGGTCGATTGCTTACAATCGAGCCTAAGTATCCATACACCCAATTTCCATAAGATTGTTGTCCACGTGATTATTATTGACCAATGAAATCAAAGCGCACGTTTATACGTAATCCAGGTAATGGTTATTTATTGCCGCGCTATTCTTGTCTCTGTGATGTCAGAGTGAAGTGTAAAGAGGATTATCTGTAAAACCTGGACTGGGACATTGGCAAACAATGCAGACCCAGATCAGACGCCGCAGAAAGCGGCGTCTGATCTCGGTCTGCACTCTTTGTTTAAATCACAGGGTTAAATGTAGCAATCTTAATACCCCGTTCAGGACCATTTTTCCAGCCTACACTCAGACAATCGAACTACCAGTACTGTCAGTGCTTTGATTACCTTAGTTAAGGGGACCATGGGGGTGTTTCTCACATAGACTTGTTAACGTATGAGTTTGCATAGTCGCAAAATCTTGCCAGAGTCACAAATACGTTTATAATGTTTCGTCGATGTATGAATTATTCATTTTTGTCAATGTATTGTTAGCATTTTGTGCTTATATTCCTTACTTCTTTTCTGAAGAGAAAGTAAATATTTTGTTTTTTACGCAAATCTCACACTTTAGGTGGTGGTGGTGGGTGGGTCGGCGGGGGTAGTTAGTACCAAATCTTTACTAGGTTCATATATACTAAAAACAGATTTAGCTTTGAGCCTTATTCAGTGTGCAGTCTGGTCCACAGTCGCGCAGTTATGGGGAATTGATACCCTTTCAGAAGGGCATATACATGTACTATAACGCAAAATGTATCAACAACGCTCCGACTAGTGATTAGGAGGTTGCAGGTTCGACCACCGAAACATTCTTTCGTGGAGATTGATCATGAAACATTTTTCTATGGTCATTGTCTCCCTTCAGCTGATTCAAGAAGGGCAGTTGTCAGTTTCTGGTAAAAGAATGTACACAATACTGGTTAACTGCTTAGAAGACTAAGCTTGTCCAGTAAACGTGTGGTTAGGTAAATTGACCGCTTTCGATATGGCCCCATTGGGTTGACTGGGCCGTAAAACCTCAACACAAACGAACAAACAACAACGCAAAATGTTTTGTCTATGTCGATGTATTTATTTGTAGCCTGGAGTTGGAGTCAAACGTGTTTCCAAACTAAGTAGACAAAATATCATTACTTTTTGAGTTGCGATTGTAGTCAACATCAACGTAGAATGTAATAACTACTACCTTTTGCGTTGTTGTTACATTTGTATCAGTGAACATAGTAATCAATTGCTTTCGGTCAAATAACGTAGAGCAAAGAAGATGGATGGGTAAATCACATCGTTTATTACCCATAAGCCACCTTTTCCGATTCAGCAGACGACAAATTAATGACATTTTTCTTATTTTCCCGTAAAATAGATTTTGACCTTTCATGAAAATTGCCTCCAAAGAAGACAATTTGCATGAAAGATCAAAGGCTATTTTCTGAGAAAATAAACAAAACATTTCAATGTCATCTGTTGAAACTTTTACCCAGCATGCGAAGCGTTACGACAGGAAATGCGTGACTGAATGTCTTCTTCCGTTTCTGGTGTTCTGCGCAATGAAATAAATTGGAATAAGCCGTATTTTGTGGATCTATATCAGAATTTATATCAACCCAATTTTCTGTTTGATGATGTTTGATCGCGCTATGAATATCAATTTGGAAAAGCTGTTAACTGAGACAAAAAAAGGCTAGAACTATCAGAGGTGAACTACCTCTAGACTATTTTGCATGATGTACAAAAAAAATACACTCGTTATCGCAAACACTGATATCTCAACTATTGCTAAAGTCAAAGCTAAATAATGGCCAATTCTGGTTTATGATTAGTTGTTCATATGTTCCTTACATTTCAATTCATTTTTATCTCACACTACGGGTATCTCAAACCAAATAGTATCTCAAACCAAAGTCGCCGGCCTCGGTGGCTCAGTTGGATGCGCGTCCGACTGGAGACCAGGAGGCCGCGGGTTCGACCCCCGCCGAGGTCGGCAACATTCTTTCGTGGAGATTGATCATGAAATATTTTCTACGGTCATTCTCTCCCTTCCGCTGATTCAAGAAGGGCAGTTGTCAGTTTCTGGCGAAAGAATGTGCACAATACTGGTTAACCGCTTTGAGGACAAAGCCTGCCCAGTAAACGTGTGGCTAGGTAAACTGACCGCGCTCGACATGACCCCATTGGGTTGACTGGGCCGTAAAAACTCAACACAAACAAACAAACCAAAGTTTCTGATCCCTTGGAGTTAAGATAAAGATAGTCTACTGTAGTCCAGTTAACACACAAAGAGGAAGCCATCACGAAAACATGCCTATATAATTTTGACCCCCTTAAACCCCACTTTTATATAGTAAAACTGGGGTTTACAGGGGTATACATTATTTTTCTTATTTCTGCTTAAAAACATAGATTGTGGGTACTCGTTAGAACCGCCTCGACGAGGCGGTTCTAACGAGTACCCACAATCTATGTTTTGAGCAGAAATATGAAAAATATCGGATTTTTTTATCTGAAAACTTTCAGTTTTTGGTGGTGAAATTTTCAATATATTTGAATAGGCGTGTTTTCGTAATGCCACATCGTATCAACGTGTAGGCAACCGAATAATGCCATTGATGCGCTGTAGATACTACATTGTTCTAGCGTTGTGTACCTGCTGAGGTATCACTCAGTGATAATTTTATAAACGCGTTGAATATGAGCACTGACAGTACTTGTGGGTCAACCGTCTATGGGTGTAGGCTGGGAAAACAGTTCTGAACGGGGATTTAAGGCTGTTTCATTCAGTCCTTATCTTCCTGTAATTTAAGCAAACGGTGTAAAACCCTGATTAGACGCAACAGAACGCGGCGTCTGATCTGGGTTTGCACTGTTTGCCAATGTCCCAGTCCCGGTTTTACAGATAACTCTCTTTACACCGCACTCTGACTTCACAGCGAAAAGATTAGCGCGGCTATAAATAACCGTAACCTAGATGTCGTACAAACGCGGTTTGATTTTCATAGGTCAACGATAATCACGTAGACAACTACATGTACCTTTAGGAAATTTTGGTGTATGTTTACTTTGGCTCGATTGTAAAGAATCGACCCCAAAACAGTGCCTGATATATCGCCTATGAAAGTGTATCTATTTCCCTTAACTGACATGAAATGGGCCACGTCAAGCCAAAAAAGTGCCTTCGAGCATGCGCAAAATGTGCAGATTCATACCATTCTGCACATGCGCAATGTCTCATCCGGGCATTTGCTCTCCATTGAAACTTTCTATAGTAGCAAAAGATTCTGTTAGCGGACAAATAAAGGCTCTGATCAGACTGCGTGGATGCAGTCTGATCTGGGCCTTTGCTGTTCACATATGTCTAATCACGAAAGCATGCCTATATAATTTTGACCCCCTTAAACCCCGCTTTTATATAGTAAAACTGAGCTTTACAGGGGTATACGTTATTTTTCTTATTTCTGCTCAAAAACATAGATAGTGGGTATTCGTTAGAACCGCCTCGCAGAGGCAGTTCTAACGAGTGCCCACAATCTATGTTTTGAGCAGAAATATGAAAAATTTCAGAGTTTTTATATCTAAAATATTTCAGTTTTTGGAGGTGAAATTTTCTATGGAAGACCCGTTTTCGTATGGCGCGGTCCTAATGACAACACAAAACAGCACAACGTCAAATACAGAAAGACTAAGTGCATGGAAGACGCTACAGGGATGGTATCTTAGAACAGTCAGCAGCAAAACTGATGAGGAAAATAGGGTGGGGCTTAAATATTGATTTATGAACAATCTAAGCCCGCCTTTAGCGCTGATACACAATTACATTCCAGCTACAAGCAGTTGTTTGGTCTCGTGGTCTCTTCACAAAATAATGTGATTCAAAGACTCGGTTTAATTAACTCTCTTCATATGCAGCAGTATAGTTTGCGAAGTTGCATACGCATCCTCTCCTCCCCCGCACCCCCCCCCCCCCCACACACACACACATACACACCCTTATCAACCCTTCCAGTGAAGGCTTAAGCGGTATTCGATTTTTAAATTAACCATGGAAGCATAGATATGAAATTGACCCCCAAATCCAGAACAGGTGTCGATTTTCGCAATCACGAGGTAACAGTGAACTTGTTTTATAAATAACCTGGGGTGCTGATATGTATGCACTGGATAAGTTTGAAGAGAATGGCAGCTGTGGAAGCGAAAATACGAGTCCGGCTCCAAAACCCTGACCAAAAGGCGATTTTCGTAAAAAGGAGGCCATAGTAACCTAATTTTGTGGGAGGTCATCAAGGGTGATGCATCAACTGGTGAATTTGGAGGCGGATGGACCGGACTATGGGGCTGAAACTCAAATCCGGCCCCG
The DNA here is from genome assembly GCA_964016985.1 of Anodontia alba. NCBI lineage: Eukaryota > Metazoa > Mollusca > Bivalvia > Lucinida > Lucinidae > Anodontia > Anodontia alba. Next base: position 46,836,226 of record OZ024831.1, read on the forward strand.
AAAACCTGATCAGATGTAGACTGTTTTGCGAAGCAGGCCAAAATGACACATGTAAATGAGATATGCGTCCGACACCGAAAAACTGACCAGATGTTGGCTTTCGCAAGGATGACAATGACCTAGTATTGTTGATCTGGTAACTCAGAAGCCAAAGAAAGAGAAACCTTGACCAGGAGTCGATTTTCGCAAAGTACATGTACTATTAGGTCGTCATCTGAAACTGTACTTGGTGGGCGACAAGGGAGTATGGTATATATTGTAGAAGCATATTGCTTCTGTCAAACAAAATAAGTGTTCCGTCTGGAAGGAAGAAAAAAATCACTTAACAAAAGATTGTTCCATCGATTCGGTTTAAGTAGATGTTGTAGAAAATATAAATTTTATTAGCATAGACGCACTGAATTTTATTTCATCGCAGACGTCATTTGTCTTGAAGAAGTTTGTCAGGAGACGAAAAAAATAATCCTCTTTGTCTAGACATTTGCATATTTAAAACCAAGATATATGTTATTGGCTTTGAAATACTACGCACACACGTTAGAGGTGACGAGCAAAAGAGGCTGCTGATTGTAAGACGTATTTTATAGCTTATACCGCAGTTTTGTATATTAATCCAGTTTAGTTTTGTAACCCTCAAAAGGGTACTTGGCAAACAATGCAAACCCAGATCAGACGCCGCAAATGCGGCGTCTGATCAGGGTCTCCACTGTTTGCAAATAGTTTAGCCACTTTTCTCTAGGCAAATCTAAATAACATAGCCTGGCATACCTAAAACTGAAATTCGACTCTTCCAATATAAAGCGTGTGTGGTTTTTTGTTGTTTTTTTCTTTTCAGTCTAAAATGTGTTATAATGTAGTTTTTTGTGTTTTACTTTCACATTACTGTGATTTTGCATAAGGGCATCAAACTGAGGTACAGACGATTCTAAATTTATCTTAGCCCGTTTTAGACTCAATAGACTCACCAACACAATATATTGGAAGAATCAATTTTTGATTTTAGGTGTGGCAGGCTATGTGATTTAAATACCCCTAGCGAAAAATGACTAAATTATTTGCAAACTCTGGACATCCTAATCACACGCCGCATTCTGATCTGTATCTGCACTGTGTGCCAGTTACTCTTTGTGGGGTCTCCAGACTAAGGTTGGTAAAACTTGATTACGCCGTATGCAGAAAAAAAAGAAACAAAGAAAGAAAAAAAAAAAAAAAAAAAAAAAAACAACGAAAAACACAAATCAGGCTTATTCTTGTGAGTGGAAATGGTAATCTGAATCCAATGCATAATTTTGTCAATATCCCACATATTATTGTATTTGCCGTAAGTATTCAGAGAGGTCGTAAGCTTGAAAAGACAGCGTAGACCCAGATCAGATGGTATGTGCAAATAGTGCAGACCCCGATCAGACGCCACAGAACGCGGAGTCTGATCAGGGTCTACACCGTTTCCAATTCGTATAACAGTTTTAGACACATAAGCAGATAAATGTACTTGTTCAATTTTTTAAGGATAAGTATAGTAATGTTGTTTGAATATCAAAGGCAAACGGGTACTCAAAGGTTTATCTCAAGCATTGTCATCGTTTCTGACATGCAGAGAGCAGAATGGCTACCTCTGTGGAAAGCTTCCTGTTATGTCTAAAAGGGGTATAGAATAGAGAGACCTAGTGACGGAAACCCATTTCAGTTTTTGCATAAAAGATGTTTTTATATCCGAATTATGCTAGGCTATGGTCGAGAAATAAATTGGAAACTGTCTGGGTCGAAGCACAAATAGAAGAGCAAGAAAGTTTAATGGCCGAATTTTATAGTGATTCTGTCTACTTCAATTCGATGACAGAAAGCGACTACAGCGCTATATAAGAAATGTCGAATTAATTATTACAAGCACTTGTTCTCAAACGACAGTGAAATAAACGATAACGATAACAATAATACAAACTAAATCTTAAGGAGAACGAAAAACTTCACATTACAAAAACATGCCTATTCAAATATACTGAAAATTTTGCCACCAAAACATGAAAATTTTCGGATAAAAAATTGATATTTTTCAGGATTCTGCTCAAAACATAGATTGTGAGTACTCGTAGGCGGTTCTAACGAGTACTCACAATCTATGTTTTGAGCAGAAATAAGAAAAATAATAAGTACCCCTGTAAACCCAAGTTTTACTATATAAAAGTGGGGTTTAAGGGGGTCAAAAATATATAGGCATGTTTTCGTGATGATTAAGTTAAAAAACCTATGCAAAACATACAAGCCAATGCTCTAGATAAGCCAAATTTTTAACCAATAAAAATGATATTTTTCTCCTTTTTCTAGGAAAAAAGTCTGTTATGGGTACTCTGCGAACACTTCCGAATAGGTACTCCAAACATATGCTTTTATGGAGAAATAAAAAATATAGTTTCTATAGTTATGTTAGCTATCATTACGAAAACATGCCTATTCAAATATACTGAAAATTTTAGCACCAAAAATGAAAATTTTCACATAAAAAATTCTGATAGTTTTCATATTTCTGCTCAAAACATAGATTGTGGATACTCGTTAGAACCGCCTCGACGAGGCGGTTCTAACGAGTACCCACAATCTATGTTTTCGAGCAGAAATAAGAAAAATAATGTATACCCCTGTAAACCCCAGTTTTACTGTATAAAAGTGGGGTTTGAGGGGGTCAAAATTATATAGGTATGTTTTCGTGATGAAAGCGTTTTCACCATATAATATACTTAATAAACATGACAGTTTCGTTACTAGACACGTTAAGACGGACGTTTGCAGTCCTTTAACAGGAGACCATTTGCATTTAATGTCAAAGACAATTTCCTGGGAGAATAAGAAAAATATTTCGAAATGTTGTGTGCTGAATTTTTTACCAAGCTTGCTGGCATGAAAGCAAATGCGCTGTCAGAGTTCTTTTCAAATGAGATGATTAATATTATTGCTTTTAGCTTCCTTGGAAATCCTTTTATATGATATTGTACATGTAAGTGCTCCTTCTGAAGCTAGATTAATCCATTAACACGATAACTGTCGAAGTATCTTCAATGGACGTCTGGTAGAATTTAATACTAACCATACTAAGTTAGTGGTTCTTGTGTTGTTCGTTCTTTGTTACATGCATAATTTGATGCCTCTAGTTGCATGTTAGCTGGATCGCTGTGATGCAGTGGTAAAGTGTCGGACTCAAGATCGTGAGTCAGCCACAGCTAGAACCAAGTGTTGTGTCTTTGAGCAAGACACTGTATCCACTTTGCTGAGTACTGGTTTCTACCCAGGAAGATCGGCGCGTAATTATCAGAAAATGATGGTGTCGCAGTATCTATCGAAAAGAACAAAGAAAAAAGAAGAAGTGGTCACCCGCTGTATTGCTGCCCCAAATTAGCTTTTTGTATCATGTTGTCTTGTTCTCAAGCGGTCACTTTCATTTGCTACCACTTCGCTTTCTCGTTCTTTCCTCGTGCTTTGTTTGTATTTTGAACAATATCTGAACCTAAATTAGAGATTTCGGTGTCAGTAAAATCAATTGAAATCTCCCGGTAGTTTTTGCTTTTGCTGACCGTTGCGAGTGGGGAGTGGTTCTAGTGGTCTTCGTTCTTTGTGGGCCTTTGTGGCTACCAGCTGCAGGGCTTTTTTTGCTTTTATTTATTTTTTTTTTATTTATTCATTTATTTATTTATTTACTTATTTATTTTTTTGTTGTCGTTGCTGTCTTTTTTGCAGGCTTCGTCCTTTTTATTTGTTCTCTTGTTGGTGTATTTGGTGGGTCCTGTCTAGCACTGGATCACCTCGTCTGTTACAATTTTGCTTGATGCATAAGAGTTTAATTTAAGTAGTCAGATACCGCTGCTTGCCTTATTTCCAACTCCGGCTATTTAATGAATGCTGAAATGTCTCTATACAATATGCGAACAAATCTTCTAGAAGAAAAAATACACGTTTGAAATAGGTGTTTTCCATAAACATTGGTTAAGGCAGCAAAATGCTATGGAGTATACCCAATGGACCAAATACGCCATCCTTAATTCCAGGCCTTCATAGCAACTGATGTGTTTTCTCCGCAGTTTGACAACATTACTTAAATACAGGCAATTTATGTGAATCAATAAATAAGAAGAACATAAATCCAATTTGTCATTGTTTAACAGCTTGCTTTGGGACAAGCAATGAATAACAGTGAACGTTGATTAAGAAATCACAATGTTTGTGGTCAAAGAGGGATTGAGACAAGGAATACTTCAGAGAACAATTATCTACGGGTGACGTTTTTTCTGAGCGACATGAACTTTTCTGTTTGTATTTTAGTTTACGTAAAGTGGGTTGGCTTTATGGACAACTGAAAAACCATCTTAGCGTCATATAGACGACAGAAATAATAATGATAAAACAGCACTGTACCATTACAGTAAAAACTTTAGTGCTCGGACATTGATAACTCCTCTATCGTGGCTGATTCGGACTCGTTTTTGAGTCCCTAGGAAATTTTTCCAACAGCTCAAGAAAACAAATATTCAGGGATATTTTAGGTGTCTTTTGATTATCATAAAAATGTGTGTTGTGTTTACTCATTAGAATCGCCTTATCAAGGCGATTCTAATGAGTGCACTTAACATACCATAATTTTATACATGTAGGAGATCGAAATGACATCACTAAAATATCCCCATTTGCCTCCTGACTTTGCGCTATGATTAAATCCTCTGTGGCTCGAACTACCCATGTCTAGAACCAAAGATTGTCCAAAGATGCCAAAATGCCAAGAATAAATCCTTCTATCAGGTTCATTATTTCAATAAGGGTTGAAATTAGCTTGTGTAAACTTCGACACTTCAATCATATTAAGCTCTCTCTCTCTCTCTCTTTCTCTCTCTCTCTGCATGTGTGTGATTGTGTGTGTGTGCGTGTGTGTGCGTGTGTGTGAGTGTGTGTGAGTGTGTGTGTGTTTCACTGCTCTCAAAGGTCATCTTATCACCATCAAGACTTCTGAATTTATAGCGGTTGAATTTGTGATGTTCTTTATCACAATGTTTTAAATGGATTACTAAGCATGGACACAGCCATAGTTCTGCGGCGTCTGGTCTGAGTCTTCACTGTCTGTCCAAATAATTAGGGTAATACAGTATTTTTGATGAAATCGATGCCCCTTAGATATTTTGAACCCAGATGAAATAATCCTGACTCCGTCCCTGCTTTACAACAGAAAGCTGGCTATACAAAGTTTGAAGTCATCTTTCTTGTCTCCTATCGTTATGCGAAGCTTTTCTTAATGGATTTCCGCTAAACAGTTCAAGTATAAAGCTGAAGTGTTGATTATATTTATTGTTTTATATCTGATATATTTTCTTACCGTCTGATTTACTGTAAGCGGATACACATCCGCATTTTTTATTTTACACCTGAGAGATTACTCCGCTGCCACGAGAATTCACCTGCTATATTTAACCTAACCATTAGGACACCGTAACTCCTTACCTTACTTGTCTTAAACTATTGATTCTTTCTACAAACTGATGAGCGGCAACATCACGAAAACATGCCTATATAATTTTGACCCCCTTAAACCCCACTTTTATATGGTAAAACTGGGGTTTACAGGGGTATACATTATTTTTCTTATTTCTGCTCAAAACATAGATTGTGGGTACTCGTTAGAACCGCATCGTCGAAGCGGTTCTAGTGAGTACCCACAATCATGTTTTGTGCAGAAATATGAAAAATATCAGAATATTTTTATCGGAAAATTTTCATTTTTTGGTGGTAAAATTTTCAATATAGTAGAATAGGCATGTTTTCGTAACGAACAGTGTAGACCATGATCAGACGCCACAGATTCTTTCTACAAACTGGCGTATCCGAAATCTTTAATTAAAACATAAGAGAGTATTCCGCTTCAACGAGAACTCACATTACGAAAACATGCCTATTCAAATATATTGAAAATTTTACAACCAAATAAGGGAGCTTCTCAGATAAAAATTTTGATATTTTTCATACTTCTTCTCAAAACAGAGATTGTGGGTACTCGTTAGAACCGCGTCGGCGAGGCGGTTCAAACGAGTACCCACAATCTATGGGTTTTAGCAAAATAAGAAAAATAATGTATACCCCTGTAAACCACAGTTTTACTGTATAAAAGTAGGGTTTAAGAGGGTCAAAATTACATAAGTATGTTTTCATGATGGCTGCCATATTTAACCTAGACATTGGGAAAACCTAGATTCTTACTATCTACTTGCTTTTATTTTCTGTGTCCATTTTATTATTTATCAATTCTTTCTATAAACTATCAGATAAGTGGCAAACAGTATAGACCCTGATCAGACGCCGCGTTTTGCGGTGTCACATCTAGGACTACACAGTTTGCTTAGGTCTGTCTATCCCTATACTTAGGACTATTATGATGTTTCATCTGGAACAACTTATGCATATTGTACAATATGACATTTTCTGTCTCTCTTTGATTATGTAATTTCTCAGTCTGTAGATTATATAAATTTCGAGCATAAGGATCTTTATACCTGCTATAAATACGTTTACGTCAAACCTATTGTGTTACTGTATAGCTCGTATAAATCTAAGCCTTTAACGCGTCAGTCACAATAGCAGCAGACGATATTCTCAAAAATTTTGTTTTTCTGAGAAAATAAGACTAGACATTTCATGTGAATCGTCTGCCAAGTATTGGATTCACGTGAAATGTCAAGACGCTCTGAAATGTCAAACAAAAGAACCTGCTTCTGTTGCTGTGAATCCCGCTTTAGGGGTTAGTTTATTCTAGTGATACATGATATCTTCCATCTCAGTTCTAAGATTTTACTTTTATTTTTTTTTTTTATTCAAAGAAAGTAAAGCTAGACATTTCAAAAGAATCGTTTGCCAAGCAACGGTTCGCATGAAAAGTCAAGCTTTTGTTCCTCTGAATCTCGTCTTCTGCTGTTGTTATCGACGCTTTAAGGGTTACTTTAGCTCTGGTAATAAATGCTAACATTCATCTCATTTTCAAGTTATCTTCTCAAGACAATGACTATAGATTTTGTAGCATTGGCCGTCATTTGCGATCAATTATCCACCTCAATCATTTGAAAGTATTGTGTAATTCTTCGATTACAATGCACCGATTAATGGAAGCGGAACCTTATTTTTTAAATCTTTACCACTCTCTGGACAAATTCACCAGGCGAAAAACTGATGCCATTTTTCTTAATGTTCCAAATAAACAGCAAAAAGATTGCTTTTGGAAACAAAGAACACGCTACGGATTAGAAAAAGGGAGTCTCGATTTTATTGAGACTCTTCATAAGCAGTATTGAAGTTAGCAAAACAAAAAGTTTCAAAAGAACAGGATTTGACATTTCACACAAACTGTCTCCATTAGAGACATGAAACTTTGCTGAAAAGTCAGATCCTATTTTCTGGGAAAATAAGTAAAAATATTTCAAAATGTCGTCTAATGAAAATTTTACCCAGAGTGCGAAGCGTTAAGCATTAACGAAGTGGCAACTATTTTATTTTAACCTTGTTTGAATCACTACCTCGCATGTTAAACAACATTTGTTGTAGGGTTTTAATTAAGCAGAACTATATACAAACGTTTTGCAAACTTTGCATAACTTTACATCTGACAAAACAGTCCATGTCTTGATTTTATGCTCTGCGACTTGTATGTTTTTTTGGGAATTTTATTAAATGAAAACTTTTATTTAATGTAAAGAAATAAAATTACTGAAATTATCCTGTTTTGAAGAAATGTTGCATTCATTACCAAAATGTCTATGCGACCGGATACAGACCTGTTTATGGCAGTGTAATCAAACTGTTCACGAGGCAAAACATCTATACTCACTCGAATTCCGTGTCTATAATTAGACCTAGTATTCTGATATCTTTATTTATTTATTTTTGTAGGGGCGGTTGCAACAAACCATATTTCGACAGTCCATTTTCCGGTTACTATGAGCTTATCACTACGTAACAAATAGTTCCCTGCTAACGTAACGTTTAAATATATGAACCTTATACACTTTCATGCTTATAAATAGCGAATAAATGCACAAAACCAAAGAAAGTTTCAAACCTTTGAAGAAATAAGATTTTACCTTTGAAGAAATCAGATTTTAATCCTGGTGAGTAAAATATCAGCGGACAAATATAAATACTCTAGTTAATGCGCGTTGATTAAAAATGTAATCCGAGCCGCGGTCCTCCTTGTCTTGCTGAATAAAAAGATGCCACGCCCACTTCTATTTTCCAGCCAATCAGATTACTTGATTCGGTTTTTTATTGGAAATTCACATATTTAATGACATACTGTGCCGGTCCAGATCAGTTGGCTTCTGATCTACACTGTTTGCTAAGACAGGGCATGACGTGTTCAGCAAGAGAAGGGTTAAAGTGACCTTTGTCTCCGAAAAGGACTGAAAAGGATACCAAAAAGAAATTTATAAATATGGTATTACAATTTACACATCACTTTTGACACTGAAATGAATAAAAGAAAATAACTTTAAAAAGGGATATCCAGTACCAAAAACGGTTGCATTTATATTAATTAAGAAGAAATAAGTTCTAAAGGCCTACAGAATTACAAGCAATCTCATCCATCAGAACTCTCAAATTGCTTTTGATTTAACTATGAAACCATCTAATGTGTAGCGTTGCATTTTATCTAATCGTTCAAAAGCCATACGGGTTTTGCGCTTGGTTTTCATATTTTAATAAAATAATTTAATAAGCATGGCAACCAAGGAATTCTATTTCGGACAGCTCGTTGATGGTAACATACTTTTGAAATTATATCACTTCTTTTGTTACAGTTCTTCAATTTCTGTTAACACTTTACATGTTTGATAAATATTTCAACGGGCGATGGTTTGAAATAGTTTTCTTAATATTCCTAGAAAATAGGACCTAACACTTCATCAATTTGTCGTCTGCTGAATTTGCACTAAGCATGATAAGAGATGAAATACACTGACATTGAGAATTAAGGAGTTCACCATACTGATTTATATTGCGTAATTAACCCTTGTCCTGCTGAACCCGGATATACCCTGCCGTTGCAAACAGTGTAGATCCAGATCACTGAGTTGGCTTCTGGATCTGCACTGTTTGCCATTAAGTATGTGAATTTATAGCAAAAATCCGGATCAAGTAATCTGATTGGCTGAAAATTAGAAGTGGGCGTGGCATCTTAATTTATTCAGCAGGACAAGGGTTAAAGACGCCTTCATTGGGCAATAAAATATCGTTTAAGAAGAACAAATAATAGGATTATTGTCTGATAAGCTGGCATAGTCTAGAATACATGTCTTTGGGTAAACACATTACGAAAACATGTCTATTCAAATACAATGAAAATTTCACCACCAAAAACCGAAAGTTTTCAGACAAAAATTCTGATATTTTTTTTATATTTCTGCTCAAAACATAGATTGTGGTATTCGTTAGAACCGCCTCGCCGTGGCGGTTCTAACGAGTACCCACAATCTATGTTTTTAAGTAGAAATAAGAAAAAATAAGAAAAATACCCCTGTAGACCCCAGGTTTATCATATAAAAGTGGGGTTTAAGGGGGTCAAAATTATAGAGGCATGTTTTCGTGATGAGAAAAGTGATTACCACCACTGTTTAAAAATACATACTATTGCATACACCAGCAGTATGGTATGGCCAAACAGGACCGTAAGTCTTAAACCGTGTGTAACTGTTTGATCTAATTTCATTAATATTGACAAGATCGCGATCGCAAAAGGTCATTGTTTATTGAGCGATGCAAAGTCGAGGTCCAAATTCTTGTCCTGTAGTTTTTTAGTGAAAACGACCATAATTCTTCAATCGTTAGGTACTCGTTTATTTTGGTTTCGAACAGGGATTGACCACTGCCTGCAAATATATCTAAACAAACGCTGAATGAAAAGCAAACAGCGTAGACCATTATCTGACACCGCATTCTGTAGCGCCTGATCTGGATCTACATTGTTTCCTCAATCTTAATTTTGTTTTCTGAATAATTGAGGTAACTGTGGAAGTGGCTGTCTAAAAGAAATATTAACCCATTGTAGCCTGGAAACCCCTAAAAGAGTAATTGACAAACAATGCAGACCCAGATCAGACGCCACAAAACGCGGCGTCTGATCAGGGTCTCCACTGTTTGCAAATAGTTCAACCAGTTTTCTCTATGAATAGCTAAATTACATGGCCTGGCATGCCTCAAATCGAAAGTAGAATCTTCCAATATATATAGTGTGGGGGAGTTCATTCAGTCTACAATGGGTTAATTTATACCGTAACTACACTGGATATTCAGTCAGATTAACTCCTTACCTTACATATTCTAAAATTTGAAAGAGCCGGTTTTTTTTGTTTTGTTTTTTTAATATTTTGATATGTTTGTAACTGCTTGGTGAATTGCAACCAGTGCCGACCCCGAACGGACGCTGCGTTGTGATCTGGGTGTACACTGTTTACACACTCCTTTCTGACCGAATATTTGTTGTACATTCAGTGAATAATGTGAACTGTTCATGCCTGATAACCGAGTGTTCTTCCAGTCATCATATTCTTATCTGTTCGCCGGACTTGCATGGCGTACTGTAAATGAACCGAGTTCTATACTATATTTCCAGTATGATTCTATTATGGAGCTGCGAGTCTCTGTAGTTTATGACTTTCAGACTGGCTTGAATGTTCAAAGAGCTTAGATCCTTGGCTATCCACAACATCAATATGTAACCGAACGATGCTAAATGTCATTCTGCATGCAAAGCCGATGTCAAAGTTCTTTTCTGTAGTCATTTAGTACAATTCCCTAAGGGCCTTGACCTCTCAGGTACCTCTGATCCTGATAGCTGATTTGTGTTGAGGTTTTACGGCCCAGTCAACCCAATGGGGCCATGTCGAGCGCGGTCAATTTACCTAGCCACACGTTTACTGGGCAGGCTTAGTCCTCTAAGCGGTTAACCAGTATTGTGCACATTCTTTCGCCAGAAACTGACAACTGCCCTTCTTGAATCAGCGGAAGGGAGAGAATGACCGTAGAAAATATTTCATGATCAATCTCCACGAAAGAATGTTGCCGACCTCGGCGGGGGTTGAACCCGCGACCTCCTGGTCTCCAGTCGGACGGCGCATCCAATTGAGCCACCGAGGCCGGCCCTGATAGCTGATGTAAGTCGTAAGTGCGACGGTTAAGCGCTAGAGATAATTCTGTAAATATCTGACATGATTTTCATCTGAACAGGAAACGAAACATGTTAACAGTGTAATGAAACTTTCGGTTTTGAGTACTAGTTTGGGTCAGGTATCCACAACCGACCTACAAATGTATAAGAGAAACCATTCTAGTGCTGATTAAATTGCAAATACATTAGATTACCTTAAATGCAATTTGTTAAGTGAATATAGCAACAATTTCAAGACATATTGTATGCAAGAAACAAGAAATTAAATTAAATGAGCGTGCAAGTAAAAAAGGCCTTTGCAAGATATGAGACCAGTGTAGGCAAATATTGAGCCTGCCCCGCGCATATGGTTTGATCTGGATCAATTGGGTTCGTTTATATCCATTTTGATACGTTACAGAATATGTGGACCATGACTGACCACATACAGGTTAAGGCTAATTTGGATTATACAATAATCGCATACGACATGAGATAGCCAGTTATTATTATTATTATTATTATTATTATTATTATTATTAGTTGATTAGGATTAGTTGATTAAGATTGGGCATTGGTTTAAACATATTTATTTCAATAAATTCTACATATATTCATACAATATTGATAATAAGTAATGGGATTCAGAAAGAAGCCAAAAGGCTTATACGAATCTGTTTCCCAATATAACATAAAATTACAATCAACCGGTGACATTTACAAAGAAATAGCTATGAGTGATGCTTCCAAATTTGAGTTCAAACCAATTTACATGTACATATAACGAAGAGAGAGAGAGAGAGAGAGAGAGAGAGAGAAAGAGAAAGAGAGAGAGAGAGTTTCTCAAGACTTAAAACGTTTACTTTCAAATATAAACTTCTGCACAGCCATAAAAACATCAGATTTACAACTATGATTTAAATGATCGTCTCCAAATAGTAAACAATGTAAACTAGGCGTACAGCATTTTGATATGAGGCGCTTCTAATGAGTACCCATCTTCATATGTTTCCGTGGAGAAATATTATGGAGAAAAGGTGAATTATATATTACACACTGTAAATTATTTGTTTTAAGGATTTACAAGAAACAGGGCAATGATCTTTTTATCTAAGGTAAAAGCTGTTTCTAAAATAAAGTGGTTGGCTGTTTACTAGTCTGGCCCCAGACCCTTTCTTTATTTTTCTTTTCTTTCTTTTTCTTCTTCTTTTTTTTTTTTTTTTTTTTTTTTTTTTTTTTTGAGGGGACACAACACTTGTATAGCTTATAGAATTTTTGTTTACTTCAGTCCCTTGGCTAGAAAGAAAGGTGTTCAGCCATAGGTAACTTGAAGTTGGATTAAAGAGGATCATGATAAAAAAAAAATAATGCAGAGAAAGAGAGAAATAGATATAAAACAAAAACGACTGGAGCCAGTCTAGCTGTTTACATATACAGACGGAAACGGAATGGGCCGCAACGTCCGAAAATGTAGCTTATGATAAGCACACAAGTATCGCATCCGCGAATACTAGTCAAAATCTTCACTCGACATCTGTGGATAGCCAAGGATCTAAGACTTTTACGGGTGGCATTATATTATCAATATTATGAGAAATATACTCTTGTACTTGTGCACTAGCCCTCTTGGTATGCAGCTGTTTGGAACCATAATTTATTGACACTTTCTTACTTTTCCACGAAAACATATAATGTCGGTACTCATTAGAAGCGCATGGCGCGTCTAATGAGTACCAACATTATATGTTTTGTGGAAAATATCATAGTTATCTATCGGACATTCCTGTTATCCAGACCTATGTGGGCGAAGACAGTCCGTTGATAATATATGGAGAAAAAGGGTTGAATACTTGGTTATTAGGTACATTAATACAGATGCTGTATACATTATTTAAGCTTCAAGAAGATGAAAGTAAAAGAAACAAATTGAAATTAAGCTTAAAAATAAGAAAATTCAATATATATATATATATACATATATATATATATATATATATATATATATATATATATATATATATATATATATATATATATATATATATATATATATATATATATATATATATCACCTTGTAACATATACCCCTGTATATTCTCTGCTTTCACCACACCACTATTGGGGAATATGGGTCTACATGACTCAGACTAGTAAACATAACAATGACATTGAAGACTATGAGCAATCTGCGAGGGTGAGCTTGATGATATGTCTTTGCTTGGTATACTTCATAAGGTACGTTATCACACATTTCAACTCAAACCATGTCTGCAATATTATAACGTTTACAACTTTCAATGCAGCCCACACATGTGATATTTACTAAAACTGAATTACAAATATAAAGGAAGGAAAAGCGTTTGATGTAAATGATTTGACAGATCAGATAGCAGGAGGAATAATGGAGATGCATTACTTTAGACATGATAATTCCACACTTGAAGACATCAGTCTTACATTATTCGCTACACAAATACCGCGAATCTACCATGAGTGTGAGGGGTAGATAGAAAAATCCGTCCCGAGGGATGTTTTTTTTTTTTTGTTTTTTTTTGTTTCTTTTTTATCTACCCTTACACCATACTTTTCATTTCTGTACGTGGATTTTTAATACTGATTTCGTTTGCTGATGTCTGCCATATTGTAATGACATTACTGTGACGTTAGTGACGTCATTACGTGCAGTGACGTCAACCTTAAGGATGGCGTACATTTGTCGTCCACTACAACCAGTGAACATCAAACACATGAGAAATCTCGATTTTTTTATCTTTCCCTGGGTAGGATAGCCAGGGTAGGGTAAGAATTCCTATCCCAGGTTAAAATCCAGGATCTCCTTATCTGGTGTGCAAGAATAAAATGCACTATAAATATTGGGACACTATCTATCTATCTATCTGTCTATCTATCTGTCTATCTATCTATCTATCTATCTATCTATCTATCTATCTATCTATCTATCTATCTATCTCTCGGGGTGGTTGGGTGGTGCGAAGGTGTCGTGTATCTTACGTCACCGGGGCGTCCAACTGATATTGGCTTACAGTTGGGCAAGGCCTGCTATCCTTGTAGCAGGTAAGGGTAGATGGGGAATATTTTTATTTCTTCTGTTTCTTTACTTTCATTCCTGTTCCTTTCTTCTCTGTCCCTCTCTTTAATCTCTTCTACTATCTCTTCTATCACTTTTCTCCCTTTCTCTGGGAGACGACACAAAATGACCCACAAGGGTTGACGTGTCGTTAAACCCCAACACAATCAATCTATCTATCTATCTACTTTTTTTAAATAGATCTATACACATATCAAACATTGCCTGATCGGACTGCGCATGCCCAGAACAGCATTCATGCCACAATATCGCCTTTGTTTCAGTTCAAATCTATATAATTCGAACATTGCCTGAGCGAACTTCGGAGACCCAGACCAGACTGCGCATGCGGAGTCTGGTATGTGCAGTTCGCAAATGCCTAAAAAGCAGGTTTTATCATGACGCGTCACTTGTTATTCTAGTAAGCTGTCGATACAGCGATTAAATCATTGTGAATTGTGAATTGTGGCAGTATTTATGCTCTTGTGAATGTCATGATCTAGTTGAGATCAATATTAATTAATGAACCTTACTGCAAGAGAAGATATCACCTGTTGTTATGAGAATAGCAAAAGTTCAGATCATTGTTGGCGTTCTATTCTAGCACATTTCCTATATCGCATCTGCTAACGCTGACAATACTGCTAAGACAATGCGAATTTGCAGGAAACTGTAGAAATTTTTTTTTCTCTATCCACCTGAAATTATGGAATAATCTTAACACAGAATTTCGTAATATCCCCACATTATTACAACTCAAAACATCTGGGCCCAGTTGTTCAAAGCTAACGACATCGTTAGTTAACGATTCGTTAAAATTTACATCGTGTGATACGCAAATATGCTGAAATTTTTTGCTGAAAAAATGTGAGTAGCTTTTGCAGTGCAAAAGCTACTCACATTTTTTCAGCAAAAAATATCAGAACATTATGTATTGACTCTGCTAAAACAGTTAACGAAATGACCCTTAACGAGCTTGTTAAGCTAACGACACTTTGAACATCTGGGCCCTGTTCGACATCAGCCGCATATAGCAGGTGAACTTTTGTCAGTTAGTGAAAGAACGTGCAACAATATCTAAACCAGATTACGGCATATGTGTAGCAGTTTGAATTCAGATATTTTCCAAGTCAACATTATTCCTTATTGAAATTGCAGTTGTGATGTTCTGTTCCACCCAAACACGAGGATTGTTGCAAACAATAAACCAAATTCAAAACATTCCTCATGTAAATTTTTGATCTCTTAACCCTTGTCCTGCTGACTAAATTAAGATGCCATGCCCCCTTCTATTTTTCAGCCAATCAGATTATTTGATCTGGATTGTTGCTATAAATGCAAATACTTAATGGCAAACAGTGCACATCCAGATCAGTTGGCTTCTTCAGAAGCCAACTGAACTGGATCTACACTGTTTGCAAAGGCAGGGTATATCCGGGTTCAGCAGAACAAGGGTTAATAAACGACTGTTCGTTATACTAATAAACAAATCACACTAGCAGTTTTAAAATTTTATTAAAGACACAAACAGGTTCGACTACCAGGTTTGACCAGTTCTCAAATCGTGTGTGCTAGTGTTCTAAACATTTCGGCTTTGTTCTTGCTAAATGGTAATATCAGCATATTGAAAAGTTTGCACTGATAAGGACCATAACTTCTTTTCTAAACATGTTCTTTCTTCTATTTTGGTTATATAAAATGGTTGTTTGCACCACTGTATCTTTAAATGAATGTATTTCATGCTGTAGGGAGAGGACTATCTAATGTTGATATAACGTGTCCAATTCCTTTGTTTAACATGCAATAAAATATGATAAAGATAAGCTAAGCTAACCTAGGCTGTAGAAGGACAACAGAATAAAACAGAATAGAAAATAATAATAAAGACAAATAATAAGTTTCGGTTGTAAAACAATATATATATATGATTGTGTACCACAGCAACAACAACGACAACAGCAAAACATTTAAACACACAATTACAACTACTGCATATGATACGATAATACATGCTTGAACAAAATAAACTACTGGAATGCCAGTGAGTTATGATTTAATAATGTCTATTCTTATGTATAGTTATTTTATCTTTGGTAGCAAAAGCATTGGCAAATGTACATTCAGCAAACGACACACTGGTGAAACGTTTTTTTTTTTTTTTTTTTTTGCTATTTGTCACAGAAAAAGTGTTGACATTTCATGCAAATTGTGTCCAAAGGATATAATTTGCATGAAATGCCAAACCCTATTTTTGTTAATAATAAGAAAACTATTCGAAGATGTCTTTCGCTGAAATTTCACTCGGCTGAGCGTTATCTGATTGATATTTAGCGTCCATAAAGTGGACCTTTGAAAACCATGTTGACGCTGATCTGACGCCGCCTCGAAGTTATCTTCAGCACTTTTTGTCATGGCATTAGCAGTGATTGATAACAAATTGAAGCAATAAATAGGCAGTTCACAAATACATCCAGCTCAGTAGACGATTCTATACCATATGCCCTAGTTGTATTCCTTCTCTGTGCCACTTGTTTAAGGATGTATCACATAGGTTTGTTTCTGTTGAGGTTTTACGGCCCAGTCAACCCAATGGGGTCATGTCGAGCGCGGTCAGTTTACCTAACTGCACGTTTACTGGACAGGCTTAGTCCTCTAATCGGTTAACCAGTATTGTGCACATTCTTTCGCCAGAAACTGACAACTGCCCTCCTTGAATCAGCCAAAATTTATGGCAAGCACGAATGGAGAGAATGACCGTCGAAAATATTTCATGATCAATCTCTACGAAAGAATGTTGCCGACCTCGGCGGGGGTTGAACCCACGACCTCCTGGTCACATAGGTATTTACGTTATATATTGTTCAGTGGATGCGGGACTTCAGCCACACTCTCTCTCATCTCCTTCCAGCTCCAAAATGCATGTATATATTCTTTCTAATTAAGTTTTCCTTTCTACAATCTGTAGCAAGGACTTTAATTAATGCGACGATTTTTATCAGAATCTTTATTTTATCATTTTATATAATTATATTTATGTATTCGTATAATAACAGTACGCTTCTGCTATAAACGTTTTTTTTATTCCTTCCATAATGTCTCTAAAAGCTGTTCATGTACTTTTTAGAATATGTATAGCTTTCGTTCTGATTTTAATGTTAATTTTCATTTCAGTGTGTATAATTTAACATATATTTGCTGATTAATAAATAAGTTTAAACCAAGTAATTAATGCAGTTTCTATACAACATTCCTTTAACCCTTTTCATGCAGAATAAATTAAGATGCCATGCACACTTCTGATTTCCAGCCATTCAGATTACTTGATCTGGGTTTTTGATAGAAATTCAGGTATTTAATGACAAACAGTGCAGATCCAGATCAGTTGGCTTCTTCAGAAGCCAACTGATCTGTATCTACACTGTTTGCTAAGACAGGACATGTCGCGTTCAGCAAGAGAAGGGTTAAATATATAATGGACCATTCCAAAATAAAGAAATGCAAAGTAAAGACGATGTCCAGGAAGAGCAACAATTACAAAATATAGTCTGCCAATGATACTTAGTAGAAGAGTAAGCACGTTAAACGATACCAACGCAGGAAAAGCAAAGAAGGCAGCATTATTGCATAAAAAGCAATGTCGCACATTATTAACAGCCGTGCATTAACCGGTGAAAAGCCGTGTTTTAACAAGGCAATTCATGCGTTGTTAATGCACGGCTACGCAACTTTCAATATGATCGTACCGGGGCCACAGATTTGCTGTCGTTACGAGACGTGTACTGCCCGGCCCTAGAACGAGCATAGTCCGTGGAAATTACGTTCGCGGGACATCTGTGAAAAGGCGAAACAAAATAGTGTCACAAATAACGCGACATGTAGCAAATGTTTTCAGTTTTTATGCAATAATAGCGATCGAATATGGTTTTTCAATGCATTAACATTCACCAGGTCCCTTAGGAGGTGTTGAAAACCGTGGCCTTCGGCTTCGGTTTTTTACACCTCCCACGGGACCTGGCGAATGTTAATGCGTGAAAAACCATGTTTGATCCCTATAATAAACTTATATAATGAACAAGTCGATTGAAAACATTTTGACATTAATGTGTCTATGTGATGTTCTGTGATACGGTTTGTTGCTGTTTGGGCACACGAGTGCATTCGAAAATGCACAAATTGGCAACAATATCTGTCATTTCCAAATTCTTCGTCTTGCAGATTACTAAAGGATTACATGGACAGCGCCATGCAAAAACGTGTCTTCGAGCATATGCGGAAAACGAAAGGCCCAGATCAGCCTGCGCATGCGCACAGTTTGATCAGGGTATTCACTGTCCGCAAAAAAGAATCCTTGGATACTACAGAATGTATGAATGGAGAGCGAAAGCCCGGATAATTTGCGCATGCGCAGTATGGTCTGAGTCAGTTTATTTTGCGCATGTTTGAAGTCACCTTTTCGCTTGACGAGGCCTAAATGCTAAGCAACAAGAGTTTTGTGGAATGTAGAACCCAAATGCAGCTGAGATCCTAACCAAATTGCACGTCAAAACGCAATAGCTATATGTAGGCATACGTTCAGTTTGTTAAAGCATTAGAATAACTAACAATTTGTCATAATCTATATAGAGACACAAAATTTGTTTGCTATTTTTATGGACTGACTGATGTTATCACAAAGTTGATTTATAAAACATGAACTGTACAACAGTTTACGTCTTTCGCTATAAATCTGTCAGATATTCTTGGAGGAAAAAAGACAATACGTTTTCAAGCAAAGTGCACTCATGTATATATATTTGTGGACTAAATTTGGGTCATCTCGACCTAACCAAATCTCAACCCGTGGCAATTGGTATTGTTTGTACGTGCACATTGCCTACTAGGGTATATCTGTGTAAGCGATACAATTCTATTCTGTTCTAGTCTGCCGATGGGAAACGGACATGTCACGTCACACAAAACTTGCTCTTATGTATCATTTCTTTTTATTTCTTTTTTGTCATCATCTTCACTCTGTTACTCATATCTCCCACCCCAGCAAAAACACGGGTTTCGTTTCATTAAGTGTAAACTACATCAGACTCTTCTTTTTTATATATAAATACTCGCTGTTCATCACGATAACACGCCTATGTAATTTTGACCCCCTTAAACCCCACTTTTATATAGTAACACTGGGGTTTACAGGGGTATACATTATTTTTCTTATTTCTGATCAAACCATAGATTGTGGGTACTCGTTAGAACCGCCTCGCCGAGGCGGTTCTAATGAGTACCCACAATCTATGTTTTGAGCAGAAATATGAAAAAAATGTCGGTTTTTTATCTAAACATTTTCAGATTTTGTAGGTGAAAGTTTCTATATATTTGAATAGGCATGTTTTCGTAATGGTACCATTGAAATGAGCATTATGAACAGCTGGATCCTTAGTATAAAGGAATGAGTTTTTTTTTCTTTGTGAGAAAATGGGTCATTACGAAAACATGCCTATTCAAATATATTGAAAATTTTACAACCAAAAAAAAAGGAAAATTTTCAGATAAAAAAAACTGATATTTTTCATATTTCTGCTCAAAACATAGATTATGGGTACTCCTTAGAACCGCCTCGCCGAGGCGGTTCTAACGAGTACCCACAATCTATGTTTTTGAGCAGAAATAAGAAAAATAATGTATACCCCTGTAAACCCCAGTTTTACTATGTAAAAGTTGGGTTTAAGGGGGTCAATATTATATAGGCGTGTTTTCGTGATGGATACTGGTGACATGAAGGAGAATGTGAACGCCCAGATCAGCATATGAATGCACAACTTCATGTACTCATGCGCTTCTCGACTTCGATTCTTGATATATTAAGAATGGGAAAAATGGGTCAACAGTGAAGGCCATATTCACACCTTGGGTTGATAACGTATTCACCCTAAGTATTCGGACAGCATAATTCCTAACCATACTTCTCCAAAGAAATTCACAATAATACAGAAGAATTGTATAGAAGCCCATTTTACTACCTTTTAACAACTGCTGGCTGAGTGACAGACAGTGTAGAACCTGATCAGACGCAAACGCGGCGTCGTCTGAACTGAATCTACACTGTTTGCGCAGGTCTTTCTCTCTGGGTAAACACTAGTCTAGTATGTCAGAAGATCCACTTTCGTTGATCTAACACAATTTCAACGGTGAACGCGTCTGGCAACGTAATAATTCTTTCGTCTCAGTGGACAAGAAACTTACTTAACAAATGATTGCCTCATCCATTTGTAATTTTATAACGCATCATGAGAAAAAGTTCTGCCAAATTTACCCTAGTTATTCACACAAAAAGGCCTGGGCAAACAATGTAGACCCTGATCAGACGACGCATGATGCAGCGTCTGGTCAGGATCTTCAACGTTCGCCACCAATTTAGCAATTTTTTACACACATGACCAGAAAGTAAAATGGTTTTGTTTAGATTGTAAGGAATTCAGATTTTAATCGTAGTGAGTGAAATATCGGCAGACGAATGTGAATACACCAGTAAAACGCGCATTGGTTAAAAATGTAACCTGAGCCGCGGTCCTTCTAAATACCGAAAATGACCTTTTTCTCCGAAAAAGCACCGAAAAGGAGTAATTGGGTACTGAAAAGGACATTGTTAATATGATATTACAATTTATATATGACGTTTGACACTAAACAAACATCGAAAAGGGATATCCAATGCCGAAAACGGTTGCAGTTATTTTAATTTAGAAGAAATATTAGTCTCAAAATATAGTATGCAACATGATGGCCTAGGCAAGCCTTCGTAATCGCAGACCCTGGTCATGCCTTCGTTTCCAGGTAACCGAATCACTGGATACTGTAAAATATATCGAAGAACAGAGAAAGCCCAGATCAGACCTGATCAGACTGCAGGGATCCTTTCTTATTCGCCTATGCGAAAGGGGCCTTTATTCACGCTGCATAGCATATGTAATTCAGTTTCAGCTACGTAATGTTGCTGATTCTATTACTTTGGAAGCGAAAACTGTTTTCAGTGCAAAGTGTGGCTTCAA
The DNA here is from genome assembly GCA_964016985.1 of Anodontia alba. NCBI lineage: Eukaryota > Metazoa > Mollusca > Bivalvia > Lucinida > Lucinidae > Anodontia > Anodontia alba. The sequence goes on from OZ024831.1 coordinate 46,857,516, forward strand.
GCATTAGTTAGGAATCGACGTATTTGATTTAATTTTAACTATTTAATCAAGGATCAATGCCCCATTTTCATGGTGTTGACTTCTATGAGAAGTGTGTCTCAAATTCATTCTTCATACATAGTTAACTGCGTTTTTGTTACCATATTTACACTTAGTATTCTGACGGACAGACCTAAGCCAAACTGTGAAGACCGAGATCAGGATCTTCACTATTTACCACTCATCCATCAAATGTCAGACACTTTTGCAGGTAGCAAAATGGACAATTAAAAATTTACTTCATGACTTACTGATTACAGGAATTGTGCAAACGACAGCATGCTATGTCTTATGCTTTAAAATGTTCAATATTATCGACTTACGTATTTAATTTTATTCTAACAAAGCAAACATGTTACCATGTAAACCTACATAAAAGACCTGCATAGACCTGCATAGAAAATGTAATTTGGTTCCAGCTGACAAGGCTGCATACAATGTTGCCATTGTATGACGTTCGCATTATGCCATTACTTTAAAAAGACACTTTGCAGTACTAACATATAATATGCAAACTTCTAAAAATGAAAGCTCTATCATCCGTATTGAATCTCAGATTTGTAGGTGGTATTAAAGAGAACCAAAATAAGTTCCCACGTTGTATTGGTTACCGAAGCTTCGCAAAGTCTGTGGAAAGCAAGTTTAATCGAGAACTCATGCACTATGTCTGAAATCTAAAATTTATTAATTCGTGTCTAACTGCTATTCAAACATGTAGTTATATATTATATCAACCTCTCTTGGTCATTTAAAAAGCCCACCCCTTCCCCTAAGGTTTTAAATAAACACAAACATAGCTACTTCCGCGCGTCTGGTTCGTCTACACTTTATAATACATTGCCCCCATAAACTTATAAAAGATAAACTTCTGGGCCCAGTTGTTCAAAGCATCGTTAGCTTAACAAGCTCGTTAGTGGTCGAAATGTTAACTGTTCTAATAAGTACAGTATCTAATTCACAGGTATCTTTGCTGAAAAAAAATGTGAGTAGCTTTTGCAAATGAGTACCATCAACATATGTTTTCATGGAGAAATAAGTAAATACTATGTGGATACCCCCTTTTATCTGGAGGTTTGCTGCTTGTAATTACAAACATGCTTTTTTCATTTCTAATGATCATAAACATTATACCTTAAAGTCTTCTCAGAACGTCTGTGATGCATTTTACTTTCTCGTTGATAATACCTTTATTCAGTTTGGTAATAAATTAAACAAACAAATTATGGGTGTACTCATGTGTACAAATTATTCCCCTGTTTTTTGAAGATTTGTTTCTGTTTTGTCACAAAAGGGACTTTATGTTGTCCCTTTCTCAGAAACTCAAGCCGATGTTATAGAAGCATTCAGTTCACCTCGATATATAAATGACTTACCAAGTATTGACAATGATCATTTGGACCAAATTATAGGTGAAATATATCAAGAAGAACTTCGGCTAGACAAAGCTAATGCCACTGATATAGACTCCGTTTCTGGATTTAAGTTTATCAATATCTAATTGTATAATCTCTACCAGAATTAATGACAAGCAGGATGACTTTGATGAGATTCATTTTCGGTTTTTGACGACGACTACATCCTATGGTGTATACATTTTTCAACTTACTCCTTTTGCTAGAGCATCTAGTCAAGTCAATGTCTTTACTTATCAGAATAAACTGTCTAAAAAGGGCTATCGGTATCATATTTAACTGTGTATTCTTATTTACTAAGTTTTAGCGCCGTTATTCTGAATTAATTTCCAAATATAAGGTTGTCTTATGCAGGAATGTCTATCGGAACCCGAACATAATGGCAACCTATTTATAACTTCAGAAGGATTATTGGTTATGCTTGTTTCAGAACAATTAAGAAAGATTGTCAGTCGATATATAATATAGATTACAACATGAATGTTATGCGGCAACTGCATGCACGGTTCTTTGCCCAGTTAAGCTGGGTAACTTTGTTCCTGTCTTTTAATTGCACGAAGGTGAGTCGGACTTCAGATTGAACGACGACTGTAGTCAGTCCCATCATGGTCCAACGTGTTTTTTTTTTTTTTTTTTTTTTTTTTTTTTTATTGTTTTGCCTGGCTTCAGATCACCATTGAGCCTGTTACATCATAGTTTTGAGACAGCTTTTGTTTACTGTGCTGTTTCACTGATGAGGAAAATGACCCAAAGAAAATCGAACACGTGTATTTTTTAACTGCACCTGAATGAAGGGCGAGCTTGTAATCGAGTAAAATTAGTTTAAACCCGTTTTCTTACATCCGATTCAAAAGTAATTCATCTAGTTTCTTATAAGGATGGATGGCTAACCGCAAGTTCATTTCGAACAAAGAATCAACGTATCGATTTTGACATAATATACGCTCTCTGATGAAGTTAGAAATTTGTTTCCGTGCGAGGACTTGCCAATGAGTTCTTTCAACCCGATTAAAGGGGACTTGATACACTTGGTAGATATTCCGCAATTTCATAAATGGGAGACAACATTTGCTACTTCCTGTTTGTTTTCCTACACACACGGGTCCTTTTGAACAAGGGTCTTCTCTAAAAGGAAAACAAAGGCTCCAAGGGGAAGCAAATTCTTTCCCATTACGAAAACACGCCTATTCAAATATAAAGCAAATTTCACCTCCAAAAACTGGTAGTTTTCAGATAAAAAATACTTTGATATTTTTCATATTTCTGCTCAAAACATAGATTGTGGGTACTCGTTAGAAACCGCCTCGGCCTAACGAGTACCCACAATCTATGTTTTTGAGCAGAAATAAGAAAAATAATGTATACCCCTGTAAACCCCAGTTTTACTATATAAAAGTGGGGTTTAAGGGGGGGGGGGGGTCAATATTATATAGGTATGTTAGTAGTATAGGGTACAGAGATGTTTTAGAGTAGGCCCCTTTTAAGAAGGAATAAACTCATTTTTATTGGACTAGACCCCTTTACAGAAGATACTTGATATGCTGGAGGTCAATAGGTGTATCATTTTTTTTTTTAATTTGGATTTACGGCTCTTTCAGGAATACTTCACTTATATCGAGCCGATCGTTCATCAAAGGTGGGCGAAAACCGGAGAACCCGGGAAAAAACCACCTGACCATCCGTAAGCAGAACTTGGCTTTCCCACATGTGACCAACAGGTGTATCTAGCGCCTTTAAATAGATAAATACGGGGTAAACCACAATAACTAAAATATCCGGTCAACCGATACCATACGAAGCGCAACGCACGAAAAGGGCCCCCATGAATTTTGTGGACAAAGTAGGTCCAGATCAGCGTGCGCATCTATGCAGTCTAATCTGGTCATTTTCTGTCCGTCGGCATATACTACAGTATCCATTGATTCTGTAAGCGGACAACGAAGGCCCAGATCAGCCTGCACTTATGCATGCTTATGCGTTGTCCGCAAATAACATAAGGACCCTTTTCGTTTGTTGCGATTCATACATTATATGCTTTAGCACTTTGTAGGCTAAATCAAAACATTTAAGAGAAGATACATAGGAAACACTACAATCACGAAGCACAGCCCTACCGAGGAATCAAAAGAAGGATTCTTGAGCAACAAATAATGACAAACATACCACGAATATGAAACCACCGACGCACAAACAAGGAACCGCCTTGGAAGGGTCAGTAGAAGAACTGCTCGGGGCGGGGATGGGGGGTGGGGGGGAGGGGGGTGGGGGAGGGGGGCTTAAACCAGGTTTACTTGCGCGGAACTTCACCTTTCATCACGGAAACATGCTTATATAATTTTGACCCTTTAAACCCCACTTTTATATAGTAAAACTGGGGTTTACAGGGGTATACATTATTTTTCTTATCTCTGCTTAAAACATTGATTGTGGGTACTCGTTTGAACCGCCTCGCCAAGGCGGTTCTAACGAGTACCCACAATCTATGTTATTAGCAGAAATCTAAAACATATCATATTTTTTTCTGAAAATTTTCATTTTTGATGGTAAAATTTTCAGTGTATTTGAATAGGCATGTTTCCGTAATGAATTCTGATGCAGCTTCATCCAAAGTATATATTCGGTCCGCATAGTGATCCTCCACCTCATCTTTGAAACATCACAGTGAAACGTATGCAATATAAAAAAAATACGGTGCTTAAACAAAGCAACGGGCTCAATGGCGATCTGAAGCCAGAACACAAGAAAACCACAAACAAGACAATTTAATGGCCTGTTCATATGTTTAAAAGTTGTTTGATGGACGGCAAACTATGTAGAACCGGCATCTGAGCTAGGCTAGATCTATCCTGTTTGCTCGGGCATGATGTTCGAATACCATCTCGAAAACATGCCAATATAAATTTGACCTCCTTAAATCCACTTTTATATAGTAAAAATGGGGTTTACAGGGGTATTTATTATTTTTCTTGTTTCTGCTCAAAACATAGATTGTGGGTACTCGTTAGAACCGCTTCGTAGAGGCGGTTTTAACAAGTACCCACAATCTATGTTTTGAACAGAAATATGAAAAATATCAGAAATTTTTATCTGATGGTAAAATTTTCTGTAGATTTGAAAAGGTATGTTTTCGTGAGGAAAATACGAGTATGATCTGTTCCGCTTTAAATATTTCTAATATTAATCCATTTTAGTCTGAAAACCCCCGAAAAGGTAACTGGCAAACAATGCAAACCTAGATTAGAACGCGGTATCTGATCAGGATTTACACTGTTTGCATTAACAACAGGGATTTCTATAAAAAATAGTAACCATTACGAAAACACGCCTATCAAAATATGTTGAAAATTTCACCACCAAAATACTGGAAGTTTTCAGATAAAAATTCTGATATTTTTCATATATCTGCTCAAAACATAGATTGTGGATACTCGTTAGAACAACCTCGCCGAGGCGGTTCTAACGAGTACATACACTCTATGTTTTTAAGCAGAAATATGAAAAATAAAGTACAGCCCTGTAAACCCCAGTTTTACTATATAAAAGTGGGGTGTAAGGGGGTCAAAATTATATAGATTTGTTTTCGTGATGAATAAACATTAACCAGGCACCCTGCTACTGGAAAAGACTGGTCTAAAGAGTTGTGGTAGAAGAGTCCACTTGACGTAAATGGGTTAAAATAAATCTAAATCTGGGGAAAATCAGAAAGTATTTCAAAATGACGTCTACCATTATTTTTATTCAGTTTGTAAAGTGGTTTATCTTGTAATGAACACTGTTACATTTTGGCTTCAAGTGACACTGATAGAACGCTTATGGATACAGATTGTTGAATTCCTGTTACTTCTAAGAATTGCTTTCTACAGGCTTTGATGTTTATTTGACAGCCATCATTCCATGACAAAGACAATTTCCGGTATGGATTTAACGTTTAGCATGCTGGGTAAAAAATCAAGCGATGACATTTTGAAACGATTGTTTTTCTTTCCAAAATGCAGGATTCGACATTTCTATTTAGTAGACAGTTTGTATGAAAATTCAAACTCGAAGAAAAGAAAGAAAAGAAAAAGAAAAAAAAAAAGAAACAATTCCTCTTAAATTTACAAAACAAGAGACAGAATGGTAATTTGTGTAGTGTTATCAACTTTCGTCTCTTCGAAGACACTGACACAGATTTCGTAGGAGGTCACGGCATGCATAAGGGTAATTTGTACCAATGATAATTTTCTAATTTCATATTCAAAGCAGCCGCCCACAATCTACCATTTTGTTAATATTTACTGCAGAATTCCCTGAATTATATATTTTGACAAATTCTAGCATTAAAGCAAAACACTGTAGAAAGAGGCAAACAAATTGGAATGATATGGAACTGTACTCGTACGGAACCATCCAGTGCTGTGTAAATTTTAGCCGTCCGTAGCCAATCAAACCGTGTTTCATTCATGTAACTGGTGGCAGTTGATCACAGTCTGGTCTGAGCCATCCCAAAGAGAAAATTATTTCCTTTCAGAATAGACCCCTTTTTAGAAAGCGGCAAAACAATAATGAAAAAAGTTTTCTCCCCTAAAGATGTATCTAGTCAAATTAATGGACTTAAGGACCCAAACTATCTAGGCTTTTTGTGTGCCAGTTTTATACTTATCAAGGAATTCTCTAAAATGGTTGCAGAAACAGTATTTTATGCTATTTACCGGGTCTCTCACGAAGACAAGCATCGCGGTCACCCATTAAGGTACAAGCCTGCTTAACTTCCTGAACAAGGCAACCACTCTATTCACGTTGCCATAAAAACAATCTTCTCAGCATTGCTGTAGAAGTCATGTATACCCATTTAGCCTAAATATTTGAACACCTTAACTGTGAACATCTTTCTAAACATTTAACAAACGGATGGTTGAATGGCAAACACTGTAGACCCTGTTCAGACGCAGCATTCTGCGGCGTCTGATCTGGTGTACACTGTATGCTCAGGCATGTCAGTCTGAGTACTTATTGTAATAAAAATCTTAAAGGATGCCTTTGGAAACAAAGAACACACAAAAGAGCGAAAATCGGAGACTCGGTTTTATTAAGCCTCTTCATATACAGCAATGTCATTTGCAAGGCTGCAAACGTCCCCTAGCACCGGCTTGCATTTCAAAGTAATCCAAATGGTCGCAATGATTCCAAAGGAAATAAGAATATAATCTGCACTATGATGAAGTACGGGGAGACGTTTGACGGCCGCAACCATCACGAAAACATGCCTATATAATTTTGACCCCCTTGAACTCCACTTTTATATAGTATAACTGGGGTTTACAGGGGTGTACATTATTTTTCTTATTTCTGCTTAAAACATAGATTGTGGGTACTCGTTAGAACCGCCTCACCAAGGCGGTTCTAACGAGTACCCACAATCTATGTTTTGGAGCAGAAATATGAAAAGAAATGTCAGATTTTTGTCTAAAAATTTTCTGTTTTTGAAGGTGAAAATTTCAATATATTTGAATAGGCGTGTTTTCGTAATGACCACACTTAACACCAGTTGTAGTGAAGTAAAATAAAAATCTGAAATATATGGAAACAAAGAACACACAATACACCGGAAATCAGAGACTACGGTTTAATTAAGTCTCTTCATATGTAATCATTACGAAAACACGCCCATTCAAATATATGGAAAATTTCACCTCCAAAAACTGAAAATTTTCAGATAAAAAACCCTGATATTTTTTCATAGTTCTGCTCGAAACATAGATCGTGGGTACTCGTTAGAACCGCATCGGCGAGGCGGTTCTAACAAGTACCCACAATCTATGTTTTATGCAGTAATAAGAAAAATAATGTATACCCCTGTAAACCCCAGTTTTACTGTATAAAAGTGGGGTTCAAGGGGGTCAAAATTATAGAGGCATGTTTTCGTGATGAGAGTATTCGCGAGGCTGCATACGCCCCTAGCAACGGCTGAAACAGTATTCGATTTTCAAAGCCTTTTAATCTTTGTTTACCTGATGATGCATGTTGATGCTGCAAATGGTGGATGAAGGGCAAACAGTGAACTCGGTTTACACTATCTGCTTAATTTAAATAAGGTATATTTATAAAATTTCCCTTTGAAGCTGAGAACGTCAACAATACATCTTGTGATCATGTTTGGTATTCAGCCTAGCATTGTTCTATATTTTCTGATAGCATCTTTGTGAGACAATAACGGCAATTACACGCATCACTTAACATTGATGAACAATAATACAGACATTTCTGCGAAGACATTTTACACCATCGTGCCAAATAACCATATCTTTTGGACCAACATTGAATACAAATGACGCTTAACGCATGAAAAGAGTCTTATACCAAACGCAATCAAAGTAGGTCCGATTAACTTGTGAGAATGCGCTGTCTAATCGGGGCTTTCGTCGCCCGCTTATAGAATCAATGAATAGTGTACAATATCTTAATGACCCGAGACTGACCCAGGGTCTACGCTATTTGTATATGGCGTAAGGGCTCTTTCCATGAGGTGCACTTAATATGTTTTACGTCTAGCAAAATGGTTCTTAAAGTGCACCGTAAGCAATTAAGCAAATAATAAAGACTCCGAGCAGCCTTCCATTACTGGAACACGCCTTTTCAAATATATTGAAAATTTTACAACCAAAAACGGAAAATGTTTTAAATTTCAGAGATTTTTTCATATTTCTGTCCAAAACATAGGTTGTGGGTACTCGTTAGAACCGCCTCGGCGAGGCGGTTCTAACGAGTACCCACAATCTATGTTTTTTGACCAGAAATAAGATAATATTGTATACCCCTGTAAACCCCAGTTTTACTATATAAAAGTGGGGTTTAAGGGGGTCAAAATTATATAGGTATGTTTTCGTGATGCTATAGTCACTGAGCCTTCCCAAGTCAAGTTGCATAGTGATTGGAATGACCAGGGCCCAGTTGTTTAAAACTAACGATGTCGTTAGTCAACGTATCGTTAAAACTTTGATCATTAAATATGGCATATGGGTTAATATTTTTGCTGAAAAAATGTGAGTAGCTTTTGCATTTGCAAAAGCTACTCACATTTTCACAGCAAAAATACCTATGAATAAGATACTGTACTTACTAGAACAATTAACATTTTGATACTTTACGAGCTCGTTAAGTGACCGATGCTTTAAACATTTGGGCTCAGCCTCATATTGACTCTGGTGTCATTTAACAGTTACCATTCTCTGGTCAAACGACAAATTGATGGTATTTTTCTAATTTTCTGAGTAAATAGACTTTGACATTTCAGGGCCAAGCTTTGTGTTGCATGCTAAGAGTATCGACTGGTATAGTAGAATAAAGCGAGGTACAGAATAGGCCGTGATCAGACTGCACATTTGCACATGATGATCTGATCCCAGTTGTTCAAAACTAACGATGTCGTTAATTAACGTATCGTTAAAACCTTGATCAATAAATATAGCATATACACTAATGTTTTTTGCGAAAAAAAATGTGAGTAGCTTTTGCATTTGCGAAAGCTACTCACATTTTTTCAGCAAAACTACCTGTGAATTCGATATTGTACTTACTAGAACAGTTAACATTTTGACCACTTACAAGCTCGTTAAGCCAAGGATGCTTTGAACAACTGGGTCCTGAGCTTTTACTGTAAGCATATAGCAGAAGGTCTTTTTTTCTTGGCATGTACATCATATATCAGAATACGTCTGCTATGGAGTGACATGTATAAGAAGCTATGACACCTTGTAGGTGATGAAATTAGTCATATATTATGAGTTCTACCTGTCTAACTATGTATTGCAAGTATGAATTATTCAAATTTCGTCTAATGAGTCTGATGAATAGAGGAACCAGCCATTTTACCCACTTATGCCAAGTGGACCCTTTGGACAGGTTCATTTCTAATAAATAGTCCGGTTATTATTCTTCTTCTTCTTATTATTATTACAATACTTTACAGAACAAAAAAAACAAACAACTCTATTTGATGCAAACAGTGCGGACCGTGATCAAACGTCACGGTCTATTTCCAATAGCAGGGTGTGCGGTATGTTTTTGTTACTACTATTTTTATAGGAATTCATATAGTTTATGTAAACAGTGCAGACATGGATCAGACACCGCGTTCTGTAGCGTCTGATAAAGGTCTACCCATTTTGCCAAGTTCCTTTTTTTTTTTTGAAACGTTAAGCATATCAGGGTTTCTTGTTATATGACAATACATTCTACAGTATCCGACAATTTTGTAAAAGTATAGCAAAGGCCCTGATTAGACAGCACGAATGCGCAAGCTGATTTGAGCGTTTGCCGTCCGCACTGGTCCCGGACGACACCTTTTGGAGCGATTCGTACATTACCACCATCGTCATTTTTGAACGACAACTCAGTTTGATGCGCCGACAAATTAGCAGCATTTAAGTTCACGCAAAGCTGCAATTTACAAGATTACCTGTCTTTAATTACTAAGCAGTAACACCAGTAGCGGCGACAATTAGGTAGCACGATGTAAAATATGTTTTCGGCATAAATGCGGACAGTTAAGGTCCTGATCAGGCTGCGCATTCGCGCAGTTTGACCAGGGCCTTCGCTGTCTGCTTACAGAGGCAATGGATAGTATAGAATATATAAAGACCTTTACCAGAGTGTATGGCATCGATGACTGATCCGGATTTTTACCGCTCGTATTTGTCCAGAAGAACCTTTTCTCATGGCTCGACCCAATTTATTTCTATATCTAGATCTACCTACGCAGTCTTGGTGAGTGAACGGTACAGGGAATCTGTTCTTTTTTATCTGCTTTTTCTTTCATATAGCTCTATAATAATCCCACTCACTTTAAGGGGAATGTATGCACTTTCAGGGTAGTTAATTCTATCTAAATTGTTTTTGATCCCTTTTGTAAAAAGGTCTACTCTAAAAGAAAAAAAAAATGCTTCAAGTGGGAGCATTTTTTTTCCTTTTAGTGTTGACTCCGTTTTAGAAGGGCTTTGGTATGCGGGCTCTCAAACAGAAAGTCACAAAAGTTGTCTCCCTTGTAAAAAGACGGAAAGTTTACCAAGTGTATCCAGCCTCCTTAAAGACTAATAATTCTTATTTACCTAGGATTTAATAAAGAAGTAAAACTGCTACCGACGAAGAAACAAGATGTTTACGCGTTTTTGACGGCGTTCATGATTCTGTTAATATAATTGACGTTTCCGAATCTTTCCGCTGTCTAACATTGTCCAGAAAGTCTTGTTTTACTTGTGCCTAAACTTAACGGTCACAGCGAATTTAAATCAAATGCAAAATATAGAAGTACATGCGTTTACCGCTTACTTCAATGTACTTAAAGGTATCTGTTAAAGCGGTATTAATTATGTTTATTACATGTATGAGCACCATTTAGAAAACAAAAGCTAAACTTCTTATGCGTCTTATCCCAAGTAAGCATCCTACATAAATCCTAATAGGCCCGTCAGCCGTTATAGGCCCATCAGCTACCCGGCCCGCTATTGCTTTATAAAGAATGCTAGCCGTTACTGTAAGTGTGTTTGAACGTTGTTTTTAATGGTCTGGGTCTCATGTACTGTACATGTATCTGAGAACCGTTTCAGATTATTCAGCCAGCGTTTTGCAATTCTTCGATCGGAGGATTTCTGGTAGATTTTCATGCAAGGAATTTGTAGCAGATTATTCAGGCCGTGTTTTATATTTGTCGGACTGAAGGATTGTGTAGGCATTCATGCTCAGAAGTTGGTGGAATTTCCTGCAAAGAAGTATCGTAGCTTATTCAGCCCATGTTTTGCAATTGTTCGACAGACGAACTGTGTAGGATTTTATGCTCAGAAGTTGGCGCATTCAGCCCGCATTTTGTAAATAACTGAAAATATTTGGTAGAATTTCATGCAAAGAAATTCAGTCCACGTTTTGCAATTGTTCGACAGACGCATTGTGTAGGATTTCATGCTCAGAAGTTGGCTCAGATTTGTCAACCCACATTTTGCAGTTCTTCATTGAAGATATTTAGTAGAACTTTATGTAAAGAAGTGTCACATTCATTCAACCCGCGTTTTGCAATTGTTTGATTGAAGAACTGTGGTAGTACAGCATTCTCAAAAGTTGGCTCAGATTTGTCAACCCACATTTTGCAGTTCTTCATTGAAGATATTTAGTAGAACTTTATGTAAAGAAGTGTCACAGTTCATTCAACCCGCGTTTTGCGATTGTTTGATTGAAGAACTGTGGTAGGACAGCATTCTCAAAAGTTTGCGCAGATTCTTCAACGCATATTTTGCAATTGTTTAGTTGAAGATTTGAATAGACCTTATAACAAAGGAATGTCGCAGATTATTCAGTCCGCGTATTGCAATTGTTTGATTGAAAAGTTTTGATGGAATTTCAATGCTGGACCGCAGGTTATTGAGTCCGCGTTATGTAATTGTTTGATTGAAAACATTTGAAAGAATTTCTGGCAAAGGAATGCCGCAGATAGTTAAGCCCGCAGTTTGCAAATGTTCGACTGAAGACTTTTTGCAGAATTTCATACAGACAATTATTCAGGCTGCGTTTTGCAACTGTTTGATTGAAGATTTGTGGTAGAACTGCATGCACAGAAATGTCGCAGTTTATTTAGCCCACGTTTTGCAATTTTCGATTTAAGCTTTTTGACGAACTTCATGCAAATTATTTATCGTAGTTTATTTAGCCCACGTTTTGTTATTCTGCGATATAAGATTTTCGATGGAACTCCGTGCAAAGAATTTGCGAATGCCCTGATGAGTGTATTAAGCCCGCGTTTTACAATTGTTCGATTTAAGAACTGTGGTGGAACCTCATGTACAGAAGTTTGTGTAGACTTTTTAGCCCGCTTTCTGCAATTCTTCGATTGCTATTCTGTATAATCATAAAGGTTATTGTATAACCCTGCAAGAACACCCGTACTTAAACAAAGGGGAGGACCAAGCCTTATTTCTGTCACATATTAATCATATATTTAAAATGTCGTCTTTTATTTATTGTAAGAGACTGACTGACTACCGCCAACATTAGATTCTCTTTCTTTTTAATCTGCACGAAGTTAGAGTTCGACCCTTTTCAGAAACAAAATTTCTTCCTGAATTATTTTTGAGGTTTTAAAAACAAATATTAACAGATGCGCATCATAATATCATCCTCTATTAATTAGTTAGTAAAATGTTAGAATCGTGCGAGGAAGTCGTACACGATAAAGTTATTTTTCAGTGCAGAAAGATGCCTTAATTTATAATGTATCGTGGTTTGACATATATTTCTACTCTTGTTTTCAAATAAATTACAGCTTAGTATCATGCGATTTATTATTCCAGTGTCCCACATCACGATAATGGAGTAACACCTAATTATGCAGTTCTTAACAATAAGAAAATGTCACTTAACTGGCTAAAGTTATCATTAATTCTACTGGTGCAGTTGAATCATCAGCTGAGTTCACAAGAGGCAAGTATTGATATAATAGAAGCAATGCGCCGCCATTACGCTAATACGCCTCTGTAAACCGCTTGAGGACAAATTATTTCCTTAAAGGGTAGACCCATTTCTAGAAGGGAGGCAAAACTATTTTGACATTGTTGCCTCCTCTGAAAGTGTGCAACATTACGAAAACATGCCTTTTCAAATATATTGAAAATTTTACAACCAAAAACGGGAAAATTTCCAGATAAAAAGTTCTGTTATTTTTCAAATTTCTGCTCAAAACATAGATTGTGGGTACTCGTTAGAACCGCCTCGTCGAGGCGGTTCTAACAAGTACCCACAATCTATGTTTTGAACAGAAATAAGAAAAATAATGTATACCCCTGTAAACCCCAGTTTTCTTATATAAAAGTGGTGTTTCAGGGGGTCAAAATTATATAGGCGTGTTTTCGTGATGAGGCCCCTTAATGCTCAGGTGCATGTACGTTGAGCTCGACGAATATATATATATATATGGTGCATGGAAAGTTGTTTCTTTGTAATGACAAATGACAAACCCATTTATGCCGAGTGGAATTTTCTACCTTTAACTATCTGGATCGGTCCATTTCCAGTAAAAGGGGTGTCCGGTTAGTGTTTATCATTACCATGTTTTACTAAAATTCCTTCACTTAATGCAAACAGTGTGAACCCTGATCAGATGCCGCGTTCTGATCTGGGTCTAAACTGTTTGCCAACGTCGCTTTTATTGAACGCTAGGCATAAATGGGTTGATAGCAAATAAAATGACGACTAAAGAGATCAAGGCGGTTTATAGGAGAAAAAACTCCACAAAGACACAACAAATACAACATATAGTAGAGCAGATTCCAGGAAGAGCCACAATCACTGAATATAGACTACCAATGATATCAAGAGGAATAGTAAACAAACTACCACAGACATCACATGTTACAAATCAACGAAAAGCAAAGCCATCACGAAAACAAGCTTTTCAAATATATAGAAACTTTTACCCCCGAAATTGAAAATTTCAGATAAAAATCTCAAATATTTTTCATATTTCTGCTCAAAACATAGATCGTTGGTACTTGTTAGAACAGCCTCGACGAGGCGGTTCTATCGAGTACCCACAATTTATTTATTTATTTATTTACACAATATTTTAAGAGGGTGACACATTTAGCTAAAATTAGCCATTCTACCAAGTGGCCCTCTACTAACATACTAAATTCTCTAAAAACACATGTTATTGAAAAGAGCAAAAATATAATATACACATATATACACAATCGCCACACATACATTCTAAAAAATGCAGTTTTATCTAAAATTAAGAGATCAAATGGTATAATTGCATCAAGAATGGTAAGAACATTAGGACATTATTAAGAACATTTCGAAGCTACTTTAAAAGCATATAAATACCATTTGCAATGATGATTAAGATGTGCAATTACTGTCGCACTTGTTATCAAACATAATATTGCACATAATTTAGGGGGTGCATAAAATTCGGACATCTAGCAGAATTAAAAGTTGATAAAATCATGTTTACGCTAATAATAGCCTGCGCTATAAAACTACGGTCAACTCATTCAAAGTTTTTTATGATTAAAATTGGGACGGTCTTGACATTTAAAGACTATAACTAACACTAGCTAAGATATTCTTTTACATACTTTTTAAAAGAAATTAGAGACGGAGCTGATTTAATGGCACATGGTAAAGTGTTCCATAGTTTTGACGCTGAACATGTGAATGATTTGTCATAGAGCGTCGTTCTCGACCTGGGCACAGCCAGTGAGCCGTTTTCAGAAGATCTTAACTGACGTGTACAGGTTTGTGAAACGGGCTTGAGTAGATCTGATATATATGGTGGTGCAAGTTGGTTTAAAGCTTTGTAAGTTAATACGGCTTTATTGTAATTACATCGACTGCTAACAGACATCCAGTCTAGCTCTTTGAACATCACTGTAGATGGCTTGGTATAATCGGCCTTTAAGATGATACGTGCTGCGCGTTTTTGTAATTTGTTGAGTCTATCTATATTTACTTTATACGTCGTGCCCCAAGTGTTTGAACCATAATCGAGGAGTGGTAGGATGTAACCTTGATAGTACATTTTTTGAACCTTTATTGGCACATAGTTTGCAATGTGTTTCAAAAGAGAAATTCTAGAGGAAATTGTGGAGCAGAGATAGTCTATATGAGGAGTCCAAAGCAGATGTTCATCAATGACTACTCCAAGAAGCTTTTGTTTGTTTACGCTGACAATAGGATTATTAGCTATATTTATTTCTAATGATTGATTATTATGTAATGTTTGTCTACTGCCAATAGTCATAGAAGTTGTTTTATCATAGTTTATAGGCAATTTATTGCTTTTACTCCAAGCATGTGCTTCAAGGGAGTCACATTGCAGTTTTGTTTCAATTTCTTTAATAGTTTTACCATTAATATGAAAAGTGGTATCATCAGCGAATATGTCGGTTGAGCAATGATTCATGAAAAGAGGCAAGTCATTGATGAATAATAAGAGTAAGGTAGGTCCCAATATAGAACCTTGAGGGACACCTGACTGCAACTGAGAGAAGCTTGACCGACTTTGGCCATTGACTATCGTTTGGAGCCGACAATTTAGATATGATGTGAACCAATCTAAGGTTGTGCTTGTTAGTTTGTAAAGTGAAAGTTTTTGTATAAGTAATGTGTGGTCAACCATATCAAAGGCTTTCCGAAAATCAATAAACAGTGTGCCTACTATATCTCCATTATCGATGCAGGCCATCCATTGGTCGATTAGTTTTACTAGAGCTGTTTGACAGCTATGTTTTTGTCTGAAACCAGACTGACAGTCATGAATAAGATTATATTCGTTTGAGTATCCCATTAAGTGCTTATTAACATGTTTCTCAAATATTTTAGAAATTGTTGGCAAAATTGAAATTGGTCGGTAATTTGACGGGTCAGATTTCGAACCATTTTTAAAGACTGGAAATACCTTGGCGATCTTTAATTGATTAGGGAAAATTCCTGTAGTCAAACTTTTGTTTATTAAGGCAGCAATACTAGGCGATATAATGTTTTGGATAATTTTTAATAGCCTTGGTCCGATGCCATCAAGACCAGTTGCTTTCGAGGAGTCAAGATTCTGTATAAAAGAAGAAACTTGCTGTATAGTAATTGGTGGTATCTTGAAATATATGTTTTCGGGAATTTTGTTACTAATAAAATTTATTAATTTAGTTAAGTCTGATGTTGGAGTTGCATTGTTATCTTCATTTAGCCGTGTAGACACTGAAGTGAAGTAATCATTTAGTTTGTTTGCTATATCACGGGAATCAGAAATCTGCTCATTATCTATATTGAGTTCAGTGGGGAAAGAGATAGTAGATATATTAGATTTATTTACTGTGCGTAGATGTTGCCAGATAGCTTTTGCATCTTTTAGATTTGTTACCGACTCCGAAAAATGTTTACGTTTGGCTTTTCTTATTAAGTACTTTGTCTTATTTCTGTATCGTTTGTAATCGGCCCAATTATTTTCACATTTGCTGTTATCTCTCATTCTTCTGGCTTCCATAATTTCAGGAGTGAACCAATCAGGTAGACGTTTGGATTTTACTCTTCTGATTTTGATCGGCGCATGTCGATCTAAGTGTCTATTGATAATTGCATACCACGTAGCCACATCATCATTTATATCAGATTGACTCAAGGAAAATGCACTCAGATCATTTGAAAGATCTAACGTAAATGATTCTTCATTAAAATTTTTGAAACATCTATATGAGGTAGTGATATGTTCTGCTTTCTTAATTTTACAGTTAATTTTCCTTGTGAAACAAACTGGAAAATGGTCACTTATAGAATAGTGTGGTACGAAGCATTCTGAGATATTTTCTGGATTTGAACTATATACATGGTCAATAATTGAACTAGATGTCTGAGTGACACGTGTAGCTTTGGTAACCATTTGTGTGAGGTCAAATAATTGGATTAAATTAAGCCATTTATTATTTGTGCAGTGCAATAAGTCAATATTAAAGTCGCCCATTAATATGACCTCAAGACCCATTGTCTGGGCAACTGATAATTCCTCTTCAAACATATCTATCCATTCAGCTTGTGCATTAGGTGGGCGATATACCGCACAAACAAGAAACGGCCTAGAATTTGGTAACAGGACTTCACACCAGAGTGTTTCAATATTTGAAAATTCAATTTCTTGTTTACGTTTACAGTTTAAACTGTTTCTGTAATACAAAATTACGCCACCACCTGTTTTATCTTGAGTATCACACCTGTCTTTACGTATGAATTTATAACCGCTTATCGCTACCTGGTTATTAGGGATGCTTGTTTTTAAAAATGTTTCACAAGCCCCGAATATGTCAGGCCCCATATCATTGGCCATTACAATGCGAAGCTCGTCTATTTTTGGCACGATATGCCTGACATTCAGATTGGCTATATGAAGACCTTTAGACTTAAATATAAACTCAGTTGAGTTTTCTGTACCTGACAGATGGCTGCTAAAGATACAGGTTGAGTGGTTTTTGTTTAAAGATGGATTATCTTTACAAACAGAATCTTGTGAAATCTGAATATTACTGTCAATGACAGGAGCAATAGGTGGGCCAGGCTGAGGCACACTTGTATCAGGACTATTATCCTGTGTTAACGGTTCAAATGAGTTAGCTGTGGACACTGGTGTGTTATGGAACAGGTCGGGAGCAGATATATGTTTTATACACCCACTGACTTCCTATCGTGAACCATAACCTGACGAACCGTTGCTTCTGCCATTAAACCAACATTCCTGAGTGCTATGCTCACCGTTTCTAGAACAGATGTGACAATACTTATGTGAGGATCTATAATTTGGAGTTTTGAGCAGAAATAAGAAAAATAATGTATACCCCTGTTAACCCCAGTTTTACTATATAAAAGTAGGGTTTAAGGGGGTCAAAATTATATAGGCATGTTTACGTGATGCTAACCAACCAGCCCCTCTTCACAATCGAGGCGATCACAATACCGGACGTAACCCACAAACATAACAAGGCAAAAACAGGACAAACCATGAAAAAAACCCGGCAGCGAGCAGTCACAAGGACTCATAAAGGACAAATAAAACCATTACGAAAACACTCGTATTCAAATATATAGAAAATTTCACCTCCAAAAACTGAAAATTTTCAGATAAAAAACCCAGATATTTTTCATATTTCTGTTCAAAACATAGATTGTGGTCCTCGTTAGAACCGCTACCCACAATCTATGTTTTGAGCAGAAATATGAAAAATAATGTACACCCCTGGAAACCCCAGTTTTACTATATAAAAGTGGGGTATAAGGGGTCAAAATTATATAGGCATGTTTTCGTGATGTAGAACCATCGCACAGCAAGTAGTAAACACTATCAAAATAATCAGTCAACTCAGGAACTGATACAGTCAGATCCACATCAAGTTCTCAATATCAAAGGGAAAGACTAACAAATACAATCAAACATCCACAAAAAGGAAAGACGACAAGCAGAGTTGGCAGCCCTTTCCCAAAAAGGTGGCGAGTCTGTTACCCAAGCATATGTGAATATATCTTCAACCCACGTAATTGTTAAAAGAAAAATATTTGTAAGTGAAACACTACAGAAGATTTTTCACAAAAAGTATCACAGTGAAAGTACTGTCTTAGAACGGACAGTAATAAATTATTAAGAGAGGAGGAGGTTTGTGGGGGTGGGGGTGGGGTGGGGGGCGGGGGGTGCGTAAGCTAGCTTTACGGAATCCCAACCCTGTTCCTAACCTTCTATTGTGGTAAAACATTTATTTGTTTGGTCCCCGTCGATGTCCTCTAACTCATCCTGCTAAATGTAATATCTAAATAGCGAATACGTAGCTGAATCTATACAGTCACGCCCATGTGTGTTTTACAAAACTAAAACAGAAAAACTGATAGCTCTATTAAGATTGACTGGATGAGCAGGCTGAGCATGACAATTGGCTGTATGACCACACCATTTGTTGCTTTTTTTTCTTTATTTTGTGTCCGCTTCAAAAGCATCTCCTCATGGATTATTCATCCCCAGATTAATTAAGATGTCTCCTTTTAAGTTTGCTCTTCGTCGTCACTAAACCAATTTCATGGGTCGCAGCAAGTTAAAACGTGTCTTCGGGCAAATGAGGACAGCAAAGGCCCAGATCAGACTGCGCGTCCGCGCAGTCTGATCAGAGCCTTTGCTGTCAGCTAAAAAAATCATACTCATATTACAGAATGTATCAATGGAGAGCAACGGCCCAGGGGGACCTGGCGCATGCGCAGGATGATGTGAATCCGCACATTTTGCACATGGTCGAAGGCACTTTTCTGCTTGACGTGGCCTGTAAAGCCTTTTCAAGTTTGGTTTCTCTAGTCATCAAATTTAGTCAATGAACGATCCATGTATAACTGGCAACGACAGGTCAGAAGTATAATGAAGCATCGCAGGAGTGAAGATCAAAATAGAAAAGACTATTCGATCACTGATAGAAATCGGGAAAATCAAAAGGCCTCAGAAGAATCACCTTTACAGACCATTTGTTACAAAGATAAGATGTGACAAAAATGCTGTATTAAATAATTAATTGCTTTGCGTTTCGTCAGGAAAAAAGAAATTAACGCATACCAAATTATTGCTTTCCTTTCCACATTAGTTTGAAAGGCGGTTTTTAGGTGGCTTTTTTTATTCAACATTATTTACGGTTCTGATTGACCGTATCTTATCAGAAACCATTTGTCTTTTCCGTTTTTATGCTTTGTTCCGAAGTGTTTATCCTAAAATTAAATTTACGGCCAAACCTCTGTCTGACGTATACAAGGACCTCGGACCGAATGGCCAGGTATATTTCTGAACTTTAGGGCTTTCTTCCGACTCAAATACGGATGTAGAATATATTGGTTGCAAGAGGAAAACTAATGACTTATCCTACATAATCATGTCACCATACGTATTGCAATTACGAAAACACGCCTATTCAATATATTGAAAATTTCAGCACCAAAAACTGAAAGTATTCAGATAAAAATTCTGATATATTTCACATTTCTGCTCAAAACATAGTTTGTGGGTACTCGTTAGAACCGCCTCACCAAGGCGGTTCTAACGAGTACCCATATTCTATGTTTTCGAGCAAAAATAAGAAAAATACTGTATACCCCATTAAACCCTATTTTTACGATATAAAAATTGGGGTTTAAGGGGGTCAAAATTATATAGGTATATTTTCGTGATGCAAAAATACAACGCAACAACAGTAGATATGTTGTTTTAGAAACAGGTGATAAATATGAAATGGGTTTTGAAGAAACAAAAACTCACATTTTCTGCATGCACTGATTTTCTTAAGTTATAGTAATGATAATTATGTTTATTTACAGGCCAATTATGTGGCAGACATCACGAAAACATACGTATATAATTTGACCCCCTTAAACCCCAATCTTATAAAGTAAAACTGGTGAGGCGGTTCTAACGAGTTCCCGCAATCTATGTTTTGAGCAAAAATATTAAAACTACCAGAATATTTCATCTGAAAGTTTTAATTTTTTGGTGGTAAAATTCTCAATATATTTAAATAGGCGTGCTTTCGTAACGATTGAATTTTTGGTCCGTTCGCTTTTTTGATAGTACATGTACATTTAAAGGCAGTATTCTACACTGTATGAGCATTACATACATACTGAAGGGTAAAAGCATCACGAAAACATGTCTATATAATTTTGACCCCCTTAAACCCCACTGTTATATAGTAAAATTGGGGTTTACAGGGGTATACATTATTTTTTCTTATTTTGCTAAAACAACATAGATTGTGGGTACTCGTTAGAACCGCCTCGCCGAGGCGGTTCTAACGGGTACCCACAATCAATGTTTTGAATAGAAATATGAAAAATATCAGTTTT
The DNA here is from genome assembly GCA_964016985.1 of Anodontia alba. Taxonomy (NCBI): domain Eukaryota; kingdom Metazoa; phylum Mollusca; class Bivalvia; order Lucinida; family Lucinidae; genus Anodontia; species Anodontia alba. The sequence continues at coordinate 46,878,338 of OZ024831.1, forward strand.
TTTTTTAATCTGAAAATTTTCATTTTTTAATTGTAAAATTTTCAATATATTTGAGTAGGCGTGTTTTCGTTATGGAAACCTAGAGTAAACTTGTATGTTGAATTAAAATAATGTTTCTAAAGGCATCTAAACATTTTCATATGGTTTTAAAGCAACGCATTAACTGAAAAAAAAAAAAAAAAAAAAAAAAAATAAGCATTTCATTATTTTGTGACTAGAAACTCGTCAGTAACTGAAGCATATTGGAAGGTACCACCATAACAGTAAATGAAAATCAGGTGAATTAATCAGTAGCTGGTGTGCCCCCTCTCGCCGCTGTCACCGCTCTTATTATCCTCTGCATGGAGTTCATTAATGCATTGATCCGCCTCACTGAAATGTTGTTGCATTCTTCTAACAAAGCATTTCTCAACTGGGCAAGAGTGATGGGGATATTTCGGCGACTCCGTACCCTTCTGTCCAGTGCGTCACACAGATGCTCAATCGGAAACAAATTTGGACTATGATATTGTGGACAGCCGGGTGCGATAATGCAATGGTTAGCCAAAAAACTACGACAAACTCTGGCTACGAAGGACATTATCATGCTGTAAATCAATTGACGTTTTAGCACAAGAGGGACTGCAACGGGGCGGAGGACTTCATCCCTGTACCTAACTGCTGTTTAATTTCCCTCTGTCACAATCAGCCGTTATTTTAAACCAAGAGAAATGCTTCCCCAGATCATAACAGATTTTGATTGTGTTGGGGTTTAACGACACGTCAACCCTTGAGGGTCATTTTGTGTCGTCTCCCAGAGAAAGGGAGAAAAGAGATAGAAGAGAGAGTAGAGGAGATGAAAGAGAGGGACAGGGAAGAAAGAGGAACAGGAATGAAAGTGAAGAAACAGAAGAAATAAAAACATTCCCCCTCTACCCTTACCCACTACAAGGATAGCAGGCCTTGCCCAACTGTAAGCCAATATCAGTTGGACGCCCCGGTGATGTAAGATACACAGCACCTTCGCACCACCCGACCACCCCCAGATCATAACAGAACCGCCCTTTAAATCCATTCCTCTGAACAACGCAAGCGTCGGAAAGCTTTTCACATGATGTCGATTTAACCCAACGTCGACCATCTGGACAAAAAAAAAGAGTGAAATTGGACTCATCCGTACATTGTAAAGAGACCTGTCTCCACTGCCTCATTGGAAATCTTCATGCGGCATGAATTGTTAATACAACGCAAGCGACGTGCCCAAGTCGGGGGTGGACCGACATATGGCCGGCGTGCCCGATTACCAGCCTCACGCAATCGATTTCTCACAGTCGCGGGGTTAACGGGGTGATAGAGAGTGCTAAAGGTAAAAAAGGCAGTTACGATGGCTATTAGGTGATGACTGCGCATGTGCAAGAAACGAATGGCCCTGTCCTGACGTGGCGACGTCACGCGTAGACGTCTAGAACGTGGTCGGTCGGCAACACGTCCTGTCTCCCTTAAACGTCTGACAAGACGTTCAGTAATGGACACATTCACCCCAAAATGATAAGAAACTTTGTGTTGCCTCTGACCCTGCAACAGAACAAAATTTTACACTGCGTTTCTTTTTCAATTCAGTATATAACAATGTGACTGAGCTTGAACCCAAACCATTCTTACTAGTATTTTAGACCATTCCCATTTTACGGAACTCAACAGCGGTTTATGCACAGAGGCATTTTAAAAGCATCGTCTCATAACGTTTCATGAGATTTCAACATTAAAGTCCTTCTCATAAAATGTCTTTATACCTGTATAATTTGATACGCTTATCACTGCTTTCCTTAAAAAGAGTTTAATATTTATGGCTAATAAATTTACTAGTAGCTTGTCACGGTGGTCTCGAACCGCATACCTTTACCAACCTATGAGCAATTTCAAGTATAGGTCAAAGCAATCCTTCAATCTTCTTTTAGTGGGACACTTAGTTAACAGTAATTTGGGCCAACAAGGGGAACTGTGAAAAGCTATATATTAACGAGAAAATTATCTTTGGTGTTGAAAAACGATTTTAGTAACGAGACTGGAATAAATAGGAACATAATTATAATAAGGAAGAAAAAGAATCTAATAGGCAAACTAAGTATATTTTTAACATGTACATATCAAGATCACAGAGGATAGCATGAAACAATGGAAAACAACTACAGTATAACCTCAATGGCTCGAACACGGATGGCTCGTTTACCGTGGATGATTCGAACTTTTTTCAGTCCCTACAAAATTCTTCCAATAGCTCAAGAAAACAAATAATTAATGATTTTCTTTTATTTTATCATGGAACTGTATGTTGTGTGTACTCATTAGAATCGCCTCATCGAGGCGATTCTAATGAGTACACTCAACATACAATCATTGTGTAGAAAATCGAAAATATTTCCCTAAATTATCGCTATTTGCTTCCTGAACTGGTGCCATGATTACCTTCAGTGGCTCGAACTACCAATGTCTCGAACGAATTTCCATGGTCCCGAAGATGTTCGAGCCATTGGGGTTCGACTGTAATACTTGAAATCTAAACATTGTTTTGCTAGAGCATCTGGTCAAGTCGATGAGTTTGTTATCAATATAAAATGTTAACTGCCCAAATTCTTAAGCAGGGGCATCAACATTTTCTAAGTTTTATCGCCGTCATTCGGGATTAATGTCCAAATACAGCGTCAGTTTGAATCACTTCACATTGGAACCTGATTATGGTTATTTGGTCTGAGGTAGGGGACCCCTATGCAGAACGCATAGCTTTGTAATTTGGAGCTGCATCAGATTTAGAGGCTCGATATTCCTCAAAAGTAGACATTTTATTATCCAAGAAAGGTTTAATAAATTGATATATGGTATTAATACGATCATACAATGCCATACAATACGATCATACAATGTGTAAACTTTCATTCGTTCTTGAACAGAATCAAAAATGAAATGAATTTTTTATCGTATCCCTGAACTAATGTTGCCTATATTAATTCAAAGATACGATAAAAAGTCATTTCATTTTTCTTCAAAAACAATAGACTAACTGAAGTTTTACAGGCTGTCAGATGCCACAGTTTATGATCGTACTAATATCATATACCAATTTATTAAAAATATCTATTTTTAGGAATATGGAGCCTTTAACGGCGAGGTTTCGCGCGAGGTTGAGTCCATCACGAAAACATACCTATATAATTTTGACCCCCTGAAACTTTTATACAGTAAAACTGGGGTTTACAGGGGTATACATTATTTTTTATAATTCTGCTCAAAAACATAGATTGTGGGTACTCGTTAGAACCGCCTCAGCGAGGCGGTTCTAACGAGTACCAACAATCTATGTTTTGAGCAGGTTGATATGAAAAATTTCAAAATTTTCTCTGAAAACTTTCAGTTTTTGGTGGTGAATTTTTCAATATGTTTGAATAGGCGTGTTTTCGTTCCAAGGAGGTTCCTCTGTTGCAGTTTTTCTTTATTTGTTCGTGGTTTCATATGCTGCTGTTTTGCGGGGATATGTTCACTTATATTTTTATGTTCACGTCTACTATGTACAGATGGCCGGAGATGGACACAAATCTGGATAATAATAAGCGGGGATGGCCGCAAATATTGATAAGTTCGCTCATTCTTCCTCTCGGTATCGGACATAGACGGCGATCAATGATTGTGCCAATGCCTGAACTTTTTTTTGATCTGCCGTATTTACCCTAAATATTGGGACACTTTATTTACTTACCATACTTCTCCTAAAATTTGAAATAATATTTTCTATCTGTTGATGAGTCTATAATTGTGCGGATGAGTGGCAAACAGTGTAGACCCTGATCAGACGCCGCGATCAGCACATGCGCATCAGCACAGTCAGATCGGGACAATATAGTAAGCGAACAGCGACGCCTTTACCAGATTGCATGATTCTCGCAAATGATACGCAAGTAATGATCATTTCCTCATAATTTGAATGAGTTGCAGTTATCTGAACTGTATGAAATGTCAGATTAATCGCAGACACAAGGACAAAACAAAGCCTGTCTTGTATTAAAAGAAGCACGGTGAACGTCCACTGGATCTGCACTTGTGCCCAAAGTGGCCTAGGCATTCTGCCATCAGATTTTAGTCTTCAAGTATGCGAATGGACATTGGTAACCTTCAAGACTAAAACAGGTAACAGAATGCCTAAGCGGCGTGAATGCTCATGTGGATCTTAGCAATCACTGCATAAAGTAGATTTTTACATAACCATACTTAATTGATATTGTTTGGAAATGATACGGCTAGCAAAAGATCGAAGTGTCGATCACTTACCACTTGAATTAACAACAATCGTTACAACTATTTTTTACTTAAGAGAATAGCTCTTATCTGAATCGATTTAAAAGGTCTTTTCAAGCCGGAAGTTTGTATTGATTATTGTTTTTATAAATGGGATGCTTTACTGATGAGATGGAGGACCCAAGTGCAGACCGAACACATAATTTTGTAATTCGGAGCGCCATCATAATTAAGTGCGAAGATTCGCGCGAGTAAAACTAATATAAGCCAAGGTACGCATTTGCTCACTCTGCTGAACATTAATTCTTGAAAGCGTATTCATGCGAAGGCGAAACAAAATAGTGCAAGAAATAACGCGAAATGTAGCAAATGTTTTAAGTTTTTATGCAATAATAGCGATCGAACATGGTTCATCAATGCATTTACATTCACCAGGTCCTTTGGGAGGTGTTGAAAACCGCGGCCTTCGGCTTCTGGCGAATGTTAATGCATAAAAAATCATGTTTGATCCCTATATTCGAACACTAATAGAAATCGGGAAAATCCAAAAGGCCTCAGAAGAACCACTTTTACAGACCATTTGTTACAAAGATAAGGTGTGAAAAAAATGCTGTATTAAATAATTTATTGCGTTGCGTTTCGTCGGGAACAGTAACTCTTGAAAGCGTATTCATGCGGAGAAAACTGTTTTGTCATTTGCAGACATTTGCAGTCTAAACAAAAGCCATCACCTGTGTGCCGGATTAACCAGGCGCTTACTTCTTTATGTACATACAACATTTATGTCTAATGCACCACGTGACGTCTTATCAGAGCCTGCACTGTCTACCATAAAAAAAGGAAAACCGAAATTCTAAAAAGCACCACTTTCAGCACTAAATAAATATACCTAACTTTCAAGAGAAAACTTTATGCTGGATAAAACGGGCTTAAAGTTTTTTCAAAGGGACATTACGAAAACACGCGTATTCAAATATGTAGAAAATTTCACTTCCAAAAACTGAAAATTTTCAGATAAAAATTCTGATATTTGTCATATTTCTGCTCAAAAAATAGATTGTGGGTACTCGTTAGAACCGCCTTGCGAGGCGGTTCTAACGAGTACCCACAATCTATGTTTTTGAGCAGAAACAAGAAAAATAATATATAGTATACCCTGCAAACCCCTGTTTTACAATATAAAAGTGGGGTTTAAGGGGGTCAACATTATACGAGCGTATAGGCATGTTTTCGTGATGACTAGATACTGTACACTTTGTAGATTTCCGTCGTGTATTACATGGGAGACAACTTTTATGACTGATGACTTATTTTTTTGTTTCCTGTACACCCTGTGGTTTCTGAAAAGTGTCTATTCTAAACGGAAAGAATTTTGCTCCTGTGGAGAACAAATCTTTTTTTTTTTTTTTTTTTTTTTTTAGAGTAGGCCTCTTTACAGAAGGGAGAAAAAAAAAAACGATAGAATAAACCATTCTGGAAAATGTATCCAGGAACTTTGAAATTTGCAGATTTTGTTGATTAAGTTGAGTAGGCTCTCATTGGTCAGTTATTGCATAACCTAGGTTTTCTTGAGCATCGTCTCAAATCCTATTTGTCATAATTTTCTATAATTATTATTATTTGACATTTTTATACTTTGTTCTAATATTCACGTACATTACATCCACATTTTATTATGATTTGTCGTGACATCATGAAAACGTAAACTATATATAATAGAAACGTAATAGAAATATTGCTGATGAGGCAATTTAAAGCTAAGCATGCTGGGTAAAATTTTCAGCAGATGACATATTATTTTTTCTCCAGAAAACAGGTTTTGTCATCCCATGCCAATAGTCTCCAATGGAGACAAGTTGCTTGAAATATCAGTTTCTGTAATATGGGTAAAATAAGACAACATCGTCAATATTGTCGTCTGCTGAATTTGACCAGAGAGTGGTAAAGGTTAATGTTACAGGCGTGGCTGTTTATGATTATGAAATATGGACAACTCCAGAGGAAAATGTATTACAATACGGGCGACATATGTGACTTACTTTGCCTAGAATCCGCGCATTTTGATCAGAGATGTTCGCTATTTCTTAGTAGGCCTACATGAGCCGCATCTTAGGAACTGTTCCTTTGCACATGTGTGCCCAGCGCAATTTGAAAAGCATAACGAAAACTTGCCTATATAATTATGACCCCCTTAAACCCCACTTTTATATAGCAAAACTGGGGTTTATAGGGGTAAACATTATGTTTCTTATGTCTGCTTAAAACATAGATTGTGGGTACTCGTTAGAACCGCCTCGTCGAGGCGGTTCTAACGAGTACCCACAATCTATGTTTTGAGGAGAAATTTGAAAAAAATATCAAAATTTTTTATCTGAAAATTTTCAATTTTTTGGTGGTAAAATTTTCAGTATATTTGAATAGGCATGTTTTCGAAATGGAATCTTCACTGCGCAAAGTTTGGATAGCAAAGGATGCAAATGTTCTTCATGCGGACAATGAAGACTGATTTAGACTACGCGGATACGCAGGTTGATTTGAGTCTTCGTTGGGGACCATCTCAAAAGGATCGTTTTCTCGCGTTGGGACTCAAAGCATGCCAATAATAAAGAAACTAGGCATTCAACCGAGATATATGTCTCGCCTTCCAGTTACCACTGCAATTGGTTGTATCAGCATCATTGGAAGATTGAAATTTGATCTACAGGAGACTGAAAACAGTAAAACTGTCGGCAGCCTAAATGTCAGCTCCAAGATGAACTATATTTTAATTGTAAACATTTTCGCATATTTCAACATAACTTTTTGAACTGAAGGCAATAGATATATGACATTTTGATCATGACAAAATCGATACATTTGACTTTTATGACATAAATGTGCTTTCGAGACAACCTTTATTACTTCCGGTTTGCTTCCCTGTACCGGAAGTAATAAATGTTGTCTCGAAAGCACATTTCTGCCCATTCGGAAAAGAGGTCCATTCCCAAGGGGAGCGATTTCCTACTTTTTAGAGAAAGTCTACTTTTCAGGGGAGGCAAGAAAATTTTGATCGAGTTGTATCACCTAAAGTCAGCCAGCGCATTCGAGCAATCTGAACAGTCTTCGCTGCCCTCCTGAATAAACATTTTTGGTCCTTACATATCCGTAGAATTCTAAGTGTGTGCTGGGATCAGACTGCTCGGATGTGCAGGCAGATCTGAGTATTCTGTGGGAACACATAGCATGCGGTATATTTTCTCACGACGCGACTCACATGTGTCACGAAACCCCATTTTAATGGTATGCGTGCCTCTTACACATTTCTTGCACAGCATCGTTATTGTTACCTAAAATATCCTAAGTATTCGGATTCCTTTTCTAAATCCTTCTAAAATTTAAACAAGTCTATTTTACTAGCTATTGATGAGTCTAAAGACTGCTTGATGAGGAGCAAACAGTGTAGATCCTGATCAGACGCCGCGATTTACGGCCTCTGATCTGGATCTTACTGTTTGCTCTGGCCTGTCTGTCCAATTTCATAGAGTGAATGTGGTATTATTTAATTCAATAACAGAAGAAAATACGTCTTGTATCTGTTGCCATTATATGTAACAGGAGAGTTTATATGATAGATGAGGCAATAAAAAGAATTGATTAGAAATGTAAGACAATAGAAAACTGATCAACATATATGTGCATTGAATGCTCTAGACAAGAGGATTATTGTGTTTACTAATTAGCCTGTTTCTCCTCTAAAACATAGTACAATAAAATTTTACTATTAAGATTGCCTTTGGGACTACCTAAAAGTGGTCCTATTAGTAGAACGATCTCAATATTGAACATAGAATAATAAGAAAGAAACAGTTTGGGTCTAAATAACCGAGTGTCTTAATCTCGAGAAGCCTTCATAGCGGAATTTTACTGTTTTGGTTTGTCGATACGATTTTAGTGAGTTTTAATGAACACCCGCAATATCTGCTTTAGATGAGATATAAGCATGCCTTAGATAGATGAACTGGTTTATCTTGAGTTGTATGACCGGGCCCTATAACGTAGTCGGTAGCGTGTCTAAATGCAGATCCAGGGTTCGCAACTTCGAATCCCAGCTCAGCCACATAACGTTCGTCAAGACTGATCATGAATTAAGTTTTACGGTCATTCTCCTCCGGCTCGATCGGCTTAACAGTGCTGACTGAGGCATAAACTCTGAATTATATCTAATCAAATCGCAAGATGTAATGATGTGTTATGACTGCCTTCGTTACCCAAAGTAGTCTTGCTGAACGAAAGAATGTCTTTAAACACAGCTTTTATATGAAAACTAATACTTGTAGTACTTTTATGGCAAAACTCCGTTCAGCCCGACTCTCTCAAATGTTTTATTAATTTAATTTAAAAAAATGCAAATCTTATGGCTCTTCGTGTTAATATACAGTGACAATTATTTTGCGTTTACTTGAAAGGAAGGGGATTCTACGGGTCTTCAAAATTATGATTGCGTCAATCTTTGTCAAAAGAATCTGTCGCTAGTTCCGTATTTTGATCACAAAGGAAGCCGCCGGATGCCAGTCGCGAACGATAGTGATAACGCAGATCAAACACCGCGGGAAGCGGAACCATTGGAAACATGCGTATATTCCATTAGGCCTTGAAAATATTGCATTTCGCTTTCATTTTATTGACGCTTTTCTACTATTAACTGAATCTCAGTGGAGACACCTCTGTCATCAACATAAACATTGCTTTACCTATTGATTCTAATGGTATATACACTTTCAGTGGCCGCAACGATGCCAACATTGATTTGCCTCCCTTCTGAAAAAGGGTCTACCCATAAAGGAAAAAAATGCCATCACGAAAACATGGCTATATAACTTTGACCCCCTTAGACCCCACTTTTATACAGTAAAACTGGGGTTTACAGGGGTATACATTATTTTTCTTATTTCTGCTCGAAACCATAGATTGTGGATACTCGTTAGAACCGCTAAAGTAGACATTTGAATATAGTTTAATTAAAACTAGCGCCAAATGACTAACGTCATAGACTGTCCTGGTTGCTTTCTGGGCTGGAAAATCCCTGCGGGTAAGTAGTCGTTTTTTAATGGTCCACATATACCCAAAGTTATATATTTTCCCACGCATCAACGCTCGATGTACGAGAGCTGCAACTGAAGTCTCGTTCCATTGCTTCTACTGAGGACGTCATTCTGATAGACAGTATTTCCCTTGGTTATTTTTTATACTCTCTTATCGCTACCCTTTTCTGCTTTTTATGGATCTCCGTGTTCATTACCTTATTCTTACGCTTTTTCTTTTATCCATACCTCACTAACATACATCTTCCATTTATTTTTAAAGTTCTATTTCATTCTTCTTTATTGCATACAAGAGGACCATTATGGCCCTGTATCGCTCACCTGAGCAAACAGATTTGCATATTTACTGTTGCAGTTTCAGCCATAGTCACTGCTCTAGGATTTTTGTATAAATTTTATAGCACCAACCCCCGCCACCCCGACCTACCACACCCCCGGCCATGTTTTTTTAACGCATCTTGACGACTTGAACTGAATCTTTAAAGAGGGTCACCAAAGGAACATTTCTGCAAAGTGATATTGAATTTGGTCCAGTGGTTTAAAGTGTTTTATATAGCTATAAAGCCCTACCCCCTAACAGCCATGTTTTTTGACGAATCATGATAGCTTGAACAAACTTGGTAGAGGGTCACCAAAGGAACGTTCTTGCCAAGTTAATATATTGAAATCTGTTCAGTGGTTTCTGACAAGAAGATTTTTAAAGTTTTCTATTTAGATATATAGGGAAAATAAGCCCCATCCTATGGCAGCCAGGTTTTTTGACGAATCATGATTCCTGGCATGATCTTGGTAGAGGGTCACCAAAGCAACATTCCAGCCAAGTAATATTGAAATCGGTCATGGGGTATGTGACAAGAAGAATTTTAAAGTTTTCTATGCAGATATATAAGAAAAATAAGCCCCGCCCCTCTGGGGGCCATGGTTTTTGACGTATCATGAAGGCTTGAATAATCTTGGTAGAAGGTCACCAAAGCAACATTCCTGCCAAGTTACACTGAACTCGGTCCAACTGTTTCTTACCAGAAGATTTTTAAAGTTTTCTATATAGATATATAGGGAAAATAAGCCCCGCCCCATGACGGCTTGAATAATCTTTGTAGAGGATCACCAAAGAAACATATTCCTGCCAAGTTGTATTGAAATTGGTCCAGTGGTTTCTGAAATTAAGATTTTTAAAGTTTATATATAGATATATAGGGAAAATAAGCCCCGCCCCCGGCAGCCATGTTTTTTGATGAATCATGATTACTTGAACAATCTTAGTAGAGAGTCACCAAGGAAACATTTCTTCAAAGTTATAATGAAATCGCTCTAGTGGTTTCTGACAAGAAGAGTTTTAAAGTTTTCTATATAGATATATAAGGAAAATAAGCCCCGCCCCCTGGCGGCCATGTTTTTTGACGAATCTTGACGGCTTGAACAATCTTTATAGAGGGTTACATAAAAAACATTCCTGCAATGTTATAATGAAATCGGTCCAGTGGTTTCTGAAAAGAAGATCATTGAAATTTTCTATATAGATATATTGGGAAAATAAGCCCCGCCCCCTAACGGCCATGTTTTCTGACAAATCATAACAGCTTGATCAATCTTGGTAAAGGGTCACCAAGGAAACATTTCTGCGAAGTTATGTTGAAATCACTCCAGTGGTTTCTGACGACAAGATTTTTTCAAGTTTTCTATATAGATATATTGGGAAAATAAGCCCCGCATCCCCTAGCGGCCACGTTTTTGACAAATCATGACGGCTTGAACGATAGAGGGTCACTAAGGAAACATTTCTGTCAAGTTATATTGAAATCGGTCCAGTGGTTAATGACAAGCAGGTTTTTAAAGTTTTCTATATAGATACTATATAGGGAAAATAAAACCCGTCCCCTAGCGGGTATGTTTTTTGACGAATCATGGCGGCTTGAACAATCTTGGTAGAGGATCACCGAAGAAACATTTCTGCAAAATTATATTGAAATCCGTCCAGTGGTTTCTGACAAGATGATTTTTAAAGTTTTCTATATAGATATATAAGGAAAATAAGCCCCGCCCCCTGGCGGCTATGTTTTTGACGAATCTAAATGGCTTGAACATTCTTGGTAGAGGATCACCGAAGGAACATTTCTGCAAAATTATATTGAAATCGCTCCAGTGATTTCTGACAAGAAGATTTTTTAAAGTTTTCTATATAGATATATAGGGAAAATAAGCCCTGCCCCCTAGCGGCCATGTTTTTCGACGAATCCAAATGGCTTGATCAATCTTGGTAGAGGATCACCAAATGAACATTGCTGCAAAATTATATTGAAATCGGTCCAGTGGTTTTTGACAAGAAGATTTTTAAAGTTTTCAATATAGATATATGGGGAAAATAAGCCCCGACCCCTGGCGGCCATGTTTTTCGACAAAACCAAATGGCTTGAACAACCTTGGTAGAGGATCACCAAAGAAACATTTCTGCAAAATTATATTGAAATCGGTTGTGGTTTCTGACAAGAAGATTTTTAAAGTTTTCTAGGTAGATATATAGGGAAAATAATCCCCGCCCCCTGGCGGCCATATTTTTGACGAATCCAAATGGCTTGAACAATCTTGATAGAGGATCAACAAAGAAACATTTCTGCAAAATTATATTGAAATCGGTCCAGTGGTTTCTGAGAAGAAGATTTTTAAAGTTTTCTATATAGATATATGGGGAAAATAAGCCCCGCCCCCTGGCGGCCATGTTTTTGACGGATCCAAATGGCTTGTACAATCTTGGTAGAGGATCACCTAAGGAACATTTCTGCAAAATTATATTGAAATCGGTTCAGTGGTTTCTGTCAAGAAGATTTTTAAAGTTTTCTATATAGATATATAGGGAAAATAAGCCCCGCCCCCTGGCGGCCATGCTTTTTGACGAATCCTAATGGCTTGAACAATCTTGATAGAGGATCAACAAAGCTACATTTCTGCAAAATTATATTGAAATTGGTAGAGTGGTTTCTGACAAGAAGATTTCTAAAGTTTTCTTTATAGATATATGGGGAAAATAAGCCTCGCCCCCTGGCGGCCATGTTTTTGACGGATCCATATAGCTTGAACAATCTTGGTAGAGGATCAACAAAGGAACATTTCTGCAAAATTATATTGAAATCGGTCCAGTGGTTTCTGAGAAGAAGATTTTTAAAGTTTTCTATATAGATATATGGGGAAAATAAGCTCCGCCCCTGGCGGCCATGTTTTTTGACGGATCCAAATGGCTTGAACAATCTTGGTAGAGGATCACCTAAGGAACTTTTCTGCAAAATTATATTGAAATCGGTCCAGTGGTTTCTGTCAAGAAGATTTTAAAATTTTCTATATAGATATATGGGGAAAATAAGCCCCGCCCACTGGCGGCCATGCTTTTTGACGAATCCAAATGGCTTGAACATTCTTGATAGAGGATCAACAAAGCTACATTTCTGCAAAATTATATTGAAATCGGTCCGGTGGTTTCTGACAAGAAGATTTTTAAAGTTTTCTTTATAGATATATGGGGAAAATAAGCCCCGCCCCCTGGCGGCCATGTTTTTGACGGATCCGAATGGCTTAAACAATCTTGGTAGAGAATCACCAAAGGAACATTTTTGCAAAATTATATTGAAATCGTTCCAGTGATTTCTAAGAAGAAGATTTTTAAAGTTTTCTGTATAGATATATCGGGAAAATAAGCCTCGCCCCCCTGGCGGCCATGTTTTTTGACGAATTCAAATGGCTTGAACAATCTTGGTAGAGGATCACCAAATGAACATTGCTGCAAAATTATATTGAAATCGGTCCAGTGGTTTCTGACAAGAAGATTTTTTAAGTTTTTAATTAAAAAATCTATTTTTAGCTCCTGTGACCTAGATATGCAACGGACCAGAACCATTTGAACAACTTTGAAAGAGGACCAACCAAGGATCATTTCTGTGAAGTTTGGTCAAAATCCATTCAGTGGTTTAGGAGGAGATATTGTTTAAAGATTGTGGACGGACGGACTGACGGACGGACATACGGACGACGACGACGACGACGACGACAGACGGTGAGTGATCACAATAGCTCACCTTGAGCCTTCGGCTCAGGTGAGCCAAAAAAGCAGTGTCGCACGTTATTAACAGCCATGCATTAACCGGCGAAAAGCCATGTATTAACAAGGCAAATCACGCGCTGTTAAGGCACGGCTACGCAACTTTCAATATGCTCGTACCGGGGCCACAGAATTGCTTCCGTCACGAGATGTGTACTGGCCTGCCCTAGAACGAGCACAGTCCGTAGAAATACGTTCGCGCAACATCTGGGAAAAGGCGAAACAAAATGGTACAAGAAATAACGCGAAATGTAGCAAATGTTTTCAGTTTTTATGCAATAATAGCGATCGAACATGTTTTTTCAATGCATTAACATTCGCCAGGTCCCTTGGGAGGTGTTGAAAACAGCAGCCGTCGGCCTCGGTTTTCAACACCTTCCACGGGACCTGTCGAATGTTAATGCATGAATAACCATGGTTGATCCCTATATTGATGTGATTTATTGTAATGGCATTTGAACCTTTTTCAGCTTTTGCAAGTTCTGACTCAGCTGTTTATAATATGCATAAAATAAATGAATTGCATTGTGCCAAAATTTCATTATCAATGTTCTTCCTTGTGTGATGGTCTTGACGTACGATAGTAAGGGAAGGGCCGTAAAATGTTGTGAGAGAATATAGCCCTACCCAAAATGCATATATAAATGCGCAGGCTGATCTGAAACTTCGCCGAGCGCACATGTCTGAAGGTACGCTTTTTTTTGACGTTGTGGATCATATGGTAACAAAATATCATTAAAAGTATTCCCTTGCTGTAACAAAGTAGCGGGATTGTCGGTGCTTCGTCATCGTTTTCGGATTGTCACTTGGCAGAGCATCTTAAGAAACATTAATATGACACGTGACGTGGTCAAAAAGGCCCTTACTTTACTACGAGCAGATAGCAAATACATAATGTATAGTTTGGTAGGACCTCTCTTCTTTGATGTATTCTACAGTGTCTTTCGCATTTACCCCACGTATTCTGACACCACATCCTCATGCCATACTTTGCCTAAATTGAACAAGTAAGTTTAGCTCATTCTGGTTATTTTAAAAATCGAATACCACTTAAGCCGGCGCTAGGGGCGTATGCAGCCTCGCAAACTACTGTTATATATGAAGAGACTCAATCAAACCGAGTCTCCGATTTTCGTGATTTTGTGTGTGTTTCCAAAGGTAATCCGTTTTGACTTTTATTTAACTATTGGTTTATGAGTCTAAATCTGCTTGATGAGTGGCAAACAAACAGTGCAAGCTCTCATCAGGCTTCGCAATCTGGGTTACACTGTTTGCTCAGGCCGGTCTGTCCGGATACTTAGGGTAATTTTGTAATGGTTCTACAAGTCAATGCGCAGGCATAATCCAGAGGGACTCATTTTGGTCCTTGCGCATCATCTAAACTGGCGTAGTTTCTTAGGCTGGTTCTCTCCGAATACGCCATTAAACTAATATAAGTAGTGTAAGTATTATTACAGCTGCTTTGCAAGAGGGATTGCTTCCATACTGCGCGATTCTTAACTCCCTTGCATTAACCCTGTTCTCGCATTTATTGTCAGATCTGTCATAAGCACTGCTGCCAAGGCCTAGTTGGCCGAATCACTGATGAACGTGTTTTCCCCTTTTAGTATACCTTTTAACATTTGTAAGAATACAATATTCAAATTTACAATATAGGGATCAAATATGGGTTTGCATGCATTAACATTCGCCAGATCCCTTGGGAGGTCTTGAAAACCGCGGCCGAATGTTAATGCATTGAAAAACCATGTTCGATCGCTATTATTGCATAAAAACTGAAAACAAATTGCTACATTTTGCGTTATTTCTTGCACTATTTTGTTTTCACCGATGTCTCGCGAACGTAATTTCGTCAAACTATGCTCGTTCTAGGGCCGGGCAGTACACATCTCGTAACGGCAGCAAATCTGTGGCCCCGATGGGATCATATTGAAAGTTGCGTAGCTGTGCATTATCAGCGCTTGAATTGCCTTGTTAACACGCGGCTTTTCGCCGGTTAATGCAGGCTATTAATAAAGTGCGACACTGCTTTTTATGCAATAATATGCTTTAAGAGACTGTTCTACTAGAGGGATGTTCACGTACGATCATTATCTCACTTGCTTTAGCCTTGTTCTGGCCATCACGAAAACATGCCTATATAATTTTGACCCCCTTAAACCCCACTTTTATGTAGTAAAACTGGGGTTTTCAGATAAAAAAAATCCGGTATTTTTCATATTTCTGCTGAAAAACATAGATTGTGGGTACTCGTTAGAACCGCCTCGCCAAGGCGGTTCTAACGAGTACCCACAATCTATGTTTTGAGCAGAAATATGAAAGTATCAGAATTTTTATCTAAAAATTTTAATTTTTATTTTTTTTTTTTTTTTTTTTTTTTTAGTAGTAAAATTTTCAGTGTATTTGAATAGGCATGTTTTCGTAATGGCATACATTTTCCGATCTGTGTTAAGAACCACTGACGATACCTACTCTGCTTTCGACTATCTTTGAAAGGCATTTCTTGCATGGTACTTTAATCATTTTTTTTTTTTTTTTTTTTTTTTTTTTTGTCATGATTCTATGCTAAATCATTTGTTGTAACTCCCTGTATGCACAAAAGTTTAATATTATATTCACTAGTTAAAAAGTCGTATATTTTCATTTTTCCCTATAGTTAAAATGGCTATAGATTATGCAGAATTCGATAGGGTAGGCTGATTTAAGACTGATAATCAACAGATCCACTTGTCGTACATTTCTGAAATTTTCACAATATTATTGTGAAACGCCAATGATTAAAAGTTAGTGGAGAAAACCAACAAATAGTTTATTTAAAAGGTGAAGACAGACTTAGTAGAGAAAGAAATAAAGATGTCTCAATAATTAGAGTAAATAAGACATAACTACTTTCGTTTTCTGACCTGAAAAAAAAAAACATGAGCAAATTTCAAGATAGACGAGAAGAGAGCAGACAAGAAGCCAAGGTACTGCTGTAGATCTTATCCTATACTATGTTAAAGGGTGATGTAAAAATATTAACGGGATTTTATGCCAGTCATAATAAACAATTCTTAATTGAAAGACTTGAGGAGATAAAAAACAAACACATAGTAGACTAAACAGATGCATGATGAGGGAAAAAACAAATTTCAATTTAACCTTTCAACTCTGTAGACCAAGACAGATGCTTTTGCAAATAATGTAGATCCAGATGAGATGGCTCATACTGAGCACTGTTTGCTATTTTGTTTATGATTTGTAAATGTCGCCCTTCTGGCAGCAATATATGTGTCTAAATGCAAAGATGGAAGATTGTTTTATAAACTTAGGATTGAAAGGGTTAACAAACTAATGGTAATGTTTATGGTTAATGGTAACGTTCAACTCATCTATGCCTACCGTCCAATTAAAAGGACATTGGCAAACAGTGTAGACCCACATCAGGCGCCACAGAACGTCGTTTGCATTATGTACAGAACTTTCTATTAAATACGGTCACAATAAAAACTACCCAGACACCCCTTCTATCTAAAATCGACTTATACGTTAAGAGAGAAAACTATTCCATTCATTACAAAAACAAGCCTATTCAAATATATTGAAAATTTCACCACCAAAAATTGAAAGTTTTCAGATAAAAATTCTGATATTTTTCATATTTCTGCTCAAAACATAGATTGTGGGTACTTGTTAGACCCGCCTCGCCGAGGCGGTTCTAACGAGTACCCACAATCTATGTTTTTCAGCAGAAATAAGAAAAATAATGTATACCCCTGTAAACCCCAGTTTTACTATATACATTTATAAATACCAAAAGACCGGTCTTATGCATGATGTACGTATTTTCTACAAGATATATTTGTTCATCGATAATATCAAATACGATTTCGGTACCGATTTACCCTTACAGGGCCAGAAGGTCCTGTGCAGACTGTATGCACCTGAGACGCCACTGAATGTGGTGTGTCATCAGGGTAAACACTGCCACTCATCCAGCTATTTTAGACACATCTTCAGGTTGTGTAAAATAAAGCTGCTTAAACTAAAGAACAAGTATGGTAAGGAATTAACTTGTCCAAATATCTAGGTATTAAGCAGATAATGAAATTTGTAGGGAGCTCAGATGACATTTAAGCATTGTTACTGTTGTCCATTCCAAAGACGAAATGGTCTTTCAAATTACCCACCGGAGTATCTTGTTTAGCCAGTAATAGGGATCAAACATGGTTTTTCATGCATTAACATTCGCCAGATCCCGAGGGAGGTGTTGAAAACCGAGGCCGGAGGTAGGGGTTTTCAACACCTCCTTAGGAACCTGGCGAATGTTAAAGCATTGAAAAAACATGTTCGATCGCTTTTATTGTATAAAAACTGAAAACATTTGCTACATTTCGTGTTATTTCTTGCGCTATTTTGTCTCGCCTTTTCACCGATGTCTCGCGAACGGAATTTGCACGGACTATGCTCGTTCTAGGGCCAGGCGGTACACATTTCGTAACGGCAGCAAATCTGTGGCCCCGATACGATCATATATTGAAAGTTGCGTAGCCGTGCATTTACAGCGCGTGAATTGCCTTGTTAATACACGACTTTTCACCGGTTAATGCACGGTTGTTAATAACGTGCGACAGTGCTTTTTATGCAATAATGGTCATTCAATGAAAACATGCACTCTCCGACGTGAAAGCGCTATTAACAGTCGATGACAATAGCCACTCCAATTATATAATTATCTTCATTTTTGTTGACAATGCAGGGAGTGGGTGCTACGAATTGTTGTTATGCCAGTTTTTACTCCTTTTCTGCCATAACAGTTTATTTCTGGTAAAACAGTACTGCCATAATACGTCTGTGTCTCGGTCTCACAGAATATAATTTCATTGCATTTCGTTGATGTCACCGTCCCATTATGTATAGTGTTTTTTACGTCTGCAACTTGACTAGAGCTAAGAGAAAATATGCCTTCGGGCATATGCGGAAAGCAAAAACCCAGATAAGCTTGTGCACCCATCACACAATCAGAATCTTTTCTGACCGATCACCGAATTACTGGGTACTGTTGAATAAACGGTCATAGCAAATTCCTGATCAGACTGTATGGCTTCGTTTGCTGGTCTGAACGTTTACTGTTCACATATTCCCCGAAATATCTTGACAACGCAGGCTCAGAATGCACAGCTTTCTAAAGATCTTCTCTGTTTGTCCATATATTCTACCGTGTCCAAATATTCTGTAATCCGGCAATGAAGACCCTGATCAGACGGCGCGAATGCGCTGTCTGATCAGGGTCTTCGTTGCCTGTATATGCGATGACTGTCGATTGCCATACATTGCGCATTATGTTTATTGGTATACCATTGGGCATTAACGCCCACTATCCTTTTTAGCAAAGACGAAATAAACTACAAGTGACAAGTATTCATTTCAAAATATCATCGTGGGCCACGATTTGCTGTCTCATGGATATATGTCTCTCGTATAGTTATAAATTGTAACGCCTAAATTTTACAATATTTTATATAAGGTTATTTCTGGTCGTCAGTATGCCTGACTACATGCAATTAACGCATGGCAACTTCATAATTGAGCTGTATCATCGCATGTGCTCTGCCTCTGCAGTAGTGTCATCCCAATTGCTCTACCTCGCCAGTAATATACAGTTAACCTCATACCGACACTCTATACAACGATATAATAATTGTAATGATTATTTCACGGGCACGAAACCTTCGCTCAAGCGGTGGCAATTAATCAGAAATTATGCAAGAGGATTGCATCTTATACTTACAGAAACGTATGTTAGGGTATTTATTAGAATCGCCACACTGAAGCAAATAATCAAAACATTTGCTCTTTGAGAAAATATTTATAAACAGTGCTTTGTTACATATCGTTCTGCTCATTAAGGCTTCTTTTTCAACAACGCATTCATTTTAATGGCAACATCTTTGGGAACAAATGCTGTCGTTGTAATGAGGGTTCACTGTGAGCGAGTTCGATCAGCTACCGGGCACATGTTCATTCAAAATTGTGATCGAACGGCATCTGGTTGATGTTTGGCGGCCACGTGGCGTGAGTATTGTTTATAAATAAATTGGAGCCTGCGCATAAAAAAATTCAAGATCTAAAACTATTCTTTTATTTTTTTCTCTTCCGCCGATTCTTTCTACGGTATTATCTCTTTGAAACATTCTTTTACAAATATGCATGCTTTAACAACACTTAAAATGCGTACTTTCTCACGGACGGGCAAAATTTTATGCCTTTCGTCGTCATCTTTGTACCAGAGAAACCCACGCCGAGGTCTGATTCAACTAGGGTGACGTCATGACTTTCCCGCCATTGAACCAGAGACAGTTCATCAAAGTTTGGTTAACTACGGTTAACCACGGTACGTGGCCGAACTCCCTCTGTATCTCTTCAAATGTCGGAAAAATTCTATCGACGAAATCGTTATCTTCTAATTGGTGTAGGTCCTTTTCAGTTTTTAAGGGGAATTCTTTCCTTTTAGACTAGACCCATTTTCAGAAGGGATATTGTGTGCAGGAAAGCAAACAGAAAGTCACAAAAGTTGTCTCCCTTGTAAAAGAAGGCAGAAAATCAACAAAATGTGTCCAGTCCCTTAAAGTCTAAGAACATTTTCCTCATCTTCAGTTGTGGTAAATATATTCTTTGACCCAATGTGTCACATCTGTATAGGTTACTATTGCCCGTGTAAAAATAGAAAAAAAAAAACAACACAAATATAATTTATAAATGTGCCTAAATGCAAGAAACTTACATTTGATCATTTACCCAGTTAGCATTCTACGTAAATCTACATCGGGCCGTCATCGGCCCGTCAGCTACCCTGACGGGCCGATGACGGCCCGATATAGATTTACATAGAATGCTGACTGGGTAGTCAGTATACATAGGTTCTTCCGGTCACTGAATGTTTTAAAATTGTATACAGTGTACTTTCATTATCCCAAACACGTATAACTCAAACTAATACTTAAGTCAAACTAAATCAAAGGTAATATAAGTTGGTTCGTTTCTTTAATCACAAAATACTGTTATCTCAAACAAAACGTCTGGTCCCTTGGAGTTTGAGATAATAAGAGTTGACTGTCTGTTAGATTAATCAATGTCCATTAGGCCATTTCGAGTCAATGTTAAAATAAACATATGAACCAGACCAGTTGTTAGAGAACACCTATCAATACTAAGAAATAAAAATGTCATTTGTAAAACATTGTGCTCTAGCTAACCAAGCACTAAAACTGAAAAGGGGCAGAACTCTCGCAAAACTAATCCGATTGTTAATCTTGTGATCTACTCCTCAGTCGTAATGAGAATACTAAGTTTCAAGACCCTAGCTCAAAAAGTACTACAACGACGATAGATCAAGCAAACGAATGGCAGGATTATGCGACTTGTCCTATGAAAGTTCCATGTTTCAAACTAGAATGTTTCAATTCTAACGCGTTAATTGTAAAACGCCTCAGGATGGGATGAGACATGACGCGACAAGACAAAGAGATATGTGCTTAGCATCGTATCCTTAACAGTTCAATTTGTAGACGCGTCATTTGTAGAGATATAATGTTAGCAGTCTAGTTTATTCTGCGTGTTTCCATTACATAAATAGGCCTATGTAAAAAGCATACCAGCGGATACATGACGGTAATACAATGTCGCATTAACGTCGATGCAACGTCATGACGCTGCATCGACGTTAATGTGACAATGTATAACCGTCATGTACCCGCTGGGATACTTCGAAGCCATAGTTCTAGATAAGCCAGTGTTTTAAACCAACAAAAATGATATTTTCGTATTTCTTTACAAAAAGATATATCTTATAGTGTAGCCTCGCATTGTCGGTAACCAATAAGTAAGTCACTTAAATTACCTACATGTAACACGAAAACGTTACCTTAAGCAAGTAACTCTGGACTTTGCATTAAGAATATAGAAAATATTTTCCAGTGTGCAGATTCGCAGGCTGACTTGATTTGTCTTTGCCCGTAAGTAATTAACCAGCCAATTCAGATCAGCACGTTTTCTTCAGCAAGAGGTCTAAACATGTTCGTGGGAAACCTTTTATGTTTTGCAAGAGTCGTGTCCAAACAACTTGTTTTGAATATGTGCGGATTGCAGGTGCCTATACCAGAATGCGCATTCGCGCAGTATGGCCAGAACATGTCCATGTTTTGTATCTACAGGCTCCAAATATTGTCTGTGCGATCGTGCCGTCCAAACCCAGAATGCGCATGCGCACACGCGCAGTATGGCCAGAGCATGACCATGTATCTACAGGCTCCAAATATTGCCTGTGCGATCATGCAGTCCAAACCCAGAATGCGCATGCGCACACGCGCAGTATGGCCAGAGCATGACCATGTATCTACAGGCTCCAAATATTGCCTGTGCGATCGTGCCGTCCAAACCCAGAATGCGCATGCGCACACGCGCAGTATGGCCAGAGCATGACCATGTATCTACAGGCTCCAAATATTGCCTGTGCGATCGTGCCGTCCAAACCCAGAATGCGCATGCGCACACGTGCAGTATGGCCAGAGCATGACCATGTATCTACAGGCTCCAAATATTGCCTGTGCGATCGTGCATTCCAAACCCAGAATGCGCATGCGCACACGCGCAGTATGGCCAGAATGACCATGTGTTGTATCTGCAGGCTCCAAATATTGTCTGTACGAATCTTGCAGTCCAAGAACAGACTGCGCACGCGCAAACTGCGCCTACGCAGTCTGGTCCTTGCCTGCAAAGTTCGTATATGCCATGAGGCACGTTTTGTCACGACGTGGCTCTGAATAGTTTTATAAGCGCAATAGTTTAGCATCAGATGTGACAAGAACAAAAACCCTAAACATATCAAAGATAAATTCATCAACCGTGCCATGGCTTGTGCTTTCAATAAATTTACGCGAAAATTAGGTTAATCTTTATTGAAGAATTCCTGAAAGCATGAGTGGTGGACCGTGAATAAACCGACAGTATCCCTATCTGAACTGAACTGACTGGTCGCGCAATCTGGCACCGAGGTTATAAAACTTTCATGCTCAACTCAGCTGAGCATGAACTTTATTTTGCTTATAAATCTTAAAATACAGACATTTTTTAAAACTTATTTCATGCTCAACTCAGCTAAGCATGCTCAGCTGAGTTGAGAATGAAAAAAAGTAATAATTGTTGGTATTTTTATTTTTATGACCAAGTGAAATTTCATGCTCAGTTGAGTTGAGCATGAAAAAAAAGTTTTATAACCTCGGGGCCTGAAAATATGTCCTCAAGGCATATGCAGATAGTAAAGAGCCAGATCAGCGCTGTCTGATCATAGCCTTTGCTGTCTGCTCACAAAATGATGGCATATTGTAGAACACACACACACACATATATATATTAAGAGGACTTGATATACTTGGTAGATTTTCCGCCATTGTCTACAAAGGAAACAACTTTTGGGACTCCATGTTTGCTTTCATCCACACCAAACACCAAGTCCCTTTAGAAACGGAGTAAACTCCAAAAGGAAAGAGTTTGCTCCCAGTGGGAGCAAACTCTTTTCTTTTGGAGTTGACCCTTTTTCAGAATGAAAGCCATAAAAGTTTGAAAAGTTGTCTCTCTTGCAAATGTATATTTGATACATAATTATCAGACTGTGGGGTTTCTTTGGATGATCTCGGTCTTTGCTGGCAGTCTATGCCCCGAAGAAGTGCTTGTTCTATGTGCTTTATCACAGAGTGATGCACAAACTGATATGAAGCCTTCGCTGTCCCTCTCTGCTCCAAAGGCACACTTTCGCCTGATTTTCGAGTTCAAGAGAGATATAACACATTAACTGGAAACTACTGTAAAGTTATTTGTCTTCTTCAAAACAGGCAAAAATGTCAATATTGAGAAGCTCAAGTGAATTTATAGCTTTATCTCAAGAATCCTTCTTTAGAGAGCTCCTACCGGAAAAGGCGCTTATAAACTTGCTGACGTTCCACCAGCTAGCATAGATACTCTCTCTCTCTCTCTCTCTCTCTCTCTCTCTCTCTCTCTCTCTCTCTCTCTATTTGCCTCTTAATTGCTTATGCAAATGGCGCAGTCTCAAAGGTCACAATCTACTGCTGCTATCCTAAGTATTCTGACAGGTAGGTCTGAGAAAACAGTTACAAAATCATACTGGAATGTGGCATTAGATCAGGTTGGTGCGATCAAAGTTCTTCTTTGGCTGCCTATATAGAATATTTACCAGATTATGAATTATCATACACTTATCATACTGATTCTACATGTAAAATAAGTCTAGTTTCTTAATGTGCCAAACATCTGTTGGATGATTAGTAAACAGACCTGATCCTGGTCAAACGCCGCTTTGTTCTACACAAGTTTGTGGAGCCTTGTGGCTGCCTCGCTGTGTATCGTATCTGTTTTCGTGTTTTGTCCTGTTTGTGATCTTGTTATTGTGTTTGGTGGCATTGCCATCACTAGTTGGAAAAGAGAGATCTGGCCTCGAGGTTATAAAACTTTTTTCATGCTCAACTCAGCTGAGCATGAAATTTGTCCTGTTGATAAATATCAAATTACTAAACATTGCAATTTCTTTCTTCCTAAACATAGATGAGCATGAAATTTTCTCTGCTTATAAATATGAAAATGCCAACTTTTGTTGGCATTTTCATATTTATTAGCAGAGAAAATTTCATGCTCAGCTGAGTTGAGTACGAAAAAAAAATATAACCTCGGGGCCAGGTTGCTTTGCTTTTCATGGGTTTGTAAAGTCTGTGCTGTCCGTCTCAGCTTTACTTTTCCTCTTAGTATTATTGGTAAGCTGTGTTCTGTAACTGCGGCTCTACCTCGACATATTTCTTATCCTAATCTGGGTCTACACTGCTTGCTGAAACATACCTGTCTGAGTACTTCCTTGAAAAGTGCCCATGTAATTGATTGTGTAAGTACTCTTGAAAAAGTGCCATAGACTCTTTATTGTCTACGCTCATGGGCGAAAAAAATCTTAGAATTTGATACTGCTCCGGAATCACTTAATGGAAAGTCATGGACTGGTCCAATGGTGTTTTCCATGGACTGCTCAACATTATTTTAACCAAGTTTTAGCTTTCACAAAAAGGATTGGTCTGTGCTTAGCACACAGTGTGTGTGTGCTAAGCGTAGACCAAGCTTTTTGAGAGAGCTAATACTTGTAAATTATAGCTATAAGGACTGTTTTCCATTTCTATGGTTTGTATTAATTGGAAAAAGATTACATACCGTTCTGAAGCTCTTTGTAAATCCTATTCTTGGCACAATCTGGTATAATTGCTTTTTTTTTCGAACAATTAATCCAGATTATATTTGTTTAAACTGTACTGGTATAGGTAAACCCTTTATTGCGTTGTAGCCCCCGAATGGAACTTGACAAACGGTGAAGACCCATGAAAAAACGCCGCTACATGCAGCATCTGATCAGGGTCTATACTGCTTATCAGGATAAAAGAAATTTGGAAACAATGCTATTTCTGTATAATGTCACCTTAAGTGAAATTGGAACATATTCAGGGGAAGCTACTTTGTCAAACTGTGTTGTCTCCATTCTGAAATGAGGTCTGTTCATTTTAGAGTAGATACCTCTATAAAAGGGACTAATTGTAAAAGTGCTAAGTCATTATTCAGTTTATTCTCTTTTATTATTCCGTAAGCGCCAATCACAACTTCATCAGACGTCATTTTGAAATTTCATTTATTATTATTTTTATTATTATTATTATTATTATTATTATTCAAAGAAAATAAGTCTAGACATTTCATGTGAATCGTCTGCTTGCAGACGATTCACATGAAATGTCTAGATTTATTTTATCTGGAAAATAATAAAAAAAAAAATAGACCGTCGTCTGCTACAAGTTTGTTTGGTGCTTTAAGGCTTATAACTTTGTTGCAAAACACAACGCAGTCATAGACAAACTTAATGATACTGTAATACGAAGATCTGTGTTACTTAATAACTTCACCAATGAAGGGGAGTGTTTGTTTATTGGTTCGAGTTCTTGTTTAGAGACACGTCAACCACTATAAGTCATTGTCTGACGTCTCCAGGAGAAAAGGGGAAAGGGACGGAAGATCTAGTAGGTGAGAGGAAAAAGAGAAATAGAATAGGATGAGGGAAGAATGGATGACAGCAGAAACAGAACATTATAGCATGGCCCTTTACCCCATCTGCTACAACTAGAACAGGCCTTTACCGCCAACTTTGGAAAGGGACATGTAACAGCCTATGGCGCGCAACGTGCGAAAATGGTCCGTATGCCCTTTGTGAACAGCGATGACTCAGAGCAGCCTGGGCATCTGTACATATCATGGTCTTCTCTGTCCGTAGATGCATTCTACAGTAAGCATTCATTACGAAAACACGCCTATTCAAATATATAGAAAATTTCACCTCCAAAAACTGAAAAATTTCAGATAAAAAACTCTGATATTTTTCATATTACTACTCAAAACATAGATTGTGGGTACTCGTTACCAGTTTTACTGTATAAAAGTGGGGTATAAGGGAGTCAAAATTATATAGGCATGTTTTCGTGATGGTTTCTGTAAACGGGCATTGAAGACCCTGATCAGACTGCAAGGATCAGAACCTTTACTGGGCGCACATGGCATAAGGATCGTTTTCGTGCGTACATTACAATTATATGAATAGATCAAAAATACATACAGGTTTAAATTATTTTCTTTGCTGTCTACAGTTCCGTAACTATACTAAATATTTAGACAATGTAAAATATAGGGGCAAAAAGCCTGGAAATGCCACAATCACGAAGCACAGCTTCCCGAGCCACCAAACGAAGGATGGATGAGGAACGAATAATGATAAAACAAATGCCACATATAAACCACCAACGCCCAAGGAAAGAAGAACCACCAAAGAGGAACCGCTATAGAACGGTCAATAGGAAAATTCTAGCGGGTGGGGGAGGGGACTTAAACCAGTTTTACTCGCGCGAAACGTTTTCTCGTCCTTATATCTGACGTGTATCAAAGTTCGGACACAGTTTCTATACGTTTCTCTAAAACATTCTACAGTTCCGTATTTATACTAAACATTCAGACATTCATCACGAAAACATGCCTGTGTAATTTTGACCCCTTTAAACCCCACTTTTATATAGTAAAACTGGTGTTTACAGGGGTATACATTATTTTTCTTATTTCTGCTCAAAAATACAGATTGTGGGTACTCGTTAGAACCTCCTCGTCGAGGCGGTTCTAATGAGTACCCATAATTTATGTTTGGAGCAGAAATATGAACAATATCAGAATTTTTACCTGAATAATTCTATTGTTTTGGTGGTAAATATTTCAGTCTATTTGAATAGGCATGTTTTTTGTAATAGTAAAAGCGAATTTATCCTAAATTTGGAACAAGTACTTTTGACTTCCTGGTGATATGTCTAGACAGTGCTGATAGAACTGCACGTATTGCACGTCTTGATCAATTGATCTTGGTAAACAGTGTAAATTTTACCCGTACTTATTCTAAGAATAAATGAAGAGAAATTCCACTTTCAATTAGAGGTAGTATTACATGTATACTTCGTTAACAGTTAAGTGTCTTTGCATTATTACTCGTTCGTCTGTCATTACTGACAATGACAAATCCTAATCAACTGTGTGATGTGTTATTATTTGTGTGTTCTAAGATGGCTGATGAGACCAATCTTAGCTCTAAACTGCCTGTTGCAGATAGAACAAGAGAGGTCTGAGGAAGAAAGCTCTGTTGGTGATGCCTTAGCTCTGGCTTTCCGCTGTGCACGTTTCTGCTCGGCTTCGCTGATTCTTTTTGCTTCGTATTCACCAGCTCCCCTTTTTATGAGGCCTCGACACTTTATACGATCTTGTGCAATCTGTTCCCATGACTCTGTTGGTATGTTGAAGTCTTTAAGGGAAGCTTTGAGGGTGTCCTTGTATCGCTTCTTCTGACCACCATGGGAGCGTTTTCCTACTTGAAGTTCTCAATAGAGGATTTTCTTTGGCAAACGTTCATCAGGCATTCTGGTAACATGGCCTGTCCATCTTAACTGTGCAAATTTCAGAAGAGTATGTATACTCTGCATCCCTGCCCTTTTCAGGACTTCTGTGTCTGGAACCCTGTCTTGCCACTTAATCTTTAGAAGTTTTCTAAGACAGCTTGTATGTAGGTGGTTCAGTCTTTTGGCATGCCGTTGGTAAACTGTCCAAGTTTCGCATGCGTATAATAGTGTTGGCAGCACTACCGATCTATATACTTTCAGCTTTGTGTCAAGTCTGATTCCACTTCGGTCCCAAATACTTCCACGTAGCTGGCCAAATGCTGCACTAGCTTTGGCAATTCTAGCACTGACTTCATCATCAATGTGCACAACTCTAGACAATGTGTTTCCAAGGTAGGTGAACTTATCTACCACTTGCAGTCGTTGAACTTTCACTGTGATGGTAGGCTCTTTGTAAGGCTTTCCGGGTGCTGGCTGATATACTACCTCAGTCTTTTTTATGCTGATTGTGAGATCATAGCTGTCAGATGAATCTGATACTTGATCCACACATTTTTGCATTTTGTCTTCTGTTGGAGCACCCTTTGCCACGTCATCAGCATATAGGAACTCGTTTAGCACCTCTGTCTGCACCTTAGATTTAGCTTGCAACTTTCTTAGGTCGAAAAGTTTCCCATCAAAGCGATACCTAATAGGTATACCATTGTCACCATCCTGGAAAACATCTGTAAGCATGGCAGAAAACATCATGCTGAACAGCGTTGAAGCTAGTACACAGCCTTGCTTAACTCCATTTGTCACAGGAAATGGATCAGAAAACTCGCTATCATTTTGGACCCTTGCAAGCATACCATCATAGAACTGCCGCACCATTGCTATGAATTTGGCAGGACAACCAACTTTGCCATTATTTTCCAAAGTCCCTCACGACTGACTGTGTCAAATGCTTTGGTAAGGTCGAAAAGGTCATGTAGAGGTCCACATTCTGTTCCTGGCATTTTTCTTGAAGCTGTCGTGCTGTGAAGATCATGTCTATTGTTCCTCTATTTTTCTTGAATCCACAATGGCTTTCTGGTAGAAGCACTGACCGTTCCAGGTGTTTATTCAATCGGTTCAGTAGGACCCTAGCAAGACTGTTCCCAGCAATTGACAATAAAGAGATGCTTCGATGATTGTCACAGATTTGAGGATTCCCTTTCCTTTTGAATAGGTATCCTTGAATTCTTGAGGGATGGCTTCTTTTCTCCACATAATGTGAAATAATCTCAGTTTCTCTGCAACTTGAGGACCTCCTGCTTTGTAGATCTCTGCAGGTATTGCATCTGATCCTGGAGCCTTGCCAGATGACAGTAGTTTTATTGCTTTCACTGTTTCAGATATATTTGGGAGCTCATCAAGCAGCGGATTACATTCCACCTGTGGTAGTCTGTTGATAGCTTCATCATTGATAGATGATGGCCGATAAAGGAAACCATCAAAGTGTTCAGCCCATCTTTTCAAGCTAGCTTCTTTATCAGTCAGAAGTCTAGTTCCATCTGCACTAAGGAGTGGGGTATTTCCTGAGCTCTGGGTACCATATACTGCCTTGAGTGCATCAAAGAACTTTTTCATGTCCTTTCTGTCTGCAAAGGACTGGATTTCATCAGCTTTTTTTCTCAGCCAGGAGTCTTGCATGTCTCTGAGCCTCGTTTGAACTGTCGTGCATATGTTTGAATAGGCAGTCTTGCTAGATACTGAGCTGGTATTTCTGAGGTAAGCCTTGTGTTTTTGGTGTTTCTCTTCAAGGAGTCCCTGAATTTCTTTGTCATTCTCATCAAACCAATCTTGGTGTTTGCAAGATACTGGTCCTAGGGAATCCATTGCTGAAGAGTGAATGCTGTCTCTGAAGACTGTCCAGCTCTCATCTACATCTTCTGAACTGTGTTCCAGTGTATCTACGAATGCTTGCCTCTTGCTGTCTTGTTTCAGCTTGGAGACATCTAATTTCTTTGGCACTTTCTTGCCTTGTGGTCGTCGTACAGGCTGAATGCGCAGGTTGAGTTTGCTGACAACAAGCCTGTGATCTGTCCAACAGTCTGCACCACACATAGTTTTAGTCACTCTGACATCCTGTCTGTCCTTCCTTCCCACTATGACATAGTCAGTGAGATGTCAGTGTTAGGAGCGAGGGTGCATCCATTTTGTCTTTCTTCGAGTTGGTAGACGGAAGACTGTGTTGGTGATCAGTAATTCATGCTCTGCACACTTCCTTAAAAGTAGGAGTCCATTGCTGTTGCATTTCCCTACACCTTCAGGTCCAAGTACGCCTTCCCAGGTCTTTTGCATTATATCCACTAACTGAACAATGAAATCGAAAAAGACTCAGTAATTTGTCAAAGTAGGTAATTAAAGTAATCTACTTCTATTTGTATTTCCGCAAGATACTCTTAGAAACCCTTTTAGATATATGAGGAAGATAGAGCCTAGAGGCGCTTCAAGAGAAATTTGTACCCATCATAAGGCCTACATAAGTTTTTTTTGTTTTTTTGTTTAATGAAAAAAAATCCAACTCCTCATCTTTATACACATTTCACGAAATTTGATTGATTGAAGGAAAAGTTTTACACTTCAATGAAGTCCAGAGCAAGAATAGATCAGATCTATTCTCTTTCCGTCTCAAAAGATTGACATTTTGGCAACATTATGATGACGAAGTATTAATTATTATTTCTGTGGAATTTATCGATGTGTAAACTCCACAAAAATAAACTTCAATATTTTGGTTTAAAAAATAGCCTATTCAAGACAAAATCGTGTGATGCATGCTATGCATAACGTTCTGACTAGACTGTATGTCTGCGCATGCTGATCTGGGCCTTCTTTTTTGCACACGACATTATGCCTTTTTTTGTGGGGAACCGTGGGGAGTCTCAAGTGAAATGCATGAAATTCTATATAAGAGCCCAAACGTCACAAAGCTCGGATATGTGCGCCCAACAAAGATTCAGCTCAGCCTGTGCATTAGCACAGTCTGATCAGAATCTTCCCTGAGCGCATTTTGGATACTCAAGGACACAAGGTTTCCTCATCCGATCAACGAAGACTCTGATCAGATTTCGCAACCACGCTGATTTGAGTATTCGATGGGCGCACATGTCAGAAGGTACCTTTTCTCATGTTGAGGCTCATACTGTGTGTTTAGTATTTTTATTACTACAAAAAAGACAAAGTTTGTCTTAAAGAGCTGTTTTGGTGTCGACTGTTTACAATCGAGCCAAAGTTGTTGTCCACGTGATTATCATTGATCAAATGTACGAAATCCAGGTGACGGTAATGTTTAGCCGCGCTACTCTTGTCACTGTGACGTCAGATTGCCTTGTAAAGATGGTTATCTATAAAACCTTAGCTGGGACACTAGCAAACTGCGGACTCAGATCGGTCACCGAAGACTGCGGCGTCTGGTCAGGGTCTGCACTATTTGCTTAAATTACAGGATGTTAAGGGTTAAATGAAACAGACTTAAGTCCCCGTTCAGGACCATTTCCCAAGCCTACACTCCGAGAGAATCAACCCACAAGTGCAGTCAGCGCTTTAAACAACTGTTTGCAGTAACTACAAGAATTTCTATAAAACATGGTAATAATAGAAATTAACCTGACACCCTTTAATTTGGAATCGACCTGTCCAAAGAAAGAAGTAGAAGAGTCCAATATGCGTAAACAGGTTGCTTTTTAAGAAATCAAGCAGCCAGCAATCAAATTGAAAAATGTTTACTTATTTTACCGTTATGATTCATAAAAAAAAAAAAAAAAAAAAAAACAGAAAAAAAAAAAAAACAAAAAAAAAAAACATAAATTAAGAGAACATTAAGTGTCCGTTAAAATTACCGTACATGTATAATCTGTATTTCAATGTCTAGGTTTTATAATTAATAATGATCAAATTTCATACATTATGGCTAAAAATTGCATTAAAGCGCCTAGAGGTCAGGTTAAAAGCACCTTCGAACAGAACAAAATGCGCAGATTCAGAGCATCCTGCGCATGCGTAAGGTCTAATCCTGACTTTTTTTAGCTGTCCATTGATATATTCAATAATATCCAATGGTTCTGTTAGCGGACAGCGAAGGCCCTGTTCAGACTGCGCGAATGCGCAGTCTGATCTGAGCCTTCGCTGTACGCATGCGCCCTTAGACACATTTTCGCATGGCACGACCCGTGTAAAAGCGCATGTAAGTCTTACTGGATATAAAAAGAACAAATCAGTCGTAAATTACTATTTGTTTCGCGAGGAACAGAAACGCACAGATTATTAATACAACTGGGATTGCTTCTGTGGTGGAAAGAAACACATTTCCAGACTAACTACTTGCATCTGCAACAATTTACCACACCTTTGACGTACAACGTCAGTCGTTGATAACTTAACCTTAAAATTTTCAGTAGACAACATATTGAAATATTTTTCTTATTTTTCCCAGAAAACAGGTTTTGACATTTCACGCAAATTGTCTCCAGTGGAGACAATTTGCATGATATATCAAATCTTGTTTTCTATGGAAAATCAGAAAAATAACATCATTTTGCCGTCTGTTGTATTAGACCAGAGAGTGCTAAGTGTTCATGTCAAAAGCTGAACGTATTCCGAGATACAAAAAAAAAAAGAAAAACATTTCAGTATGTCGTCTGATTAAAGCTCTACTCATTACGAAAACACGCCTATTCAAATAAATTGAAAAATTCACTGCCAAAAACAGAAAATTTCCAGATAGAAAATTCTGATATTTTTTCTCATTTCTGCTAAAAACATAGATTGTGGGTACTCGTTAGAACCGCCTTATCGAGTCGAGGCGGTTCTAACGAGTACCCACAATCTATGTTTTTGAGCAGAAATAAGAAAAATAATGTATACCCCTGTAAACCCCAGTTTTACTATATAAAAGTGGGGTTTAAGGGGGTCAAAATTATATAGGTATGTTTTCGTGATGGATAACTACATACAACTACGACACTTTGAAACAGAGTTTGTTTTAGTTATTTTTTGGAGAGAGAAAATAAGGTTTGGTGTGTCATGTGAATCGTCCGTCAAGTCTTATTTTCACTAGAAAAAATAAATCAATTTTACAATGTCATCTGCTCCAACTTTGCGACGTAAACAACGGAAAAGTCTGGCCTCAGAGACAAAGATTTGTCAATTTGTAAGAACGCAACATTACGAAACACGCCTAATCAAATATATAGATTATTTCACCTCCAAAATCTGAAAATTTTTAGATAAAAAAACTCCGATAGTTTCAGATTTCTGCTCAACACATATATTTTGGGTACTCGTCTTTGGGGAGGCGGTTCTAACGAGTACCCACAATCTATGTTTGTGAACAGAAATAAGAAAAATAATTTATACCCCTGTAAACCCCAGTTTTACTACATGTGTACATACAATAGGGGTTTAAGGGGGTCAAAATTATATAGGCATGTTTTCGTGATGAAATGTTTCAAATATGTAAGTCTATAGTTGATCACCATAGGGATGCTTTAATAATAATAATAATAATAATAACAGGCAAATACCATAGGGAATTTATGTCCCTCGCCTTATTTTTATTTAAGCTGTTAAAAATGGGTAAGTTAACCAGAGGACCATTGGTCCTGTATCACAATTCTAAGTATTGAAGCAGGAAACCAGTGATAAAAAATAATTTCAGGATTCTGAAAAAAAAACACATGCATATCTTCAGACCATCTTTAAAGACCATCTTTAAAGCACCTGTAAAGTTTCAAAAGGATCGGCTTAAAACTGTGGTAGAAGTTAGGGGGAACAAGGTTCCTACTCCCTATACGCTTCTGTAGAATTAGAACTCAAAAAATGTCTAAGTTAAAAATGCGGAAAAAGTGAAAAAAAATTATTTCAGGATTCTGAAAAAAACACATGCATATCTTCAGAGGCCATCCTAAAAGCCCATTTAAAGTCTCAAAAGGATCGGCCAAAAAATGTGGGAGGAGTTAAGGGGACAAGGTACCTACTCCCTATAGAGTTCTGCAATATTAGAACTAAAAAAATGTCTAAGTTTAAAATGTGTAAAAAGTAATAAAAAATAAAATCAGGATTCTGAAAAAAACACATACATATTTTCAGACCATCCTTAAAGCACCTGTAAAGTTTCAAAAGGATCGGCTTAAAACTGTGGTAGGAATTTCGGGGATAAGATACCTACTCCCAATACGCTTCTGTAGTATTAGAACTCAAAAAATGTCTAAGTTAAAAATGCGGAAAAAGTGATATAAAATTATTTCAGGATTTAAAAAAAAACAAACAAATGCATATCTTCAGGCCGTCCTAAAAGCCCATGTAAGTTTCAAAAGGATCGGCCAAAAACTGTGGGAGGAGTTAAGGGGACAAGGACACTTCTGTAATATTAGAACTAAAAAAATGTCTAAGTTAAAAATGCGGAAAAAGTGATAAAAATATTATTTCAGGATTCTAAAAAATCCACATGCATATGTTCAGGCCATCCTTAAAGCCCATATTAAGTTTCAAAAGGATCGGCCAAAAACTGTGGGAAAGTTAAGGGGACAAGTTACCTACTCCCTATAGACTTCTGTAATACATGTATTAGAACTCAAAAAATGTCTGTTCAAAATGTGTAAAAAGTGATAAAAAATAATTTCAGGATTCTGAAAAACACCACATGCATATCTTCCGACCATTTTAAAAGTCCCTGTTAAGTTTCAAAAGGATCGGACAAAAACTGTGGGAGGAGTTAAAGGGACAAGGTACCTACTAAACATTCGGAACCACACACCACGCACCACGCATCACGCATCACGCACCACGAGCCACGCACCACGCACCACGGAAAGCCGAAAACAGTGTCCCTCCGCTTTACTTCGAAAAAGGCGGGGGACAATAATAATAATAATAATAATAATAATAATAAAGACAATCCCACACGAAAACGCGTGCTGGAAGTCCGAGGCTTAAGTAGTTCTACTACTTGTCAAGACTGTATCTCTTTCTTGGTTTGTTGTTTTTTAGTTTAACGGCCCAGTCATCACTTTTAAGGTCATGTCATGCCGGTCAGTTTACCTAACCACACTTTTCCTGGACAGGCTAAGTCCTCTAAGCGATTAACCAGTACTTGTGCACATTCTTTCGCCAGAAACTGACAACTGCCTTTCTTGAATCAGCGTAAGGGAGAGAATGACCACGAAAGAATTTTGCCAGACCCGGTGGGAATCGACCCGCGACCTCTTTATCACCAGTCGAACTCGCATCCGACTGAACTACCGAGGCCGGTTCCCTTTTTTCTTGGTAAAGACGCATTCTTATACTTGAATAGAATAAACCGGTATCTAGTACATCTTAAGGCGCAGTTCCAGTAATGTTCCACACTGTTAAACCTTTATGCGTATACAATGTGTAGGGAGATGGCTATATAATGTTGTACTAACATTGTTTAAATGACAATAAAATATGTTTAATCTAATCCAGTTATCATATCATGACAAAACCGTCTTCAGCTATATGTGAACTGCGTGTGCACATACAGACTACATCGACTATAAACGCACTACCCGTGCGTCGTCTCGTTTGCGCATGCGCAATTAGAATAGGCCCCCGAAGACAGGCGACTCATCTTTTCTGTAGATTATGAGCTATTCTTGTACAAACTTAATTAGTCTCGTTGCCTGAATAAGGATTCATTGTTCTCAGTTGCAACCTCTCTATAGTTGGAGAATGTCAAGTAATCCAAACTTAGAAATAACGTGAATGAATGTCTGATAATTTCTGCCTGGAGACACGTTGGTGGGAGGTTGCAAACACTGAAAATAGTCTTATTAACTAGCGTGCAGCAGTCAAACTGAATTCAAACACACATGCAAACAGCGAAGTTCCAATGCAGCGGTTCAATTTTCTATAGCACCGATGTATCATGAGAATTTAAAGACCCATAAAAACTGAAGTAGGCATGCGCAACGGAACAGGAAGCAGTGTGTGGACAGGCCATGAGAAATGGGAACACGTTCGCCCGTGAAGAATTCGGAATGACGGGCCTGAGCAAACAGTGTACGCCCAGATCAAAGGTCAAGGTCTACACTGTTCGCCACTTATCCGATAGTTCTTTAGACACATCAGCATACGCATATAGTAAATGGACGTTCAAATTTTCGGCATTTTCCGGAGTAATGTAAAGAGAGAGGGTATCCGAATACTTAGGGTAAGTAGGTTATTTATTGCTAATTATTGTCTGGATCATCTGTGATAGAATGAGACCAAACTGCACATGCGCACTCTAAATTGAGCATGCTCAATTCATTAGAATATTTTGACGGTATAGTTTAATGATATAGAAGCCATAGCATGCTTTTTACTTCTCTGCTTTGGACATATTTCAAAAAGTTTACTTTAGTCTGGCGCTTTAGTCAGAAGTAAATTTGTAGCTTCGCCATGATCTAACCTATTTAAGCCTAGCATCTAATAAAAGGGACACTGGCAAACACTGTAGACGCAGATCAGACGCCGCGTTGTGCATTTAGTTAAAAGAAATTTCTACAATAGCAGTAAAAAACTAAACTATAAGAAATGGACCTATCAAACGAGTTACGGTAGAAGAGTCCACTCAGTTAAAGGGACAGATATATTTTCAGAGGAGATAACTATGTCAATACTGTCTTGCCTAGCTTCTGATAAGAGTTTATTCTATCTTCAGGGCAGAATACTTTTCAGAAAAGTATTCACGCACAAAAAAGCAAATATAAAGTCACAAAAATGGACAAACCATGTAAATAGTGTACTTGTATTTACCAAGTGCATTTTGCTCCATTAACACAAAAACATTTTGCCATGTATGTAACTATATACGAGGGTCGTGCAAAAAGTTCTGTCACTAATAGGCTTACTCAGTTTTATCTCAGGTATATTTTAAAATGCTTCACTGCACTTGAATGGTGTGTTTAAATAGCTAACGATACCCGTTTATTTCGTGCAAATTGCTTTCCAACTGACCGAGTTATTTCAAATTGAAATAGATGCAGTCATATACACTGACCAATTTACTTGTTACATTGGAACATGGACCAGAAGACTGAAATCCGTAGCTATATTAAATGCCGCATTAGGCGTAGTATAGATTCAAAGCAGATATTTAATGAATTGTGTGGTATAATATGGACCTCAGACCATTTCAATGCGCACAGTTTTTAGGTGGGTTAAAGCTTTTAAAGCTGGGAAATTTTCTGTTGATGATGATACCCGTCCTGGAAGGCCTAAAACCTGTTACCAAGGCTAACATCGCTGCTGTAAAGATTGTGGCGCGATTGTCTGTCAAAGATATAACGAGTTTTACTGGCATATCAGAAGGCAGCGTGCAAACAATTCTGAA
The DNA here is from genome assembly GCA_964016985.1 of Anodontia alba. NCBI lineage: Eukaryota > Metazoa > Mollusca > Bivalvia > Lucinida > Lucinidae > Anodontia > Anodontia alba. The sequence continues at coordinate 46,915,136 of OZ024831.1, forward strand.
AAAGCGTTTGGACCGGAGAAACGTTTGCGCTAGGTGGGTACCTCATTTGCTCACTGAGGAGCAAAAGACACAACGCCTTAAATGTGCCCGGGAACTTTTGAAAACATACAAAGGCTGTAATAGTCGGGTTATTTCTGACTTGCAAACAGGTGAAGAAACATGGGTGCACATGTTTGAGCCACAATGAAGGGCTGATAATAAGCAATGGAAGCGAAAAGATAAAAAACTCCCATGTATTGCCAAGAGAACCATAGGTTCGAAAAAGATGTTGTACGCAATTTTCTTAAATTCAAGTGGCCCAGTCGTTCAAGTTCCTTGTCCATCTGGTCATACAGTCACTGGCCGATTCTACAAGAATTCTGTACTGAAGAAAGTGAAAGAGTTTTACAATAAGAAACGACCAAGCAAAGGATGGTCAGGAGTCCACCTTTTACATGACAACGCCTCCTCTCATAAGTGTGAGGTTGTTAAGTCTTTTTTGGCTTCTGAAAAGGTGAAAGTTTTAAACCATCCATATATTCACCTGACCTGAGTTCCTGTGACTTCTTTTTATTTCCAAGGCTTACGAAAATGCTTTCTGGAAGTAAGTATACGTCTAGAAGTTCTCTTAGCAGCGCTATTTATCAGTGTCTTCAACAGATACCAAAAGAAGACTATTTATCTGCTTTTCGCGACTGGGTAAAAAGGTTACAAAAATGTGTTTCAATAAAGGGGGAATACTTTGAAGGTTTGTAATAAAAATATGTTTGATAAAACGTAGAACTGAAGTAATCTGAACCCAGTGACAAAACTTTTTTGCAGGACCCTCGTACTTATTCAGAACATTGGTTGAAAATGTTTTGAATTTTTCCATAGTGAAAACAGGTACAAAGTATGCAAAAACTTACTAGGTGGGTTGTTTGGAGGCTGGTTTTCAATAAGTTCCATTTGTGCAATAATAATGATTTATGTCATAATGTTTTTATGAAACAACGATAGTTAAATATTGGGGGAGCAAAGCCAAGAATATTTTCTTATAAATTTATATTTATTCGAAACAATAAGATTACCATGGAAACTTCATAGGTCAGATCAAGTTTTAGCCCTTAATCTAATTTTCGGGTTACTATTTGAGAACAAAGCACAAAAATGAAAAGAAAAGAAAGAAAATTAGTTTATGATAAGATATTATCAATCCTAACTATTATTGTTTTATCAATTCTAACTATTATTTTTTTAGTTATAAATCGCCTTTCCGGGTGACTTTGAAAGAACAATAATCACATGCCGTTTGCATATTTTGGAAATGCACACCTGGTGTAAAGTGTCGGTGTGATGGCTGTTAAACGTCTATTCGTATATTATCATAGTATAGATTTTATTTTCTTGTCTTTAGGGTCATTGAGCTCATTTCCTTTGTACGGAAAACAAGACCTGCTCAATTCGGGGCTAGAGGGCACGTGTTGCGTCGCATAACCCATTATAAAGGATCCTTTTATTGCATAAGCATTGTACAATTACATAATAAAGTGCTTGAAAATGACACGCGGCCTTCTCAAATCTTCATGTCCCAACTACAATAATGGTTCAGATTTATGCCTTTTGCAAAAGGAATGCTGATTTTGGAATGTCTACTTCCTGCTACTTAACGACAGTAAGCAGACTGTATGTAACATCGCATTAACCATCCATGTACAAGAAATGACCCAGTTTTTAGATGTGCTCTTTGTTTCAAAACGATCTCTGTTTACAGGGCATATTAGACATTGCTTCAACTTGTGTTTCTATTCATGTAGCGGCTGCTGACTCCTCGTACTTCATCAAAGTGTTATATTTTCTGGTGCCTTTTAGAGCATTGCGGTCCTTTCAGTTGCACGGAATCAGACTCCTGCTCAAGTCACCGCTACAGGGCATGGGCAGCGTCACAGAATCCATTACTGCATATGAGCCGCGAAAGTGTGCCTTCGGGCATGCGTGGGCAGCGAAGACCCAAACCTTCGCTGACCGCTGCCAGACTCATTGGATACTATAGAAGTTATCAATGGAGAGCAAAGGCCCGGATGAGACCTTTCGCATGCGCAGGATGATGTGAATTTGCTCTGACTCGAAGGCACTTTTTTGCTTGGCGTGGCCCTTAAAAGAAGACTCGTTAAACCGAATCTGTTGTTTTCAGTTCTTTTTTTTGTGTTCCTTGTTTCACTTTTTACAGAAAATATTACCGTTAGAAAACAAACAATATGCTGAAAAACTGACAGATGGAATCCATCTGAACTCGTCATATAAAAAAAATCTACGAAACACCGGTGGTGTCATTTCAACTACATTAATTCAAGGTTTCCACTTCACGAATTCACGATTTCAGCTTCACGAATTCACGAATTCAACTTCACGAATTCACTATTTCAACTTCACGAATTCAACTTCACGAATTCAACTTCACGAATTCACGAATTCAACTTCACGAATTCACGAATTCAACTTCACGAATTCCACTTCACGAATTCAACTTCACGAATTCACGAATTCAACTTCATGAATTCACGAATTCAACTTCACGAATTCCACTTCACGAATTCAACTTCACGAATTCACGAATTCAACTTCACGAATTCACGAATTCCACTTCACGAATTCAACTTCAGGAATTCAACAGTTGAATTCGTGAAGTTGAATTCGTGAATTCTTGAAGCTGAATTCGTGAATTCTTGAAGTTGAATTCGTGAAGTGGAATTCGTGAAGTTGAATTCGTGAATTCATGAAGTTGAATTCGTGAATTCGTGAAGTTGAATTCGTGAAGTGGAATTCGTGAAATTGAATTCGTGAATTCATGAAGTTGAATTCGTGAATTCGTGAAGTTGAATTCGTGAATTCGTGAAGTTGAATTCGTGAATTCGTGAAGTTGAATTCGTGAAGTTGAATTCGTGAAGTTGAAATCATGAATTCGTGAAGTTGAAATCGTGAATTCGTGAAGCTGAAATCGTGAATTCGTGAAGTTGAAACCTTGAATTAATGTAGTTGAAATGTCACTACCGGTCTTTCGTAAAAATCAATAATTATTCAAACTTATGGCTTTTGGGAAAAGGAAGATGCGCTTTAGAAAGTTTGGCTCACACTGAATCTATCTAAGGAGAGTACGCAGACTGCATGTATAAGACTATATAAAGGATACGAGAATTATCACCAAGTACATCATCTTAACAACTCCTCTGATTTACTACAGGGAGATGTGCCCATAAGTGTATTTTTTTTTTCGAATGGAAACTGTGCAGACAGCAGTCAGGACCTGACTATTTACTGTTTGATCTCGGTCTACTACACTGTTTGCTCAGACATCTCTATACGAATATTTGCGGTAAACAGGGTATGTATGTCTACCAGAGAAAAGCTTTCGAGGTAACTCAAAAGAAATCACAAAAATATAATTTAGCCAGCGCAGGACGAAATCTACAATAAGACAGGTGTAACCAGCAAAGTCTCTGATCAGCCTGTACATGCATCCAGGGCCCAGTTGTTCAAAGCGTCGTTAGCTTAACGAGCTCGTTAAGGGTCATTTTGTTAACTGTTTTAGCGGATTCAATATACAATATTCTGATATTTTTTGCTGAAAAAATGTGAGTAGCTTTTGCACTGCAAAAGCTACTCACATTTTTTCAGCAAAAAATTTCAGAATATTTGCGTATCACTCGATGTAAATTTTAACGAATCGTTAACTAACGACGTCGTTAGCTTTGAACAACTGGGCCCAGTATGGCAGCGATCTCGTTTATCCCTCTTTGGATATCCCGGAGGCTGTAGAAGGCACATTGCGATCAGCAAAGACTCTGATCAAACTGTACGGATGCGCAGGCTGATCTGAGTCATCGTTGGTCGCACAAGTCATGTAAGTTTTTGTCGTGCGCTGGTTTCTACATATTTATATACCAAGACCGAAGATAATGTATCTTTTGACTAATCCCCGGTTGTGAAGGGCACCATCCAATGTTGGTGTGTTTCTTCGGGTAATCGGACTTTTTCCAGCACGTTACGGGCAAAACACCTTAGGAATCCGTCTCATTAAACGAACTTTAAGTTCGCTTTGAACTGACGTACCATCGAAGTAACAGAAGTAACATAAATTTGATAAATCGTAAAATTTAGATTTCTAGGTTGCAGATATCGATTTTGTATAGTTTTCCTCATTAAAATAGAGTAAGGGGATTGAATACACGTGGCATATTTTCCGCAATTTTTAACAAGGGGGACAACTTTCGTAAATTCCTGTTTGCTCTCTTACACACGAATCCCCTTCTGAAATGGGGTCTACACTAAAAGGAAATAATTTGCTCCCTGTGGGAGCAAATTATTTCCTTTCAGTGTAGACCCCTTTTTCAGAAGGAAGGAAAACCAGTTTGAAAGAGTTACCACCCCTGAAAGTTCATAATTTTCCCTTAAAGCTGAAATTAAGTATCATATTAGCCAGCGCACGGCAAAACCTACAAAATGGCATGTGCGCCCAGCGAAGACAAAGATCAGACTGGGCATCCGCCCAGTCTGATTAGAGTCTTCGCTATCCGCACGAAGAAAGCTTGGGTCCTTAGCTGCCCACTGAGCGCACAGCGAAGACTCTGATCAGACTGGGTGGATGCTGAATCTTCGCTGGGCGCACATGCCATTTTGTAGGTTTTGTCATGCGCTGGCTTATATCATATTAAATTTAACAGTATAATATTTCGCTGACTCTTCAGGTCTGAAATAACTACCACCAAGGCATGTTTATGTGCAGCCGGCTCACAAAAAGGCCCTAAAGGCATATACGAATGGTAAAGCCCAGTCCAGTTTGTGCAGCCACGCGTCGGGTCAGGATAATCGCTTTTTATCATATTTTCTACAAGGTCCCTATATTGTGTAGGCGAATAGCGAAGCTCCTGGCCAGACTGCGCGGATGCGCAGGCTAGTCTGGATTTTCGCTGTTCGCATATGTTCTGGTCTCTTTTCTCAGCTGCCGGCCCATATAAAATATTTACCCTAAATATGCGGGCAGATATGTTTCAACAAAAAGTGTAGACCAGATCAAATAACTCCTAAAGGAGCAGTTTGATCAGGATCTACACTGTTTGTCATTCCGTCCCAACATGTTTAAACTCTTCAGTTGGTAGTCATTTTTTTCTTTTTTTAATTTCATCATACGAATAGTAAGATATTATGGTGCCAGAATATTTCGGGCAAATATGATCTAAGGATTATCTGGGCCTTTAATGTATCAACTTTCCTGCGGGCAGTGTCGTTTATGCAACGTCGCATTGACGTCGATACAATATCAAAACGTTTATAAGTACAACGCCATAACGCTACATCGACGTTAATTCGAATTGAATATACGCCATATGCCCGCTGGAATACTAGCAATGAATCGCTTCTGGAAAATGTATCTCTTATGTATTCTCTTTTTAGTACATAATATCCTCACGTGAACTTTCTAATAATTTCTGAACCCCTCCCACCCTATGATTCTTCCTTTTTAATTTTATTAAGTGTTGAATTCAGGGGTTTACCTGAATTCTGCATTAAATGAAACATCTTTTTTCATGGTTATATTGAAACCTCAGAAGTAATTCATGAAGCGTTTGGGTTTACCAAAGCGTACACTGAAAAAGGATGGAACCCATTTTGGGCAAAGACATTAGAGAGGTTCCGAAGCTGAAAGATTAAACTGAGCTTGCCGACTATAAATGAAAGCAGACAACATTTTAAACTGATTTTTATTTTTCACAGAAAATAAGATTTGACGTTTGTCTCCAAAGGATAATTATGCTCTGATAGTCGATTCAGTGATAATAGAATATGTTTTGAGCCGTGTTAAGAGCAACATACGAGGATAGAGCAGACCCAGATCAGAATTTTAAGGCCTTTGATGTCTGCGGTAGAATCATTTTATACTGTAGAAAATACTGACGTACGCCAAAGGCTGATTTACGCATTCAAATTAGAAACTTTTTCTTTTTTATACCCCGCCAGACGATAGTGGCAGGGTATTATGTTTTCACGTTGGACGTCCGTGTGTCTGTCTGTCCGTCCGTCAGTCAGTCGTCCGTCCGTCCGTCCGTATTTCGTTTCTGGATGATAATTTGAGAAATCATCAATGGATTGTCACCAAACTTGGTATGTGCATTTATATTATGGAGAGCTGGTTAGGGATTGCTAATGGGCAATTTTCGTCAAATTTTGACGGAGTTATCTGCCCGAGACACGCCCATATTTTCGTTTCCGGGTAATAACTAAAGTAAACATCAATGGATTTTCACCAAACTTTGTACATGCATTGATATGAAGAAGATTTTGTTTGGGATTGCTAATGGGCAAATTTCGTCAAATTTGGACGGAAATTATCTGCCTGAGACACGCCCATATTTTCGTTTCCGGACGATAACTTCAGTAAATGTCAAGGGATTTTAACCAAACTTGGTACATGCATTGATATGAAAAAGATCTGGTATGGGATTGATTATGGACAAATTTCGACAATGTTTGACAGAGTTATCTGCCCGCGTAACACGACAATGGCGGGGTATTATAGTTTAACGTCTTTTTTTTTTTTTTTTTTTTTTTTTTTTTTTGTTTTTTTTTCATAACATGACTCGAATGCTATGTACATGTATGAGAAGTGAAACTTGTATGTTATGTAAAAAATGTTAAGTATGTTGTGTTATGGCAAGTTTGGTTCATTGTCAATAATTTTACACTGCATTAGTTTATCTGATCCGATTCAAAAGCAAATCAGCCACAGAGATAAGTCCATGCGCAGTTTCTCAGGATATACGTAACGCGTTCCATTAAGTTAACACACTTATGCGAAATGTTTACCGCTTATTCAAATCAGTAGATCTGTTGAAAGGATGGATCTGCTTCACACCCTACACAAAATTACTTTCTTTTGCCATGGGAGACATTTCAATATACCAGAACACCGTTCATTGTCTGATTCCTCCGGGCCGAGTTCGTCAAGTGTTTCAATATCAGGAACTATAAAAGACCCTGGAAAGCCCAACTTTTTACCACGTGCGGACAGCGAAAATCCAGGCCAGCCTGCGCTTATGCGCGGGCTGGCCTGCGTTTTCGCTGATATCCATCTTTAGATACATTACACGTAGAACGGGTGAGGAAAATAAAGAGGGTACTGAGAGTGCTGCGCGCATGCGCAGACTTCGCCGACAACATACTGGAAAACGGTTGGTTTTCCCCTCAAAGGGCCTCTTGACGCGTTAGAACGTCGAAGATAATTGCATTCTGTCTGAAGTCCATACTGACTTATGGCAAGTGGTATTAAATTGTGACTTAACTGTCTTTTAGAAACACTTGTATTCATTACCAGGCCAGAGGACCAAAGGACAAGTTGTAATTAGTTTTTTCAGACTATGGTAAGCCTGGAACGTTTAAGAGGAATCGACAATCTTTCAAAGGAGATATCTATGTCAAGAATATTTTGACTCCCGTCTGAATATGCATCTACTCTAAAAGGAAAGAATTAACTCCCTCTGGGTATCCTCTCAGTATCCTCTTTATTTTCCTCAACCGTTCTACAGATGGATATCAGCGAAAACCCAGGCTCCCTCTGGGAGCAAATTCTTTCCTTTTAAAGTGGCACCCTTTTTTTAGGAGGGGGTTTTATGTGCGGAAGCGCAAACAAGAAATTGCAAATGTCGTTTCTCCAGTAGAAAAACTGCGGAAAAATCTACCAAATATAACAAGTTCCTTTAAGTACAGTACAAGGGACCGTAATTCACAGAACTGCAGTCCTTTCGACATCGCATGGAAGGACGTGTTTTGCTTGGTACTTTATCCCAAATGCAAAGCTTTTGTTAGAACCTTTTTTTTTCTTATTTATTTGCTTTCTTCTCAAATAGTTACCAAAAACTAAAATTTACAGTCAAAGAACGAGTCTCGCCTGCAGTGCCAATAGTTAAGCAATTTTTTTGTTTTTATATTAGAAAAAAAAAATGCTCCAATGATTTAAATGGTAGATAACAATATCGTGACTGTTTCAGAAATTTTGAACAAGTGGAACCTGCCTCCAATCTACCTACCCTATTATTATTCGCATAACTCGCAAATATTACTACAAAAACGAAAATCCGTTTGTTTTAAACAATGAATAGAATAAAACTCTGTGTACTATGACAGCACTATGACATCAATCTTCACAACCGCCGATATACATTTGAATCGCACCATGAGAAAATGTACCTTCTACCCAACGAAGATGCAAAATCATCTTACACATTCGCGTAGTCAGATCAGAGTCTTCGTTATCCGCATCATTACGAAAACACGTCTATTCAAATATACTGAACATTTTTACCACCCAAAAATGAAATATTACAGATAAAAAATCGGATATTTCTCTTACTTCTGGTCAAAACATAGATTGTGGGAAAACATGCCTATTCAAAAAGACTGAAAAATTTACCACCAAAAAGTTTTCAGGTAAAAATTCTGATATTCATATTTCTGCTCAAAACATAAATTGTGGGTACTCGTTAGAACCATCTCGGCGAGGCGGTTCTAACGTGTACCCACAATCTATGTTTTTGGGCAGAAATAAGAAAAATAATGTATAATGTTTTACTATATAAAAGTGGGGTTTAAGGGGGTCAATATTATATAGGCAGGTTTTCCTGTGAAGGAACTTCGCATCCAAGGCTACTCGAAATGCGTGCAGTGAAGATTCTGATCAGACTGCGCGAATGCGAAGTCTAATCTAAATCTTCGCTTGGCGCACATGTCCGCAGGTACGTTTTCTGACGTTGCGGCTCATTTCTTCTCTTGCGGATATATTTGCAGAGTTACCACAGCAGTCCTTATATAAATTCATATTTTCGAAGACCCACCGTCGTAGTAATCAATTAAGGTAACGATGTTATAGCCTGCAAATCTACTATCAAATGTGGTTTAAACCTATTTTATTTCAAACACACTTAAATTTATAAACTCATCACGCAAACATGCCTATATAATTTTGACCCCCTTAAACCCCACTTTTATATAGTAAAACGGGTTTAAAGGGGTATACATTATTTCTCTGATTTCTGCTCAAAAACATTGCTTATTGGGAATCGTTAGAACCGCCTCGTCGAGGTGGTTCTAACGAGTCCCCACAATCTATGTTTTGAGCAGAAATATGAAAAATATTAGAATTTTTATCTGAAAATTTTCATTTTTTGGTGGTAAAATTGTCAGTATATTTGAATAGGCATGTTTTCGTAATGTGGTTTCTGACATAGTCTGAACGAAAGCGAAATACATGCATGTATTTTGTTCACCTCCACTCGTAGCTATAAAGTACACTAATGGCAGTTATTAATATGCAATGCAATTAGCTGACATTTTATGAAAATGTCAAATTAATTATAGATAAATCAATATTTACACTTCATTCAGTTTCTTTAGTTACCAAATATGACAAAACAAAAACAATAATTGGACACAAATAGAAAACTCTGCTAGAAAGAACAAAACGAGGGTCATTCATTATTTAACCGACCTAACCTATTAACCATTACATGTAGCCCTCACTTCCTCTCAATTAAATCAAAACACTGATAGCATTGGTGGGTCGTTTGCTTCTAAGAGTAGGCAGGTAAAAAGGTCCTGAACGAGGACTTAAAACAGTTTCATTTAACATTTAACTTCCTGTATTTAAGCAGACACTGCAGACCATGATCAGGCGCGGCGTTCTGTGGCGTCTGATCCTGGTCTGCACTGTTAACCAATGTCCCAGTCCAGGTTTTACACGGCGCTCTGACGTCACAGTGACAAGAATAGCGCGGCTATAGGATTTCAAACGCGCGGTTTGATTTCATTGGTCAAGGAAATTTTGGTGTATGTATATCGATTGTAAACAATCGACCCAATTACCATTGAGCAACCTTGAACAACGGCGAGGCGGTTCTGTGTACCCACAATCTATGTATTTGAGCAGAAATAAGAAAAAATAATGTATACCCCTGAAAAACTCAGTTTTACTATAAAAGTTGGGTTTAAGGGGGCAAAATAATATTGGTATGTTTCCGTGATGAACTTAACATAGTTGCATAGGTCACAAACAAACAGACACAAAGATGCAAACAGAGAGAAATTCAAGGACAAACTGCGCGTTTTCTCAATATAGCAAGGGTGTTTTGAAAAATTTCTACACTGGGTTCCAAATGCTCGCCAAAACGGCCTTATTCGTGAGATAACACCACTCTTTGCTTTTGTACCGTAATAATCCTAAGTATTCGGATATCTTAAGGAATTACCATACGTCCTAAAAACTGAATAACTATTCTGTTCTATTTACTTGCATAAATGTATCTAAACTCTGGCAAACAGTGTAGATCCTGATCAGACACCACTGTCGTAGAACGCGGCGTCTGATCTGGATATAGACTGTTTGCTCAGGTTTGTCTTATCCTAGTATTTTTGGTAAATACTGGAGGTATTAATTAAACTAAAAGCGGAGAAATTATAATGCTGCACATCACGAAAACATACCTATAAAATTTTGACCCCTTAAACCCCACTTTTATATCTTAAAACTGGGGTTTACAGGGGTATACATTAATTTTATTATTTCTTCTCAAAAACACAGATTGTGGGTACTCGTTAGAACCGCCTCGACAAGGCGGTACTAACGAGTACCCACAATCTATGTTTTGAGCAGACATATGAAAAATATCAGAATTTTTATCTGAAAACTTTCAGTTCTTGGTGATGAATTTTTCAATATATTTGAATATGTTTATTTTTGTAAAGAGGAATTTAAAGTCAGCATAACAGATCCACAGCACATTACCACTCCGCTTTTAAGGAAGTTGTGTGTAACATGTTATAGTCTAAATTTGGCTGATTTACTGAAACATAAAAAGAATTTGCCTTACACAATATGTACAAGTCGAAGATCCAGGCTTGACAGAAGAGAGCAGTCACTTGACAAAAAAGACAAAAATGCATAGATATGTAAATCGAACGAAAACATGTCAATAAATTCGAGCGTTCTTCAAAATCGAAGTATAAACAACATGGCGACTTCAATTAAGATAAAGCATTGGTAATTCTAATGAAAACAAAATATGACGACAAAGCAAAACAAAACAGTTTCATTTTTTTTCCTTTGCAGGTACTTTGTAGATATATCACTGAGTAAATACTTCTCAATACACGTTTATGCTTTTCTGTCCGTTTCCTGCTCAGACGCCATCTTAGTTTGATCGCGTCACCTCTTTTCTATAGTCTTTTGCGCTTGATATTTGGAAGAGACATAATACCTTCTTAGAAGGGTAAATAGAAAAATCAAAAGAGAAATATCGATTTGCTGAGTCCAGAAGGTCTCAATCGCACAAACTGGCGATCTTCTATTTCTGGAGGATCTACACAAAAATCGCATCTCCTATTGATAGTCTTTATGTACCGTAACTATCCACAAATTTACCGTAATAGTATTTAAATAAGTCCATACCGAAATTTTATCACGTCCATTTGACTATCTGGTGATGTACCTAATACATGTCTCAGTTGGATGTGCCGTCCGACTGGAGACCAGGAGGTCGAGGGTTCAAACTCCGCCGAGGTCGGCAACATTCTTTCGCGGAGATTGATCATGAAATATTTTCTACGGTCATTCTCTCCCTTCCGCCGATTCAAGAAGGGCAGTTGTAAGTTTCTGGCGAAAGAATGTGCACAATACTGGTTAACCGCTTAGAGGACTAAGCCTGCCCAATAAACGTGTGGTTAGGTAAACTGACTGCGCTCGATAAGATAAGAGAGATATCTGTATCAAATGCACTTTCTTTTATCTAGATAAGAGGGATACCTCTATCAAAATAGAGTTTTTTCTTGATCTAGATAAGAGGGATACCTGAATCAAAATATATTTGTTTCTTGCTCTAGATAAGAGGGATACCTGTATCAAATACACTTTCTTTCTTGCTCCAGATAAGAGGGATACCTCTATCAAAATACAATTGTTTCTTGTTCTATATAAGAGGGGTACCTCTATCAAAATGCATTTGTGTCTTGTTCTAGATAAGAGGGGTACCTGTATCAAAATACATTTTTTCTTGCTCCAGATAAGTGGGATACCTGTACCAAAATACATTTGTTTCTTGCTCTAGATAAGAGGGGTACCTCTATCAAAATACATTTGTTTCTTGCTCTAGATAGAGGGGTACCTCTATCAAAATACATTTGTTTCTTGCTCTAGATAAGAGGGGTACCTCTATCAAAATACATTTGTTTCTTGCTCTAGATAAGAGGGGGACCTGTATCAAAATACATTTTTTTCTTGCTCCAGATAAAAGGGGTACCTGTATCAAAATACATTTGTTTCTTGCTGTAGATAAGAGGGATACCTGTATCAAAATACATTTTTCTTGCTCCAGATAAGAGGGATACCTGTATCAAAATACATTTGTTTCTTGCTGTAGATAAGAGGGATACCTGTATCAAAATACATTTTTCTTGCTCAAGATAAGAGGGGTACCTGTATCAAAATACATCTGTTTCTTGCTCTAGATAAGAGGGGTACCTCTATCAAAATACATTTGTTTCTTGCTTTAGATAAGAGGGGTACCTCTATCAAAATATATTTGTTTCTTGCTGTAGATAAGAGGGGTACCTGTATCAAAATACATTTGTTTCTTTCTCTAGATAAGAGGGGTACCTGTACCAAAATACATTTTTTTTGCTCTAGATAAGAGGGGTACCTGTATCAAAATACATTTGTTTCTTTCTCTAGATAAGAGGGGTACCTGTACCAACATACATTTTTTTTGCTCTAGATAGAGGGGTACCTGTATCAAAATACATTTTTCTTGCTCTAGAAAAAAGGAGTATCTGTAGCAAAATACATTTTATTCTTGCTCTAGATAAGAGGGGTACCTGTATCAAAATACGTTTTTCTTGCTCTAGATAAGAGGGGTATCTGTATCAATTACATTTATTTCTTGCACTAGATAAGAGAAAAGAGTGGTACTTGTATAAAAATTATATGTTTTTTTCTTGCTCTAAAACGAGTGGTATCTATATCAAAATATATTTATTTCATGCTCTGGAATAAAGGGGTGCCTGTATCAAAATATATTTATTTCATGCTCTGGAATGAAGGGGTGCCTGTATAAAAATACATTTCTTTCATGCTCTAGATAAAAGGGGTGCCTGTATCAAAATACATTTTTTTCTTGCTCTAGATAAAGGGGGTATCTGTATCAAAATAGATTTTTTTCTTGCTCTAGATAAGAGGGGTACCTGTATCAAAATACATTTGTTTCTTGCTCTAGATAGAGGGGTACCTGTATCAAAATACATCGTTCTTGCTCTAGATAAAAGGAGTATCTGTAGCAAAATACATTTTATTCCTGCTCTAGATAAGAGGGGTACCTGTATCAAAATACGTTTTCTTGGTCTAGATAAGAGGGTATCTGTATCAATTACACTGTGTTCTTGCTCTAATTAAGTGAAAAGAGTGGTACCTGAGTATAAAAAAAATACATTTTGTTTTGCTATAGAGAAGAGTGGTATCTGCATCAAAATGTATTTTTCTTGTTCTAGATAAAAGGGGTACCTGTATCAAAATACTTTTTTTTCTTGTTCTAAAGAGGATAGGTCTCAAAATATTTTTTTTCTTTTTTCTCCACCAAAACACATGCTTTGGATACTCATTTAAAGCGCCTCGCAGAGACGCTTCTGATGATTATCCACAGAACATATTTTTTATGGAAGAATCAGAAAGAAATCAACATTTTTGGTTTAAAAGGTTAATTCCCATTTCGTCTATTCCGATTATGTTTATTCCCATTTCGTCTACTTTTTGACCATTTTTCCTATTGCGTCTACTCACACATTCAAAGTTTGTCTACTGGGGGTATTTTCAGACCTATGCAGCCTACTTAAGATCACAATGGTGGTATAAACCTTTATTACAGATTTTGTATGGAAATATGGCAGTCAGGCAAAGCAGCCATTATAGACCCAGGTCAGACTTAAAGAAGTTGGTTAGGTTCTATCTTTTTGGTGTACTTGTTTTCCTTATTATCCATCCTCATTCATTTTGTATGAAAAACATAACAAACAGGCAAATCAACCAGTGTAGACTCAAATCCTAATCATTAATCAGCATTTTAATGATCAATATAAATCATATAAATTGTATCTGAACAGTTTTGGATCAGGCCTTGGTCATTATATAAAAAAGTAGACGAAATGGGAATTACCCTCAAGAACGGAGCAGACGAAATGGGAATAAAAACAGTAGACAAAATGGGAATAGACGAAATGGGAAGATACCGTTTGGAAATGGCTTGCCTCATTACGAAAACATGCCTATTCAAATATACTGAAAATTATACCACCAAAAACTGAAAATTTTCAGATAAAAATTCTGATATTTTTTCATATTTCTGATCAAAACATAGATTGTGGGTACTCGTTAGAACCGCCTCGACGAGGCGGTTCTAACGAGTACCCACGTTTTTAGTAGAAATAAGGAAAATAATGTATACCCCTGTAAACCCCAGTTTTACTATATAAAGTGGGGTTTAAGGGGTCAAAATTATATAGGCATGTTTTCGTGATGTGGAGCAACTTTATAACAAAGAAGTATACATTTAACATATCGCTGTCGACATCCTTCGGAAAGATGCATCAGGAAAACATGCCTATATAATTTTGACCCCCTTAAACCCCACTTTTATATAGTAAAACTGGGGTTTACAGGGGTATACATTATTTTTCTTATTTCCGCTCAAAACATAGATTATTGGTACTCGTTAGAACCGCCTCGCCGAGGCGGTTCCAACGAGTACCCACAATCTATGTTTTGAGCAGAAATATGAAGAATATCAGAATCTTTTATCTGAAATTTTTCATTTTTTTGGTGGTGAAAATTTCAGTATATTTGAATAGGCGTGTTTTCGTTATGTTTTTCATTTTGCGTTTTATTCTAAACGAAAAAAAAATGACTTACGATTGACATATTTTATCAGGAACCATTTATCGTTTCTGTTCAGGTGCTTTTTTTTTCAAATATTTAGCGCAAAATTGATTGTATCGCCAAAAATGGGCTCGACCTGTGCACTTTCTATAGTAAACTGGATTTTTAGAAAACGTTTATTAAAAGTATGTGTTGCTTTTTTTTTTTTTTTTTTTTTTTACTGCTTTTAAATTATTGATGTTCCCTAGCAAATACTGTGTAAATTTCAGAAATTTTAAACAAGTGTGACTTGTTGAAAACTTGCATCCAAACTACCTACCAGATTGAGATTTTGCATATTTTGCAGCCATTTTTTATTATGTGAATAAATGAAAATGTTCGATTGCTTTAAAGCCAATGACTAGAATAAAACTTTTTGCGCATAGGTAGTTACGACAAATGATTTTGAAACGACGCATTCTTAAAGTTTGCAAATACTTCTACTGTGTAAAGCGCCATGCAAAAAACGACTTTCCGAAAGAGGTCGAAAGGAGGGTGTGTGTTAAGGTAATCTTGGCATCCATGCAACAAACAAAGAAACGTGTCAGCTTATTCCTACTTTCTGACTGAGTTTTAATACCAAATTCTGGAATTAATATCAATTATTGCCTGTTAGCGTTTTTATTAGTTGCTTTTTTCCTTAACAATAATCTATGGCCTCGGGTATTACAGAATCATGCCTTTTTATAACATATCTATTTGGTTATCTAACTAAATTGATTTATTGCTTCAAAGAACGACAGTATCGCATCGTGTGGAAAACAAGCCTTTCTAATGCCACCTGCGACAGTATAACGGTGAATATCACATCATGCAGTGGGCACACTTACGTACTTGTATTTATTCATTTATTAGTTTATTCATTTATTCATTTAGTTTGGAATTTAACATTTTTATCCAAAGTGTTCGGGCACCTTAACTTCTCACTATACTTGTCATAAAATTTGAATGTCAATTTTCCTACCTGCTGATGTGTCTTAAATCCTGCTGACTAAGTGGCAAACATCGTAGATACAGATCAGATGCCGCGTGCTTCGGCGTTTAATTCGGGTCTACACTGTTTGCTCAGACCTGTCTGTCCGAATACTAAGGTTGACCGGGTACATATAAATGACCATGTGAGTGAGCAGATGCTTTTCACCACTTCGAATCGCATGACAACGTTTCTTAGTACGTCTTTTATATATACAGTCGACTCTCGTTATCTCGAAGTCCAAGCGACTCTCTAAAATACTTCGAGATATCCCGTACCTCGACATATCTGATTTGCAGAATAGAGGAAAAAATAAATCGAAAAAACACATTTCACAAATGAATAAGTACTTTGACTCCTAAAGTAAGAGATATATTGAAAATATTGTGGAAAAGAGGAGAAATTGCTCCTTAGGAGCAATTTCTCCTCTTTTCCACAATATTTTGTTACATATTGTTAGAGTTCAATGTTAAAACAGAGACCAGATTTTAACTTCGAGTTAAGCAGTTATTCGAGATAAGAGAAGTCAAGATAACGAGAGTCGACTGTATATAGTGTTTTGGTGTTTACGTCCCCTTCAACATATCGATTGAAGTGTGATAATGAAAGGCTCTGTGAAATGAAACGCCGTACAGCCATGAGCAGAATTCCGTCTCCAGCAGGATTCGAACCCGGGACCGTGTGATCCGAAGTCACTTTGGTGCAATAGGGGCTGTCAGCTATAAAGTGTCTTTGAGACATACGTCGAAATCAAAGACTGATTGAGTGAGTTGGGGTTTAACGACACGTCAACCCTTTTGGGTCATTTTGTGTCGTCTCCCAGAGAAAGGGAGAAAAGAGATAGAAGAAATAGTAGAGGAGATGAAAGAGTGGGACAGGGGAGAAAAGAAAATGAATGAAAGTGAAGAAACAGAAGAAATAAAACACATCCCCCCCCCACCCCCTCTACCCTTACCTGATACAGAGATAGCAGGCCTTGCCCAACTGTAAGCCAATATCGAATTGGACGCCTCGGTGACACAAGATACCTTTTGACACCTTTGCCTCACCCAACCTCGAAATCAAACACCTATATCAGCCTGCGCATCTATTTAGCCTGATCAGAGCATTTACTATTTCGCCTACAGACTCATTGAGCACTGCAGAATCTGTCAAGAGACAACACAGTCCCTGATGAGACTGTGCAGATACGCAGGATGCTTTGAATTCACGCATTTCGCATATTCTACGAAGAAACCTTTTCGTCCGGCGCGGCCCGAATGATAAATTGCCTGTATGTTCCACAGAACTGAAACAAGGATCCTAATGCTAGGCAAATATTTACGGACTAGATATAGCAAGTCCAAATAGATAAGACAGACTAGCGCTGATAATTTAAAACAAAACCCAATACTTCATGATGACAATCCAACCTTGTCGCGTGAAAAAGAATGTTCTATACGAACAAACAGGAATCGGATTGTCTGTGCGTCTCGCTATCATCACGAAAACACGCCTATATAATTTTGACCCCCTTAAACCCCACTTTTATATAGTAAAACTGGGGTTTACAGGGGTATATATTATTTTTCTTAATACTGCTCAAAACATAAATTGTGGGTACTCGTTAGAACCGCCCCGACGAGGCGGCTCTAACGAGTACCCACAATCTATGTTTTGAGCAGAAATAAGAAAAAATATCAAAATGTTTGATCTCAAAATTTTCATTTTTTAGTGGTAAAATTTATAGTATATTTGAATAGGCTTGTTTTCGTAATGCTTATCAGGCCAACGATGGTTGCTCGCGGAATTATTGAATAATATACCGCGTTTTAGGTAGAGAGACAGCTAGAGGGACTAGATATACTTGGTAGATTTTCTGCCATTTTTCACAAGGAGACAAGATTAGATTTCCTGCTTACTGTTTAGTTCGCACCAATCCCCTTTTTGAAAAAGGGTCTACTCTGAAAGGAAAGAATTTGCTCCCAAAAGGAGCAAATTCTGTCCTTTTAGAGTAGACCCCTTTTAGAAGGGAGGGAAAACTGTATAAATAGAGTTGCCTCCTCTGAAACTGTATCCGTTCCTCTTAAAAAGGGAATGTTTTCATCATATGTGCATATGTATTAGAAATCCATTTTTCGTTGAAGGCCTCAACAATTACGAACAATAATAATAAACATGTTTGTCCTTGGAGCCAAATCGGAAGCTTAGCTAACTGATCAGAGGATGAAATTGAACGGATTATACAGCACTGAATCGTGTCAAACATAAAGAAATTATAGGCACTACTACTATCACGATACTTCAATGGTTCGAACATCTTTGGGACCATGGAAATTTGTTCTAGACATGGGGAGTTCAAGCCACTGAGGGTTAAACACAGCGCAAGATCAGGAGGCAAAAGGGAGAGCAACATTTAGGAATATTTTACAACATTTTACGCATTAATGTAGATTGTACACTTAAGAAGCGCCACGATTGGGCGATTCTAATGAGTACACACAACATATTCTAAAACTCTGCTTTACGATCACCTCGATATTAGGACTATCCCGCTATAAAGACCAGTTTTTACCAGACCCAAATTATTTCCTATATAATTAAGTGTTCTTTATTCCAATAAAAGACCTTGAAAGACCCAGTCCGGCATTTGTCTACTAGTGCCAATGTGGAGTCAGGAAGAACAGAGGAACAATTGACGTGATCTTCACAGCAAGTCAGCTTCAAGAGAAATGCAAGGAACAGAATGTGGACCTCTACATGACCTTTGTTGACCTTACCAAAGCATTTAACACAGTCAGTCGTGAGGGTCTTTGGAAAATTATGGCAAAGTTTGACTGTCCGGCCAAGGTCATAGTAATGGTGAGGCAGTTCCACGATGGTCCAAAATGATAGCAACTTTTTCTGATCCATTCCTTGTGTCAAATGGAGTTAATCAAGGCTGTGTACTAGCTTCAACGCTGTTCAGCATGATGTTTTCTGCCACCATGCTCACAGATGCTTTCCAGAATGGTGACAATAGTGTACTTATTCGGTATCGCTTAGATGGGAAGTTTTTCAACGTAAGACGGCTGCAAGCTAAAGGTGCAGACAGAGGTGCTAGATGAGTTCCTCTTTGTTGATGACATGGCAAAGGGTGCTCCAACAGAAGAGAAAATGCAAAAAAAGGTATGGATTAAGTATCTGATTAATTTGACAGCTATGACCTCACAATTAGCATAAAAAAGGTGGTATATCAGCCAGCACCTAGAAAGCCTACTATAACAGTGAAAGGTCAGCGATTGCAAGTAGTAGGCAAGTTTAACTTCCTTGGAAACATATTGTCGAGGATTGTGCACATTGATGATGAAGTCAATGCCAGGGTTGCCAAAGCTAGTGCAGCATTCAGCCGACTACGTGGAAGTATTTGGGATCGAAATGGATCAGACTTGACACAAAGCTGAAAGTCTACAGATCTACACTACTCGTATTATACGCATGTGGAACTTGGGCAGTTTACCAACGGCATGCTGAAAGACTGACTCACTTCTATGCAAGCTGTCTTAGAAAATTTCTAAAGATTAAGTGGCAAAACAGGATTCCAGACACAGAAGTCCTTAAAAGGGCACGGATGCAGAGTGTACATACTCTTCTAAATTTGGCTCATTTAGGATGGCCAATTTACCAGATGCGTGATGAACGTTTGCCAAAGAAAACTCTCTATGGAGAACTACTTAGGTAAACACTTCCATAGTGGTCAGGAAAAAAACGATACAAGGACACCATCAAAGCCTCTCTTAAAGACTTCAACATCCAAACTGAGTCGTGGGAACAGAATCGAACAAAGTGGTAAGGCCTCATAAGAAGGGGTGTTGGTGAATACGAAGCAAAAAAAAAATCAGCTCAGTGCTCAGCGGAAAGCCAGAGCCGAAGCATTACCAACAGAACTTTCCTCCCCGGACCTCTCTTTCTGCAACAGGCAGTTTAAAGATAGGTAAGACTGGTCTCATCAGCCATCTTAGAACGCACAAACAGTAACACTTCACGCATTTGATTAGGATTGGTCATTGTCAGTATTGAAAGACGAACTATCATCACTAATTACTGCTTGATATTAAAACTGGTCGTGTGAAATTTTGCTAGACTGATAATTATCACTTGGTGACAGATCATGGCAATAAACCAGTTTACACCATGTAGTATTACCTGTTAAAAACGAGTTTACTCAACAAGGTGTTTGGGCTGTACAGTGTCATTGTCATAGCTTATTAAATACTCGTTGAGTGAAATAAAAACAACAACAACAAAAAAAAAAAACATACTTCTGGTTATTTGTAGCTGAATTTCTTCAGCTGATTACGACGTTTATTTCAGAAGCAATTAAATATGATATAAAGCAGCACAAGGTTTTAAAGACTGTCGTTATTAGTGAGCAGCGCCTACTATTAGCGGTCATCAACTTTAGATGTGGGCTACGTTAAGTCGTCCTTTCCCAAGTTTTCAAGCTGTTTTACTGGTATTCTTACACATGATAGTGATATGAGAGCCGCCTCATAACTGCATCTGTAGCCACATGACCTTCACGTACAGAGATCTCGTGACTAACCCTTCGCTGAAGACATAAAAATAAAGGAAGTAAATTGATGTAGACGTTTTGCTCCATGAAAACGAAACAGCACTTCCTGTTCTGAACGTGAATAAAAACTGAAATTTGTGGAAAACAAATGATTTTGCTCTTGCGAAATACATAATTTCATACTCTAACAGACATTTGCAAAATATAAACTCTAACCAAGGCTCGTTGTCAAGCGATCCAAAATCGTCTTCCGCTTGTTTTCAAAAATGACATTTTTATCGCGCAAATTTTGCTTCGTTTCGCTCGGTTTTTGATTATAAAAGCAGGCTATCAGTAGTTATTTTAGTTGTTTGTAAGACAACTGATGACTGTGCATTTGGAATGTGTACCCAGCAACAAACCACACCCTCCTGTCTATCAGCGCAATCTGACCCCGAGGTTATAACACTTTTTTCATGCTCAACTGAGCATGAAATTTCACTTGGTCATAAAAATAAAAATATCAACAATTAAAACACTTTTTCATGCTCATCTCAGTTGAGCATGCTCAGCTGAGTTGAGCATGAAAGAAGTTTTAAAAAATTGTCAGTATTTTAAGATTTATAAGCAAAATAAATTTCATGCGCAGCTGAATTGAGCAGTAAAAAGTTTTATTAACCTCGGGACCTGACCAGTCTTTGTTGGCTCCTTTGTGGCTGGCTAAACGTCTGATCTTTCTACAAGGAGATAGCGAATACTCGTCAGAGTATGTGCATGCGCAGGCTGATCTGAGTCAACGCAAGGAGCACACATCAGAAGGCACACCTTTCCGTTGAGGCTGAAATGTCGCTAGATTTCCCTGGATTAAAATAATTAAGCTGTAACAGTATCTTTTTTTTAAATGAATGCTTCGTCCTGGAATACAAATGAGAGAGGGAGAATAAAGAAACGATATTGTTTAGCTTATATACTGATATTCATTTTCTTTAATGGCATTCCCTTCCTTTTGTGCCTACCAAATATGGTTGTGAGTGCGTTGATTGCAGGTTGTCACCGATCATCGTACTCAGTTCTTCAATGATATGCGACGGAAACAAGAGAACCAACAAGTCAACAAGGGCCCCATAAGCGATATAGGTCCATATATATGTCGCAAAACCCTACCTCTGGTATCCAAAACCAAGCATCCGTAGATAAATACATACACCTAATTTGATCAGCTTTGATCCTACAGTAATGGAGACATAAAGTGCATAACGGTTTTCCGTGTAATATATAATTTAGGTCTAAAATCACAGATGTCTACTTATGGTATGTGATACCTTTGGTAAAAAGCAAAATGTAGAAATGAAAAAAAAAATCAATATTTTGCGTTGATGCTAATGCTAAATATAGAAATTTGCTACATTTTGCATTAACGTAAACGCAAAATATAGAACTTTCAGCATTTCTGCATTTTGCGTTGAAACATACCCTATGTTTCGTACATGTATCCACACATTGGTATAAACAGATTTATTTCGAAACAATTTGTACAACATATAATATGATAATAGTTTCAATACAAAATTTAAGGACTGGAACGGAAGCACGTAGTGCTTATTTAGTTCTTCTCCTTAGCAGGTTAATAAATTGTTAACAAAGCTTAGGGATATATTATACATGATAAGTTCCAATATAAGTGAAATTTACTGCTAGACATTTTATGAATAGTATGATATACTGTTCAATGAAGTGCGTAATCCATTGCGTAATATCCTAATGACCCTATTTATGGTGAAATATGCAGATAACAGATCATACACTCTGTGGTGACCTATGGCTCCAAAAAAGCTAAGAGCCACGTATGGTAAAATCAGTTTTGAGCAGAAGATAAATGGCTAGAACTATAAAGTAAGTTTTTTTATTCATTTATCCATTTGAAACCATTTTGATAAAGTATAGTATTTGAAGATTAGAAAGTTTCATAAACAAGTGTATATTTATTTATTTAAAATCACTTAGATGGGTGTTATTTATTTATTATTTCTTTTTTTAATCAGGAATTAAACATTTGTGATAATAGATTAGGTAAATGAAACAATGTCTGGCATTTCTTCGTTGTTCAATCATTCATGGAGAATATAGATTTAGAAAACAAAACATTGTGCAGCTTCAATCCAAGCTCAGAATGTTTTGTTTTATGGTGGCTCTGATAACAACGTTGATCTTTTCACGTGTTCATCTTTTACCTAATACATAAATAAAAGTAAAAAAAAAAAAAAAAACCCACAACAAATCTGTCTTTATTTTTTTTTTTCTTTTCTTTTTTAACTAAGACTACTTATAATTCAATAAGAATACATAAAAAAGTTAAAAAAAAAAAAAAACAACAAAAAAAAAAAAAAAAAACATTAACCAATAAAATTCATAATTAAATCAAAATATTCATATAGTTTAGGTAAAACAGTGAACAACACTTTATTTGATTACATTCATTTTCGTCCTTTCTGGCCCACCTAAACAGACTTCAGACAGTGATAATCATCTCATAATCATTTAGATAAGACCAGCCTTTGATGTGAGCCACTATTAGGGCTGTATATTGCGTGCAATCATGATGGACCACCTGGTTAAGAGGCAGATAAGATGTGTCTTTAACTTGGTAAAAACTAGAAATGTGTCAATATGACACAGATGCCCCCGCCCAGGGATCATTCTCACCCCGCACACAGACATTTTGCAAAAAAATGAAGTTGAAAAAGGGCCATAATTCTCATAATATTTGGAGGATTTTACCCTAAATAGAACTTGACCTTTATGTTATGATTATATACCTGTGTATAAAATATGAATCCAATTCACTAATCTTTTCAAAAAAGTATCAAAGGGAAACAATTTTCGAAGATGAAAAAGGGTCATAACTCCCATAATAATGAATGGATTTTACCCTAAATCGAACTTGACCTCTATGTATGATTATATACCTGTGTATCAAATATGAATCCAATACACTAATGTTTTCAAAAGATATCAAACGGAAACTACTTTTCAACGTTAAAAAGGGACCGAAACTCCCAAGATAATTGGTGGATTTTACCCAAAATCGAACTTGACCTATATTTTGTAATTATATATTCGAGTATAAAATATGAATCCAATACACTAACTTTTTCAATATCGAGCGGAAACCATTTTCAAAGTTGAAAAAGGACTATAACTCCCAAAATAATCGGTGGATTTTACCCAAAATCGAACTTGACCTACATTTTATGATTATGTACATGTGTATAAAATTTGAATCTAATACACTAAACCTTTCATACGATATGGAACGGGAACCATTTTTGTTACGTACGGACGGTACGAGACAGTCGTACGTACAGACAGCGGTGTTACTATATGGGGGGGCATAAAAAAGAAGAACGAATAGACAAGTGAGTGATTTGAGTAATTTGGAGTTTTACGACCCAGTCAACACTGCTTGGGTCATGTTGAGCCGGCCACTTTCACTTACGAAAACACGCCTATTCAAATAAATAGAAAATTTCACCTCTAAAAACTGAAAAATTTCAGGTAAAAACTTTGATGTTTTTCATATTTTTGCTCAATACATAGATTGTGGGTACTCGTTTTGGGTATACACAATCTATGTTATGAGCAAAAATAAGAAAAATAATGTATACCCCTGTAAACCCCAGTTTTACTATATAAAAGTGGGGCTTAAGTGGGTCAACATTATATAGGCATGTTTTCATGAATTTCCTGAACAGGATGTCCTTTAAGAGAGTAACCAGTACTTGTGCACATATTTTCGCCCATAATTGAAAATTGTCCTTCGTGAATCAACGTAGGAGGAGAATGACCGTAGAAATGAATTCATGGTCAATCTCCACGGAAGTTATGTGGTCGAGCTGGTATTCGAACGTCCGACCCCTGGATCTTCACTCAGTTGCGTTATCGACTGGAGCCCGGTTAACAAATAGACAAAGCTACTAACTAAACAGACCCTGATGAGACAGCCAATCATGATTTACACTGTTTGCCGTAATGTTTTCGTCTTGTTATTTTACAAATCCCCTTTCTACACTAACAGACTTTTCCGTCTTACTTGCCCTAAATATTCGGACAAATATGCATGAACAAGTTAGCCACCTCATGACAAAACCAATAAAATGGTATGTGCACCCAGCGAAGACAGATCAGCCTGGTTAACCGCTCAATCTAATTTAGAGTCTTCGCTGTTTGCATAAAAAATGATTTGGTCCTTAGCTACCAGTTGAGCACAGAGCGAAGACTCTGATTAGACTGGGCGGATGCCCAGGCTGATCTGAATCTTCGCTTGACGCTTATTAATTTTGTTCGTTTTATCATGAAGTGGCACAAATAGTCTTTTGCAATGCCACCGGTGCTTTTAGACAGGCAACACACTAGTCAAACGGATTTGTTAAAGTTTAGTATAAGTACGGTCAGGAAATTATATAGTAAATACTCTAAATACAATCATTTTCGATATTTAGCCGTGAAAGAGCTGAGTTCAGAAGGCCTGCAGACTGTATAGTGTTTCAACAGCTGTCGTTTAATGTCGATTTTTTATTAAAATACTTAGAGCCGCAGCATGATGGAGATTATGTTGCTTCATATCATATGTGAACAGCGACGGTCCTGATCGGACTGCACATGCGCAGTCTGATCAGGGCGTTCACTATTCATCATTCAATTTCTAGAATATCTGATTATCATATGAGCTAACAGAAAAGTTCCTCGAGTGACTGTTCGATTGTACACTGTTACTATATATTGAAGATCCCTTTTGAAATGGTCTGGCTAATTCTAAGTTTTATTCAGCCATGTACCATGCAGCAGAAGGCAAAAATGTACATGCTAATACAGTATTGATGAAAAATACTTCAGTTTAATTATAGTATTCTATCAATGTGTTTTCATCTCTCCAAGAATATAATTATGTTATGCTGCCCATTTATAATGATGAAATCACATAACAAAGCAAACTATTTCATTTTATATAATATTGGGACAGGAAGGACTTTGTTTGATAAGGCCCAAAAGAACACGGCGTCTGATCAGGAACTAGACTGTTTGCCACTCATCCAGAAGTTTTTAAGCACAGCACAAGGGACATGTAATAACAAATTATATCAGAAATGACCCTTGAGAGCTATGAACACACTCACAAAACTAAAAACGACTGTTTCAAATTTTAGGGCAAGTATGGTTACGAGTTAAGGTGTCTTGATAGTTGAGTCAAATAGGTAATTAATTCGGTAATGAAATGTTCTCTCTCCATGATAAAAATCATGATGCCCATTAATCCGTTTCTGATGAAATCAAATGAACAGCCAAATCTTCATTTTATACCAGAGCAAGGAACCAGTGGTTCACGTTTTTCGCTATGGAAATTTTCAAAGCCTTTGACCCTTGTTGGCAGAAGTGATATACTGTCTAGAAACACTAATTACATATGAACAACTTCAACTAAAGATTTTTAGCAGTATAATAAAAAAATAAACTTAATGTTGAAACTTTGCTAGAATAAAGTTCTATGATTGAGATCAGAGGTCAACAGCAGCAGTAAGATGATGTCAGCTGACCTGCACATCACGAAAACATGCCTATATAATTTTGACCCCCTGAAACCCCACTTTTATATAGTAAAACTGGGGGTATACCCCTATTTCTGCTCAAAAACATAGATTGTGGGTACTCGTTAGAACCGCCTCGCCGAGGCGGTTCTAACGAGTACCCACAATCTATGTTTTGAGCAGAAATATGAAAAATATCAGAGTTTTTTATCTGAAAATTTTCAGTTTTTGGAGATGAAATTTTCTATATATTTGAATAGGCGTGTTTTCGTAATGATCCATTGATAAGTGTAAATATTCACGTATCAAGACCATCAAAGGAAAACTTTCAGAAAAGAAAAAAAAAACAAAAAAACTTATCACAAACTTTGTCTAAGTCTGTGATCTTGATCTTAAACCAGGAGCAGTAACTTGAAGATGATGTCAACAGACCTGTGTCTACCCTGTAGTAATATTAACCACACACTAAAAACTTCAAATGAAAAATCTCAAAAATATATAACAAAGTACAGTGTAGAAAATTTAACGCAAACTGTTGAGGTAAACGCTAACACATTTTAAGTCTGTGACTTAGAAGTATACGATTTCTAAGTCTTCAATATATGGTATGCTGCAGTAGCAGGATGATGTCTACTGACCTGTATCTATCCAGGGCTAACCACAAAAAACTTTAGGAGGATACTTATAGAATTGAAACAAAGAAAGAAAAACCTAACGCAAAACATTCAGGCAAAAAGTAATCAGATCGACATTTGGCTGGACGGACGCACTCGGGACTCTGGGAAACTACAATGGACCCGTTTAGCAAGCACCTATGGGAAAGACAAAAAGTGATTGCTTAAGTGCTTGCTTTAAGTGCTTGCTTTATGTACATATGTACAGATGAATTTATACATCTTTGCTTTAAAGGGAGCTGCTAAGTCTTTATAAACAAATGATTTCTTAACCCTTGTCCTGCTGAACCCGGATATACCCTACTTTGCAAACAGTGTAGATCCAGATCAGTTGGCTTCTGGATCTGCACTGTTTGCCATTAAGTATGTGAATTTATAACAACCGTCCGGATCATGTGATCTGATTGGCTGAAAATTAGAAGTGAGCGTGGCATCTTAATAAATTCAGCAGGACAAGGGCTAATACAGGTGGCTTTCAAGACAGGTTTGACTTGATGTCATTGGTAGGCTATGATCTGTGATTGTAGCTATTCCTGGACATCTTCTAATCCTATTTTGTTTTGACTGTATATGTTAAATGGCATATTTCGCGTACTTAGGGCACTGATGGTGGACTACACCTGTTGAAAATACAGTTGTATCTCGTTATCTCGACCTCGCTTATCTCGGATAACCGCTTATCTGGAAGTGAAAATCTGGTCCCTGCCTAGACATGAAAATCTAACAACAGGTAAAACAAATATTGTGGAAAAGAGGAGAAATTGCTCCAAAGGAACAATTTCTCCTCTTTTCCACAATATTTTCAATATATCTCTAAATTCAAGAGTCCTATTATATATACATAAATGTGGTTGTTCGAATTATTTTTCCACAATTCTGCAAATCTGATATGTCGAGGCACGGGTATCTCAGAGAGTATTTCAGAGAGTCCCTTGGAATTCGAGATAACGAGAGTTGACTGTAATAACATCTTTTATTTGGATTTGTTTTCGTGAATTTTGATGTTCCCCTCCACAGAACTTTTATACTATTATCACATTATCTGCGTCTCACACTGCATGAATGAATAGAAAATGGGGTCAACACTGAAGCATCAGTGCATCAAAAGATTAATAATGAAATTCTTAATTCAATGGCGGATAAAATAAATGATAACTGTAACTTTGCACATAAGATAATACGAAGATGAGAGTAACTATATTGAATAGCAGATAACATTACTTGTGGCAATAGTTGTCTTCAAAAGTCGATAGTAGAACAATGATACCCGTCTTGAATAACCGTACAATACTGACAACTGCTGTCTTGAATAGCAAATCAAAGCACTGACAGCACTGGTGGGTCGATTGTCTAAGTGTAGGCTGCGAAAATGGTCCTGAACGGGGACTTAAGACTGTTTCACTTAAACCTTTACTTCCAGTTATTTAAGCAAACAGTGCAGACCCGGATCAAACGCCGCATTCTGCGGCGTTTGATCTGAGTCTGCACTGTTTGCCAATGTCTCTTATGCTTCAGTCCCTGTTTTACAAATAACTCTCTGTCAACAGCACTCTGGCGTCACAGCGACAAGAATAGCACGGCTCGTCACAGCGACAAGAATAGCACGGCTATAAATAACTGTTACCTGGATTTCGTCTAACACGCGGTTTGATTACATTGATCAATGATAATCACGTGGACACCTACCTTAAGGAAATTTTGGCTCTCCTTGGAAGCAAATTCATTTCTTTTAGAGTAGATGCCTTTTCAGAAGAGGCTTTGTGTACAAGAAAGCAAACGAGTCACAAAACCCCCCTTAACGCTGAGCGAACAGCTAATTACCATTTTGGGGTCGACTGTTTTGTTTACAATCGAGCAAAAGTATACATACATCAAAATTTCCTTAAGGTTGTTGTCCACGTGATTATCATTGACCAATGGAATCAAACCGCGCGTTTGTATGAAATCAAGGAAACGATTATTTATAGCCGCGCTATTCTTGTCGCTGTGACGTCAAAGTGCAGTTATTTGTAAAACATTGGTAAACAAAGCAAACCCAGATCAGACGCCACAGAACGTGGCGTCTGATCGAGGTATGCACTGCTTGCTTAAATAACAGGAAGTCAGGGTAAAATGGAACAGTCTTAAGACCCCGTTCAGAACCATTTTCCTAGCCTACACTTAGACAATCGATCCACTAGTTCTGTTAGTGTTTTAATTAAAGTTTCTAACAGACTACCGCAAGTTCCAAGACTGTTTTTCTTTTATGTTAATATGAGTCTTACAGCCCTTTCAAACCGCCAAATAAAGATGCATGGTTTTACTGCTTGCATGCGTGCATGCGTGCGTGTGTGTTTTGTTTACTACTAAGCGAGTCTAAATACAAAATTACACGCTAATAAACACGTAGCTCAGCACCCATTTAAAGATTATTCATGCTTATATGGCAAAATCTGCCACAAACACAACTAATCATTGTAAATCCCACAAAACGTTATTAAGTTTTTATGGCTTAGTATGTCTGGTGATCTAGTTTAAACGAGGTCGCGGAAAGAATAAATTGTTTTAGAGTGAAGCAAAAAAGGATTCCTGAAATTGGAAAAAAAAATATATAATGAGGGTTGTTTCCGGTACATAATGTGCGCGGCACTGTTTTGTCTTAATCCATAAAGAGCTAAGCAAAATTGTCAGACAATATTCTTATTTTTCTTTAGTAACTTTCAGATAAAGTAAGACTTGGCATATCTGCCTAGCAGACGATTCGCATGAAATGCGGTCTTGTTTTCATTGAAAATTGCATAAAAAGTCAACAGTCGTCTGTTCCAATTGTGAATACTACTTTAAGAGTTAATTTAAGAAAATAACAGTGATTTCGCAACTTCCCGGAATGATATTTTTCGTGACATGACTCCTAAATTGTAGAAGCATTATATTAGTACAGTAAGTGTAGGAAAGTAATGGAACTTGTTGCACATATGTAAACTGTACATACACCTTATTCGACAGCGCATTAGACCATAGCTTTTGCCAATATACGTGCGGAATCCGGTTAGGATATGTGCGTTTCGCTAAAATATTTGTAAACAAGGCCTACGTGTAGATTAACGGGAAAATCAACACCGACATGAAAACCCATACCCTTATTCTCAGTGGGGTAGGAAGTGACCACCATTACTGTATTTACCCGACCTATTTGGACGTCTTTCCTTACCATACGTGTCCTAAAATTTGAAAAAGGGTATTTTACTTCCTGTTGGTGTATCTGATAACTGCTGGATGAGTGGCAAACAGTGTAGAACCCCATTAGACGCCGAGTAGCTCCAATAAAAAAACAAGAACAAAAACAAACCTGGCTCCCACGGCATTTTTAAAATGGTGACAAAATCTAAAATCTGTTACATGAAGCCACTCATCCAGCAGTTCATTATGAAAACACGCCTATTCAAATATATTGAGAATTTTACAACCAAAAAAAAAGGAAAATTTTCAGATAAAAAAAAATCTGATATTTTTCATATTTCTGCTCAAAACATAGATTGTGGGTACTCGTTAGAACCGCCTCGGCGAGGCGGTTCTAACGAGTACCCACAATCTATGTTTTGGAGCAGAAATAAGAAAAATAATGTATACCCCTGTAAACCCCAGTTTTACTATGTAAAAGTGGGGTTAAAGGGGGTCAACATTATATAGGCGTGTTTTCGTGATGTGGAGATACCTCAACAGGCAACCAAAAAGTCTTGTTTGAATTTTAGGAAAAAGCATATATGGTAAGTAGTAAAGGTTTCTCAATAAGAAGGATAAATGTGGTATATTAAGGAGAGTTTCTTCGAGCTAATTCATAACAAAATCCATCTTCAGGACATGATTGCGCATACGACTAGTCTCGACGATGCATGCGCATTTTCGTTCATCACTATAATTATATTTGGACGCTGAATAAATAAATGAGAGAGAGAGAGAGAGAGAGAGAGAGAGAGAGAGAGAGAGAGAGGGAGAGAGAGAGAGAGCAGCCATTCTCAGAACAAAGAGCTCATGTTATTGCCCAGAATTACCGTATTCACCCTAAGTATTATTTAACTCATTACCGTACGTGTTCTGACGTCCGTCTTTATTGCATATTAATGTGTCTAAAATAGTGCTGGATGAGTGGCAAACAGTCTAGATCCCGTACAGACGCCGTCTGATCTGGGTCTACACTGTTTGCTCAAGTGTGTCTGTCCGAATACTTAGGATAAATAGTGTAAACATTTGTCTACATTCATGATTAATAGTTACTGTGATATATAAGTTGACTGCTCCAGAAGCATGTACCGGATCTAACAATACAGTCGACTCTCATTATCTCGAAGTCCAAGGGACTCTCTGAAATACCTCGAGATATCCGTACATCTACATATCATATTTGTAGCATTGAAGTAAACTAAATCAAACAACCACATTTCACAAATGAATATGTAAACTGACTCCTGGTTAGAGATATATAAAAAATATTGTGGAAAAGGGGAGAAATTTTCTCCTCTTTTCCACAATATTTTATTACCTTTTGTAAGATATCCATGTTAATACAGGGACCAGATTTTCACTTCGAGATATCCGGTTATTCGAGATAAGCGAGTTCGAGATAACGAGAGTCGACTGCATTTGCAATAAAAATGATAGAAATACGAGTGACTCCCTTTGTATCAAACTCTTATTAGTCAAAAAAGGAGAAAAAAATTGCTTTATACATGTAAATAAAAACAAATCTGGGCCAAGTCTGGTTTAGTTTCCTATATTAGCTTTCCATTTTGACACTTTTTATCTCAAAATACTGCAATTTTACGCTTTCAACTCGATCATACTTGATTGCCTCCCTGCTGAAAAGGATTTACTCTAGGAGGAAAGAATTTGCTCAGTTTGGGGGCGAATCATCATGAAAACATGCCTGTATAATTTTGACCGCCTAAAACCCCACTTTTATATAGTAAAACTGGGGTTTACAGGGGTATACATTATTTTTCTTATTTCTGCTCAAAAACATACATTGTGGGTACGTGTTAGAATCGCCTCGCCGATGCGGTTCTAACGAGTGCCCACAATTTATGTTTTGAGCAGAAATATGAAAAAAATATCAGAATTTTTATATGAAAGTCTTCACTTTTTTGTTGGTAAAATTTTCAGCATATTTGAATAGGTATGTTTTCTTAATGCCTTTTCTTTCATAGCAAATCGTAACGGGAGCAAGCCCTAAATTCCTTTTGCAGAAAGTGCTTTGAATGTCGGAATTTTAGCAATTAGGAAGTCACAAGTTTTCTCCCTTATAAATCTACAACGTGTAGCCAGTCCACTGAAACCATATTATTCGGCCAAATGTGAACGGTTTGCCCTGGATCTCTGTTCATGTGGGCGCTCGTCATTATGTACAGGGTTCCAGGGCAAAACTTCTAAAAGCAGCTCAGGAATTAGAGGTAGCAAGCGTCTACCATGATTAATCCAGGATCCAGTACACGATTCACATTGATCAAATGTCCGCTTTTTACACAAGGTATTTGGACTGACAGGCTTACGCTAACAATGAAGACCAAGATCATGCGTCTGATCAGGGTCTTTGCTGTTTGCCACTCATCCAGCAATTTTTGACACATCAAAAAGGAGCAAAATGGAGTAGTTGTAAGTTCATAAGTATATTATGATATATATAAACGTGTGAATATTTAGGAAAATATGTTAGCCATTTATTAAATTTATCCAAAATTTCCATTGAAACTAAAATATTGAGTCAAAGAGGAGCTCGACTGACTCCGCCCCCCCCCCCTCGAACCCCCTCTAGATCCACCCCTTGATGGACATGAATTAAAAGAACGACCTACCTTACTTGCGTCAAGTAAATTCACCGTTTCCCCTGTCTCTGCCACATATCCAATGATTCCCTTCCCCCAGGGAACCCTGATAGAATTATCCGCATTTTTTGAAGGAAAGATATGTGTTCCGCAATGTACATCGAAAATCTTTGACACTAATGACGGCTTGTTATTATTTTTACCTTCAACCACAAAGATTGAGGATTTATCCGCATCCGTTAAAACACTTAAATTGGACACAATCTTTGAACTCAGGCTACCAAGGTCAAGGTCATTCGAAATATCTTTGACTATTTCCATGAAAAATTCCCTTTCGTTAACGTGTCTGAGCTCCCTTTTCTTGTCAATGTCTTTACTTGGGTATCTAGGGAGTCGAACTTTAGACTGGATAAGAATGCTTAGCAAGTTGCTTGAATTGGGCGGCAAGGACCGGAACATACGCATTTCCTTCAGACTACCCCGTCTTGTGTCCGTAGTTGTGGATTCAGACTTTGATGCTGGTTCATACGTACGGAACATGTTTCTATATTTAGATTTTGCAAAATCATGACGTAAATGCTTCTTGGAATTACTGCGTATGTGCTTGGAACAGAAAACGTCGCTTGATTTCAGATCCCGCGGAGATAACGAATCTAACTCGTCGCTTTCATTTGAGAGCGATCGCTCCTTTTGATCAACTAAATCTTGCAAATGCGAAAACCCATGATTCCTGAGCCATTTGTTAATCAATGTGACATCAGCATTCCTTATGAAATAATCTTCACAAACATCCGGATGGGCTCGGAATAATTCGTCTATGTCTTTGGCAATGGAATGATCAACTTCGAAATCCATTTTGCTTACTAAATATTAAATGACCACAATTTAACATTATTTAAAAGTTTGAAATAAATAAACAAACCAACACATCACAGAAAACACTAGCCTAAACAAAACTCATTCAGTTTTAACAAAGTGTCCAACGGTTTTAAAGTGAGCATCTTTCTGAAAAAAAAACAACAAAAAAAAAACACCTTTAACAACAATCACTGTACACATTTTACTTAACGCTCTGAATGCTGGGTGAACTTCAGCAGACGACATTAAAAAAAAACAAACAAAAAAAAAAAAAAAAACATTTTAAAATATTTTTATTTTTCCCAGAAAACAGGCTTTGACATTTCATGCAATTGTTTCATACCAATTTACAATAAACGTCAAATCCTATTTTCTGGAAAATAAGAAAAAAAATATCTTCAATATCTTCAATTTGTCGTCTGCTGAATTAGCTCAGAGATTGGTAAAGGTTAGAACATTGCATCAGTCCGTCTCCTTCTTTGCTTTGGCGTATTATATACAGCACATCCTATAATATAAGCCACATAGTAACACATTTTCCAATAACAATTTTCTACCAATAAATGCTCTCATACAATATAAATAGCCTTAAAACACCATTAATCTTTAAACACACAGGCTTTAGACTAGGTAAAATACTATAAGCCTGACTATTCCATCGGCAAAATGAAATATAAGTACGAGTCACAGAGCCTGCTATGATAAAACGACTCACCGGGAACATGTGCTAATCGAAGAACTAATATTGCCGGTTCACCTAATCGAATCACCCAGATTTTAGTTTACACTGTATTAGTGATCGAACTTTTACCTGAGCAAACAGGTATACAAAGTCGACCACTGATAAGATTTAAGCGGAATTGTTTTCCTCCCTTCTGTAAAGGGATCTACTCCAAAAAGGAGAGTATTTGCTATCTTACAAGGGATCTACTCTAAAAGGAAAGAATTTTACTCCCAATGGGAGCAAATTCTTTTCTTTTTGAGTAGATTCCTTTTCAAATTGGGATTGATGTGCGGGTGAGCCAACAGAAAGTCGCGATAGATGCCTCCTTTGTAAACAAAAAATGGCGGAAAATTTACCTAAGTGTATCCACTCACAATAACTAGAAGTTTGATAGTCTATAAAATAATATTTTCGATTGACAATATATATCCTTTGGTGCGGATTTTTTCTCCTATCAGTAAAAAATATCTATTTTTCTCTAGCGCGGTATTTATTTCATCGTCCTTATTAACTATTTCTTGGTTTGTGATTGCAGTTTCCACTTGATGCGAAACAATTTTCGCTGGAACGAGAGGAAAACCAATATAAGTCAACACTAACACGTATCAAAGTGTTTCTGTAGGCACACAGTTCATAATATGCTTTTCCATTCGTCGCCAATAGAAAAAGAGCAATACAAAAGCCGAGTTGTAGTAAAAGACCGTTTAAAACGTTCGTGAATGGAGAAAGCGAATGCGTACAGCCGGAAAGTATTGCTTGAGGCATTCGATCTGCGTTCGTTTCAGTGCATCCTGTAAATTGTATCGAGTCTGGTCAGAGGTTTACTGTTCGGTTACACAACATCGCTGTCTAGTATATGATAAATAAGCATGCATTCTGATGTAAATTTAATCAAAATAGGACAAAACCTGAACACGTTAATGACGTTTGAAGAGTCTCAAACCATTCTCAAGGGCTTCGCCATTTTGAATACTTAATAAGCTTCTAAAAATGAAATATTAAATAAAGTTTTCTTTCTGATAGAAAACAGTATTTTCAAATAGAATCAATAAACATCTAGAGAAGAAGCTTTATACACGAATAAAGGGGTAAAATGAGCCAGCGCACAACAAAACCAACAAAATATCATGTGCGCCCAGCGAAGATTCAGATCAACCTGGGCATCCGTCCAGTCTGATCAGTCTCTTCGCTCTGCGCTCAATGGGTAGCTAAGGACCCAAGCTTTCTTCATTCGATCAACGAAGACTCTGATCAGACTGGGCGAATGCCCAGGCTGATCTGAGTCTTCGCTGGGCGCACATGCCATTTTGTTGGTTTTGTCGTACGCTTGCTCAAACATTATTGCATGTGCTGTTTATTTTGGTTTTGAATATTTAATTAGGGTTTTATAACGTCATAAATTATCTTGTATTATTCAAATTGACAGCGCCCATAAAACGGATTAGGACATATAAAATCTTAATTGTCCGCTCAATTGAGTGTACAATAAAGATTTTATAATTAATTATTCTTTCTTATGAAGAAACTTTAGTTAAAAAAGGAATTTTGCAAATATTCAAGCCCTTATATCTTTCTTAATATTCATCCGATATTGATCGTTTATTTCAAAATGAATGGTTTTTTAGGATCAATAAGTATACAATTTTTCTCAATGCTGCCTTTCCTTATAAGTTTTAGTTGTCTGTAGGCTCACTCGTTAAGTGAAAAATAATGTTTTAACAGAAAGTAAGACATGGCGTTTCATTCAAACTGTCTCCGAGAGAGAAACGTCAAATATGGTTTTCAGTTACATTTAAAAAAAAGCTTTAACTTTTGGAACATCTCTTGTGTATATGTGAAAAGTTTAG
This sequence comes from Anodontia alba, assembly GCA_964016985.1. Classification (NCBI taxonomy): domain Eukaryota; kingdom Metazoa; phylum Mollusca; class Bivalvia; order Lucinida; family Lucinidae; genus Anodontia; species Anodontia alba. The sequence goes on from OZ024831.1 coordinate 46,951,067, forward strand.
GCTCCATTCTTTTTCAATGGGCGGGTAAATAAATCAGATATCTATCATCATTTTCTGAGACGGTCATCTATGACTATAACCTCAGTTGAGTGGGTGGCTGAATTTAGAATCAAGCTTTTTTTGAAAGACAAATAAATAAATATCACTGGATGGGCTATTAAAACTGTTTACAAATAGTTAGGCAGAGGTTTACTAAAACGCATACTTCTGAGTCAGCAATCTACATTAAACTCCTCTTAATCTTGTCTGCGGTTTATGCATCCACCACAGAAGAGGGGAGGCTATTTCAATGAGGAATAGTTCTGGGGGAAAGGGGCTTCTTCAGGGTTCCATTATAAGCCTGATACGATACTGTGTGTTGTTTGTTTTGATGCCTTGTTAGTGTTAATCCTGTTATAGGGGTCAAATATCTATCTTTGTTAATAGACACTGTACCGGAGTGCATCTTATAAAAGAAGGTTAAGGGGGACTTCTCACGACGGTCCCCCTCTTCCCCCTCCACCCCCCCCCCCCTCCGGAGTCGGCCACTCCAATTCATTAAGTATGTCACCGACACTACTTGTGTTCTGCCATCGCCCGCAAGTCTATCTAGCAGCTGTTCTCTGCACCTTCTCAACTTGCCAAATCTGAGTTTTAACATATGGATGTCAAATTGGTGACACATACTCTATACTCTAGCTGACATGAAACCAATGTTTTGTATGCAATAATCTTTGTCTACCTAGGTGCAAAAGCCAAAGTGCGGTGACGAAAACTTAGTCCTAGTTGTTTTGCATGTAATCTCTGAAATATGCTGACCCGAATCAAGATGATCCGTGATGGTGATACCAAAATACATGTACTTTGCAGACTGAGCCTGCTCCTATGTTTGCTGGTGGAGTGTATATTCAAACAATCTGTTTGTCTGTATGATGCCGTGACACCCTCATAGAATGACATTTCGTCAAATTAAACTTTATCTGCTAGTAAGCCACACAACGTGCTAGGCTATTTAGGTCATCTGGCAAAATGAGGCAAAAAGAATATATATTCTTGTAAAGAACACAATCATTATAGATGTCCTGATGCTATAAAGGAGATCATTAATGAAGACCAAGGAAAGGACCGGTTCGAGAAGCGAACTTTAGAACACACCGAACTAAACAGGGACAGCATCTAAGGCTTGGCCATCTGATACCACTTGTTGTGTGTGCTCAGAGAGCCATGAGCTAATCTACCTAGTAGTCTAATTTCTACACTAGCCTCCTGTGTGGAACCTTGTCAAAGGCCTTGGCGACATCCATGATATTTAAATCAGTCTGTTTATGACACTGATCTTGGGTCCTATCCAGATTACTTACAATTTCATGGAAGAACTGGACTTAGGTTTCGCAAAACTATGCTGGCAGTCAGCAAGAATTGTTTTCAAATGTATAATGCTTGTTGATGTTGCTTACTAATATATGCTCCAAGGTTTTGCAACAGATGCACATAAGCGATGCCGTTTTAGCAGTTAGCAGCATAGATTTTTCTCCTTTCTTGTAGACCGGAGTAACTTTTGCTTGTCGCTAGTCATCTGGTACATTGCCCTGGGTAGTGACTCATTGAAGTAGAGGACCAGCACAGGAGAAATTTCAGCACTAAATTCTTTAAGCACTCTGGCATTCATACTATCCACTATAGATGCCTTATATACATTGGCCCAGTTGTTCAAAACTAACGATGTCGTTAGTTAACGATTCGTTAAAATTTACATCGAGTGATACGCAAATATGCTGAAATTTTTTGCTGAAAAAATGTGAGTAGCTTTTGCAGTGCAAAAGCTACTCACATTTTTTCATCAAAAAATATCAGAATATTGTATATTGAAGCCGCTAAAACAGTTAACGAAATGACCCTTAACGAGCTCGTTAAGCTAACGACGCTTTGAACAACTGGGCCATTAAGTTTATTTAACAGTTTGACATCCCCTTTGGTAATCAGGAATCAGTTTCATGCTTAAACTCAGATTAAAACTGTGTATTACATATATTAGCCTTATCCCGCGAGTCTGTTTTCGTAACCATATTCCCTGAGTGGAGTGATTCAGTATACCATATTCCCTGAGTGGACTTTAAGGGACATTACAAATGATCTAAAGTTGTTTTTTTTTTTTTTTTTTTTGTTTATTGTTCTTTTTTTTTTTTTGTTTGTTTTTTGTTTGTTTGTTTTTTTTTTTGTTTTTTTTTATACTGTTTCACTCTTCGTTGGACTTTGGGGATCAGTGTTATCCTCATCAAAAATGAAGATATTGGAAATATGCTTTCAATAAGCATCTCTTATTACCTTCAGTAGATGTGCTCTGAACCCTTTTAAAGGCTCTTAACGTCTGGCTGCTAAACTTAAGAGCACGAAGGCAGAATCAGTCACGCTTTCTGACAAGTTGTGTGATCGTATTATCAATCCATAGTAAGCTATACTTTTATCTTGGTCATTTTTATGGTATAAAAAAGGTAAGAGAAAAGTCCAGGGAGTGCCACAATCACAAACCGCAGCCCTTCCCAGATCCCAAGAGGAAGAGGAAACCGACAAATCCAAACAAGCACAAATCGAACAAACGTACGAAAAGCACTAAGATTAGCTCTCTCCTCCCCAAGCGAGGTAATCGCAATACTAAAAGGACTGAAAAACACAATAACAAAATAACACACGGAAAGACATACAACAAATCGCCTCGTAGAATAAACCACAAAGCAACTAAACCTTTCCGCAGTGAACTCGGACATAAAACTGACCCACAATTCATTAACTGACACATGATTATGGTCAGAGGAAAGAAAAAAATCCCTTACACTCGCCATGTGGTCATGCAGACTATCCTTATCCGCACGTTTATAAAGGTAATTTTTATGCCAGGCTTGTCGGATTTATATCATATTCAATGTGGACAATGTCGTGATCGAGGGCACCCTCTTAACTCGATTGACAGGGTAATGTGAATTTGTAAACAGCAAGTCAAGGATCTTGTCTTGTCGGGCGGGTATATTTACAACTTGGACCAGACATTGCTCTTTAGCTACATTCAAAATATGCTGAGCATGCCTCCTTCGGTACTCCATGGGGTACTTGCATATTGCTTCATTCAGTTGTCCCCCCCCCCCACACCCCCGCCCCTACACCCTCCACGCTCACAACTAAAATATGTACATTTTTATTGGACACTATCCTAGACGAGGATGAATTGAAAGCCTCGAGGTAGTCTGGGTAAACTTGATCTGCCGGGCGATATGAATGAACCGAAATACAGAGGCCTACATCCAATAATATTCTTCTTACATCAGTTGACGCAAATGACCCTCATAGATTGACGCGTCGTTAAACCTGAACTCTTCATCAACTTACAGAGTGCAGAATAGATCTCGTTTGGGAGCCACAAAGTCACTCCTATTTGCATTACTTAATTTTTCTTTCCGGATAGCATAAAATGGTTCTGGGAATATTTCTGGGTTCTTTATCTGTCTGGTTTAGCCGAGTCGATAATGGTATGAAGTTTAGCTATTTTGTTCTTGTCTGACTAACAATTCATAACCGATAATCTCAAGGGATGGTTTAGGACCGCCTTTTTGTCTTAGATTTAGGTTCTTTGGACAGCTGCATTGTGGGCAAAGAAGCTGCAGTGGGTGAATCAAATACTGTCTGGTACCGGACTATCAGGTTCGGATAGTGATGTTAATGAGTTAAATCTATCGAAGAGATCTGAAGAAGCTGTGATTTGAAACCGAGATGTAGAAAAGTTAGGCATTCCACATTTCATGCATTCCCAGTCAATACTTTTACTCAGTGATCTATTATAAAGGATATACATAACTGATGTCATTCATTGAGAGACTATGTTATACCAGACATTAAAACGTCGCGGCAAATTACTCAGTCCTCCCAACCAAAACTGATTTCACAGTGCCTGCATGCGAAATGTGAACTGTCATTCCCCAAACTTGGACCAGGATTTATTTTGGTATCTGAAGCATTACTAATCATCCAGTAAAACTATACAAATAAGATAGTTTGATTGACACAAACCTCAATGATTTTCTTTGGATTGACACAGTTAAAATATGGGACATCTGAGAAACAAAGTTCTGTTACCTAGCTGTTGTTCCACTTGTGTAGAAGTCAACTGGAATTTCCTAAAGATCCTCTGCTCTTCAAAAATGAAGCTGAGTGTGTTGCCAGCAGCAAACAACATACTGCAGGTAGGATGTCAAAAGTAAAATGACTCATAATCAAAAAGGATAAAATAAATTATTTCTATGGTTTTAAACCCAATCATAAAAAGAAATGCGTGATGTAAAAGACAATAACACGATGAAATAAAAAAAATTTAGAACTGGATTCTGTTTACTTAAAATTTCAAGCTAATGTTAACCCTTGTCCTGCTGAACCCGGATAAACTCTACCTTTGCAAACGGTGTAGATCCAGATCAGTTGGCTTAGTATGAGAATTTGTATCAGCAGTCTGGATCAAGTAATCTAATTGGCTGAGAATTAGAAGTGGGTGTGGCATCTTAATTTATTCAGCAAGACAAGGGTTAAGGATAATTGAAGCAATAAACAAATAATGGAGCAACTTTGTAGCTAGATATGATATTTAAGCCACAAAGCATAGTTAATTAGTTATGATAATTTCTGATATGCAAATCCTGAAAACAATTAAACCTATTTTATCGACATGTACTGGAGAGTTATAAATAATCAACCTAATAAAATCGAAATAGTTTAAGAATAAACATTTTTAGATCAGAAAAACGATAAAACCCAGATTAGAGCATTCTGATCGAAGTTAACGCAGTTTACCATTCCGCTTTGTAAGTTGTTATTGATCAGAACATACCGAGCACACCTATGTAAGAGCATCTACGTCTGACAGTATTATTTCCAAACGAAATACTTTTAGTTTGGTATACAAATATGAATTAACTATTTTGGAAGGAAAAATTTCGGTATAAAAATTTTTTTCATGTTCACCACAGCTGAGCATGAATTTGTCCTCCCAAGAAATCTTAAATTACTAACAAATGCAAATTATTTTTAGCTAAACATAGCTAGGCATGAAATTTCTCTGCTAATAAGTATGAGAATGCCAACTTTTTTTTGACATTTTCATATTTAGTAGCACAGAAAAGGTCATGCTCAGCTAAGTTAAGCAAAGAAAACGTTTTATGACCTCGGGGTCCGACGCCCTCAGTAGTCACCACGAAAACATGCCTGTATAAAGACCCCTTTACACCCCACTTTTGTATAGTAAAACTGGGGTTTACAGGGATATACATTATTTTTCTTATTTCTGCTTAAAACGTAGATTGTGGTACTCGTTAGAACCGCCTCGTCAAGGCGGTTCTAACGAGTAGCCACAACCTATGTTTTGAGCAGAAATATGAAAAATATCAAAACATTTTATCTGAAACTTTTCATTTTTTGGTGATATTTTTTTTTGTATATTTGAATAGGCATGTTGTTTCGTAATGTTAATTTTACAGACTACACTTGTGAACACAACAAACAAGGAAAATAAACTAGAATAAAATGCTTTGTCTCAGAGTTCCCATCTTCTTTTTCTATTCCAAAGGTAGCCCTGAAATCAATATTCCTACAATATGCGGATTGCACTATGAATGATCAGTTAAAATATTTCTTTCCGGTAAAACAGACCTAAAACAACAGTATCAGAATGTTCTAGTATTGTATACAGAATTATCTTCTTTATCTATTGATAAATTAACTACAAGCTGTTTCACATTTCTGATATAATCTCTATTGAACTGGTAACATACGTAATGTATGTGCTCCATATATTTCCTATCAGGAGAGGCAACTGCCCAATCTGTGTGCCTCCATTCTGAAATGGAATCTCCTATTTAAGGAAAGAATTTGCACCCCACTGGGAGCAAATTCTTTCTTTTTTTTTAAGTGGATCCCTTTTCAGAAGGAGCTTCATGTGCAAGAAAGCAAAAGTCGCCCAACACCTTGTAAGTATATGGCAGAATATCGACCACGTGTATCCGGTCCCATTAAATAAATTCAGTTCATCAATCAATCATTTCATACAAGACTCTACTGCCAAGAGGAACTTTGCACATATAAATTTATATTATACGCCATCATCACGAAAACATGCCAATATAATATTGACCCCCTTAAACCCCACTTTTATATAGTAAAACTGGGGTTTATAGGGGTATACATTATTTTTCTTATTTCTGCTCAAAAACATAGATTGTGGGTTCTCGTTAGAACCGCCTCGCCGAGGCGGTTCTAACGAGTACCCGCAATCTATGTTTTGAACAGAAATAAGAAAAATATCTGAATTTTTAATAAAAAATTTTCCCTTTTTTGGTTGTAAAATTTTCAATATATTTGAATAGGCGTGTTTCCGTAATGATATTAGCCATATTTTTATTATAAGCATTACGAAAACATGCTTATTCAAAATACTCAAAATTTTACCATCAAAAAAATGAAAATTTTCAGATAAAAAATTCTGATATTTTTCATATTTCTGCTCAAAACATAGATTGTGGTACTCGTTAGAACTGCCTCGTCGAGGCGGTTCTAACGAGTATCCACAATCTATGTTTTTGAGCAGAAATAAGAAAAATAATGTATACCCTGTAATCCCCAGTTTTACTATATAAAAGTGGGGTTTAAGAGAATCAAAATTATATAGGTATGTTTTCGTGATGAGTATTTGCTTGGTGTGCAAAATTTCGTCATCTGAACTTTAAGGATAGGGTGGCTTATACCCTTATCTGCAGTCAAAACATTTGTATACGCCAAGTTATGCGGATCTTGCCCAGTGTCGATTCAGGTAACCATCGCAATGAGAAGTTCTCGTGAACAGTAAATGACACTGGTATATTTTATTTTTACTTTAATTTATCAAAGCGTTACTTTATCAAAGCGTTAAGATCTCACATAGTTTTGCTTGTGTTGAGATTTTACGGCCCAGTCAATCCATTAGGGTCATGTCGAGCGCATTCAGTTTACCTAACCACACTTTTCCTGGACAGGCTTAGTCCTCTTAGCGGTTAACCAGTATTTATGCCCATTTTCCCGGCAGAAACTGACAACTGCCCCTCTTGAATCAGCGGAAGGGAGAAAATGACCACAGGAAATGTTTTATGATCAATATAGGGATCAAACATGTTTTTTTTTTTTTTGTTTTTTCATGCATGAACATTCGCCAGGTCCCGAGAGAGATATTGAAAATCGAGGCCGGAGACCGAGGTTTTCAACACTTTCCAAGGGACCTGGCGAATGTTGATGCATTGAAAAAACATGTTCGATCGCTATTATTGCATAAAAACTGGTACATTTGCTACATTTTGCGTTATTTCTTGCACTTTTTATTTCGCCTTTTCACCGATGTCTCGCGAACGCAATTTCCACGGACTATGCTCATTCTAGGGCCAGGCAGTACACAGTTCGTGACGGCAGCAATTCTGTGGCCATGATACGAGCGTATTAAAAGTTGCGTAACCGTGCATTAACAGCGCGTGAATTGCCTTGTTAATGCATGGCCTTTTGCCGGTTAATACACGGCTGTAATAACGTGCGGCTTTGCTTTTTATGCAATTATCTCTTCGAAAGAATGTTGCCAGACCTGGCTGGAAAGAAGGACCTCAAATAGAGTGCGTTACAATTAAAGGCCACAATCACATACCACCGCCCTTCCAAGGTACCGGATAAAGGTTTAATTACATGAAACGACTACACAAAACAACACTATATGGACGATAGAATGAACATATGAAAATAGAACAGACAAAGAGAAACTGCAGTAGAAGTGCCGCCCTGAAACAGTTTAAATTAAAACCTTTGTTAGGGTGCTTAAATCTAAGTTTACGGATGTCAATCTTAGAGTCGGGGAGCGGAAGTGAATGGGTAGATGCGATTGTACTTCACTTGCGACGTTGTACAGTGAATGCTCAGTCACATACTACATTGTATTAAAGATGCCTTCGCCCGCCTGCTGCCTTTTGTATCATACAATGCTTAAATTATAGGCCAAAACTGGCGGTTCAGAGAGATAATGCAAACAACATAATAGAAGTCTTCTAGATAACAGACTTCGTCACTGATGTTCATTGGAGATGGGAAAATCGCAACCTGAGGGTCCAATGTTCCAGTGAAAAAATGAGGCTGTACAGTTTCATAAATATACTCCATACGGTTTAGGAGTTTATATAGAAGCCGGACACAAAGAAAGCATTGCACTACATGGATTTTAGGCATGGGAAAATAATTCAAAAACTGATTAGCCATAGTTGTCTTCCTCGTTCGAGACACGTCGTCTCGATATGATTTAGCCATCTGTGAAGTTTCATAAATATATTCCATATGGTTTAAGAGTTATGAGTCCATTACACTACATGGATCTTTGGCAAGAGGAGTTAATTGAATTGTCTTCCTTGTTCGCTACACAGCATCTTGATATAATTAAGCCGTCTATGAAGTTACATGAATATATGTCATACGGTTGAGGAGTTGTAAGCCGGACACGAATTTTCAGCATTACATTACATGTTTTAGGCAAGGGGATATAATTCCAAAACCAAAGAAGACAATGTTCTCTTCATTAAGTCATTTGTAAATTTTCATGATTATATTCCATATGATTTAGGAGTGAGCAACACACTGCACTGATTTTAGGCAAGGGTAGTTCATTCAAAACCGACTTTGCCAGAGCTGTCTTCCTTGTTTGCAACACATTGTCTTGATATGATTTAGCCATCTGTGAAGTTTCATGAATATATTCCGCATGATTTAGGTGTTATGAGTCGGACACGAAGAAAGCATTACACTACATGAATATTTGGCAAGGGAATTTCTTCAAAAACCCAATTAGCCAGTTGTCTTCCTTGTTCGCGACACATCATATCGATATGATTTAGTCATCTGTGAAGTTTCATGGATATATTCCACACGGTTAAGGAGTCATAAGCTGGACACGATTTTTAGTCGATATTCAGTGGGGGTCATTTTACTTCGTTAAAGCTGGCTCTTGGTACAAATTTTGCTTTGCGTATCTTCTCAAAAAGCCAATCACTCTACCGCGTCACCTCAAGAAGGGCAGTTGTCAGTTTCTGGCGAAAGAATGTGCACAATACTGGTTAACCGCTTAGAGGACTAAGCCTGCCCAGTAAACGTGTGGTTAGGTAAACTGATCGCGCTCGACATGACCCCATTGGGTTGACTGGGCCGTAAAACCTCAACACAAACAAAATCTACCGCGTCACCATAAAAGCCGGCTTCCACAGTAAGGATGAGCGTCAGTTTGTTTCACAATGTTACGTTTAGAGCAGACGGAAATTAAACTATCCAAAAGCTTTCAAATAAAAACACAATATATGTATGTCCGTAGGTACCTAGACTAACATACAAAAATAAAATTTTGTCTGTCCATATGCATTACGGACTGGACACCGGTTTATAGTCTGTCTGCACGTGCAAAAGGGACAGGTAAGTACATTATATATATATATATATATTTATATATATATATATAGACAATGAACAATATAGGGTTGTTTGAGTAGTCTACTTTGTAGCCAAAATATGTTTTTATTCGAATGAATTTGGATGTTTTAGTTTCTGGCGGCCCTAGATGGAACATTGTAAAACAAAATGACATTAGTGCTTTATATATCCATGAAAAAGAAAAAAGGACATGTTTTGTCAAGAATTTGCGCAAATTTGAAGTTAAGTTGTTTTTGGGTTTCTTTGTTTTTTTTTTTTTTTTTTTTTTTTTTTTTTTTTTTTTTGTTTTTTTTTTTTGGGGGGGGGGGGGGGGGGTGGGGTGGGGAGGGGGGGGGGGTCATATTTATAAAATATATTTTTTCTCTGTTTATAACCATTTAGTATTCCTTGACATTTAAGTTGTCAGTTTAATTTGTGAGACAGATATTTTTGTGAATATTTTATAATGACAAGTAGTGAAGGCAAATTTCACCACCATGTTTGGACAGCCGGCAGATTATCCTTAAACAGACTACATAACTAACAGATTATTTTTACAAGTAATCCAAGCATAAGAAGAAACAAAATATATACTAAGTATCCTTGACCTGATTTCTGCACAAATGTAGCTAATCCTTAAAGAAGAATTACACAAGTTTATTTACTTGCACGTGCTTTATATATGAATACCGATCCACTGATGCGTCAAAGCTTATCACATAATCAGTCAGCCACAATGTTGCGTATATTATACTAACCTATAAGACGTACTCAACTCTTTCGGCGCCAAATTTCAGTATACATTTGTCGTCAGCTTGGTTTCTTTTAACAAACCCTATTTGGAAATAAGTTAATATCTAAAATTCAATGACTGCATGTCAAATAGAGTAGATCCTGATGAGACGGCTCATTATGAGCTGTCTCATCTGGATCTATGCTATTTGCAAAATCCTCTTGTTATCTGTGTGGCAGGGAAAGGGTTAATGCGAGGTAGAAATACCACTACGAGAACCAATCTGCTTGTGAACGTGTGACCGAAAGGGAGGATGCGGAATACTGCTTCTTTGATTGTTACAGATTTATATGGCATTCAAGCTAGACGTAAATTTCATCTTCTTAATGTACGGCTTCTGCTCGATGGTTCTATTGAACTATCCAGTGATGACAATGAAACACTTTTCATCTACACTGCACTTTATTTAAAATACCCTATTTACCGGAGAATTTAGATATCATAACTCATTAAATACTTGTCCAAAACTTTGGACTAATCCATTTTGATACTTGTTGATGTGTCTAAAACTGTTGGATGAGTGGCAAACAGTGTAGACCCAGATCAGACTCCACATTCTACGGCATCTGATCAGACTATAATATTTGCTAAGGCCTGTCTGTCTGAATACTTAAGGTAAATACGGTAAAGCACAGTACTTGTTTATCATCTAAGAACGATCTGTTAACATTTGTTCAAATGTTACTTCCTTATTTCCATATTTCATTTGAATTAACATTATCTTGAAATGCCATATACAATGACGTATGTATAAAATGTACATATGGTTTCAGCGAAAGTTCAGATTAACCTGCGCATCGGCGGACTCTGCACAGAGTCTTTGCTATGCGTAGTTTGGATAGACAAGGATCAAAGACTTCTGCAGGTGGACAGCAAAGATGTGATCAGTCTGCGCTGATCTCCAGGCTGATCTGAGTTTTCGCTGGGTACACATTTCCAAAGGTACATTTCCTTTAGTTAAGGCTTGTATAATTTTGGCCGCGCCATGCGAAAACGTGTCTTCCAGTGCATATGCGTGCAGCGAAGGCCCAAACCAGCCTGTGCATCCGCACAGTCTGATCAGGATAATCCGTGTCCGCAAACAGAATCACTCGATCCTATAGAATGCTTCAAAGGAGCGCATATGCCCGGATGATACTTTGCGCATGTACAGGATGACATGAATCCACACATTTTGCACATGTTCGAAGGCACTTTTCTTCGCTTAACGCGGCCAATGTGGTTCTGTGTATTAATCATTGACTGCCTTGGCATCTATTTTATATTCTGCAAATGTTAGCAATAATGGTTGTAGTCCAGAATTTAGTGTTGCTTGTTAACCCTTTTCATGCTGAATAAATTAAGATGCCACGCGCACTTCTAATTGTCAGCCAATCAGTTTGCTTGATTCAGGTTGTTGATACAAATTCACACACTTGATGACAAACATCCAGACGCCAACTGACCTTGATCTACACTGTTTGCAAAGTCAGGGCAAATCCGTGTTCAGCAGGACTAGGGTTAAGACAATGCTGCTGTCCATTCAATGACATGATGTAACAAAACAGAAATAAATCTGCATCAAGAAGGGAGTGGTCGGGGTAGGTGCGGATATACCCATCGGTATTCCCAAACTTCGTTTGTATAATTTAGTATCAAACGCCGAATAAGGATAAAGAGCATCACAAACATCTGACAAGACCATAATAATGTATAATGATTATAATCTTCAAAAGTGAAAAAAGGCATTTTTTCTCCTTACAAGCAACGAAAAAAAAACTAATAATATGTGTAAATGCATATCATTTAAAATGCGCGTCATTTAAACTAGCAAATTGTTACATCAAACAAACACCCATTCACATGATAGAGATCAGTTGGAACGATCTCGATTTCAGTGATGCAATACTGAAGGACAAGGAATTGTAGAGTGTTAGCCACTGACTAGGCCGTTGATTGGAAGGGTAGGGACAGAGGGTAACTTCCCATATATGGCTTTGTACAAGACGTAACCATTCCTTACTCCATTTCATTCATATTCAAAGCTATACGGAAGGCTCATTTTCTTTGCAAGGGCAACAAAAATCGCTAACTATATCTAGGTTGTTATGTTCGGATTTTAAACCTTTCTTTATTTCTAGGAGCAATTTGATGTTGGTCTACTCAGTTTGCTCAGGCAGATCTGTCCAGATGTTTGGTCTATATACCGTGTATTCGGATTTTTGGATGCTAACAGATCATTGCTTTTGCATATGAAAGTGTGTAACCATATTTAACCTAAATATTGGGACGCCTTAACTTCTTGTTATACTTATCCTGAAATATTTGATTAAGTCATTTTTACTACCACTTCATGAGATTAACAAGAGCCCATGGGCCACTACGCTCACCAGAGCTCAAGTAGGCGAGCAAGTCCACGTCTGCAACCGCAGCCCTTTTGCGCTCAGAACCCTTGAAACATTTTGTACTTACAAATTCTGTTTACAGCATTTAAATTTGCTCACTTTTCATATGTTCCTACTATTCCATCTACTTGCAGTCAATTTGGGTAATTTCCCAGCCAAAGTAACTTTAGCATGTCTGTTTAAGCTTTCTGTAAATAGTTTCAAAGAATTCAGCCAATCTAGCAACTAAGTTGTTTAATAAATTCTAAATGTAGGTATTCATGAACCACTGAGATGAAGAATTTCTAATCCCTTTACCATATATTGGCATGATGGACATCATCGTCAAGTGACCCAGATCCCACGAACAAACTTTGATTTCCCAACCCCACTGAGGCTCTAGGTTTTCAACATCTCCCTAGGGACCTGGCGAATGATAATGCATTGAAAAACCATGTTTGATCCCTATTGTTGCATAAAAACTGTAAACATTTGCTACATTTCGCGTTATTTCTTGCACTATTTTGTTTCACCTTTTCACCGATGTCTTGCGAACGCAATTTCCACGGACTATGCTCATTCTAGAGCCGGGCAGCACACATCTCATGACGGCAGCAATTCTATGGGTCCGGCACGAGCATATTGAAAGTTGCGTAGCCGTGCATTAACAGCGCGTGAATTGCCTTGTTAAAACATGGCTTTTCGTCGATTAATGCACGGCTGTTAATAACGTGCGACACAGCTTTTTATGCAATAATTTGGTTTCAAACAGAATCTGAGGGACTTAGGACCCAAGTGTGTAAATAACTTTCACTTTTGGTATCTATAAAAGTCCGTTTAGCTGACTGTATAATTCAAATATGTTGTCATAAGGAACAATTGCTTCAGAAATATACACTGTTTTGCCTTTTCCCCATACAAATGCCTAAGTGACCCAATTTAACCTTGATTTAAAATAGGTCAAGGTCAACCAAGGTCATTGTTTGGATACCAAATTTCAAAGTCATTGGCCTTTTAGTCCTGAGAAGATTTTCAAAGGGTTTTTACCATATATGGGCATGGCGGCCATCTTAGTCATGTAACCCGGATCCCACGCACAAACTTTTATTCCGCCATCCCATAGAGGCTCCCGATGTAATTTGTTCTCAGCAGTTTTAGAGGAGAAGATTAAAAAAACTGGGATCCAGGAGAAAGGTCAGTAAATGACCTTGACCTTTGGTTTTTATAAAAGTTCATTTAGCTGATTGCATAAATCAACTTTGATGTTACAGGCTACCGTGGAAAATCCACTCTTTCACCTTTTCCCACACAAAAGCGTAAGTGACGAATTTGACCTTGCCGTAAAATAGGTAAAGTCAATTAAGGTCGTCAGTTTAACAAAGTTGATGGGCTCGAGTCACCAGTGCTGCACACCAAGTTTCAAAGTCATCGGCATTTGGTCCCTGGGAAGAATTTTCAAGGTTTTTACCATATATGGGCGTGGTGGTCATCTTGGTCATGGAACCCAGACCTAACTAAAACGCTTTTGTTTCCCTGCCCCATGGAGGCTCCACATTTAATTTGTGTTCAGTTGGCCCAGCTGTTTCAGAGGAGATGTCGTTTGAAAAGGTTGACGACACAGACGACATAGGTGCAGACAACGCCGACGACGCAGACGATGGGCGACGAACCATTGTCTATCCTATAAGTTCCACCAGAGCCTCAGGCTCTGATGAGCTAAAAACAGGTAAAGAAGATGTCTAGGAAGAGCCACAATGACAGAACGGCCTACTAATGATACCAAGAGAAATAACAAACCTGCTACATGAGTAGCAAACAGTACTGACCCGGATCAGATGCTTCCTTCAACCATCTGTATAAAACTGTTTGCTTAGGTCTGTTTCTTCTTATACTCAGGCTAAATATGGTATTTATGCCACAGCAAACCCATCACGAAAACATACCTATATCATTTTGACCCCTTGAACCCCATTTTTATATAGTAAAACTGAGGTTTACAGGGTATACATTATTTTTCTTATTTCGCTAAAAAAAAATAGATTGTGGGTACTCGTTAGAACTGCCTCGGCGTGTGGGTACTCGTTAGAACCGTCTCGTCGATGCGGTTCTAACGAGTACCCACAATCTATGTTTTAGAAGAAATATGAAATATGAATTTTTCATCTGAAAATTTTCCTTTTTTGGTTGTAATATTTTCAACATATTTGAATAGGCGTGTTTTCGAAATTCTGCTATATATTGAAAAATTCCCACAAAAACTCGATTCTGTCTAATGAACGTAGCTGGTTCGCAGATGCCAACATAATTGTGACTGATAGCCATCTGAAGCTGAGTGGTCGGCTAATCATCAGTCTGAGACAACACAGTCTATATATAGCCTGCAAAAAGATCGCCTTCTTGCAACCACTTCTGGATAATGAATGCGACGTAGATTCGTCTTCTCGCGGCTTGCTTCGAGAAGACCAACATTATTAAATGTGATGCTCAACATGAGAAAAAGGACTTTATCGGGAATCGAAACACTTTCGTGGGATACCTTTGTGAAGGCTTATCCGAGTCTTCGCTGTGTGTACATGGCATAATATATATTTACCCGCAAACAGTGACGTAAGAAGCAATAGCCGTTTGCGTACATCAATACCTACTTAACGCATGATATGCTGGGAAAATTTTCGGAAGACGGCATTTTGAAATCTTTTTCTTTTCTGGGGAATATGAGAAAAATACAACTAATTTGTCCCTGCTTAAATTAGCCTATAGAGATTAGGTTAAACATTAGAAGTTCCTTTGGATATTCCTTGAAAGTTCCACTGCGCATGTCAGTAGATAATGACAATACGGAACCAACTTTTTCTAACAGAAAACCTGGGCCCAGTTGTTCAAAGCTAACGACGTCGTTAGTTAACGATTCGTTAAAATTTACATCGAGTGATACGCAAATATGCCAAAATTTTTTGCTGGAAAAATGTGAGTAGCTTTTGCACTGCAAAAGCTACTCACATTTTTTCAGCAAAAAATATCAGAATATTGTGTATTGAATCCGCTAAAACAGTTAACGAAATGACCCTTAACGAGCTCGTTAAGCTAACGACGCTTTGAACAACTGGGCCCTGATGATAGGTGAGGTAAGTGTGAAAAAAATATTTGTTCGATAATTTGTCTGCTTTTGCACTTAATTATACATATGAACATATCGTACACCATTCTGATGGATGAAATTCTACCTTATTGTGATACGTATTATCAAATATTATACTTTTAGTAACTTTACCTTTTTGCAGAACTTGTGTATGGCGTAGCAGAAATTGTGTGTGACGTAGCAGGTGTACACACGTCGACCAATGAATGTTTCGACCTGTTGTATTTAGCCCATTTATGCCTATCGGCCGAAAAAGGGGCACAGGCAAATCGTGTAGACCCAGATTAGACGCCACACTGGTTACAATAAATACAAGAATTTATGTAACGAATGATACTAGTAAAAACTAACCAGGCACCCCTTTTGTTGGAAAATGAGCTGTCTGATGAGTTAAGGTAGAAGAGTCCATTCAGCATAATTTGGATTAACGTTGGTTCCTTGCAGTTGTCAGTTTTATTAACGCAGTGGAAGAGTCTAACGCTGCACCGTAGCCGGAAGTACATTTTCTTATGGTGCTGCCCAATTTGAGTGCAATAATGGAATTGTTAGAAACAAAGCAAATAAGCTTGTTGCAGTTAATATTAACTTGTGACGCCAAACTGTGCACCAGTCTGGCGAAGAGGCACAGTAAGAAATCCAATCTTTCAGTATTGGAATAGAAAAGATAATCGGCCCATCAACTCGTGCGTGTATATGTGTGTGTGTGGGGGGGGGGGGGAGGATTGGGGTAACTTGGGGGTAGTTGTGGTACGGGTGTGCGAGCCAGTATTTTGAAAAAACCAGACCCATTCATATACTTGATCGTTCGAGATGTTGATCTATTCATATATACGGCCCTTTGAGTTTTTATACCCATTTATTACTAATAGTTAGACAAATATAGCAGTCAATTCATTGACTACCAAGAGAACAAGCAGCCTTGAAAAATCTCTGAGCGATAGATACACGCATATACTGGGATGTCAGAAAAGTGGGGTCTTTCACACACGAATCAAGAAAAATCGGGTCAGTCATATACTTTTCGTTGAAAAAGGGAGCTAATCATATACCTGGCAGCGCTGAAAGTTTTCAGATAAAAAAATTCTGGTATTTTTCATATTCTTGCTCAAGGCATAAATGGTGGGTACTCCTTAGAACCGCCTCGCCGAGGCGGTTCTAACGAGTACCCAACCTCTATGTTTTTGAGCAGAAGTATGAAATATAATGTATACCCCTATAAACCCCAGTTTTACTATATAAAGGTAAGGTTTAAAGAGGTTAAAATTATATAGGGATTATATAGGTATGTTTTCATGATGAGGAATTTCAATCAGGGACGAGCCGAGTCCCTAGTTGAAATTCTTACCCCGAGGGTGAGATTTCCCTCTCCTGCATGGACTGGCACATGATGGATTCTTTTTCTCCCACATTTAGGTGGATTGTTCTAAGAACACCCATGTATATTCAGGGTCGGTCATTTGAGATAAAAGTTTTTCACATGGGCAAACGCCTATAAGCAAAGGAGGGATAAAATTGAAATACACTATATAAAACTACATTACAGTCGAACTTCGATGGCTCGAACCCCTTTGGGACCATGAAACTTTGTTCGAGACAGCGATAGTTCGAGCCACAGAGGGTTACTATTAGTGCCATATCAGGAGGCATAATGGAGATAATTGTTGGATACCTTTTCGGTGTTCTATATTATAAATGTATGTTGTGTGCATTCATTAGAATCATCGAGGCGATTCTAATGAGTGCACACAGCATACATGTGCAAGGATAAAAGAAGAAAATCTCCCTAATTATCCGTATATCGTATTTGGAGGAAATCCCTGCGGACACAAGAACGTTTCGACTCATCCATGGTAAACGAGCCATCGGTTCCCGGTTTACACGTGACTGTCACGTGACTTTCTGGTCACGTGACCATCCTTTTGCCGGTAAAATGGCCGCCTAAGATTGGCAAATTACATGTGAAATTCCAGGTAAATCGAGGCAAAAATAAGGGAGTAATGACTTCTCGAGTAGGGGTACCCCCTCTTACAGGCCTGTTTCATTTATTTCTCAGCACGCTAAAGGTTAATAATATTAGAGATTTTAAGACTGGTTATATTTGTTTGAATTTATGGCCACGCTTTTTGAAACACTTTAGTCCGTGCGTACGTATGCGTGGGTGTATGTCTGTGTGAACGCGCGCGTGGGCATATGTGTGTACGTGCTTGAGGTGGTGCGTGTTAGAGAGAATTGAATACAAATGGGAAGCTAGTCTTCTATTCCGTTTATGAATATTTAAAGCTCTAAGTATACAGCTATTACACTTTAGGGATATACAAATGTAAATGAGTTTGAAAATTCCTATGAACTTTCATTTTTAATAAAAGAAAAGTAATTGTTTTTAGCATTCAGATGTATTTCTAAGATCCTGCTGGGAATCTTCAATTGTGGATGAAATTGCTTTTGTTTCATAGCTTTTCTTTCAAGGGTGTGATGCGTAAATCGGTAATTAAGCCAATAACTCAAGAAAGAAAAATCAATGATCTTAATGTCTTTTAATCAAAACACTGAAAATTAAATGCGGCAAGCTTTTTAGAGACGTGTTAGTGGGAAAGGAGGTAGAAATGGAACAAAATTTATGTGTACAATTCTCAGCTATAATGCTTTAATGGTCTGTGAAAACAAGAAAATGGACTAAATTAAATTCCTACAAAGAGTGTTAAACTGAGAAAATTTAATAAATCATGTTTAAGGGCCCGGATGGGGTTACGAGATGTGGAGATGAAACCTGAAAAAAAAACTATGAAAAAAAAGACAACCAAGTGTTTTATTCCCGTATCAAGAAAAGGTGCATGCCCGTAGCTATTCAGGATCAGGCAAGGATGAAAAGACGTTTGTAAGTGGTTTGCACTTGCCTTCAGTGGGATAATTTCAGTAAAATTCCGCTTTGAAGACCACTCAAAATTAAGATTATTCCACTATGAAGACCAGTTTTTGTCAGTCCCATATGTTTTCTAAGGTTTCTGACAGAATAGCCTAAGCAAACAGTGTAGACGGTTCTAACAAGTAGCCACAATCTATGTTTTAAGCAAGAATATGACAAATACCAGATTTTTTTATCTGAAAATCTTTAGTTTTTGGTGGTGAAATTTTCAATATATTTGAATAGGTGTGTTTTCGTAACGCCCTAGCGTCCCATAAAAGGAAAAAAAAAATTGGCAAACCGTGCAAATCCGGATCAAACGCCGCAAAACGCGGCGTCTGTTTTAGTTTTACACTGTTTGCATTACATTCAGGAATCTAAGTTAAAATGATAATAATAAGAATGTACAAGGCACCCCTTTTAACTGAAAATAGAGCTTTCCAAATAACGAGATAGAAGAATCTTCTAAACATTAATTGGTTTATCCTAAATTTTGGGACATTTTAACTCCTGACCATACATGTCCTGAAAATTGATCATTACAAAATGATAACAGTATGAATCTCATGCATGGTTATTATCCCAGTTGTTGTTGTTGTAAAGTTTGCTTCACCTTTTTAATTGCACGACGATGAGTATTCGTGCTGCTGCGTGACGACCACTTCCTTATCAGTTTCAGAGGTCTGGCACTTGACTATCATCGTGACGTCGCAGCGATGTTGTAACGATGTTGCGACGTTGTGTGACGACGTTGCCGAGACGTTGTAACGACGTTGTTGCGAGGTTGTGTGTTTGCTGAGACGTCTTCTATATAATTGCATGCAGCGAGGTCCCTTCGTCTTTTACTACTTAGTGCGAGATAATGTAAAATATCCTCGCCTGTTATCGTTTATGGTCTGTTGTGTATGCAGCGAGATAACTTCGTCTGTTATTGCTTGTGTTATTGTCTTGTTATAGCGAGATGTTGTTATATCATGTATTTATCTTCGTCTGTCATTGTTGATAGTTTGTCTTGTATGCAGCGAGATAACTTCGTCTGTTATTGCTTGTGTTCTTGTCTTGTTATAGCGAGATATTGTTATATCATGTATTTATCTTCGTCTGTCATTGTTGATAGTTTGTCTTGTATGCAGCGAGATAACTTCGTCTGTTATTGTTTGTGTTCTTGTCTTGTTATAGCGAGATATTGTTATATCATGTATTTATCTTCGTCTGTCATTGTTGATAGTTTGTCTTGTATGCAGCGAGATAACTTCGTCTGTTATTGTTTGTGTTCTTGTCTTGTTATAGCGAGATATTGTTATATCATGTATTTATCTTCGTCTGTCATTGTTGATAGTTTGTCTTGTATGCAGCGAGATAACTTCGTCTGTTATTGCTTGTGTTCTTGTCTTGTTATAGCGAGATATTGTTATATCATGTATTTATCTTCGTCTGTCATTGTTGATAGTTTGTCTTGTATGCAGCGAGATAACTTCGTCTGTTATTGTTTGTGTTCTTGTCTTGTTATAGCGAGATATTGTTATATCATGTATTTATCTTCGTCTGTCATTGTTGATAGTTTGTCTTGTATGCAGCGAGATAACTTCGTCTGTTATTGCTTGTGTTCTTGTCTTGTTACAGCGAGATATTGTTATATCATGTATTTATCTTCGTCTGTCATTGTTGATAGTTTGTCTTGTATGCAGCGAGATCACTTCGTCTGTTATTGCTTGTGTTCTTGTCTTGTTATAGGGAGATATTGTTATATCATGTATTTATCTTCGTCTGTCATTGTTGAGAGTTTGTCTTGTATGCAGCGGGATCACTTCGTCTGTTATTGCTTGTGTTCTTGTCTTGTTATAGCGAGATATTGTTATATCATGTATTTATCTTCGTCTGTCATTGTTGATAGTTTGTCTTGTATGCAGCGAGATAACTTCGTCTGTAATTACTTGTGTTCTTGTCTTGTTATAGCGAGATATTGTTATATCATGTATTTATCTTCGTCTGTCATTGTTGATAGTTTGTCTTGTATGCAGCGAGATCACTTCGTCTGTTATTTCTTGTGTTCTTGTCTTGTTATAGCGAGATATTGTTATATCATGTATTTATCTTCGTCTGTCATTGTTGATAGTTTGTCTTGTATGCAGCGAGATAACTTCGTCTGTAATTACTTGTGTTCTTGTCTTGTTATAGGGAGATATTATTATATCATGTATTTATCTTCGTCTGTCATTGTTGATAGTTTGTCTTGTATGCAGCGAGATAACTTCGTCTGTTATTGCTTGTGTTCTTGTCTTGTTATAGCGAGATATTGTTATATCATGTATTTATCTTCGTCTGTCATTGTTGATAGTTTGTCTTGTATGCAGCGAGATCACTTCGTCTGTTATTGCTTGTGTTCTTGTCTTGTTATAGGGAGATATTGTTATATCATGTATTTATCTTCGTCTGTCATTGTTGATAGTTTGTCTTGTATGCAGCGAGATTACTTCTTCTGTTATTGCTTGTGTTCTTGTCTTGTTATAGCGAGATATTGTTATATCATGTATTTATCTTCGTCTGTCATTGTTGATAGTTTGTCTTGTATGCAGCGAGATAACTTCGTCTGTTATTGCTTATGATCTTGTCTTGTTATAGCGAGATATTGTTATATCATGTATTTATCTTCGTCTGTCATTGTTGATAGTTTGTCTTGTATGCAGCGAGATAACTTCGTCTGTTATTGCTTGTGTTCTTGTCTTGTTATAGCGAGATATTGTTATATCATGTATTTGTCTTCGTCTGTCATTGTGGATAGTTTGTCTTGTATGCAGCGAGATCACTTCGTCTGTTATTGCTTGTGTTCTTGTCTTGTTATAGCGAGATATTGCTATATCATGTATTTATCTTCGTCTGTCATTGTTGATAGTTTGTCTTGTATGCAGCGAGATCACTTCTTCTGTTATTGTTTGTGTTCTTGTCTTGTTATAGCGAGATATTGTTATATCGTGTATTTATCTTCGTCTGTCATTGTTGATAGTTTGTCTTGTATGCATCGAGATAACTTCGTCTGTTATTGCTTGTGTTCTTGTCTTGTTATAGCGAGATATTGTTATATCATGTATTTATCTTCGTCTGTCATTGTTGATAGTTTGTCTTGTATGCAGCGGGATCACTTCGTCTGTTATTGCTTGTGTTCTTGTCTTGTTATAGCGAGATATTGTTATATCATGTATTTATCTTCGTCTGTCATGGTTGATAGTTTGTCTTGTATGCAGCGAGATCACTTCGTCTGTTATTGCTTGTGTTCTTGTCTTGTTATAGCGAGATATTGTTATATCATGTATTTATCTTCGTCTGTCATTGCTGATAGTTTGTCTTGTATGCAGCGAGATAACTTCGTCTGTTATTGCTTGTGTTCTTGTCTTGTTATAGCGAGATATTGTTATATCATGTATTTATCTTCGTCTGTCATTGTTGATAGTTTGTCTTGTATGCAGCGAGATAACTTCGTCTGTTATTGCTTGTGTTCTTGTCTTGTTATAGGGAGATATTGTTATATCATGTATTTATCTTCGTCTGTCATTGTTGTCTTGTATGCAGCGAGATAACTTCGGCTGTTATTGCGTGTGTTCTTGTGTTGTTGGAGCGAGACATTTCATATTATGTATTTATTGTCTGTCATTGCTGATATTTTGTTTTGTACGCAGCGAGATATGACCTTCGTCCGTTATTAGTAAAGTTTGTCTTCTATGGAGCGAGAGGTCTTGGTCTTTACCACTGTTTATGTATAGGCATGTATGGAACCGTTATGTTGCTGAATAAATTAAGATGCCACGCCCAATTCTAATTCTCAGCCAATCAGATTACTTGATCTGGATTATTGCTATAAATTCACATACTTAATGGCAAAGAGTGCAGATCCAGATCAGTTGGCTTTGCTAACTGATCTGGATCTACACTGTCTGCAAAAGTGGGTCTATCCGGATTCAGCAGGATAAGGGTTAATATTCAGACACATTAACTCCTCACCATGCTTAACCTAAAATGTGAACAAAAATGTATAAGGGTTGTCCTTGGAAACAGAGAATACATAAAAGAATGAAAATCAATGTCTCGGTTTCAATCCAGGTTCTTCCGTGACATCAATGTAGTTTGCACGGCTGCATTTGCCACCGTCTCCCACCCACCACCACCCATCCACCCACATACACATTCTCACTAGCATCGGCTTAAGCGTCATTCGATTTTCCAATACACCAGAATGGGCTCGACGAGCCCAAGGAAAATAAAAATAAAACTGAACTATGATGTGTCTATTCTTAATTAACATTATGAAAACACGCCTATTCAAATAAATAGAAAATTTCACTTCCAAAAACTGAAAATTTTCATATAAAAACTGATATTTTTCATTTTCTGCTCAAAACATAGATTGTGGGTACATGTTAGAACCGTCTCGGCGAGGCGGTTCTAACGAGTACCCACAATTTATGTTTTTAGCAAAATAAGAAAAACAATGTATACTCCTGTAAACCCCAGTTTTACTATATCCTTTCGACTGCGATAAAGTATTTATGCGTAATTACTGTCCAACACTTTTTAAACGACCCTAACTGCGAGATTGATACAAGCAATCTTCCAGTTCCAATACCATTTAATACGGTAGTATGCGGCGGGGTATAATAGCATGAACAGTATGAACACGGGCTCTCTAGCATGTAAAGGAAGGGCTTTCGAAGAAAGAAAAAAAATGGTCAAATTTTCGAACCAAAAATGTTCGGTTTACTGTTGTACCTTCGTAATGCAGCCCCGTCAACACCAATCAAGCGCGGCTCAAATGGCCCAAGGAAAAGGGAGGGAAGGAGAGAGAAAGAAATGAGGAAAAAATGCGGGATCAAATCGCAAAAAGAAAAGAAAAAAAATGTATCCATCCGCATACATTTTCCCACGTGTAAAAATTTGGCAGTGCTTGATTGTGAAGAATAACACATCTACTTTCGTTTTCAAGTAAGCTGTGTTTAATAAATATCCAACCCTACCCTCATTTTGGATGCGTTTTTTTCAAAACTCTCGGCTGTTCTAAGGATATATAAGTGGGATTTAAGGGGATCAAAATTATATAGGCATGTTTTCGTGATGTATCTGATGACGTGTCTTAAGTGCTGTGACGGAATGGCAAACAGTGTAGACCCTGATCAAAATGCTTTATTAGAAGCAGTCTGATCTGGGTTTACACCGTTTGTACAGGTCTGTCTGTCTAAATATTTCGGATAACTATGTAATAATGAAGGCACTGAGCTGTTCTTTTCGACAATATTTATCGTGCATTGTACAATACTTACCGTGCATTGTACGTTATTGTGTCTGCATTGTACGTTATT
Source organism: Anodontia alba (assembly GCA_964016985.1). NCBI lineage: Eukaryota > Metazoa > Mollusca > Bivalvia > Lucinida > Lucinidae > Anodontia > Anodontia alba. The sequence continues at coordinate 46,975,086 of OZ024831.1, forward strand.
GTGTCTTCAAGGAAGCGTATTAACAGACAACTTTACTTAAGTGTTAACTGTGTGAGATGAGATGTGAGATAATCAATTATTTCGTCACAATTTGCAGATCACTTTTTTTTTTTTTTTTTTTTCATCAAACCGTAGAACTTTGTAATTTTATTCCTTAGCATTCTAAATTAATAACAGTGAGAATGTAGTGGTTTTGAGACAACAAATTCAAGGCGACATTTAGATTTCATCTCGTACTTCCAACTAATCTATCCGTCAGCATCTGCATTTGAAACAAAAGTAATACAATTGATTAAAACAGCTAAGTTAACGTATAGCATGCCGGATAAAAATTTCAGCAGACAACATTTTTAAATGTTTTTTTCTTATTTTTTTTTCAGAAAATAGGCTTTGACATTTCAATCAACTTGTCTACGTAGCAGATGTCTAAATATATTTTCTGGGAAAAATAAGGAAAATATTGTCAGTTTGTAATCTTCTGACTTTGCCTAGGGGATGGTAAAGGTTAATTCTGTTTATCAAGGTTTTTAGGATTTCTCCGAAATTCTTTAGATCCTTTTAATGCTGCGGAATGTCAAATCAGAGAGATTGTGGCTGGAACTGAGTCAAATGTATGTTTACTGTCTGCGAATTTAATATATTAACGATTGGCATACCAAAATGGGCATTTGCAAAAGGCGTAGTCCCAAATCAAAGGCCTCGAAATGTGGCGTCTAATCAACGTCTGTAATGTTTGCCATGATGGCAGCTTACAGCAATAGAAGCAATTAAGTCATTTCTGATGAGCACCCAGGACCCAGTTGTTCAAAGCTAACGATGTCGTTAGTTAACGATTCGTTAAAATTTACATCTAGTGATACGCATATATGCTGAAATTTTTTGCTGAAAAAATGTGAGTAGCTTTTGCAGTGCAAAAGCTACTCACATTTTTTCAGCAAAAAATATCAGAATATTGTGTATTGAATCCGCTAAAATAGTTAACGAAATGACCCTTAACGAGCTCGTGAAGCTAACGACGCTTTGAACAACTGGGCCCAGTTTGTTAAAAAAGTGTATTAAATTAATTTTGAGCTACACACAAAATAAGCATGCATATATACGTAATACTGTAATTTGTCTTTCATCACGAAAACATGCCTATATAATTTTACCCCCTTAAACCCCACTTTTATATAGTAAAACTGGGGTTTACAGGGGTATACATTTTTTTCTTATTGCTGCTCAAAAACATAGATTGTGGGTATTCGTTAGAGTACCCACAATCTATGCTTTGACAAGAATTATGAAAAATAGAGTTTTTTTATTTTGTTTTTTTTTTGTTTTGTTTTGTTTTTTGTTTTTTTTGTTTTTGTTTTTTTTTTTTTCAGAAAATTTTCAGTTTTTGGAGGTGAAATTTTCTATATATTTGAATAGGCATGTTTTCGTAATGATCCAGACAGCGAAAGTTTGCGCCTCTCTCTCTCTCACTCTCTCTCTCTCTCTCTCTCTCTCTCTCTCTCTCTCTCTAAACTAGAATGTGTATATACTTTTCTTTCGACTATTATATCTATCGATCAACCATGCCATGTACTGTAACAGTCATTTCAATGCTTGAGTATACAGATTCTTTCCTCCATACTGTATAAAGAATATTGTTGTCAGGGAGAGGAACCAAACAGGCAGAACGCTTTCGTTCCAATCCCATAAAGTGCGTTATTTTTTGTATGTATTAATGACAGTGCTGAAATAAAATATGTTTAAACTAATACCGTACCGTACCAGAAACACACAACGTCGCATCAACGTCGTTACAACGTCGTGACGTTGCAGCGACGTTGTAACCACGTTGTGTGTTTGCTGGGGTAATCGCCAATACCGTGATAGACATTCATGTACCTGAGCAAACAGTGTAGACCCAGATCAGACACCACTGAAAACAGTCTGTCACCCATTTTAGCAGTTTTAACGTACGAGGGCTTCGTATTATTAGAAAACAGACATGTTTATGCTAAAGTTCGAGTGAACTGACAAATGGAAGCTACATGTACATATGAAAATGACAGTGATTTGAAACAGAGGAAACAGCAGTCTATATGAATATAGAGACAGGCGTAGCGCTCATCACGTACATTACGCATGTGCGTAACATGCGTTAGTAAAATATTTATAATAACGTGTCATTTACATAAAATACGTTGCTTCTTTACCATAGGGGCTACTCTTAAAGGAAATATTTATAATAACGTGTCATTTACATAAAATACGTTGATTCTTTACCATAGGGGCAACTCTTAAAGGAAATATTTATAATAAAGTGTCATTTACATAAAATACGTTGCTTCTTTACCATAGGGGCTACTCTTAAAGGAAATATTTATAATAACGTGCCATTTACATAAAATACGTTGCTTCTTTACCATAGGGGCTACTCTTAAAGGAAATATTTATAATAACGTGTCATTTACATAAAATACGTTGCTTCTTTACCATAGGAAATATTTATAATAACGTGTCATTTACATAAAATACGTTGCTTCTTTAGCATAGGGGCAACTCTTAAAGGAAATATTTATAATACAGTGTCATTTACATAAAATACGTTGCTTCTTTACCATAGGGGCTACTCTTAAAGGAAATATTTATAATAATGTGTCATTTACATAAAATACGTTGATTCTTTACCATAGGGGCAACTCTTAAAGGAAATATTTATAATAACGTGCCATTTACATAAAATACGTTGCTTCTTTACCATAGGGGCTACTCTTAAAGGAAATATTTATAATAACGTGTCATTTACATAAAATACGTTGATTCTTTACCATAGGGGCTACTCTTAAAGGAAATATTTATAATAACGTGTCATTTACATAAAATACGTTGCTTCTTTACCAGAGGGGCTACTCTTAAAGGAAATATTTATAATAACGTGTCATTTACATAAAATACGTTGCTTCTTTACCATAGGGGCTACTCTTAAAGGAAATATTTATAATAACGTGTCATTTACATAAAATACGTTGCTTCTTTACCATAGGGGCTACTCTTAAAGGAAATATTTATAATAACGTGTCATTTACATGAAATACGTTGCTTCTTTACCATAGGGGCTACTCTTAAAGGAAATTGCTTTTTTACAATAGGGGCTACTCTTAAAGGAAATATTTATGATTAAGTGTCATTTACATAAAATACGTTTCTTCTTTATCATAGGGGCTACTCTTAAAGGAAATATTTATGATAAAGTGTCATTTACATAAAATACGTTGCTTCTTTACCATAGAGGCTACTCTTAAAGGAAATATTTATGATTGTCATTTAAAATAAAATACGTTGCTTCTTTACCATAGGGGCTACTCTTAAAGGAAATATTTATGATAAAGTGTTATTTACATAAAATACGTTGCTTCTTTATCATAGGGGCTACTCTTAAAGGAAATATTTATAATAACGTGTCATTTATATAAAATACGTTGCTTCTTTATCATAGGGCTGCTCTTAAAAAAATAGAATTTGCTCCCAGAGGGAGCACTTTGTATTTTTTTTTTTTTTTTTTTTTTTTTTTTAAGAGTAGCCCTTATTTTAGATGCGATTCTAGGCATATTTAGTAAGATTTTTGCTGAGTGTGCGTAAAACAATTTCTGTTGTGGCTACGCAATTGGACAGTGTTTGTTTTATAGAATCAGCGCGTTACTTCAAGGGTCCTATCTTGACATATTCACTGTTCAACTGTTGGTGATGCATGTAAATGGTTTGCAAATTTTAGAATACTTGAATATTATGCATACTATACGACTGAAGAAATCTTTCGGAAAGAATGATGTAATTCTGAATGACACTAATAATGAGCCGAGGCACAGCATTTCCTACAAGATTGCATGTGCGCCCAGCGAAGACTCAGATCAAACTGCTCGATCTGATCAGTCTTCGCTGTCCACCTGAAGAGGCATTGGATCCTTTGCAACCTACATGGTGCCATGTGAAGACTCTGATCAGACTGTGCGGATGCGCAGGCTGATCTGAGTCACCGCTGGGCGCATATGCAATCTTGTAGGAAATGCTTATCCCGGCTCATCAGTATTTCTTCACTTTCTTGTATTGGAAAGTCTTAATCGTCAAAGATTAATGTGTTTGCCAGGACACTGAGAATATCAGACAAAATTCGATCGCGAAGTTGAGAACAATTTAATGAGATCAACAGATACATTCAAATGCAGTTTCTGGGAGACCAAATGGATACAAAGGACTACTTTATTATTCTTAACTTGGTGCTGTCTTAAAGAGCTGTGTACATTCTAACGTATTGACCTTTTTGATGTTATTGTTTTCATACTGACCACGTAATTTCAATGCCATGCCTCGTGACCAAAAATGTGGATGGCAAAAACGTTTCCGGTTCCATTGATACCAATTGTTTCATGCTACTTTTTTGGCTAATAAATTCCTTTTGGTTAAAAGTCAATCGTAAATTTTGTCTAGTGTTTTAAGATACAGCTTTAAGAAGCAATCTGACTGCTTTTCCTAAGACAAATGCCACTGTTTCAATGATATTTTTCCGATATCAGCAGACACGCGTGCAACCGTAAAATTGCTTTGTGGTGGCCATTTTACGCCTAGGTTTAGCTAATGTATAGTCAAAATATATGTTAATATTTGTGGTTACGAGATTTAAATGCTCACTCGATGAGAATCACTTCTGAAAAGAAACTTTTTTTTTTGCAAATGAAACTGCTTTATTTTTCTGAAAACATTGGCAATTATACTGTTCGACAAACGAAATCAACAACTTTCTGCCATCCAGTAGGAACAAGGCTAAAACGTACTCTACGTTGAAGACAGAGAGGTTCCGAATGATGTTTATTGTGTGACGTAGTATTTAAATTGGTCTATTAGAACCAAAATACCCGTTTAAGTAGATAATCAGGGTTGTTAAGTAAAATCTGGATTGAAGAATCTGTTGACTGATATAATTTTACAAAAAGAAAAAAATACACATTCCGATTTCAAAGAAAACTTATCCGTGTCAGCCTTTCTATCACTACAAATAAACCTATGGACACACAATTTTATGCATTTTGGAGTAAATATACTATCATAAACGACCATAACATACATGTCTAAGGAATATCACTCCGACCGGAAAGTATTTTCCTCTCTCCTAAATATTATTATTGATGATTTTATTATTATTAACCCTTGTCATGCTGAATAAATTAAGATGCCACGCCCACTTCTAAATATCTGCCTATCAGATGCCTTGATCGAGATTGTTGACATAAATTCATAAACTGAACGGCATACAGTGCAGATCCAGATCAGTTTCGAAGCCAACTGATCTGGATCTACACTGTTTGCAAAGGTAGAGTATGCCCGGGCTAAGCAGGATAAGAGTTAATAATAACATAATCAATAATATAGTGATGTTATTATCATATTATTGATAATAATACCAAATATAATATAAGGTCAAGGTCAACCCAAGGTTATTATTTTTTACAAACTTTTACCAGTGCTGCAAACCAAGACCCAGGGCCACTGGCCCTTTGGTTCCGGAGAATAAATTAAACAAAAAACAACAACAACAAAAATAAACCCATATATGCGCATGGCGGCCATGTGACCCAGATGCAGGGACCATCTTTTATTCCCCATAACCATTGAGGCTCCATGTAAAACTTGGCTTTGAATGAGCCTGTGATTTCTTAGGAGAAGACGTTTGAAGAGTTTTCCCAATATGAGTCTATGTAAAACAAGTGATCCTTGGGGCGAGGCAATTTTTGACCCAGGGCTATGATTTGAACAATCTTTGTAGAGGGTCACATGATAAAGCTTCATACTAAAAACCAAAGCCTTGTAGTTTGCCTATAGCATCCTATTTAAAAACGACCTTTCCGTAAAAAAGGTCAAGGTCAACACAAGGTTATCATATTTTCAAACTTTATTGGGCCCATGTCCCCAATGCTGCATACCAAGCCCTAGAGCCATTGGCCCTTTTGTTCCGGAGAAGATTTTAAAGGATTTTTATCATATATGGACGTGGACGCCATCTTAATCATGTAACCCAGATGCAGTGAACAAACTTTCGTTACCCCTACCCATTGAGGCTTCATATGAAATTTGGATTTGATTGACATTTGAAGCGTGTGGACGACCGACGACGGCATGTACTATAAGCTCACCTATGAGCCTAAAGGCTCAGATGAGCTAATAGCTACCCCTGATTTTTGCACAAATCTGCAGTCCTGACACAAATGGTTCCCTTTAACCTATATGCTGTTTGTTTTTTTTTTTTTTGTTTTTTTTTTGTTTGTTTTTTGTTTTTTGTTCGCTGTAGTAAACTGAAAACGTCTAGAAACGAGCCGAATTGTACGTCTACTACCCGGCAGTATACCGTGATAAGCCTAAGTGTTAGGACAGACAAGTCTTGAGAAACATTGTAGACCCAGAGCAGACGTCGCAGAACGCTATTAGCCACTCATCCAGCAGCTTTAGGCATGCCGACATGTAATTAAGTGTGCATGTTCAAATTATAGATATAGTAGGGAGTCAAGCTCTCCGAATACTTAGGGTAAATATGGTGAATAGACTGGAATAGCAGCCCATGACCTCATTGTACGCACTGTTCTCTTCTGATTACTTTCACGTTTGTCAACAGAAAGTTGTCTAGAAACGAACCGAAATGTCCATATACTACCAGGCATTATAAATGAGAGCTGTTCACAGAAATTAATTGCATTGTTCTTTGCAATTCGTGCCCGTCAGAATCCTGATAGAATTTTTCAACCAACTATTTATTTTGTTCTAATTTCACACCAATCGGACACACAGCACCAACATTGATTCAACGTCCTTGACGTTAAATCCATATTGAAACGGCGTTGTTTTCTCCGTCAAGCAAAAACGTGTCTTCGGGCATACCCGGACTTGAACCCCATATTAGCATGTCCATCAGCACGTCTCATCAAGACCTTTGTCCTTTCTTCATGCATTCTATCCAATGAGCATGTAAGCGAACCCCGAAGACTCTAATCAGACTGCTTGAAGGCGAAGACTGTTCTTGGCCTCCTTATGCTCGGATATACCATCCCGCTTGGCATTTTTTGGGTTTTTTTTTTTTTTTTTTTTTTTGTTTGTTTTTTTGTTTTTTGTTTGTTTGTTTTTTTGTTTTGTTTTTTTTTTTGTTTTTTTTGTTTGTTTTTTTTTTCATTTTATCTACAGTAAGTAGGATTTTCTTGACTGCCGCGATTTGTTTGAAATGCCGAGTCTTTTTTGTTGAAAACAAGGAACATGTGTAAACATGTGTAACGAGCAGGGGTTGTCGACGTTCACAGTAATGTAGTAAAGTGTAGTTTCGGCACACTTTAGATAATCTAAGCTGATAAGAGAGCTTACATGTAAACCCTCAAGATACAAATTTATGGTGTTGTATACCCGCTAGATATCGATTGATATCAAATGATCATCCACGCGAATGTAAGTCATACCACAGGCTCAGAAATCTCCACATTTTAACAAAAACTTCTGCACAGTTGCAATGCATCACGAAAACACGCCTATATAATTTTGACCCCCTTAAACCCCACTTTTATATAGTAAAACTTGGGTTTACAGGGGAATGCATTATTTTTCTTATTTCTGCTCAAAAACAAAGATTGTGGGTACTCGTTAGAACCGCGGTTCTAACGAGTACCCACAATCTATGTTTTGAGCAGAAATACGAAAAATATCAGAGTTTTTTTTATCGAAAAATTTTCAGTTTTTGGAGACGAAATTTTCAATATATTTGAATAGGCTTGTTTTCGTAATGGAATCGAACACAACTGATAAGAAACTAAATTTGTGGTTATGCTTATGACAACCATAATTTGAAAAGCAAAAGTAATTCCATCCCATTCAGATTACATTTAAAATATAAACCTTATTACAACGCCTTATAATCAAATTAACCTTTCATAAGATAACATCATGTCCTGAACAGCAAATGATGGACCAGTTCATTTGGAGACGTCGTGTTTATCCTACGAAAGGCACATATGTACAGACAGGATACCACAGAATATGATTACATTCGCTATTTAAATTATAGCTTTTTACATTATAATCATTGCATCAGAAAATTAATTTGAACATGCAGCATCTAGATAAAGAGCTTTGGTTGGTTCTCCTAAGCAGCTGTATTGGGTATATTTTACCAAATCCAGGTTTTAAATATAAGAAACGAACAATTAATCATTTTCTAGACACAGACAATGATAATTACCCATTGGTTTGTTAAAGCGTTCCATTATTTTGAGTATTTACATTCTCTACCCAAATTAGAAGATTTTGTGTTGGGGTTTAACGACACGTCAACCCTTGAGGGTCATTTTGTGTCGTCTCCCAGAGAAAGGGAGAAAAGAGATAGAAGAGAGAGTAGAGGAGACGAAAGAGAGGGACAGGGAAGAAAGAGGAACAGGAATGAAAGTGAAGAAACAGAAGAAAAAAAACATTCCCCCTCTACCCTTACCCACTACAAGGATAGCAGGCCTTGCCCAACTGTAAGCCAGTATCAGTTGGACGCCCCGGTGATGTAAGATACACAGCACCTTTGCACCACCCGACCACCCCCCCAAATTAGAAGATCATCAGATAATGTTATCTTTGCATATATAAACGGTTTCAACTGACTATTCCTTCATATGTAGTTCAAACACAGCCGACTTACAAACAAAATGGAGACAAGGATCGTTGATGAAGTTCAACATTGTATGTACGTTACGCTGTTGATAAAGAGAAATATTATGGTTGTGAAGCCGACCATCTTTCGCAGACACAACATCCGAAAAACTGGAATGTTATTATGATAACATTCTCGATGCTGTGCAAGTGAATGACGTGTTGAATAAATAGAAACAGCGAGTATTTGCCATGGACATTCTCACGGAATTCGTAGACATGTACATATTGAAACTCAGCTGTCAAGATTGGAGGGAAACAGAACTTAAAACCGCTGAAAGGAAGGAGAAACTTTATCTTATAACACAAGGAAGAGTTACGCTACAAAACAGATGTGAAAAAAAAGAATACAGAACGTGCATTAGAGACGTTACATTTTAATCTCGAGAATCCAGCTGCATTTGGCGGACCAAAGGCATTATACAAAGAACTTCAAAATATAGATTATGGTTACAAGTACAATATAGGGATCAAACATGGTTTTTCATGCATTAACATTCGCCAGGTCCCATGGGAGGTGTTGAAAACCGCGGCCTTCGGCCAAGCGACCTGACGAATGTTAATGCATTGAAAAACCATGTTCGATCGCTATTATTGCATAAAAGCAGAAAACATTTGCTACATTTCGCGTTATTTCTTGCACTTTTTTGTTTCGCCTTTTCACCGATGTCTCGCGAATGTAATTTTCACTGACTATGCTCGTTCTAGGGCCGGGCAGTACACATCTCGTGACGGCAGCAAATCTGTGGCCCCGGTACGATCATATTGAAAGTTGCGTAGCCGTGCATTAACAGCGCGTGAATTGCCTTGTTAATACACGGCTTTTCGCCGGTTAATGAACGGCTGTTAATAACGTGCGGCACAGCTTTTTATGCAATAATTTTGGCTATATAAAACGTTGGCTCCAGAAATAGGATTCATATTCCCTTCATAGACTAGTGCATAGACGTTTCAAGACAGCGACGGTTATCGTAGGTGGTATAAACAATCAGTGGGATATTTTTATTTCGATAATCCAGCTGTATTTGGCAGATCAAAGGCATCATACAAAACACTTCAAAACACAGATATTATGTACAAGTACAGTTTTGGTTATACAAAGCGTTGGCTCCAGAAACTGGATTCTTATTCCCCTCATAGACCAGTGCGTAGACGTTTCAAGACAGCGAAGGTTATCGTTGGTGGCATCAACGATCAGTAGGATATTGATTCAGCTAATGTACAAAACCTGTCCAAATATATCGATGGGGTTAGATATTTACTCTTCATAATCGATATTTTCTCTAAATTCTAAAGAGTTATACCACTAAAAAATAAGACTGCTAGATAGATTGTCAGTGCGCTTCAAACACTTTTTTTCAAATGGTATTAAAGTGAACAAGATAAGGTCAGACCTCGGATTCGAATTTTATAATAAATACGTACGGGCTTATTTGAAAGAGCTCAATGTGAAATATTTTACTTCCAACAATCCCCCAAGGCAAACTATGTAGAGAGACTCCAGCGTACATTTATAGAAAAAACTTTACCGTTATATCTCATACAAGAGATCTTATATATATATATATATATATATATATATATATATATATATATATATATATATATATATATATATATAAGTTGGGAAAAGGAGCATAACATCTAACAAAAAATCTTTTTGGTAGCACTGGATCCAGAAAGGATGCTGAAATGATAGGCGTTAAACTATATGTTGAGAGTTAATCATTAACAGTGCAAATAATTTGTTTACCTGAGGCCTTTCGGCTTTCGCCTTCTTCAGAGGTTTTCTATTTTAAACAAAAGACATAAAAATGTAAAATTTACGAATAAAAGATTGTGCCCTTTACGGGCCCATGTTATCTAGCCCGCTGCGACTTAATAACTGAGCGTGTTTAGAAATATGTGAAATGTAAACAATACGCGTAAACACAACGTGCAAAAAGTAGAAAGTTTATCTTCAAAACGTATAAAGCTTATCTTTACTATCAACACCACTGTGTCCATATACGCAATGTATACAATGCACATAAACCCTACACCAAAAGGGATATACACCAAACTGAGTGTTTTACACCAATACATAAGGCAAATGGGCCCAACTTGCGTAAAATCATATGAACAAAATATACCACATAAACTGTCGCATGCCCTGACTTAGGAACGATGATTCCCTCTACTGGTCGCCCTTGTTGATCCCATATGGCCGTAGAGTGTTCAGACGTCGGATCCAATAGCTCTCTCTTGCTTTCCTGGTTCGATCCGTCCACTCCGGGTTATGGTCTAAGCAACAAAGGGTGGCGTGGTCGAGGAAATCATGCTCCGGTGAACAGAAATGTTCTGCGACAGGAGACCTCTCGAACCGCTTGTGTTTCCAATCATCTCGGTGGCCGTTCATCCGTTGGTTCATATGATCACCGGTTTCACCAACATATTGCTTTCCACACTTGGTGCATGTAATAAGGTAGACAAAATTGGTTGTCTTACAACTGGTGTTGCACCTAAGCTTGATTATTGCCCCAGACGCTGACTTCGCGATCTGCGTGGGGGTTATCATTTTGCAGGTTTTGCAGCTTGCTTTGCCGCACGGTCGTGTCTCCCCAAGTGGTTCATCATCACGCATGTCTGGTTCGAGCTTGGCACGTACAAGAAGATCCCGCAGACTCTTGGGTCTTCTGTAGGCCATGGTCGGTCTTTCTGTAAAGATCTCGCTCAAAGTGCTGGATGACTCAATGATGGACCAATGTTTGTTAACTATTTCCCTTACTTTTGGCAAGTCTGGGTGATATGCCAATGTCATGCAGTTATGCAAAACATTAAATAACTGCATGACATTCTTCTTACTATCAGATTGTTTAACTAAATGATAATACATTCTACATTTAAATAATTGCAGATTTCAAACTTATACACTAAGATCGAACCAGACATGCGTGATGATGAACCACTTGGGGAGACACGACCGTGCGGCAAAGCAAGCTGCAAAACCTGCAAAATGATAACCCCCACGCAGATCGCGAAGTCAGCGTCTGGGGCAATAATCAAGCTTAGGTGCAACACCAGTTGTAAGACAACCAATGTTGTCTACCTTATTACATGCACCAAGTGTGGAAAGCAATATGTTGGTGAAACCGGTGATCATATGAACCAACGGATGAACGGCCACCGAGATGATTGGAAACACAAGCGGTTCGAGAGGTCTCCTGTCGCAGAACATTTCTGTTCACCGGAGCATGATTTCCTCGACCACGCCACCCTTTGTTGCTTAGACCATAACCCGGAGTGGACGGATCGAACCAGGAAAGCAAGAGAGAGCTATTGGATCCGACGTCTGAACACTCTACGGCCATATGGGATCAACAAGGGCGACCAGTAGAGGGAATCATCGTTCCTAAGTCAGGGCATGCGACAGTTTATGTGGTATATTTTGTTCATATGATTTTACGCAAGTTGGGCCCATTTGCCTTATGTATTGGTGTAAAACATTCAGTTTGGTGTATATCCCTTTTGGTGTAGGGTTTATGTGCATCGTATACATTGCGTATATAGACACAGTGGTGTTGATAGTAAAGATAAGCTTTATACGTTTTGAAGATAAACTTTCTACTTTTTGCACGTTGTGTTTATGCGTATTGTTTACATTTCACATATTTCTAAACACGCTCAGTTATTAAGTCGCAGCGGGCTAGATAACATGGGCCCGTAAAGGGCACAATCTTTTATTCGTAAATTTTACATTTTTATGTCTTTTGTTTAAAATAGAAAACCTCTGAAGAAGGCGAAAGCCGAAAGGCCTCAGGTAAACAAATTATTTGCACTGTTAATGATTAACTCTCAACATATATATATATATATATATGCCTTACAGTCATTTGTCGACAGCTATTAGTCCAAGTGAATTCACGAAAGACAATGAAGCCGATCATTAGTATTACTTATACATGACAGTCAGAAAGAAAGGAGTATTAAAGTGTCAAAAAAACTCGAAATGGAAAGAACCCTCAAAAAGTTAAATTCAAGTTTAAAGTTAATGATCTTGTTCGAGTGGCTTATACAAAGCATAATTTAGAACAGCCGGAAACTTCTATGAAAGTGAACTTTTATCTGTAAATAAACCTGTAGACTCTCTTTGGTTTATCGAAAAAAAAAATAACAAAAAAGAGGATCAGAATTGCAGAGTGGAGTGGTTAGTAAACATTGAAGGTTGGCCTAAAACATTCAATGATGGGGAACGGAAAGAGACATTAAAGATGTCTCAAGATAAAAGTAAAACGTATGTGTTTTCTGGAAGCGATGATTCTGTAGATGTGTATCCTTCTAACACAGCATATCACTTTAAGACACATTTGAACTCACCATTGGTAGTCAGAGAAGGCTGTGAAGTTGGCGTGAGCGACTTTCACTGTGTTGATGATCTTCCAGTACTGCAAAAAGAATACATTCAAACTTTTGTGAGGAATAATTCTTCAATCAACAGACCTATCGGTGTTGCGAATAATATATCCTGAGGCTAATACTCATGTAAGTTACAATCCTATTTATTGCATGCGTACACGTTTTAATGAAATACGTGATATTGAAATATACATAACAGACATACACAACAACTTGTGCACATTCCTAAAAAACATTATCAATAACACTTTGCTTTAAATAGGGAAATATGGACAGGTCAAAGCTGTATATTCCTAATCATGAGAACTTTGTTCAGTTTTATTCGGACAATGCTAAAGGCAATATAGGGAAGTATAAAAGACATTCGCTTGTATCTGTTGATTCAAAGGATAAACCAACTACAGAAAAAAATACAGACAAATCTGTTATCACCCACAAATAGATCATTAGAACAAATTACTGATGCACTAAAAAGAAAACGAAAGGAAACGTTCAAAAGACGGATACGTAGCAAAACCGGACAGAAGAGTAAAGGCAAACAACAACATCACAAGCAGTTAAAAACTTACAGGAAGAAAAATCAAAGAAAAGTAACCAAAACAAAATCCAAGGATAGTTTAGTTAACTATGTCTTATTGACAAAAGAGAATTTCAATGAGTTACAACCCACAGGAATAATGCTTATTCGATGTACCAGGAGCACAAACTGGTGTTAAGAAAGCTTATTTTCAACATGTTAAACCTGTATCACAAATATCTAGTAACTCAAATGTAGAGTTCAACGTCGATTCGGGTAACAGTTTAGACTATGTTGGCTTGAAATATTCAAGACTGCACGTACTCCATGCGGATGGTACATCGCTAAGAGAGAATGAAAAGGTTGGACGAGTCAATCTTTTATTGCAATAGAAGTTGCTTTGCAAGGAAAGATTGTGGCTTCATCCAACGCCTATGACGGATATAATGCATGCATCCAAGCTTTGTTGAAATCATCAGGAGATGAAAAAGTATCAAACCTCACCAGCCATTGAAAATGTCATTAATAAGAAAAACTATGAAAAAAGGTAAAAGAAAAGTCCAGGGAGTGCTACAATCACAAGCCACAGCCCTTCCAAGACACCAAGAGGAAGAGGAAACAGATAAAAACAAACAAGCGAAATAATTACTTTGTTGTAGTCTTCAGAGGGTATGCCTAGCGCTTCTTCCCATCTTAAAGCTTCCCACTGCGCGCTTGCGCCTGCTGATGATGTTGAACAACTGTCCGACGGGGTGTCTGTGTTACCAGCGTCGGTTGTTGCTGAAAATGTTTCGATGTTGTCGGTTGTTGTTGTTCAAATTGGTTAAATGGCGCGGCCCACGTATTCCCTGTCCTCAGCCTTTGCCATGTGTCGCAGATTAAATCATAATTTTGTATGACTTCGTCTAGTTCATTTTTTGACAATGAAATGCTTCTAGTAGAGTTCCTCAAATCTGAAACCATCGAAAATAGATTCAGCTGCAGAAAATACATGTGTTAGTACTATGAACATAAATAGCATTTTGAAATCATGGAGAAGCGATTTGGCAACGTGCTGTTTAAAAGTGTTAAAGACTATAGTAAGTATGAAAAATAAAATCTGTTTGATTTGAAATTATGCATTGTCTTATTAAAATATTATGTATGCGATGAATAAATGAGGATTATATGTCTGATTCGCACTTGTACCTTAATGTGTTCAACTTGTTGCCTCAGGGAGCCATATTTCTTTACATTTCGATAGTGAATCAAAAACTGGAGTTACAAACATAGCAAAATGTGTTCATTTAGATCTCATTGTTAGCTCATCTGAGCACGAAGTGCTCATGGTGAGCTATTGTGGTCAGTCAATGTCCGTCGTCCGTCGTGCGGCGTCAACAATTGCTTTAAAAGCCGACTCCACCTACACCCCTGGGCCAATTGACTTGATACTTGGTAGAAAGCATCGAGGTGACCTGTAGATCAAAACTAGCTAAAATTGTTCCGATCGGAAATCCAAGATGGCCGCCATGGCCACCATCTTGAAGGTCTATTTTTCGCTTCTTCTCCTGAACCGAAAGGCCAATTGACTCCAAACTTGCCAGGAAGCATTGGGGTGACTTTAAGATCAAAAATAGCTAAAATTGTGCCGATCGGAAATCCAAGATGGCCGCCATGGCAGCCATCTTGAAAATCTATTTTTCGCTTCTTCTCCTGAACTGAAAGGCCAATTGACTCCAAACTTGCTAGGAAGTATCAGGGTGACTTGTAGATCAAAAATAGCTAAAATCGTTCCGATCGGAAATCCAAGATGGCCGCCATGGCAGCCATCTTGAAAATTTATTTTTCGCTTCTTCTCCTAAACCAAAAGCCAATTGACTCCAAACATGGTAGGA
This sequence comes from Anodontia alba, assembly GCA_964016985.1. Taxonomy (NCBI): domain Eukaryota; kingdom Metazoa; phylum Mollusca; class Bivalvia; order Lucinida; family Lucinidae; genus Anodontia; species Anodontia alba. Next base: position 46,990,566 of record OZ024831.1, read on the forward strand.
AGCATTGGGGCGACTTTTAGATCAAAAATAGCAAAAATCGTTCTGATAGGAAATCCACGATGGGCACCATGGCAGCCATCTTGAAAATCTATTTTTTTTGCCTCCTCTCCTGAACCGAAAGGCCAATTGACTCCAAACTTGCTAGGAAGCATCGGGGTGACTTGTAGATCAAAAATGGCTAAAATCGTGCCGATCGTAAATCCAAGATGGCCGCCATGGTGGCCATCTTGAAAATCTATTTTTCGCTTCTTCTCCTAACCCAAAATGCCAATTGACACGAAACTTGGTAAGAAGCATTGGGGTGACTTATAGATCAAAAATAGCTATAATCGTTCTAATCGGAAGTCCAAGATGGCCGCCATGGCCGCCATCTTGAAAATCTATTTTTTTTTTTTTTTTTTTTTTTTTTTTTGCTTTTTTTTCTCCTGAACCGAAATGCCAACTGACTCCAAACTTGATAGGAAGCATCAGTGTAACTTGTAGATCAAAAATAGCTAAAATCATGCTGATCGGAAATCCAAGATGGCCGCCATAGTCGCCATCTTGAAAATCATTTTTTCACTTCTTCTCCTAAACCCAAAAGCCAACTGACTTGAAACTTGGTAGGAAGCATCGAGGTGCTTTTAGATTAAAAATGGCTAAAATCGTTCTGATTGGAAATCCAACATGGCCGCCATGGCGGCCATTTTGAAAATCTATTTTTCACTTCTTCTCCTGAACCGAAAGGCTTATTGACTTTAAACTAGGTAGGAAGCATCAGGGTGACCTGTAGATCAAAAATAGCTAAAATCATCCCTATCAGAAATCCAAGATGGCTGCCATGACAGCCATCTTGAAAATCTATTTTTCGCTTCTTCTCCTGAACTGAACGGCCGTTTGACTTGAAACTTGGTAGGAAGCATTCCGGTGACTTGTAGATCTAAAATAGCTTAAATTGTTTGGATCGGAAATCCAAGATGGCCGTCATGGCAGTCATCTTGAAACTCTTTTTTTTTTCGCTTATTTTCCTGAACCAAAGGGCCAGTTGATTTGAAAATTCGTAGGAAGCATCAGGATGACTTGTTGATATAAAAATAGCTAAAATCGTTCCGATCGGAAATCCAAGATGGCGGCTCTCTTGAAAATCTATTTTACCCTTCTCCTTCTGAACTGAAAGGCCAGTTGACTAGAAACTTGGTAGGAAGCATCGGGGTGACTTGTAGATCAAAAATAGCTCAAATCGTTGCGATAGGAAATCTTAAATTGCGGCTATAGCGGCCATCTTGAAAATCTGTTTTGAACTTTCTCTCCTGAACCGAAAGGGCATTTGACTCAAAGTTCATTGGAAGTATCGAGGTAACTTGTAGATCAACAGTAGCTAAAATCATTCTGATCGGAAATCCAAGATGGCTACCATCTTGTTTATGTTTATTATATTTTCCTGCCACTGTGCTGTTTACATGTATAAAATCATGATTCTTCAGAAACCACTTAGGCAATTGCCACCAAATTTCACATTGATCCTACTGTTGAAATGTGATTGAGAGTTTGTTCAAATGATCACGCTCCACTGACTGTCATGCCATATATAATATTCTTCTTCAAAATTAGGATGATCTTTTCATTAGTTGCGATGACAGGATTGGAAAAATGATGCATAACATCTGCATATCTGCAGTGGCTATGTCACTCAGGTGAGCGACCCACTACCTCTAAGTAATCTTCAACCATATATATTGTATGTGTGTATGTCATATCCTCATTATTGTTCCATTTTGCAAACACTTTCTCCACATTTGTTCCTTAGAAATCATTCCACTGCCTCTAAAATGACCTTCATCTGTGTATATAATGTATTTTTATGTGCATGTCATATCCTCATCATTTTTCCATCTTGCAAACCACTTCTTCACTAAAACTTTGGTGTAATTTTAAGTACTGGTAGATTTTCAAAGATTGTTTCATTTCTGTTTTACTGAAATAGTCTAATTCTAAGTAGACTTGAAGTCAGTGAATGTTTTTTAGAAATCATTTATTTAGATTGTTAGATAGACTTTACTATCATTATTCTTTGACAAGGTTATAAAGATAACTTAAAGATATTTGTTAAGAGTTAGTATGGAGGGACTGATACGATCTACTGTAAATAGTGAAGACAGTTTAATTTTAATAATTGAGCTTTGTCTGGAGAAAATCTATCGGAGGTTTGCATCAGTTAAGACACAAACCAGTCTGCTGAGCTATACAGAAAAGCAAATCTTAAAATTTAGCATATAGAAACTTAAGGTGTTATACTGTCAAACAGAGGTCACTAAAGTGTTGAATAGGCTATGGATGTACAGACTGCTGTGTACCTTAGTTTGCAAATGTTAAAAACATATTTTCTTTTAATATAGCTCAAATTAAATGATGTTGGATCAAAAAAGGTGGTATGTATATGTCAGAAGAACAGATGAGCTTTTGTATAAAATTGGGTAATATGACTGTATTCAACTTTTATAAGGTATTTGAAGTGATGATTGGATATCTCCTGTTCGGGTACCTACGTTATTGGAGCTAATTGGCTAACCAAACATATGTATGGATTAAATAATTTAAGCTTCTCTTATAACTTGATAAAGGTTTAAATGCATCATCACAATGTTTTGATCTTTAAAAAGTTTTATACATCACTTACAAAGCACCTTAGAGGTGAAAATAAGGAGTGGCAACTTTGCATGAGTTATTATACAGAACAGAAAATTTTCACACGGATTCTATAAGAAATATTCCCAAGTATATCAATATGATTTGGGAATTTGTGTAAATACCTTGCTTATCTGTTCCTCTGATGTGTGGTTGTTGTTTATTTTTTATACTTTTATATGGGTTATTGTGAAGATTTTATTGTTCATGTTTTTGCAGATTATGCTAGGGTAAACTTGTTTCCAAGCCAATGTCATGCAGTTATGCAAAACATTAAATAACTGCATGACATTCTTCTTACTATCAGATTGTTTAACTAAATGATAATACATTCTACATTTAAATAATTGCAGATTTCAAACTTATACACTAAGATTCATGCTTTTGAGAAATAATGTGCATGACAGTATTAATTCTGTGGTATATGACTTGTGCCTTTGAGATTTGACATTCACAAAGGTGTGTGTGGGAGTGCACTCCCTTTAATTGTTTCAATATTTCATGACACAGTTTCATCAGCATGGCATAATTTAACAAAGCTAGTCACCTAAATGTTTTGTATATTTTTACATAATGATTTTATTTTATGGAAGTTCTTAAATTAAAAAAAAAAAATAGCAAATGAAATGTTCTTCTTTTCTGTTACATACAAATGAACTGACCAACAAAATATATGCATGTTTCAGGTTTTGGTATTAAAAAGTATAGGAGAATTTTTAATTTTGTTTCTTACTCTTTTGTCTCAAAACACAAAAACATAATTGTCTTTCAACATATTTATCTCTATATTTTTCTCTACAATAAATAGTGTTGGCGAAAGTACTTACTAGCCTGAAACAATCATACATTAAGTTGGTCTAAGTATCATAATTTATGGTAATATGTCTTTCCTGAAAATATGAAACAACTATGAATCTCTTATCAGTTGTGTTGAATTTCATTGCAAGTGTGCAGAAGTTTTTTGTTAAAATGTGGAGATTCCATAGCCTGTGGTATAAATTACATTCACATGGATGATCAATTGATATCAATTAATATCTAGCGGGTATACAACACCATAAATTTTTATCTTCAGGGTTTACATGTAAGTTCTCTTATCAGCTTAGATTATCTAAACTGTGCCGAAACAATACTTAGATTATCTAAACTGTGCCGAAACAACACTTTATCACGCTACTGTTCACATCCAACAAACCGGCCGTATGGCAATGTGGAATGGAAGGTAAGCAATCTATGAGTAGAACTGACTAAAAAAAAATCTTCGTGGGCTGCTTGCTTAAAGATTAGAATATAAAAGGTAAAGTCGTACCACATGACTAAGGTTCGGGCCATTTAAGATGGGCAAATAGAAGACGTTTTCAAGAGATTTTTTTTTTTTTTTTTTTTTTTTGATTTGGGTTTTACGGCCCTTTCAAGAATATTTCACTTATATCGAGCCGATCGTTCATCGAAGGTGGGCGAAAACCGGAGAACCCGGAGAAAAACCACCTGACCATCCGTAAGCAGAACTTGGCTTTCCCACATATGACCCGAGCGAGGCTCGAACCACAGCGGTGAGAAACCTAATGGATTAAGAGTCAACTCTCTTATCCACTAGGCTACGGGGGCCCGTCCGTTTTCAAGAGATAAAATCGGTCACCGATTGCTGCCGTAAACAAGTGACCTAGAACAGAACAGAATAAAAAAAAAAAAAAAAAAAATAAAAAAAAAAATGTCACGTGTTTAGTTTCTATTCATTATAACCTGATAATATAACTTCACCACTACTATTAATAAACATTTTCCAGAGACTAAGAAGAAACTCGTAAAATGAAATCAACTAACCCATCAACGCTTACCGTCCCAAAAAAAGGGGGCATTACCAAACAGTGGAGACCCAGATCAGGGGCAACAGAACACACCGTTTGATCAGGGTCTTCACTGTACGCCACGCAATTATCAAAATTTCAAACTTCTGAAACAAATTAATTTCTTTCTCGGGAGAAGAAGCGAAAAATATATTTTCAAGCTGGCCGCCATGGCGGCCATCTTGGATTTCCGATCGGAATGATTTTAGCTACTTTTGATCTACAAGTCAACCCGATGCTTCCTACTAAGTTTCGAGTCATTTGGCCTTTCGGTTCAGGAGAAGAAGCGATAAATAGATTTTCAAGATGGCCGCCGTGGCACCAATCTTGGATTTCCGATCGGAACGATTTTGGCTTCTTTTGATCTACAAGTCAACCTGATGTTTCCTATTAAGTTTCGAGTCATTTGGCCTTTCGGTTCAGGAGAAGATGCGATAAATATATTTTCAAGATGGCCGCCGTGGCACCCATCTTGGATTTCCGATCAGAACAATTTTAGCTATTTTTGATCTAAAAGTCACCCTGATGCTCCCTACCAAGTTTCGAGTCAACTGGCCTTTCGGCTCAGGGGAAGAAGCGAAAAATAGATTTTCAATGTGGCCTCCATGGCAGCCAGCTTGCATTTCCGATCTGAATGATTTTAGCTAATTTTGATCTACAAGTCACTCAAATGCTTCCTACCAAGTTTCAAGTCAATTGGCCTTTTGGTTCAGGAGAAAAAGAGAAAAATAAATTTTCAAGATGGCCGCCATGGTGGCCATCTTGGATTTCCGATTTGAACGATTTTAGCTATTTTTGATCTACAAGTCACCCCGATGCTTCCTTTGAGTTTCGGGTCAGTTGGCCTTTCGGCTCGGGAGAAGAAGCGAAAAATAGATTTTAGAGATGCCGCCATGGCGGCCACGTTGGATTTCCGATTGAAACGATTTTAGCTATCTTTGATCTACAAGTCTACCCGATGCTTCCTTTGAGTTTCGGGTCAGTTGGCCTTTCGGCTCGGGAGAAGAAGCGAAAAATAGATTTTAGAGATGCCGCCATGGCGGCCACGTTGGATTTCCGATTGAAACGATTTTAGCTATCTTTGATCTACAAGTCACCCAAATGTTTCCTACTAAGTTTCAAGTCAGTTGGCCTTTCGGTTCAGGAGAAGAAACGAAAAATAGATTTTCAAGATGGCCGCCATGGGGGCCATCTTGGATATCCGATCGAAACGATTTTAGTTATTTTTTATCTACCCCAATGCTTCCTATTAAGTTTCGAGTCAGTTAGCTTTTCGGTTCAGGAGAAGAAGTGAAAATTAGATTGGCCGCCATGGCGGCCATCTTGGATTTCCGATCGGAACGATTTTAGCTACTTTTGAGCTTCAAGTCACCCCGATGTTTCATTCTACGTTTCGAGTCAATTGGCCTTTTGGTTCAGGAGAAGAAGCGAAAAATAGATTTTCAAGATGGCCGCCATGGCGGCCATCTTAGATTTCGGATCGAAACGATTTTACCTATTTTCGATCTAAAAGTCACCCTGATGCTTCCTACCAAGTTTCGAGTCAATTCGCCCATGGGTGTAGGAGAAGTAGACTTTTAAGCAATTTTTGACGGCGCACGACACACGACGGACGACGGACATTGATTGAACACAATAGCTCACTTTGAGCACTTCGTGCTCAGGTGAGCTAATGACAATACAGCCCCGTAGTCCATATATGGTTAACCTTGGCCTGTTTTTTTTTTTTTTTTTTTTTCTTTACAGTTTTGCTGATGAGGTCTTTCAGTTTCTTAAGAAATACAGCATGTATCAGCTCCAGTATAAAGATTGTGCGTGGGTGGAAACCCAGAATTAACTATCAATGGAAAATGTCCAAAGAATGATAGAGGAAGTAAGTCCTGCGAGCTACTTTATAGCTTCCTTTTCTTGAGATATAGATCATAATAAATCCTGATCTAATATGACATTATATCAACCCTTCATGCGCAAAGCAAGCGATTTGTAGCAATCGGCATTCTTTTTTTCTTTTCTTTTTTTTTCTTCAGAGAAAATAAGTACAGTCGACTCTCGTTATCTCGAGTTCCAAGGGACTCACTGAAATACTTCGAGATATCCGTACCTCCACATATCAGTGTTGAGAAAGTGAGGAAAACAATAAATTGAACAATCACATTTAACTAATGAATGTGTAATTTGACTCCTGAAGTTAGAAATATAAATATAAAATAATGTGGCAAAGAGGAGAAATTGCTCCACAGGAGCAATTCCTCCTCTTTTCCACATTATTTTGTTACCTGTTGTCATAGTTTCATGTTAAAACAGGGGCCAGATTTTCACTTTGAGATAAGCAGTTATTCGAAATAAGCGAGTTCGAAATAATCATGATTCACATGAAATGTCAATACTTATTTTCTCTGAAAAATATCTTAAATAATAATAATGATTAAAATTGTCTGCTGCAGTTGTGATTGGCGCTTTACGGGTTAATATTAATATCGATTCCTAAAACACGAAAGCAACACATCACGAAAACACGCCTATATAATTTTGACCTCCTTAAACCCCACTTTTATATAGTAAAACTGCGGTTTTCAGGCGTACACATTATTTTTTCTTATTTGGCTAGAAAACAAAGAGTGTGGGTACTCGTTAGAACCGCCTCGTCAAGGTGGTTCTAACGAGAACCCACAATCTATGTTATGAGCAGAAATATGAAAAATATCAGATTTTTTTTTATCTGGAAATTTTCAGTTTCTGGAGGTGAAAATTTTTATATATTTGTATTGGCGTGTTTTCGTAATGGGTAAAGGACAGGCAAGCTTTTATTTATGACAATGGTCTTTCGCGTTGACTAAGATACATAACCTTTCTTGACATTATATCAGGAATTCTCGTGTATTAGCCTTTCACACCGTACAGCGAATCCCATCTCAAAAGACCATCTTTATCGGTTGATCGCCTCTTGTAAAATGCCATTTTTATCTTTCTGTCTCTTAAAACACGACGGTTCTCGGTCAAATCATCCCGCAAATGAACTAAATAATATTGATGCTGGGCGTAAGAGCTCCAGTATCAGGATATTTTCTTGTCTTCTTTTACCAACGATTTTCACATAGATGAAAATTAAAACGTCGAATTTTCGGTAACATATAATAACTGCGCGACAGTAAAGTTTGCAAAAAAAAAAAAAAAAAAAAAAAAAAAAAAATCTGGAAATGCATTGATTTAAACGGTGACGTCACAATGTGACGAATACTTTTGTCCACATACTGTATATAACATACAGACATTTACAGTCTGCCCTGTCATGGATCTAAATTCCGGTTTAGGCTCTAGGCGTTACCTCGTACTGATTAAAACCTTATCCTATTACACCCAGAAATGACCGAAATGCCGTTGAAGTGACATTATCATGAACCAATGGATATGATTAGACTAACTACACACATATATTGTATTCCTTTCGGTACAGTAGATAATTAACATGAGGCAATTCTTACCTTCCATAGGTGGTATTTCCAGAGTAATTCACGTTTTTATTTCCCCTTCACTGGTTCACAGAATGAATAAAAAATAAGTTTCTAGTATCTGTGAATAAGAAAAATAAACTGCTTGTATCCAAACAGCAAAATGTGATATGCACAGTTGTGTGATTTTTAAAAGTTAGTAATGACCTAAACCGCGCCGTAGAAACTTATTGACGATATGCTTGGTCAAGTTGTCAGTGAAAGCCCGTGCAAGCATTACGTGGCCTGTTGAAACTCGTATATGAATATATTTGTAACTGGAAACTTACTAACCGATACTTTTAAGAGATCATATTAATCTTTACCACTCTATTGGCAAATTCAGCAGACGACAGAGTGATGATTATTTTCTATTTTTTTTTTTTTTTTTAAATAGTCTTTGACATTCCATAGAAATTGTCTCCTTAGGAATCAATATACATGAAATGCCAAAACCTATTTTTTAGGAAAATAATGGAAAATATTTCAAAATGCCGTCTGCTGCAATTTTACCCAAAAAGTCCATATGCGGAAAAGGAAAGCGAATGCAGAGGTTTGCGGGGTACCCGTTTCTCGCATGCGCATGGCAGGACACGGATCAAACTGATAGTTAGCGCACTGCGAATGGCCTGTGGGGAAGGGCGGTAGGTTTGTGGCTTGCGTGTGTGATAAGAGGACCATCTATAAATCCGATAGTCAGCAGCAACTATCTTGAACAGTTTGCGGGGATGTGCCTATTGGATCAGCAATTTATTGGCCTATCTACGGATTTCGTACATACGGGATATTAACCCATTGAAGACTGGAGACTCTCAAACGGGTAAATGACAAACAGTGCAGACCCAGATCAGATGTCGTAGAACGCGGCGTCTGATCTGGATCTCCACTGTTTGCAAATAGTTCAACCGTTTTTCTTTAGGAATATCTATATAAAATAGCCTGACATACCTAAGATCGAAAATGGACGCTTCAAATATATAGTGTGGGAGAGTTTATTTAGTCTTTAATGGGTTAATATGATTCCACTTTCAGGGAATGGGAAGTATCAGTTGTGTAAAAGGAGACGAGAAGCGGAAGTACATACAGGAAGTAAGAAGCGAGAATTAAGAAGTATGAAGAGGGATGCAGAAAGTAAGAAAGTATCAATTAGGAAACAAAAAGTGTGAAATCTCAAAACCACCATCAGTCTTTCAGTTGTGTGTGTGTGTGTGTGTGTGTGTGTGTGTGTGTGTGTGTGTGTGTGTGTTCCAGAGGGCCATTCCTTTCAGAACGTATTTCATACGAAAATAAGCATTACAATTACTAAAAACCTATTTTCTAAATACCAATCCTAGGAAATGGTAAACTCCATTTCAGCTGGTTTCGTCTCTATGGACAAATAATATTCATAATTCCGAATTTAATAACTCAATGAATATGATCTGCCCCAATTTCATCTCTCTGGAATATTTTTGCGTCTTTGCTCAATTGTCCTGTATTGATTGTGACGAAGATTGTGTGCTTTCAATGATATCATCAAGCTTTGCCACGCCAAAAAGTAACCTTACTGCACTGAAGACATAGACCCAACTTGCGCATCCGTGAAGACGGGTCTGAGCCTTTGTTGTTTGCCTGAAGAAAGCTGATTTCGATTACTGGCGAAAAGCGACGGCTAAAATCAAACAGCGCATGCGCAATCTAATCTTAGCCTTTGTTTTTCGCCTATGCACGGACAGTCCGTTCTGCGTCATCTGGTTCATATGTAATATTCACTGCCAATCATTTGACGCATGGACTGAGACGTCGCACGTATTCGTCTGACACTGTCTGAAAGAACACAACTAGCTACATCTTTTATTAGTTCCGACAACACTGTCTACATTTGATTTGCTAATGTATACGCCATTACTTATGGGACTCTAAATAAGGAGTCGTATTTCCCCATTCCGCGAGAAGTAACCTTCTTAGAAGAAATTCGGAGGTATTTTATAACTGTAGATTTCAAAGTATCATTTTTCTGAATACAGATGAATGCCATGCAAAGTGGATGTTTATTCCTTGTGCGGAAATCCGCCGGGTCTTGGATCTGCGCATTTGCTGTATGGTCAGAGAACTTCTAAAGGTGAATGAATGACTTTTACGTGCAGGCTAATCTAATCTTATCTTATCTAATCTAAATCGATAATACATTTATTTGGTCTGGAAATTTTCCATGTGTCCCAACGTGACGTAGGCACCTCATACATTGTACTAATAGTGACCCCTGTTACGATATTTGAGCCGAAACAAGACGAAATATTTAGGCGTAAACGTCTAAGTACCGGCGAAAATTTTGTTCATGTGGGACAAGGTATACTAAAGTTTAATAAATTTTCAATGTAACTGGTAAAATCGAACAACATTGTGATTATTTAACTTTCACTGTCACAGGCTATAATAAAAGACTTTTGCAAACAGCATAGATCCAGATGCTGTTTGACATTCAGTCTTTCAACTTTACGTATAAACTTCTTTTCAAGCGATAATTTGTTAAAAAAGAAAAGCAGACGACAAATGTCGTCTGAAATTTGGCACCGAAAGAGTTAATGTTTGCTTTTATTAAACTTTATGAAATTTATTGTTTGAAATGAAAATAAAATAGACTTTAATCTATTTATAACACACTTTGTAATAAGATTTTTTTATATTTGCCGGGATCGTCACAAACCGACGTCTCGGTAAATAGAAAACGTCCTTAATCGAGCTAATCGAATAATCTACCATATGTAAACTCCAAAGCTATATTAAGAAGTCGGTGCGTTTTGCGCGCCGGTCAGTGAAACCGGACATCTGCTCCCGGCAAAGAATCGGCACAGCCTGAGCATCCGCCCGTATAGGCCTTTGACCTTGACTATCCATAAATTAAAACAGCGAAGACTGATCAGACTGCAGATGCAAAGGCTGATCTGGGCCTTCGCTGGCCCTACATGTCTGAAGGTTTATTTCTTCCATTGCGGTTCATTTATATAACGTCATACAGTAAATCCTCGATGACTCGAACATCGATGGCTCGTTTACCATGGCAAATTTGAGTCTACATTCGAACTCGTTTTCGAATCCCTATGAAATTTTTCCGATAGCTCAAGAAAAGAGATATTTAGGGAAATTTTCTTCTTTTATCATGAAATTGAATGTTGTGTGTACTAATTAGAATTGCCTCATCGAGGCGATTCTAATGAGTACACTCAACACACAAGTATTGGATAGAAAAACGAAAATATTTCCCTAAATTATTGCTATTTGCTTCCTGACCTGGCACCATGATTATCCCTCAGCGGCTCAAACTATCCATGTCTCGAACAATTTTCTATGGTCCCAAATATGTTCGAGCCAATGAAGTTCGACTGTATATGTGCCTCGCACTAGGCGACAAACAGATGTGAGACACATGGCAAACAGATTCTTGAAGAAGGATCCTTTGAAATCGGTTTTATACGTTTGTTGGTTAAGTGGGCCGTGTCATGCGAAAAACGTCTTCGGGCATATGCAGACAGCGATGGCCTAGATCAGCCTGCGCAGTCTAATCAGGGCCTTCACTGTCCACTATCAGAATCATCTACTACAGAATGTATAAACGGAGCGCAAAGGCGCACATGATACTTTGCGCATGCGCAGGATGATCTGAATCTGCGCCTGTTCGAAGGCATTTGTTTGCTTAACGCGGCCTAATTGTGGCGTTAAACTTCATGTGATGAGTGATATATACTGCTTGTAGTAGAAACATACTACTCCCCGTATGTACCCTAAATAATCGGTCAGACGAGCAGGAGCAAACAGTGTAGACCCAGCTCAGACGCCGCAGAACGGTCTGCACTGTTTGCCACTCATCCAGCAGTTTTTAGACACATTAGTGTGTGGCAAATTGACTTGTTCGACAAATGTATGAACACATACTGAACAAGTATGGTAAGGAGTTCAAGTATCCCAGTGCTTAAATAGGTACTTGTAGTGGCTGCATTGTCTGCAATGGTGTCTGCAATAAAATAGCCTGACATACCTAAAATCGAAAATGGACGCTTCAAATATATAGTGTGGGAGAGTTTATTTAGTCTTTAATGGGTTAATATGATTCCACTTTCAGGGAATGGGAAGTATCAGTTGTGTAAAAGGAGACGAAAAGCGGAAGTACATACAGGAAGTAAGAAGCGAGAATTAAGAAGTATGAAGAGGGATGCAGAAAGTAAGAAAGTATCAATTAGGAAACAAGAAGTGTGAAATCTCGAAACCACCATCAGTCTTTCAGTTGTGTGTGTGTGTGTGTGTGTGTGTGTGTGTGTGTGTGTGTGTGTGTTAAACTTGTGATGAGTGATATATACTGCTTGTATATATACTCGTGCTGAAAATAAAAGCATGCTTGTAACAGATCCATCACCGGGACGTATCCTGGTGGTTGCAGAGAGTTCGCTGTGGTTGCAGAGAGTTTGCTGTGATTACAAAGAGTTCGCTGTGGTTGCAGATAGTTCGCTGTGGATGCAAAGCGTTTCCGTCGCAGTGAAGAAATAAGAACTATCTCGATATCACTCTTCTCTAGAGATATCATCACGAAAACATACCAATATAATTTTGACCCCCTTATACCCCACTTTTATATAATAAAACTGGGGTTTACAGGGGTATACATTATTTTTCTTTTTTTCTGCTCAAAGACCTAGATTGTGGGTACAAGTTAGAACCGCCTCATCAAGGCGGTTCTAACGAGTACCCACAATCTATATTTTGAGCAGAAATATGAAAACTATCAGAATTTGTTTATCTAAAATTTTTTTTTTTTTTTTTTTTGCAGTGAAATTGTCCGATTATTTGAAAAGGCATGTTTTCGTAATGTAAATGCAAAGGCAAGTACACTTTGTGATATGAAAGATGAATTTATAGCAATAAGCTGCTCAGAGCTCTTGAAAATAAAAGAATTGCCCTAAAAATAAAACAGCAGCAACAACAACAAAGGTCGGACCCCTTAACTCCTTATCATACTGGTCCTACAATTTGAACAAGTCCTTTTGACTACCTATCTGTATGTCCAAAAACTGCTGGATGTGTGGATAACAGCCTGTTCAGAGGCCACGTTCTGCGGCCGATCTGGATGCAGACTGTTCACTTTGGCTTGTCTGTCAAATAGTTGAGGAGACTGGATACACTTGATGGATGTTCAATTATTTCTTACAAGAAGGCAATCTTAGTGGCTTCTTGTTTGCACTCCTGCACACCAAGGCCCTTCCTCTTCTTCCCAGTGATATGCAGGGCCCTCTCTGGAGCATCGTCGCGTATTAAATCATGTACAAGGTCGCTATGAGTCGAACCCGTTACGAAAACATGCCTATATAATTTTGATACCATTAGCCCCACTTTTATATTATAGTAAAACTGGGATTTACAGGGGTATACATTATTTTTTTTATTTTTTGCTCAAAAACATAGATTGTGGGTATTCGTTAGAACCGCCTCGCCGAGGCGGTTCTAACGAGTACCCACAATCTAATTTTTTGAGCAGAAATGTGAAAAATATCAGAGCTTTTTTTTCTAAAAAGTCAGTTTTTGGAGGTTAAATTTTCTATATATTTAAATAGACGTGTTTTCGAAATGCAGATGCAGTTAAAAACAGATAAAAACAGATAAAATCAGTCTTTGTACATAGCTAGTGGAGGCCTGCTAAGCCCGACTTGAAGGCTTCCAAGGTCTGGGCTGCTGCAACCTTCTCCGGCAGTTGGTTCCAAAGATGGATTCCAGCTGGAAAAGCGCGGTATACATCAGTTTTACAGAATGATAGAATGTAGCGTTGGTTTTTGGCCTCGAGTGGATGTTATTGAGACTGGGTGGAGAAATTGTGCAGCTGTCTACTAGATGTGATACATCATCACTAGCCTCGCGTCAGTTCTTCTCTGTTGTAGAGACTCTCAACATACACTGGAAATCATCTGGCTTGTACTGCTTATGGGCTTGTAATCACCATGGACAAATCTGGCAGCTCTGCGCTGAACAGCTTCGAGCTGTTAGAGGTTTCTGGCAGTGTGCGGGCCCCAGGCAGTCGCTGCATACTCCATCACAGGAATCACGAGAGTGGTATACCATTGTTCCTCGATTTCACTTGGGCACCTGGACAGACTTTGTTTGTGTTGAGGTTTTACGGCTCAGTCAACCCAGTTGGCCGGGTGGGGGGGGGGGGGGGGTGGGGGAGGGGTCTTGTCGAGCGCGGTCAGTTTACCTAACCACACTTTTACTGCAGGCTTAGTCCTCTAAGCGGTTAAACTAGTATTGTGCACATTCTTTCACCAGAAACTGACAACTGCCCTTCTTGAATCAGCGGAAGGGAGAGAATGACCGTAGAAAATATTTCATGATCAATCTCCAGGAAATAATGTTGCCGACCCGGCGGGGGTTGAACCCACCAGTCGAACGCACATCCAACTGAGCCACCGAGGCCGGACTCATCTATACAGATTCCTCAACAAGAATAATAAATGTCAAAAAGATTATGCAAGGGTGTTGTTGGCCTTCTTAGTAACATCGTCTATATGCTTATTCCATGATTGTAACTCCAAGGTACTTTCCTTGTACAACTTCCAGATCGTGACTGTAGATCATCACGAAAACGTGCCTATATTATGTTGACCCCCTTCAACCCCACTTTTATATAGCAAAACTGGGGTTTACAGGGGTATTCATTAATTTTCTTATTTCTGCTCAAAAACATAGATTGTGGGTACTCGTTAGAACCGCCTCGCCGAGGCGGTTCTAACGAGTACCTACAATCTATGTTTTGAGCAGAAATTAAAAAAAAAAATATTAGAATTTTTATCTAAAAATTTTCATTTTTTGGTGGTAAAATTTTCAGTATATTTGAATGGGCTTGTTTTCGTAATGTGTTGGTAGCTCTGGCAGGGTTACGTTTTCTTGTTATCCTTACCACCACACACTTGGTAGGGTTAAGGACATCTGCCAATCCTCCTTCTACTGCTTCGTGATTGTGGCCTATAGTGTTGCTGCTGATGATCGATTATAATCGATCGTCAGTCACTTTTGCCTCTTGTAACTGATGATCGGAAAGATGTTTTATAGTCGACTAATCGGAAATTCTATTTTTAGAAATATATTTTTCTTTCGTTTTCTCCTTATAGGCAAGTTATAAAGAAATGAAATTCAAAACTGTCTATTTTGGACATTCTTGATTTGCGGTCAATAAAAGTGAAAAAAAAAAAAATGATAAAATAGCCTTAAAAAGTCAACCACAAAGTACTGACATTTTCTTATTTCTCCATGAAATCATGTTGTGGGTACTCATTAGAAGCGCCTAGCGGAGGCGCTTCTAATGAGTACCCACAACATATGTTTTCATGGAGAAATAAGAAAAAAATATTATCCAGATACCCATCTTACTGATCTGGAGCAATGAATAAGTATCTGGAAGAGGGCTAAGTTAAGAGTGAATATATTTTCTACAAGTCGATTATTAATCGATGATCAGTCGGTTTTACAAAATCGATGATCGACTGTGAAATTCTGGCCGATTCCCAACACTAGTGGCCTAACATGACACCTGAATTATATTTGAGCACACAATAAAACCTACAATAAGACCTGTGTGACCAGACAAGACTCAGATCAGCCTGTACATCCACCAGTCTAAGAGTTCTTGTTTATCGCTTTTAGATAGGCCGGTGGCTGTAGAAGGTACATGCGATCAGCAGACTCTGATCAGACTGCACAGACGAGCAGTCTGATCAGTCTTCACTGGTCGTACAAGTCTTATTTTAGGTTTTGCCGTACGCTAGTTCATTTATCTGTACATTCTATAGGGCTCTTTGTACCATACTTTTGAATCTCCATGAAAAAAATCAAAACAAAACGAAAAGCTAAAGGGGCTTTATTCTGATATATTTATTTGATTATAGGAGTGCCCTTCAAACAACATTCTCCAGGTTAGTAGCAAATCTATCCACCCATACTACAAAACTAATACAGCATACTATTAGGCATTATGCATGTATTTACATAATTTTAATGTATGAAAGCCAAATCACACAAAAGCAGGACCTTGACTAATACTGTTTACCCTCGGTATTCTCATCACGAAAACATACCTATATAATTTTGACACCCCTTAAACCCCATTTTATATAGTAAAACTGGGGTTTACAAGGGTATACATTATTTTTCTTATTTGTGCTCATAAACAGAGATTGTGGGAACTAGTTAGAACCGCCTCAGTGAGGCAGTTCTAACTTGTACCCACAATCTATGTTTTGAGCAGAAATATGAAAAATATCAGAATTTATATCTGAAAACTTTCACTTTTTGATGGTGAAGTTTTCAATATATTTGAATAGTTGTGTTTTCATAATGTGACCTGAGCAATCAGTGTAGACCCAGATCAAATGCCTGGTAATGCAGCATTTGATGAGCTCTACACTCCAACTTACCCAGCAGTTTTAGACACATCAAAGGGCTGCAAAATTGACTTGTCAGCAGATGAAAGTTTGATATTTTTTCTATTTTTTTTCCCAGATAACAGGCTTGGATATTTTATGCAAGTTGTCTCCAAAGAAGACAATTTGCATGAAATGCAAAAATCAGTTTTCTGGGAAAATTAAGAAAAAAATATTTCAATACTGTCTACTGAAAACTTTACCAGGCATGCTAAGTGTAAACACAATCTGAGCTTTCTTCTGGAAAACAGCACCCCCTCCTATGGGACTGTTGATGCAACAGCTAACCTTGACCTTCACTTTTTAATATGTACACTACCTCCTGTTTTGTGTGATGTGGCTAGTGCAATTTTAATGCCAAAGAAATGTTTCAAAAACACACATCAACAACATAATATATGAAACAACACAACCAATACACGAATTTCATATTTAATAACAATTATTAACATTCAACTTGCTGAAGATAAAAATCAGATGACATGGTATTTGTCTCTAGATATACCTTTCGTATTTCAAAATATTTTAAATGGTATCAGCTGAATTTTATTCAAATGGATTTACTGGACTTTTGACATCACTTAAAAAGATGTTTTTTCATGGCATTTTATCCTGAGAAAATTTAGTGTAATTGCAATTATCAGAAATCATTTATCTTTCTTGTTTCTTTGTGTACTATAAAGCACACATTCTGACATTGTGGCTCATATCTGTAAATGGAATAATATTTATAAGCTGATTATGTTAAGTGGACAGTGAATGCCCTGATCAGACTGTGCATATGCACAATCTGATCAGGTCATTTACTGTCCACATATGCCCTTCAAAGAGTTTCTTAGATTTTCTCTGAAAATACCTCTTGAAAATTCTGATGAAATTCAAGCCCATTTTTGTTGTGTCAGTGCAATACCCATCATCTGTTATCTCTAGATTTTTCCTTCAGCAAAACTTGAAATGCTGATTGTACAGAAACATTAACATCACAAGGAAACATTTTCAAACACTGAAGATTCGGTGTGGTCAGTGTCTATGCCGGTCTCTGTCTACCGTCTTGGGGCTACAGAAATTCAGTAAAAGAACAATGTAGATTCACAGGGGGCTGCATATCTATCTGCTAATTGGTCTGGAATGCCCTATTTTTGCCATTTCTTATTACATTAGATCAATCTTTCCAAGTAGCTGAATCTAGAAATTTTCACAGCAGATATTTCTATGTTTAATATTATTTTTTTAATTATCTTTTTTAGGTCAAACCAAAAAGACACTCTTACAAACTCTAGACTAATTTTCTATTTCCAGGAAATGTGTCACAAAATTCCCTTAAAAATTTACATAAATTTAATCCTCTGTATCTAAATTATACCTCTGTCAGTCTGATTAAAGAATCTGTTACCATATGCAATCATATATACTTTTTTATTAATAAGAGCACGTTTCAAGTGTTAGTGTCTTGTGAACAGTTACAAAGTTTACAATATCTTGAGGCCCAGCATGGTAAAAACAAGCTTACTATTCTCATGTGCAAACAATGAAAACTAGTAACACTGTTTTCCAAGAAAACAGATGTCCCCTATCGTAAATTTTCAGTTTTTCTACTGCTGTGACCTTGAAAATTTGGTCAAGGTCACCAAAATCTAACCAGTTCTTTGTTATGTACAAATTATATACCCATGAAACTTTGGTAAGAATCGAACCACTGATTCACAAGATATGGTGCAGACAAGAAAGTGTGAGGCCAATGACAACACCAACGGGAATGGCACCAAAATATGTCCCCCTCCCCTTAGGTGTGGGAACATAATTTAGCTTGTTATAGGTAGCTGCAGCTTTTAAAATATTGAACTGAAACTTGTAAAATGTGTATGGTGAACTGCAAATTTCCCAAATATAGCCATGACTTTTATAATTTACCATACACTTTCTACAAAATCTTTGTGAATTAGCAAAAGTTTCTGTTTGCATATATGAAAATGCTATTCTTTTTAAGCAGGCAGCTTTGTCCAGATACATGGGTATATATGGCACCTGTGGTACAGCTTGATAATTTTATGATTTCAGGATTAAAGCCTTATAACTTGAACTTGAATCACTGCTCCAGATAAGAGGGTATCCAGATAAATATTTTTTCTAATTTCTACAAGAAAACATAATGTTGTTGGTACTCATAAGAAGTGCCTCAGTAAGGTGCTTCTGATGAATACCAAACCACGTTTTTTTGTAGAAAAATAAGAAAAATATCAATAACACATTTTAGTTGGACAGAGTAGAATGTACTTATATAGAGCTTGACTTAATAATATTTATTCTAAAGCAACAATAAACTAACACTGATAAAGATCTCAATACCCGTATAAAAATTTTGTGCAATAAAGTAAGCAAGAAGCTAAGCTTCAAGAATATTCTCATTCATCAACTGAGCTGTGCTATGTAAGAAAGGGGACTCAATGAAGATACATTACAATCTCTTTATAACACGGTTCACTATAACACGGTTTTGGATATAACACGGTTTAAAGATGTTTCCCAAAAATGTATAGATTATATTAACAAGAATTCCGCGGAAGGCGTCATCGCACCTGCTGGCGCAAAAGTCACAGGAGCCTCAATCAGAATGTGGTTATTAAATAAGTTTATTTCATTCTTAGCAGTGCTTACTTGGAACTGGGTTGAAAAAAATGTAGACAAAGTGCCTAGTGGGGCACATATATTCCAGGCCAGTCCCATTCCTTCTAATGGCTATATCATCAGCACTGACTTTTCGTATCATACAGCCCAATGATAATGGAACGTTGACGTAAAATGTGTAAAAGTCACTGGAGCATGAAATATAGGTCAAGGTCACGGGTCAAGGTACCTGCTAATTCAGTACATCAAGGAGAAGCACAATGCAAGGTATGGTGGTTGTAGGCCTTATAGTTGAGGAGTTATCAAACATCAACGTAAAATGTGTCAAATATAGGTCAAGGTCACTGAGTCAAGGTACCTGCCAAGCCAGGGCAATGAGGTGAAGCACTATGCAAGGTTTAGTGGTTGTAGGTCTTATATTTGAGGAGATACCGAACATCAATATAAAATGTGTCAAAGTCACTGGAGTGCACAATATAGGTCAAGGTCACCAGGTCAAGGTACCTGTCGAGTCAGTACATCGAGAAGAAGTGCTATATAAGGTTTGGTGGTTGAAGGCCTTACAGTTGAGGACATATGGAAGGGTGACCTAAAAGGTGTAAAAGTCAATGGAGCGTGAAATATAGGTCAAGGTCACCCAGTCAAGGTACCTGCAGAGTCCGTACATTGAGGAGAAGCACTATGCAAGGTTTGATGGTTGTAGGTCTTATAGTTGAGGAGATATTGAACGTTGACGTAAAATGTGTAAAAGGCACTGGAGCTCAAAATATAGGTCAAGGTCACAGGGTCAAGATACCTGCCAAGTCAGTACATATAGGAGAAGCACTATGCAAGGTTTGGTGGCTAGAGGTCTTACACTTGAGGAGATCTGGAACATTGATGTAAATTATGTCAAAGTCACTGCAGCCAAAATATAGGTCAAGGTCACCAGGTCAAGGTATCTGCTAAGTCAGTACATTGAGGAGAAGCACTTTGCAAGGTTTGATGGTTGTAGGCCTTATAGTTGAGGAGATATCGAATGTCGACGCAAAATATGTCAAAGTCACTGGAGCGCAAAATATAGGTCAAGGTCACCGGGTCAAGGTACCTGCCAAGTCTGTACATCTAGAAGAAGCACTATGCAAGGTTTGGTAGTTGTATGCCTACTAGTTGAGAAGATCTGGAATGTCAACATCAATTGTGTCAAAGTCAATGGAGCGCAAAATATAGGTCAAGGTCACTGGGTCAACATATCTGCCAAGTCAGGAGGTCAGGGAGATGTGTCATGCAAGGAATGATGGTTGTTGTAGAATTGTAGTTGATTAGAATACTAACTTTGACGTAAATGTCGAACTTCGACATAACAGAACTGTTAAGAGACAGACGGACGGACGAACGGACAGACGAATGGAAAAGCGGGCACCTATGCACAAAGTCAGGAGGTCAGGGAGATATTTCATACAAGGTTTGATGGTTGTTTAGTCTTGTAGTTGATTAGAATACTAACTTTGACATAAATGTCGAACTTCGACATAACAGAACTGCTAAGAGACGGACAGACGAACAGACGAATGGAATAGTGGGCACCTGTGTCGCAAAGTCGGGAGGTCAGGGAGATGTTTCATGCAAGGTTTGATGGTTGTTTAGTCTTGTTGTTGATTAAAATACTAACTTTGACATAAATGTCGAACTTCGACATAAATGTTGACAGACGGACGGACGAATGGACAGACATACGGAAAAGCGGACACCTATGTTGCAAAGTCAGGAGGTCAGGGAGATGTTTCATGCAAGGTTTGATGGTTGTTTAGTCTTGTAGTTGATTAGAATACTAACTTTGACATAAATGTCGAACGTCGACATAAATGTTGACAGACGGACGGACGGACTGATGGACGGACGGACTGACGGACGGATGGACGGACGGACAGAAAATCGGACGCCTATATCGCACCCTGCTACAAGCAGGTGCGATAAAAATGACCATAAATGGTCATTTTTCAATATAATCTATACATTTTTGTTTGGATATAACACAGTTGTTTAACTAACACGGTTTATGCTATGGACCCCAACAATAGTGTTATAAAGAGGTTGTGGTGTATTTGTAGGGCCATGTAGAACTGTACCTTCAGGGCAAACACAGTGAAGGCCCAGATCAGCCAACCTGTCTGCAATCTAATCAGGGCATTTATCATCTCATGCTGAAAGCTGATAATGACAAGCCCCAAAGAGCCTGGTCAGTCAGAGCGGCTGGATTTCACAGTTCACATATGCCCCAAAGAATCTCTTTCACAAGCATCACGAAAACATGCCTATATAATGTTGACCCCCTTAAACCCCACTTTTATATCGTAAAACTGGGGTTCATAGGGTATACATTATTTTTCTTATTTCAGCTAAAAAACATAGATTGTGTGTACTCATTAGAACTGCCTCAATGAGGCAGTTCTAACGAGTACCCACAATCTATGTTTTGAGCAGGAGTCTGAAAAATATCAGATTTTTATCTGAAAACTTTCAGTGTTTGGTGGTGAAATTTTCAATATATTTGAATAGGCGTGTTTTCGTAATGGCATGGCAATAGAAAAGGCCTAGATCATCTAGTGCATCTCTGTAATCTGATCTGCTAACAGAATCACTGGAATGTATCAAGAGGTGGCTAACCATTTTATGCCTGAATTTCCAAAGTGGTCTCCTCCATCTTGTAAAAAAGAACACACCCATCATTGCAAATAGTGGTGTCAGTCAGAAGTCTGAATGGCAAACAGTTTAGATCCAGATGAGACAGCTTGTAACAAGCTTTCTCTTCTGGATCTACACTGTTTGCAAAGGTATCTGTGTTGGTTTGCAGGGCTGAAAGGTTTAGAAGTCATTATGAAAACACGCCTATTCAAATATACTGAAAATTTTACTACCAAAAAATGAAAATTTTCAGATGAAAAATTCTGATATTTTTCATATTTCTGCTCAAAACATAGATTGTGGGTACTTGTTAGAACCGCCTCTATGTTTTAGAGCAAAAATAAGAAAATAATGTATACCCTTGTAAACCCCAGTTTTACTACATAAAAGTTGGGTTTAAGGGGGTCAAAATTATATAGGCATGTTTTCGTGATGACTGATAGGACTACCATTTGCAGATGCACAGGACAATATGGATCCCCACACTGCAAATATATTCACAAGAACAGCTTTACAGCTGACATGGTCATTTTGATCTTCTAACAGCATAAAAATAAGGGAAGGCTTGCAAAAAAGGTTCAGTATTTTATCAGGATGAGGTAGTGTCCTTTGTGTATCATGCTGGCTATGGACTGAAATCATTTTATTCTTATCCCATTCTAATTCAATAAGCACTTAAACCATATTTATCATCCTAAGTATTCTGAAAGACAAGTCTAAGCAAACAGGGTAGACCAGGATCAAATGTCACTGTATATGGAATCTGATCAGATACTCAGATCAGATGCTCTAGAACATGGTGTCTGATCAGGATCTACATTGTTGGCCACTCATCCAGCAATATTTAAACACATCAACAAGAGTAAATTGGACTTGCTGGAATTTTGGACAAGTATGGTAAGGAGTTAACTCTTAAAGCGCCAAGAAAAACTGCACCTGAAAATGTCGTCTGCTTATGTTGTCTGCTGCATCTTCTTGCAAACTTTTCAAATTTACATTTTGCATATAGGCAAACAGTGTGAACCCAGATCAGGCTGCTCCTTTAGGAGCAGTCTGCTCTAGGTCCATACTGTTCGCAAAAATGACTTTTAAAATCACAAGCAGATGACAAAGCAGACGACAATTGTTGTGATTGGCGCTTTAAAGGTTAAGGTGTCTGAATATTTATGGTGAATATGGTACAAATTTAAACCTGCTTATGAGAAGACAAAATTGTCAAACTACATAACTGAATACAAGTTCCTTAGCTCTAAATAAGACAGGGTATTGGATAAATATTTTTCTTATTTCTCCACAAAAAACATATGCTGTGGTAGTTATTAGGCGCTTCTAATGAGTACCACAACATGTGTTTTTGTGGAGAAATAAACCTGAACTAAACTTTGAACAAGTCCATTTACTAACTGTTGAAGGGTCTGAAAACTTCTGGATGAGTGGAAATACAAACAGTGTAGACCCAGAACAGATGCTGCAGAATTCAGTCTACGCTCTTTGCTCAGGCCTGTCTGTCTGAATACTTACAGTAAATAAGGCAATACAGTTGTCTTAAATTAATAGCTGACTACGGGAAAACCATATTTATTGAACCACATCAAATTAACTTACAAACGTAATTAACATAATCACAGGTAAAGATGCATATGCTGCAATGTTCACTGTGTCGGACAGCCAAAATGAAAATGAGTGAGAACATGCAAAATGAAACCTATCTGAACTGAGTTCTGTCATGGGTTAGAAGGCCCTCTGGTTATATGATCATTTCTGAACAACTCAGTTCCAGATCTTCCTGTGCATTCAACACCAATATCAAATACAGTCAAACCTGTGTTAGTGGTCACCTCTATTAAGCAGCCAACCTGTATTAAGCAGCCAGAGGAAAGTTGCCCGAAAATTCATAGACTTATATATTTGAACTGTATTAAGCAGCCACCTGCCTTCAGCAGCCACATTTTAAGCTTCCCATGGATGGCTGCTTAAGACAGGTTTGACTGTATTTGCTTTTTTCTTAAAAGTATGATAAATACGATAAGGGTCCTGGTCACAATGCACTGGTACAATGGCTGATCATAGTCCACAAACATTTTAAAAGAAACAACCTGAGTCAATGTACCTTAAGACATATGCACGTGCAAACATAGGCGACTCGAGGTTTAGAAATTTTAAAGGTTTTGCTTGAAGGCTTGAAATATTAATTAACCCTTCTCTTGGTGAACACGACATGCCCTGTCTTAGCAAACAGTGTAGATCCAGATCAGTTGGCTTCTTCAGAAGCCAACTGATCTGGATCTGCACTGTTTGTCATTAAATATGTCAATTTCTATCTAAAACACGGATCAAGTAATCTGATTGGCTGGAAATTAGAAGTGGGCGTGGTATCTTAATTTATTCAGCAAGGCAAGGGTTAATATATTCTGGTTGAAAAAAGGACCTTATGTAGAGCTATAAATTGTATGGGATGAGCCTGAACATTTGGGAACTATGAGCAGAGTAGTCTGCTTCAGAATCTTCTGTATGTAACTGGTGAATATCAAAGCCTGAGTGCACAGGCTGATCTGAGTTTGAGTAAAAAATGTCCATACAAGGCTTGTTTGTTCAGAACTTGACAAATACACACTCATCATGATGAATGAAATTTTCCACACTAAGCTGCATATAACTTTTATTATAGCTTGTGAATACAAATATATACATCTTAAAAATATGTGTATTAGCCACACAAAGTAAAAATAGGTCTTAAAGCATTACTTATACACTACAACCTCTTTATAACACAGTTCATTATAACACGGTTATGGATATAACACGATGCAAAGATGGATCCAAAAAATGTATAGATTATATTGAAAAATGACCATAAATGGTCATTTTTCAATATAATCTATACATTTTTGTTTGGATATAACACGGTTGTTTAACTAACACGGTTTATGCTATAGACCCCAACAATAGTGTTATAAAGAGGTTGAAGTGTAGTATACAAACAGTGAATAGCCTGGTGAACCCACAAACCTGAGCAGTTTGAACTGGGTCTTCTTAGTTTGCCAAAGTATTTCAGCCACGTCATGTGAAAATAAGCCATTTATATCTGGAATGCATTATTTTCACTTGGTGCAGTTTAACTCTTTGCACGCTGAATAATTTTGCATGCTTTTTTGTCGTCTGTAGATTTTTTTTAAATTAACTTTTTCAAAACAATCTTTCAGGCATGCCAACAGAGTGTCAAACAGTTTGGATTCAGATCAGGCCCAAAATTTTGTCAGGTTTGATCTGGGTCCAAACTGTTTGTAAAGGTTATAAGCAGATGACAAAAGTAGCCACTAGTGGGGGTAAGAGTTAATCAAAATACTTTTTACTTGCTAAAGCCAAATACTGTGTTTCCATTAAACCCACAACCATTATAGGAAAAAATCTTGAGCAGAGAAAACAAAACTGATATAGAAGAACCGTACAGACATACAAAATCAGAAGCTGAGAAGAGTAAAACACACTGACTTCAAACTTTGCTATTCTCTGGAAGAACTCAGCAGATGACAAACTGATGATATTTTTCTTATTTTTCCTAGAAAATAGGCTTTGACATTTCATGCAAACTGTCTCCTAAGAGACAGTTTGTATGAAATGCCTGTCTATTTTCTGGGAAAAATAAGAAAAACATTTCAAAATGTTGTCTGCTGAATTTTTTCCCAGCATCCTAAGTGCTACATCACTTCAAAATAAATAAAAATATTCTTTCAAAACTTCAATCATAGCTTTAGATAAGAGAGGTATCTTGACTTTTTTTTAAATTTTTTCCATGAAAATAAATGGGTACTCATTAGAATCACCTTGATAAGATAACTATTTAAGGTAAATGAGATATCAGCATTTTTCAAAACGGAGACAACTTTTGTGACTTTCTGTTTGTTTTACAGTACACCAAACCCCATCTGAAATGGAATCTACTCTAAAGGGAAAGAATTTGCTCCCATTCTTTTCTTTTAGAGACGACAACTTTGCAGTATGAAAGTCAAAATAATTCTGACAGTTACCTCTCCAAAAGTGTATCTACGCCCCTTAATTGAAACACCCGATTTTGTATGAGCTTTTTAGCTTTTTTTACTCTATGTTAATTTTATACATTGCTTTTTTAAAGCTCAGCAAAGCTTTATACCATAAAATGTTGTATAGCTTGCCAGCTCAAAATACTATCTTAATTCTAATGTATGTACCCATAAAATATGAGACCTCCAAACCAAAATCTACCTTATGAACTATTCAATCAGTGTATGCCCAGATCGGCTTGCATATCTGCAGTCTGACTAGGGTTTATACTGTTTGTTAATAAATCTTTCAATTCAATATATGATTTTAGAGACAAATGTAGACTCCCATCAGATTGCCCTCAGCTAATGAAAAGGCCGATCCAAGTCTACACTGACCACATCATAATGTGGTTTTCTATTTGGTAGGGCAGATACCTTTTCACATACAGTATGGTATATACAGTATATCCTAAAATTTCAAACACTTTATTCCATAATTTTGATGTAATTTTGTTTTTCATGTATTTGATCCACAAAATATTCAGTAAAATGGTAATCAGTACAGTCTCTGATCAAAGTGGGAAAGAACAGTCTGATCTGAGTTTGCAATGCCTGCATGTGCCATTTTGTCGGAAAAGTTGATGTACAAAACTTTAGAAAAATCCCATATCAATACCTTTTGACTGATACGTGTGTCTTATCCAGAGCTATAGAAGTGTCCTATTACAAAAACATGCCTATTCAAATATGTAGAAAATTTCAACACCAAACACTGAAAATTTCAGATAAATATACTCTGATATTTTTCAAATTTCTGCTCAAAAGATAGATTGTGGGTACTCCTTAGAACTGCCTTACCAAGGCAGTTCTAACGAGTACCCACAATCTATGTTTTTGAGCAGAAATAAGAAAAATAATGTACACCCATGTAAACCCCAGTTTTACTATAGAAAAGTGGGGTTTAAGGGGGTCAACATTATATAGGCAAGTTTTCCTGATGAATATCTCACAGAAATACTTTAATGCACTTGGTGATTTTGATTATCTTCATAAACATACACTGTGTTAAACATACATTGTATCAAACATTTGAAAAAATAAGAAGTTCCAAAAATGGCAAAAAATTGTGTTTTTGTAAAGAGATATAAAAAAAAATTACAAATGCCCTATCCATGTATAATGCTTGCTTCATTGCCAATATCATAAAAATCTTGAACTAATAACGAAAAGGCAAGTTTTAATTTTACTGGTACCTGTGTGTAACATATGATCATTCAGCCAGTGATCCTGTTTTAAGTTTTGAATGAGATATTTCCCTCTTTAAACACAGTACATGTATCACATGTGTAAACATATTATGCTTGTGTGAATATTACTCATAACATAAGCTACTTAATTATGTGTATAATTTAAACACTACACATGAGCCATGCATGACAAAAATGTCTTCAAATACATTCAACCTTCTTTATACATGACACTCGATACGACGACAAAATTCGTTATAATGACAATTTGAATGTCACTAAATCTTCATTCAAGAGCTGACAGTTAATGAGAAATTATGCAACATTGCATTAAAACAAGCAACATATGTTTTGGATATTTGTTAGAATTGCCTCAGTGAGGCAATTCTAACAAATATCCAAAACATATGTTCTATGAGGAAATAAGATTAAAACAAGGTCTTTGTTACGCATCATTCTGTCAATAAAGGGTTCTTTACAACAGCAAATTCATTTTAATGGCAATATCTTCGGGAACAAATGCTGTTGTTGTAAAGAGGGTTCACTGTACAATACATTTGGGAGATTTTTTGCATTTATGACAAGGCAGACAACTTTTGTGATTTCCATTTGCTTTTCTGCATACTAATTCCCTTCTGAAAAGGGTTCTTCTCTAAAAATATCGAAGTCCCCTTGGGAGCAAATTCTTTCCTTTTAGATTACACCCCCTTTCAGATAATGATGACTTGGTGCAAAGAAGCACTGTCCAGTTATAAGCTGAATTCCATCTCTAGCATAATTTGAACCCAGGACCTCGGGAATGAAAGTTGGGAGCACTAACTACAGCCACCCTGACGCTTCAGACCCCTTTCAGAAGGGGCTTACGGAGCATAATTTTGACACAGTTATCCCCCTTGAAAGCGTATCAAGTCCACTTAAGTTCTCCATAATGCATATACCTGAATAAATCTGTGTACCTAAGCAGTCTGATCTGCTTATTTTGTCAATATATTCTTCAATATCCAGGGATTCTGTCAATAGGCAATGAAGGCCCAGACTGGACTGCATAAATGAGCAGGCTGACCTGATCCTCTCATGATCGTACATGGCCAGAATAAAGGCATTTTTCTCATGGATCTCTCAAGGGTACTAAAATGGCATTTCAGAATTACCCTTTTTTATAGGGGCATAACTAGAATATAGGTCATCTAGAGTAAACTACTAAATACTTAAATCCTAAAGGAATGTAAAAATTACAAAAATATATGCACTGAAAATATTAAGATTGTTAATAACTAGGTTATACTATGAAAATTAAGAAACTTCTCATATAAATATAGGTTTGTTTGTAAACCTCGTAAATCCTTCTTTCAGTATACTGGGACTCCGAGTCCATACCTAACAGCTAGCCTGTGTATACAGTTAGATTTTTCCTGTTTGTCTAATACTGGGATTGATAGCTCCAGATGAGAGGAGGTTTCAGGTAAATAAATTTTCTTATTTCTTCATGAAAACAGCTTCTAATGAGTAGCCACATGTATGTTTCCATTGAGGAATACAATTATCAATACTTTTTTATTGTAAAAAAAAAAAAAAGCCTTACCTGGAACTGTGGGAATTTTACATGGCATATAGCTAAGATCTTGACAAGACTGAAATTTTTAAATAGTTTTTTTCTGGATCTCTGCTATTTACATGGAGGTAAATGCTGTCATTTTTCTACATTCTTTGAATTATTTCAAACCGTTTTTTTATGCATACAAGATCCCTTCAAATATAAAATCTGCTGTCAAATATCCCCATGACTTGATCCCATATTTTCAGCGGATAAAAATAAAACATAAACTTCTAAACAGCTCTAATTCATCTAAGTTTTCCTTCTTTATTATTAACAGCCATTTTCTTTGTTTGTTTTTTTCAAGAAAACTTCAGGTGGTTACTCATTAGAACTGCCTTGGCAAGACACTAAAAGATGTGTTTTTGTACAGAAATAAGAAAAACGCTGACATTTCTTTTGATAAAAAAAATGCCTTACCTGAAGCTATGTCATTTTTTATTTCTAATTTATCATTCAGACACAGACAGAGATAAAATTACATAATGTAAACTTATAGTTGTTGCCCTAAATATTTGGACAAACTGGCCTGAGGAAACAGTGCAGACTCAGATCCTAAAGGAGCAGTTTATCAGAGACTACACTGTTTCTCATTTCCTTACAACACTGCAGACACATTATCCAGAATGTGTCCAATTTATAGTAATCATTGCAAGGAATAATAAGATTGAAATATTTAGGGTAAAAATATGAATACTTTTTGGTTAACTATCGAACTATGCTATTGGGACCTAGCTGTTTAAAGCTTCTTTTGATTAACAACCTTGTTAACCCTTAAAGCACCAATCACAATGCAACAGACGACATTTTGATATATTGTTACAAAGAAAATAAGGTTTTAACATTTCGAGTGAATCATCTGCTTGGCAGACAATTGTTAAATGTCAAGACTTATTTTCTCTAGAAAAAAAATTATAAAAAATGTCGTCTGCTACAAAGTTTGCTTGGTGTTTTAAGGGTTAAGTCTGTATGTTAAATACTGTTATACAAAATTAAAAGTTACACTAACATCATTTTAATCAACATCACAAAAGCTCAATGACTGTGTTAAGTTTATGATGCATAGGGCTCCATGTAGGCTGAAAATACAGAATACTCATGGTGTGGAATTATCCCAGCTAGCAGTCTACTTAAATCTACCATAATAACCCTAAATATTGGGACAGTCAGGCATGAGCAAACAGTGTAGACCCAGATCGGATGCTGCAGAATGTGCCATCTGATCAGGGTCTACACTTTTTGCCACCCATCCAGCATTATTCAGATACATCAACAGGTAGTAAAATAGACTTTTATTTTTTTTTTTTCAAGTTTTAGGACAAATAATGAGTTAAATTGTCCCAATATTTAGGATAAAGACAATATATTGGACCGCTATCAGACTGGGCCAATAAAGATCCAATATAGATTCAAGTAGAATGCTAGCTGGGATTTCCCTTCAAATAATGTGCAATGAGAGAAAAGGGCCCTTTACTGCAGGTGGGCAATAAAGGCATCAGCCTGACCAATCACAATCTTATCAAGGCCTTATTTACCAGCTTTCAGAATCCATGGATATTCTAGAGGTTAGACCATATTTACCCTAAATACTGGGACACCTTAACTCCTTATCATATTTGTCCTATAACTGGAACAAGTTCATTCTACTTTGTATTATTAAAATGTTGGCAGATGAGTGGCAAACAGTTTAGACCCATTCTGCAGCATCTGATCTGGGTCTACACTGTTTGCTCCGGCCAGTCTGACCCAATACTTAGGGTTGTTATGATATTTAAAAAAAACAGATGACCCTGATCTTAACTAGGCCCCTGTGATGCATTTTAATCAGTTATATAAATGGAGGTATGCATTTTATCATATGTTAAGGTGAGTGATACACCTCATGGGAGAAAACATTTACAGACAGGAAGCTGCAACCCAAGGACATATGGGGGCTATATTTAAAGGAATTAATCTGCTCCCTCTGGGAGCAATTCCTTCCTTTAATAGCCGCAAATGAGAGAGCAAAATTCTTTCAAGAATACGGTAAAGCTTCTAATAAAACAGCATATGGAAACAGTGCAGACCCAGAGCAGACTGCTCTTAAAGTAGCAGTCTGATCAGGATCTATACTATTTGCCTTTTACTAAGCATTTTAAGAAATACAACATGTACATAAAAAGCAAAATTTGGCCAAAAAAGTATGAAACAAAGTGTTTGAAATTTTAGGACAATTACCATAGTCCCAAATGAGAATGAAAGAAAATATTTAGATGTCAGGGTTATTTCCCTTGAAGGTGTATCAATCCCCTTCACCTACGGTCTCACGTAAGAAACTGAAATGATCCTGATTAGTCTGCTATCTATGCAGCCAGATAATCTCATTAAGCAGAACAAGCATATTAAATATATAAAGGAAGCGCCATGCGAAAACATGTCTTCGGGCATATGCGGACAGCGAAGGCCCAGATCAGACTGCGCATCTGCGCAGTCTGATCTGGGCCTTCCCTGTCCGCTAACAAAATCATTGGCTACTACAGAATGTATGAATGGAAAGCAAAGGCCCATATGATACTATGCGCATGCGCAGGATGATGAGAATCTATACAATTTGCACATGTTCGAAGATGCTTTTTTGCTTGGCAAGGCCTAGATGAATATATTGCAGCAACAATTATATTAACAAGTAAGCATGTATCATGTTAAACACACCCAGGGTTACTTCCCTTGGAGCTACAGTGTAGGTGGCTCTGACACTGACAGCATCCAACCAATCACAAAACCTATCACAACTAACTGAAAGGGACTAGTTGTTAAAAATTAACTCTTGCCATGTTAGCCATTTATAAATTCCCCAGCAGTGGATTCAATCTATCACACCATATAAATTAAAAAAAAATAAAAATAAATCTAATATATGTATATCATAATACCCCTTAAAGCACCCAGTCATATGGGCTGCAGACAACATTCAGAAATATGACCATACTTAGCAGGCTGATCTGGACTTTCAATGTTCCCATATGCCCACAGGCATGTTTATGCATGGCATGGCCCATTTGTGACTGTTTGCTTTTTTTTCATGGCAGGCTCCTTCTGAAAAGGCCTCTACTCTAAAAAGGGAAGAATCAGCTCCCACATGGCAATGCATTTAAGTAAAGTTTTTAAGCAGGAGATGAAAAAACATTGTTCTGATATTAACCCTTGTCCTGCTGAGCCCGGATATACCATGCCTTTGCAAACAGTGTAGATTTAGATCAGTTGGCTTCTGAAGAAGCCAACGGATCTGGATCTGCACTGTTTGCCATTCAGTCTGTAAATTTATATCAACAATCTGGATCAAGGAACCTGATTGGCTGACAATTAGAAGTGGGCGTGGCATCTTGATTTCTTCAGCATGACAAGGGTTAATAAAAGTTCAGTTCAGTGTATACACAACCATAAGAAAACTGGGCCCTTAATAACTAACGTAATAATGCTGAATAGTAATTACTGCACTGATGAAGTTTGTCGTATTTTCTAAATACTGGATACATTTTATATTTCTCTAACATTTTGCTACATTAAAAAATGACTAAATCATACCTGAATAACTGGCCATAGCTCCAGATAAGAGGGGGTAGCCACATGATATTTTTCTTATTTCTCAACAAAAACATACAATGTGAGTACTCATTAGAAGGGCCTCACCAAGGCCCTTCTAATGAGTACCTACAATGTATATTTTCATGGAGAAATAAGAAAAATATCAGCATTTTTTGTTTGGAATTGGCACCTTATCTGGACCCATGAGCCCTAGTTCATATCAACTTGCAATGAAGTAATCTGAACAGAGTCTGCATTAATTCAACAAGTGGCTATAAAATCAAGCTTCTTTATTGTATAAATTTGCCTGGCATAAGAAAAAAATCAACATGTCACATGGGAACAACAAAAACATAGAAAAGCTCATTGATCTACCCAATCAGATCAGAGCCTTCACTGTTAGTTGACATTTAATTAACCCTTGTCCTGCTGAATAAATTAAGATGTCACGCCCTATTCAAATTTTCAGCCAATCAGATTACTTGATCTAGACTGTTGATATAAATTCACATACTGAATGGCAAAGAGTGTAGATCCAGATCAGTTGGCTTCTTAGAAGCCAACTGATATGGATCTACACTCTTTGCAAAGGCAGGATATATCCGGGTTCAGTAGGACAAGAGTTAAGAGACCAATAATTTTACATAAAGCCAGCAAAAGCCTAGATTAGACTGTCAATGTGTCGGCTGATCAGGGCCTTTCTTGTCCCCCACATGCCATGACTCTTTTTTCTTTTTGTTGTGACAAAAATCAAGGAATTATTTACTCAAATGTGGGGCTAACAATTAAACATAATATCAGAGGACTTAAGGAGTATTTGGTGATAACTCTGGGATAATTTTCTTCAGTTCTCTATGAAAATATGTTGTGGGTATTCATTAGAAGTGTCTCACAGAGGCTTTTCTAATGAGTACGCACAACAATAATGTTACTGAGAAAAATGACAAAATATGCCAGAGTTATCACCAAATACTCATTCTTAACTTGTCCTAAAATAGCTTTAAACTAAATGCAACCATAATTTTCAAACTGCTCCCTGAAACTCAGAATTGTGCGTAAAATAAATGTCTCATAAGAATATTGGCAGGCAAACTCAAACACAAATTTGCACCTACATATATTATGGCACAAAGAATAACTCATGTTTAATCAGTCAAAGTCTCCGGTCCAATGTACAGGTATAGTGCCAAAAAAACACAACCTTTAAATACGGATTTTCTTCTGGCTATTAACCCTTGTCCTGCTGAACCCGGATATACCCTGCCTTTGCAAACAGTGTAGATCCAGATCAGTTGGCTTCTGAAGAAGCCATCTGATCTGGGCCTGCACTGTTTGCCATTAAGTATATGAAATTATAGCAACAATCTGATCAAGTAATCTGATTGGCTGAAAATTTGAAGTGGGCATTGTATCTTAATTTCTTCAGCATGACAAGGGTTAGGAGGAATCAATACTTTCAGGGGAAAAAACTCAGAAAAGTCTCACTTCTGAAAAGATGTCTACACTAAAAAGAAAGAATTTGCTACCCTTTGAAGAAAATTCTTTCCTTTCAGAGTAGACCCATTTTCAGAACTTGATGTGCAGAAAAATAAACAGGAGTTACAAACATCATCTCCCTTTTATAAAACAGCAGAAAATGTGTGTCTGTTCCTTCAAGCAATTTACTCCAGTGCCATAAAAAAAAAAAAAAAAAAAAAAAAAAAAATGGACAGACATAAAATCTAAAGAAGAAATACAATATATTAGGCTCCAAAAGGATTCAAAACTTGTGATATTCAAATTGCTCATAGCTGGATCTGATAGAAAATCATTGAACTGAATCTTAAACCTTAAACCTGAGGAGTAGAAAATTCAGCTCCAGATAGGGTATTAATGCTTAGCACTTTAGGGAAAATTTTCAGACCACAAACTGAATTATTTTTCTTATTTTTCCCCAGGAAACAGGTTTTGACATTTCCAGGAAATGTCAAATTCTGTTTTCTAGGAACTGAGAAAATATCATCCTTTGTCATCTGCTGATTTGCCCTCAGAGAGGTAAAGGTAAATGGATAGGATATGTTTGTTATTTTTATACCAATGCATATCTTATGGGTTCTCATTGAAGCTGTGCCGAATTGAGGTCTAAACTGCCTATCAACGATACTTCAAACATGTCCAGCAGTTGCATAAGAACCTGTGGAACTTTTGCCTGACCTGAGACAAATGATAAACTCAATTCTTGCTTAACCCATTTAAGCCTAACGTCCCTTAAAAGGGACACTGGCAAACAGCAAAGACTCAGATCAGACACTGCAGAATGTGGCATCTGATCAGGGTCTACAGTTTGCAGGAAGTTCAGTCATTTCTACTAAACATGATAATAATAATAACTACCTAGACATCCCTTCTATTGGAAATGGACCTGTCTAAAAAGTTGAGGTAGGAGAGTCCACTCGGTATGGATGGGTTAAATTTACTAGCAGCTCAGCAGCAGAAGCACCAGGCAGCCCATCAATTTCTCTATTCCCAAAGAGGTGAAGCTAAGGGTACTTACTAAAAGTGCCTTGCTAAGGTTATTCTACTCAGTACCCACAAGACAGGTTTTGGTATAAAAATTTATCTTTTGACTACACTAAATGTCCTAAAATTTCAAACACTTAATTCCTTACTTTTTTTACATAAATGTTGCTTTTTATGTATCTATTTCTAAAAATCCTGAGTGGAATAACAAATAGTATGGACCCTGATCAGATGGCTCCTTCAGGAGCAGTCTGATCTGGGTCTACACTGTTTGCAATGCCATTTTATTGAGAACTTTGGTGTACAAAATTTTAGGACATTTACCTTACACTGTTTTATCTGGACTTAGAGAAGTGTTTGATAAAATAAATAAAACTGCAAGCCATGCACCCTGCCCCGGCACACAGGGACATATTCCCTATGCACTTCTGTAGTATAAGGGCTGAAAACAATCTAAGTTAAACATGAAGAGAAGCAATAAACAGTTATTTCATAACTCCAAAAAAAAAAAAAAAAAAAAAAAACACAAAAAAGTCTAAGTTAAAAATGCAATAAAAAGTGATAAAAAATAATTTCAGGATTCTGAAAAAAACAATATGCATATCTTCAGACCATCCTAAAAGCGTGGGTAAAGTTTCAAAAGGATTGGCCTGAAACTGTAGGAGGAGTTGGGCGTACAAGGTACATACTCCCTATACATTTCTGTAGTATTAGGGCTCGAAAAAAGTCTAAGTTAAAAATGCCAAAAATGTAATAAAAAATAATTTCAGGATTGTGGAAAAACAATATGCATATCTTCAGACCATCCTAAAAGCGCCTGTAAAGTTTCAAAAGGATTAGCTTAAAACTGTAGGAGGCGTTGCGCGTACAAGGTACATACTCCCTATACATTTCTGTAGTATTAAGGCTCAAAAAAAGTTAAAATGTGATAAAAAATAATTTCAGGATTCTGAAAAAAAACAATATGCATATCTTCAGACCATCCTAAAAGTGCCTGTAAAGTTTGAAAAGGATTGGCCTAAAACGGTAGGAGGAGTTGCGGGCAGACGAAAGGTGGGGGCGCTGATGGACGGACACTCAAAATTTCAGAGGGTATAACATAATACCCCGCCACTTTTTTGGTGGCAGGGCATAAAAAGGAAAACTGAATGTTCTGTATAAAAATCAACTTTATGACATTCATGTTGCCTGATTAGAGTCTACACTGGTCATTAACATATGAACTTCACAAATTCTATTAGCAAACAGCACAGACCCTGATCAGATTGCAATGATGTCCAGGCAGATCTGCATCTATCCTGGTCGCGTGTCATAATGTTTTCTATTTAGAGGTGCTCACTTTAATGTTTTTGTGGGTTTGAATGGGTCTTTGCTTTGCAGGTCCAATGAAAAGAAATGCTGAAATCAAAACCAAAGACTTTCCAATTGTTTGGACATTTGTAAAAGAATCTTCTACAAAATTCACACATCATTTATTTTAAAATATTTATTTGTTCACTGTTTTTTTTTAACAATTTCCTCATATACAAAATGATGAAATCAGACAAAAGTTAGAACTTGTTACAATGTTATAAAACACATGGCCCCAATATCCTAGAGTTTTAATAAACAAGGTTTATTTATGTTAGCAGTACTGTGAGATTGTGCTTTGCATGCTAGATAAAATTTACACAATATTTCGAAGCAGTTTTCTATTTTTTCTTTATTGGAAATATTACTTTGTTTGTATTGAGGTTTTACAGCTGTCAACCCATTGGGGTCATGTCAAGCGCAGTCAGTTTACCAGATCACACTTTCACTGGGCTGGCTTAGTCCTCTATGCAGTTAACCAGCATTGTGCACATTCTTTCACAAGAAACTGATAACTGCCCTTCTTGAATCAGAGGAAGGGAATGACCGAAGAAAATATTTCATGATCAATCCCCACAAAATAATGTTGCTGCCCCGGCTGGAGTCGAACCTGCATCCTCCTGTTATTAGAAAAATAAAGATTGTCTTCTGTATAAATTGCTTCCAGCACGCAAAGAATGTGACGGGGAAATTCAGAGCTCTAAATAGAGGGATATCAAGGTTATCAAGAATTAACATATTTCTCCATCAAAACACTTTGTCAGTATTCAGTGTAGAAGTACGTTGCTGAGTCACTTCTAATGGGTACCACAACATATTTTTTTTGTGGAGAAA
This sequence comes from Anodontia alba, assembly GCA_964016985.1. Classification (NCBI taxonomy): domain Eukaryota; kingdom Metazoa; phylum Mollusca; class Bivalvia; order Lucinida; family Lucinidae; genus Anodontia; species Anodontia alba. The sequence goes on from OZ024831.1 coordinate 47,027,402, forward strand.
TAAGAAAAATATCAATACTTTTTGTTGAAAAAAAAAATTGCCTTACCTAGAGCCCTAACAATTACATGTATATACACAATTGCATATTAGAAGTTAGTGACTTTGAGTGATTAAACATGAGATCTTAATTAAGCATCAAGTCTTCAACTTTTATCTGTCTATAGTCCTTAATTCACACTTTTACAACTTCATTCGACAACCAGTATACAGATCTTGAAATGGACGCAATTCAATTATGGATGGTTTTCAAATACACCCGCTCTATAAACATAGCAAGAGTTGAGTCTTTTTCAGATATTCCATCGCATTCATGGGTGCTCAGTGTAATTTTCACCTGAAATCAAAATTTATTTTTTTTTAAGTCTAGGCTGAATACACTTTTTAACCCTTGTCATGCAGAATAAATTAAGATGCCACACCCACTTCTAATATTCAGCCAATCAGATTGCTTGATCCGGATTGTTGCTATAAATTCACATACTGAATGACAAACAGTGCAGATCCAGATCAGTTGGCTTCTTCAGAAGCCAACTGATCTGGATCTACACTGTTTGCTAAGACAGGGCATGTCATGTTTAGCAAGAGAAGGGTTAACAGTCAACAGTAAGTGTACAAGAGTAAGAGTTTATGAAAACAAAAAATCCCATATATTTTCTACGCTTTTCAATTTGGTAAACTGAAAATGATTCCAGCCAATAAATTGTTAAGAATATTAATTTCCTGCTATGGAAAGAATTCTTTTTCTGATGACTAGAGCTGTCTTAAGTCTGACAACAAAAAACTGACTTTTTAAATAAACTTTGGAGCTTTCAAATAAAACCAGCTCATCAAGATTCATATATGCACATGAATGTAATTTATGATCAAACTAGAAATTCATATTCAGAGAAAACAAATGTATCCCATTCCAACATTCTAAATTATGTGCTGACCTTGAATTCAGGTCAAAATCACAAAATTCTAAACAACCCTTCACACAGTCCGAGTGATGGATCTGTGCAAGAGGGACCTAAATGTATGCATCAGTTCAGGAGACAGAGCAAATACAGGCTGTTTTTGGTAAAAAACTGACAATCAATGGAGTACTAAGACCTTTAAATTAACATCATGGCCACAAAAATCTAATCTGTGTCTATACAAGTTTGACTTAAATCTATCCATCACTTCAGGAGAGAGTACAACAAAAAACTGTTTCGGGCAAATATTTGGAGTGCTCTGACCTTGAAAACCTCTGGAGGAGAGTGGTGGGGAAATGATACAATGACTAAATAAATAAACTTTACAGCTTTCAAATAATATAATATTGCATGAATGTACTTTTAATAGGATCAAAAGAAATTTTTTGTTTTTCCAAAATGTTCCCATTAGAAATTACAATCTGGATATTTAGCCTTTTATAAAGTTATTAGAAAGATGCTCTCACGAAACTTGTCATCTACTGTGAACTGTTATCAGCTTTGTCAACAATATGTCAGCAGTGCTGCTTAACCTCCCAGAAAAACGAGAGAAAAGAAGAATATGATAGATGAGAAAAAAGGCCCCAACCTCTGATCTTGTTTCAAGTGAGGCAAGACCTTCCTGACAAAAGCCAATGATAACAGGGCCAACCCTCCAAAAGTTTCAGCAAGAGAATGCACTACTCTAGTCTACTGTGAAGTTATAGGGACTGACAATAAATATAAAGAAACCCGAAGAGAATTTACCTACTAATTTAAACATCAAAATTAATGATGATGATTTGAGCTTTAAAGACATAATTTGGATTGCATAACACCCTAATGACTCTTAGCAGATTAATATAAGAAATTCTTGGTGACTCAGGCCACCCTTACAGGTAGGGGCCTGATAAGGGGTAATTAAATTAGGTATCAGCAAAGTTTATGATGAAGACAGGGAAACAGATAAGGTGGGTAATTTGGTAATAATTTAATATTTTTTCTCTTTATTCGATAGAATATATTTGATTGCTATTCATTAGAATTGCCTCTCCAAGGCAGTTCTAATGAATAATCACAACATGTTTTATGGAGAAATACAGATACTTATGCTTTTATGCTAATTTATCATCAAATGCCTGCTTTATCTGCTTCTTGGATCAAATACAGAAAATTGGTAAGATAGACAGTTGTTTTATTTATTTATTTATTTAGAGCTTACAAAAGCTTTTTGGCACAGAATACACATTCTAAATTGTCTCAGAACTTTCTGACATATTCCATAATATGTTGTTTTACTGAAGTTAAAATATTTAGTTTAGAGGCAGCTATGGAATAATTGTGAAGTGTGCTTATTTACTTTAGAAAATTAATAATCAATAAAAACTTTCAATTTTATATTTCTATTTCAGTTTGTTTGTATTTTTTTTCACAGTGCAGTGCAAGAAAAAATGACACCTATGTATTTTGGAAAAACTATCAAAAAATGAATACCAAATAAAATGCAAAAGTTGCAAATGAATTTATTTGGTTCTAAAGCAACATATTGAATACTTCACAATATATGAATTACCCCTTATAGGGCCCCATCTAGGGAGACTTAACATCCTTATAATCACTTCATAATTACTTAGATAAGATAAGCCTTTGATGTGCACTCTGTTATCAGGACTGTATATTGGGGCTGATCACGAGAGTGGGGTCTAGCCAAAGAGGAAAAAAAATGTGTCTTTAAATCCCTTTCTCAATATCTAGATGATGGAAGGGTGATACTGAAAAACCTCTGCAATAAATGCCGCACAGCAATGAGCTAAATTCAGCCTCTATTACACATGAAATGAATGTAACCTTACAGCGCAAATGACAATCCGACAAATTATCAGATCAAAGTGAACTTGACTGTTGTTTATATATCAGCCCCAAAATCAATCAGGGTCACCTATTGGCCAAGAACCATCTAATAACAAAGCCTGAAGAATGTATGAGAGTCAGTGCATGACAAAATCTACAATAAGACTTGTGCGGCTAATAAAGACTGCAATCAGCCTGTCCATTCATGCAGTCTGATCAGTCTTCCCTGATTGCATGTGTCTTCTACAGCCTCCGTGATTGTCAAAGAAGGCTAAACGAGAACCTTTACCACACTGGGTGAATGTACAGACTGATCTGAGTCTGCTGGTTACACATGTCTTTTTGTATGTTTTGTCATGTGCTGTCTCATGTACAATCTTGTAGAAGGTACTGAGAAGAAAAGAAAAGTTGTTATGTTCTTGTGCCAAAACAAAACTCAAATTTGTTTTCAGATAAAACAGATGTCCCTCCATCTTGAAAATTCTAAGTTGCATGCCAACCTTAAAAACAAGGTCAAAGTCACCAAAATCTAATCAACTTGAAGACATGTTTCAATGATTGATTGTGTTGGGGTATAACGACACTTCAACCCTTGTGGGTCATTTTGTGTCGTCTCCCTGAGAAAGGGAAAAGAGAGATAGACGAGAAAGTAGAGAAAATGAAAGAGATGGACAGGGGAAAAAGAGGAAAATGAACGAAAGTGAAACCAAAGAAATAAAAACACTCCCCCTCTACCCTTACCTGCTGAGAGTATAGCAGGCCTCGCCCAACTGTAAGCCAATATCAGTTGGACGCTCCGGTGACGTAAGATACACGACACCTTTGCCTCACCCAACCACCCCAGCACATCTCAATGATATATCATGCAAGTTTGATGAAAGTCCATCATTTAAGCTTGACCTGACTCCATCCACTGGTTTAAGAAATACAGTTGAAAGGTTTTGAATAGTGTGTTCTGTGGTGACCTTGAAAACTGAGTCAAGGGCACCAAATTACAAATAGCAAATTTAGCCTAATACAATTACACTATATACTAAGTCTATTAACCCTTGCCTTGCTGAATAAATTAAGATGTCATGCCCACTTCTAACTTCCAGCCAATCAGATTACATGATCCGGGTTTTTGATAGAAATTCATATATATAATGACAAACAGTGCAGATCCAGATCAGTTGGCTTCTGAAGAAGCCAACTGATCTGGATCTACACTGTGTGCTAGGACAGGGCATGTCGTGTTTAGCAAGAGAAGGATTTAGAATCCAGCTACTGTTTATGGAGACAGGCATTGGTAGGCTTTATTTTAATCATGTCAGTACCATGGTTATCTTGAAAATTGGGTCAAGGTTACCAAAATCTAAATAAGGATGAAAACCATCCCAGTTATATTATATACCAAGTTTGACCAGCATCCATCAATTGGTTACAAAGATAGGGCATTGAAGCTTTATTTTATTGCAATGAAATCTTTATTTTTATTCAGGGTTCCCACATAAAGGACAAAATAAAATTCCCTGACATTTCCTTGACTTTTCCCTGATCCAAATGTGACTTTCCCTGATGGTGTTGGAACTGAAAATCCCAAAAATTTAGCAAGAAAGGCACATCGAGACCAAAGATCTGATCTTTTATATGTCTGAAATATAAAATTCCCTAATATTTCCCTGACAGTTTAACAAGATTCCATTTTTCCCTGACTGATCTTCAACTTCCCTGACAATTCCCTGACCCCCCAAAAATTTAGATTTCCCTGATATTTCACTGACACATATGAACCCTGTTATAAGTGTAAATCCCATAGTGATCTTGAAATCTGGGTCAAGGTCACCAAAATTTAATGGGCAATTAAGACCATTACAGTAACTTATACTACATAGCACTAGTTAAGGCGATTTTTTCAATCCAAAAGTATTGATATTTTTTCTTATTTCTCCACGAAAACATATGTTGTGGGTACTCATTAGAAGCACCTCAGTGAGGCACTTCTAATGAGTACCCACAACATGTTTTTGTGGAGAAATAAGATTTTGATTGTGTTGGGGTTTAACGACACGTCAACCCTTGAGGGTCATTTTGTGTCGTCTCCCAGAGAAAGGGAGAAAAGAGATAGAAGAGAGAGTAGAGGAGATGAAAGAGAGGGACAGGGAAGTAAGAGGAACAGGAATGAAAGTGAAGAAACAGAAGAAATAAAAACATTCCCCCTCCACCCTTACCCACTACAAGGATAGCAGGTCTTGCCCAACTGTAAGCCAATATCAGTTGGACGCCCCAGTGATGTAAGATAAACAGCACCTTCGCACCACCCGACCACCCCTGGAGAAATAAGAAAAAGCCATCAACTGGTTATGGAGATAGGGCACCAACACACTTTATTTTAATAGAACAAGCCCCCTGATGACCTTGAATACTGGGTCATGGTCACCAAAATCTTGCAAGCAATTAAGACCATCGCAGTTATACTATATACCAAGTTTGACCAGAACAACTGGTTAAGGGGACATTGTTCAACATTTTCCCCCATAAAAATTTATTAGGCTAAAGATTTCCATCATCTAAAGCTAAATACGAGAGCATAAGTTATGTTCAGACTTGAATACTATGCAGATGAAAACAGCCTACACCCTGAAATCTAGATAGGATTTCCAAAACTGAGCTTCAAAATAATAAAAATATGTGTATCAGTTCTACTAGTTTAGAGAATTCAAAATACAGACATCCTAAGCCAGTAAGCATCTCAAAGTTTGCTTCAAAATTATAACTCAGACTGGGTGGGAAGAAATTGATGAGAAGTAAATTTAAAACACCATTAGTCTAAAATTATTAGTAAAAACGTGAAGTGCAGTAACATTTCCAAACTGTGTGAATTAGAAGAAAACCAGGAAATTCAGAATATACATCTAAAGATTATAATGTCATAAAAGTTCCTGCCAAACACACCCTTACATCCGATTTAGGGAAATAAGAAAACACAATGATTCAACACATGATTTAACCCTTATCCTGCTGTTCATGACAGATAAGGGTTAAAGGAGAAAGATACACTTTCAAGTGAGACAACTCTGTTCAAATTGTTTTGTCAAAGGAAAAAATTTGCTTCCCTTGCTAGCAAATTCTTTTCTCTTAGAGTAGATGTCTTTCAGAACAAGCTTTGTTTGCAGCTGAGCAAACAGGAAGTCATAAAAAAAAGTGAAAAAATGGCAAAAACTCTGCCAAATGTATACAATCTTGAAGAGATTTAACCCTTATCCTGCTGAATAATTTAATTAGCCATGCCCATTTCTGACTATCAGCCAATCAGATTACATCATATAATGTTTTCATTCAAATTCAAAAACTGAATGACAAACAGTGTAGATCCTGATCAGATGGCTTCTTCTTCAGAAGCCATCTGACCTGGATCTACGCTGTTTGCAAAGGTAGGGGTTGTCGTGAACAGCAGGATAAGGGTTAACAGGTTTGTTTATGAGTTTTTAATCAACACTGAACTAAATCACATTTGGCATATTTACATTTTACAGTTCATGCAATTTCAGTCTTGTTTTTGTTTTTGTTCACTAGATGTTCAGTTAAAGACAGAAATGCATGGATGTCCATGGGATTTTTTGTTTACATTTACACAATACTCTTGTCAACTTACAATATAATATCATCCATTAATGAGAATTCTTTGCTTTTTTAGGAGACTCATCGTCAGCCTGATCTGGCTTAGACATATAAGGAGCGGCAACCTGTTCAATAAATTGGGCAAGAGTTACGTCCCTTGTAGACAGACCTTTGCATTCATGGGTGCTCAATAATATGTGAACCTGAAAATATACGTCACAAAAATTATTTCACTATTGCACAAAACATATGATGTCATTACTCCAGGAAAATAGTGCCCCAGATGAAGTCCTTTTCTTTCATATTTTTCTATGGAAACATACATCTTATTTGTCCTAAAACATTGGGCCCAGTTGTTCAAAGCACCACTATATTTCCAGATAGAAATTTTCACTTCACATGAGCTAAAACATTGTAAAGTTATGAACAACTGGCCCTTGACACCAAAAGGGAATGCAGTCAACTAGGGTGACTGCAACAGCTCTCCTTGTACAGGCAAGCTAATAAAATATTAATATCTGCATATTTTCTTTATCTAGAAAAATCAACGGAATCAGCGGAAGGGACAGAATGACCGTAGAAAATACTTCATACTCAATCTCCATGAAAGAATGTTGCCGACCTCGGCGGGGGCTGAACCCGCGACCTCCTGGTCTCCAGTCGGAGATAGTACAAGCTACATGTATTTATAAACATGATGATGGTGATGGTTTGGAGATTTGCATACCTTTCAACCTTACTGAAGTCATCTCGAGGCATGGAAAGGGTGATAATGAAAGGCTCTGGCAATGAAGCTTCATACAGTGATGAGCTAAACTCTTCATCTTCTGTTATTGTAGAACATACAGTTAGAGTGTTTGTTCATTCATTACAGGCTCTGTCCCTCTCCTACCCAGGATGTAATTCACTTGTGCAGACCTCCAGGAAGTCAAATTTAACATACCATAACTGGGGCTGAATGATGAGATCGGCTAGAAGGGACTGACCTCTGATGTAGGTGTACAGCCTTCAATGGATTCAGTCAAGACTGTACAAGGCTGTCATCCCAACACATAAATATTCAACAAAAGCGCATCGGTGCCATCAAATCCATGTGAATATATTTGTGGGCATTAACTGCCAAATTAAGGAACATACTTGATCAAAAAGCAATGATATACAATAAATTAAAAGAATAAACATACTGAACTCAGTAAAGTAGTAGATGGTACACTTCCTGTTAGTTACTGTTCGTGTTTTGAGGGCATTCTCTTCGCACTGGCACAATCAAGTTTACCGTACTAGGATGGGAATTGTACAGGTTGCCAACAATTCGATGAATCAAACCAGATCAATCAAATTATACTACAACCTCTTTATAACACGGTTTGTTATAACACGGTTTTGGATATAACATGGTTCAAAGATGGATCCCAAAAGTGTATAGATTATATTGAAAAATGACCATAAATGGTCATTTTTCAATATAATCTATACATTTTTGTTTGGCTATAACACAGTTGTTTAACTAACATGGTTTATGTTATGGACCCCAACAATAGTGTTATAAAAAGGTTGTGGTGTATAAATCAGTATAGTATCCTGTCATGCCATGATCTTTGGCAAGGTCAACACGAAGAGAATAGCAGTTATATATTTTGTATATTATATGTTGTAAGTAAATATGTGTAAAAAATATCTTAAAAAAATTCTAATGGAGTCTCTGTGCAGTGATACAGTTAGGCGTTACCTAACCTGGAGTTTAATCAAGAGTAACTCACACTTGTTCCATCGACTGCTCTCAAGCATAACAACACTACCTCTCTCACTTTGATTTACTACTTGTATTATAGATATATTCATAATTTTATAGTATTTCATTCATTTATCAACTTTGACAGCACTTATTTCTACTTTGCAATTTCACAGGAAAAATCCAATATTTAATTTAAATATAGGGACAGACAGGTTTGAGCAAACAGTGAAGACCTAGATCAGGTATTGCACAATGTGGGGTATGATCAAAGTACACTGTTTACTACTCTACAAGCATCAACAGGTAGTAAAATGGACTTATTCATTGTTTGTTTGTGTTGAGGTTTTACGGCCCAGTCAACCCAATGGGGTCATGTTGAGCGCGGTCAGTTTATCTACCCACACGTTTACCGGGCAGGCTTAGTCCTCTAAGCGGTTAACCAGTACTGTGCACATTATTTCACCAGAAACTGACAACTGCCCTTCTTGAATCAGCGGAAGGGAGAGAATGACCATAGAAAATATTTCATGATCAATCTCCACGAAAGAATGTTGCCGACCTCGGCGGGGGTTGAACCCGCGACCTCCTAGTCTCCAGTCGGACGGCGCATCCAAATGAGCAACCGAGGCCGGCTAACTTGTTCATATTTAAGGCTAAGTATGGTAGGAAATTAAGGTATTAAATTCATCATCTTAACTGCTAAAGATTACTATTACAGTAGCTCTTATGTTTGTATAGGAGCTGATCTAGGGATTTAAAATCTCCAAATTTAACTGTCAAAAAGCAAATCACAACCAAAAGAGCCACAGATGACATTTTTTTTTTTCAAAGAAAATAAGGCTTGACATTTTATGTGAATTGTCTGCCTAACAGACAATTCACATGAAATGCCAAGTCTTATTTTCTCTGAAAGAATAAAAATTTAAAAAAAAAAAATCTAGAAATATTGTCTGCAACAATTTTGTAGTGATTTAAGTATTAACACGTGAAATTACTCACCTTGTTGTACACATTCGACCATTCTGGATGATGATCCATTTTTTCAGCTTGCATAGCAACTCTCGACATAAATCCCCAAGCCTACAATACAAAATATAAAGCTGGAAATTTCAGTTTAACTTTTGTCATGCTGAATAAACTAAGATGTCACACCAGCTTCAAATTGTCAGCAATAAGATTACTCAATCTGGGCTATTGATACAGATTCACATATAAGATAAATGACAAACAGTGCACATTCTGATCAGCTTGCATCTGATCTGGATCTACACTGTTTGCAAAGGCAGGGAATGTCCCGGTTCAGCAGGACCAGGGTTAAATATATCCGCACAGATAATGACGTAAAAGAAATGCAAAATTACCACAACTGTTGACTCCAATTAAGAGAGATTAATTGAATAAATTTATTCTATTGTATCAAAACATAATACTCATCTGATTTGCCTTGATGAGGCAATTCCAATGAGAATCCACAACATAAGCCTTCATAGCTTAAGCCAAGGCACTTTTCTCAATCAAAAAGTATTGATATTTTTCTTATACATGTATCTCCATAAAAACCTGTTGCAGACACTCCTTGGAAGTGCCCACTGTGAACCCACAGTGCTTTAAACCTTTGTCCTGCTGAATAAATTATGATGCCACCCCCATTTCTAATTTTCAGCCAATCAGATTACTTGATCCAGATTGTTGATATAAATTCACATACTTAATGGTAAACAGTGCAGATCCAGCTCAGTTGGCTTCTGGTAAACAGTGCAGATCTAGATCAGTTGTTTGTTTGTGTTGAGGTTTTACGGCCCAGTCAACTCAATGGGGTCATGTCGAGCGCGGTCAGTTTACCTAACCACACGTTTACTGGGCAGGCTTAGCCCTCTAAGTGGTTAACCAGTACTGTGCACATTCTTTCGCCAGAAACTGACAACTGCCCTTCTTGAATCAGCGGAATCTAGATCAGTTGGCTTCTTCAGAAGCCAACTGATCAGGATCTACACTATTTGCAAAGGCAGGACATTTCCAGTTTCAGTAGGACTATGGTTAAAGTTTTATTTCTCTGAAAACAGTGGTTCTAATATGCATTAAAAAGTGTTTATTTAAATAAAACTTTAGCCAGAGAAAACCAAATAAAATAAATAAATGAATAATTTTCTCACAACTGCCTTCAGCGAGAGAAATGTTATTCTACAAAATGGATATCTTTGGTAGATTATCTACCATTTTCTACAAGGAGACAATTTTTGTGAAATGCTTTCCTGCACCTCACCTAGCCCCTTCTGAAAGGGGTCTACCCTTAAAGAAAAAAAACTGCCCCCAAGGGCAGGAAATTTTTTTCTTTCTAAAGCAGACCACCTTTTCTGAGAGACAGGAAAATATATTTTGACAGTTTCTTCCCCTGAAAGTGAGGCCATTCACCTAAATTTCACAGTAGCTATAATGTTGGTTTCAGGTTACATAGCTTGTATACCTGAATACAAAATGTGTGACTACAGCCTATCTGTCAGTCACGTATTTAATGTTTATAATTTATAGCTCCAGATAAGGTGATTTTTTCAACTGAAAACTAGACATATTTTCTTATTTCTCCATGAAAATATTTAATATTGTGGGTAGTCATTAGAAGCACCTTGCCAAGCTTCTTATTCTTTCAGAGAAAATAAGACTTGGCATTTCATGTAGAAATAAGAAAAAATATTACATGGCTACCTTACCTCCAGATAAAGCGCTTTTATCAACCAAAATATAGACATTTTTCTAGTTTCTCTGAGAAAACATGTATTGTGGTAACGGTAAATGTCCCAAAATTTCATACACCAAAGCTGTTAACAAAATGGCATATGCAGATAGTGCAGACCCAGATCTGAAGGAGCAGTCTGATCAGGGTCTACACTGTTTGCCATTCCACTAAGTATATTAAGAAACAACGTTAAAAAGCAAAACTTAGGCAAAAAAAAAACTGTACAGAATAATGTGTTCAACATTTTAGGACATTTACCATACTCATTAGAAGTGCCCCAGTGAGGTGCTTCTAATGAGTACCCACAACATATGTTTTCCTGGAGAAATAGGAAAAATATTACATGACTACCCTCTCATCTGGATCTATTAGCTGTACCGCTTTGTTCAAAATTAACGATGTTGTTAGTTATCATTAAAACACTGATCATTAAATATGGTGTATATGCTAATATTTTTGCTGAAAAAATCTGAGTAGCTTTTGCATTTGCAAAACCTAAACGTGGGGCGCTGTGGTGTAGTGGTAAAGCATCGGACTCGAGATGGAGAGGTACCAGGTTCGATCCCCACTAACAGCAAGTGTTGTTTCTTTGAGCAAGAGACTTTATCCACATTGCTTAGTACTGGTTTCTACCCAGGAAAAAAGAGGGCTACATGGAAGATTAGTACTAGATTACTAAATGTGTTACCCTCTATAAATAAAGTGGATTATTATTATTATTAAATATATTTGTTCAGCAAAGATACCTGTAAATTAGATATTGTACTTACTAGAACAGTTTTGACCACTAAAATGCTTGTTAAGCTAATGAAGCTTTGAACAAATGTCAACTGGGCCCTGCATCATGAAAACATGCTTATATAATTTTGACCCCCTTAAACCCCCTTTTATATAGTAAAATTGGGGTTTACAGGGCTATACATTATTTTTCAGATTTCTGCTCAAAAACAGATTGTGGGTACTCGTAAGAACTGCCACAACAAGGTGGTTCTAAGGACTACCAACAAACTATGTTTTGAGCAGAAATATGAAAAATATCAGAATTTTTTATCAGAAAAATTTCATTTTTTGATGGCAAAAGTTTCATGATATTTGAATAGGCGTGTTTTCATAATGGAAATGTTGGGTTCTGTGTTACCTGGTTAAAATTCTTGAAGGCAAACTCCTTATGTACTGCATCTCTATCATGCACTAATTCCCATCCATTTGAAAAGAGAGGTTCGATTTTAATTTTTCTCTCCGCTGGTGTAAGCCTCTCTACTGGTGGATCCGATGTCTGAAAGAACAGACAAAATGTAACTTGGGTCAACCCAAAAAGAGCAATTCCAGCGTTTTTGTGTACGCCTAATCTTTAGCATCATAGAGAGTCCCTTCATCTTTAAGGGTACACAACATATTTTGGGTATAACAAAAAACCTGAACAGCGGGCAAATCGGAACACTTAATTCCGATGTCATAGCCCTGGGAATAGCTTTGTTTGCTACCAAAAAGTACTGACAGAAAGCTTTTTCTTAATCTCCATTAAAACATACATTGTGGGTACTCTTCAGAAGCTATTCACTGAGGCACTTCTTATTAGCATATGTTTTAGTAGAGAAAGAAGAAAAATATTTAACATAGGTCTAGATAAGAGTGAGTATCAGATAAATATTTTTCTTATTTCTCAATGAAAACATATGTTGTGGGTACTCATTAGAAGTGCCTTGCCGAGGCACTTCTAATGAGTACCCACAACATGTTTTCATTGAGGAATAAGAAAAATATAGATACTTTTTTTTATTGAAAAAAGCACCTTATCAAGAGCTATGTTTACATCACATTAACACATCTATGTAATCAGTAAACTTCTGAGCCAGAGCTCTCGATAAGCTAATTATTTAGGCAAAAATATTGATTGTTTTTCTAATTTCTCTTCTAATGTTCCTCACTCCACAACATATGTTTTTGTAGAGAATGAAAGCATTTTGTAATCAGTACTTACTAGTAGCATGTCACCAAGGCGCTTCTAATGAGTACCCACAATGTATGTTTTGATGAAGTACTTATTGTACAGGAACAGGAAACAGAAGGTAAGGCTTTGAAAAAAAATATAAAAAGGCTGTTCAGGGTAATATATCAGAAAAATGTAGGTAGGATAGGAACAAAATTATCTTTTAATGTATTTTTTTTTTTTCTTTTTTTTTTTTGTATTGTAAAAAAAGAAATTATACCATGATTAAAAAAAAGTTAAATGATAATACATCGCCACTATTATGTGGCGGGCAGATAATTGTCAAAAATTGATGAAATATGTGTATAAGCAATCTCAGACAAGCTTTTCATAATATCAATGCACATACCAAGTTTCGGTAAAATCTACTGATATTTACTTGCTATCATCCAGGAACCAAAATATGAACAGACGGACAACACATGGATGACCAACATGAAACTATAATAATTTCCCACCGCTATCGTGTGGCAGGGTAAAAATGATGTACTTTTCTGTATTTTTTAAAATTTTTAGAACAAAAAGTTTCTAGATAGGGTTGAGAAACCCAAAATAAAATTAAAATCACTCTTTTGTTTTAAATGAGATTCCACAAGGCAAAGAAAAATACAAAGAAAAATATGCTACATTCCATTTGTAACTTACTTATTTAGCATAGCTTTGATTATATTTGCACAAATTTAATTAATAATCAAGCACTACAGATCACATTAAAACTACGATCACACAAGTAACAGATATTAAGAAACATGGAGGGTCTTTTACAGAAAAGTTTCCATAATGGATTATCATTATACCATATACAGACGAAAGTTATGCGAAAGCAACAAAAATAGTATAAATCGTAAACCATTACTGAACTTGTTTGCGTGGCTCTGGCTGAGAGTTTCTTTTTGCCGAGTGTCAAGTATCGAGTTGTAAAAGTTGAGTATAAAGTTAAAACTGTCGAGTATCGAGTTGAATTGGTTGAGTATCAAGTTAAAATTGTCGAGTACCAAGTTAAGTTGGTCGAGTATCGAGTCAAAATTGTCGAGTATCAAGTTGAATTGGGTGAGTATCAAGTTAAAATTGTCGAGTAGCGAGTTAAGTTGGTCGAGTATCGAGTTAAAATTGTCGAGTATCGAGGTGAATTGGTCAAGTATCAAGTTAAAATTGTCGAGTAACGAGTTAAGTTGGTCGAGTATCAAGTTAAAATTGTCAAGTATTGAGTTAAGTTAGTCGAGTATCGAGTTAAAATTGTCGAGTATCAAGTTGAATTGGTCGAGTATCAAGTTAAAATTGTTGAGTATCGAGTTAAAATGGTTGAGTATCGAGTTAAAAATGTTGAGTGTCAAGTTAAAATTGTCGAGTATCGAGTTAAAGTGAAGTTTTCAAAAGTAAACATATTCGGAATCAGCGGATAAAACACCCTGCCCAATTTTTGGCTGTTTTTTTTTTGTTTTGTTTTTTTTTAGAATGGATAAGATACCTTTTTTGGTGTTAGTATTTAATGAACACCTGCACAAATTTCTGGGATAGCAACAAGGAAAATTGTACCTTATAACCTGTGCAAAATACAGCCAGCCTGTTTGTGAAGGCACTCTGTTTCTAGGTCCTGCAAACTCTGTCAAGTAAACTGTGCAAGTCCTGATCAGAATAAGCAGATGTATTTTTTTTTTTTTTTTTTTTTTTTAAGAATCGGTAAGTTACCTTTTTTTTTATTTTTGGTTGAAGTACCACCTGTTGAATTTTACGTGATAGCAACAAGACAAACTGTACCTTATAACCTGTGTGAAAAACAGACCTTGATCAGCCTGCGCTTAAAAAACAGAATTCCGATTTGTTTTTGGGCTCTTTGGAATCAGTTTTAAAAATTACATAGTTTCTCAATTGACTGCGAGGATTGCGTCAGCCCGGGGTGTGTCGTTCACTGTTTTTGTCAGTGGCATAAGCAGCTAGCAAGGTACCTTTGTTGGAGAAGAATTGGTGTCCTCTCAGTGAGGCTGTTACACAAAAAAAAAAAAAAAAATAATAAAAAAATAAAATAAAAAAAAAAGGTGCAGCAAAGACAGGAGCTGCAAAAAGTATACCAATATGAAAGGGTGAATATGATTTATAGCCTTTCAACAGTATTTCAATCATACATTGACAAATGAACTAGACAATGAAAGTATGAACATGGCTCATAATAGGGTGAATATTATCTATGGTTATAGCCTTTCAACAGTATTTCAGTCATATGTGGACAGTTGAAGGATGAACACGTTATACAAAGAAACTAACATTATTCAGTGATCAAAGTCACCAATGATTTTGTTACTAAAGTGAATATTTTGGGACGCAAAAAAATCTCCCTCTTTTAGACCAGGATTTACCTCCTAAAAATTGCAGCTCTCCCACTTTGTGTCCCAGAAAATATCACTATGATGGTCGGTCGGTCATCGGATGCCCAGGGACCAGTGACCATTAGACAATGGCCGGTGGACGTAGTCCCTTGGGTACAAGTACCCAGGGACTTGCCACCAATATGGGTCTTACCCCGGGCAGCAGGGCCATAAGGGGCAGTGTTCCCATATTTCTTTCTTTCGTCTGATGACACAGACACATCTAGAGACTTCTTCTGTTGGACATGACTCTCTTTCTGGAAGAGTAAGTTCTTCTCTTTTGCAAGTTCCATGCAGATGGAATTAGACCAGCTGCTACATGTGGAGCAAGTAGATTCCCTGGAAACAATGAGAACAATTAATACATTTTATGACTATCCAAGTGCTATTTTATATGACCACAACCACCGCAATGAATAGTCATGGAAGTCGCGAAAACTCATTACGACGAATGAGTGAAGAATAATTTCAAGAAATCGTACGGTTAGATTTAAACAAATTTAGCAGGAACAGTGAAAGGTATGATAAAGGATCATAAGAAAGAACAAAGAATTAAATTTCAACCAGAGGAAAAGGAAGAAAATACAATTTTTTTCACCCAGATAAAAAATCCCTGTTTACTTTCTTTGTTCTACAGAAAAGAAACTGACATGTGAACAAAAGATCGGGAGTGACGTCACACAGGTGACTGCCTGACGTTCCTGTCGTTTTTTTCTGTGGAAGGTATGGGCAGAATAGAATATAGCACATTATCTATAGGTTAATGTATTGTGTAGTTAAAATTGTCGAGTATCGAGTTAAGTTTGTTGAGTATCAAGTTAAAATTGTCGAGTATCAAGTTAAAATAGTCGAGTATCGAGTTAAAATTGTCCAGTATTGAGTTAAAATAGTTGAGTATCGAGTTAAGCCAGATGTTTGATAAATTGGGCTCTGACACATCTGCACAACTCCTCTGAGGGCAATTTATTTCTCTGGAAGGAAGCAATTATGCAATGTTTAGGTTGGAATTTGTCAGCTAGTATTTGAAAATTTTCAGAAAACATGCTCAAGTTTGGCTCATAAAACTATGCTCAGTTTTTGACCAGCCTGCGCATGTCTCACTCCAGGATCTACCTGTTACATATATATCTTCTGATAGCATGCACAATACATATCACTCAAACTAGGTACAGTGAAACCTGTCATATTGGTCACCTCTATTAAGCAAGCAACCTGTATTAAGCAAGCACACTTTCAGTTCCATAAAAAAAGCAATTACATTGCGCCTGTATTAAGTAAGCATCTGTCTTCAATTAAGCAAGCACTTTTTGCTTGTTCCTAAGTGCTTGCTTAATACAGGTTGGACTGCACATCATCTCTGAGCAACCCCGCACTCCTCCCCACCGCTCCCCCCCCAACCCCACCACCACACATATCTTTCATATACCAGGACAAAACTGGTGCTCATAACTTCATATTATCTTGTTTCTCACACTAGGTCAAGGTAAGTACCATGTTTGATCAGCCTAAACATTCAGCACTAGGACCTATGACTTGGATCTGCCTGTGCATCATTTATAGGAAGCTATATCACTACCACTTTGAGCTGTTCATATAAAAGAGCATGTTCTCTGTATTTTCACGCCACACTGACTTTATTATGGGAGTACCTTCTCACAGGAATCGAACAGTCCAGAAAAGGAAGTATAATATTCAGGAGGGGTGAAGGTAGGCTTTGTCGCTTTAGTCCCACCACATAGGGCTCTGTTTCCAAATAATACAGGGAACATAATAGGGATTATCTATTATCTGATGATAATATGAGCTAGTTTTTCATGCAGCTAGACTGAAATATGCTGTGACATTGCATTAGAATAGCCTAACCAAGGCAGTTCTAATGCCGTGACACAATCTGTAATTCAATAGAACTATGGCATTCTGGCAGAATATCAGCAAAATATTTTGATGGGTTGGGGGGGGGGGTGGGTGGGGAGGCTATCGCTTTGCTTGCCATTGCAGCATGGTGGCTTTTACAGAACTTTGTATAGACCTATATAGGCTTATACGGAAAATTAGCCCCACCAATGGCCGCCATGTTTTTATGCTAATCCAGCTTGCTTTAGTTCTTTTTGTTAAGGTCCAGTTACTGACTATTTTAGATTCTGGCCATATGTTGCATAGGAACAGACTTTTGAAGTTCCTTACACAGGCTTATATGGAAAATTTGCCCCGCCCATGGCGACCATGCAAGAAAAATTTCTGCCAAATTATGTAAAAATCAAGCAGGGGTTTCTCACACGAAGATTTTCTAAGATTTTGCCATGTGGTTGCCACGGCAACTAAAGTTCTGCTTGGATTCCATATCTTTGAAGTATTTTCAATCATTACCTCCTAAGAAACATTCCTGTGAAGTGTGGTAAAAATTGGCCCAGTGGTTTAGGAGAAGGTCGAATGTTGACAGACAGATGGATGACAGATAACGTAAGATGGATGCCGAATCATCTGCCTGTCAGAATAGCTTACATGAGCACTCTGTGCTCAAGTGAGCTACAAAGTGACCCAGGTCATACTATTTTTTATTATCGGTATATGACCCCTCTTTGCGAAGTTAAACGCGAAGTAGAAAATAAAGCCCACCACTATGGCTGTAGAATTGATAAAAGACTGATTCGCTCTTTTAACTTTGTTATTTGGGCATGAAGACACTGCTTCAAATAAGAGTAATCCTGCAATAAGTTTCGGGGCAAATTTTCCAGGTAAACAGGATCGTGTAAGAGTAATCCTGCAACAAGAGCTCGAAATCTGGATGATGCATTTGAGAAATTCTGTTGGTTAGACATACATTGGTATGTTTTCTACTGTTTTTGTACCTTTGTAAATTTTGTTAAGGTTTCCAAAATACCTCGTCTTACAAGACTATTTTTATTTTGAAGACTAATCTATACGCTGTGAAAAAAATGGTTAAAACCAAAAAAAAAAAAAAAAAAAAAAAAAGAGAAAAAAGAAAAAATTCTGTCCTGTGACTGAGACACATGGTGTAAACAGATTCTGATGCCTGATTAGGTGGGGGCAAGGAGCTTATGACAGCTTATGTGATGAGATCTTGGTGGGGGGCAATATTTGACAAATCTCATCAAGAGGGTCATTATAATGGGAGTCATTATTTTATACAGACAGGAGTTATTCTATGGTCCTGGTGGTTATTCTATGGGATATCATCAAGGGGGTCATTATTTTTGTAAGGGCAGTCAGTATTTTTTTAAAAAAGGGGTCCTTTTTCTATAGAATAATGACCTTGGGGTTGTTATTCTATGGGGGGTCACTTTACTTTGTTACACCCGCACACAACAAAACCAACAAATGTCCTGAGTGCCCGGTCTAATCAGAGTCTTCACGCCAACTCTCTGGATAGCTTAGGACCCAAAGCCTCTTCATGGCCAGGCTGATCTTTGTCTTCAAGTCATACAGGCCATTTTTGTCATGAGCTTGCTCAAAAATAAAATTCACCTGCTCTACCTATTTTTTTTTCTGTGGAATATTTACTTGTTCTCACCACATTCCAACAATGATCAGCTGATCAGTGAATCTTTCATATAAAATAGCCATAACTGATAAGCCCCAAAGGTGATCAGTGTAAAAACCTATTAATAAGCCCCCTGCTGTAGCAGACTAATATTTGCCATGTAACAGGCAATAAATTAGAAATAATGGAATCCCACTGTAGGTTTGATTGCAAGCATAAATATTTGGTTTGAGAGGCTTAGACCACTTTCATCTGGCCTAGATAAGCAAAATTAGGTTGTTGAAAAACTGATGACATATTTTAGGACAATACAAACACAAAATAGGTTCAGGTGACTGAATTATAGTTATTGCTGATTAAATATTCAAATAAGACTACTCACACAGCTGCATTGTCATGCTGCTGAAATATGTTAAACCATGTAAATTCGTGCTCATTAGGTACCTAAACTTGATATATTACATCTGTGACTCAAGGCTCGACAATCTAAACTTAACTATACTGAAAGGAAAAAGAAACGCAGGGTAAATTTTATTCCTAAATTTCATTCAAGTTTGAAAAAGTTTGTTAAATATTTTACTATGATTACAAAACGGTACATGTATGGAACAAAAGTTCCAAATTTCATTGGTTTGTGATTAACAAGTCTCGAGTTATTGAAGTTCATTGGTAGCTACCCCCCAAATCTTGAAATCAAAATCAAACTGAAAATCAATATTGTGTGTGCCCCCCTCTTGCTGCCGTTGCTGCATTAATTCTCCTTTGGATAGAGTTAACCAAAGCATTGACAGTTCGCATCGGGATGTTATTCCATTCATCGATCAACGCATTCCTTAGTTGTGCGAGAGTTGCGGGGGGATTTCGGCGCTTCCTAACCCTTCTGTCCAGCTCATCCCACATGTGCTCTATTGGGATCAAATCTGGACTGTACGGTGGCCATGCTAGTGGTGCGAGGTTATTGTTTGCCAGGAAATCCTGACAAACTCGGGCAACATGTGGTCGGGCATTGTCCTGCTGCAGAATCAGATTACGTTGTTGCACAAGCGGGACTGCAACAGGACGCAAGGTCTCATCCCTATACCTTACTGCGGTCATATTGCCCGCAACAATAATCAACTGTGAAATCCCGTGAGCAATGCCTCCCCAGACCATAACGGAGCCACCCCCAAACCGATCCCGTTCGACAACACAGGCGTCGGCAAAGCGTTCTCCGCGACGTCGGTACACACGACGTCGACCATCTGCGCGATAGAGAGTGAACCTAGCTTTGGTTAACTCTATCCAAAGGAGAATTAGGGCAGCAACGGCAGCAAGAGGGGGGCACACCCGATATTGATTTTCAGTTTGATTTTGATTTCAAGATTTGGGGGGTAGCTACCAATGAACTTCAATAACTCGAGACTTGTTGATCACAAACCAATGAAATTTGGAACTTTTGTTCCATACATGTACCGTTTTGTAATCATAGTAAAATATTTAACAAACTTTTTCAAACTTGGATGAAATTTAGGAATAAAATTTACCCTGCGTTTCTTTTTCCTTTCAGTATAGATACTCGACAATTTAAACTCGATACTTGACTATTTTAACTCGATACTCGACAATTTTAACTTGATACTCGATCAATTCAACTCGATACTCGACAATTTTAACTAGATACTCGACCAACTTAACTCGATACTCGACAATTTTAACTCGATACTTGACTATTTTAACTCGATACTTGACAATTTTAACTTGATACTCGACAAACTTAACTCGATACTCGACAATTTTAACTCGATACTAGACAATTTTAACGACTCTCAACATTTTTAACTCGATACTCAACCATTTTAACCCGATACTCGACAATTTTAACTTGATACTCGATCAATTCAACTCGATACTCGGCAATTTTAACTCGATACTCGACCAACTTAACTCGATACTCGACAATTTCAACTCGATACTCGACAATTTTAACTTGATACTCGACCAATTCAACTCGATACTCAACCAATTTAACTTGATACTCGACAATTTTAACTCAATACTTGCAACTTTACAAATCGTGACACTTGCTCTGGCTATATGCAAACAATTTTCATTTATAAGCTGCAATCACATAAAAAGCTACAAATAAATTCACATATATATTAATAATAATGCACTACATATCACATAAAAAGCTGCAATCACACAAACTGATAATAATGCACTAACGATCACATAAAAAGCTGCATTCACACAAATTAATAATAATGCACTACAGAACACATAAAAAGCTGCAATCACACAATATCAGTAATGTAGTACAGATCACATAAAAAGCTGCAGATCACATAAAAAGCTGCAATCACACAAATAGCACATTAATAATATAGCACTACAGATCACATAAAAAAGCTGCAAATGCACAAATAACATATTAAAATAAAATTTCCAGTGCTACATCAAAAATGAACATTATCAGGTTAGATGTTTTTCTTATTTCTACATGGTAACATGTTCTTGGTATCAGAGTTGTCTAGATAAATGAGACCGGGCACAGTATTTCCTACAAGATTGCATGTGTGCCCACTCAGATCAGCTCCCACATCCTCACAATCTGACCAGTCTTTGCTGAGCCTCTATGGGTAGCCAAGGATCCAAAACATCTTCAGATGGACAGTGATGACTCGGATCAGCTTGGGTAGATGAGCCGGCTGATCTGAGTCTTCACTGGGCACACATACAATCTTGTAGGAAATGCTGTGCCCTGGCTCAAATATTCTTCTTAAAATTTTTCCAGTAAAACAAATGCATATTTATGTGGACAAATAAGAAAAAATATTAATCCTTCTCTTGCTAAATAAGACATGCCCTGTCTTAGCAAACAGTGTAGATCAGTTGGCTTCTGAAGAAACGAACTGATCTGGATCTGCACTGTTTGTCATTAAATATGTGAATTTCTATCAAAAACCAGGATAAGTAATCTGACTGGCTGGAAATTAGAAGTGGACCTGACATCTTAATTTATTCAGCATGACAAGGGTTAACATTTTGGTTGAAACAAAAAAGTGTCTTATCTGGAGCCATGGCAACATAGAGAAATAAGAAAACTCTCATTATGAGCTGCAATGTTAGTTCCAGATACTGCTGTTATTGCAAAAGCAAAACGGGGGCTTACAATATATAAATCATAGTTCCAGAAAAGTATCAATATTGTTATATTTTTCGACAAAAACATAAACAATCGACTCTCATTACCTCGACTTCGCTTATCTCCATAGGTCTTGATAAGAGGGGGTATCAGGTAAATATTTTTCTTATTTCTCGACGAAAACTTATGTTATCTCAGTGAGGCGCTTCTAATGAGTACCCACAACATAAGTTTTCATCGAGAAATAAGAAAAATATAGATACTTTTTGGCTGAAAAAAGCACCTTATCAAGAGCTATGATCTCTAACAACTGCTTATCTCAAAGTGAAACTTAACATGAATAATCTAACAACAGGAAACAAAGTATTGTGAAAAAGAGGAGAAATTGCCCTTTCTCTCCTAGCAGTTTCTTCTCTTTTCCACAATATTTTCAATAAATCTCTAGCTTCAGGAGTCAAATTACATATTCATTTGTGAAATATGGCTGTTCAATTTATTTTTTCCTTAATTCTGCAATTCTGTTTATCGAGGTATGGATATCTCGAAGTATTTCAGAGAGTTACTTTGGACTTCGTGATTACACGAGTCAACTGTATTGTGAGCTGAGGTGCTTCTAATGAGTACCTACAACATATGTTTTGGTCGAGAAATAAGAAACATTATTATTTTGATATCTCCTCTTATCTGGAGCTATGTAAAAAAAGAAAAGGCTCAGGTCAGTCTGCGCACTAATGCAGTTCATCAGAGCATTTGCTGTTTTGTCTGTAAAAACTCTATAACTCTAAAGTCAATGCTGTATCTTCTTACGATGGAATTTTCTTCATAACATCTTTTTAATTTTGAATGTATGAAAAATACATTGTATCTGAAAGTGTTTTTTTTTGTCCAGGAGAAAGGCCTTTATCTTTTTAAAACTTAATTTTCAAGATACCTTTTTAATATTGGATTTATGAGAAATATGGAAGATTTTCAGGAGAAAGAATGCCGACTTCTCAAAAGGGTTTAGACCTACTGCTGTGTCCGGGTTAAGCTGTAATCTGATGCAAATTTCAGTAACTCCATAGGTCTAGATAAGAGTGGGTATCAGGTTAATATTTTTCTTATTTCTCCACGAAAACATATATTGTGGGTACTCATTAGAAGCACCTCACCGAGGCTTCTAATGAGTACCACAATATATGTTTTCGTGGAGAAATAAGAAAAATGCATATCTGCGCATGTGCAAAATGCACAGATTCAGATTAGTCCCATGCGTGCAGAGTCTCAGCTGGGCATTATTTTTGCTCTCCATTGATACATTCTATACTGTCCAATGATTCTTTTAGCAGACAGTGAAAGCTCTGAACAGAAGTGCAGGCTGATTTGGGCCTTCGCTCTTCGCATATGACTGAAGACTGGTTTTCTCATGGTGCAGCCCATGTACATTTATTGCGAGACAATTCCAATGGGCACCCATAATATGCCTTTTTCTTTTTTTCTTTATTATAATAGAAAATATTTCTTTAACTATCCCTTTTACTTAGAGTTATGAATTATTAAACTACAGCAAACAACAAAGACTCTGATAGGGCAGATTATAAGCCATAAGTCTTCCTTTCCTTCCTTAGCTCATCTGATGTTCAGGCCTTTTTGTTTGAAAAATCACAATTAACATATATGTTAACTTCTGACTAAAGAAACATTACCTGTTCAAGCTGATCATTTGTGTAATTATCATGTTACCTTTAATAAACACTGAAGAAGCCTCACAAACAAATCACTTATCTCTAACCACTGTGAATCCAGACATGGTCTATAATGCTGACTTGCCATTCAATAACCTCTATTTACTGTGATTCCAGACATGAACTATAATGCTGACTTGCCAGTCACTAACCTCTAATCGGTGATTCCAGACATGGTATTTAATGCTGACTTGCCAGTCACTAACCTCTAACCACAGTGATTAAAGACATGGTCTTTAATGCGGACATGCCAGTCACTTACCTCTAACCACTGTAATTAAAGACATGGTCTTTAATACGGACATGACAGTCACTAACCTCTAATTACTGTGATTCCAGACATGTACCATAATGCTGACTTGCAAGTGACTAACCTCTAACCAGTGATTCCAGACATGGTTTATAATGCTGACTTGCCAGTCACTTACCTCTAATCACTGTGATTAAAGACATGGTCTTTAATGCGGACATGCTAGACACTAACCTCTAATTACTGTGATTCCAGATATGCTCTATAATACTGATGCCAGTCACTAACCTCTAACTACTGGAATTCCAGGCACAGTCTTTAAAGCTGACTTGCCAGTTACCTCAAATTCATGTTATTCCGGATATGGTCTATAATGCTGATTTGCCTGTCACTAACCTCTAACCACTGTGGTCTCAGACATAACAGTCTATAATACTGACTTACCAGTCACAAACCTCTGATCACTGTGATTCCAGACATGTTCGGTAATGCTGACATGCCAATCACTAATTACTGTGACTCCAGACATGGTCAATAATGCTGACTTGCCAGTCACTAACATCTAACTACTGGGATTCCAGACATGGTTTATAATGCTGACTTGCCATCTACATGTACTAACATCTATAAACCACTATGATTCTAGACATGGAATAAAACAGTCAGAGTTGACATATCAGAATGTAGTAAAATTG
Organism: Anodontia alba; assembly: GCA_964016985.1. Taxonomy (NCBI): domain Eukaryota; kingdom Metazoa; phylum Mollusca; class Bivalvia; order Lucinida; family Lucinidae; genus Anodontia; species Anodontia alba. Next base: position 47,051,905 of record OZ024831.1, read on the forward strand.
GCCGTTTAAAACTTGAGGACATGTGTAGAAAGGAATTATTGTGTTCCAATACATAGGGTAAATATGGTAATGTAGTTAACCCACTGTAGTCAGGAGACCCCTAAAAAGGTAACTGACAAACAGTGCAGACCCAGATAAGATCCCACAGAATGTGGCGTCTATCAGGGCATTTACTGTTTGCAAATACTTCAGCCATTTTTCATTAGGAGTATCTAAATCTCATAGCCTCACCTACCTATAATTGAAATTGGACTCTTCCAATATATAGTGCGGGTTGGGGAGGGGGTGGTTAATAAAAGCAGATTGCCAATATAAAAAATGTTGTTTGTCTGTATGCCACTCTTAGCATATGGCCAAAAATGGTGAGAGAAAGGGTCTTGAAATTTTACATACAGTATGAAATAAGGATGGAAAATAAGCAGATTCATGTTTTTCCCCCTTTATTCCTTTGGACGTTGTTCTGGACTGGAGTTATGCCCCTTTTTCAACTCATTCATTTTAAGCCTATGGGACATAATGAAATATTGTGAGCAAAATATCTGAAAAACTATTTGAGTTAGGGCCTTGAAACTTAATTTTTTGGTGATGGTGAGTAGATCATCAGATTAACGTTGAAAAAATTGGATTAATTCTGTCAGAGTTATGCTCCCTATCCACTTTGGCATTTTGTACTGACAAATGTGTAGTTGGGGGCATAGTGTTTTACAAACACATTTCTAGATAGGAGTGCTTCAATGAGGCATGTCTAATCACTACAATTACCTACAACAAATATTTTAGTGGAGAAATAAGATAAGTATCAAGTTTTGTGTTACAATCACCTCATATGGGCCAGCACATGAGAAAATGGTACTTATCACATTGGCGACCAGGAAAGGCTCAGGCAAGCTTGCGCATAAGGGCAGTCTCACCAGAGCCTTTGCAGTTCGCAGACATGTAGTAGAGACCTTGAGGAAGCTTCAGGCAAAAACATGTCTGTAGCCCAAATAGGGGACTCTACATACGCATTTGAAGAACCACAAAACTGGAAAACCATAAGGTCCCTTTTTTTCGTGAGCCGGCCCAATTAGAAAGATCTGATGAAACAATAACACAAATGACCAGCTTGTTCTCTGGATTTGTGAAAATAAATTACCGGACGTTGATGTTGTTCAACTGGAAGTTGTTGTTGATTAACCTGTTCAGTCTGAAGCAAGAAAGCAGAAAGTAAACAAGTATTTTTTTTTTTTTACTGTTACTGCCAGAGATATTACATGTATTCTACATGTACATGTGTATTGGACCTAAATACCACACATACCCCTATAAGCCCACAATCAAGCAATTCTGTTGTATTCAAATTACAACCACTATACTTTTGATTACTACTTTATAAAAGCATATGTTGTGGGTACTCATTTTTATTTGCTTCAACTTGTCAAGGCAATTCAAATGAGTACCCACAACATATGCGTTTCTATAAAGAAAATAAGAAACAAATTTCACATAAGGATCATACATGCACCCCTCATGAAGCCCTCAGCTGATCTTTCTTTATGTGTGCCCTTATTGGTGGATATTTTACTAAAAGGTTTTTTTCCAGTATTTTTGAAGAACCTAAGCACACAGTGCGGTAATTAAGTCAAATACCGTGCATCAGTAGGCATCAGTAGGCAAACAAAAGAATGCAGTCTAACTCAAAGTTTCTGTTGACATGCATTTCAGCTACTTGTGCAAAACGCAAAAGCAACCTGAACAAAATTTAACCCATTGAAGACTGAAGACCCCTAAACGGGTAACTGGCAAACAGTGCAGACCCAGATCAGATGTCACAGAATGTGGCATCTGATCAGGGTCTCCACTGCTTGAAAAGAGTTCAACAATTTTTTTAGGAATATCTACATCATAATTATAGCCTGACATACCTAAAATTGAAAATAGACTCTTCCAATATACAGTGTGGGAGAGTTTATTCAGTCTTTAATGGGTTCAAGGGAACTGATACATTTTCAAGGGATGTGCCACTGACTCTGTCAAATTGTTTTGCCTCCCTTCTGAAGAGGTAAAAGGGGAGCAAACTCTTTTAGTATTAACCTCTTTTCAGAAGGAAATGGAGTCAGGAAGTCACCCATGAAATGATAAAAGTTGTCTCCACACTCTCCCTAGAACATAGTGCAACATCTATGGTTATAATGGTAAATAATGGTAAATGTCTAAAATTTCGTACATCAAAGTTTCTGATAAAATGGCAATTGCAAACAGTGCAGAGTGCAGACTGATCAGGGTCTAACTTGTTTGCCATTTGATGAAGTATCTTAAGAAATAACTACACAAGAGGCAAAATTAAGTAAAAAAAAAAAAAAAAAAAAAACATAATGGAATAAAGTGTTCAAAATATTAGGACATTTACCACACCAAATTTATGCATCCTCTTTAATAAAATCCAAGTATGCAAATGTCACACAAAAACATAAACAAAATCTGACTACTTTTTGTTGGGGTTTAACGGTTCAACTTTAACTACTCATTAACCCTTGTGGGTCATTTTGTGTCGTCTCTCAAGCAAAAAACTCATATCACCACATTCGGAGCACTCCACGGTCTTGCCTTTGACTCCCCATACAATATCTAATATGCAAACTTGTCAGAAAGAAAAACGTATGATATTATGATATGGCAATTTTCATATCATACCCCATATCAACCCTTGGGACTTCGACCCTCGGGCTGATATGGGTGTCTCGGGTTGATAATGGGGTATATGAAAACTGCCATATAATAATCTCTATTTAAATTTCATACACCAAAGTGTCTGACAAAATTTCATATGCAAACAATGTAGCACCAGACCAAACTGCAGTCTGATCAGGGTCTACACTGTTTGCCATTCAACTAAGTATTTTAAGAAACTATTGCACAGAAAGCAAAAATTAGGCCAAAAAAGATGAAAAAAAAAAAAAAAAAAAAAGTGTTCAAAATTTTAGGACATTTAGATTTACCGTATGCTTTACTACACAAAAAACATATTCTGCGGGTATTTCATAAAGAAAGAAACAAAAGTGCAATACCAAGAGCTATGAAGGTATTCCAATATTTAGAGTAAAATAAGGTAAAGAAACACTAAACTTCCAGGGCCCAGTTGTTCAAAACTAACGATGTTGTTAGTTAACGTATCGTTAAAACTTTGATCATTAAATATGGCATATACGCTAATATTTTTGCTGAAAAAATGTGAGTAGCTTTTGCATTTGCAAAAGCTACTCACATTTTTTCAGCAAAAATTCCTGTTAATTAGATATTGTACTTACTAGAATAGTTAATATTTTGTCTACTAACAAGCTCATTAAGCTAATGATGCTTTGAACCACTGGACCCAGATCAGAATAAGCATATGACACATGCATGCTGTCATTATGCTGATCTGGGTCTTTTTTATTTGCAAAGATAGCTGTGTACCTAACAAATGGTCCAATGTAAGGACGATGATGAACAGGTTTAATGACATGCCAGCCCATGGGGGTAATTTTTATCAAAATAGTATATTAACTTGGTTTATTATTGAAATGGCTATAATAAAGAGTCTCCAAGTTTTGAATGACAGCAGAGTGTATGAGGCCATTTGTCAACCTTATTTTTCTTTTAACTGTGAGGTTATAAGGGTGACAAGTTGACAACTGCTAGCAATTTAGCCAAGCTGTAAATACTAAACAGCACCTGTAGTTATAGTAACCCTAAATATTGGGACATGGTATCTGGGCCCAGTTATTCAAAGCATCCTTAGCTTAACAAGCTTGTTAATTTGACAAACTTGTTAACTGCCGTAGCCAAGGTATTTTCAAATACAATGTATATTGATATTGCAAAAGCTACCCACATTTTTACATCAAAAGTATCTGTGTACTTGCCATATTTCAAGACAGAAATTTTAACGTCATGTTCACTAACAACATTGTTAAGTTCTGAACAACTAGGCCCTGAGGTGGGTCTTCCAATCTGAACAAATCAATTCAACGAACTGTTAATCACTTGTCAAAAAAAAAAAGCTGCTATAAGAGTGGCAAACAGGGCTGATCCTGATCAGATGTAGTGTTATACAGTATCTGATTTATTTCTACACTGCTTGCTCAGAACTTGGTCCCAATTTTTAGGGAAATACAGTACATGGTCAAATTCTTCAGATGACGCCAGTGCAAAAGACAAATGGTTTGCTGACATCTCCAGTGGTCTGTCCTGGAGTCAAGGACAGGCCACAGTTTTGCTAAATTTCCTCCCTTTGCAAAACTGGTTACTTCCCTGAAAGAAATCTTGATGCTTTTCTTGTTTGAAACAGAGAGTTTACTGTTCAAATTTTTTAACATTATTATAGGCAGATTAATATGCTATAAAACTTCTTTTTATTTTATTTTTTTGTTTACAGCTCCAGATAAGATAATAATTTTTGTTGATGTGGTAAAACATTTAAGTGATTTCAGCATCAAAATATACATGTATCTTGTGGCAATAGTGGAATTGCTTTGTCAAAATGAGTTAGAACCAGATGAGAACACACAAGTGTTTTAGCGCAAAAAATCCTCTTCTGAAATACTCATTAACTTTTTGCATGCTGGGTAATTTTGCATGCTTTTTTGTCGTCTGTGGATTTTTTTTTTTAATTAACTTTTTCAAACAAACATCTTTCAGGAATACCATCATAGTGTCAAACAGTTTGGATCTAGATCAGACCTGATCTGGGTTCAAACTGTTTGCAAAAGTTATCAGCAGACGACAAGTTGCCACTAGCGGGGAAAAAGTTAAAGACTGGAGTAGGTGCAGTCGACTTTTGATAACTCCAACAAACAGATAGGATACAGTTGTCCTAAAATTTTGTACTCAAAACTTTCTGACAAAATGGCACATGCAAACAGTACAGAACCAGATCAGACTGCTCCTGGAGCAGTCTTATCAGAATCTGCACTGTTTGTCATTCCTCTAGGCTCTATAAGCACTTTAAGAATCAACTGAATAAAAAGCAAAATTTAAGCCAAGAAATTGTGGAATAAAGTGTTCAAAATTTTAGGACATCACAATGTAACTGCTTGATAAGCGAAAGTCCTTTTATTTCAACTTCTCATGGAGTGGAAAGTAGGACCTTATACATGTATTTGTATAAGCATAGATCCAGATAAAACAGTGCTCCAGCTAGCCCTATGTAGAGGTGTGGGCCACCCCTCTTGCCCTCTCTTGCTGCCCATCTGCCCTTCTGAAGCTGCCCTCTTGCCTTATTTCAACTCCAGACATACATTTTGCTGAAAATTTCATGAAAATCGGACGAATTTAAAAAGTTATTAATGTGTAAAGTTTTATGTGTATTCTAGTCTAAGGCATTTATTGTGGAATGGGATTATATTTTGCTACATGTCATGATACTTAGCATATCACATGATGCATGGTGCCCTCATTTTTGTATGACTGTGCAGATAGTGCCCTACCTGGCATCCCTCTGCCCTAAAATCCTAGCTAGAGCACTGTATTTAAAGGAGAATCCAGATAAATAATTGTCTTATTTCTTCATGGAAAAATATGTTAAGGGTACTCATTACATGTAGAAGAACCCTGGCTAGGTGCTTCTAATGAGTACTAAAACATATATGGTTTTGTGAAGAAATAAGCAAACTATCAATACATTTTGGTTGAAAAAAACTCACCTTATCTGGAGCTATGTATAAGTGATCAGTTTTCTTAAAAAAATGTAAGGTGGATAGATTGATTTGGGATTTAACAACACATTAACCCTTGTGTCATCTCCCAGAGAAAGGGAGAAGAGATAGATCAGATACATGTAGCAAAGGAGATGAAAGAGAGGGACATGGGAGAAAGGAAAATGAATGAAAGTGATGGAAAAGAAGAAAAAAAAAAACATTCACCCTTTACCCTTACCTGCTGCAAGGACAGCAGGCCTTGCCCAACTGTAAGCCAATATCAGTTGGATGCCCTGGTGACGTAAGATACACGGCACCTTTGCCTCACCCAGCCAGCCCCTCTAATAGGAGCACCAGTAGAGGCATTTATTGGGTGAATATGCAAGAACAGCAGTCTGTGGCTTTAGCAATTTGGCTTTAAGTGAACTAAGTTAGCCTAAACCTGTTATCTCTGTTAAGTCATGAATGGAAAGATATAAATTCTGTAATAGCATATAACTGTTGTCAGAACTCTAGATAAGGAGTACCTAGATAAATATTTTTATTTTTCAGTGAAAATATATGAGCTGCCATGTCATATACAGTAAATGTCCTAAAATTTCAAACACCAAAGTTTCTGAAATAATTATATGTGCAAACAGTGCAGACCCTGATCAGACTGCTCCTTCAGATCAGACTAAACCAGGAGCAGCAGTCTGATCAGCATCTACACTGTTTGCCATTCCATTACTATTTTAAGAAACTACTGCATAAAAAGCAAAATTTAGGCCAAAATATGGAATAAAGTGTTCAAAATTTTAGGACATTTACTGTAACGTTCTTTCTGACATTGTGCCTAATGAATGGTATACATAATAAACAGTAACATTGTATATCTGCTCAATTCAACTTAGAAATGTGGGTACTCATTACAGGTGCTTCTATGAGGCATTTCTGAGTACCCACAATATAAGTTTTCATGGAAAAAATGACAAAAATATCAAAACTTTTCAGTTGATTAATAAAACACCTATCTGAAGCCATGTCTAGATTAGGCATTTTTTTAATCAATCTGTATTGATGCTTCTTTTTCTCCATGAAAACAATTGTGGGTACTCACTGGAAAGGCCCCTCTGAGGTGCATTCATACATGTGTTGGGGCTTCCATTAGAAAGGCCTCACCAAGGTGCTTGTGAGTACCTCAACATATGATTTAGCACAGAAATCAGAAAATATGTGTCTGGATATCCTCTTACCTAGAAGCTAAAGCTTTGCCAGTGCTCCAGCTAGGATTTTAGAGCAGAGGGATGCCAGGTAGGGCACTTTTTGGGCAGTCATACAAGAATGAGGGCACCATGTGTAATGTGATATGCTCAGTATCATATGACATGTTACAAAATATAATCCCATTCCACAATAAATGCCTTAGGTTGAATACACATAAAACTGACCTTTACACATTGAAAACTTTTTTTAACTTTTGTCCGAATTTCATAAAATTTTCAGCAAAATGTAGGGTTTTATGTCTGGAGTTGAAATAAGGCAGAGGGCAGCTTCAGAAGGACAGAGGGGCGGCAGGAGAGGGCAAGAGGGGCAGCTCGCCCCTCTATATAGAGCTAGCTGGAGCACTGTTTGCCATGTATGACAAAAGCATAATCATAGCTCCAGATGTAGGCAGTCTTTTAACCAAAAATTTTTGATATGTATCTTACTTATATCTCCACAAAAAACATATGTTGTGGGTACCCATTTGAAGTGCCTCAGCAAGGTGCTTCTAATGGAAACCCACAACATATGTTTTCATGGAGAAATAAGAAAACTATTTACCTGACATCCCTCTTATCTGGAGGTATGGCATAATTCATGCACTTGTATTGAGAAATAAGAAAAATATCAACACTTTTGGTTTGAATCATTTACAAAATGAAACTTAGCCAGGTCCAGCGAAACCTGAGGGTTTTATGAAAATATATGTGTTCACAAGTCTACACTAGGTATTTATTTGTTAGTCTGGAGATGTATATACATGTAGATTACTTGCCCCTTGGAGACACCATTCATTAATACAGGACTTTGGACACAAACATGTAAATGAAATATCAAGTGATATTTCAGTAAAATGTGAATCCTGCCCTCTGTATTCTGGCTTTAGTTAATATATATGATATAGATACACCAGATTTAATTACAGACTACAGTAAACAGAAAATATGGAGTAACAGAATGAGATGAGTACATGTATGCTATACGACTTTAGCCAATAGGTTTACTCGATAGAAATAGTTACTGGTTTTATAAATGAAAATTTCAAATAGCATGCTTTCAAAGGGAAATGATACACTTAAAAGGGAGATAACTATCAAAATTGTTTTCCTCCCTTCTGAAAAAGGTGTCTTCTCTTAAAAGAAAGAACTTGCTTTCAAGGAGAGCAAATTGTTTCTTTTTTGAGTAGACCTTTTTCAGAAGGGGGTTGGTGTGCAGGAAAGCAAATGGGAACTCATGAGAGTTGTCTCCCTTGTGAAAAATAGCAAACAATCTATCAAGACCCTTTTAAAAGAGTGCAAATGTGTAAAATCCTAAAAAAAAAAAAAAAAAATGCAGTTTCACTGATTCTTTTTGATGACTGTTTTTTGCCTGTACCTATCTACTCTAAATGAAGTTTATTTGCACAACAGTGACACACATCAGAAACTTTCCTTGTTTCTCATAAAAATTGGAGTCAGTGCTGTGATAAAAACCTATTGTAATCAGTAATGCAAACTGTCTACCTATGTACAGACACCAGGCTGTGCAGGTTCACAGCTCTCTGTGCATGCAATAATCTAGTCTGGACACGCTAGTGTCTGCCCTATGCCCTTGAGCAGGTATTGCCCTGTTAAATATGTGATGACAGCACAACAGAATTCTGTCAGTATTAACTGTAATAAAAAAAATATTTCTGCAGTAATGTATAAGCAACTTAGCAACACTAATTAAGACAATTACCAGTCCTGGCAGACTGATTGTTGAGATGTAACAAAACACAAAACTTTAAAGAAGTGAAAGAATATAATAAAAATAATTTAAATACCATTTTGTTAAGACGTCAAGTCCCAAGGGCACAATGAAGTAACTTGTTTTGATTGCTTAAATGACCTTGTTGGGTTACCTAGATTAATGCAAAACAGGGGCGAATGCACTTTCGACCGAATCAAGGTCACCATAAAATTGATGAAACTATCGGTCTGAACATAACAGCAGTTAATGCTCAAGAACTAATGTGTCGAAAATTAACCGCAAAATAAATAGGAAATAAATTGCATTTACCATTTTTGCAAATTCTCTGTAATTTCTAAAATACTTGCAGGAGCTCCTACCAAACTGAAACAACTTTGTACGCATTGGTACTGTGGCCCGGCTTATGAGGGCTATGGAATAGGGTAAAATCCTATACCAAAAGCCGCCCACAACCCACACGTTTAATAACCGGGACGGAGTCAATAAACTGGAACGAGCCCACCTGGATATTTACCCACCGCGGACATTTTTAAAACGACATTTTCTTTCTTTCTTCCTTTTTTTTTTTTTTTTTTTTGTTGTTGTTGTTTTTAGTTTACATATGTTTGATAATACTTTATCATAACTAAGTAAGTATAACATTTTTGGATGATGATAAACATAAATTTTTGGTAAATTAATTAAGTAATAGTAAACCTCAATCCATTTATGCCGAGTGGACTCTTCTACCATAACTATTTGGACAGGTCGATTTCCATTGATAGAGGGTGTCTGACTAGTTTTCAGCATGATAAGTATTTTTTATAGAAATTCCTAGGTGTAATGCAAACAGTGTAGACCCTGATCAGGCGCCGCGTTCTGCGGCGTCTGATCCGGGTCTACACAGTTTTCCATCGTCCCTTTTATGGGACGCTAGGCATAGATGGGTTAAATTATTTTCAATATATATTTTTTTTAACCTGGAGTCTCAGCCTGGAGTCATGGGTTTTGACGCACTTAAGCAATATTTGGCAGTTTGTTCATTTCTCCAGAAGCACGCAATATCGTTTCATTATGCAAGATAGGCATGGACTGCTAGTACATTATTTAACACCATTAAAATATTCCTGTTTCAACTGTCTTGAGAAAAAAAGTCAAAATGAAAACAAACAACTGTGATGGCTTTCATTTGGGTTTGCAGTCATATGAAATGACGCATCAAATTAATTTACATATTTTTTTTCAAAAGACTGCAGAAGTTGTACAGTTGTATGATTAGTTCAACAATCCAAAAAGCATCATTGATCTGTTGAAATGTTGCAAAACTGGAAGAATGGTCTTTCTGTTACTTCAAAAAAGTCAGTGTTCGTCTCTCTAAATATTACCCCTGTTTAGAAAACGGCCACTGTTTGGGTTAGTGGGCTGGATTATTGAAGCACTTATATTTCATTTTTTTGGTTGGCGGCAAGAACCATAATTTTAGATGAGAATATCCTAAAGATAACCTGTTTGGCCAGCATAATTAATTTTGTATGATATATATTATATTAAGGTCTAACATTTAAAAAGGATAATTACTTGTGGATGTCTTCTTTGGTCAGTTTGCTGAATGCTTTCATATAAGACATAGCATAATTTTGACAAGTAATAATTAGTTTTTAACAGCTTTCCAACTATGCAACAAGCACGTTATCATCTGCCATTATTGCATAAAAAGCAGTGTCGCACGTTATTAACAGCCGTGCATTAACCGGCGAAAAACCGTGTATTAACAAGGCAATTCACGCGCTGTTAATGCACGGCTACGCAACTTTTAATATGCTCGTACCGGGGCTATAGAATTGCTGCCGTCACAAGATGCGTACTGTCCGGCCCTAGAACGAGGATAGTCCGTGTAAATTACGTTCACGAGACATCGGTGAAAAGGCGAAACAAAATAGTGCAAGAAATAACGCGAAATGTAGCAAATGTTTATAGTTTTTTTTTTTTATGCAATAATAGCGATCGAACATGATTTTTCAATGCATTAACATTCGCCAGGTCCCTTGGGGGGTGTTGAAAACCGCGTCCTTCGGCCTCGGTTTTCAACACCTCCCACGGGACTTGGCGAATGTTAATGCATGAAAAAACATGTTTGATCCCTATATTGGTGATGCTGCAGCAGAGGAACATAAAATTCTACAAATGGAATTTAATTGTCTAACTAAATCCGAGTTGGTTTTCAAATGAAAAATGTACCATAAGGAATTTCATGAAAAACAAAAGGCTATTGAAGAAAATAACTGGCATAGCCTTCCCTGACTAGCCACAGTTTTCCATTTGACCACTCTGGTGTAACACTTCAGTGTTAACTGTTATTCTAACACAGCGCCTCTATATAGGCAATGGAGAAAAAAAACAGTGATTTACATGTGTATTCTGCAACAAGTCACTGGGCGGAAGCGCGCGACGCTATCTAGCGCCGTTCCGACGTCATTTTGACACTTTGCTGACGCCAGTCTTCGTTACCACGACGTTAGACGGTCTAACGTCGATTTTCTCAGTCCACAATGTAAGAAATGCATGTAAAGATCAGCGTCATAGTCAAAATTGTTGGCGGGATTTCTTTATGCGATTGCGGAAAGTTGGAAGAATCTGACGGATACAATTACTTTTACGTCGTTCTCTGTGTGTTAGAATCGAAATAGACCAGATTTTGCGCTTGATTTGTTGAGTAATAAATCACAGTTTGTTGGCCAGCTGAGAGTACTTAAATCATTCGCGTTCAGCGCACGTTATTTGATCTACTTTATAATTGACCTCCAAACAGTGATTTATTACTCAACAAATCACTGCTAGAGCTGATCTTTTTCTTAAATAACAACTCTTAGACTTAATAAAAAATCTCTGTTAGTAGAATAATGGAAAGAAAAGGAAACTTGCGTTAAAATAGATGTGGTTCAAAATACATTACAATGCGTATACTTTAAATATATCCGTAATACTGTAGACGGCTTTTGAAGGAAGTATTTGCTAGGTCTTTTAAGTATTTTGTATTTCACAAATTAAAGTCCTTGGAATGGCTGAACTGTAGACGACTTTGGCTCGAACTTACCGAAAACTCACTCATTATCGGGTTCCCTGGGTGGTCAAGTTTATTAATGATTTTGAACTAGGGATACTTTAAACTTCACTAAACTTTGATCTAATATTCATTTATATATCTTATGGTAATTAGTATAAAAAAGGTAAGAGAAAAGTCCAGGGAGTGCCACAATCACAAACCGCAGCCCTTCCCAGACCCCAAGAGGAAGAGGAAACCGACAAATCTAAACAAGCACAAACAGAACAAACGTACGAAAAGCACTAAGATTAGCTTAGTTTGACAGTCTGTTTGGTTAGCGATTGCGAGATACATGATGGTATCATCGGCAAAGAGTCGATCACTGAACGACTGAATCACCCCATGGTTGATACCGAGTCGATGAAGTCGTCTTTGATGATCCACTTTATAAAAGACCTTCCTGAAATCCATGACTATGACGTCAGCCTGGCCTCCCTTTTTTTTTTTTTTTTTTTTTTTTTTTTTGCAAGATTTGAGAAATGAAAACCCCGACTATCTGTTTCAGACTGTTGGCGTGTGACTATCGCCGTCTGTGATCGGCCCAACGTAGTCCATCTTATGGTTTTCTTCTGATCTTTATCACTGCGCCATTGAACCCGCCACCTTTTTTTATTATAGTTATGCCCCCTCTTGCGAAGAAGTTGGGAGGGCACATTGCTTTGGGTTAGTCTTTCAGTCGTTTCGCCAGTTTTGAGACCTCCCATATCTTTGGAACCATGTATGCCAGGTTTTAGAAATTTCTTGTATGCATTGCTTATGAAAAAATAGCTGACCTGTATTTTATTCTTTTGTCACATTCTTCATGGTGGAATTACGCCCCTTTTCAGACTACGGCATTTTAGCAAATAAAAAGCTTGTAAGCAAAATATCCAAGGAACTGCTTGAGATAGGCTTATGAAACTTTGCAAACAATTTGGAACCCACTATGTAGATGACCCGATTAAATTCTGATGATTTTTTATATATAAATATTTAATCAACTTATGTCCCATTTTCAGACTAAGGTACGTATTTTAACATAGTAAAATCTTGTAAGCAAAATATATTAAGAACCCCTGCAGCTGGGTTCATGAAATTTGCAGGCAATAAATGATCATTGTGTAGATGATCTGATTAACTTTGGTGGATTTTTAAAAAATATTTGTCTAAATTATGCCCCTTTTCAGACAAACAATTTCGCGCTTTTGCGACCTTTCATATCTTTGGAACTATGTATGCTAGAGTTTTGAAATTTTTATATATGCATTGCTTGTGAAAAATTAGCAGATCTATATCTATTTTTTTCCATTGGATTTTTCTTTCCGTTGGACTAGTAGTTCCTGAGTATCCTTTAAAATAGCGATGTCCGGGCGGGCGGGCGTCGGGCGGGCGGCTGGGCGTCGGGCGTCGTCCGAGATTTACCTTTTGGTTAACCTTTTTTCAAAGTTTTATGCTATCTTTATTCTTCAGTGGATTGCTTTCATATTTGGTAGGAATGAAGAGGAGGACCAGTAAGCATGTCATATACAAAAGAGATTACTCTTATTTTTTTTTTTTTTTTTTTTTTTGTTATGTACTTATCTCCCCTGAAGTCCCAGGTTTACCTTTTGGTTACCCTTTTTTCAAAGTTATATGTTACCTTTATTCTTCAGTGGATTGTTTTCATATTTGGTAGGGATGAAGAGGAGGACCAGTAGGCATGTCCCCTGCAAGAGAAACAACTCTAACTTTCTTCGATATATACTTATCTCCCCTGGCGTCTGAGGTTTATCTTTTGGTTAACCTTTTTTCAAAGTTATATGTTACCCCGATTCTTCAGTGGATTGCTTTCATATTTGGTAGGAATGAAGAGGAGGACCAGTAAGCATGTCACTTCTCTCTTGCAAAGAGATTTGCTAACTCACATTCTTTCGTAGACAAACCTCTGTTTCATCTTCTACCATTTCATTGATAATTGCTTACCGCAGCTATTATTAATCAGAGGAGTCTACGTCAGCCGAACAGCCAATCAGAGCACCTGTTACAACCAAACTGCTTAGCTACCATGTGATAAAAAAAAACCACATCAAATTGCTGTTACGCAGAGCAACAGATCAGGTAGATATTTGATGATAATTTAGGGATAATTTTCGCAAGTTCTCTATAAAAACATATGTCGTGAGTATTCATTAGAAACGAGACAATTCTAATAAATGGTGAAACAGAATTGTCCCCAATTTTATCACCCGAAAACAACACAAAAAAAAACTCGCCCTATCTGTTTCTCTGATACGGTGTTGATATTATGTTCTTACATTAACCCTAGTCCTGCTGAACCCGGATATGCCCTGACTTTGCAAACAGTGTAGATCCAGATCAGTGGCTTCTTCAGAATCTATATAGGCTAGTTATTGTTTTATTTCGCAGAACAAACTGCAGACAGATTGTAAATATCAGATTTCAAAACACATACAAAAATAGCCCCGGTTTTTAACAACAGCGTTTGTTCGGGAGAAAATCAGCCAATACCTAGTCGTGTTGCTGAAAGCGATACAAAGTGATAATTGGTGAAATACTGAACTATAAAGGTCATTTCAGAGTTCAAATATCGTAATTAATGGGTTGAAAATTCAGCGCGTAATTGAAACGGAGTGGAGATTGTAAGCGCAGATAGTTGAGCGTAGCAAGTCACGTGCAAGAGAAACAACTCTTACTTTCTTCATTATATACTTATTTTCCCTGACGTCTGAGGTTTACCTTTTGGTTAACATTTTTCAAAGCTATATGTTACCTTGATTCTTCAGTGGATTGCTTTCATATTTGATAGGGATGAAGAGGAGGACCAATAGGCATTTCGCATGTAAGAGAGACAACTCTCACTTTCTTTGTTATGTATTTATCTCTCCTGAAGCCAAAATGTTGTGTAGGCCATAACTCTCATACTGTTTGAGATTATTTGATAATATTTGGTAGGGACATATATCAGGTCAAGTAGGAGTGTCGCACGCAAGAAAGACAACCCTTGCTTTGTTATTTTTCTAGTTAACTCCCCTAAACAAATTTCTAAGCAAAAGTCTTATGCACTCCATAACTTCTTAATAGTTTGAAATGGTTTGATAATATTTGGTAGAGACATAGATAAGGACCAGAAGAGGTGTCAGATGCAAGCGAGACAATTCTCACTTTCTTCGCTATGTATTTATCTCCTCTGAAGCCGAAATCTTGTACAGGCCATAACTCCCATACTGTTTGAGATGATTTGATCATATATGGTAGGGACATATATCAGGTCAAGTAAGAGTCTCACAGACAAGATGAACCATTGTTCTTTTTGTTTGTTTGTTTGTTTTTTTTTTTTTTTTTTTTTTTTTTGTTTTTTTTTTTTTTTTTTTTTTTTTTTTTCTTGTTGTCTCCCCTGAAAGAATTTCTAAGCCAAATTCTTGTGCACTTCCTAACTTCTTAATGGTTTGAAATATTTTGATAATATTTGGTAAATGGCATGGATAAAGACCAGTCGGCGTGTCACGAGTAAGAGAGACAACTGTGACTTTTCGTTGCGCACTTATCTCCTCTGAAGCCGAGAGCTTGTGCAGCCCAAATTGATTATTTTTTTCTCTTATGAGGGATGTAGCTTTTAGGGGGTAAAATTTTTTTTTTTCGCTTATGCAGGTTGTAGCTACAGTGGCTGAACCTCTTCTATATACTTACTAGTGACCACATCAGTATCCAGCTTTTGTTTTGATAAAAATTGTATTTTTGGACAGGCTTTTCACGGAAAAATTCTGTCCTTTAAAATAGCGATGTCCAGGCGGTTGGGCGTCGTCAGATGTTTATCTTTCGGTTTTTTCAAAGTGATAATTAAGTTGCCTTTATTCTTATGTGGAAAAACCCCGTCCATAATGCCGTTTGGCAGTTTTCTTGTTCGACTCATGAATTGTAAGCATATGGAACATAATGAAAATTCGTGAGCAAGATATCTCGAAACCGATTTGAGGTAGGGCCTTGAAACTTGGCGAGCTTATTGGTATTGATAAGTAGATCACATGTTATTTTTTTTTTTTTTTTTTTTTCAAAAAAATCGGACTTAAGAGTTATGTCCCTTTCCAACTGGACAAGCGTATAGTTGACGGCATAGTGTTTTACAAACACATTTCTAGTTTTGTGATTACTTGTGCTTTATCGTGTTGTTTCATTGTTGAGATAAGAGTACGCTATGCGGACCGCACGCATATTTGTAATTCCGAGCTGCAATAATCATTGTTAATAAAGCCCATTCCGGGAGGAGTTTTGATGTCCACTGATGAAACGTAATTTGCCGAAAGTAGATTGTCTGACCTATTAAATTTCACATTTCAGCTGTATTCAGTTTTATGGGTGTGTTAATTGCTCTCAATGTTCAATCCTTTTTAGCATTTAATTAAGGACGAGGTTTCGGTCGTGTAAACATAGCTTAAGCCCCTCCCCTCACTTCCACCCAGTCATTGTTCGTTCCTCATCTCTTCTTCCTTGGGTGACACGTTAAAGGGTCTCACTATTTGATGGCAAGAGGTGACAAGCGGTGTCAAGGGGTGACAAGTGATATTTGGTGGTGTCAAGAAACCTTCTTGGTATAATTTCGACCTTAATTGTTGGAAGGCACATTTAGTATGTTTAATTTGAACTTGAGGTCAACTTCTGAAGAATCTCAAGCACATTTTCATGGAAAATGGCGACATGATTTTCTCAGGGATTAACAACATTTACCGACAAGAGATAAATGGATGACAAGAGATAGTTGTATCGTGACAAGAAGTTTTCCTGTAATTATTTCAACTGTAGTATTGTTGGAAAATATGTTTTTGATGTTTATCGTGCACTAGATATCCATTCTGAACAAATCTAAAGCACATTTACAGGGAAAACGATGACTTGTTTTTTTCACCAGTAGATTTACTGCATTTACCGTCAAGAGACAAACAGGTGACAAAATATATATGTGATTGATGATAAGAAGCTTTCTTGTAACTATTTCGACTGTATTAGTGTTGGAAAATACTTTTTTTTATTTTATCGTGCACTAGACGTCCATTTCTATTATTCGATAAGGCATACACGTATTATAAATTATACCGTGCTTAAAACGACCCTATCTGTGTTTAAAAAAAAAAAAAAAAAAAAAAAAAAAAAAAAAGGGTAAGAGAAAAGTCCAGGGAGTGCCACAATCACAAACCGCAGCACTTCCCAAACCCCAAGAGGAAGAGGAAACCGACAAATCCAAACAAGCACAAATCGAACAAACGTACGAAAAGCACTAAGATTAGCTCTCTCTTCCCCAAGCAAGGTAATCGCAATACTAAAAGGACTGAAAAACACAAGAACAAAATGACACATGGAAATACATACAACAAATCGCCTCGTAGAATAAACCACAAAGTAACAAAGAATAAGACTAACACCGGAACCACCGCCTTAGAATGGTCAGTGGAGTAAACCACCGGGGGGGGGGGGGGGGGGGGTTTAAAGCACAACTAGCTAACTTCATCCCGTGTCCCGATGCTACTCTTAATACAGAAACACATAAAAGTTTCTTGACATCTTCTTTTCGGATACCATATATGCATATTAGTCTGCCTCGGAATTCCTGTAGTATTTAATTTACCTTGCTGCAGCAGCATAATGATAGGCTTACGGGTATCAAACACATGCAAAAGGGTATTATAAATCGATAAATACTTCCCAGCAGCAAAATAACATTTATCTTAACATGGCATTGTCGGAGTGTCCCGCTACTGAGACAAAATAAAAATTAATTAACATCTTACGTTTATCAATGTATTTCTTCCATGTTATGGACTATGCTTAATTGAAACGTTTCAGTTCAGCTTTTTTTCTCATTTGACCATGTCACCTGCTTCCTACGGTTGTTCTTATATGCTTGTTTGTTATATCTTTATTAGTTTACAACAACACACGTTGATTCATGTCATAGGTTTAAGCTTCAATTTGCTTAAACAGAAATGCTTTAGGACTACATGCAATCGTTTTTATGCTTAAATGATAACATGGACCAAGTTGTTCCAAACTTCACGAAGTCGTTAGCTAACGTGACATGAAAATTTCTATCTTGAAATATGGCAAATACATTGATATCTGATCCATGCACTTTCTAAAGTGTGTGTTTCTTTTCTTTTCTTTTTTTTTTTTTTTTTTTTTTTTTTTTTTTTCTATTTTTGTCTGTGAAACTATGTTTTACTTTTCTTTACTGAATTTGAATTATTATTGTTTTACAACAAAATTATGAAAGGAGAACTTGTTGAAAATCTGCCTCCAAGTTGCCTACCCTACAGATTTCAGCATAATTTGCATTCATTTTTTACAATGGGAAAAGTGATTTTTAAACCAATGGCTAGAATAAAAAAAAAGTTCATAGGTAATTACGACATATGGTTTTGCATTAAATCATGACAAACGTTTGCAAATTTACCTCTTCTGTGTAAAGCCGCAAGGAAAAAACGATTTTCTTTAAGATGTCGAAGCACAGCGGCAATTACTACTTTAAAACTGGGAGTAAGTCTTGAATACTGGAAAAACTAAAATGGGAGTCTCTCAAGAAAAGGAGGAGTGACAGAAGACAAGCTCTTTTGTACAAAGGTCTAAAAGGTGCTGCCAGCATTCCAACAGATGACCTTATCCCCCAAATTAGGCACAGTAGTCCTCGCTCGTTGACTTTTCAGACCCCAGCTGCAAGAACTGTCATTTACAAGGGCTCATGCTTCCCTCAAACAATTACAGATTGGAATGCCCTTCCAGATTCGATTATTTCCTCCACTAAAAGGAGCAGTGGTTGGTGTGGCTAGGTTTACCTCTTTGGTGAGAGCTATAGACTAATTTCCCGAATATAGGAAAGAAAGTCACAGGAAAAACGTCACGGAAAAAGTCACAGTTTTGGGTAGGAAAAAGTCTCTGAAGAAAAGTCACAGAATTGGTTTTAATAGTTATTGTTTTCCTTAGTGTTATGTGAGTTACTGATCTAAAAGTACAATTCAAAAGTGTTGACAATGACGAACGACAACAGACAACAGAGATTGCCATCTCCTTAGAGCCTGCAATATAATCATTTTGCAAAAAAAAGACGAATTATATATATGCACATTTTACTTTCTTTAAATGAAGGCTGTTACCTCCCTTAACAGTGCTCCTTT
Organism: Anodontia alba; assembly: GCA_964016985.1. NCBI lineage: Eukaryota > Metazoa > Mollusca > Bivalvia > Lucinida > Lucinidae > Anodontia > Anodontia alba. The sequence continues at coordinate 47,070,759 of OZ024831.1, forward strand.
TCCGTCTACCGAAATTTGAGATGTCACCGTTACCTATTAGGTAAGGTAAAGGTAATGGTAAAGAGTAAGATGACGGTAACAGTAATGTCAGGCATTTTGTTAAAGGGAGGTAACAGCCTTCATTTAAAGAAAATTAAATGTGCATGGAATATCTGCAGAATCAGAATCTTTATTGGTGACACCTGTAATGACATTCAGGTAGACGGAAAAGAAGCACTGCTACAGGGTTCATGAAGTTTCGGATATGTTCGGATAGAGGAGCTGTTTTACAGGTTGAAGAGCACCAGCAGGGGTTTATCTTGTTTTTTTACTATAAAACAGTACTTCAGAGGAGCTCTTTTAGAGGTTGAAGAGCATCAGTAGGGGTACATCTTGCCTTTACTATATAATAGTACCAGGGAAGCTCTTGTACAGGTTGAAGAGCATCCGTAGGGGTATATATTGCCTTTACGATATAATAGCACTTCAGAGGAGCTCTTCTACAGGTTGAAGAGCACCAATAGGGGTACATCTTGCCTTTACTGTAAAACAGTACTTCAGAGGAGCTCTTTTACAGGTTGAAGAGCACCAGTAGGGGTATTTCTTGTCTTAACTGTAAAACAGCACTTCAGAGGAGCTCTGTTACAGGTTGAAGAGCACCAGTAGGGGTATTTCTTGTCTTAACTTTAAAACAGCACTTCAGCTTCAAAGGAGGTAATGGTAATGGTTGAAGAGCACCAGTAAGACTATATCTAGTCTTAACTGTACAACACACTTCATAGAAACTCTGTTACAGGTTGAAAAGCACCAGTAGGAGTATAGCTTGCCTTTACAATATAACAGCACTTCAGAGAAGCTCATGTACAGGTTGAATAGCACCAGTATGGGTATATCTAGTCTTAACTGTAAAATATACTTCAGAGGAGCTCTTGTACAGGTTGAAGAGCACCAACAGGAGTATATCTTGCCTTTACAATACAACAGCACTTCAGAGGCGCTCATGTACAGGTTGAAGAAGACCAGTAGGGGTATATCTAGTCTTAACTGTAAAACAGCACTTCAGAGGAGCTCTTGTACAGGTTGAAGAGCACCAGTAGCGGTATTTCTTGTCTTAACTGTAAAACAGCATTTCAGAGGAGCTCTTGTACATGTTGAAGAGGACCAGTAAGGGTATATATAGTCTTAACTGTACAACACACTTCAGAGGAACTCTGTTACAGGTTGAAGAGCACCTGTAGCGGTATTTCTTGTCTTAACTGTAAAACAGCACTTCAGAGGAGCTCTTTTACAGGTTGAAGAACACCAACAAGGGTATATCTAGTCTTAACTGTAAAACACACCAGAGGAGCTCTTTTACAGGTTATAAGTGTGTATCTAGTCTTAACTGTAAAACACACTTCAGAGGAGCTCTTGTACAGGTTGAAGAGCACCAGTGGCGGTATTTCTTGTCTTAACTGTAAAACAGCACTTCTGGGGAGCTCTTTTACAGGTTGAAGAACACCAGCAAGGGTATATCTAGTCTTAACTGTAAAACACACTTCAGAGGAGCTCTTGTACAGGTTGAAGAGCACCAGTGGCGGTATTTCTTGTCTTCACTGTAAAACAGCACTTCTGGGGAGCTCTTTTAGAGGTTGAAGAACACCAGCAAGGGTATATCTAGTCTTAACTGTAAAACACACTTCAGAGGAGCTCGTTTACAGGTTGTAAGTGTATATCTAGTCTTAACTGTAAAACACACTTCAGAGGAGCTCTTGTACAGGTTGAAGAGCACCAGTAATGGTATATCTTGCCTTTACAATATAAAAGCACTTCAGAGGACCTCATTTACAGGTTTAAGGGCACTAGTAGGGGAATATCTAGTCTTAACTGTGAAACAGCACTTCAGAGGAAGGCTTGTACAAGTTGAAGAGCACCAGTAGCGGTATTTCTTGTCTTAATTGTAAAACAGCACTTCAGAGGAGCTCTTTTACAGGTTGAAGAGCACCAACAGGGGTATATCTAGTCTTTATTGTAAAATAGCACTTCAGAGGAGCTCTTGTGCAGGTTGAAGAGCACCAGTAGGAGTATATCCAGTCTTACCTGTAAAACAGCACTTCAGAGCTCTTTTACAGATTGAAGAGCACCAGTAGGGGTATATCTTGACTATAAAACGGCACTGCAGAGGAGCTTGCGTACAGGTTGAAGAACACTAGTAGAGGTATATCTTAACTGATAAAAAGCACTTCAGAGAAGCTCTTTTACAGGTTGAAGAGCACCACTTAGGGTATATCTAGTCTTATCTGTAAAACAGCACTTTAGAGGAGCTCTTTTACAGGTTGAATAGCACCAGTCGGGTATATCTTGTCTTAACTGTAAGGCAGCACTACAGAGAAGCTATTTTACAAACTGAAGCTCCTCTGAAGTGCTGTTTTTCAGTTAAGACTAGATATACCCCTACTGGTGCTCTTCAACCTGTAAAATAGCTTCTCTGAAATGCTGTTTTATAGTTAAGAAAAGATATACCCTTACTGGAGCTTTTCAACCTGTACAAGAGATCCTCTGTAGAGTTGTTTGATAGTTAAGACTAGATATACACTCACTTACACTTCAATCTGTACATGAGCTCCTCTGAAGTGTGTTTTACAGTTAAGACTAGATATACCCTTACTGGAGCTCTTCAATTGTAAAAGAGCTCCTCTGAAGTGTGTTTTACAGTTAAAACAAGATATAGCCCAACTGGTGCTCTTCAACCTGTAAAAGATCTCCTCTGAAGTGCTGTTGTACAGTAAAGTAAACCCCTACGGGTGCTCTTCAACCTGTACAAGAGCTCCTCTGAGGTGTTTTTTTTTACAATTGAGACAAAATTTACCCCTGCTGGTGGCTCCTCAACTTGTACAAGAGCTCCTCTAAAGTGTTAGTTTACAGTTAATACTAGATATACACCTGCTGGTGCTCTTCAACCTGTAAAATAGCTCCTCTGAAGTGCTGTTTTACAATCAAGACAAGAAATACCCCTACTGGTGCTCTTGCTGCTTCTTGATGACCTAGAATATGGACAGGTATTGCACCATCAGTACCGGGAATTAGAATGCAGAGCAGCTGCAGGGAACCATTCAATTGGCCGTCTCCATTTTGAAGAGTAGCGGTTTTCGGGAAATATTTAATGTTAAAAAATAGTCAGAAGTTAAGAACAGCAGAAATTTGAACGTTTGTAATTTCAGATTTTGATATCTACGTATTTAGTCAATTTTTTGATCTGTTCAAGTTAAAAAAAAATCTCCAATCTCATCATTATTTCACCATTTGAAAACATCGGAGCTATTAAGCAAGGGAGCTAACTAAAATTCAGATTCTTGAAGGGACCAGGACACAGTGAAAGCAAAAGTCTTTGCAGCACCTAGAAGGAAAAAAAAAACAAAAAAACAAAAGTTTATATTATTGTATGTTTCATATATCTAATCAACATCCACAACAATTGGTTATGCTCCCTGCATTGTGTCCTGTGTGCATCAGTCCTCTAGAACTGGTCGTTTTTTCAAATGGGCTTTTTATTTTTGTTGGTTAGCTCAGTGTTGATACTCAGTGGTGATCTCATTTCTACAGTCCTCATGGCAAATGATATATTCCTGGCGGTTAATCAAGTCCCTAGATCATGACTGATTGTCGCGTATATCTCCTGTTGTCACTAACCTTCCGCAGATTTATCAATACGTTGCTTATGCTTTAGCCAGGCTCCAGGTTCTGCTTGTCTACTGTCCTTTTGACATCAGTTGGAAAGAATTGTTTTGCTTGGCATTTTATTTAAATGAAGGCAGTGGCTATTCGAACAGGGGCTATTCTTATGGCCCGGTACGAATAGCCTATATTGGCTAATCGTACAGCCCCGTACCATTAGCCTATATTGGCTAAACGTACGGTCCCATATGATTAGGCAATATAGCCTATGTTGGCTAATCATACAGCTTTTGTAGTTTGGTATCAGGAATGTGATAATGAATATATTAAAATATAGTCTGAAATTGGCTATCGTATGGCTTTGAAAGACTAGCCATTCCTATGTGGTTGACTAGCCGTACGGCTAGTTTGCAATCTTGTAAAATTTGCAAAGGAAAGAGTAATTAATTGTCTGGCATGACCTTAATTAGGTTGCATGGACAACAAACCTAAAACATTTTAAATGACCTTTTAAGCGAGGACTTTGGCCACATTAGCAAGTTCTGCTTTTTACTGACTAAATCAAGAATTTTGATATGTTCATACTACATGTATGTGGTGGAACATTGATGGCACAGATCAGCCTGTGCATCTGCCCAGTCTTATCAATATATTTGTTGTTCATTATGAAGACAGTTTTGTATTGATACAGGCTAAATACAGAGTTTTTATAACGATATTATAATCTGAACCGCTCAATCCATATGGGAGCAATTGTGGCGCAGATTAGTCTGCGCATCCACACAACATCACGAAAACAAGCCTATACAATTTTGACCCTCTTAAACCCCAATTTTATATAGTAAAACTGGGGTTTACAGGCTAGGCGTACACATTATTTTTCTTATTTCTGCTCAGGAATAGATTGTTGATACTCGTTAGAACAGCCTCATCAATGGCGGTTCTACCGGGTACCCACAATCTATGTTTTGGGCAGAAATATGAAAAATATCAGACTTTTTTTATCGGAAAATTTTCATTGTTTTGGTGCTTAATTTTTTCAGTATATTTGAATGATTACGCAGCTGGAGCACTCATATTGTTCAGTTTTGCTCTCCAAAGCACTATAACTTGAAATTTTTTTCTCCAACACTCAATGTTATATCCATTTTGGGAGAAATGACATCTTGCTTGTAGCTTAAGGGAACAGAAATAATTATATTAATTATGAGTACTTAAGTTTTTTGACACAACCTTTTTAAGTACCGGTATACCGTCCATTCTGTATTCAGATCTCTACTGCAATCCACCTGAAGGCCATTTTTTTAATTTTTTTTTCACAACTTAATTAGCATTATTGGCCACTTAAACGCCTGAACCTTGAAGCTAAAGCATCAGTCGAAGCTGAAAACAACAATTGAAGCAACTTACCAAAAATCCTAAACAAACCGACAATTGATAATAAGCAATTAAATCATTTTTTTGTTGCCATGTATATATATATATATATATATATATATATATATATATATATATATATATATATATATATATATATATATATATATATATATATATATATATATATATATATATATATATATATATATGAGATAATATAATTCTGTTCCATACTGCCAAATACACATTTAATATTCGCAAAATATATTTTAATATATTCATTGGTACCAAACTAAAATAGCCATACGATTAGCCAATATAGGCTATATACATGTAGGCTAAACGTACGAGGCTGTAGATTTAGCAAATACAGGCTAATCGTATGATTAGCCAATATAGGCTATTAGTATGGGGCCGTAGGGATAGACACTGCCTTAAATGAAAATAGTTTGTTCTGATCAATCATGCCTTGTCAGAAACCATTTGTCTTTTCTGTGTTTTGTTCTCAAAGATTTACCCTAAAATTAAATTTACAGCCACAAATTGGTCTAACCTAAAATGCAACTTCTATAGTAAAGAGAGTTTTTGGAATTTTGTCTAAGAAAAGTATTTTTTTGATTTTCTTTGCTGAATTTGAATTATTGATATTTCACAGCAATATTGTGAAACTTTCAGAAAAATTGAACAGCGGAACTTGTTAAAAATCTGCTTCCAATTTACCTACCCTACAGATCTCTGCATAATTTCATTTATTTTTTACAATGGAGAAAAAGTGAAAATATTTGATTTTTTAACAACAAATGACAAGACTAAAACTTATTTTGCGTAGATAATGATGACAAATGATTTTGCATTAAATCCTGACAAAAGTTTGCAAATTTACTTCCTCTGTGTAAAGCGCCAAGCAAAAACCGACTTTCTGAAAGATATTGATTCGAAAGCACAATAGATATGTTAGTGATATGTAACTTAATATTGGTTTAAACATATTTATTTCCGAAATGTTTACATATACAACACATACAAAAGTACAACAATAGGATTAGAACGAAAGCATAAAAGCTTATTTAGTTCCTTTCCTAAACTTAATATTGATGTGTGTATATAGTCACACATGATGTCATGAGGAGATGTGATCATGTTATTTAAAGCAAATTTTTCACTCTGCACAATGTGTAATGGACACTGACCGATTACAGTTGCCACCAAATTAACCAAACTTGCTATGTACATTACTTCCTTTCATGGTAAGGATACATGTATGCAAGAGTGTGTCCTTCCATCCGTTTGTCCATCCATCTGTCCCTTATGCTATTAGCAACATTAGCACAGAGCACGGGGATTTGCAGTGGCGCGTTCTAGTGGTCCTTTCAGCGGAAAGGTGGTTCATTTTTTTTTTATGCATATACAGTGTTTGCTTTTTACAAGGCGAGGTCTGGTGACAACCGGCTGTCAGCAGACTTTTAGGTCTAGTGACAACCGGTTGTCACTAGACCAAAAGTCTGGTGACAACCTGCTGTCACTAGACCTAAAAGTCTGCTGACAACCAGCTATATTTACTAATAAAATTATGGAAAATTTGTCCTTATCATGGAATAATAATGAATAAAAAAGTATAATAAGTTTCCATTGACAGTGTTTTCAAAGAAAAATACCGAATAACTTTTAAATGCTTACACACTGTAGCTTGCATTTTAACATTCAATTATTTTCTATCAGCTTATTTAATACCAGTATACTTTTTATGGAACAGATAAATGAATTTATATATAAGACAAGGAATTGAAACATGCACATGCACACAGGGCCCCTAGTGGAACCTTTAAAACCATTAAAAACCTTTAATTTTGTTGAAATCCTTTAAAACCTTTAAAGTTGGCTGAAAAACCTGTATTTTGATGAGAAAAACCTTATATTTGGCAATTGTAAATGCAAGAGAAGGGCAGAGTAAATATGTAGCATTTCATAACAGCAAATTATAGTTCTTAATATGTTCCTAAACAAAAATGCAAGTTAGTATTGTCATTTCCATTTAAAGATAAAAATATCCGATTTTCTCTGCAATTTTCTCCCTATTTTGCTTGAAAGGTGACGGCGCAAGGATTCTTTTGCTTGGGATCTGGCAAGAAATTTAACCATTAAATGCTATTTATTTTGTATAAAATTCATCCTGAAAAACTTTTATTTGGCCAAAAATAGCCTTTATTTTTAAGAGACTCTCCTAGGGGGCCTGTATACATGTAACAGAAAACAAACTGCAATGTACTTCCAAATAACGTTTTTGTAGTCATGCAAATTTGAAGGTTTTGGTTGAAGTATATTTCAGTTAAATAACCAATTCATAAAAGTTCATAAATAATGAAACCATCTTTACTGGTTTCTAAATCTATACATGTACTGGTTTCTTTTCTTAAAATTAGAGCTGTCAGAGGATCTCACTACATCCCCACTGCAGCGCTATCAGAGGAGAAAAACATAGTGTTGAAATATTTTAAACTCATGCTTACCAGATAACATCACTGTAGGATATGGTTACATGGCAACATAAATCTATGAAATGATTTAAATCCATGAGTTATGGGCCCTTGGCCCTGATTCCGGTACACAGAATACATCAACCCACCATTCATGAGTGTACCAGGTTTCAACTTTTGTTACCCTTACAGTTCTTGAGAAAACTGGGACAAAAAATTTTCATTAATGACAAATTGTAAAACCTATCAAGGGATGTAACTTTATCATATTTCAAGACCGTTTTTATAACATATTACAAAGATCTAAAATGTTACTGAAATACACTGATCACTTATATGACATACAGGGGCTTCTACAAAGGCATTGTTACACAAGAGGGAAGCTCTGGAGATAATTTTGAACCTGTTTTCCAAGAGTATTAAAACTTCCAAGCTGTGGCTTATGCATTAAAATAGTATTATGTCAGATACATAGCATACTGAGAGGCAAGTATAGCGATACATATCATATCATGAGGTGACTATATTGTTACAGCCCTAAATGCTAGTCAAGAGTTTACATCTATGTACTAAATGAAGATACCCTCTCTAGATACAGTCATTACTTAAAGGAAAATGTACATAAACTATTAAGCATGATTGGCTGAGTGATTTGGTGAAAAAATTATGAAAATTGGTTGGTAAGTAAGAAAGTTGTTGGATTTATAACATTCTATAAAATGCTGTCATGGAAGCTGCCTTTTTTGTGAGTGAGTGATGTCATAACCATCCAATTAAATATGCAAAAAAAGTAACATTTTGTTGCTGTCTAACCGTAAATGTATTCATTTGCATAAAAACTAAGAACTATTTCACATAAGCAGAATATTCCTGTCCACAGACGACTTTTATTTGTGTTTTAAAAAGCTAAGCATCTGATTAAATATTCAAAATATTTAATATTCAAAATGGCGGCACCCATGCTCAGGGTTATATGAAATATAAAATATATCTTTCTTATTTCCTAACCGATTTTGATCAAATTTGCTCCAAAATTCTTGTTTTTTCCTAGAGCTTAATACTTTCAGACATACATTCAGGCATTTAGTGGGTGTTTCCCTTTGATTATTGTATTGGAAAGGAAATAAGTTCAAAGTAAAACTGAATAAAATAGCAGTGCAGATGCTATTAAAACAATGCAGTCTTCTCAAAACTGACTAGAGTACAATTTATATGCAAAAGCTCCATAGCTCTGATCACTGAAACTAAATATGGTAAAACATTACATTTAGCATTAAAAGTCTTCCATAACAGTCAAAGAAAAGTAATCATACATGTACAGTCCTTACTTCAAATGCTGGGGCGATCTCTTATAACTTAGACCATAGCTGATCTACTTCCAAACCTGGATAGGAGAGAGTGACGATGCGGGGGTCTTAAATGTATTCATGTTAATATTTAACCTGGTTATGTCCTGTGATTAACGCCATTTTTGCCCCCACCCCAAAAATAATAATATTTAAAGATCTTGACTCTATGAGATACTATTTGACTGATAAGTACAATGAGTTAAATATTGTTTGGATGCCTCACTTAAATGATTTATACCAACAACTGTCTTAAAAATCTTATATAAAAGAAAAAAAAAGTAGCAAAATAAATGCCTGAAAATGTAGAATTACGAGGGATGTTCGAAATGAATTGCTTATTTCTATCTGGAGACTTCAAATTTCAAGTTAGCCCAAAAGTACTCATTTCATGCCCTGGAAGTACTCCCCGTGGCTAGAAATGCAAAGTTTCAGCAGATGTATCCACTTCTTGAAGGCGTCACGGTACGCTGATTTGGGCACAGTAATAAGGTACTGATGAATGGCAGATCCAAGTGCCTGTCAGGACTGGTATTTCCGCCCAGCAAGGAATGCTTTCAATTTCGGAAACAAAAAGAAATCACATGGGGCAAGGTCTGGGGAATACGGGGGGGGGTGAGGCAAAACAGTTACTTTTTCTTTCTTCAAAAACGCCGTAACTATTGCGGAGGTATGAGCTGGGGCATTGTCATGTAGAAGACAGACATGTTTAAAACCAGTGGCAGGGCGTCGTTTCTGATAATACTTTTTCAGTTTCTTCAGTACTACGTCTTTGTAGTACTTTCGGGTGATGCTTTTGCCCTTTTTCACTGGCACTTTTATTGCGACTCCTTCACCAGAGAAGAAGATTGCATATAAAACCTTCTTTTTACTCAAAGAACGTTTGGCAATTATTGGGCGTTTGCTGTGTTTAGTGGCCCAGATCTTATTGCTAACCTTTCTGATGGGCTCAAAAATAATGGACCCAGGTTTCATCACCTGTGACGACATTGGCAACTGCTTTTTGTCATATTTTGGAAACATTTGAAGCAGCTTTTTGGCCACTTTAACCCGTTGCCTCTTTTGCTCGTCAGTCAACAGATGTGGCACCCATCTAGCAGAAATCTTTCTGACTTTCAAATGCTTCTTCAAAATAAGGTGAACCGTTGATAGTGATATGCCTACCTTTCGTGCAATATCACGAACTGTAAATCTGGCATCTCCTTCAATGATTTCCTTTATTTTGGAAACGATTTCTTTACGAGATGCAGATTTTGGCCTACCTGATTTCGGTGCATTTTTGATGGACTCTACACCAGACTCAAATTTCTTTTTCCACCGCCGAACTGTGTCATAAGACACACAAGAAGGTCCAAAAGCAGTAGAAATTTCAGTCATCAGCTTCTTCAAAGAACAACCAAGTTTTGAGCGAGCTTTGATGTAAGCCCGTATTTTATCTATTTTGTCGACGCTTCTACCAACCATTTTTACTGCAGTGGTCAATGACTGCGTGTATTCAAATGGCAAATTTTATGTCTTACACTTAGTCTAACATGTACATTTATACACCATTGTGTAGATATTGAATAGCCCTATACAGGTATGTATTGGTTTTTATCGTGCCCCACATGGATATCGAGCTAGAGGACAATAAGCAATTCATTTCGAACATCCCTCGTAAATGTGAAACCAATAATTATTACACAGGATTATTGGAAAAATACAGCTGGTTGTCAGCAGACTTTTTGGTCTAGTGACAACCGGTTGTCACCAGACCTAAAAGTCTGCTGACAGCCGGTTGTCACCAGACACTTCCTTTTTACAAATATTCTAAACATATTCATTTACCATTTGTCTGAAGCACACCACCTCCTTGCAGCAAATAATTTCAATGCGAAAACAAGACTCACAGGAAAACATCCGAGATCGGAAAACGGTATGATACCTGTGAATTAGAGGGTTAAACTATTCATACATGCCAAAAGTGAAGTACATGTAGAATACTTACATAGAGGACTATCAGTTTTCCCTTATTTAGTGAGGTAACACATAGCTTTAGATAAGACGCTTTTTTCAACCAAAAAGTATTGATATTTTTCTTATTTCTCCACAAAAACATATGTTGTGGGTACTCATTAGAAGCGCCTCAGTGAGGCGCTTCTAATGAGTACCCACAAAATATGTTTTTACCGGATACCCACTCTTATCTAGACCTATGGTAACCTTCACTTTACATTTTAATGTAGTGTATCACAGACTGGTTAAAGCATCTGGGTGGCCAAATGGTTAGTGCTCCTGACTTCAGATCACAAAGTCCTGGGCTCGAATCCCACTGGAGGTGGAATTCAGCTCATGACTACATGTACAGTCGAATCTCAATAGCTCGAACACCCATGGCTAGTTCACCATGGCTTATTCGAACTCAATTTTGAGTCCCTACGAAATTCTTCCAATAGATCAAGAAAACAAATACTTAAGGAAGATTTCTTATTTCATTATGAAATTGTATGTTGTGTGTACTCATTAGAATTGCCTCAAGGCAATTCTAATGAGTACACTCAACATACAATTATTGTGTAGAAGAGCGATAGATTTCCCAGAATATTTGCTTCCCGACCTGGCGCCATGATTAATCTTCATTGGCTCGAACTACCCATGGCTCGAACAATTTTCCATGGTCCCAAAAGTGTTCGAGCCATTGAAGTTCGACTATTTAATATGGTGCTGCATTGCAGAGAGGCTTTCATTATCACGTTTCCATTGTCTCAATATGACTCGTATATTGTTGAAAGGGACGTAAAACACTTAACCATCTTCACAGACTAATTAATTACCTAGATGTACCTAAGAGAACTCATATTTGGTCATGAAATGACCTGTGTGACAAAACCATCTTTTGAACAACTCTGGCCTATTTTTTCAGTGCATTTACAGTAGAAATGTTACTTTCAGACATACTGGATCATGGCATCAGCAGTTAGCAATGACCTATCCAATGAAGATTGGCTTGTCATGAGAGCAAGAATGTGTGCAAAAACAGATCCATATGCTGCGAAAGCTTGGATGATAACTGCTAGAACACTGTTTCCAAGGAATTTCAACATTCAGGTAAAATTAAAAATATTGTTTGTATTAACCCATAAATGGCAATAAATGCTAAGCAAAACTTTAGCACACCACATTCTGAATATATTTTAAAAAAAAAATATTTGTCCGAGAAAAATAAGGTTTGACAGTTCATGCAAATCATCTGCTTAGCAGATGATTTGCATGAACTGTCAAACCTTATTGTCTCTGAAAAAATAAAAAAAAATATCACAGTGTTGTCTGCTACAATTACAATAAGCACTTTAACCCTTGTCATGCTGAATAAATTAAGATGCCCCGCCCACTTATAATTTTCAGCCAATCAGATTACTTGATCTGGATTGTTGCTATAAATTCAAATACTTAATGGCAAACAGTGCAGATCCAGATCAGTTGGCTTCTTCAGAAGCCAACTGATCTGGGTCTACACTGTTTTCAGAAGTAGGACCTGTCCGGTTCAGCAGGACAAGGGTTAAGGGTAAACCTTGTTTGAGGCAAAGTTAAGGGGTCATGTAAAGCAAAAAATGAAATGAGAAAGAGAATAGATGTTATTTAAGGGGAGGCAGTCCTGTTCATTTGTTTTTGCTTCCCTTCTGAAAATTGTTCTTCTTTAAAAGGAAATTCTTCCCTTTTAGGGTAGACCCCTTATCAGAAGGGGCTTAGTGGGGGTGGTCGGGTGGTGCGAAGGTGCTGTGTATCTTACATCACTGGGGCATCCAACTGATATTGGCTTACAGTTGGGCAAGGCCTGCTATCCTTGTAGTGGGTAAGGGTAGAGGGGGAATGTTTTTATTTCTTCTGTTTCTTCACTTTCATTCCTGTTCCTCTTTCTTCCCTGTCCCTCTCTTTCATCTCCTCTACTCTCTCTTCTATCTCTTTTCTCCCTTTCTCTGGGAGACGACACAAAATGACCCTCAAGGGTTGACGTGTCGTTAAATCCCAACACAGTCAATCAGAAGGGGCTTAGTGTGAAGTAAAATAAACATGAAGTCACACAGGTTCTCTCCCTTGTAAAAAAAAAAATGGTAGAAATTTTACCTTGTGTGGAATGGTTATATCTCTAAGGGAAATAACTCTTAACATGGAAATGTTATATATCGCTAAGGGAAATAACTCTTAACATGGAAATGGTTGCCTGCTTTCTCATGGTTGCCAGCTCTTAAACATGCTGATCACCCAAGTGAAAAGGGTGGTTGAGTAAACATTAACACTTGTCATTCTGAATAAATTAAGATGCCATACCCATTTCTTACTGTCAGCCAATCAGATTACTTAATCCAGAATGTTGATATAAATTCACATACTAAATGATAAACAGTGCAGATCCAGAGAAGCCAACTGATCTGGATCTACACTGTTTTCAAAAGCAGGACCTATCCGGGTTCAGCAGGACAAGGGTTAAGGGGGGGAAACGGTACATGCAAGAGAAAAACATTTAATTTTTTGCAGTAAATGTATGTATATGAACCTGTCCAATATTTTGCCCATTTTAACAACACATACAGTCCTACTTTCAACAGTTTCCTGAACATGTTGAGACCAACAGCTTGTCATAAAATTGCAAACTTTGATCTTTTATCTTGTTTACTTCCTATTTCTTATTGATATAGTGAAAGAGACAACACAGTATTAAAGCTTAATGTATTTTCTTAACTTTTTCATTGCGATAGGTGATAATAAAAGACTTTTGCAGAGTAGATCCAGATGAGACAGCTCATAATGAGCCATCTCTCATCAGGATCTATGCTGTTTGACATTCAGTCTTTCAGCTTTACATATGAACTTCTTTCCAGTCGATAGTTTGTTAAAAAAAAAAAAAAACAGACACAAATGTAGTCTGGAATTTGGCACTAAAAGATTTCAACATAAATGGTCATTTTTTTATATAATGTATATTTTTTTTTTTTTTTTTTTTTTTTGGATACAGAACTTTTAGGGTCCGCCTTAAATTAAGGTTGGCTAATCAGAGCTGAAAAGATAATCGATTATCATTCCTGCCATTGTGATCCATAATCGATATGTAATCACTGAAGAATTGATCATAATGACTCTTACCATATGTTATAGTTTACTGTGTGTATTTGGTCAGACAGGCCTGAGCAAACAGTGTAGACCAAGATGAGATGCTGCAAACACGGTGTCTCATCAGGGTCTACACTGTTTGCCACTCATCCAGCTATTTTATTGTGGGTAGTCAATTGTATTTGTTCAAATTTTAAATAAAGTATGATAAGGAGTAGAGGTGTCTGAATACTTAGGGTAAATATAGTAAAGTAACAGACACAGAAATCAAAACATTGATTATTAGCAAATCTGTATTGATAATCATTTTTTTGGAATTCATCGATCAATTAATCAATTATCATAGGTCTTGATAAGAGAGTGTATTGGGTAAATATTTTTCTTATTTCTTGACGAAAACATAATTTGTGGGTACTCATTAGAAGCACCTCAGTGAGGCGCTTCTAATGAGTACCACAATATATGTTTTCATCGAGAAATAAGAAAAATATGGATACTTTTTGGTTGAAAAAAGCGCCTTATCAAAAACTATGGATTATTCGATTAATTGTGCCAGCCTTACCATTAAACCATCTTACATCCAAAATGGTCAGCTAATGCACAGTCGTATAAAGGTGGTACAGTGTACTTACACTAATATTTTGATCAGTGATGTTATATTCTGCAGTTTGAAGCTTATAATCTGGAGAAGATGGGAAAAAATTCCAAAGAAGCTGCCAAGTTGCTAGAAGGATTGTAAGTATAAAGTCTACTCCAGTTATAGTGATGGAGAAGATGATTTTTACAACTGAAAATTGTTGATTTTTTTTTTTTTTTTTTTGTATTTCTTCAAGAAAACATATTATGTTGTGGCCTTTTTTACTTGTGGATACTGGTTGGAATTGCTGGGATGATTCCATTGAGTACCCAAAGCATATTTTTCATGGAGAAATAGCAAAGTATTCACTTGGCTGTCCCACTTGAGCTGTGATTCCAAATAAGGCCAAATAAAAAAAAATATGTGTGTTCAGGGTAACATGTTTGAAAAAAAAATAGGTAGGGTAGGTAGGGTTTTTTTTTTTATTTTATTTTTTTTAACATTTTTTATGAATAATAATACCATAATTACCAAATATTTGGACTTAGCACATAATCCACATAAATTTTTATTGTCAATTTGACTATCCTTAAATGTGTCTAAAAGTACTTTTAGAATGGCAAACAGTGCAGACCCTGATCAGACTGCTCCTTTAGGAGCAGAAGTTTGATCTGGGTCTACACTGTTGGCTCAGCCCTCCTTGTCCAAGTATTAAGCATAAATGTTTTATCCCAGTACCACCTATTTCTTTTGAGAAAACATGAAAAAAATTGCTAGGTTTCACCAGGAAAATCAGGTAGGTAGGGTTATCCTAAACACACATTTTTTTTTTATTTGGCCTAAGATTCTGTTGTTGTTTTGATCCAAATATATGCATTTTACTTATTTTCACAGAAACAGCTTTACTGAGTTCAGAAGCAGCTGCATGGCTGAGCAGTTGGTGCTCTTGACTTCGGATCATAGGGTTCTGGATTCAAATCCTGTTAGAGGCAGAATTCAGTCTATCACTGTATGGCAGTTTATTTTACTCTTTTCATTATCACTGACCTGTCTATCAATTCATGTCTTAACACTTGTCCTGCTGAATAAATTAAGATGTCACACCCATTTCCAATTTTCAGCCTGTCGGATTACTTGATCCTGATTGTATAAATTCACATACTTATTTGCAAACAGTGCAGATCCAGATCAGTTGGCTTTTTCAGAAGCCAACTGATCTGGATCTACACTGTTTGCAAAAGCAGGTCATATCCGGGTTCAGTAGGACTAGGGTAGGTACTGAAAGAGACACAAAACACCAAATCATCATGATCGACACGCCTACCAAATGAATGAATGCTTAACCGTCGGTTAAGAAAGAGAAACAATTAGAGCGACATCAGTTAGGCATTCGATAACACAAAAAAGTTAAACAAACTTTGCATTTTCTGTGTTTCATGAGCGATATAAATGTTTCGAGGAAATTATTTGAAAAACAGGGAATTACATTCAACCGCCGATTAATATTGGTGTCTGTGGAGTAAATCTCAGACCACCTACTTCAGGCATATTGGCTGAATTATTTTTCGTGTGCTGAAGGTGTACCGAAAGCCATAGAAAACGCATGGAATGGCTGGCCTTGGTGACTCAGTTGGATGCGCTGTCCGACTGGAGACCAGGAGGTCGCGGGTTCAACCCCCGCCGAGGTCGGCAACATTCTTTCGTGGAGATTGATCATGAAATATTTTCTACGGTCATTCTCTCCCTTCCGCTGATTCAAGAAGGGCAGTTGTCAGTTTCTGGCGAAAGAATGTGCACATTACTGGTTAACCGCTTAGAGGACTAAGCCTGCCCAGTAAACATGTGGTTAGGTAAACTGACCGCGCTCGACATGACCCCATTGGGTTGACTGGGCCGTAAAACCTCAACACAAACAAACGCATGGAAATTGGTGGTGTTTATTGTCCTTTACTTAATTTTGGGCTTTGCTAGAAGTTCAGCATATCATTACACACACACGATAGATACATATGATTATTTATGTTATGGATATTTTGTTTGTCAATGCAGCATTGTTGAGAAATTGCCACGGTAATGGTCGAAAATGAGTGGCTATGCATTAGAGTTGTAAGATTTGTTTTTATTTATTTAGATTTAATGCGTAACCACCCATTTCTGACCCTTCCCATGGCGATTTCTCAACAATGTTGCATATTACTATATTATATTGTATATTACTGGTTTCAAAAGTTGGAGTGTTCTGATATCAGCTAGGCCTTATCTACCGTATTTACTCCACATATAAGGACACCTTAACTCCTGACTATGTTTCTACTAAAATTTGAAAACATTATGAAAACATGTCTATTCAAATATATAGAAAATTTTACCTCCATAAACTGAAAATTTTCGGTTAAAAAACTCTGAATTTTTTCATATTTCTGCTCAAAACATAGATTATGGGAACTCATTAGAATCACCTTTGTGAGGTGGTTCTGATGAGTACCCACAATCTATGTTTTTTAGCAAAATAAGAAAAATAATGTATACACCTGTTTTACCCCAGTTTTACTATATTAAAGTACGGTTTAAGGGGGTCAAAATTATATGATGGTCTATTTTACTATCTGTTGATGTGGCTAAAATAGTGCTGGATGAGTCACAAACAGTGTAGAACCAGATCAGATGCTCAGACCTGTCTGTCCCAATATTTAGGGTTATTCAAATATTATTTGCTCCATTTGTTTGTGAATAAATTACATTCTGTGTACAGTAACAGTCATGTTTCCAAGTGGTTGAAAAGGAAAGAAAAATTGCCTGTTCAGTTTATACTACAACATAGACACAAAACTAAAACCCCACTATGAAAAAAGGAGTTTTAGGAGAATATGTGAATGGCCAGGGCTTAAATTAGCCAGTGCAATACATGTAGTGCTGTCTGATCAGGGCCCTCAGTGTTTGCTTCTGGAATCACTGGACACTGTAGAATGCATTAGTGTTTAACAGAGACCTTGATCAGAATGTACAGCTTTGTTAGCTGATCTAGGTCTTTCCTGCTCACATAAACCCTGCAGACATCTTTTTAGTGCTGGGCTAAAATAAATACAGCACATGTCTGGAGATATATTTCTTCGCATATGTAACTACTATTTAACTCCTGTTGTCTTCTCTTACAGGTATATGTCATTTCCAGAAGAAGGTAAACTATGGTCAGAAGTACATAGTTTATTAGAGGCATTACAGAATGACCCTGGGGATGCCAAAAACCATTTCCTTACAGGTAACAATACAGTTATTAGGTAACAGTACAGTACAGAATAACTTAAGTATTCAGACAGACAGGTTTTAGCAAGCAGTGTAGATCCAGATCAGACACTGCAAAATGAAATGTCTGATCAGGGTCTGTACTGCCACTTATTTTGTTTTTGCTTTTCTTGTCTAGATCTGTGTTAAATACTGTATTTGAAAAGCAAAGACCCAGTCTGCTCAAGGTTTTTACTGCTCAATATAGTCAACTATCTCGACTTTGCTTATCACGAATAACCGCTTATCTCGATGTGAAAATCTTGTCCCTATTCAAACATGGAAATCCAACAATAGGTAACAAAATATTGTGGAAAAAAGGAATATTTTTAATGTATTTCTAACTTCAGGAGCTAGATAACATATTCATTTTTGAAATGTGGACGTGAGAATTATTTTTTCCTCAATTGTGCAAATCTGATATGTCGATATATGGATATTTTGAGGTATTTCAGTCCCTTGGTCTTCCAGATAATGGGAGTTGCCTGTATTTGGATTGTTCAGTCCACTGTCTTCCGCTTTTTCCCTCATCTGCCTCTGTTTCTCTTTTTCCTGGCATCTGCTAGCTCTTGTGTCCATTTTCTCCCTTTCTCTGGGAAATGACACAAAGTGACCAAGAAAGCTTGGTCTGTTGTTAGACTGCCAGGGTAGCATGTTGGACTGCATATGCAGAGGTCCCAAGTTTGAATCCCAGCTTGGCCACATAACTGTAGTGGAGTTTGACATAGGTAAAGTTGTCAGTATTAACCTTTGTCCTGCTGAACCCGGATATACCCTTCCTGCAAACAGCGTAGATCCAGATCAGTTGGCTTCTGAAGAAGTCAACTGATCTGGATCTGCACTGTTTGCCAAGAAGTATGTGACTGTATAGCAAAAATCTGGATCAAGTAATTTGATTGGCTGAAAATTAGAAGTGGGCATGGCATCTTAATTTATTCAGCAGGACAAGAGTTAATACTGAATTCTGTATTGAGAAGATTTTCAACCATTATAATGTGTAGGGAAAAGATAACTTTCAGTATTGCGAAAGTGGATTTTCAGTAAATTGAGGCTTTCTGGGAGTTTCATCCATTCTTCTCCTTGAAGTGTCCGGGTGGCTGTGGTTAGCACTTCTGATCATGAGGTCCCAGGTTTAAATCCCACTGGAGGCACAATTCAGCTCATAACTGTACGGGGCCTCATTGCAAAGAGCCTTTTATTATCACCCTTCAGTCGTCTCAATATGACGTGCATAAGGTTGAAAGGGACATAAAACACCAACGTCATATCATCATCATCCTCCTTCTGCTGATTTAATAAGGACAGTTGTCAGTTGCTGGCAAAAGTATGTGTACAAAGTACTAAACATTCAGGAAAAGTGTGAGTAGGATAACTGACTGGCTCGACATGACCTTAACAGTTTTGACTGGGCTGTAAAACTCCAAATCACACACACACAAAAAAAAAGAATTGTGGTCTCGTCATAAATAATATTTCTTTTCTTTTCAGAAATTCTTGCTGCCATTCCTACTCATGTTCAATGTCAGATGTTGCTCAGTGTAGCTGACAAAATATCGGATAAACTAGAACAGTGTCGTCTCTTGCTCTTAGCTATGAGGAAGTTTCCAGATCTTGTCAAAGAACATGGGGTAATTGATTTATTTATACACTATAAAGCCTTGTTTACCTGGGCAAGGATTCTTTGACATAGCTCTAGATAAGAAGGGGTGTCCACAATATATTTTCCTTATTTCTCCAAGAAATTATATGTTGTGCGTACTCATTAGAAGTGCCTCACTGAGACATTTCTAATGAATACACAACATATGTTTTCGTGGACAAATTAAAAAAATATCAGTATTTTTAGGACCAGCTTAGGTGGCTCAGTTAGATGCGCCTCCAACGGGTGATCAGGAGGTTGTGGGTTCAACCACCGCTAGGTTGGCAACATTCTTTCATGGAGATTTGATCATGAAATATTTTCTACGATCATTCTCTTCCTTCAGCTGATTCAAGAAAGGCAGTTGTCAGTTTCTGGCAAAAGAATGTGTACAATACTGGTAAACCGCTTAGAGGACTAAACCTGCCCAGTAAAAATGTGGTTAGGTAAACTGATCGTGCTTGACATGACCCCATTGGGTTGACTGGGCAGTAAAACCTCAACACAAACAAACAAACAAAGTATTTTTCAGTTAAAAAAAAGCCTTATCTGGAGCCATGCTTTGATATGTAAATTGTGGCTTGGTGTCAAATACTATCACAAAAAAGTATAACAAAGAAGCTTTGTCACATTTTCTGTGTTGAATGACGTATTTATTATTAACCCTTAACCCTTGCCATGCTGCATAAATTAAGATACCATACCCACTTCTTATTTTCAGCCAGTCAGATTACTTGATCCTGGTTGTTGATACAAATTCACAATAATGACAAACACAGTAGATCCAAATCAGCTGGCATCTTGAGAATGGCTGAGTTGCTAGAGTGTCTGCCCCTGGTTGGATTAGGAGGTTGTGGGTTTGATCCCAAGCAGGGCCATACCTAACTTTCTAAAATGGCTACTATCCTCTCTTTTTCTTGGCACTCAGCTTTAGGAAGAACTAGTTGCACTGTTGTCAGTATAATATGACTGGTGGTTGATACATGTCAGTGTGTCTGGGGTTCAATACTATGGTGAGGTAGCATTATAATAGTCAAGACATGACTGAAAGATTGTTGGCAGTGGTCCATTGTAGTCTGGAGACCCTTAGAAGGGTAATTGGCAAATAGTGCAGATCCAGATCAGACACTATAGAATGTGGTGTCTGATCAGGGTCTTCAAGCTTTCAGGGTTTGCAAATAGTTCAACCATTTTTCTCTAGGAATATCTAAGTCACATAGCCTGACATACTTAAAGTCAAAATTAGACTCATCCAATATGTAGTGTGGTGGAGTCCATTCAGTCTACAATGGGTTAGATCTCAGCTCTACAAACAAATCCTCTGTCTAATAAAAAAATTTACATAAATGTGAAAAAGAAAATGCTTCAGATGTTTTCATTCATATGGAGATGTTTTTTTTTTTCTGCCAAATCATTTTCAGTAAAGAAACTTTGTGCAAAGAACTTAAACTTTTTAGCAATCATGTATATGCAGCTTTCATAATATTTTTGCACATTTTCAGGGCCTTAGTATTTTACCACTCTCTGCAGACAACAAATTGATGATAGTTTTCTTATTTTCCCCAGAAAATTGGATTTGACATTTCATGCAACTGTCTCTCCATTGGAGACAGTTTGCATGAAATGTCAAAATCTGTTTTCTGGAAAAATAAGAAAAATATTTCAAAGTGTTGTCTGGTGAAAATTTTACTGAGAGTGCTAAGCATTAATAACATATGCTGGCTTTGGATAGACATTTTCAGAACACAATTAACGTATCCAAAAGCAGTCGGCTATTTATTTGTGTAACTGAAATGCTTTCTTTTACCTATGGTATTATGGAAAATGTTTCTCTGGTGCAATGATATATCTAATTGTGTTTTAGTTAAAGTTGGTGGAAACCCTGTTGACAGCAGAGGTTCAAGCTCAATACCAGTCACCTGTTAATTGTTACAGAAAATTACTGAGTAAGTAGTTTGCCATAAATTTGTGTGTCGTGCAATAATATAATGTTATTAAATAGGTGTTTTCATACTGGTCCTGTTACAGGTCTGAGGGCAGTCATATTGACCTTCCGATTGCTGTATTGGCCCGAGGCTGGCACCAAACAGAAGAAGTATCACTGTGTTTAAAGTCTCCTAACTGGTTAATACCATAAAATATTGGCCCTGATCAGAGCTAAAAAAGAAAACAAAATTTTTTTAATCAATAACTTCTCTCAAGCCAGTGACACCATCATTTCCACAAGTTAAGACACAGCTTAAGCTCAGATGAGTGATCCGGGGCCATAATGGCCCTCTTGTTCTTATTTCTCCATGAAAACATTGTAGGTTCTCATAAGAAGCACAATGTTGAGATGCTTCTAATGAGTACCAACAACATAAATTTTCTTGGAGAAATAAGAAAAAATATTGATACTTTTTGGTTCAGAAATATGCTGGAGATATGTTTACTAAACCATGTTAATATACTGTTTTCATACAAATAACTTTTATGGGTTGACATTTCATTAAATCTGAATTCATCATCTTTGTCATATTTTCTTACAGTCTGTGATGTGTTACCATTGATTCTACAGAAAGGTAACAAGCTGACATTGAGCAAGAAGAGTCTTGATGTCTGGTTACAGAAGGCAGTCGAGTTCTATATCAGTTTTGTTACACAGCCAGCATCACATGAAGTCACAACACCATTATCTCCAGGTAGGTGTGGGCTGGGTATCAGCTGAATCTCAGCAGTGGACCCATGTCATCTCTTGTCATGACAAGAACAATGTTCACTGGACCATAAAATTCTAAATCAGAATAAAAAAAAACATCCCTGACTGTGCTGCAGAGAACGGAATTATATTCAAGGTCTTGGTTCTTAGAATGCAGTAAAACAGGTCTTTTACGGTCACCTGCATGATGGGGACTCAATACACTTGTTAGAGTTTTCTAATCCTTAGTCATCATCATCATCATCATTGGATTTTTTATTAACATGCAGGTACAGAGGCAACAACCACATCAGTGGGCTCCCTTCCAGTTGGCTGGCTTGTTGCACACATGGCAGATCTTACACAGATCTCCAGGTATCTGTCATGAGGGTCAATATCCGAGAGCTTCCACTCTCTGCAGTCCCTCTCTGTCAGCTGATTGCATGTCAGCTTGGGCCTCCCAGGCCCGTGCTTTCCATCAACCTGTATGTGAAAGGCTGTCTTGATTGCACCATTGGAGCATTCCACATGTCCATACCAGCAGAGCTTTCTCTCCTTCACAATGAGGTCAAGATCCTCAATGCCAAGCAGTGCAAGAAGCATTGGACCTAGTGGTGACAATGTCTTGCTTAACATAACAGATCTGTCTGATCATTGCCCTGTCATTCCACTGCAGACGTTTGAGGTTTGGCTTTGTGAATGGCCAAGTCTCACTGGCATGGAGCATTGCACTTTGCACACAAGAGCTGTACACATGGCCATGTGTCTTGAAAGAGGTGGCAGGAAGGGAGAACTGGTAGCATCTAAAAACCTGCCTGTGGCAAACAGTGTAGACCCAGATCAGTTGCCACATTCTGCAGCATCTGATCTGGGTCTACAGTGTTTGCTCAAACCTGTCTGTCCCAATATTTAGAGTTTATGCTGTAGTTTGATTTGGGTCTACACTATTTCTTGTGGCATATTTGATCTAGAGCACAGCTTTTCCTACAAGATTGCATGTCCATTGCTTAGCATACTTATGGGTAGCCAGACATCCAAGCTTTCTTTAGACAGCTGATAGAGGTTCTGCTTAGAATGTTTGAATGCATAAGCTGATTTGAGTCTTTGCTGGGCACATAAGTGGTCTTGTAGGAAATGCTGGGCCCAAGTTCATTTAAGTTATATACTCTCTGTGTAATGCTAGATCTGATGTCACCCACAAAGAAGTCCTCCAGACGTATGAGTATACCAGGGTTACAAGACAAAGAGTGTCAGATAATGGACCCCTGGAGTAGCCTCTTTAAACTGCTAGTTCTCATTGGACAGAGGCTCAGTTGGGAAATAGAGATAGAGTTCTTCACCAAGTCAAGGTTTGTCATAATGTATTCACAATATATGTAACATAGCTCTTGATAAGATGCCTTCAATGCCCCCGCCATTTGAAGAATGGTGGAAAGGGCATATAGTATTACCCCTGTCTGTTTGTCTCTATCTCCATCCGTGTCAGGCGCTAGCAGTTTGCGTTTAAGTTTTTCAGGTGGGGCCATCCACGTCCTTTGGATGCATTTCTAGTTTCAACTGAAAAGTGCTGATATTTTTCTTATTTTTCAACAAAAACATATGTTGTGGTACTCATTAGAAGTACCTCGCTGAGGCACTTCTAATGAGTACTCACAACATATGTTTTCATGGAGAAATAAGAAGGTGTTTACCTGATCCCACTCATATCTAGTTGCCGGCCTCGGTGGCTCAGTTGGCTGCGCCGTCCGACTGGAGACCAGGAGTCGCGGGTTCAACCCCCGCCTAGGTCGGCAACATTCTTTCGTGGAGATTGATCATGAAATATTTTCTACGGTCATTCTCTCCCTTCCGCTGATTCAAGAAGGACAGTTGTCAGTTTCTGACGAAAGAATGTGCACAATACTGGTTAACCGCTTAGAGGACTAAGCCTGCCCAGTAAACGTGTGGTTAGGTAAACTGACCGCACTCTACATGACCCCATTGGGTTGACTGGGCCGTAAAACCTCAACACAAACAAACTCATATCTAGACCTATGTGTAACTACAATTTAGACAGTTCTTAGTGGGCCGGTCTCCATAGAGCAGTCAGTAGCACTTCTGACTGCTGCTCCCGGGGTCATGAGTAAGACTGGCTAATCAGAGCTGAAAAGATAATCGATTATCAGTCCTTCCTTTGTGATCGAAAATCAATTAGTAATCACTGAAGATTTGGTCATAAATTTACCTGTCTGTCTTAGCGTGACTCTTACCATATGTTATACTTTTACTGTATGAATTTGGTCGGACAGGCCTGAGCAAACAGTGTAGACCCAGATGAGACACCGCAAAATGTGGCATCTCATCAGGATCTGCACTGTTTGACACTCATCCAGCTATTTTTAGACAAAACATTGGGTAGTAAATTGTAATTGTTCAAATTTTAGATAAAGTATGGTAAGGAGTTGAGATGTCTGAATACTAAGGGTAAATACAGTAAAGTAACAGACACAGAAATGAAGTGATCGATTATTAGCAAATCTGAAACGATAATACTTTTGTGAAATTTATCAATCAGTTAACCAATTATCAGATTAATTGTGCCAGCCTTAGTCATGAGTGTGAACCCCAGCTTGGCCACATAATTTTTGTGAAGATTATTAAATAATTTCTATAGCCATTCTCCTCCCTTCCGTTTGTTCAAAAAGGGCAGTTGTCATTGATGGGCAAAAGTATGTGCACAAGTACTGGTTATTAACTGCTTAGAGGACTTGCTCAAGAATAGTGTGAGCAGGCTAAATGACCATTCTCAACATGATCCTAATTGGTTGACTAGGCCATAAAACCACAACTCAAACAAAATGGATATGACTTTAAAAGTGTGGACTTGGCTGTAAAACTCCATAAAACTCACATGTATGCTAAGTTTTATGAGATAATGTGTCACAATCATCCTGAACTTTTTTTTTTTTTTTAATTATCCTGAACTGAAATCTAACAGCTGTAAATTTTACAAATTCTTATAGTGCAGAAGGGGGCTTTGGCCAAATTTTGTATTACTGTTGCAGTAAAAGTAATAATTTGATACACATATGTATTAAAATACAATTATGCAAAATGGCTTTTGATGGAACACGGTGTCCGTGTGTATTAGTTTAATAACCATCAGGATAAAATATAGATTATAATTAACAAACTTTCAGTGGTTAAACCCTTACTGTCCATCCATTGTTCTTTAAAAGATATGTTGACAGTTTTACCTATTCATGAAGGGTAGATTTTAGTTCCTATTAGATTTTCCTTGACAAGCTAATTCAGATGAGGTTACACAACAAAGCTAAAGAAGAAAACAAGATGTTTTCTTCTTTATCTTTGTTGTATAACCTCATCTCATTGAACAACATCTCTGCTTTTCTGAATCTCTGCTCATATTTTGTATTTCAGAGAATTCCAGTGGCAGCATATACTTAGTCTATATAACAGATCAAACCAACCAGGAAATGAGAGTTATAATAAACAGATCCTTTATACCACAACTGTCCTCTTTCTTGAGTGTTTATACCACTATATCAGTAGTGTGGACACAGATGTTTTCCATACAGGTGAGACTTAATTAAAGTAAAGTAAAAGGGAAAGCAAGATTGATGAAGATTGTCTGAGATGAAAGATCTATATAAACCATGGCCCAGTTGTTCAAAGCGTCGTTAGCTTAACGAGCTTGTTAAGGGTCATTTTGTTAACTGTTTTAGCGGATTCAATATACAATATTCTGATATTTTTTGCTGAAAAATGTGAGTAGCTTTTGCACTGCAAAAGCTACTCACATTTTTTCAGCAAACAATTTCAGCGTATTTGCATATCACTTGATGTAAATTTTAACGAATCATTAACTAACAACATCGTTAGCTTTGAACAACTGGGCCCATGCATTTTGGTCAAAAAATGGATAAAAATTAACCCATTTTAGTCTGGAGACACCCAAAAGCATAAATGGCAAACAGTGAATACCCAGACCAGACGCCACAGAATACAGCGCCTTATCAGGGTCTACACTCTTTGCATTAAATACAGAACTTTCTATAAAACATAGTAATAATAAAAACTACTAGACACCCACCCTGCTATTGGAAATAGACCAGTCCAAAGAGTTGTGGTAGAAGAGTCTACTCAATGTAAATGGGTTAAGAAAGTAAATGATCTAAACTCTTGTTGAGAATTGCACCATTTTGAATGTTTAACCCTTATCCTGCTGAATAACTTAAGATGCCATGCCCTTTTCAGATTTTCAGCCAGTCAGATTACTTGATCCAGGTTGTTGATATAAATTCACATACTAAATGGCAAACAGTGCAGATCCAGATCAGTTGGCTTCTGAGAAGCCAACTGATCTGGATCTACACTGTTTGCAAAAGCAGTGTATATACCAGTTCAGCAGGACAAGGGTTATTATCCAAAACATTTCAAAATATTACATAATCTTCTTTCTGACAGGAGGGTGGTTGGGTGGTGCGAAGGTGTCATGTATCTTTTGTCACCGGGGCGTCCAGCTGATATTGGCTTATAGTTGGGCAAGGCCTGCTATACTTGTAGCAGGTAAGGGTAGGGAGGTGATGTTTTTATTTCTTCTGTTTCTTCACTTTCATTCCTGTTCCTCTTTCTTCCCTGTCCCTCTCTTTCATCTCTTTTGCTATCTCTTCTGTCTCTTTTCTCCCTTTCTCTGGGAGACGACACAAAATGACCCACAAGGGTTGACGTGTCGTTAAACCCCAACTCAATCAAATCTTTCTGACAGTAAACAGTATATGTTTAAAAGAAAATCAGTAAATATCTATAGAAAAAGCTACATGTATATACACAAATATAAGTGTAAAATATGCTGTAAAACATTGGCATCTGATCTGGGTCTACACTGTTTGCTCAGGCCTGTCTGTCCTAATACTCAAGAGTTCCTTTAATATGGCGTTTTTCCATAAATCATATGTTGTTAATGCTTATTAACACCACCTTGATACTGGTAAGTTGATTCTAATGAGTATTTGTTGAAAAATAAAAGCAAAGTATTGATATGTTATAGGGAAAAAACAACATCAAAACCTTACCTTAAACTGTAGGATTCGTTATCTGTATTATGAGATCCTTGTTTTGATAGTACATTGTAATTTGATATTTGATTTCAGGCACTGGTAATTCCACCCCGCTGGTGATTATTGAAGGATTCAAATCTGAACAGATAGAAGACAGTTCTCAGTAAGACTGTAGTTGAAGGTTCCAGATAAGGAAACATTCAAATGAATTTCTTCTCTGATCAGGCCCTGAAATCATCAACATTTAAATTCCTAATGCTAAATAAGTTTAGTCAGCACACTTCATGAGTTTAGCACAGATACTGACATGATGAAAACACATATAAGTTTCGTATATCCATTTAGTTTTTTTTTTTTTTTTTTCTTAAGCATCTTAAAGTTTCATGCTCAATTGAGTTGGGCATGAAAAATGAAAATTTTGTTTTATAATATAGCTCTAGATAAGAGGAGTATCCAGGTAAATATTTTCCTTAATTCTCCATGAAAACGTGGAGAATTAAGAAAATATCAAATTTTTTTTGGTTGAAAAAAAGTACCTTGTCTAAAATTGTTTACAACCTTGGAACAGTCTTCACTGAGTGCTCATGATAGCCAAAGGTCCAAGATTTCTTAGGTAGACAGCGAAGACTGAACAGACTAAATGGAGTCACAGGCTAATCTGAATCCTCTCTGAGTGCATGTTATAATAAAAATCATTCATACTGCAGCTCAGAAATGATGATTATCTCTCAGAACATGGGTGAACATGTTGTGGAGAAGTAATGGATTACCATATTTCCCTAAATATTCAAGGCCCAGTTGTTCAAAGCATCATTACCTTAACAAGCTCATTAGTGGTCAAAATGTTAACTGTTCTAGTAAGTACAATATCTAATTCACAGGTATATTTGCTGGAAAAATGCGAGTAGCTTTTGCAAATGCAAAAGCTACTCACATTTTTTTAGCAAAAATATTAGCGTATATGCCATGTTTAATGATCAAAGTTTTAACAATACTTTAACAAACTGCTGTCCTTTCGACATCTCTTGGAAAGACGTTTTTTGTCTGGCGTTTTATTTTAAATGAACATCTTTTGTTCTGACCGACCATATCTTATCAGAAACCATTTGTCTTTTCTATTTCTGTGTTTTGTTTTCAAATATTTACGCTAAAATTAAATTTACGGCTAAAAGTTGGTCTGACTTATACAATTTCAATAGTAAAGTGATTTTTTGGAATTTTTATCTAAGAAAATATTTTTTACTTTCCTTTGCTGAATTTGAATTATTGATGTTTCACAACAATATTGTAAAAATACCTACCCTACAGATTTCTGCATGATTTTGCTTCATTTTTACTGTGGGAAAAAGTGAAAATACTTGATTTTTTAAAAACCAATGACTAGAGTGAAATTTTTCATACATAGGAAGTTACGACAAATGGTTTTGCATTAGATCATGACAAAAGTTTGCAAGTTTACTTCTTCTGTGTAAAGCGTCAAGCAAAAAACGACTTTCTGAAAGATGTCGAAAGCACAGTACATAATTAATTTTGAACAACTGGGCGCAGATCTTTTACATCATACCATACTTGCCCTAAACTTTGAATAGGTCTGTTTTTACTACCTGTTGAAATGTCTAGATGAGCTTTGAACAATGTAGACACTGCATTCTGTAGCATTCGATCTGGGTTAACACTATTTACTCAGGTCTGTCTGTCTGTCTGAATATTTAGGGTTAATACAGTATCATACTTACCCTTAATATTGGGACACCTTGACTCCTTACCATACCAGGTACTTGTCCTAAAATTTGAACAAGTCCATCCATTTTTACTGCCTATTGACATATCTAGAAACTGCTAAATATAGGGCAATCTGTGTGGACCTGATCAGATGTTGGGTTCTGCAGTCTGATCTGGTTTGACATTGTTTACTTACTCCCATAAGGGTAAGTACATCATACACTCTAGATGAATTTAATTTTATTGTAGAACTTGGGAGCTGGCACTCGACATTTTGTTATAGTTTTTTCAAGTGGAGTTGATTAAAATGAACCTTTGGACAGATTTTGTCACAACATGGATTATTTATTTTTCTCTAACAGTTGTTGCTTTAATTTCTCCAATTTTTATTTCACAATAACTCTGTGTGTGTGCATGTCTGCATGCCAAAACCTGACATCTAGAAAGCTTGAAAAAATAGAAATTCCTTATTTAAGAGGAATTGATACATTGTCAGGGGGTATAACTGTCAAGTTGTTTTACTCTTTTTTTTTTCTTTTTTTTTTTTGAAAAGATGTCTACTCTAAAAAGAAAAAGTATTTGCTCCCCACTGGGGAGGATATTCTAACAAATATCCAAAACATATGTTTTTTTATGCCCCCGCCATTCGAAGAATTGTGAAAAGGACATATAGTGTTATCCTGTCTGTCCCCATCTATGTCGGCATCCAAGATGGCATTAGCAATTTGCGTTTAAGTTTTTCAGGCATTAGCAATTTGTGTTAGTTTTTCAAGTGGGGACAGTTTTTCAGGTGGGGACATCCATGTCCTTTGGACACATTTCTAGTTTGAACTATAAATACAATTTCCTTGCATAAATTCTGTATAATTGAGTGAAGGTTTCATGCCAGTCAAATTATGAGTATAAGGAATTTTGTCATTGTATTGTGTGTCAGTTTAAAGAGGGTTGACTGCAGTTTACATGTGAAATTTTACAGGCCAAGTGCTTCTAAAAAATTGAAAGGGGAGTCACTGTTACCTCACGTGCATGCTGCAGATTCTGTTCCTAACTCACAGAAGGTCATACAGAATTTTCTCACAGCTTTCAAATGTTACGAGTTACTACATTCATCTCAAGAATTACAAAGAGGTAAGTTTGAAGCCTCATCATTTGCTATTCATAAAAATGTTATTTTGGCTACATAAGCCATTCCTCCCTTATGACACTTGTAATATTTTAGCTGCATTATAACCTGATTTATTTAACCCCCAACTTTAAACAAGTTAGATGGGTATATTGCTGTTTGGTGGTTCATTTGTCCGTTCGTCAGGCTTACCGTAGCATAAAGTCAAAAATGGTTAGAGATAGGATCTTGAAATTTTATATATGGAATATGGATGGAAAATAAGCAGATTGGTATGTTTTCTTTTTTCCGACAGACTTGTAGCCCCTTTTTAGACTTGTTGTGTTTAATGAAATCTTGTGAGCAAGGTATCTCAAAAACTATTTAAGCTAGGAACTTGGTGAGCTTATCAGGGATGATGAGTAGATTATCTGATTAACTTTTGGAAAACTCAAATTTTGTCAGAGTTATGCCCCTTCGCAACATTGGCATTTTTTATGGAAAAACATATACTTGGGACCATAGTGTATCATAAACACTGTTCTAGTTTAAAATACTACTTTATTGGGACAGACAGATCTGAGCAAACATTATAGATCCAGATCAGATGCTTCAAAATGTGGCAACTTGTCTGGGTCCAAACTGTTTGCCATTCATTCAGAAGTTTTGTTTGATACATCAGCACATATAAAAATACTTGTTCAAAATTGTAGGACAAGTGTGGTAAGTTGAGATGTCCCAATAGTTTGGGTAAATATGGTATATTCCATTCCATGGACCCCAGGCATAGTTTTATATGCATAAGATGTCCTGTACTTATTTCTGTTAATTTCTGAATTTAGATATCAGTAGAGCTAGACAACATTTGTAAAGTCGCTTCCATTATTTGGCCCAGGGTTTGCACAGTCTTATCAGTGGTTACACTGGTCACTGACATAATGTGTGGGATCCTGAAAACTCTCTGAGTGAACATGGTACACTATGGTCATTCTCTCCCTTCCCCTGATATAAGGAGAGCTGTTGTCAGTTTCTGGTGAAAAAATGTGCAAAAGTTCTGGTCAACTGCTTAGAGAATTAAATCTGTCCAGGAAAAGTGTGGTAGATAAACTGACTGGCCAGATGTGACCCTTAATATTGTTGACTGGGCAATTAAACTCCAAACCAACTGTGTACTGAAGATTTTATCTGTGTATTTCAGAGTTTATCACATTATGTCAAGCGTGGAGAATGGAGACTTGGAGTTGGATGGGCCATTTCCAGACAGACATGTTTCTTTATCAGGTTTGTACATTGTTAACCTCTTACATTTGTTCAGGAAGAAAAACAATTAATAGTGTCTTGTTGAACTGCTTTTTCTGAACATTACTTACTGTTGTTTAAGTGAGTTAAAACACTTTCAGGGGAGTAACTCAGACAAAATTGTATTAGCTCCCTTCTGAAACTTTGTCTACTTTAAAAGGAAAGAATTTGCTCCCAAAAATTATTTCCTTTTAAAGTAGTCACATTTTCAGAAGGGGATTGATATTTTTACTACAAGGCTGACTGAAAAATCCATAATGAATACATAAATAGGGCTCGCACACAGGAAGGAATTTAGAAGTTAACATGAAGATCTAGACAAGACTTTGCAACAAGTTTGTTCTGTATTTCTGGGCCCAGTTGTTCAAAGCTAACGACGTCGTTAGTTAACGGCTAGTTAAAATTTAAATCGTGATATGCAAATATGCTGAAATTTTTTGCTTAAAAAAATGTGAGTAGCTTTTGCAGTGCAAAAGCTACTCACATTTTTTCAGCAAAAAATATCAGAATATTGTATATTGAATCCGCTACAACAGTTAACGAAATGACCCTTAACGAGCTCGTTAAGCTAACGAAGCTTTGAACAACTGGGCCCTGGTATATGCTGTGTACATAATTTACAGTAATATAAGAGCATATAACAAAGCATGCAATAATATCCTTTGATTGAGTAAGTCCTTTAAATTTATATGCACCTAAAAACACTTACATTTTAAGCATAGGGTATTTTACATAGATGAGACATATGTCTTATATGTAAACTTAAAAAAAATAGCAGAAATCAGCATGAGCATCAGTAGTCATGTTGGACCTTAGCTGTTTATAATTATATTTTACAGAATATTTTTGTGAACAAATACCCTGAGGAAACTTAAATGGTGTTTGATGTGCTGGCAGAACACTGAAGATCTTAAACAGACAGCATGAGTGCATGGACTGATCTGGATCTTTCTTGTTTGCATATATTCTGACATGCTATTTTTTCAGCACAATGCCGTTTGTATGATTTTCTGGCTTCATCTTCTGCTTCAATAGTCATTGTCCCTTAGATGTGAAATGGCATTAAATCTTAAGCCTAGATTTAAGGGGTAGCTATATTAATATTTTATGTCTCCACAAAAACATACATCATGAGGCACTTCTAATGAGTACCTACAACTTGCATTTTCATGGAGAAATAAGAAAACGTCAATACTTTTGCTTTAAAAATATTATCTTGGCATTATATTTGAAAGCAATGTATTTTTGATGAATACAAAATGAGAATGCACATTTTGCTGGTCCCCTGTTTGTGTGTTTATTCTTGACCTAAATATTTCAGGGTGCATTCCAAGATGCTGTCAGACATTTACAAAATTACGCCATAGGATCAAAGACAAAATTACAGGTAATTATTTAACGTTTACCACTCTTTGGGCAAATTCAGGAGATGACAAATTGATGATATTTTTCTAATTTTTCCCAGAAAACAGGCTTTGGTATTACATGCAAATTGTCTTCTAAGGAAACAGTTTGCATGTACAGTAATCTCTGTTTTCTGGGAAAAATAAGAAAAATATTTCAAAATGTCCTTAACTAAAAATTTTTCCGAGCACATGGTAATCATTAAAGATTATAGTTAATAGTTGGTGTGTCAAAGATTAAAGAGAGCTCACATACTGAAATGGGCAGAGCAAGGAAAACAAATTATACTTGTGTATCTTAAAGATTCTATCTGTTAAGAATATAAGAGAGAATATTCTTTCAGTGAAATTTGTCTCAATAATTTGTCTTTAATTATTGTTAATACTATTGTCAGATGCAGCTTGAAACTAAACGACTTAAAAACTTATGTAATTGAGCTGCACGAAGTTCACTCTTTCCCCGATAGTGGCGACTTTTGTCGTCGGCTGATAACCTTTGCAAACAGTTTGGATCCAGATCAGGCCCGACAAAATGTTGGGCCTGATCTGGAACCAAACTGTTTGACACTCTGATGGTATTCCTGAAAGATTTTTTTGAAAAAGTTAGTTTTAAAGAAAATTCCACAGATGACAAAAAAACATGCAAAATTACCCAGCATGCAAAGACTTAAAAGTTGTCTCACCACATATGCGACAACTTACAGAATCACTGGGTACTGTAGAATGAAATAGCGAAAGGCAAAGATCCTGTTGAGGGTGGAAGTAAGAGCCTGCTGTGCTAGCAGCAAGCAGGAGAAGAAAACATTATTACAACCCGTAAAGCAGTTTGGTAATTCTTGTTTTTCTGCACTGTCATTCACTTTTTTCATCTTCTTTTTTCCTCTATTTCTTGTCTTCTGTTAGCTCTTCTGTCCTGTTTCTCCCAAAATATATATTGTCCAAAAAGTATCTCCTCCAGACAGATTAAAATCTACATATTTTGTGTACTGAATATGTGAGCCTGAATCAGCCTGTATATTTAGTCTTTTTGCTCTGGATAAGATGCTCTTTTTGTCATCACCAAAATATTGATATTTTTCTTATTTCACCATAAAAATATGTTGAGGGTACTCATTAGAAGCACCTCTGTGAGGTGCTCCTAATGAGTACCCACAACATATGTTTTTATTTAGAAAGAAATATCTGGGTACCCCTCTTACCATGAGTTGTGTGTCACTGAATGGCACTGACCTAGATGTGCAGTCTGATCTGGACTTTTAGTCATTGTCTGTGCCATAAGATAATGTTTCTCTTGGGTTGGCTATTAAGAAGTAGTTTCTTTTTCAGATCAGACATTCATTACAGTTAGCTTGTTGTTTCTACAGTTTAAATAATTATTCTGTGAGTATTACAAGTTTCTTTGTATTTAAATAGTCAGTAGTTTTTATACCCCCGCTACACGATAGCAACAGGGTATTATGGTTTCACGTTGGTCGTCCGTGTGTCTGTCCTATGTTCATCCATCTGTATTTTCATTTTCCGGATGATAACTGGAGTGAATGTCAAAGGATTTTCACCAAACTTGGTATGTGCATTAATATTGAAGAGATGTGGTTTTGGATCGCTAATGGACAAATTTCATCAATTTTGACAGAATTATCTGCTAGTGATAAGTCTTAATTTTTTGTTTGCAGATGATAACTTGAGTAAATATGAATGGATTTTCCCCAAACTTGGTATGTGCATTGCTATTGTGGTGATCTGGTTTGGAATTGTTTATGGGCAAATCTCTATAGTATGTGCCATATTTTTTTACACTAAGTGTTTGGGCACCATAGTACCTAAGGCTGGCACAATTAATAACTGATCGATAAATTCCACAAAAATGATTATCGTTACAGATTTGCTAATAATCAATCCTTTAATTTCTGTGCCTCTTACTTTACCATATTTACCCTCAGTATTCAGACATCTCAACTCCTTACCACATTGAACAAGTACAATTTTCTACCCAATGTTTTGTCTAAAAATAGCTGGATAAGTGGCAAACAGTGTAGACCCTGATGAGATGCCACATTTTTGATGTCTCATCTGGGTCTGCACTGTTTGCTCAGGCCCTTCTGGCCAAATACATACAGTAAAGTATAACATATGGCATGAGTCATACTTAGACAGATAAATTTTGATAAAATCTTCAGTGATTACTAATTGATTATCGATCACACTGGCAGAACTGATAATAGATTATCTTTTCAGCTCTGATTAGCCAGCCTTAATAGTACCAAACTAGTCCTGAAATTTAAGCAAATCCATTTTACTACTGCTTGGTAGGTAAGCTGCTGGATGAGTAGAAAACAGAGTAGGCCCTGATAACACACTGCGTTTTGTGGCATTTGACTTGTGTCTAAATGTTCAGACCTCTCTGTCCAAATATTTGCATACAGTATACATGTATGGCTATTTCTGATGCTAGAGAAATTATGAGAGGAAGTTATGTCCCTTGCAGCAGAATGCTTCTATCTTTGGTTTTTTGCTGAATGAAATGCAGATTTCATTAATACATGTACATGTAGTTTGTAGGAAACTTGTTTATTTGTTGCACATCTGTTTTAGCTCGGTCAACAAAAAGGACTTAATATGATTTTACTGCAAGTGTTTACAAGGAAGACAACTTTTGAGGTTCTTTGTTTGCCTTCCAGCACACCAAAACCCTTCTGAAAATTTGTCTACTCTAAAACTTAAGAATATGGTCCCACTAAGCTTACTGATAACTTCAGATTTGTTAACCCTTAAACTGCCAATCACAACAATTGTTGTCTGCCTTGTCATCTGCTTGTGATTTTAAAAGTTATTTCTGCAAACAGTGTGGACCCAGATCAGACTGCTGCTTTAGGAGCAGTCTGATCTGGGTCCACACTGTTTGCCTGTATTCAAAAATAGGTTTGAAAAGTTTGCAAGAATATTCAATAATATTCAGTAGACGACATAAACAGACGACATTTTCAGATGCAGGTTTTCTTGGCATTTTAAGGGTTAAGTGACTATCTTATTTACTCTAAATATTGAGATATCTTAACTCTTTACCATACTTGTCATAACCCTTGTCCTGCTGAACCCGGATATACCCTACCTCTGCAAACTGTGTAGATCCAGAAGAAGCCAACTGATCTGGATCTGCACGGTTTGTCATTCAGTACGTGAATTTATATCAACAACCTGGATCAAGTAAACTGATTGGCTGAAAAATGGAAGTGAGCATGGCATGTTAATTTATTCAGCATGACAAGGGTCATAATTTGAAACAAATATTTTTAACTACCTATCCATGTGTCTTAAGTATTGCTGAGTGAGAATCAAACAGTACATACCCTGATCTGATCTACAGTTTTTGTTCAGGCCTTATACTTAAGGTTATTATGCTATTTCAATTTCTTTCTCAAATCTATATTTTCAGAGAGCTTGTGAGTTAATACTTGATGTAATATCAGCTCTCCCTGAGACAACCAGTGACCCCAGTGGTGACCCTAGTGAAAATCAGTTTGTCCATGGAACAGGGCGCCACCTGGTGTTAGTGCCATGTACTGATGTTGAAATAATGCCATATTGTATTCAGCTGTTAATGACTTGCTTTAAGGTGGGTGTATCTGATAAAAGTAAAATATTCAGTGTTTTGAAATCTATTATTTGCAGCCTTTTAAATGAATATGTCAGCACATCATCTTTCTCTACAGAAGCGTCACAATGGCCAATGTGTTAGCTCTCTCAACTTTGGATCACAAGGTTACAAGTTTGAATCACACTGCAGGCGGAATTTAGCTCTCTCTGCATGGCATTTTATTGCACAGGCTGCCACACAGCTTTTCATTATCATTTCATTTCATTTTCTTGATATGATTTAGATAATGTTGAAAGGGATGTTAAACACCAAATCACCATCATCATCTTTCAGAACATGGGTTAGTAGTGCAAGGTGTGGAGAAAATAATCAGTCTTTATGGACCACTTACTGTACTTTTAAACAGCTACTATTGCCCCTAACCCTTTCACCCCCAAGTTTCTGACATAGACTCTTCCATCTCTGAACTTAGACACATTCATTGGAAAACAGGGGTTTGAGTCAAAAATCAATAACAGAATGGCAAACAGTGTAGATCCTGATGAAGGTTTGTTACGAGGGTCATGCAAAAAGATCTGTCACTAATAGGCTTCCTTTGTTTTATCCCAGGTATATTTTAAAATGCTTCACTGTACTTGAATGGTGTGTTGAATAGCTACGATACCCATTTATTTCGTGCAAATTGCTTTCCAACAGACTGAGTTATTTCAAATTGAAATAGATGCAGTCATATACACTGACCAATTTACTTGTTACATTGGAACATGGACCAGAAGACTGGGCCAGCCTCGGTGGCTCAGTTAAATGCGCCATCCGACTGGAGACAAGGTCACGGGTTCAACCCCCGCCAAGGTCGGCAACATTCTTTCGTGGAGATTGATCATGAATTTTTCTACGGTCATTCTCTCCCTTCCGCTGAGCCCAGTTGTTCAAAGCATCATTAGCCTAATTGTGGCGTTAGTGGTGAAAAAAATGTTCTAGTAAGTACAATATCTAATCCACAGGTATTTTTGCTGAAAAAATGTGAGCAGCTTTTGCAAATGCAAAAGCTACTCACTTTTTTTCAGCAAAAATATTAGCATATATGCCATATTTAATGATCAATGTTTTAATGATACATTAACTAATGACTGTTATTTTTGAACAACTGGGCCCAGCACTATATTGAAGTACAGGGTAGGCCCAGCACTATATTGAAGTACAGGGTGATATTTTGCTTCATACTAGGCACTTCATAGCACAGTCTGTTTAGAAGACTTCCTGGCACAATAAAAGGACAATCTAGATTACATGGATCAAAAGAGAAGACCTGGACAGACTGAACAGTTATTTAACCCTTTCATCCCTGCAGACCAACACATATCTTTGCAAATAGTGTAGAACCAGATGGGATGGCTTGTAACAAACCCTATTTGCAACAATGCATGCATCCAGTTTCAGAAATGGAAGAATCCATTTCAGAAACTTAGGAGTGAAAGGGTTAATAAGTAGACAAGTGGTCATTTATATAATCAAGAATGTTCTTTGAGAGTGTACTTGGATTTCTTTTTATGCCCCCACCTGCTGAAGGCAGGAAGGGGCGTATAGCGTTCCTCTTTGATGTTACGTCCTTACATGTGTATGTCCGTATGTGCATATGTCATGTTCTTAACCGGAGTCTAACATACATTTTAGTTTATATTCAAATTTACATTGACGTTTACGTCTGCCTTTCTCTTTGAAATCATAACTTTGGCTGCCATGGGGGCCATCTTGAAATAGTTCAAATGACATCTCCTCCCAAACCATAAGTCGGATTGAGCCAAAACTTAATTGGAAGCATTGGAGCGACATAGAGATTCAGAATTGCTAAATCTGTTCCATTTTACTTTCCAAGATGGCCACCTGGGCAGCCATCTTGAAAATCTTGAAATCACACCTGTTCCCAAACCCTAAGTCAGATTGAGCCCAAACTTGGTGAGAGGCATTGTGGCCACATGGAGATTTAGACTTGCTAAAACTTTACCATTCCCATATCCAAGATTGGTGCCATGACGGCCATCTTGAAAATCTTCAAACGACACCTCCTCCCAAACAATAAGTCGGATTGAACCAAAACTTGATGGAAGGCATTGGAGCAACATAGAGATTCAGAATTGCTAAAATCATGCCATTCCGATATCCAAAATGGCCACCACTGTGGCCATCTTGAAAATGTTCAAACCACATCTTTTCCCAAATGGTTGGATTGAGCCCAAACTTGATGGAAGGCATTGGGTTGACATGGAGATTTAGAGTTGCTAAATTTGTTTCATTCCAATATCCAAGATGGCCACCATGGTGGCCATCTTGAAACAACATCTGCTCCCAAACAGTAAGTTGGATTTAGCTGAAACTTGGTGGGAGGCTTTGGGGAGATATGGAGATTCAGAACTGCTAAATTTGTTCCTTCCGATATCCAAGTTGGCCTCCATGGCAGCCATCTTGGAATTCTTCAAATGACATCATCAAAATCATTTTGCGGATTGAGCTAAAACATGATGGGAGGCATCGGAGCGACATAGAGATTCAGAATTGTTAAAATCATTCAGTTCTGATATCTAAGAAGGAAGCCAAGGTGGCCATAATGAAAACCTTCAAACCCCATCTGCTCCCGAATGGTAAGTCGGATTGAGCGGAAACTTGATGGGAGGCATCGGGGTGACGTGGTATGCTGACCATGGTCCGTCCATCCCTATGTCTGTCAGTAACTTTTCACATTTTCAACAACTTCATCAGAAACGTCTCCATGCTGGCTGCCATGGCAGCTATTTTCAAAGTCTTCGTTATATGCTCAGGAACCATAATGGAGCCAAAACTTGGTGGAAGGCATCAGGGCAACATGGACATTTAGAATTGCTAAAATGGTTCCCTTCTAATATCCAAGATGGCCCCCATGTCAGCCATCTTGAAAATTTTCAAATCACATCTGCTCCGGAACGGTATGTAGGATTGAGCTTAAACTTGATGGGAGGCATTGGAGTGTTAAGGAGATTAAGGGTTGCTGCAATCATGCTGTTCCAATATCCAAGGTGGCTGCCATCTTGAAATACTTCAAACCACATCTCCTCCCAAAGCGTAAGTTAGATTTAGCTGAAACTTGATGGGCGGCATCAGGGTGACATGGAGATTCAGAATTGCTAAACAGATCAGTTCCAGTTTCTAAGATGGCAGCCATGGTGGCAATCTTGAAAACTCTTTGAACAACAACAGATTCTGGATTACTAAAGGCAATCTGATCTGATGGGTAAGATGGCCACCATGGCACAATGTAAGATATCATGATCAGCCTAATCTAGGTGAGTGATTTATTGCCCACTTGGGCCTCTAGTTTATTTGTTTATTTTATGTTTATATTGCAGGATAAAGCTTTTAGTTCCAAGTCAGCTGACACTTCACTAGGTCACCTGATGGTTTTACTGCAATATGATTGGCCAAAACATGAAGCACTGTTCTGTCAGGTGATCAAGAAAATACAGAAACAAGGCTCATTCATCTATAACCTCTTCTTCAACTATATCACCAGTATCCTTTATTACAGCTGCAGCTTTTTTCTAACCTGCAGATAAAGCATATTTTTGTACAAAAAATGATGGCATTTTTTTTTTCATTTCTCCATGAAACATGTGGCCATTCTAAAGAGTACCCACAATATATGTTTTTTGGAGAAATAAGAAGAAAAAAAATCCTGAGCCTGCACAAATGCTTGACAAATTTTGACAAGACGTAAATGGGTGACAAATTTTGACAAGATATTATTACCCTTTTAAAGACATCATCAAAAGCAAAGTCATGTAATTTTAACATTTGAAGGCATCAGAGTAAATGTGCAATATAAAGTAAGCATTCAGATATCCAGTGATATTGGGGTGGTCGGGTGGTGCGAAGGTGTCGTGTATCTTATGTCACTTGGGCGTTCGACTGATATTGGCTTACAGTTTGGCAAGTCCTGCTATCCTCCTAGCAGGTAAGGCTAGAGGGGGAAAGTTTTTATTCTGTTTCTTCAACTTCATTCTTGTTCCTCTTTCTTCCCTGTCCCTCCCTTTCATCTCTTCTAGTATCTCTTCTAACTCTTTTCTTCCTGTCTCTGGGAGACGGCACAAACTGACCCACAAGGGTTGACGTGTCGTTAAACCCCAATACAATCAATCAGTGATATCTGCAGCCTTGCTCCTCAGGTTTTATGGCAAATTTTTTAGTCTTTCAATATTTATGTCTATATAATAAAAACTGTTATTGCGTAATCTATGTTGAAAATATATATACATGTATGAAGCTGCAGTCAAAGCAGTGTATTTAGAATTTTATGCTCAGATAATGCACAGTCTATGATTTGATTGCTGAGACAATTCTGAGTACCCACAACATCCTCTCATGAACAATTAAGAAAAATAGTACTTTCTGGTAAAAATCTAGAACTGCAGAATGAAACTTAAAGAAAATTGATACACTTTCAAGGGAGGCAAATCTGTCAAAATTATTTTGCCTCCCTTCTGAAAAGGTGCCTACTATAATAGGAAAATTCTTTTTATAGTAGGCCCATTTTGAGAAGGGGATTTGTTTGCAGGGAATCCCTTACACAAAATGACATTGCTTTACCAAGTATATCCAGTCCCTTTAAAGTTTGTTTAATTTGATTTGTTGACCAGGAAAGTCTGTCTTGGGTCTGTTTTGTAAGAAAAAGTATATTAGTGTCATACATAGCTGTTTATTTTAACCTATTTTAAATCCTTGACATAGTATCAGATGTGGATATCTTGGAAGAGTTTGCATTTCTGCGGACACAGGAGGGGGGAAATGTTAACCTGGACATTCTACCAGTCAGCACAAAGCTCCTTGCACAGTAAGTACTTCTTTTGTGTATTTGTCTAGAATCTTTTGTAAAAAAGGTAAGAGAAAAGTCCAGGGAGTGCCACAATCACAAACCGCAGCCCTTCCCAGACCCCAAGAGGAAGAGGAAACCGACAAATCTAAACAAGCACAAACCGAACAAACGTACGAAAAAGCACTAAGATTAGCTCTCTCTTCCCCAAGCGAGGTAATCGCAATACTAAAAGGACTAAAAAACACAAGAACAAAATGACACACGGAAAGACATACAACAAATCGCCTCGTAGAATAAACCACAAAGCAACAAAGAGTAAGACTAACACCGGGACCACCGCCTTAGAACGGTCGGTAGAGCAAACCACCGGGGGGTTTAAAGCACTTTTACTGCTAGCTAACTTCACCCTGGGTCCCGATGCTACTCTTAATACAGAAATACATAAAAATTCGGTTCGCATAAAGGCTCCCAACTCAGTCAATGCATCAAAGCGAAAACATAAAAATCAAAATCACTATAATAAACAAAGACGAGTACTCATGGCTAATTCTACTGTATGCCAGAGTAAATGAAAATTAATAGTTGAACCACGGCGGGCCAAGCCAAAGACATATCGTCAAGCCCCAACCCACTGGATAAAGTTTTACAAAGAGGCTGTCATTGAGTCTGAGGCCCGAACCGCCGTCGTGCAATTAAAGAGTGAAGCATAGCCATCAACAATTAAATCTAGAATGTACCCAGCTCTACCACCTAACTTTTCATGGAGAGTGATCATGAAATCATTTCTATGGTCATTTTGCCCCCTTCCACTGATTCAAGAAGGGCAGTTGTCAGTTATTGGTGAAAATATGCACAAGTACTGGAGAACTGAGTCTGCCAGGAAAGTGTGAGTAGGTTAACTGATTGGCTCAACATGACCCTAACAGTGTTGACGAGGCCATAAGACTCCAACTCTAACAAAAATCTCAAACAAATATCTAGAATACATATGCAGGAGTTGTTTGTCCGTAGAACTGAATTGAACCGAATCAGAAAATTATACAGAATATTTCTAAATATTGTAATTGTCAGGCATACTTTTCCAGGCAAGAGAAGTTGGTTTCGGGTTGTCCATCTGTCCTTCTGCATGTCCATTTGCCCATCATTTCATTCAGCCACATTTATATAAACACTTAAGTCACAGCTTCCAAAGCATCCATGTGACTAACTTAGTAAGCAATTAGCACTTGACTTCAGATCATGAGGTTCTGGGTTCAGATCCTGCTAAAGCCAGAGGTCAACATATGATGGTTTTGCACTTTATTGTCCAGAGCCTTTCATTATCACCACTTCATCATCCTGATATGACTTAAATAATGTTAAGAGACCTAAAACAAAA
This sequence comes from Anodontia alba, assembly GCA_964016985.1. Classification (NCBI taxonomy): domain Eukaryota; kingdom Metazoa; phylum Mollusca; class Bivalvia; order Lucinida; family Lucinidae; genus Anodontia; species Anodontia alba. The sequence goes on from OZ024831.1 coordinate 47,113,257, forward strand.
TCATCCAAGTCTCCACTTTCTCTGTCCAAAGTCACATCAAACATTACTGCTTGCTCCTACCCACTCCATGTAGCCTCCCACAAAAATTAGGTTGCTGTGATCTACTTTTGCTAAGATCTAATACCTAGTTAAGTTTTTTTGTTCAGACGCCAAAGTGATATCAGACTTAACTTACTTCTCCCTTAACACCTACTGTGATCTAGCTGCTTTTGTAAAAAAATAAACACCTGGGCCCAGTTGTTCAAATCATCGTTAGCTTAACGAGCTTGTTAAGGGTCATTTCGTTAACTGTTTTAGCGGATTCAATAAACAATATTCTGATATTTTTTGCTGAAAAAATGTGAGTAGCTTTTGCACTGCAAAAGCTACTCACATTTTTTCAGCAAAAAAATTCAGCATATTTGCGTATCACTCGATTTTAACAAATCGTTAACTAACAATGTCATTAGCTTTGAACAACTGGGCCCTGGTTAAAATTTTCAGGATCTTCCTCGTCATCTTTGCTTCAGAGTGCCCAAGTCACATTAAACTGCATCAGCTTATGTACCTTGTCACTCCAGGTTATTTATCACAAAACTGCGTCCTTTAAACCTACTTTTGTGAAAACTGATATCCGGATGACTGGGATATGTAGGAGTTTAGAGAGGAGGAGGAGATACAGTGGTACTATAATCTGATTCAGAGCAGTTATTTACACAAACTATAGGTGCTATAGCTACATTTAAAATTTTTTTTCCACATTGTTTCGATAGTATTATACTTGTCAGTTATTACCATGTAATTGAATAATGTCACTGTGCAGTAATGTCACTGTGCAACATCATCAGCGTTAGGCTTATGTGACACTATTCAGAATGGTGACAAAGTTGAATATGCCATTCAAAAAGTATGGCAATTTTCTGTCTGTCACCAGGAAAGTTTGAAGAAATAGAAGTAAATTCAAAATATTATTTTTCTCTTTTGTTTATAAGAGGTAAATTTGTTTCTGAGATCCAGATACTTTTTGCACAAGAAGCTGAACATGTCCACAAAAATGGTGAATTAGACGATTGTTAGTTTTTTTGCAGTTAGTCTCATTTTGCAGGTTCTATACAGCCAAGTCACATCAAGCTTCATCAGTACATGCACCCAACATATTAAAACTTGTGTGTGTTCTATACTATTAAGACAAGTACTCTAGCCAGCTACTAGAATGTTTTGTTACCCTGACATATGAAGTATATTATATTATAATGTTCAGATAGAGTGTTAGGAGGAGTATTTGGTAATACAGTCAAACCTGTCTTAAGCAGCCACCCATGGGAAGCTTAAAATGTGGCTGCTGAAGGCAGGTGGCTGCTTAATACAGTTCAAATATATAGGTATATGAATTTTGGGGCAACTTTCCTCCGGCTGCTTAATACAGGTTGGCTGCTTAATAGAGGTGACCACTAACACAGGTTTGACTGTAATTCTGGGATAGTTTTTGTTGTTTCTCCGTAAAAAGGTACATTGTGGGTACTCATTAGATTCACCTCAGCAAAGTCTCTATAAAATATACATTGTGGATGCTCATTAGAATCACTAAGGCAATTCTGAGCACCAACAATGTATGTTTATGGAGAACTAGTGAAAATTATTATAAAAATGAGACAATTCAGGGCCCAGTTGTTCAAAGCGTCGTTAGCTTAACGAGCTCGTTAAGGGTCATTTCGTTAACTATTTTAGCGGATTCAATATACAATATTCTGACATTTTTTGCTGAAAAAATGTGAGTAGCTTTTGCACTGCAAAAGCTACTCACATTTTTTCAGCAAAACATTTCAGCATATTTGCATATCACTCAATTAAAATTTTAACGAATCGTTAACTAACGACATCGTTAGTTTTGAACAACTGGGCCCTGATAATCCCCAACTACATCTCTTTAACAAGTCCTCTAATGTTGGAAGAAAATATTCAGAAATGTTTTGCGCACATATCTAGATAAGCACAAAGCAGATTTGATGTTGCAGTAGCATTCTGCAAAACACTTCTTAGTTGAATTCATAACTACATCTAATTGCAGTTCTGATTCAACATTGTATTTACCGTAAGGGTAAATAGTGTAAACCCATATCAGAAGCTACATAATGTTGCATCTTATTAGGATCTACACTATTTGCTACTCATCCAGGGCCCAGTTGTTCAAAGCGTTGTTAGCTTAACGAGCTCGTTAAGGGTCATTTTGTTAACTGTTTTAGCAAATTCAATACACAATATTCTGATATTTGTTGTTGAAAAAATGTGAGTAGCTTTTGCACTCACATTTTTTCAGCAAAACATTTCAGCATATTTACGTATCACTCGATGTAAATTTTACGAATCGTTAACTAATGATGTCATTAGCTTTGAACAACTGGGCCCAGCAATTTTACACACCAGAACAGGTAGTAGAATGGACTTGTTCAAATATTAGGACAAGTGTAGTCAGGAGTTAAGGTGTCCAAACAATTACAGTAAATTTGATACCCTTTTTATTCACACAGGTACCTCTTTATAACACAGCTCATTATAAGACAGTTTCATATTTATACCCTGCCACACGAGGTATTATGGTTTCACGGTGGACGTCTGTGTGTCTGTCCGTTTTTCGTTTCCGGATGATAACTTGAGTAAACGTCAATGGATTATCACGAAACTTGATATGTGCATTGAGATTGTGGAGATCTGTTTTGGGATTGCTAATGGGCAAATTTCATTAATTTTTATGGAGTTATCTGCCCGCGACACGCCAATGGTGGGGTATTATAGTTTAATGTTTCTATTTTCAGACAGCGTACTGTGACACGAGGAGTGAACAAAGGTGTTATTGAAGATTTCAAAGCCACCTTAGAAAAACAGATAAAAAGATGTAATGAATCTGTGGAGAGAATAATTCGGACATTTTTGACTGATGAAAGAGACTTTCTCTTAGAAGCTTTTTTATAGCAGTTTTCAAAGGCAGTTTAGCAGAAAATAAAATTCAAAATACTTTGCTTGTGTTGTTTTGATCCTGCCACAATGAATATAAATCTCAAGACAGAGTTGCTTGAGCAAATAGTGTAAACTCTGATCAAAATACTACTGAAGAGCAGTTTAATCAGGGTCTACACTGTTTGCTATTCTGCAGCAACAGTGTGACACATCATTTGAAAGTCTAATTAACAAAATCAGATTTTAGGGCAAGTAATTAGTATGGTAAGGGACCTGTCTAAATATTTGGGATGTTTGAAGATGGTAAAGGACAAGACAAGAGACACAGATACAGGATAAGCTACCAATCTAGATAAAAATAAAATAGAGCTATCCAGATGAATATTTCCATATATCTTTGCGAAAACATGGTCCCAATGGGCACATGACTTTAATACAATCATTACGAAAACATGCCTATTCAAATATACTGAAAATTTTACCACCCAAAAAATGAAAATTTTCAGATAAAAATTCTGATATTTTTTCATATTTCTGCTCAAAACATAGATTGTGGGTACTGGTTAGAACCATCTCTGCGAGGCAGTTCAAACAAGTACCCACAATCTATGATTTTGAGCAGAAACAAGAAAAATACCGTATACCCCTGTAAACCCCAGTTTTACTATATAAAAATGGAGTTTAAGGGGGTCAACATTATATAGGCCTGTTTTCATGATGATCACTATTAACAATGTTATTATGAATGACATAGTATCAGTGTTATGCGACCTTGTATAAACGTCATGTGCCGGCTATGTTGTGGGTACTCTTTAGAAGTAATTCAATAAGGAACTTCTAATGCAACATATTTTTGGGGATAAATAAGTAAAATATCAATACTATATGATAAAAGCAACAACAATAAACACACAGCTTAACTAAAACGGGTGTAGTCAGCAAGAAATGAATGTATCAACCTGTGCACTTATGACTGTATGTTGCTTTATTGCACAGAGACTTTCATTATAACCACTCCTTCATCTTCATATGACTTAAACAATGTTGAAAGGGATGTAAAACACCAAATCATCAACCTAGGCTTCCACAGCATCCAAATGGGGTCTTCAGAATTCAGTACGAATTTTTCCAGTTTATAAGAGAGGTGTCCAGGGCCCAGTTGTTCGAAACTAACGTGGTAATTTAACGTACCGTTAAAACTTTGATCATTAAATATTGCATATACACTAATATATTTGCTGAAAAATGTGATTAGCTTTTGCAAAATTACCTGTGAATTAGATATTGTACTTACTAGAACAGTTAACATTTTAATCACTAACAAGCTCATTAAGCTACTGACTCTTTGAAAACTGGGCCCTGATAAATATTTTTTTCATAGTTCTTATGAAAGCCCAAGTTCTATCACGTTGAAACAATACCAATTAAGATACCCTATATTTTTTCAAAAACTTTTTTTTTTTGGAAATAGTTCTATGATACTTTGCGCATTAAATATGGCATATATGCTAATATTTTTGCTGAAAAAAATGTGAGTAGCTTTTGCATTTGCAAAAGTTTCTTACATTTTTTCAGCAAAAATACCTGTGAATTAGATATTGCCCTTACTAGAACAGTTAACATTTTGATCACTAACAAGCTCAAGCTACTAGCGGTTTGAAGAACTGGGCCTTGATAAATGTTTTTTTTCATAGTTCTCAATGAAAGCCCAAGCTCTATCATGTTGAAACAATACCAATTAAGATGCTCTGTATTTTTTCATACAACTTTTTCTTTGTGTCTCAAAACATATCTTTCTTAGACCAAAAAGGCCACACCATGAGATAATGTGTCTTCAAGCTGTTACGAGCCAGGCGCAACCAGAAAGAAATGAAAGTGAAACCAGCAACAAGCTTTAATTATTAACAATATTTATTCACAAAAAAAATGAGACACAATTCAAAACAAAAGAATGTAAGTAGACAGTACCTTTCAAGTTTATGTCACAAAGTCCCTCTGAAATAATCCACGAGAATTTATAAAACTAATCCTTTGAATATCAGTTTCTGATCCCACAATTTAAAGTTCCTGAATTCAGAATTTAAGTCCAGAATGAATAAAATATTAAAGTAATCCAGTATAGAATAATTTCCAGAGAAAGTATACAAAGATGCCCAGATGAAAATCTGTACTCCTTATATAATATCAAAGAAGGTTCTAGAAAAAGAATTTACTACAAGCATCTCTTATTTTCCAGTTCCAATCAAGAAACTTCTAAATCTTCCATGACATTCCAAAAACAACTCAGTCCAGAATCAAGGACGTAAACATCATGTTATTGTAAACATGTTGTTCTAGAAAGTTATTTTTGGAAACATTGTAAATAAAGCTATTTATGGAAACATAGTAAACATGTTGTTTAAAACAATTGAACAACCTGTTATATAACAAAGCTTATGCAGCCAGTGAAGGCCCAGATCAGCCTGCCTATCTGTGCCATCTAATCAGAGCCTTCACTGTCTGCTAACAGAATCGGTGGATACTACAGAATATATGAATGAAGAGGAAAGGCCCAGATAATACTTAGCACATGCACATCTGCACATTTTGGGCATGTTTGAAGGCATTATTTTGCTTGATGCAACCCATTTGTTCATCATTTGTCTGTCAGGAGACTGACCTTGACTATCAATAGCTCTAGGTAAGACAGGCATTCAGGTAAATATTTTTCTGCACAAAAACATGAACCAGTGCAAGAGAAATACCTTCTGACATGCACACAATGAGGACTCGGCATCTGTTGTCCCCATGAAGAAACTTTGCAACCTTGGTTATCAAAAATGTGCCCAGTCTAGCCAGAACCTATAAGCTGGAGGCCAAGGGTAAATTTCAGGTTGCTCACATAAGCTGGAGACCTAGGGTAAATTTCAGGTTGCTCACATAAGCGGGAGGCCAAGAGTAAATTTCAGGTTGCTCACATAAGCTGGAGGCCTAGGGTAAATTTCAGGTTGCTCACATAAGCTGGAGGCCAAGAGTAAATTTCAGGTTGCTCACATAAGCTGGAGGCCTAGGGTAAACTTCAGCAAAACAACTCGACATGGGCTCATTAAGAGGCCAGGCATGCACACGGAAGACTGATTCGACGGGACGTCCAATCAGCCTTTTTCTCACAACACAGCTCATTTATTTGACTCTTTTTGGGCCAAATTTCAGACGACATTTGTCTCTTTTAAACAAAAATCGCTTGAAAAGAACTTGTACATAAAGTTGAAAGACTGAATGTCAAACAGCGTAGATTCAGATGAGATGAGACGGCTCATAGGCATATGAGCTTTCTCACCTGGATCTATGTTGTTTGCAAAACCTATTATTATCGCCTGTGGCAGTGAAAGAGTTATGTAGCTATTTACCCCAATAATAGACGTTGAAGTTTTAGACCTAGACCAGACTGCTCTTAGAAGATGAGTCTGATCTGAGTCCACACTTTTTTTTTTTTTTTTTTTTTTTTTGTTTTGACAGCTCTGAAACTATGAATTCATCTGTTCACTTTATAATTCAATAAGAATACAAAAAGTAAGAAAACAAAACAAAAAGAAAAACAAGAACAAGCAAATGCATGATTGAATTTAGATATATTTCTTATAAAAATAATAAAATTTATAATTAAATCCAAATATTCATATAGTTTAGGTAAAACAATGAACACTTTATTAGATTATATTCATTTTCCCCCTATCTAGCCCCACCTAAACAGACATAAGACCGTGATAATCCCTACATAATCACTTAGATAAGACCAGCCTTTGATGTGAGCCACCACTATCAGGGCTGTATATTGTGTACAATCATGATGGACCACCCCAGCCAAGAGGTAGAGAATATGTGTCTTTAAACGGGGCTGTCATGTTTTTGTCAGTGGATTCTGAGGCTTCATGAATACTTAGCATGCTGGGTAAAAAATTCAGTACACTTTCAGAAATACTTTTTCTTATTTTTCCGAGAAGTAGGCTTTGACATTTCATGCAAATTGTCTCCTTTCATTATGTCAAAGAATAAAAATTCGGACAGATCAAACTGAACAAACTACCACCGTAGGTGATTCTGGTTAGTTTGATAAAAGAGTTTACGGTTTTTCCAAAACAAATTACGATATGCCCAAAAAAACGACCAAACTATTTTCATTTTTATAGGAATTTTATTCATTTACTGTGAGCAAACAGACCAAATGATATGTTCAACGTCTGTTGGTATTCATTGATGATAAGACCCCATGATGAAGACTTGCATAAAATTGAGGAGTCTGCAATGAAACGTATGTTTTGAATGCATAGAAAGATGGACGGATTTCCTAGCTACATCAGGTGTTACAGTTGTAAGTTCCAAAAGTGTAGCGACTCCTGGATGTCTGTCTCACAAATGTCACAGTTAGAGACCTTCAATTTCCTTATCTTGCAACGATTTTGTTATCTCTTCAATATTTGTTTGCTTGCCTATTATACAGGTAAGGTCATGCAAAAAGGCATCTTCATGCCATATGCTGACAGAAGCACTGTCCGATCTGGTCGTTCGATGTCCGCATATGGACGTTAGTTATTTTGTCGAACGTACCAATATACTACAAAGGCCTTAACAATTAGTGAGGCTTTGCTCGTTGGTCTGAATTTTTAGTGTTCACATAGCTCTATAGACACATTTTCTCAGGGCGCGGCTGATCTGAGGCCAGATGTGGAGAAAAACAAAATTTTCTACATGAAACCCCGGAGACTTGGACTAACATGCGCATGAATGTAGTCCAGTTCCAGTTGGCTTCTTTGCCATTTGTCAAAGACAATTTATATGACGTGGGCCTTTGTGAACAGTCAACAAGTAGTGATTTCTCCGGTGCTCGAACTTTTTCCTGCAGCAGGCCTTATAGTTCATTGGTGCACTCTCAGTCTTTGTCCGGCACAGTTCAAAGGAAACATGGACAGTTACTATGTATATTTAGGTAAGTGTTTTTTTTTTTTTTCTGTTTTTTTTTTTTTTTTTTACATGTACTTTGTTAGCGCTACATACATTTAGATTCACTTGTTTCTTTGGCACTTTTCCAAATAATTTATATAAAAATGCAAAAATAAATAAATAACCTCCGTGTCAGGTTACGTGGTTAAAAAGCATAATACATCAAATGTAAAAACCAAGGTAGATCCAGGTCAACCTACACATCCAAACAGTCTGATCAGGATCTACTCTTTTCCGCTCACGTAATGTTTGAAAGTAGTATACGAGAGAAATACTGATCCTGATCATAATGCGCGGATCAGCAGTTTGATCTCTATCTGTGCTGGTCGCATATGCCATAGGATGCACCACGTCAGAGTAAGACCATTATGCCATATGCAAACAGCGAACACCAAGATTCGCCTCCACATCTGCGCAGCCTGATGAGGACCTTTTCTGTTCGTCGATATATTGTGCAGTATTCCTTGATTCTGTAGTAACATTGATTATTGCATAAAAAGCAGTGCATTAATCCGCGAAAAGCCGTGTATTAACAAGGCAATTCACGCGCTATTAATACACGGCTACGCAACTTTCAATATGATCGTACCGGGGCCAGAGATTTGCTGCCGTTACGAGATATGTACTGCCCGACCCTAGAACGAGCATAGTAAGTGGAAATTGCGTTTGCGAGACCATCGGTGAAAAGGCGAAACAAAATAGTGCAAGAAACAACGCGAAATTTAGCGAATGTTTTCAGTTTTATGCAATAATAGCGATCGAACATGGTTTTTCAATGCATTAGCATTCGCCAGGTCCCTAGGGAGGTGTTGAAAACCGAGGCCTACGGCCTCGGTTTTCAACACCTCCCTCGGGACCTGGCGAATGTTAATGCATGAAAAACCATGTTTGATCCCTATATTATTTAAGCAGGCAAAGAAGGCCATGACCGGACTGCGCGATGCGTAGTCTGATCTGGGCCTTCGCTGCCCGCACATACACAAAAGGTTCTTTTCTTACGGTTGCGTCACATTCTTAATATTTGCCTAAGTACTTTACAATTTGCAGCTTTGGCTGTGTTGTCAGTAATACCCCAGTATGCTACAGCTGCAGTGATTTCATCGCCAGCTGAGATTGTCTCCACAACGGCCCATGAAACTGTCTCCACAACAACCAATAATATTGTCTCTACAACGGTCCACGAAATTATCTCCACAACGGCCAATGAAATTGTCTCCACAAAGGCCGATGCAGTAGGTATGTCTTCTTAACTAAAAGATTAGAAAATGTGAAGTAGATTTATATCCTTGCTGATTGATTAGATTCGGATTTGAATGTTGCGATATTTACATCGATCAACTGTTAATTATTATTCAATTTATAGACTAATGCAACAACAAGTTTAAGTGCCGTGTGGCGGCCGTAAAACGGTTTTCCATACTTCACTATAGTGTAGTTAACTTTTATATTTTCTTGTCCGTGAGACTATTGAGCCCTTTCCAGGAATTCTGCGTTTGTACAAGGATCACTAATGAGGCCTATCTGGTCAAAACTAGCCAGTCGCCCAGAGAACCTTAACACTTCAGCTTTTACAGTTTTCTTTGATCTCAAGCGTATTTTTAGAACACACACACGCTCACACACACAACAACAACAACAACAACAACAGCAGCAACTGACAACACCGCCTTCGACGCCACCACCAACAGCAACTTAAGTCACATATATAATGTGCATTGAAGTAGGGCATGTTACAAAAATGTAAAAATGCACTTTGGAATCTTAAATAAAGCAGCCATCCAACACGGTTGATAATCTGGCTGGCAGTATTGTTGTTACTGTTCTTATTGTTGAGTGTCTTAAAGAGAAATATTTTCTGTCAACGCTTTTAGATTATCAGTATTAATATTTCCTTTGTATAACAATACAATGAATACATGGCTTTGGGGATCTCCAGGTCTGTGTTTGTCTAGTGTTTTCATAGAATATTGGACATCGTGTTACAGCGAATGAGACCAACATGCGATCAGGGTAGATCAAATTGAATTGCATTTTATACAGTCAAATCAGGGTATTCGTTTGAGAAATGATACAGGGTCAAGATAAGTTTAGTACAAAATGCAGACTGACGTATTTGTATGGTTTCAAGTACTGAGACGTCTACGTCACCGGCGCTAGAATTTACTTTCGTCCGCTCTACGCCTACAGCATCATTTTTGATATCTGCTATAGGTTCTTCGACTGCAAATCAGAGTTTTTGTTTTCGTTTGTTCATTTTTACGACTGAATGGGTCTGGATAAACGTACTAGATTTTACGCCAATTTTACAAAAAAGAAGGAACTTTTTGTGAGAGTAAACCCCTTTTCAGAAAGGATGCAAATATTTAAGGCATAGTTTTGTTTGTGTTGAGGTTTTACGGCCCAGTCAACCCAATGGGGTCATGTCGAGCGCAGTCAGTTTACCTAAACCACACGTATACTGGGCAGACTTAGTCCTCTACGCGGTTTACCAGTATTGTGCACATTCTTTCGCCAGAAACTGACAACTGCCCTTCTTAAATCAGCGGAAGGGATAGAATGACCGTAGAAAATATTTCATGATCAATCTCCACGAAAGAATGTTGCCGACCTCGGCGGGGATTGAATCCGCGACCTCCTGGTCGCGTTAAAGGCATAGTTCAGCCTAAGAACCCCTTACAGAACTGAATAGTGAAGAGTATATCGACACGGGTGCAAGGGCAGATCACGGCTACCGTTGCCAATATATTGGAATTACAATGCCCACCTTTGGGCATACGCGTAGTCTACATGCCTAGATCAGATTGTGAGCGATACACAGTGTGTGCACAGCTTATAATCTGCAAGACCCAAATATTGTCTGAACAAATTGTGCATGCTCAGACCAGTCTGCGTGTTAGAACTGTATTTTCTGAACATGCGCAGTTCACGTATGTCCGAAATTATGCTCATGCCGGGTTCAAATGCTGTAACTGTCTGTAACTGTTTAATGTTCAACGTGAGAAAAAGTCTGTGTCGTCGATACGTGTTACTTCTAATGGCTACACTACCGTATTTACCATATGTATTCGGACAGACAAGCCTGAGCAAACAGTGCAGACCCAGATGAGACGCCACAGAACGCGGCGTCTCATCAGGGTCTACACTGTTTGCCACTCATCCAGCAATTTTTAGACACAACATTGGTGGTAAATTGTTCTTGTTCATATTTTAGGGCAACTATGGTAAGGTGTTGAGGTGTCCGAATACTTAGGGTAAATACGGTAATCATGTTGTTGTTTTTTGTTGTTGTTTTTTTTTTTTTTTTTTTTTTTTTTTTTTTTTTCTATCTTTCCTTCTTCTTGTTTGTTCATTTGTTTGTTGTAGAACCAAGAAAATTATCAGTATATTTTGTTTGTTAAACTAAATTGCTTATCTAGAGAGTGGTATGGTTAATGCTTATAATTTTTACATAAGTGTTTTAACGTAATGTTGTGCATTTGGTGTAATGCACCGAGAAACATTTTCGCTTGACGCGCTCATACATATAGATAGATTACTGTTCCCACCTAGTAAACATTCTACATAAATCTATAGCGGGCCGTAATCGGCCCGTCAGGGTAGCTGACGGGCCGATAATGGCCTGATATATATATATATATATATATATATATATATATATATATATATATATATATATATATAATGCTAGCTGGACGTCGCAGTGATGTCATTTTGATGGGACTGCGTCTGAAAAATGTTACTCGAATTACAGCGTTGTGTGTTTAATGGCTTGGTTTTCCGAACATGTCCTCGTTAATTTTCTCCTATAGTGACACCCGCTCCAGCTGAATGTCGATTCGGATTTGTTGTATGTAAAGATGGGAGATGCGAGCCTTATGAATCTCTGTGTGGTTCCACAGGTATGTCCTATATCAGGCAAATGATCCAGCCATCTTATTTTATTCGTATCTTCCTCCATAAACCTCTGTACCTTTTCTTTTTCGTTTCATATTAGTATTAAAGGGAAAACACTGCGCACGCGCATTGTAAAGTGCGTATGATTATTGTTGTTGTTGTTGTTTTGTGTGTGTGTGTGTGTGTGTGTGTGTGTGTGTGTGTGTGTGTGTGTGAACAAGATCTTATAGAGAAGTGCCACCTCCCGCACACAAAGCATGACCTCAGTCGTAAATACCTTTTACCGCGACAAACCAAACGTACTTTATGGTCTGTGAAATACGCGTAAGCGCTATTTGATCTCGGCTTACGCGTTTCAGTACCTGATATCTGATCTTCCAAATCAGATTGAATGCTAAAAGGTACGACTTAGCTTTAGCGAGCAGGAAAGATCCAGACCAGTCTGTGCATCGGTGCCGTCTGGTCAGGTAATACGCTCATATGTTATAGAAGTCATTCCCATCCGCTCATTTCGTCTCTCCCCACATCTTCCCCATTCTGCTCGTACAGAACAGAGTCGTGTGTCTTGCACTCGGTTAATTAATGCACAGTTCATTAAATATTTATGTAAATATTAACAGCAGATGATACAATGAAACATGTGTTAAGCAAGTTCCTAAGGGAAAGTAGAAGAGTGGTTGCTTAAAATAGATGCTTGCTTAATACAGATTCATTTTCTATTTACGGGAGCTTGATCATGTCCAAAACGCACTTATATGTTTTCAGGAACTGTTACTTCTCCAAAGACTGCTTCAACTCCACCAGTTCCAGAATTTACTCTTGTCAGGTCTACGTCATCTACATTGAAGCCATCACCTTTGACCTCAACTCTAGATGCTACGAGTACTTCTATGTCTGCAAGTTGGTTCTGTTATTATTATTATTACAGTCGAACTTCAATAGCTCGAACACCGATGGCTCGTTTACCATGGCTAATTCAAAATCATTTTTAGTCGCCATGGAATCCTTCCAATAGCTCAAGAAAATAAATACTTAAGGAAATTTTGTAATGAAATTGTAAATTGTGTGTACTCAGAATCTCTTCATCGAGGCGAGTCTAATGAGTACACGCAACATACAATCATTGTTTAGAAAATTGAAAAGTAAAAATCCCTAAATTATCGCTGTTTGCCTCCTGACCTGGTACTATGATTACCCTTTGTGGCTCTAACTACCCAAGTCTCGAACAATTTCTTGTGGTCTCAAAGATGTTCGGGCCATTTGAGTTCGACTGTATTATGTTCGTGTTCCAAAAGGGACTTGGCTTGCAGCAAAACAAACAGGAAGTTACAAACGTTGTCACCGCCCGCCCTCCCCCCCCCCCCCCTCCACCCCCTTGTAAACAATATCGGAAAATCCGCCAAGTATATCAATCCCCCTGTTTTTGTTGTTGTTGTTGTTGTTGTTGTTGTTGTATCATTATTGTAATGGTCAGTTCTCAATATTTATAAATATTGGAAATCTTAATCGCTTTTTGTCAGTGTTATACTTGGCGATCAGATTTTACTGTGTTCTGTAAATGAACAAGCCCCGAGGCTATATAACTTGTTTCGTGCTCAACTAAGCTGAGCATGATATTTGTCCTGCTAATAAATCTTATATTACTAACAACTGTAATTTTTTTTTATTGCTAAACAGGACTGAGCATGAAAACTTCTCCGCCAATAAAAATGAAAATGCCAACTATTGATGTTTACTAACAGAAAAAAATTCATGCTCAGCTGAGTTGAGCACAAAATAAAAAGATTTTATAACCGGGGTCCGGGGTTATAAAACTTTTTTCATGCTCAACTCAGCTGAGCATGAAATTTTCTCTGTTAATAAATATGAAAATTTCAACAATAGTTGGCATTTTCATATATTTTAGCAGAGAAATTTTCATACTCAGCTATGTTTAGCAAAAAGACTGCGTTTGTTAGTAATTATAGATTTATTAGCAGGACAAATTTCATGCTCAGCTGAGTTGAGCATTAAAAAGTTTTATAACCTTGGGGCCGGGGGCCAGTATGATGAACAGCTAAGAAACCGGCTTGTCATAATATTAAGGGAAAAGATACACTTTCAGGGACAGTGAAATAATTCTCTCATGATGGTTTTTGCCTCCCTTTTGGAAAAGGGTCTTCTCTTAAAAGAAATAATTTGCAGATTCCTTCTCTTTAAAGTAGACCCCTTTCCAAAAGGGATCTGTTTGCAACAAGACATGCCCCGAGGTTATAAAACTTTTTTCATGCGCAACTCAGTTCAGCATGAAATTTTCTCTGTTAATAGATATAAAAATGTTAACAGTAGTTGGCATTTTTTATACTTACTAGAAGAGAAAATTTCATGCTCAACTATGTTTAGCAAGATTGTAATGGATAATAATTTGACATTAATTAGCAGGACAAAGATCTTTTCAGCAAGATTACAACTGATACTACGAGGGCAAGTCAATAAGTAACCAGCCTATCCCATTTCCAATTGACCGAGACACCCAAGATTTTCATGCCTTGTTTCAATACATGTTTTAGGCCTGAGGGCAAAATTGCACCCTTATTGTGTCATTCACTCATAAGATATTGAATGTCAAACATGGCTAGCGATGCAAAAGTAAGCTTTTCGTCTAAAGTTGAGTACCGTGCTGTAATTCGGTACTTGTATTTGAAAGGGAAAACAGGTCAGGAAATACATTGCGAGTTGACCAATGTTTATGGGTATTCTGCACCATCGTATGCACGAGTTAAATTCTGGGTTGGGGAATTCAAACGCAGTAGAACGTCTTTAGAAGACGAAACCAGGTCTGGACGCCCATCAGATGCCACTGATGAAGAAATGTGTAATAAAGTACGGGATCTGGTGTACTCTGATAGGCGAATTAAGGTGGAAGAAATAGCAAATGCATTACACATTTCACACGGTAGCGTTTCAACAACTTTACATGATCGCTTGGGTATGTACAAGCTAACAGCCCGTTTGGTCCCAAAATCCCTTAGCGACGAGCAAATGGCAACCAGAGCACCAGTATACAGCGCGTTGAAGCGGTTTAGGTCAAAGGAAGATGGTTTTTGCGTATTATGCAATTTTGCTCGACCAACTGAGAACTGTGATCCGTGAAAAAACGCCGAGGTAAACTCGCCAAAAGGGATTCTGCTCCAATAGGACAATGCGAGAGTCCACACTTGCAAAATTGCAATGGATGCTGTTGAGCGGAATGGGTACGAGCTAATACCGCTCCCCGCCTATGCTCCGGACTTAGCTCCTAGTGACTATTTCCTATTCCCAAACTTGAAAAAGGATATCCGTGGACGTCATTTCCGGTCCAACGAAGAAGTCGTGGCGGCAGTTGAGGAGTGGGTCAGAGACAAGGACCCTGGCTTCTTCAGTTCTGGGCTGATGGCACTGGAACACCGTTGGTCCAAGTGCATCATTCTAGAGGACATTACATCGAAAAAGAAGAGATCGATCTCACCCAGAAATAATTTAGGCTGGTTTTTTATTGACTCGCCCTCGTAATTTGTGATTCATTAGTAGAACAACTCAGCTGAGTATGAAGAAACGTTTTATAACCTCGGGGCCAGAAAGCAACAAAAGTTGTCTCCCTTGTAATCAATGACGAAAAATCCGTCAAGTGTATAAATTTGTCTTAAACGTGATGAATATACATCATATCTTAGCTCCTAGGTATCCTGTATTCTCTCGTTTGTTCTCGGCAGAAAATTTCGCTGTTTGAATATAAAATACACATGGCGAAGATATGTGTATGCTATGCGCAAATTATACAGTCCCCACTTTACCCTCCTGCTCGAAGATTATTTACTTATTTTCAGTTATTATTAATTCTGAAAAGATTTCTACTGCAGTGCCAGAATTTACAATCGTCCGTTCCACACCATCTACAGCCACAGAATCGCCATTGACATCTACACAAGGTTCCTCGGTTTCTTCAATGTCTGCAGGTAAGTTCCTTCTGTAATTTTAGCTCTTTTTCCCTTATAAATATTTGTCCGAATTTCCCATCAATAGTTGGTAGTTCTTCTGAATAAAAATTGCAAAAAGCTCATCAGACTGTTAGACTGGATTTTATGTTTTACATTTAAATAGAAAGACGTTACTCTGAATTGGAAAAAATGAACAAACTAAAGTAAACAAAACAAATACAAATGTAATATCAACAGTAGGTTGAGACTACAAACAGTAACTGAAACGCTTTCCTACAAAGTCAAAGTTCCTAAAAAGAAAAAACAAATCCTGCGGTAATGATGAACCAACCGTAGCATTAAACGCTTGGAATGCTAGGTAAAAACAGGTTGAAAATCACAGAAAATAAGCTTTGACATTTCATGCAAATTGTTTCCTTATTTGCATGAAATGTCAAAGCTAATTTTCTGGGTAAAATAAGAAAAAAGTCATCAATACATCGTTTGCTCAATAAGCCCAGAAAGTGGTAAAGGTTAATTCACACAACCACATTTGGTGCTGTAGAGACGTACTGCATGCGGATTTAACATTTTCTCTTTGTGATACTGACATTATTTGGGCCAAGAAACCAAAGGAAGATAACAATAAAACATTTGGAACACGGTCGCTCTATATCCAGCGGAAACGTGACATATATACAACGTCGCATTGACATCGATCCTACGTACTCGTCATGACGTTGTATTAATGGCATGTGCTCGCTTGGTAAGGCCTTCCAATGCATTGCTCTGTTTCGCGCATCTATTGTCATTTGTAACTATCAAGTTCTATAAGATCTAATCTTGTTTTCAAATTTGCATTGCCATTTTTTGGTCAAAAGCTTCTGATTTTTTTTATTATTTATTTATTTATTGTCCAATGAAATTCTGGTTATCGGTATCAAAACTTATACATATTCGATATTTTTCGATACATACTTAATCGACAAGAGAGCTTGATATATGTAAAGTGCTTCTCTAGTAAATAAAATTGCGTGTGAATATTCTTGTGCATTTTTAGGTCTAGTTAATAAAATTTCGCGTGGAAACTCTAGTGCTTTTTTGAGCCTGATTCTGGTGTTTTGTTTTTTGTTTTTTTACATAATTTACCACATTTACCAAGTTTTGTTTTTCATATCGTTGATGCTCATCACGAAAACACACCTATATAATTTTGACCCCCTTAAACCCCACTTTTGTATAGTAAAACTTGTGTTTACCGGGGTATACATTATTTTTCTTACTTTGCTAAAACATAGCTTGTGGGTACTCGAGGCGGTTCTAACGAGTACACAAAATCATATTTTGAACAAGAATATGAAAAAAAATTCAGAATGTTTCATCTGAAAATTTTCCTTTTTTGGTAGTAAAATTTTCAATATATTTGAATATCTGTGTTTTCGTAATGTCTGCCGCCCGCAAAATAGCTCTACAGAATCAGGCAATCGTATTCCGGAAGAGTTTGTAATTTTATAGAAATAATCATTCTTTATCTATAAGCATCTCCTACTTCTCACGCCTGGTAAACTATCACACGTACCTCCGCGGAGGTACCGATTAAATGGTTGTGACAGATATCCGGAGCTACCTGTGATGGTCAAAAACTAGACATAAAAAGATAGGTGTTCGTCTTTTTTGATAAAATACACAATAACCAGAGAGTTTACTGAAAATCAAACAGTGCTATTCGACCTTATAGGCATAAAGTTTTGTCACACGTCATATCCCCCAGAACTTTCCATATTTACCAAAGATACGACCTTCGAAGTGGCTTCGAAGTCAGCCCGAAGTACTCGAAACAGAAAACGTTTTTTGTTCTAAATGTGGATATCTTGAATATAAATCTGTTTATCTTGGTACACTGATATAAAGTTAACCTGTTTGCCTGAATACAGATATCGATAAACTCCAAACAAGGCTGGATTCTTCAAAAAACAGCTGGAGGTGCCTGTGACGTCGTGGAGGTGCCTGTGATGCAAAGAAATATAGTGAAAATCTGAAGAGTTATTGCCGCTGCAAATATTGATATAATTCTTCTCTAGATTCCTGCCTGGAAAGAATCGTTCATTCAGCGTCGCAATAAGCTATCATAATGTGTATGTCAGGATTTTGCATGTTAAAATTATAAAACATAATCTCAAAGAATTATTGGTGCTTTTGAGTTAGATTGTCATAGAATGCTCACTGAAGTAAGACTTTTTTTCTTGAATGGTGATGACTAATCGGGAGGTGCTGCCTGTTCGTCGTTCCAACTCGTAGAAAATTGTCTTTGCTAAATATATCACACGCCACGCCAGCTACACATATGATGTACCAAAAGTATAAAAAAAATGCCGATGCCTGTCACTGTAAATTATGACGCAGTTTAAGCATTACTGGAACACCTTAAAATAACCTACGTTGTTGACCCTTTTTGTAACACGTGATCGGAATTTTACTGTAAATCATCTGAAATTCAGTCTCCAAATAGCCACTATGTGCATCAAATATGCTGACAAAAGAGTAATTTTCCGACATATTGTTGATTTTGCAAACGCTTCGACAAAAATATTTTTATAGTGGTTTATTTGGTGACTGAATTTAACACGATTTACAGTAAGATTCCGATCACTTCACTTTGTTAAAAGATGTAATGTCGAGATTATTTCATGTGTTGATGATGTAATACCTAGGCCTTGCGGATGTGTTTGAATTCTAGCGCTGGCAATATAAAACAGCAAGAGTGAATCACTTGCAACACCTTCGAGTCCACTCACCACAAAGTTGACATAAACGGCGAGCCAGACCGCGTAGCGCAGTCGGAAGAGCGTCTAACTCAAGAGCCAGAGGTCCCCACTTACTTTTCTTTCTCCTTCCGTTGATTCAAGAAGGACTGTTGTCAGTTACTGACGAAAGTATGTTCACTTATTCCCGGTCAACCCCTTAGGAGGTCTAAGCCTGCCCAGAAATAGTGTGGTAAGGTTAACTGATAGTCCCGACATGATTTTAGTTATTTACAGAGGACGTAAAGAAACAAAACAACAAAACTACAACAACACATACAGCGAGCGTCATACGACATATGCGAGCGATACGCATACGAGTTACCAAAAGGGTCAACAACGTAGGTTATTTTACGTGTTCCGGTGATGCTCAAATTGCATCATAATTTACGGTGACAGGCATCGGCATTTTTTATACTTTTGGTACACCATATGTGTAGCTGGCGTGGCGTGTGATATATTTAGCAAAGACAATTTTCTACGAGTTGGAATGACGAACAGGCAGCACCTCCCGATTACAGTCACCACCACTCAAGAAAAAAAAAGTCTTACTTCAGTGAGCATTCTATGACAATCTAACTCAAAAGCGCCAATAATTCTTTGAGATTATGTTTTATAATTTTAACATGGAAATTCATGACATACACATTATGATAGCTTATTGCGACGCTGAATGAATGATTCTTTCCAGGCAGTGATCTAGAGAAGAATTATATCAATATTTGCAGCTGCAATAACTCTTCAGATTTTCACTATATTTCTTTACATCACAGACACCTCCACGACGTCACAGGCACCTCCAGCTGTTTTTTTTTTTTAAGAATCCAGCCTTATTTGGAGTTTATCGATACCTGTATTCAGGCAAACAGGTTTACTTTACATCAATGTACCAAGAAAAACAGATTTGTATGCAAGATATCCGCTTTTAGAACCAACAACGATCGGTCTTTTTCTGTTTCGAGTACTTCGGGCTGACTTCGAAGCCACTTCGAAGGTCGTGTCTTTGGTAAATATGGAAAGTTCTGGGGGATATGACGTGTGACAAAACTTTATGCCTATAAGGGTCGAATAGCATTGTTTGATTTTCAGTAAACTCTCTGGTTATTGTGTATTTTATCAAAAAAAAAACGAACGCATATCTTTTTATGTCTAGTTTTTTACCATCACAGGTAGCTCCGGTTATCTGTCATAACCATTTAATCGGTACCTCCGCGGAGGTACCTGTGATAGTTTACCAGGCGTGACTTCTTATGTGAAGTGTATAAAAATATTGTGGAAACATGATTATTTCCTCGCACAGGAAGAAAGACGAAGTCCAATCTATGCAGTTCGGCTGTCCTTGCTATTAGCCAATCAAATAGCATAGCTGTTTTTAATCAGCAGACAAATAGTGAAGACACAGACCAGACTGCACAGATCTTTGTGTTCAATACAGGGATATTTTTTTCCAACGACGTTCCTACATTCTCATAATTATTTCTCTTGTAGCTACAGTTTCGCTTTCTTCAACACAGTGTAAACCAGGGTTTGTTACATGTAAAGATAGGAGGTGCGAGCCTTATGAATCCCTTTGTGGTTCCATAGGTTTGTTTACACATGGCTTCAGATGAGGCACTTTTAAAACTAAATGAGCTGTTGTTTTTTTTTTCTCCATAGAAGCGTATGCTTGGGTACTCATTAGAAGCGCTTCTAATGAGTATCTAAAACATATGTTCTCATGAAGAAATAAGAAAAATACTATGTGAATATCCCCTCTTATCTGGAGCTATCTTTACAGCATGAGGCGTGACAAGTAAAACTATCTTTTGCATTTGAGACATTTGCATTAGCACAGACTGTGTCCACCAGGATGAACTCACATGACAAGAATAAGTTCAGCTCAACAATAAATATACACTAACCCTTACTGGCGTCACAGTTTTGAATATTCTGTCTTGGTGATAACTCATTGTATCTTTGGTCCGAAATTTAAGATTTGGTACGTTTTGTTTATGATCAGTGAAGATATATACTTGTTTTGTCATTGCATAGATTTGGTACGTTTGGTTAATGATCTTGATTCGGCATCCGGTACTAGTAAGTACACTGCACCAAACTGATTCTCCATACAGTTCAGGTATTTATAACATACTATTCAGGATACCTAACAATTTAGATTTTAATTATTTTTGTACTACCTTTTTATATATGTGTCACTATGTTTCATCGTAAACACACACACACACACACACACACACACACACACACACACACACACATGAAATTTATAATCATGTTTGTCATTTCAGGGACATTCACAACAACTTCTGCTACAATTTCACCATCTGAGAGTTCCCCTCAAGTGTCGTCTACAAGTATGATAACATCTACAGAGCTGTATGCAATGGGTAAGGTTTTTATTCAGTTCAGTGTTCAAATATATCTAGACAAAAATGACGTAGTATACAGACAAACCTTTCGTACAGGTTATCTGCTGTAAGCAATCACCTGTATAAAGCAAACACTTATTGGCATTCCCAAAGCTGCTTACTTAGCACAGGTTTGGTTGTATAAAACACGATCTTTTGTAATACAATATAATGCTTTGACGTACACCGGGATTACACATGTAGTTTTAGAATGCGCAAACCTGTAACATCATATGTACGAATCAGCCAGGACTTCGCCGTTTGTATACGCATTATCAGAACCTTACGTATTGCAAAGAACGGGAGGATGCGAATAAAATCAAGTGAGGGCACTGACTGCTGTGTTTGTTAGCGATAAGGCAGGGTTTCCTTGGAATTGTTTGAAATTGTTTGTTGCTGTTCTTGTCAGTACTCACGAATTATTTATGTAAGTCCAAACATGAGAAAAATCCCTTAAAGGGAGTTTTTCTTGCGTTTGGGCTTAAATAAATGGATACTTATATAATGATTTGTTTTGTTTCAGCTGGATCATCCTCACTGTCGTCATTAGTGCCTTCAGTTTTACCTTCAGCCACATCTGCTGTGACACTAAGCTCATCGCCGTCGACAGGTAGGTAAATCCTAATAGATTGTATTTTCTATTCTTTATTGAATATAATTGGCGTGCTGTAACAGCTAAAACAGAATACCTACATTTTTTTTTTTTTTTTTGCAAATATTAACCTTTGTGCTGTATATATCGATTAAGTTCATTTTGGTCTCCATGAAACCGTGGCTGATTAATTCATGCATATCCATGAAATAACAATGATGGAACAGAACAACTACGACGATCGACTAATCTATTTATAGGTATTCCAAGATGAACACCAGTCGGAGGAAGTGGAGTCGATCACTGCCCATAAAGTCAGACGGATAGAAGTAAACTTGCTTATAACCACAGCGTTTGCTTGGGAGTCGATAGGCAACGTCAGTGTCTATGTGAAATTGTCCATATTTATTTTGTGGGTTTGAATGGAATATGTGCGGTCATAAAGATTCGTCGTTTACATGAATCTGTTCTGCAAATATGACTAAAATAAAAGTATGTAAAAAATTGCTGCTGATGCCTAGTTGTACTTGTGCTTTGACAAGTATTTTATACTTGCCGAGTTTGCGAATCGTGCGATCGAAGAATCATAATTAATATTTCTGTACTTTCTGTATGTAAATTTCATTGTTGGAGCCCATTCATAATAATGTGTCTGTTTTATTTCTCAGGCGGGTCTGGATTGTGCTTAAAAGGCTGGGAGCGTTGCAAAGACGGAACTTGTGAACCCTTTCATTGGTTATGTGTAGAACATGGAGCAACGATGGTTACTGGTCTCTGAACATAATTTTAACAATGTTCTGAGTTATCTAAATTGCTACATATGAGTTCAAATTTATTAGTTATTTGTATTTCTTAATCATTTTAATCATCACAGAAAAACTGCAAGCAGGAGTCCCACAGAATTAGTGTGTATGGATTATTTGTCACTCGAATCATCCAAGGAGGGTATATCAGAACACTCTGTTACGGACCGTTTCACTAGATTTGGATAAGCCTTACATACCCGCAATCAAAGGGCGAAAACCTCTGGATAAGACTTCCATACCCGCAATCAAAGGGCGAAAAACACTGCCAAAAGCACTTCTTGAGAACTTTATTGTATATTACGTGTTTTTTTCGCGCGATTGCATAGCGATCAAGGCAGAAACTTAAGTTCCAGGTAATCAAGGAACTCTGTGCAAATGCACCGTATCATCCCCAAGGAAATGGAATGACTTAGCACTTCAATCGTACTCTTTTAAGCATGTTAGGAACGCTCAGTGAAAAGCAGAACAAGACTGGGTCTTACCTGGCTCCCCTTGTGCACGCTTACCTTGTAACCCGTCACGACAGTACTGGATTTGCTCCTCATTATCTGAGGTTTGGCAGGTTTCCATGAATCACAGTTGATGCATTTCTGGGCATCAAATCCCAATGTGAGAGTGCTCAAGATACCAGTACCTACGTTAGCAAATTAAAATTAATTCTGAACGTTGCTTAAAAGACGGCCACTAAACAGCAAAAAGCATGTACATCACAGCAAGGACGTCTATTACTCCAAAAAAGTCCCTGAGTCTATAGTCCAACTAGTTGATATTGTTCTTGTAAGAATCGTCGGCCTAAAAGGTAAACGGAAACTCGTCGACAGGTGGAACAGGCAACCACACGTGGTTATTGTTCAACCAAATAAGGACATCCCTGTTTTTTGTTTGTTTGTTTGTTTTGTTTTGTTTTTGTTTTGTTTTGTTTTTTGTGAAAAAAGAACACGGAAAGAGACTGGCAAAACTGCTTCAATGCAATTTATTACTACTGCCATTTATGAGTATTCCTTTCTCAGCACGCAGAATAAAGCTTTCCACTAATACTGTCAACAAAGGTGAAACTTGGCACCTGACGGTACATCAAATACCAGCACAGTTAGGTGACGCTGTCAGAAAAGGTGAAACTTGGCACCTGGACAATGTAAAATATCACCCAGTTACGTGGCAATACTTATGACAAAGATGAAACTGGGCACCAGGATAGCATGTTCGATACCATCCAGTGCAGTGGCAACACTGCTAACAATGGTGAAACTGGGCACCACGACTCTTCCACCCAGTTTAATGGCAACCGTACTGACAACGGTGAAACTAGGCACCAGGACAATGTCCAATATTTCCCAGTTAAGAGAAAGCTGTTTCATAAAGGTGGTCCTGGGCATTTGGATGATACATCCAACACCACCGAATTTGCAGATACACGTACCGCTACAGAGTGATGCAGATACAACCCCAAGCCAATCAGTTAAAGCCTACCCATACATTATTCCTCAAAGGAGGTTAGAAACATCCAAATGAACCCAGTATCAGTACCATTTGAGCCAAAGATATCAGAACTCAGGCGATCGAATTGCCGACACCAAAAACCAAGATGGCAGTTTTCAAACAACAACTGGCCTATGTCTTAAAACTTCGCTATTTTGCACCACGTTTTTTTTTTTTGTTGTTTTTTTTTGTTGTTTTTTTTTTTTTTTTTTTTTTTTTGTTTTGTTTCGTTTTTGTTTGTTTTTTTAACGTTAAGACACTTTGTAAACCATGTTTGTTTTTTTATTTATCTAAAATAAATGCAGTTACGCTTACAACATTGTCTCATTGTAATGTCGAGGACGACATTTCTCAAATAAGGGGAAAGTGTAACAGGGTTACTTTTATTCCTAATGATCCATTGTGTTGTGTTGTATTGAATTTTAATATATTCATTTATTTTCGTTTCATTTAAAGACACCTGCGACATTTATACCTCACTGTGACTGTTTGATGACGCATGGATAACTAACACACGCATGCGCATTAGCCATATACTTGGTCAGTCACATTTACTTCTTCATGGCGGCGGGTTGTGCCCCGTATAATAAAGTTTGGCCTTTCTTCTGAATTATCACTAGTTCTAGATATTTTGTTTATTGAATCTATGTCTCATTATATCATTTTTCACCTTTTATCATCGATAACGTAGACCAGCAATGCGTAGTCTAGATATTGGCGGCAACGCATTTCCTAGTCCTTGTAATAGCTGCACACTCATCCATAGTCATCCTCCCATCTTGTTTATGATTATACGTGATAAACGCATATAGTGAGGTTTCTCCACCATTTAATTATATACATGCTTATTGTTATTTTGACACGTGTGCAATGATATACTTGGTCAGTTCACAGTTACTTTTATACTATGTAATCGTACTATATAAATTAGAAAAAGGACATACTTCACGAAATTCGAATAGGTGAAACATTTTCGGAATATAATAAAATATTACAAATGCTTTCAGGTTATTACAGGTATTGCAGTTTAGACATTTTTTCCGCCAATATGCATAACAGTTGAACAGCTTATAAATGCAACATGAAAAAAAAAGCCTTTTCGTATAGCATTGGTCCGTTATTTCATGTAATTTGGCTGATCAGTAATGTCATTTTGGTTCAGTGGGTGATATTAATATGATCAACGCTTTCAACTGATTTGCTACACTCAAAATCGTACTTTTATCAATTATGCAAAAATGGGCAAGGTAATACCAGCCTGTACATCTGACCACTTTGCTCAGAACGTGTGTAATTTCTGCAGCCTCGGCAAATCTACACAATATCTTCTCCTTGAATAATATGTGTAATGAACAGCAAATAGCTTAGGGACTGGTCGGATAGGAGGACTCTGGAAATAGTTTTCGTGAGCAATAATATATCGTGATTTTGATACATTGGCTTATTGACTACATTGAAGACATTCTTACTTTTTGTCCTTTTCTTTGTTTACAGCAACATCAGTGTTACCAACAGCAATGTCCACTTCCAATTTGTCAGCAGCTACGGTGACGTCAACATACGAAACAGGTATTCATTACCTTCAGTATAAGTTAGACAGTATGGTGAATGTTGCATCATCTACTCAGTACGACAAGCAACACAGAAAAAAGAACATTTCTTTATTTCAATTCTTCCCATAAATGAGTCGTCACACAAGAAAAGGTCACAAGAAAAAGGACACTTTGAACTGTCTGATTTATAATTCTTTAAATAGATATAGGGAGCCCCTTAATAGGACAAAAGACATACATTTTTACCTGAGGCTTCATCAAGAGCACTACTACACGCCGTCTGCGAACAGTAAAGGCTCTGGCAAGACCGCGCTTATGCACAGGCTCGCATTGACGGTGGCCTATATATTAAGTATCCTTTTCTCACGTGTTTTCCGTTACAGTATATTTCAGAACGTTTGAATGTTTTTGTTCAAGTTCATCGCTTCCAGCACTGATGGAAATGATCTAATTAGATAAATGAGCCGACACACGAAAAGGGGCACCTTATGGTTTCCGGTATGTGGTTCTTAAAATGCGCATGCACAGTCCCGTATTTGGGCTACAGACATGCGTGTTATGCCAGAAGCACCCTCAAAGTCCCTACTACATGTCTGTGAACACGAAAGGATCTTGCGAGACTGCGTTTGTGTGCAGGCTCGCCTGAGCTTTTGCCGATCACCTATAAGATAAGCACCCATTTCTCAAGTACTGGCTCAAATATATTATTGCTGTCAAAGGGTCTTGAAAATATGTTTTTTGTCAGTCGTTTTACATCTTCATGAGAATGGCACCAGCTGTTTTGGGACATATTGGTTAACAAAACAGATGAAAATGTAGTCGTTCTGTTGTTAGTCACAGTTGCCATTTAAATAAAATATTATGTCACAAGTGTTTATTTGTGATAAGAAATAAATTTCAGTATCTTTTTTGTATTTCATGTATAAAGATTTCATGCGTCCATTGTTCCAAATGTAAATATATTTCAAACTTTTCTTGTTTGTGATATAAAGTTATGTCATAATATACTCATAAGCTGGTTCCCTGTCCAAAATTCTAAATAGATATATTTGCGCCGTAATGTGAGAAAACATTCTTTTTGGTGTGTTCGCCAAATAAAGACTGAAATCAGCCTGGGTATACACATTGTCTGGTCAAAGTCTTTGTTGTCCACATGAAGAAACTGTGTATCCTGGACTATTCACAATGCGCCCAATGAAGATGAATCTTCGTTGTGCGCGCATGTCCAGAGGTACGTTTTCTGACGTTGTGGCTTATTGGTTTTCAGCTACTTCATCTACAACAACTCCCTCAGTTCTAGTTTCTACAGTCACACCCAAGTCATCTCAGTCACCAGGTATTTAAACAAACCTAGCAGAAAAATCATTACCATGCAGAGACAAACTGCTGTATCTTCAATGCGAACATCAAATACCAACTTCTGAATTAGTGCGTTATGATAAATGGCTTTGTTGAATTAATACACAATACTGGGAGCATGTAGAAGCATAAACCGAAAAAAAGGCCCAGCCATATACAGGTTTAACTAGAGAGAGAGAGAGAGAGAGAGATCTTGTTATTATTACACTGCACCCATAATTCGTTCAAACAAGACGGCTATTAAACTGCAACGTTCCGTTACCCAGACTGTGTTGTTGTTTCTGCTTAACACATTAAAGAAGTGGCTACAGAAAGAAACAAAAAAAGTATAAAGAAATCACATGAAGTGTGAGAAAGGCTATCTCAAGAAACAAACATGTTGAATATCTGCAATATTATGCAAACAAATTTAACCGGGGTTATCAGCTAAAGCAAATCTAAAAGCAGGCTTCAGATAAAAGAAAAATATAAGTAAAGATTTCCAGGAAATGGCAGAATCACGAAGCACAATCCTCAAAAGTCACCAAAATAAGGAGCGATGAAAAGGTGAACTGACTATCTCGTATTCTGTCTTCCCATCGTTAATCCATGTATTGTTTAATTGACTTATCCTATTTAAAGGAGTCGTATACTGACCATCAGAGTAGTCTTGATCGGGCATCGCGTTTATAACATTGCTTGCCAAATACGACCCTATGGCTTTAAAAGACATTTCACATGCAAGATAGCTGCCGTTGTGTGAGACTAGCTGTACAACTTTTAACTCTTGTAATGCTAAATGAATTAATATGCCACGCCCATTTCAAATTGCCAGCCATATATTACTTGATCCAGGTTGTGGTATAAATTCACATACTTAATGACAAATAGTGCAGATCCATATCAGTTGGCTTCAGAAGCCAGTTGATCTGGATCTATAATGTTTGCAAAGGTAGGGCATATCCGGGTTCAGCAGGACTATGGTTAATGGCTTAGTGTAATGTCATTTTCTCATGAATTTTCGACCTTTTGCTGTTTTCTCGAAACGGTTACTTATCAGTTTTGAGGTAATATAAAACTTAGTTAGATGATTTTGGTTTATATTACGATGTAGATAAATTAATATTTTACAACATTTGTTTGCTGACACTTTACAAGATTATTTTTATTTAAATCAATAACCCAGACACATGTACATGTCTTGACAAAATAAAGGGCTTATGTTTTTTTGTTGTTTTTTTTATACGTATACGATACAGAGCACTGTTTCTTTGTCTGTTTCTATGAGTATCTAAGTAAAAGTTGTTTCCCTTCTGTGACAAATGCGCGATATTTGTATTTTCAGATGGATCAGAAGATTGTTTGAAAGGCTGGGAACGTTGTAAAGACGGAACATGTGAACCATTTCACTGGCTTTGTGTTGAACATGACGCAACGCACCCAGGACAGGAAATTATCGGTCGTTAAGACAGACTTCCTAGAATTTGCAGTTCTTTGTCTTTTATATCAGCCTTAATTATTAATGGATTAATCTTAATAAATTGTAAAACAAAGTTATCTAGTTTTTCATACTTATTTGATTGAATAAACTAGAAAATAAATAAAACCCAAAAACTAATATAAACATAAAAAATAAATTATCGTGCTTAACTATGTATGTATCTGTGTGTGTGTGTGTGTGTGTGTGTGTGTGTGTGTGTGTGTGTGTGTGAGTGTGTGTGTATGTATGTGTGTGTGTGTTGCAATAATTGTCATTTCGTTTCTGGCAATATTCAACCAAACTCTATAGCTTCAAGATACAGTTCTTCCAAATGACCCCAACTATGTTTGTACGTTTTTTAGCCTTTTCCCAAGCAGTAACATAGTCATGTAATATATCTTTTTAAAGCTTAGAGCTTCTAAATGACTTATCTGAATCTAGTAAGTACCAAGTGATAAGAAAAATATGTCATTACAACACTGTAAACATTATTGTGGATTCAGTATCAAAGGAAAGAGCCCCAAATTCAGGGATAGACTGAAAAGCATTTAATGAACAAAACCGTATCACAAAAGTTTGAAAAAGATGTTTATAGGTAAAGCTACAGCTAATCAATTAGCCTCAGTATTTTTTTCAGTCCTTCGTTTCAAAAAGACCATACAAATTCTGAATGGAAACAGTTAAAAAGAAACTCATCATATATCATAATCGGATTTTTGATTAACGTGCAGGTACAGGGGCAACATCCACATCAGTGGCCCCCCTTCCAGATAGCTGGCTTGCTTCACGCATGGCAGATCTCACACCAGATCTCCAGGTACGTCTATCATGAGGGTTGATAGCCGAGAGCTTCCACTCTCTGCAATCCCTCTCTGTCAGCTGCTTCCATGTCATTTTGGGCCTCCCAGGCCCACGCTTTCCATCAACCTGTATGTCAAAGGCTGTCTTGATTGCACCACTGGAGCGTTCCACATGTCCATACCATCGAAGTCTTCTCTCCTTCAGAATGAGGTCCAGATCCTCAATGCCAAGCCGCACAAGTAGATCATTGGACCTGGTGGTGACAATGTCTTGCGGCCTGACATTGCAGATCTGTCTGATCATTGCCCTGTCATTTCGCTGCAGACGCTGGAGGTTCGGCTTTGTCAATGGCCAAGTCTCGCTGGCATGGAGCATTGCGCTCCGCACACAAAAGCTGTACACATGGCCACGTGTTTTGAAAGAGAGGTGGCGTGAAGAGAGGACTGGTAGCAGATCCTTGAACTTCTTCCAGGAGGTTTTCACACGTGTTGTGGTTGAAAGTTCACAGCCACCTGCTGCTGAGAGCATGTCTCCTAGGTAGCAAAAGGAAGCTACCACCTCAAGCTTGTCAGGTCCGACCTGGACTTCCTTCTGTGGTCTGCCATCCAAGGGGCGTGCAGTTCCCTGGCACCGTGTACATCTATAGTCAGGGTCCTTTTTCAAGCGCTTGAGCCCACTGCATTTCTTTTGCACCCAGTGCTTGCAGCCATTGCAGAAGATGCTGTTGCTGCCCACTCCAGTGCGACAGACAGCGCATGGAAACTCGCCTGAACTCTGCAGGAGGTCCAGTCCCGTACCGCAGATCATGATCTTTGTCTTTCCTGCATTTACTCTCAGTCCTTTCTTCTCCATTGCTTCTTTCCAAGTCAAGAGCCTCCTGACACATTCCTCAAGTGATTCAGCGATGATAACAAGGTCATCGGCATAGAGGTCCTCCCAGGGGACCCCAGAGCGGAACTCTCGTGATAAGGCTTCAAGCACAATGATGAAGAGCAGTGGGCTGAGTACTGATCCTTGGTGAACACCAACCTTCACTTCAAACTCTTCACTGTACCCCTCACCATGCATTTGCATACATCCCCTGCACCAGTCGCACAATCCACTCCTCCACACCAAGTTTTCTCAGCGCCCACCAGATGACCTTCCGACGCACTCGGTCAAACGCCTTCTCCAGGTCTACAAAAGCCATGTAGAGTCTCTTATTGGCAGCTAGATACTTCTCTTGCAGCTGCCTGACAACAAAGATTGCGTCTGTAGTGCCTCTGCCTGGGACGAAGCCAAACTGGGAATCGTCGATTGACACCAACTGTCTGATGAGGCCGTCCACAATCCTCTCCAGGATTTTCATAACCTGCTCTGTCAGCTTGAGACCGCGGTAGTTGCCCCTTTCCAATGCGTCCCCTTTTCCCTTGTAGAGGCAGATAATGAAACTCTGCTCCCAGTCAGAGGGTACCTTGCCATCACGAATGATTGCAACTGCGAGGTCACGGATCATGGAGGCGCCCATGTCACCGGCCGCTCTTATCATCTCCACCACTATGCCTGATGGGCCCGGTGCTTTGCCTGCCTTCATCTGCGAGATAGCCTTCTTAACCATATCAATGGTGATTGGGATGGGCGGGCCTTCCACTGGTGATTGATGTGAC
Source organism: Anodontia alba (assembly GCA_964016985.1). Taxonomy (NCBI): domain Eukaryota; kingdom Metazoa; phylum Mollusca; class Bivalvia; order Lucinida; family Lucinidae; genus Anodontia; species Anodontia alba. The sequence continues at coordinate 47,143,904 of OZ024831.1, forward strand.
AGGTGGTCTGGGTCCCAGTCAAACTCAACATTGAGAAGCCTTTGGTAGAGCTCCAGCCAGGCCTTCTGCTTTGAGTCTTCGCTCATTGACATCTCTCCTGCATCATTCTTCACAGGTTTGTCACCAACAACATCAGTGTTCTCTCTTCTAAACTGAAGAAGCTCTTCTAAACTGAAGAAGGAAAAGAAATCGGGGAGCAAACTCTAACCTTTCAGAGTAGGCTCTTTTTTCAAAAAAGGAGACCATTACGAAAACAGGCCTATTCATACATATTGGTGCATACTACCTAGCAAGGCGGTAGACTTCTGAAGACTTGGGGTCAATATTCTCGTAGACCTTCTTGTCGGCTTCTTGACGAGCATGGTGCACTGCATGTCTGGCATTTCGTTTGGCTGCATCGTATGATGCCCTAGTTCCTTTACCAGCCTTCCATGCCTTGAAAGCTGTCCGCTTGGCAGCAATGGCCTTTTCCACGTGTTCGTTCCACCACCAGGTTTCACGATGCCAACGGTGTGGCCGAGTTGTGTCACATACCTCCTCAGTTGTCTTGAGCAGTCCAGTCTTGATGTTGTTCCAGATATCCTCAGTGGCCCCATCAGCTACACCTGCAGATGTGCTCACATGCAAGTTGAAGACCTCCTGGAAATGATTGCTTGTCTGAGGGTCTTTAAGCTTCCAAACTTTGAGGCGAGGGGTGAACTTGCGCTTGGATTTTGGAGGCACATCAATCCTCATGTCACTTACAAGAAGCTGATGTTGCAGAGCTACTTCCTCACCAGGGATCACTTTTACATCTGTGACAAGTTTGCGCATGGTCCTACGGAAAAGGATGAAGTCTATCTGTGTGGCTATGTTTCCAGACTTGTATGTGATGAGATGGCTGTCATGTTTCTTGAAACATTTGTTCCCAAGAAGCAGGTCAAATGCTAGGGCGTACTCTAGGATTCTCTCACCCTCAACATCTGGTTCCGGCCTGCCATACCCCATCCCACCATGCACTTCCCTGTATCCAGTGCCTGCACGGCCAACATGGCCGTTCCAATCTCCACATGGGATCAGAAATTCTGATGCTAGGATCCTGGCAGTCACAGCACGCAGCTGACAAAGAACAGGTCCTTAACCTCATCACTTAGACCACTCTGTGGGGCATACACAGACAGAAAGGTAACCACACGCTGGCCGACTATGAGTTACTGTGGTACGGTTTTGCGACAATATATTTTAGATATGCCAAATGTCATTTAGTTTTCCTCAGGTATAAAAGCGTTGAATCCATTTGGTTTCTCAGATCATTGATTTCCAGCCACAATTGTTAGAGACCAAATAATATCTTCGTTTTTTTAAGACAACAGACAGAAATCTGGACTAAAGTAAAGCAAGCCTGCCAAGACCGGACGCACCCCGCCCCGCCCCCCCTCCTGCCCGCCGCCTTCCCCCCCCCCCCCCACCCCCCCCCCTTTTTTTTCATCACTACAGGACAGCAAAGCAGAAATGCTTCTTTTATGAAATAATTAAGGAAAAATAATCGACTTCCAACGAAAGTCAAGAGCTTGGCATCGCTATGTTATTAAACAATACTAACTTAAAAATTGATGAACATAGAAATGAAACAGTGAATAATGTCAACCGTAGAATCGGAGTTTTCAAAAGGAAACTTACTTATATGGATAAAAATGTGTTTGTTACATTATACAAGGCTCTGGTGTAGTCACAAATTAATTACGGAAATTTGATATTCTACCCTACAATGAAAAAGTACAAGAAATGCTCAGCTACGGGCTACAAAGATAGTGCCAGAACTGCGAGGATTATCATACAGAGAACATCGTACTAACGTAAATCTCCCTACACTAGACTACAGACTACATTCAAGTATTCAAAATCATCCATAATATTGATCACATTTACATGAATTTGTTCTTTTCATTCACGGAACATACCCAGTTGATAGGACACAACTTAAAATTTAATAAACCACAAGCAAACTTAGTTCTGCTCATGTATAAGCTAGAGGGCGTAAGCAGTGTTGCAAACTTCATTACTGCTTATGAAGAGTCTCAATAAAACCGATACTCCCATTTTCTTATCTGTAGTGTGTTCTTTTTTCCAAAGGCAATCTTTTTGACGTTTATTTTACTACACTGCAGCTGGTATTAGTGCCGTGTGGCGGCGGTAGAACGTCTCCCCGTACTTTACCATAGTGCAGATTATATTTCATTTCCTTTGGGATCATTGGGCCCATTGTGGAGTATTTGAAAATGGAGTTCTGCTCATGTATAAGCTAGAGTGCGTAAGCAGTGTTGCAAACTTCATTACTGCTTATGAAAAGTCTCAATAAAACCGAGACTCCCATTTTCTTATCTGCAGTATGTTCTTTTTTTCCAAAGGCAATCTTTTTGACGTTTATTTAACTTCTTTGAGAAATATCCCAGTATGGAATAGCTTACCGTCAGAGGTAGTAAACTAAAAAAAACTGTTCTAGAATTCAAAATCAAATTAGATAAACTGTGGCTTAACAAAAGGTATGGTGTGTTGGTTATATACTAATTTATGTAAGACTCACAACCGGAAACAATGACATCAATTCAAATGACGTCGGGGGAAATTATAAGCCATTATAGACTTAAGAATATTCCCAGTCAACAAAAAGTAAGGTAAAATACTACGAGTACATGTGTGCATCGACATGATACATTTTAGAAACACGGTGCAGTTACATTACTGTCTTCGATAAGTTGGCGACTGACTACATGCAAATTGGCTACAACTTTATCCTTTATACTACCTATAAGAAAAAAACAACTTCGTCAGAACTTTTTTAAGACGCCAAGGAGAATAAATACACTTTCATGCAACTTGTCAAACTTTTTTCATCACGAAAACGTACCTATATAATTTTGCCCCCTAAAACCCCACTTTTATATAGTAAAACTGGGGATTTACAGGGGTAAAATCATTTTTTTTATATCTACTCAAAATATAGATCGAGGGTAACCGTTAGAACCGCCTCGTCGAGGCGGTTCTAACACGCCTCGTCGAGGCGGTTCTAACAAGTACCCACAATCTTTGTTTTGAGCAGAAATGTGAAAAAAAATATCAGGATTTTTATCTGAAAACTTTCATTTTTTTGTGGTGAAATTTTCAATATGTATGAATAGGCCTGTTTTCGTAATGGTCTCCTTTTTTGAAAAAAGAGCCTACTCTGAAAGGTTAGAGTTTGCTCCCCGATTTGTTTTCCTTTTAGAGTAGACCCCCTTTCAGACGGGAACATGGTTGTGTTCAAATGTGGAAGTTACTTGCGAGTGTTTCGCCCTGATCTGGTCTGCACCGTTTGCCAGTTACCCTGGACTAAACTGAGTTAACCCTTAAAGCGCCAAGAAAAACTGCATCTGAAAATGTCGTCTGTTTATGTCGTCTGCTGAATATTCTTGCAGACTTTTCAAACCTATTTTTGCATACAGGCAAACAGTGTGGACCCAGATCAGACTGGGTCCACATTGTTTGCAGAAGTGACTTTTAAAGTTACCAGCAGAAGACAAAGCAGACGACAATAGTTGTGATTGGCGCTTTAAGGGTTAATGTGACAGAAGGAAAATAATCTCCTACACACTCCTCTGATTTTGATCTATTGAAAAGTGGTTCATTTTTGTCGTAAATCGTTCACTACATCCGGGTGAGAATTTATAAGGATAAGAACAGCTTCACACAAAACGGGGCCTCGTTACGTTTTAAGCAGTGGTGATCATGAACAGATTGGGCGCTTGAAAGAAGTCCGAACACTATAAATTCTACTATTGAACAATGAAGGCCATGAACAGACTGCCATGCGCAAGGTGATTTGAGCCACAACGTGGGAAAACATACCTTCTAACGTGCGTCCAACGAAGACACAAATCAGCCTGCGTGTCCACGCAGACTGATCGGAGTCTTCGTTGTCCGCATGAAGAAACTTAGCACCCTTGGCTATCCAAAGTGCGCCTAGCGAAGATTCTGACCAGACTGCGCGAATGCGCAGGCTGATCTGAATCTTCGCTGGGCGCACATGTCCGAATGTACGCTTTCTGACGTCACGGGTCATTTCTGTCCTCAGTGTTCGCATACGCACAAAACCTCCTTTCTTGCTAGACTCGGCTCACAATGTGAGACACCAAGCCACTCATTTCAAACGGAAAATAACACTCTAATAAAATTAAACATATCACTTAGGACTGAGGTTAAAGCTTTCAGCAGACAACAAAGTGATCATTTTTTCTTATTATTCCCAGACAACAGGTTTGAACATTTCATGCGAATTGTCTCCATTGGAGACTATTTGCATGAAATGTCGTCCTGATTTCTGGGGAAAATAAGAAAAATGTTTCAAAATATCGTCTGCTGAGATTTTACCCACAGTGCTAAGCTTTAAAGTGTTTATGATTCAGATTCAGAAGTTGATGACACTGTACTTGAAATTTTATGACGGTATACCTGCAGGGCTGCGAGAAAAGCGGCAAATTACCAGTACTAAAGACCGCGCGCTTTATCAGACTGCAAATCCACACAGTCTGCTTAGTGTTATCATTATTTACAAGGATGTATATTGTGTATACGGGCAGAAAAGATACTGACCAGATATCGCCTGAGCCCCCGGTCCTTGTACATAAAAACAATGGTTGCCCACAACCACCCCAAATATGTTTTGGGGCATATACGGATCAGACTGCGCGCATGTCAAGTCTGATCTGGCCTGTACTGTTCGCTTACAGAATTATTGGATTCTTTAGAACGCAGCAACGGATATCAAAGACGCTGATGGGACTCTGATGAGACGTTTGAACTGTTGCACGTTTCACATGTGCTAGAAGACACTTTTTTACTTGATGCGGACTATACGGGCCGCGTCAAGCGAAAATGCGCCTTCGAACATGCGCAAACTGTGCCATCGAACATGCGCAAAGTATCATTCGGGCCTTTGCTCTCAATTCATACATTCTTTAGTATCTAATGATTCTGTTAGCGGACAGTGAAGGTCCTGATCAGACTGCGCGGATGCGCAGGCTGATCTGGGCATTCGCTGTTCGCATACGCCCGAAGACTCGTTTTCGCATGGCGCAGCTTATGTATTTATGTTTTTGCTTGAAGGGATGATACCAGTATATGTACATCGATCATGGAACGGAGCTATTTAGGTATGAATATTTTCTTTATTCTGCAGACATTTTAGAGCGTTGTTCGGTTCGATGGAAATAGCTAAAAGCATGTTCGCAAGGTCCGATATTGTTTTCTCGCACTGGCCGCGTCCTGTCGCCGAGTACCAAATATAGCCTGGGCCGGCAGATAACCTCTTTTCGTACAAAATATATTTCCAGTTTAAAACTGGTTAGCTATTCCCGCCAACAATGCGGCCGAGGTATGTGCATATACAAAAAGCAGGTTATCATGCCAAACATATCATTCCGCTTGGTAAAATGGCATTTCTAAGTTTAGTCCGTTTTAGTCTGCTAAACCCACATTTCGATTCAGGTCTTCGGTGTCTACTGTAAACAGTTTGTGACCCTTCCCTCTGACAGTGTTTTGTTTAATTCCAGTGAAATATCCGAGTATATCAAATAAGGGCGTTTCCGCGTTTGCCATATCTTTATATTGTTTTCCGTTTAGAACAGACCCCTACTCAGAGCGGAGACGAAACACTTTTGACAGCGTTGCTTTCCCTGAAAAATATCCATTCCCCGTAAAGAGAATGGGTAACCTCCAAGGAATATCACTGACTGAAATATAGTTACCTTCTTTGTCACAGTGGATTACACTGAAAAGAAAGGATTGGCTCCTGCAAAAGCAAAAAAAAAAAAAAATTTTCGAGTACAGAAGTACCTCTAACAAAGGGCTATATAACAGGCCCCGATATATATATATAAAAAAAAAAAAAAAAAAAAAAAAAAAAAAAAAAACTTTTTTTCGTGCGCAACTCAGTTGTGAATGAAATTTGTCCTGCTAATAAACTACTATAACAACAATTGCAAATTCTTTCTAGCTAAACATAGCTGAGTATGAATATTTCACAGCTAATACATATGAAAATGCCAACTATTGTTGGCATTTCCATATCTATTAGCAGAGAAAATTTCATGCTCTGGGCAAGACAATCAAATCGTTACGGACTCAGTGGTCTCTCTTTTTAGCTCACCTGAGCACGAAGTGCTCATGGGGAGCTATTGTGGTCAGTCAATGTCCGTCGTCCGTCGTCCGTCGTGCGGTGTCAACTATTGCTTTAAAAGCCTACTCCTCCTACAATCCTGGGCCAATTGACTCGATACTTGATAGGAAGCATCGGGGTGACTTGTAGATCAAAAATAGCTGAAATCGTTCCGATCGGAAATCCAAGATGGCCGCTGGCCATCTTGAAAATCTATTTTTCCCTTCTTCCCCTAAACCCAAAAGCCAGTGGAAACCAAACTTGGTAGGAAGCATCGAGGTGACTTATAGATCAAAAAGAGCTAAAATCGTTCCGATCGGAAATCCAAGCTGGTCGCCATCTTGAAAATCTATTTTTCACTTCTTCTCCTGAACTGAAAAGCCAATTGACTCCAAACTTGGTAGGAAGCATCGGGGTGACTTGTAGATCAAAAATAGCTAAAATTGTTCCAATAGTAAATCCAAGATGGCAGCCATCTTGAAAATCTATTTTTCGCTTCTTCTTCTGAACGGAAAGGCTTATTGACTTTAAACTAGGTAGGAAGCATCGGGGTGACTTGTAGATCAAAACTGCTGAAATCGTCCCTATCGGAAATCAAAGTGGCGGCCATCTTGAAAATCTATTTTTCGCTTCTTCTCCTGAACTGAAAGGCCAATGGACTCGAAACTTTGTAGGAAGCTTTTGGGCGACTTGTAGATCAAAAATAGTTAAAATCGTCCCGATCGGAAATCCAAGATGGCTGCCATGGCGGCTATCTTGAAAATCTTTTCTTCGCTTCTTCTCCTAAACTGAAAAGCCAATTGACTCGAAACTTGGTAGGAAGCATCGGGTTGACTTATAGGTCAAAAACAGCTGAAATCTTTCTGATCGGAAATTCAAGATTTCCGCCATGGCGGCCATTTTGAAAATCTATTTTTCGCTTCTTCTTCTGAATCGAAAGGCTTATTGACTTTAAACTTGGTAGGAAGCATTAGGATGACTTGTAGATCAAAATACCTAAAATGGTCTCTACTTGTAATCCAAGATGGCCGCTTTGGCGGTCATCTTGAAAAACTATTTTTCACCTTCTCCTGAAGCAAAAGGCCAGTTGATTCGAAACTTGGTAAGAAGCATCGGGGTGACCGGTAGATCAAAAGTAGGTAAAATCGTTAAAATCCAAGATGGCATGGCCCCCATCTTGAAAATCTATTGTTTGCTTCTTCACCTGAACCGAACGGCCAATTGACTCGAACCGGAGTAGGAACCTTTGGGGTGATTCGTAGATCAAAAATTGATAAAAAAAAAAATATTCTGATCGGAAATCCAAGATGGCCGCCATCTATTTTTCGTTTCTTTTGAACTGAAAGGCCAAATGACTCAAATCTTGGTAGAAAGCATAGGGGTGACCGGTCGATCAAAATAGCTAAAACCGTTTCGATAGGAAATACAAGATAGCCACCATGGCGGCCATCTTGAAAATTTATTTTTTGCTTCTTCTCCTGAACCAAAAGTCCAACTGACTTAAAACTTGGTAAGAACCATCAAGGCGACTTGTAGATCAAAAATAGCTAAAATCGCTCTGATCAGAAATACAAGATTGCCCCCATAGTTGCTATCTTGAAAATCTATTTTGAACTTCTTCTCCTGAATAGAAAGGCCTATTGACTTAAAATTTAATAGGAAGTATCGGAGGTACTTGTTGATCAAAAATAGCTTAAATCATTCTGATCAGAAATCCAAGATGGTTGCCCTAGCAGCCATGTTGAAAATCTATTTTGATCTTTTTCTCCTGAGTCAAAAGGGCAATTGACTCAAACTACATTGGAAGTATTGAGGTGAATTGTAGATCAAAAGTAGCTAAAACTGTTCTGATTGGAAATCCAAGATGGCCACCATCTTGAAAAGCAATATTGAACTTCTTCTCTTGAACCGAAAGGCCACTTGTCTGGTAATGAGGTGAGCGATACAAGGCCATCTTGGCCTTCTTGTAAACAATAGAGGCAAAACTTACAGCTTCGAGTATTCTATCTTTAGCGTGTAGTTATTCCCCTTGACACCCGCAGTTAACTCTTTCGACGCCAAACTATTTCAGACTATATTTGTCGTCTGCTTCGGACGTTTTTTTTTTTTTTTTGTTTTTTTCGTTTTTTTTTTTTTTTTTTGTTTTTGTTTTTTTAATCCGTCCCTTGAAATAGCGATGTCCGGGCGGGCGGGCGAGCGCCGGGCGTCGTCCCAGGTTTGCTGTTCGGTTAACCTTTTTTCAAAGTTATATGTCACTTTTATTCTTCAGTGGATTGCTTTTATATTTGGAAGGGATGAAGAGAGGGACCAGTAGGCGTGTCACATGCAAGATAGATAACTTTCACTTTCTTCGTTATGTTCTTATCTCCCATGACGTCTAAGGTTTACCTTTTGGTGGACCTTTTTTCAAAGTAGTATGATACCTTTATTCTTCAGTGTATTGCTTTTAATTTGGTAGGGATGAAGAGGAGGGTGAGTAGGCGTGCCGGGTGCAAGAGAAAACAATTCTTACTTTCTCCGTTAAATACTTATCTCCCTTGTCGTCCGAGGTTTACCTTTTGGTTAACCTTTTTCAAAGTTGTCTGTTACCCTTATTCTTCAGTAGATTGATTTCATATTTAGTAGGGATAAAGAGGAGGACCAGTAGGCTTGTCGCGTGTAAGCGAAATAACTTTCACCCTCTTCATGATGTACTTATCTCCCCTAAACAGAAAACTTGCGCAGGCCATAACTCCCATACTGTTTGAGATAATTTGATAATATTTGGTAGGGACATATATCAAGCCAAGTAGGAGTGTCGCATGCAACTAGGACAACCCGAGCTTTGTTATTTTTCTAGTTTTCTCCCCTGAACAATTTCAAACCAAATTCTTATGCACACCATAACTTCTGAATGGTTTAAAATATTTTGGTAATATTTGGTAAAGACATAGACAAGGATCAGGAAAGATGTCTTGTGGAAGAGAGCAACTCTCACATTCTTGGTTATGTACTTATCTCCCCCTGAAACCGAAATCTTGCGCAGGCCATAACTCCCATACTGTTTGAAATAATTTGATAATACTTGGTAGGGACAAATATCAGGACAAGTAAGAGTGTCACATGCAAGAAGGAATAGTGCTTTATTATTTTTTTTCTAGTTAATTCTCCTGAATTTCTAAGCCAAACTTTTGTGCACTTCATAACTTCTTGATGGTTTGAAATATTTTGATAATATTTGGTAGAGGCATAGATAAGGACTAGTAGGTGTGTCGCGCGCAAGAGCGACAACACTTACTTTCTTTGTTATGTACTTATCTCCCCTTGTGCAGCCAAACCTGATTTTGGACGGGTTTTTCAAAAGTGCATCCCTTAAAATAGCGATGTCCGGGAGGGTGGATGGGCATCGGGCGCTGGACGTCGTCCGAGGTTTACCTTTTTGAAAAAGCCCGTCCATAATGTTAGGCGTTTTTCTTGTTTTTAATAAACATTCGATTAGAAAGAAGTTTATATGTAAATGTCAAAGAATGAATGTCAAACAGCGAAGATCCTTATGAGACTGGTCTGAATCTACGCTGCAAAAGCTTATTATTATCGCTTGTGGTAGTGAAAAGGTTGACACTTCGCAGTGAAAGTGCAACCAATGAAGACGCTGACTTGACCGGTTGCATGGCAAGTATATTCTGTTCTTATGTGCGGATATTATATGCTTCAAGATCAAACCGGAAGGTAGTGGGTTCGATGTCCGGCTAATTGATACCTGAGACTTTCTGAAATGATGCTAATTGCTCTTTTGTTTGGTCTTTAGCATTAGGAAGAAAAAACTAGGACTGATCGCACAGGTGTCAGTACAATGTGCCTTGTGGCAGCATCTCGTAAATGTGTCAGAGGCAATTATTGCAATGAGTCGACAGTACAGTGAACCCCCGTTAAAACGTCAGCATTTGTTCTCTAAGATGTTGCCATTAAAATGAATTTGTTGTTGTAAGTAATCCTTAATGGAATGATATATAAGAAAGACCTTGTTTTATTCTTATTTTCTCATAGAACAATATGTTTTGGATATTTGTTAGAATCGCCTCACTGAGGCGATTCTAACAAAACATATGTTGCTTGAAATTGTAACGCAATATTCTTGCATAATTTCTCATTGTGTCACTTCTTGAGTGAGGATATCGTGACATTCAAATTGTCATTATAACGAATTTTGTCATTGTATCGAGAGTCGGTATAAAGAGGACTGATTGTATAAAAGGCATATCAGTTCCAACCCACTCCTCCAGATACCGTCACGACATGACTGAAAGACTGTTGACAGCAATACAGTAGAACTTCAATGGCTCGAACCCCGATGGCTCGTTTACCATGGATGAGTCGAACACGTTCTTGAGTCCGCAGGGATTTCCTCCAAATACGATATACGGATAATTTAGGGAGATTTTCTTCTTTTATCTTGCAAATGTATGCTGTGTGTACTCATTAGAATCGCCTCGATGAGGCGATTCTAATGAGTACACACAACATACGTTTATAATATAGAACATAGAAAAGGTATCCCAAAATTATCTCCATTATGCCTCCTGGTATGGCACTAATAGTAACCATCCGTGGCTCGAACTACCGCTGTCTCGAACAAATTTTCATGGTCCCAAAGGGGTTCGAGCCATCGAAGTTCGACTGTACTTGGATTCCTGTCGGTCCGATAACAGTCCTATATATAATAAAACTTAAATGACTCGAACATCATTGGTTCGAATACCGTGGCTGATTCGAATTCGGTTTCTAAAAGAAAATCTTCCGAAAACCAATAATCAGGGATTTTTTATAGACATTTCTCCGAATTTTATCATAAAAATGTTTGTTGTGTCTATTCATTGGAATCGCCTTATCGAGGCGAGTCTAATGAGTACACTCAACATACCAATATTTTATAGAATATCGAATAAACATCCCTAAATTATCCCCTTTTGCTTCCTTATCTGGCGCTTTGACTAACCCTCCATTCCTCGAACTACCATGGACAGAGAACAAATTTCTATCGTCCCAAAGATGTTTGAGCCATTGAAATTTAATTGTAGATTTAAGCAAACTGCTAACTGGGTAATGGAGGTTACAACAATGTATAAAGTTCTAAGCATTACGAAAATACGCCTATTGAAGTATATTGAAAATTTTACCACTAGAAAATGAAAACTTTTTTATGAAAAAAATGTGGTTTCTGCTCAAAACAAAGATTTTGGGTACTAGTTAGAGCCGCTTGGATGAGGCGGTTCTAACGAGTACCAACAATCTATGTTTTTGAGCAGAAATAAACAAAGTACCCCTGTAAACTGTATAAAAGCGGGGTTTAAGGGGGTTAAAACTATAGGCGTGCTTTTGTGAATTGTATATATTACAGAAAGAAGTACAACTATGTTCAAACCTATGATACTGCTTCTAGTCTTAACAACGTCTTCTCCTGTGCTGTCCATTACAGAGGGCTCTCTAGGTTATCATGAATGCACATACAACACATATCGGGCGATATGTCTCGACAATCGACGACCTTTATATAAAACCAATCATCAACTGACACAGTTCCCCACTATTGCCGGTCAAGGATACACTTGTGTCATGCTGGGCGGTAATCAAATAACACGATTTCCTACAAATCTTCGAGGGACTGAAACTATCCGAACATTAAATCTGCATAGCAATCGCATCAGTGAATTACCCGTTGATCTGACGCCTATGGAACGCCTGGAAATCCTTGACATGTCAAGAAACAAGATGACGTCGCTCTCGCGGCAGACTAGATTTCCGGTATCACTACGTGGTCTTCTACTCGCCAGTAACAACATGAAAACGATACCGGCTGGTATTGAAATTCCTGGACTATTTGTCTTCGATTTATCCAATAATTTGTTTGAAAGTGTTCCAGAGCATTTCTGTGTCTCTGATCAGCTGTTCAGAGTTGATCTCACAGGCAATCCCTTGATACACGACCTTAGCCTGTCTTTTGACATCTTGAATCGATGTCGTAACATCAGAAAGATTCCATACTGCTTGTTTACCGATCGCGAACAGCTGAGCTGTGACTGTCCGACGCTTGCACAAGTCGTGGCGCAGAAGCAAAGATTCTGTATGGGAACTCCATTCCGCGGACGTGAAATAAAGTGTAGTTCTACCAACAGTTCGAAAGACTATAGGGGAAAGTATATCTTTGATGTTGATGTGAAGAAAATAAAAAGCAGTTGCAGCTATGCATTGCAGCAGGCCGATGGAAATGGTGACGGTGGTATTAAGCCAAATAGCTCGGACAAAACATCACCACAAATGATTTGGTTCTTGCTAATTGCTTGCTTATCTGTTTTACTGTTTGGGTGATAAAACAGTGCTGCGTCAATATATTCCTAGTACATTTCTGTTAAGGTCATTTTAGAAATATCTCCGAACCTGGATTCCTATACCTATTCATATCATGAAACCCTTGTTGTGTCCATCTCGTATCGTTGCATTCGTGTTTCTGTTCTTTTCTGGTGTTGCAGGGAACCCTATAACCGGCACCGGCCACACCGGAGCTGAGCTCAGTTCACCGAAATGTTTATGGTTGATGGCAAAACCAAAGCAAATTCTAACTTAGAACATGATTGGCATAAGTTTAGGAAAATACGCAATGCGGTAGTAAAACTGATTCGAGAATCGAAACAATCTTATTATGACAAACTAAAGGACAAGCTTGCTTCTGGTTCACTTTCAGCAAAAGATTGGTGGTCTACATTAAAATTCTTCATTTTGCCGAGCTCCAAAACATCCATTCCACCTCTCGAATACAATGATAATATTTATACAGATGAATTGGATAAAGCCAATATTTTAAACAATTTTTTTTCAAAGTCAAACTATTCTGGATGAAACAAATGCCATTCCTCCTGATATACCACCTGCCCCGTTTGAACATTTAAATAGAATTGTTCTTAGTCCAATCGAAGTGGAATCTGTTCTCAAATCGTTACCACTTGGTAAGGCCGCTGGACCAAACGGTTTAAGTAATCGTATATTGAGTGAATTAGCTTGTGAACTATCTTTTCCATACTGTTCTCTCTTCAATCAATCTTTACGAATGGGTAAGCTACCAATTACTTATAAAGAGGCTAATGTTTGTCCAGTACCTAAAAAAGGTGATTTATCTATTATCTCTAACTATCGCCCTATATCCTTGCTCAATTCTGAAAACAAGGTTTTTGAAAGACTTGTATTTAAGTATTTGTTTAATCATTTCCGTGACAATAATTTGTTATCTTCATTTCAGTCCGGCTTTCTCCCCGGTGACTCAACTGTTAATCAGCTAACTTTTCTGTATAATACCTTCTGTCAGGCATTAGACTCTGGTAAAGAGGTACGAGCCGTCTTCTGTGACATCAGTAAAACATTCGATCGTGTATGACACTCTGGCCTCATTTGCAAATTGCTTGCTGCTGGAGTCACAGGAGAGGTTCTTGCCTGGTTCAAGGATTATCTTAAGGACAGAAAGCACAGAGTTATTCTCCTTTCTGCTACCTCTGACTGGGTATATATTCAAGCTGGAGTGCCTCAAGGCTCAATATTAGGTCCTTTATTGTTCTTATTGTACATTAATGATATTGTAACTGATATAGGCTCAAACATCCGTCTTTTTGCGGACGACACTAGTCTCTTTATAATTGTAGATAACCCTTTAACTGCTGCTGACTGTCTGAATTCCGATCTTTCTAAAATTTCACGATGGGCTGTTACCTGGCTTGTGTCGTTTAACCCAACTAAAACTGAATCCCTTCTCATTTCGCGTAAACTAAACCAAGCTGGTCATCCACCACTCTTCATACAAAACCACGAAATAACTGAAGTAAAAGTCCCATAAACACCTTGGTGTAAACATTTCTGATGACTGTACGTGGCATCATCATATAGATTACGTAAAAGAAAAGGCATGGTCTAGAATAAATGTGATGCGAAAGCTGAAATTCAAATTAGATAGGAAATCATTAGAAACAATTTATTTCGTCTTTGTCCGACCTATCTTGGAGTACGGAGATATTATTTAGAACAACTGTACACAATATGAAAAAGCTGACTTAGATAAAATACAAACTGAGGCTGCTGGGATAGTAGTTGGCGCAACAAAACTTGTTTCTATTAATGCACTATATACATAAACTAGATGGGAAAGGCTTGAACAAAGACGGGTAAATCACCAACTCATTCTATTTTACAAAATGATGAATCACTTAACTCCTCTCTATCTTTCTTCTTTAGTTTCACAGTGCGGTCTCTAGCTACAATTTGCGTAACTCAAACAATCTCCAAACCGTCGATACTAGGACAAACATAAACTATCATTCTTACCCTCTGCAGTGAGGGGGTGGAATAATCTTCCTACTGAAGCGAGGCTATCTGATTCTGTAAATTCCTTCAAAAGTTTTCTTAAAAAAGACAAAATACCTGTTCCCAAATATTTTTACACGGGTAATAGAAAGGCACAAATTCTACATACCCGACTGCGGAAAAATTGCAGTTCACTTAATCTAGACCTATTCCTGAAGAACGTTTCGGATTCACCACTTTGTCGTTGCGGTAGCATTGAGGACTCGCAACATTTTTTCTTTCACTGCAGATATTATAATATTCAGCGTAATGAACTTTTTGACGCCGTTACGATGCACCAGGTCCCTTCCCTAGATTTGTTTCTGTTTGGTGACTCATCTCTGTCACTTGAGGTCAACATCTATATTTTCGAACATGTACACAAGTTTCTTTTTGACACGAAACGGTTCTAACGAGTAAATCATCTTATACCTGTGGCGATTCCAACAAGGATTTAATCTGGCAACCTGCAGCCCCAGAACCTCCACCTCACCCCCTCCGTGTTTTTTTTTTTTTTTTTTTTTTTTTTTTTTTTTTTTTCTTCTATAATTTCAAAATAAACGACATTCTTTATAATTATTATGACTCCTAAAGTCAAGTACATGTAATTACCATCAGTTATGTTTTTCACGTAATGTGTGTAACAAACATATAAATGGACTTACGTTTGAATATATTTGATATGATGTAAATTAATTCGCCATATACAATACAGATTATTGTTTATATCAAAGGAAAAGAACTCTATAAGCAATATGCTTTCGTTCCTATCCTTGCTATTGTTTACTCATATACTGTATATAAATTATGAGATGTGAAATGGAATAAATATGTTTAAACCAAAACAAATTTTTGTGGGGTAGCGAACATCCAAAAACTATTTTCGAGCTTTCTGTCGGCACAACCAAGATGGGGACCTACCCAGTAAGCATTCTACATAAATCTACAGCGGGCCGTTATCGGCCCGTCAGGGTAGCTGACGGGTCGATAACGGCCCGCTGTAGATTTAAGTAGAATGCTAGCTAGGTATGCGAATAAAATTTTTGTATACTTGTTTGTAACCAAAGCTAAGAGAATGTTTACTGCGTTGACATTATCTATTTAATTCTAAAATCAATATTATTTATGTATGCTATTTATTATATGATTACCAGCGAAAGGCCTTCTCTGATTGGCTCAAAACTGGCTGTAACAGGTTTTTTACAAATCCTAACATTTGCTAAAATTAGCTGCTGCTTGTTAAAATAGCCTGACTAAGGTGAAGGACCAGTCAACAATTCTTTTGTCACTACTGCCAGATAGCTAGAAATAGTCATATAACAAATAGTCTGGCTAAGGTCATGTTACAAAACGATGCATTTTATTGAGGTTAACATCAGGATTTGTCAGCCCTCGAAAGTGATGTTCACCTCGGCTTTGCCTCAGTGTACATCACTTTTTAGGGTCGACAACTCAAAAGAATGTATCAATTGAACATCGTCTGAAAGACACGTTAACATATCTATGAAGATTTATAACATGCGCTTATAGTATTTGTCTGCCATCATATAACGCGCATGTTTATAAAACAGTTATTATATTTTATGTGCTCAAGAGGCTGTTGGCCTATTACATGTAGTTATGGTCATGGTACCCAAGCCATAAATCAATCTCATCAATCCGTAAACGAATGACGAATCAGATTGTTCAGACCAACAGACATGGACCCCAGAATATAGGGTTTAATCAGGCGTCCGCTGATAGTAAGCATTACTTGGAAAGCAAGCTTCCCCCACCATGCCCACAGGCCTGAACGAAGGGAATGTAGGTAGAAGCGTATGTCCAGGATTTTGGAAGTCTACTTATGGCTCGTCATTGGCAAAAACATCAGAAACAATTCTGGAAACTGCCACATTGTAGGGATTGACCAGATCATGATGTCTCCCATAGAACTTCTTAAGTGTTGCTACCAGTTTGGTTTATTGATACCCCTGGCTCAACAACTTTGTAGTGAGCACTTTCCCACGCTCCATGAAGTCCTGATAATTTGAACAGGTTCTGGCATAACGGATTAACTGTGATACTTAAACGCCGTATGCTGGTGCAGAAGGGATATTACTGCTCAGGAATGAAACATTGAAGTCATCCCGTTTTTCGTAAAGCCTAGTAGTAAGCTTTCCACTGTCATTGTAGAGATAACAATCCAAGTATGAGGAGGAGGCTGCAGTCTCCGTTGTTTCCTTTATTTCAAGTTCACGTGGATAGATGAATTTCAAATACTCTGCAAATTTTGTATTTTTAGAGACAATACACCATCTATATATCTGTAGGTGAAATTGAATTGTTGTGCAAGGTGTTTCTTGCCTGCTTTGAGGAGACTTTGTACAAACTCTGCCTCATATGAGTATAAAAACAAGTCGGCAAGCAACGGTGCACAGTTAGTACCCATCAGTATACCGATTGTTTGCTGAAATATCCGTCCGCCGAACTCCACAAAAATATTGTCGATTAGGTATTGTAGCATCTTTATGACATCTGCATCCGAACGAAGTATGTGTCTTTGTAGCCAATGAATACATACTGAAAGCGACGGTTACCATTCTTGTGGAAGAAACACTGGTTGATAATTTCTTTTAATTTAGATTTCAATTTATCATTAGAAATAGTTGTGTAAAGAGTATAGAAATCAAAAGATTTTATACTGTTGACGGAATGAAGAGTTTGTGCCTTTAGGTTTTCTAAAAGCTCTTTGGAGTTTTTTAGGAGTCACATCTGATTAACACTACTCCTGGCATATTGGTCACAATACTTCTGAATGCCTTCTTAAACTGCGATTAGGATCCGTGTGAAAATCTGAGAAAGAGGCTTGGTTGAGCACCTAGCCGAACCCGCAATATATCTCTGCTTGTACGGATTCTTGTGAAGTTTAGGAATCCAGTACAATTTGGGAAGTCAATATCTTCCTCTGGGAGGGAAATTCCGAATGTCAGCATCAACGAATGGTGATTTTGTAGAATTTCTTCCTTGGACATGACAGTAAGATTATATTTAGGATTTCCAGTCATGGTACTCATACCAAGCTCTTCCATTAAGCAGTTTATATAGTGTGTTTTGTAAACAAACACACAGTTGTAAGATGCCTTATCGGCTGGAACAACGACAAACTTTTCATGTATTTCAGCTAACTCAGCAGCAACATCTGGATCATCAAACACCGATACATGTCGGCGAGATATGGTTCTGCTGAGTACTGAAATACGTCTGTTTACCAAGGACATTCGTTTTAACCCATTCAGACAGCGTTTTAACATCCATGTCCTCTTTCTTGGTCCTGTATTTAGGACCTTTGGAAAGAATGTCCCTGAGTTTGCTAATCCTGACTAAATTGAGGTTTCCTGTTATAATGTGACCGGCTGGATTATAGCAGAACTCCGAGGCTTTACAGGAACACGCTGAGGGGTTTCGAGTAATGTTCTCAGTAAATATATATTATATATGTTCTCGTTTAAAATATACAATTTTTTGCATACCGGATAAGGATTTCCGCCAATTACACCGGTGCTAGCAAATCTTATCTCACACAACCTTATCCGTCCCATGGGAAAGATAAAAATCGAGACTTTTCGCGTGTTTGATATACATTGGTTGTATAGGACGCCACGGTACGCCATTGTTAAGGTTGACGTCACCCAACTTTATGACGTCACTAAATGTCACGGTATTATCGTCACAATATGGCGGACGTCTGCAATCGAAGTGACTGCATTATCAAAAATCCACTTTCAGAAATGACAGATATGCAAGAAAAAGAATCTACCATGGGTGTGAAGGACAGATAGAAAAATCCGGCCCTCGGGATCACAGTCTTACATCATTTATTTTTTTATTATTATTATTACATTTTTCTTTCTTTTTTTTTTAAATCAAAAGTGACTCGATAAATTTGGAATGTTTTTAAAAGCCATTAATTGGATCAAACTGTGTTTCATAGTGAACGGAACGATCATATTTACTTCATAACTTGATAGGCTGAAAGTCAATGATTCAAAGAACTACTTTTGTAGAAATTTGTCAAAGAATCGTTATTACACGAAATACCCTTTACAATATTAGTTATCTATGAAGGAGATGCAGAGTTCAAGTCAAAAAATTTATCTATGAACAGCTTAATGAGATGCAGATATAAGGGAAGGGCCCATAAAGTAGTATTTGTAGTTTGGAAGAAAGGCATTTAATAGCTTAGCATTTTGCAATAAGTTTCATTAAAATCGATCAATCTATAAGAAAGTTATAAAGGTTTTAAAAAAATGGTAATGTGAGTCAAGAATGGGGCTGTGAGTTTATGACGTCATAAACTCACAATCAAAAATATCAAAATAACAACCATGCTGATGCAAGATACTTTCAGTGAACGGCAAATTTATATCCCTTGCATTGCATATAATAAAACTTTACTGTTTCTAAGAGAAAACAACATATACTTATACTTAAAATTAGCGATCTTATTTCGTCACGTGACAAGACTGATAAAATGGTGGCCTCCATAGAAACTATTGTGAAATGTACAAAAGGTCATATATGCTAAACGCTCAACTGATTTGCATAAAATTGTGGCAAATGTTTGCCTCTTTAATCCTTTTTTACGGAAGTGACAGTTAGAGTTTGTGGGCCCGTCCCTTTAAAGTACAAAAAGGGATGTAAAGACATGCTTATTAGAAAAGCTTAAACTTGTTGACACTACTAGTGTAGAAATTTGTGTAAGAAGTGTTAACACACATTATAGCCAAATACAATATTAGTGACCTATGAACAAGGTAAAGCAATTCAGAGTTCGGGTCACATAATAAAATGAGCTTCAATCAAATTGAATCTGCAAACATGTTGTCTTAAGGCTAAGAGTTCACTCGGAAAGAATAATAGTTTCTCGCGTTTCGGCAGTATAGCGAGAAACTATTGCCTTAATGGTATGAATAGTCATCATGTGGTCAGTCAGGTGGTCAAATTGGCAGTGTTTAGGTCACGTGATAGTGATTTTAGCGCCATTTTGGCCAGTTTTGTCAGTTTTTGCGAAGCGCTCTCACAGTTTACTTCAACTTTCATGGTTATAAATTTATGAAAATATTTAGTGATTTCAGAGCCTTGGTCAGTATTCAACCGTCGTTCCATTTTCATGCCGTAAAACAAAATTTGACAGAAAGATAGTTTGTAAATGCAGCGGTATTTGGGTATCGGAGGAGGTTGACGCCCGACCCCTTGACGTATACCTAGCATTGGCATCGACGCACGTTCCAGAGTTTTTTTCCACAGGGTTTTATCTCTGGTTTCGCGCCCGGCTAGTATATAGTTCAGGGATTGATTAGAAATCTGTATATTGCATATGCATTTGACTTATGGCATTTGGCTATATGTTTGATGCAGATGTAGTATAGATATCGCTGCATCAGCAGGAGAGATTTGTAGAGGATACATAGACTCTGTACAATGATGTCATCATGCGCATTACAATGTTGACCTCTCCCCTTATTGCATTAAATGCTCGCAGCCAGCAAAACGTATAGTTGTTTTGTGTGTCCTTATGATGAGCAGAATATAGTTAAGACCAACATAGGAGACCTAAATAATATGTATTAATGAAAGAAAAACATAATGAAATTAAAAGAAAGTTTTCTTCAAGAATAGCATTGCAGAATAAAAATATGTTTCAGTCTTTCAGTGTTCAAGTTATCATTTGAAGTAGAAATAACCCGTTTATGAATTTCACAAGACACATTTTGACACAAAGAAAATAATCCTCACTAATTTTCACTTCAGTTAAACAACACATTATGGAATATGTAAAAAAGTTATTAGACAATTTAATTGTGTAATTTATGTCATAAACGTTCTCATTTTCGATAAATAAATAACTAAATAAATAAATAAATGAACAAATAAATAAAATACTATCTATCTAATCTTTTTTCTGTATTTCGATCCAAAGAAGCAGATAAAATGGGCATTTGATGATAAATTAGCATATAGGCATAAGTATCTATATTTCTCCATAAAACATATTGTTTATATTCATAAGAACTGCCTTAGCAAGGCGACCCTAATGAATATATTTTATGGAATAATGTGAAAAAAAAAAAAACTCAAATTAACACCAAATTACACACCTTATCTGTTTCTCTGTCTTCATAATAAGCATTGCTGATATCAAATCTAACTACCTCTTATATGGCCCCTACCTGTAAAAGAGGCATAAGACGCCAAGGCTTTTTTTTTTTTTTTTTTTTTATCGTTAATCTATTTAGAGTCACTAGGGTGGTATGCAATCCAGACTGTATCTTTAATACATTAGGCGGGAAATGCGAGATATTAACACATTTTCTCGGGTATTTTCATTGGCTGATTTTAATAATGTTGTATAACAGATTATTTGATTAGTCAGTTGCGAATGATCGAGTGAGAGAGCTGAAAAAGAGTTAGTTAAGTTTTAGATACGAATGGTACACCGTCGTGATTATAATTTGGATTTCCAAAAAGATTGCGTTGATAATTAAGTCTGGAATGCCAGTTCGACTGTCAGAACTAATATTTGTTATTGACACCTGAACGCTGTGTTCTAATTGTTATTTTGTCGGACATTGTTTTATTCTTATTTATATATAGTTTGTGGATTTCCAGAAAGGAATAGGAATAGAAATAGAAAATTGTATTTTATTTCTTTTAAAAATCGAACTTAAATTCTGCTTAAAATTACGAGAGGCACAAAAACGAGTGTCACTGATGAGGCTTTATTTGCCGAAACTAGAGCGCCCTTGCATCTCATATGATGACGTAAAGATCCAAGAATGATTTCAAGAGCATGATGCAAACTTGTATGGATATCAAGGAGAAGGGTCCCAATAAAAAAAATAGGTATGTTAAAGAGTTATAGTCTTATTCTGTTTGTGTACGAAATCTGTTTTCATGGAGTGCTTAGCATGTTTGATAATGTTTTTCAGCAGACGACATATTGAAATTTGTTTTATTTTTATTATTTACAGAAATCATGTTTTGACATTCCATGCAAATTCTTTCAACGGTGAGAGTTTTTGCATGGAATTCCTTATCCTATTTTGTGGGGAAAAATAAGAAAAAAGTATCATCAATTTATCATGTGCACAGTTTGCCCACAGAGTGGTAAAGGTTGATACGCAGTTTGAAGTATGCAGCCAGCTGGGAATGGGATATATTGTTAACTCATATTCCTGGATTGGTCACAGTGACCTATATTTTTGCGTTGTGACTTTATTTCATATGATGATGTTAAAATTTAAGTATTATTTCTTTATCACTGATACAATTATTTGAAAGTGACAGTTTTCTCGAAACCCAACCCGAGGGATCTCTTCTCAGTGGTAGGTATTTTAAACTAAGCATGCTTGGAAAAATACAGCAGACGGCATTTTAAAATATAGGAACTAGGCTTTGACAATTCATGTAAACTTTACGGTTTTTTATCTGTTCATGAATAACAGTGCTTACACCTCTTGGCCTGGGTTAAGCGACATTCTATGTTACTCAATTTGCCAAATAAATCCAAATGAGTGTTCTCAAAGGACTCGAAAATTTAAACAACACTAAAGTGACCACAATCAAACTCTAAACTACACCAAGCTCACTAAAATCAAACTCTTATAGTTTATTTGTCAAGTTATGTGTTTAACATAAAACAAAAAGTCGATTATTCTTTGAGGTTCAAAACCCATTCATGCACAAGACGTTATGTCCTTTGAAACTGCGAACGCATCGCTAGATGACAAGGATACCTATCAAAACTTTCGATGTCTTTAATATAGTATTCAGAATCACCATAAATGAGCATGCCAGTTTGAACCGAAAAGATAGGTTTTTCATGTTTCGAGTGAAAATTCAGAATACATGTAAATGTTGATTGCTTGGATTTCATGCGAAGTGTTTTACTGAGTTAGCTGGCTAAACATACAATCCAACTCTGTTTTGCTCATACTCCACAAACAGAGCGAAGTCGCAGCTTACCCAACAGCTTCAGTTAGAAATTAAAAATAATATATAGCACGTACAAAGCGCATGTAAATTCAGATGTACCAAACACGCTAATGGCCCCAAAGCCACAACCGCGTGTGAAACAAGATATTATGTCACCATTACAGGTAAAGAAATAAATTAGCATTGTGTCAAAATACACCGGTGTATGCATACCCACACCATACAACCGGTGTTTGTGACATCAGATGACTAGCGGAACGACAGATGTGAACATTGTTTACATTAAAAGGATATGTGAAGAAATTATGACGGTAAAAATCCAGAAAGAAATCATTTGACTTTTATGCATTATGGGGATATTATTTAATGTTTGAAGATCTCGCAGTAGTAATCTGCTTTAATAAAAGTCAAACAGGATTTCACTGCCGCAAAAACCTATCTGAGGTGGTCGGAAAAAATGTTTCCTAAAATATGCACCAAAATCCGTCAAATGCTTTATTTCTGGTTTTTACGGGCACACTGTTTTCACATACCCTTTTAATACTAACAATATTTATATCTATCGTGTCGTTAGACATCTATCGGCAAAGGCGCTGGTTGTTCGGTGTGTGTATACAGAAATTACGACTGCACACATTGGTCTTTGTGTAACTGTTCCTGTATCCTATTACTAGAGGAATTGTTAAAAAGGAGTATTTGGTGATAAAACAAATATTTGCGGATATTTGAGATATTTTCTTACTTTATTATGAAAATGTATCTTGAGTGTACTCAGAGGTGACGCTAACGAGTACACTCAACATACGATTATTTCATAGAATAACTAAAAGACATCCCTCATTTATTCCCATTTTTCCTCCTGTCCTGGTCCTATGATTAACTAGCAATGCCTCGAAATACCATAGGTAGAGAAAAAAATCCACGGTCCAAAGATGTTTGAGCTATTCAAGTTCGACTGTATGCTTAAGCAGAATGCTACCTGGGTAATGGCTAGTACGTAAATAAAAATGGTTCTCACGTTGTGAATTTGTATATGTTGCAGAAAGAAGTTCAACAATGTTAAAATCTATGACGATGCTGCTTGTTCTAACAACGTCTTCTCCTGTGCTGTACATTACAGAGGAGAGCTACCTAGGTTATCACGAATGGACATACAACACATACAACAAACATCGGGCGATGTGTTTAGACAATCGACTAGCGTTGTATAGGCAAACACATCAACTGACACATTTCCCCACTGCTGCGGGCCAAGGGTACACACTTGTTTTATGTTATACAGTAATCAAATAACACGATTTCCTGTAAATCTTCAAGAGGCTGGCACTATCCGAACATTAAATCTGCATAGCAATTTCATCCATGAATTACCTGTTGATCTGACGCCTATGACATGTCAAGAAACAAGGTCACGTCCTCTCTCGCGGCAGACGAAATTTCCGTTACCACTACGCGGTCTTCTACTCACCAGTAACAATATGAAAACGATATTGATATTCCTGGACCGTTTGTCTTCGATTTGGCCAATAATTATTTTTAAAGTGTTCATGAGCATTTCTGTGTCTCTGATCAACTTTTCAGAAGTATCTCACAAGCAATCCCCTGATACACGACCTTAGCCAGTCTTTTGACATTTGAATCGATTTCTTAACATCAGAAATACTCCACACTGCCTGTTTACTGGTTCGTAAATAGCTGAGCTGAGCTGTGACTGTCCGACGCTTGCACAAGTCGTGGCGTAGAAGCAAAGATTCTGTATGGGAACTCCTTTCCGAGTACGTGAAATAAAGTGTAGTTCCACTAACAGTCCGGATGACTATAGAGGAACTTATATCTTTGATACTGATGTGAAGAAAATAAAGAGCAGTTGCAGCTATGAGTTGCAGCAGGCCGATGGAAATGGTGACGGTGGTATTAAATCAAAAAGCTCGGACAAAACGTCACCACAAATGACTTAATTCTTGCTGATTGCTTGCTCGTCCGTTTTACTGTTTAAGTTATAAAACTGTGCTGCGTCAATATATTTCTAGTACATTTCTGTTTAGGTCATTTCTAGAAATATCTCAGATCCTGGGTTCCTATAAAACTAGAACATAGACTTCGTTTCGTTGCGTTTCTTTGCGTTTTGGTTCTTTTTCTTCTTTTTTTTTTTTTTTTTTTTGCAGGAAACCCTTTAACCAGCACCGGACACACCAGAGCTGCGTTCAGTTTACCAAAATGTTTGCGGCTACGAGTAACCGCAAAGCAAAAGCAAACTTTCCGTTCACTTGTGAAGTTTTCGGCGGAGGGTAGCGACCATGACCAAACTATTTTCAAGCTGTGTGTTGGCAGAACCAAGATGGCGGCCTATGCGAATAAAAATTCATGCAGGTTTATTTGTTACTAAAGATATGGAAGTGTTTACAGCGTTGATATTGTATGATTTAATTCTTGCTGATTGCTTGCTCGTCCGTTTTACTGTTTAAGTTATAAAACTGTGCTGCGTCAATATATTTCTAGTACATTTCTGTTTAAGTCATTTCTAGAAATATCTCAGATCCTGGGTTCCTATAAAACTAGAACATAGATTCGTTTCGTTGCGTTTCTTTGCGTTTTTTGGTTCTTTTTCTTGTTTTGCAGGAAACCCTTTAACCAGCACCGGACACATCAGAGCTGCGTTCAGTTAACTGAAATGTTTGCGGCTACTCCCAAAACCAAAGCAAACTTTCCGTTCACTTGTGAAGTTTTCGGCGGAGGGTAGCGACCATCACCAAACTATTCTCGAGCTGTCTGTTAGCAGAACAAAAATGGCGACCTATGCGAATAAAAATTCATATAGGCTTTTCTGTTACTAAAGATATGGGAGTGTTTACAGCGTTGATATTATATGATTTAATTCTTGCTATTGCTTGTTTGTCTGTTCTACTGTTTAAATTATAAAACTGTGCTGCGTCAATACATTTCTAGTACATTTCTGTTTAGGTCATTTCTAGAAACATCTCAGATCCTGGGGACCTATAAAACTAGAACATAGATTTCGTTTCGTTGTGTTTCTTTGCGTTTTGGTTCTTTTTCTTGTTTTGCAGGTAACTATTTAACCAGCACCGGACACATCAGAGCTGCGTTCAGTTAACTGAAATGTTTGTGGCTACTCGCAAAAGCAAAGCAAACTTTCCGTTCTCTTGTGAAGTTTTCGGCGGAGAGTAGCGACCATCATCAAACTATTCTCAAGCTGTCTGTTGGCGCAACCAAGATGGCAGCCTATGCGAATAAAATTTATGTAGGCTTGTTTGTTACCAAAGATATGGGAGTGTTTACTGCGTTGATGTTATCTATTTGGCTCTATAGAAAATTGATAATTGATATAGTTTATTCGATTTAACATCAAGTGTAGTCTACGAGAATAACGAAGGTCAAATACAACGGATTTACAATACTCGTTCAGAAGATGCGAAATAGTTTAAAAAAAAAAACGTCCCATAATGTTTTGCTTTACTGAACGCAGGTTGCGTTCAATAAAGTAAATCACTCGCGCGAGTTTTTCAAGTTATTTTGCATTTTGCATCCTCTGCAACTTATTGTAAACCCCTTCGTATGTGACTTTAAATAAGAGAGTAGCCGCTATTCTTTTTTGGAGAGACTTGCTGGAGATCAAATAGATGACAGATTTCATTAATAATTAATTATCAGTTTGATAAGGGGCCGTTCATCCGTTGCACAGGTTTCGCCAACATATTGTTTACCACACTTGGTGCATGTTATGAAGTAGACAATACGCGGGTCACGCAAAAAGTTTTGTCACTAATAGGCTTCCCAAGTTTTATCCCAGGTATATTTTAAAATGCTTCAATGCACTTGAATGGTGTGTTGAATAGATAACGATACCCGTTCATTTCGTACAAATTGCTTTCCAACTGACCGAGTTATTTCAAATTGAAATAGATGCAGTCATATACACTGACCAATTTACTTGTTACATTGGAGCATGGACCAGAAGACTGAAATTCGTAGCTATTTTAAATGCCGCATAAGGCCTAATTTAGATTCAAAGCAGATATTTAATGAATTCTGTGGTATATATGGACCTCAGACCATTTCAATGCGCACAATTTTTGAGTGGGTTAAACCTATAAAGCTGGGAAATTTTCTGTTGAAGATTATACCCGTCCTGGAAGGCCTAAAACCTGTTACCAAGGCTGACATCGCTGCTGTAAAGATTGTGGTAGATTGTGGTAGAATAGGATGCGCAATTGTCTGTCAAAGATATAGCTAGTTGTACTGGCATATCAGAAGACAGTGTGCAAACAAGCGTTTGGACCTGAGAAAGGTTTGCGCTAGGTGGTTACCTCATTTGCTCCCTGAGAAGCAAAAGATACAACACCTTAAATGTGCCCGGGAACTTTTGAAAACATACAAAGGCTGTAATAGTCGGGTTATTTCTAACTTGCAAGCAGGTGATGAAATCTGGGTGCACACGCTTGAGCTACAAAGAAGGGCTGATAATAAGCAATGGAAGCGAAAAGATCAAAAACGCCCATGTATTGCCAAGAGAACCATAAGTTCGAAAAAGATGTTGTACGCGATTTTCTTTAATTCAAGCCGGCCAGTCGTTCAAGTTCCTTGTCCATCTCGTCATACAGTCACTGGCCGATTCTACAAGAATTCTGTACTGAAGAAAGTGAAAGAGTTTTACAATAAGAAACGACCAAGCGAATGATTGTTAGGAGTCCACCTTTTACATGACAACGCCTCCCTTATGTGAGGTTGCTAAGTCTTTTTTGGCTTCTGAAAAGGTGAAAGTTTTAAACCACCCACCTTATTCACCTGACCTGAGTCCCCGTGACTTCTTTTTATTTCCAAGGCTTAAGAAAAGGCTTTCTGGAAATAAGTATACGTCTAGAAGTTCTCCAACAGATACCAAAAGAAGACTATTTATCTGTTTTTCCAACAGATACCAAAAGAAGACTATTTATCTGTTTTTCGCGACTGGGTAAAAAGATTACAAAATGTGTTTCAGTAAAGGGGGAAAAATAATTTGAAGGTTTGTAATAAAAATATGTTTGATAAAACGTAGCACTGAATAATCCGAACCCAGTGATAAAACTTTTTGCAGGACCCTCGTATTGGTCATTTTACAAATAGTGTTGCACTTAAGCTTCATGGTTGCCCCAGACGCTGACCGCGATCTGTGTAGGAGATCATTTTGCAGGTTTTGCATCTTGCTTTGCCGCACGGTTATGTCTCACCAAGTGGTTCATCATCACGTGTGTCGGGTTTGTGCTTAGCATGTACAAGAAGATCCCGAAGACTCTTGAGTGTTCTGTAGGCCATGATCGGTCTTTCTGTGAAAATCTCGCTCAAAGTCCTAGAGGATTCAATGATGGGCCAGTGTTTATTGACCATATCCCTCACTTATATATATATATATATATATATATATATGTGTGTGTGTGTGTGTGTGTGTGTGTGTGTGTGTGTGTGGTAGAATAAACTCTAAGAAACTTACACACGTCTAAAGACTTCTCCATAATATATATTAATTGTTGGATTGAACAAACTTTCTTGTCTGAAGGACACGTTAATGTATCTGAAAAGATATATAAAAAGTGTCTATAATATTTGTCTGCAATCATACAGCGTTCATGGTCGTAAACATTTATTGTATCTATCTATCTATTTTGTTTGGAGAAAACAAAATATTTATCTTGATACCCTCCTACACGGCGCTTTGTAAGCCCAGTCAATTTTACCATGTAACAAATTGAAGGCTTGTTTAAAGCTACAAAATCTGATAAAAATGCCAAAAAAGTGGCCCACTACAAACACCTGTTTTCATTATATATTATGAAGAAATATGGTGGTACACATTTCATAGACTTGTTAACATAAGGAAAAAACGTTATTAACCATGTAGATCGAAGACAAATGGTTTGCAGCAAAACTTCAAACAAATAGATAATAAAAAAATGATAAATATAATATAGCCATGTTTATCACTTGTTTATCATTTTGGTACATTTTTATATATATGTAGATTGTGGGTTTGCTGACATATTGAATAATAGAAAAAATAATTTCATAAAAAGTTTGTTATCGCATGAAAGATATTATGGAGTTTTCTTCAATAGAAGGCTTTAATTTGGCACTTATATCTATATCGTCAATTCTCTTTTTTACGCGTAAAACATAGAAGCATATTTTTAGCTTCATTTTTGGTACCTATATGTATTATGTTTTCTTTGTTCCAATTATGGTCGAGTTATTTTGAGGGTGAGAGTAAAACAGTATTCCCGCCAAGTTTGTGCGGCTTTGAAATTCACCCTGCCCACCTGTTAACAGAGCTATTTTTGATACAACCCCAACAAACACAAAACGTCACAGGAACGTCGTTACAACGTCGCTGCAACGTCATAACGTTGTGTCGTTGGAATGTCACGACATTGTGGCGACATTGTGTGTTTGCTTGGACCTTACTTTTTGTTGTCTGAAAATACTACTTCCTAATGAAATTAAGCTGCCCCAAATTCGCTATTAGTGCTTCTGAGGCTGTGCAATAAAGAAAACATTGTCTATATACGTAGGTTTCTAACTAGGCTACGTAGCCAAGTTAGCTCAAGGAAGGTAAAAATGTTATCAGTTAAATAGTGTTTATAATGTAATACTTTAAAAGTTTTTTTGGTATATTTGTATTTTATGTATTTTTATGATAAGCATATATACTTCTTTCACAATGAGTGTGCAGATTTTTCGAACCTCAGTGAGAGCATAATTTATTTCCGTGAAACTTAGAGTATCAGAACACTTATTCTAATTGATTTTACGGACAATATAATTATCAAGATAACCGTCTTGGAAAATCAGTGTGAAACAAGAGCGAAGTTCCTGTGGCTTTCGTTACATCTAGAGTAGCTCAGGTATCAACTTTCAATACGTATTGGGCGGGAAATGCAAGATCGTAACATGTTGTCTCGGGTATTTTCATTAGTTGGTTTTAATTATATTGTATAACAGAGTATCTGATTAGTCTGTTGCAAATGATCGAGTGAGTGAGCGGAAAAAAAGACAGTTAAGTTTTAGATACGAATGGTACATCATCACGGATATAATTTGGATTTCCAATTAAAAATTATTGCGTTGATAATTAAATCTGGAATGCCAGTTGGACAGTCAGAACTATTATTTGTTATTGACACCTGAACGTTGTATTGTAATTGTTGCTTTGGCAAACATTGTTTTATTGTTATTTGAATATAGTTTGTTGATTTCCATAAAGGAACTGAAATAGAAAATTGTATTTCATTTCTTTTAAAATCGAACTTTAATTCTGCTGAAATATTAACGACAGAACACAAATATGAGTGCCACTGATTAAGCATTTTTGGCCGAAACTGGAGTGGTCTTTCGTCTCATATGATGACGAAAAGATCCAAGAATGATTTCAAGAGTATGATGCCAAGAGAGCTTGTATGGATATATCAAGGTGAAGGGTTCCAATAAAAAATGTAGGTATGTTAAAGAGCTATAATCTTATTCTGTACGAAATCTATGCTCATGGAGTAAAAGTTAATGCTTAACATGTCTTTTTTTATTTTCAGCAGCCGACATATTGGATTTTTTTTTCCAGAAAACAGGTCTTGGCATTTCTTACAAATTGTCTCCAACGGTGACAAATTTACATGGACTGTCTAATCATGTTTTAAAAATAAGAAAATTACAATCAATTTGGCGTGTGCTCTGTTTGCCCAAACGTTGATACAAGGTTTAAACTATGCAGCAATGCTGAGATTGGATATCTTGTTAACCCATATTCGTAGAGAGGCGGTTACAGTAACCTATTTTTAAGCGTTGTGGCTTTGTCTGATGATGATTTCAAAATTTCAAATGCGATTTCTTTAGCACGTCTGTTGACTGATACATTTTATAGGAAAGTGAGTTTTCTTGAAACCCAGGTAGTCTGTTCTCAAGGATTGGTGTTTTACACTTAGCATGCTTAGAAAAAAAATACAGCAGACGACATTTTGAAATATGCTTTTGACTTTTCATATAAATTGTCTCCCTATTTATGAGACAATTTGCATAAAATGTCAAGGCCTACTTTCTGAGAAAAATTTAAAAAAAGATCAATATTTGTCGTCAACTGAATTTGCTCAGAGAGAGTGGTAAAGTTTAACCCTCTGTTTGCCAGCGGACCACTTTTAGGCCACTTCATGGATTCCGTTGAGTGCCAAAAGACCACTATTATGCCACATTATTGGACGAATATTGTGTATCATGCAGGACAAGCAATATTGATATGAACGCATTATTATATACTATCTTCGTACCTAAATAACATTATTTCATGAATTTGCGTTTTTGTATTGCTGCGGTTTGTGATTATGGCATTCCCTGGACTTTTCTCTTACCTTTTTTGCCCCATAGTCACTAGACACCAAAAGTTTGCCAAAGGATTGAACAAGTTTTGAATTGTTTTTGCCCCATTTTTGCTGACTCACGTCATCGACAAAAGTTTCGTTAGGTCCGAGGTAGAATGAACCGCTGGCGGGGGTGTGGGGTGTGGGGTTTAAGCATTTTTACAGCTAGCCAAATTCATCCTGGGTCCAGATGCTACTCTTAATATAGAAATACATAAAAATTCGGTTCGCCTAAAGGCTCCTAATTCAGTCAATGCATTGAAGCGAAAACATAAAAATCAAATTAATCACTATGATAAACAAAGACGAGTACTCATGGCTAATTCTACTGTATGCCAGAGTAAATGAAAACCAATAGTTGAACCACGGCGTGTGAAAATCCAGAAAACATATAAATGCTGATAACTTGGATTTCACGCGGAGTGATTAACTTAGCTGGATAAATATACAACCCACTTCCCGTTTTGCTCACATTCCACAAACAGAGCGAGGTCACATCCTACCTAACCGCTTCAGTTTGAAATTAAGAATAAATATATAGCACGTACAAAGCGCGTGTAATTCAAGATGTACCAAACATGCTAATGGCCCCAAGGTCACAACCGCATGTGAAACAAGATATTATGTCACAAGTACAGGTAAAGAAATAAATTAGCATTGTATCAAACACACTGGTGTGTGCATACACACGCCGTACAACCGGCGCATTTGACGACACATGACTATCGAGACGACATATGTACTGTTGACATCAAAAGGGTATATAAAGAAATAGTGCCAGTAAAAATCCAGAAAGAAAGCATTTGACTTTTATGCATTATGGGGATATCACTTAATGTTGAAAAGACCCCGCAATAGTAATCTGATGTAGTTTCATTTCCGCATAAGCCTATGTGAAGTGGATGAAACAAGGTCTCCTGAAATTTGCATTAAAATCCGTTCTGCTAGGGTCGTACTTCCCAGGAACAAAATCTGATATTTTTTCTTGCATAAAACAAATTTGCAATCATTGAACAGCAATTCTGCAAATATTTGGCTTCCCAGCTGGGATTGATTACGAAGTAATACGCTTCTAAACGGAGCAAAGTCTGAAAATGATTGCCTTTGCCTACAGATCAATTCTTATTTGGCTCACACGCACGGCAGAGGAGCGAATTTGAAGGCTTACATGGACGGTCGATCAGAATGCTGTTTCATCCAGAAAAAAAGGCATTCTAAAAAGCTGTTTGCACTAATGCTTCGGTACGAAATCGCTATAAGCTTTGAAAGAATACTTTTTCCAGTATTTCAAATTCATACAAAGTCGAAATATCAGTTCCAGGAAGGTCAAACAGTAAAATTACCTCAGGATGATACTTGATCCGAAAATCATTTCACACGATAAATATTCAGTTTTTCTTCTTAGACCTGCCGGTAAAATATATTCCAACTTTGTCTGGGATTATGTACACATGGGCCTTAGTGCGGTATGCTACCGAACCGGATATGTACTTCAGTTAGGTCTAATTAGCGATAGTAGTTAAAGTAGTTATTTCTATGGAATGAAATCAAGTGTGTGATTGTGCACTGAAACGTGTCTTTTTCAGAGTCACAGAAATAACATTAGTACTGTTTCGTGGTTTTTCTCGTTTGCTGTAGCCAATGGACCTAAAAAGAGAGAAAAATAGTAAAATGAAAATTACTCTTGATAAATGAATAGTACCTTTCCTCACCGATTGAGATTCGCCTCTAGTGTCACTGTATTGAAACATGTAGCTGCCCAAAATTTGGATACTAGATTGTTTTCAAACATGATTCTTATAGTCAAAAAAGATTGATGACAGAGGTACTAAAATTGTAGATAAACAGTATACAATTAACTTACAAATCGCCAGAATGACGCTTATATGCTGCTGTTTGATCTTCCTCGAACTGATATGTTGACTGTACGAATTGGAAATACTGGCAAAATTATCATTTCAAAGCTTATATCGATTTCATACCGAAGCATTAGTGCAAACTCAGTCAGAACGCTTTTTTTTTCTGGGAGAAACAGCTGACATTCTGATCAGCCATCCATGTTAGCCTTTGAATCCTCTCCTCTGCCGTGTGTTAGACAAATCAGAATTGATCTGTTGGCAAAGGCAGTCATTTTTCGGACAAATGCTCCGTTTTGCAGCATATCATAGTGACTTCGTTATTAAACCGAGCTGGGAGGCCAAATATTTGCAGAATTGCTGTTGAATGATTGCAATTTTATTTCATGCAAGAGAAATTACCAGATTTTGTTCCCAGGAAATACGACCGTAGCAGAAAATGGATTTTGTTGCAAATTTCAGGAAACCTGTTATTCGACCACCTCAGATAGTCTTATACGGCAATGAAATTAAATCAGATTACTACTGCTGCGGGGTCTTCAAACTTTAAATAATATCCCCATAATGCATAAAAGTCAAATGCTGCTTTCTCTCTTGATTTTACCGGCACAATTTCTTCACATACTCTCTTTATGTCAACAATGTTTACATCAGTCGTCTCGTTAGTCATCTGTCGTCAATGGTGCCTGTGTAAAACAGTATATTGGTCTAATTCTGGACGGCTAGCCTATCAAGTGTGGCCCGGCTAGAAGTCCGGCTCCGGACGGTTAGCCACTTCCTTTCAAGTAATAGTTTGTTTTCTTTATCTTTACCT
The DNA here is from genome assembly GCA_964016985.1 of Anodontia alba. Classification (NCBI taxonomy): domain Eukaryota; kingdom Metazoa; phylum Mollusca; class Bivalvia; order Lucinida; family Lucinidae; genus Anodontia; species Anodontia alba. Next base: position 47,177,474 of record OZ024831.1, read on the forward strand.
TATAAAGTGTTTTCAATCTCACAAGACTGTGGTTTGTGCAAATGTATACACCGCATGTGAAATAGGACATGTATTGGAGTGGGGACAGTTTAGATAGTGTCTGTACTATTCACACACACGATAGATCATATCTGACGACAACCAAATATTATTAGGTGAAAACAGCAAATACACAACATCCGCTTAGTATAGTTACAAAATGCACAGTAGATAGTTCATCAACAGACAAACAACCAAGACATGCATCCAGAAATTAGGATTGCATAGGGTAGTCTTTGTGTAACTGTTTCTCTATCCTATTACCAAAGGAATGGCTAAGGAGGTGTATTTGGTATAATTCTAGGATACTTGTTCTTATTTCTCCATAAAAATATGATTTGGGTACTCATTAACACCAAGGCGCTTCTAATGCGTACCACTACATATGTTTTTCGTTTAGAAATAAGAAAAATATCAAATAATTAACACCCAAATACTCCTCCTTAACAACTACTCTGTAACGTGTATTTGTATTTCTGGTTTTGATTTCAGACTTCATCAGCGCGGCTCATAAATGCGTTTATAGTTTGTACCAGAATTTATTCGACCACTTGTGACGCTTCTTTTTTCATTAAATCTATAGAAATTTTCGGCAAATTAAGTCTAAATGTAACAGTTATGTAAAAGATGCGTGTACAAGAACATACAGTCTGACTTGATACAGAATGCATGGGCAGAATGCAAGACTGTAAAGTATTTATTAATTTGAGCTGAAACATGAGATAATGTACCCTCGTTCTGCGATCAACCTATGTATCCTTGCAGTCTGATCTGAATCATAGCTGGGCACCCTGTGTATAGCCAGCCAGGGATCCAATTCTTCTCCAGGCGGGCAGTGAATACCCTGATCAGACTGCTAGGCGCTCGTCATATGCGTTTTCTTAGGTTGCGGTTTATCTAATTAAAGTGTTTTGCTTTGTGTGTGTGTGTGTGTGTGTGTGTGTGTGTGTGTGTGTGTGTGTGTGTGTTTCAGACTTGAGACTGAATCCACACCCTCCCGATCAAAAGGCGGACTCTTTACAAGACATTCGGACCACTCTATACTCCATACAACTCATATACATTCATTAAAACTTCAGTTGTAGAACCATTTTGAATATTTAGACAGGTATAGGACAAAAAGGTTTGATCAAATCGAAACATCCACGAACTTTTTTCTTCTTCCTCTTCTTCTCTTTTTGTTCTCAGTGAGAGTAGACCTAATTTACTTTTCCATCGTCCTTCTGAACTGATTCACTCGAATTGATGACGTTAAATTGTAACGTCGCAATATTTTCGTGCTAGAAACATCAACAACCAAAGTAGCCAATAATGTTACACCGTTGGCACCAGTCTGGCACTCAAAGAGATACTATTGCAGTCGCCAGACCGACAAGTTATTTTATCATATAATCTATTAACAGACGTCCTCCCATTGGCCTAGAATGTAATCAAAAAGGCCTGACAGATCTAGATGTCCACTGTTCAATCAGACATTGGTTTCTAAAATTATATTTTCCAGTGGATATTAGGTTCCAAAATTAGATTTCCATGCGACATCGCCTTCTGAAATTAGACTACGCTAGGTAACAGCTTGCTGGATATCGTTCTATTGTTTGAACTTTATTTAAATACGAAAACCTTTGTTGTAGTTTGACCAAATTTTAAATCATCAAACCGCAGCGACTGAACGCTGCGGTTATTATCAAAGACGAATTCGAAAGTAAACGTTCGCATCGTTTTTCTAACACGTTACCCTGAACAGTGTAGGCCGCTGTGTCGAAATTTGGGCTCCCGTGTGAAAATCTTGTTAAAATTGATCCGAATACATTTTTACCATAAAGAATATATGTTCTTTTAGATAAAATGTTGCCAATTTTTCTTTTTAGAATTGACGTCATGATGACGTCACATGGTATGCTACCGTCATGTACGTACCAAATACTTGTAGAAGGCGTTAACTAACGACGTCTGAATTAAGTAGGCAACTCATCTAGCCCCAGCTTGCATGTCCTGGACAGGACTTATTCGCGTGGATGCCAAATTGCTCTGTGGGGCCAAATGAATGGAAAACAAATCGTTTAGGCTACTCGAAATATCAACGTTTCCATGACAACCCAAGGTAATATATTGAACCAAGATGGTATACCTTACAAACTGATCATATCTTAGTTAATATTCAATATAAATCAAACTATGAATTACGAAATAAAAGAACAGACACCGGACTTTAATACGGTATGAACATGTACATATTAGCTCATTTACATATGCATGAATATTAATTAAAACTTTTTTGAGAAAAAAACATGTCACTAAAATACAAGACAACGTATTCATATACCACTCTTTGGCCAATATAGGTTAACCAAAATGTTCAAAGTAAGAGATTAGACATTGGCTTATTGCTTCTATTCCATATACAAATTAGCTCATTTTCATATGCATGAATACTGATTAATACATTTGCGGATAAAAAAAAAACAAAAAAACAGTAAAAATCATATCCCAGTTTTTGGCCAATATAGGTAAAGCAAAATGTGCAAAATAAGAGATTAGACATTGGCTTATTGCTTCTACTTCATATACAAATAGACAAAATAGATCATTAGCGTATGCATGAATATTAATTAATACTTATGTTTTGCCAAAAAAGTCAGTAAAATACATAACAAATTAATCATATCTCGGTTTGTGTTCAATACTGGTTAACCAAAACATGCAAGATAAGCGCTTAGGCACTGGCGTTTTGCTTCCACTCCATATATGCAAATAAACTTATTTGTATATGCATATGTATGCCTTAATGCTTAAACTTTGGTGAAAAATGACACAAAAATCAGAAACTAAGCCGTTTTAAACGTCGTTTTTTTTTTCTTCTTCTTCTTCTTCTTCTTCTTAACGTTTTGAGTATTTCAGACTTACTTTTTACACCTATTGTGCTTGATAGTGAGGATGCAACGCTATTCCAAAGAAAAATAACTAGCATCTAACGTCTTGATATGGGGTCCATATATGTCTTGCTTAATTTTGTCTTAATACAGAACACTTTAAGCATTATAATTCTGGGCATTTAAGTTTCCTATTTTCTTGAAATAATAAGGCTTAGTATAGTAACGTGAATTAAACAGAAATGGAATAAGGAATTGTTATTTTTTACTTAACGAAGGGTGTGTGTGTGTGAGGGGGGGGGGGGGGGGGGGCTGGGGGGGCATGTAGGGTAAACATGTCTACTTAAAGGCAAAATTATGCAGGGTTAATCTGCTTTCAGCTTTTATTTTAGAGGCACGCCCTCTTGTTTCCTTTAAATGATTTTTCTTGATAGCTTGGTAGATCCCTGGGTCAGAACGGAATGGAGAAAAGTTGGTCACAATCCCAAGAACGGGACGCAGCTGGGTATGTATGTCTACGTTTGACAAAATGTAGCTAGAGTTGCCTTTTTTCCAACTGATATTTTATTTCTGATGTCTAAGTCTCTAATTCTCTAAAATTGTATGCTTCGCAGTTTTATAGGTACCCGGAATCAAATACAAATCAGGCAGAAAGGGTCATGTTCCTCGTGAAAAGGTGCCTGTGGAGTCGAAATACCTTCCCTATAGATAATCTTGACTTTGCATTTTCTATTTTTAACATTTATTTATTGAGACCCCGGTTCTAATGTACTTGATAAAAGTTTGTCCACTAGTGCGGCAGGTAGCCTGGCTAACACCCAAATACAGGTTATTATGCGCATATAACCCAGTTAGGATCCGAGGATTTGGGCAATATTTTCTTCCCTATGTCAAACTATTGAAATTTTAAAGGCATTCCTAAATTCATTCCTGGTTCTTCCCGAAGTCTAAGCCTCCGAATGTCCTTGCGAGTAGTATGCTTATTAGCCTGTTAGGCACCCTTATCCAAACAAGAATGGAGAAAAGTAGTATCATGTTCCCTGGTAAGAAGCCCAGGATTGGTCAGAATATCTTCTTAATCTTATATCACTGCTTCTCCATCCTGGACCACATCTTCGACATCTTTCTCTGTCTTCCGCTGCCTTAGATGAATACGCACTCCCCGGTCTACCCTTCTTTCGTCCATGTTCCTTTCACTTTTCTCTGCGGAATTGTCTTCGACCTGCAAGACAGTCTTGCAATGGGGCCATTCCGTCTGAAATTCTGCATCTTCATCATGGCTAGGAGATCGCCATGCAACCCGATTGAATCCTGGACCCAGTTACGAACCTCCTCATTTATCTCATGGTATTTGTAGAAGATATCTAGAAACCTCCGCTAGCAGCTTATCTAAATACTTTGGTGTGTTCGTTCAAGCTCTGCTATACAGGTCAAGTTTTTACAGACATAAAAGAAGAACAATATGAGTGACCGCATCAACTTAACTTTACAAGTAAATGAGGTGTTTTTGTCCTTCTGTATGGCTTTGTAAAGAGCTGATGTTTTTCTGAGCAATCCTGGAACTGACTTCTGGTATAAGCCCCTTGTTAGAGAAGATTGATCCTAGATATAGATATTTTCCACTGCGTCTAGCCTCTGATCTTTTGTTATTTTACTCAAACAAAGATATGGATAAGTATGTTCAATTTTCTTCGTTAGGGGCCAAAGATGGGGTTAATACGTCATGCCTCTATTATGGCAAAATTCTTGTGAAATATTTTCTACTTTAATAAATACTTTACTGAATCAGCCTCTCATTTCTTTCGATTTATTCATATAGGTAAGGTAAGTACCTTGACACAAACAAGAAAGGTGGGCTTCTGACAAGGGCCTCCTGACTAGAACATCTAATCACAACAACATCCATTCTTGTGTGAGTAAAATTTACATATACATTTAAAAGCATGATTGTTTTAAACAAAGAAGAGACAAGGCCAGCAAAACTAGTAATTAGTAATGACTCACCTACAGTTATATAGATGATATATTGTCTCTGAAAAACACAAAATATGCAGAGTATTTGGAATTCATCCTCGCGAACTTGAAATAAAGGAAACAACGGAGATTGCAGCTTCCTCCTCATACTTGGATTGTTATCTCTACATTGAAAATGGAAAGCTTACTACTAGACTTTATGACAAACGGGATGACTTTTCCCATTGTTAACTTTCCATTCCTGAACACTAATATCTATTTTGCACCAGCATACGGCGTTTACGTTTCACAGTTAATCCGTTATGCCAGAGCCTGTTCAAATTATCAGGACTTCATGGAATGTGGGAAAGTGCTCACTACAAAGTTGTTCAGCCAGGGGTATCAAAAAACTAAACTGATGGCAACACTTAAGAAGTTCTATGGGAGACATCATGGTCTGGTCAATCCCTACAATGTGGCAGTTTCCAGAATTGTTTCTGATGTTTTTGGCAATGACGAGCCATAAATAGACTTCTGACCGTTCTAAGGCGGTGGTCCCGGTGTTGGTCTTACTCTTTGTTGCTTTGTGGTTTATTCTACGAGGCGATTTGTTTTAAGTCTTACCTTGTGTTATTTTGTTCTTGAGTTTTTCAGTCCTTTTAGAATTGCGATTACCTTGCTTGGGGAAGAGAGAGCTAATCTTAGTGCTTTTTGTACGTTTGTTTGATTTGTGCTTGTTTGGTTTTGTTGGTTTCCGTTTCCTCTTGGTGTCTGGGAAGGGCTGCGGTTTGTGATTGTGGCACTCCCTGGATTTTTCTCTTATCTTTTACCCCCCAAAATTCCGGACATACGCTTCTACCTACATTTCCTTCGTTCAGGCCTACATGTATGGGCATGGTGGACGAAGCTTGCTTACCAAGTAATGCTTAATATCCGCGGAGGCCTGATTACACCCTTTATTCTGGGGCCCATGTGTTTGGTCTGAACATTCTGATTCGTCATTCGTCAACGAATTTATAAGTTTGGATTATGGCTTGGGTACCATGACCGCAACTACTTTGAAAAAAAAAACGTGTGCTATTTTACCATTAGCCAGATATTTTCAGCCCCTTAGTAAAGAATTTGATCCAGCCTATTTTCGTTTGAATCAGGGTACCAACCAAGCAACTAAGCATAAAATTCAAAGGAATATGAAACGTTAGAGATAATCGCTGAAATAGCTTAAACGTCAGAGATAATCACTGAAATATACACGGCAAATGAAACATAATATTTTACCAAAAGGAAGACATATCGATCTCTCCTTGGCTCCTTTTCTCAGAGACGTATCATAGCGTACTTCCATGCTGGTTTGTCATGCCATCTACTAAGCGACTACATCACGAAAACATACCTATATAATTTTGACCCCCTTAAACCCCACTTTTATATAGTAAAACTGGGGTTTACAGGGGTATATATTATTTTTCTTATTTCTGCTCAAAACATAGATTTTGGGTGCTCGTTAGAACCGCCTCGGCGAGGCGGTTCTAACGAGTACCCACAATCTATGTTTGTGCAGAAATATGAAAAATATCTGAGTTTTTTTTATCTGAAAATTTTCAGTTTTTGGAGATAAAATTTTCTATATATTTGAATAGGCGTGTTTTCGTAATGAAGTGCGACTATTAACATGTAAATTAAAGGCTGTGTCTCCATAAAAAACGAGCATATGATGTATACGAAATCTTAAGGAGATTGCCATTAGGTGGATACTTTGACCATACATGGACCCCTTTATAGGAAACATCTCTGTCGAACTCGATTGGATTTGTGTCAGGGTAACTACCACGCTAAAAGCATATTTATTTGAAAGTTATAAAAGGTGCAGACTTCAGAATTAAGTAATAAAATTGGAAATGTGCTTTAAGATACAATATTTTGAAATAAGTAAGACATTTTTCAACCCTTTTGGGCCTCTTAATATGGTGTGTGCTTCTACAGACCTCCATTTTTGTTTGAGCTAGGATATCAACCAAACCAACAGACATAACCAACAGCCGGGACTAAAAAAAAAATAAATGTGGAAATATAAGAAAAAGAAAATATAATAAACTATAATAGTTTTACGTTAAGAAGACATATTGACCCCATATGGGCTCCAAATAAAAGAATACAAACCCAATGCCTGTTTGTTTTAGCATTTCTACCTGACTGACTAACAGTAACATATGCAAATGAGTTTATTAACGTATATGGACCATAAACTGAAAGACAATTTATAAATGTTTATTTGGCGCATTTTATAAATCTATATTGTATATTGTTTATGTGTAAATCATCTTGCATTCATTGATTATTTTTTTTTCGTCAGAAAGTAAGTATTAATTAATTTTCATGAATAAGCAAATGTGTTAATTTGCATATTTGGATATCACATTTGTAGAGTAATGTCCATCCTTTTGTTTGGTGCCATTTTTTTTCTTTTATTTATGTTGAATATAGTCTGAGATATAAACAATTTACTATGGCTACCCTCTCAATCCAACATTTTACTGTAGGTTGCCATGGAAACGGTGATATTTCATATAGCTGATTAGATATTGTCTTTAGAGCATTTGTCTCATTCAGTGAATCCCAGTAAACACTTTGGCACACATAAGAAGTAGTTATATGGGGCAGGTTGCTAGTCAGGCTAAATTAGCCACAAACCTATGTGTCCTCTTTGCTTTTATCTCACATTTTATGCATATTTCTGGGTATAATTTATGATGACGTCATAGAAACCCTAATCAAACCAAAAAATTGGCAACATTTTTTTATACTTACAATGGGCCGCATTTACAAAATCAACTAAAAGTTCATTTTTAACAAGCCATGCACACGGGACCTATAATGCGGCCTGTACTAAGAGGTTACCAATATTGACCCAGTTCTAGTTCAACAAACCGCAGTAGACGGAAACGCTGCGGACATTATCAAAGAAAAATTCGAAAGTAAACATTTTGCATTGTTTTTTCAAACAAGTTACCCTGAACATCGCATTAATCAGCGGAGTGATGTAAACGTTTCGCATCGTTTTACTATCATGTTATCCTGAACATCGAGGCCCTCTGCTCCGTCTCGTTCAATATTGGTATTCTCTGGTTGACATCACATCATGTCCAATGACTCAACAGTCATTGTATAATATCAGTGTCTACCAGTGATATCGCTTTCAAACAGTCAAGTGTCCTACAGTCTGATCCATACTACCGGATCAATTGAGAGTCTCGATTTTTTCCAGATCCTCATCATCGCCTCCCAATCGATCGAGGCTTGTTTACTTTGACGTCATAAGTCGAAGCGACATACGTGTAGCCTTCCCGCGTCTTCATCTGTTCCAAACGACCATTTAAGCGCCATTCGAAATTGTGGTAGACGACATTCATGTTTTTCGTTTTATTTTGCGAGATAATAAGGCTTGTCATTTCATGTGAATCTTCTGTTGTTGTTTTTTTTTTTGTTGTTGTTTTTTGTTTTGTTTTGTTTTGTTTGGGTTTTTTTTTAGATTTTATAGTTGTTGTTTTTTTTGTTGTTTTTTTAGTTTTTTGTTGTTGTTTTTTTTTTTATTAGATTTTTTTTTTTTTTTTTTTTTTTTTTTTTGCTTGGCGTTTTACTCTAATGAATTGTTTTTTGTTCCTATTGACCATATCTTATCAGAAACCATTTCAGCCAGCGCAAGACAGAACCTTCAAAAGACTTGTGCGACCAGCGATGACTCAGATCAGTCTGTGCTTCCGAGCACTGATTAGAGTCTTCGCTGGTCGCATGTGCCTTCTACAGCCTCAAAACTGTCCAATGATGGATTAACAAAAATGCTTGCCATACTGAGTGGATGTACATGCTGACTTGAATCTTAACTGGTCGCACATGTCTTATTGTAGGAGTTGTCGTGTACAAGCTCAATGTCTCTGTTTTGTTCTGAAATATTCACCCTAAAATTAAATTTATTTTCTTTTACTTTAAAAAAAATATTAATAAATATTCCAAAGGGAACAGAATATAAACTGTCTGTACAATGACTCTTCTTCAATATTTCGACCAGATGCCTATGTCAAGAAAAAAAAAGAAATTACATTTTGACAATCCACCATTACTATTTATGAACAAATATCACATAACATCACCATGGTCGTTTCAACATGACAATAATGCTGTGACGTCAGCTTGTCTCTCTCAAAGCGTACATCCCTAATGTGCTTTGTCATCCGTATTCTCAGTTCACGTTCCGTCTCCCCTACATAGACTGCAGATTTACATTTCATGCATATTATTCCGTACACAACATCCGTGTTCGATAGTTGATGTACACAGCAGGGGTGTACACATTTTATGAAGTTGTATCAGTAACATCATTTCGAGACAACCTATCACATTTATCACAGCCTGCCTTACAACTTAAATTAGTTGGTTTCATTGCCCCATTGCCACACAAGTTTTTATCCCATCTAAAGGTCACTATAGGAGGATCCTGAAATACATTCCTCATTCTGCTTGACCGGTACAGGACGACCATGTGCTTCCTTACAATCTGATGAACATCAGGCATGAGGCTGGCGTAGGTAACTACCAATGACATCCTTCTTGTAGTCCCATTTGTCTTTTTGCTTGCAGCAAGCAAAGAGGACCTGTTGAGTTGACTACTTTCTTCAGCTATGATTCAATGAGTCTGCCCCTCTCCTCCACAGATGAGTAGTCAATTCCTGTCTGTGCCTCTGGTAATCTGACTTTCTCATAGATCCTCCTGATGCGTAAGCCAAGTTCATATGTAAGTCCCTTCTTTGTACTGGATGGTGGCATGATGAGTTGTTGAGATACAGCTGCTTTTGGGTTGGTTTGACATAGAGATCGGTGTAAACGTGGCCGTTCTCCAATTTCGTCAGGGTGTCCAGAAATTCAATCTGCTTCCGATGATACCGAAACTCAACTTTGATGTTGTCGTGTATATTGTTTGCGAAATCCGCGAAACGTTCCAGTGCTGTTACACTACTTGTCTAGATGCCAAAAACCATGAATCGCTTGTAGAACTAAAGAAAGTAGACAATCTCAACATGTCATCTTGCTTGCTGCAAGCAGAAAGACAAACAGGACTACAAGAAGTATGCTATTGGTAGTTACCCACTCGAATCTCATGCCTGATGTTCATCAAGTTGTCAGGAAGCACATGGACGTCCTGTACCGGTCAAGCAGAATGAGGGATGTAGTTGAGGATTCACGTATAGTGGCCGTTAGGCGGAATAAAAACTGTGTGACGTGCGTGTCCATGGAAAGACAACGAGCAATGAAATCTGTAAGCCAGGCTGTGATAACTGCGATGGATTGTCTCGAAATGATGTTACTGACACATCTTTACAGAATTTGTACACTTCTGCTGTGGACATCAACTGTCAAACACGGAATGTTGTGTACGGGATAATATGCATGAAATGTAAATAGATGGAATGAAACTATTTGTGCAATGGAAGTTACGACAAATGGTTTTGCATTGAAACAGGACAAAGAAAAAATCGCTAGTTTACTTCTGTGTAAAGTGCCAAGCAACAAACGACTTTCTGAAAGATGTTGAGAGCAGAGTATAATGTCGCCTGCTGGTGTTGTAGCTGGTGTTTTAAAATGTACATCTATTTCCAAGGTGGGTAACTCCATTCAAAATTATTATTTGGGGAGGTTAAATCGGTGGTTTTACGGTCGGAAATGTTGTTTAACGGTGACGCGTAAGTGGAACTGTAAAACGTAATTTGTGATCGTTAAACCGTCGATTTACCTCCCCCAAATGACAATTTTAAGTGCAGTTATCCCTTCTTGAAAAAAAAACTTACTATCTGCACAAAGAAGAGAGTGCTGTTAGCTGCGTAAAACCAAATGCCAGCCAGTGAAAAGCGACGTTAAGTTATGACGTCGGATTTCCGACAGTATATCGCTGAATAATTATATCTTTGCAAATTTTTGACGCTATTCAATCAGACGTTGCGTTACGTATGCAAGTTATCATTATTATTGTATGGATGAGGTGATCTGACGCTCTTTATCTGTATGATAGAACGTGGTCCAAGATCTCCTGAACATACTCGACGCAACTGTCTGTTTATAGGGTGCCGTTTTACTATTTATTCCCTATTTATAGATATCCATCATTCGAATTATGGATATCCATAAATCGAATTTAGGATACCATTTATTTAGCCAATTTATTGACATCACTAATTCAAATAATGGGTATCCATAATTAAAATTCGTGATATCACTAATTCGATTTATGGATGTCCATAATTCAGCCCGATTAATGGCTATCACTTATTCGAATTATGGATATCAATAATTCGAATTATGGGTATCCATAATTCGAATAATGGATATCAATAAATGAGCTGGTTTTGTGCCATCAATAATTCGAATTATGTATATCCATAATTCGAATTAGTGATATCAGTAAATCGGGCTGAATTATTAATATCCATAATTTGAATTAGTGATATCCATATTTCACCGCAAAGGCCTTTGGTTAAATGATTTCTACCTAAGTCATGTGAATGAGTTCTTGCGTGGTTTCAAGATGGCGTAATGACAGCAGTATTCTGATGCAAAAGAAGAAAATACGATTAATTGCTGTTTGCGTCAACATATAAACAAGATAAGACGTGTATGTTAAATGTTGAGAAGTAAACTCCATGGTATCAACCATTTGTTTACAATGAACATGCCTACTTTTTCATCGTATATCGTAGTTTCGTAGATGTCAGTTATATGCCACCAGTGTGATTTATGGTGGCATATAACTGACATCTAAATATTGACATACTAAGTCGACTTCTTCTGCTTTTATGTCGACTTACAATGTATGACTTGATGCTATATCGACTTCCGTTGATAATGGTTATCGCGTCTGCAGGTCGTATTATTGCTCTAAGCTGCCTTCAAGAAAACACAGCGTGTTAACATTGTATGACGACTTATTTTCTATTATTTGTTATTATCTCGACTTCCGGTTCTTTAACATGTCATGATTTGCCAGTTAGCGTTGAGATACGTTTTCGTAGTCGAGAAAGTTTATTTTTAGACCAAAATCACACAAGCAGCGCCAGTCTTATTGCAATCGCAGAGTTGTTTACAAGAAACGATAATTATATAATATCTATATGCTACCAAACATTATATTAAGCCCTAAACTTAATACATCACATCGTCCCGAATTTAACTGTCTCGGCCGGCATAGTCACTATCTGACTATCATTATCTTCTCAACAAATCCTACTACATAACATGACCGGAAGTCGAGATAATAATTATAATGCCGACATATAGTTGTAAAAGTGTTTCATGATGCTGACGTTGTGGATGACACTTCTTGGCAGTATTACGACTTGCAATCGCGATAACCATTGTCACCGGAAGTCGATATAGCATCAGGTCATACATTTGAAGTCGACATAAAAGCAGAAAAAGTCGACTTAGTATCTCAATATTTAGATGTCAGTTATATGCCACCATACACATCAAATACGGGAAATAAACCGAAACGGGAAGCGGAAGTAACTACCAAGTCTGTTGACTTAGTAGACGTGCATCTGATTATGAACAGAATAGAATAGAATGATTTAATATCCACATGACCTCTTTCGGGTATACTATTGACGCATTTATGCCTAGCGTTCCATAAAAGGGGCAGTGGCAAATAGTAATGACCTGAATCAGACGCCGCAAAACGTTGCGTCTGATCTAAGTCTACACTATGTTAGGTACAGAAATCTTTATAATATATGATAATGCAAAAAAGACACCCTTTAACTCTGAAAAGAACCTGTCCAAAGAGTATCTTTACTGGCATTAAAATGAAAGCATTTTATTGTCGAATTAGCTAATACTAGCCCAGGACTCCCTAATCTAGTGATCTGCTATAGTCAAAATGTTGAAAAACGCACAGGATAATAGTAAATGTGGCACCAATTATTTGTGTACACGTCAGAGGTAAATTTGACAGTGCGAAGAGAACCCATCCTCGGGAAGTAACTGGAGTCATTCAGGTTAATTCAATGAATCTTCAAACATATGCCATCATGTGCGGTATAAGCGTTATAATCGTTCAGCATTAGTTGAAGCTAAACGACCCGCTAGCTTTTTTGAAACAAGATGCCCATGGTTCACGATTCGCTCACCTGATAAATACAGCTATTGCATATCTGCAAGTGCCATGCAATTTATTCTTCCAGTATTGCCGCAACAACTAGGACACAAATTTGACCATACCGTAAAAGGTCAAAGATCATCCTAGTACCATCATTTGAACAAACTAAATAGACCTTGAGTCCCCGATGCTGTATACCAAGATTCAGCCTCAAGCATTCTTAGTTCTGGGGAAGAAGATTTTTAAGTGTTTTACCACATATGGGCATGGCAGCCATCTTGTTCAATGTCACGAAATCATTTGAACAAAATGTCAACATGTTTTTGACATAAGACCCCTAGTGAAGAGTGTTCAAGCATTTTCAGAGAAGAAGACGTTTAGAGATTTCATGATTTTATACCGGAGCAAGGGCAGATAACCCCAAAACTCTGACTTTAGCTAAACAGTTTTACTTCTTTAATCATATGTTGTAAATTTCAGCCATTAGTCTTTAATTAATACATTTTGAGAAAACAATTTTTCAACATTTTTGCCCATACATATATATGGGACGCAAATTTGATCTTGCCGTAAAAAAAGTCAAAGGTCAACCTACAACCATCATTAATAAAATGGTAGACCTTGATTCCCCGATGCTATATTATAAGATTGCGCCTGAAATCTTTCTTGGTTCTGGAGAAGAAGATTTTTAAGTGTTTTACCACATATGGGCATGGTCGCCACCTTGTTCAGTGGCGCGGATCCGTTCGAACAAATTGTCAATATCCTTTCGACAGAAGGCTCTATGTGAAATCTGGTGAAAACTGCTCAAGTGGTTTCAGAGAAGACGTTAAAAAATCACACAATTTTATACATGTATGTAGCCCAGGGGCAAGGGCAGACAATCCCAGGGGACAAAATTTTGATTGAAATTAAAAAGTGTTACTACTTTTATCTTACATCATACGTTTTAGCCGTTAGTCTTTAATACATTTTGAGAAAATGACTTTTCGACATTTTCCTCATACAATTATATGGGGGCCCAAATTTGACCTTGTCGAAAAAAGGTCAAAGATCAACCTACAATTATCATTTGAAAAAATTTGGTAGACCTTGAGTCCCTGATGCTATATACCAAGATTCAGCCTCAAAGCTTTCTTAGTTCTGGAGAAGAAAGTTTTTATTATAAGTTTTTTTGTAAATGGCTCGGACCCATTCGAACAAATTTTCAATAACCTTTCGACAGAAGGTCCCATGTGAAATCTGGTGAAAATTGCTCATCAGTTTTAGGTATGAAGCCATTGAAATATTACACAATTTTATACATGTATATAGCCCAGGGGCAAGGATAGATAATTCCGAGGAGACAAAAGTTTGATTGTAACCAAAACGTTTTAATAATCTAATCATACATTGTAAGTTTCAGCCATTCTTCTTTAATACATTTTGAGAAAACAATTGTTCAACATTTTCCCCATATAAATGCACGGGGACGCAAATTTGACCTTGCCGTAAAAAGGTCAAAGGTCAACCTACGATAATCATTTGAACACACTTGGTAGACCTTGAGTCTATGATACTATATACCAAGATTCAGCCTTCAAGCTTTCTTGGTTCTGTGAAAGAAGATTTTTAAGTGTTTTTACTATATATGGGCATGGCGGCCATATCGATTAACGGACCATGACCAATGGAACAAATTTTCAATCCCCAATTTACGGAAGGCTCCAAGTGAAATTTGAAGAAAATTGGCTCAGTGGTTTCAGAGGAGAAGTATTTCAAAGGTGTTTACGGACGGACGACGGGCGGCAAGTGATCACAATAGCTCATCCTGAGCCTTCGGCTCAGGTGAGCTAAAAAGTTAATACTTGTTCATCCCTTAAAGCTTCGATGGCAACGGAGGTCATGCATTGCACGCCCGCCATTTTGCCTCAATTTCGGAAACAGCCGTAACTAATCTTACGTAACTTAGGGGTAATTGTGGTACGGGTGTGAGAGCCAGCATTTCAAAACCTACCCCATTCATATACCTGGCCTTTGAAAAAAACGGACCCATTCATATACTTGATCATCCAAAATGTTGACCTATTCATATACTGCCCATTGATTTTTGTACCCATTTATTGCTGGTTGTTAGATAAATATAACAGTCAATTCATTGAATACCAAGAGAACAAGCAGCCTCGAAAAATCTCTGAGCGAAAATTATGTGTATATACCAAGTTGTCAGAAAAATGGGGCCTTTCACATAGGAATCCAGAAAAATCGGGTCATTCATATACTTTTTATTGAAAAAAGGGGGCCAATCATATACCTGGCAGCGCTGCAAAGGGGGGCTATTCGGCACGCACATCCGTACTATGCAATATATAGGAAGTTACCACCCCGCCCCCCCTCCCCCCCCCCCCCCCGAGGGTACAAAATATCAAAGGGCAGTATATGAATGGGTCAACATTTCAGTCGATCTAGTATATGAATGGGTCCATTTTTTCAAAGGCCGGATATATGATTGGGGCAGGGCTCGAACACTCGTACCACAATTACCCACAAGTTAAAAAAAAGTTAAGGTCGGAAATCCCAGATGGTCGTCATCTTGAAAATATATTTTGAACTTCTCAGGTAATCAGGTGAGCGATACACTGGGCCATCTTGGCCCTCTTGTATAATGATAACCACCTAACCGATGCCGTGTGCATCTGATCGTCCATAAGCGATGATTCTGTTTTTCTTTCCATCGTTTTGTTCATTTTAGAACTTGAATAACCGGGCCCCACTTGCTGACTGAGAACGCGCGTTTAAAGGCTTCCAAACTACAGAGATTAAAGTCCCATTTCTCATAACTCGGCTCAAATGCGCAAATAAATTTTCATAAACAGGATAGATTAGAATAAGACTTACACGCTATCAAAATCTTACGAAACGAATAGAACCCGGCAGCTATTCTGATTTGGCCATTCAAGCGGCACTAACCCGAAATTTTTCGGGTTTTTCTTTTTTTTTTTTTTTTTTTTTTTTTTTTTTTAGTGTAACATATGTAGACTGTATAAATGCAGGTTTCTATATTAGAAAGTGTTTTTGAAAAGATGGAACCTTGAAACCTTCATGAGACATGTTATACATGTACTGTGCATTTTTTTCGTGTAATTCTTGAACGCCCCTCGTACATTTACTGTGCATGCGTGTGTGTGTCATATAGTCCTGAACCAGTAGTGCCAGTCTGCATGTAAAAATGATAAAACAAACGAATGGCGGAGTCCGGGACCTATTGGTACGAGTACATGCATGGAGCCTGTCGGTCAATACTTTTTCATCAAACCACACATCAACACATTCATCAACATACCAATCGTCTTGGAAGTCATCAAAGATTTAAAGTTAAAAAGTGAGGCCCTCCCAGGGGTTATGGGGAACAGGGGAATAATGTCATTTATTTCAGGGGAACACGAGTCAAAAAATGGAGGGAACAGGGGAACAAATGTAACTTTGGGGAGCATGGAACATAGAAAATTAAGATTTTGATTTTGATTTTGGGGAACAAGGGAAAATGCTGAAATATTTCAGGGGAAGAAGGGAAGACATACACCCCTTGGGAGGGCCTCAAGTGGCGTGAATGTTCAATAATGTTAACGTTATTGAATGATTTCGACTTTTTATTAAAAATGCAACGCCAAAGACAAGAAAACTACCTACAGTACGCCGAGGACTGGTTCAACATAAACAAGGTCGCATCCGAAACCCAGACTAACATCGTCGTTTTGCGCCCCGGTACAGATTCGCATCTAAATCGCGATAAAAGCGGTTCTGGTCGCTCTGGCAGGTAGATCCAAAAGCATATACACTACAACCTCTCTATAACACGGTTCGTTATAACACGGTTTTGGATATAACACGGTTCAAAGATGGATCCCAAAAAAGTATAGATTATATTGAAAATATAGATTATATTGAAAAAATGACCATAAATGGTCATTTTTCAATATAATCTATACATTTTTGTTTGGATATAACACGGTTGTTTAACTAATACGGTTTATGCTATGGACCCCAATAATAATGTTATAAAGAGGTTGTGGTGTAACAAGATATGTTCGTTTTCAGTCTGAAACTGGTTCTGATCACATAGTTTCTTAGCATAAAACGCGTTTAATAAAGCCTTGCGCCGCGATCAGAAAGCAAAACTCCGAGGCTTGTTATAGCATTTGTAGTTATGACTGACGTCAAGACAAGGGGCAGTGTCCGAAAAATATTTCTCATTACTAATCTACGAGGACTCGTACAAAAGTACTTCATAGAGAAAAACAAGAATAAATGTTCTTTCGATATAGCCAAAAGGAAATTAAAGTAAAAAATGCAAACAGACGTTATTGCTGGTAAACCCCACATTTTCTTCTTTTTGATGCTTCGATCCAGACATTTTGGCGTTTTGAACTTTTATGTCTTTCTCGTGTATACCATGGCCCACATACGCTGACCATTTAAAATGTCAAACATACCTACGTATAACTCTGATCAGCGTTTGTTAGCAAGTTGTAAATATATTGGTTGTCCCCACCTTCGATAACATGTGCCGAAACAAGACTGGTGGGAAAAAATCCGAGATCAGAAAACGGTGTGATACCTGAAATCTAGAGTTCCATAATAATTTCACACTTTTTCATGGTTAAGAGTTCTTTTCGTGGTATAACTGAGCTTCCAAACTTTGTTTTAATTCATAGATAAGGCTTAACACAGCGAAATAAATAAGAAAAATCACCACACACACCAGCACTTTCTGGGACTTTTTGTTTTGGAGGCTGACTGTATAGTAGCAGCCCTTCCAATGGTAGATATTAACCATTGAAATTTTGAATTTTTTTTTTTTTTTTTTTTTTTTTTGATGCTGTAGCAAACCCTCAATTGGTAGATATCAAACATTGAAATTTCTCCTTTTCTTCTTTTGGTTTTAGCAAACACAAACAGAAACATTTATCTCTTTGAAACAATCATAAATTACACAAATTAGACCAATAAATTTCAATTCATCTTTATGATTAACCAGTCACAGGCCGCCTTACATAGAATAACTACCCCAGCAGCCCTGAGACAACTTGTTCTCTGTATATTATAGGCTATTACAGTGAACCTTCGTTACAACGACAATATTTGTTCCCAAAAATGTTGGCAATTATAATGAATTTGCTGTTGTAAAGAAGCCTTAATGGACAGTATGACATGTAAGAAATGCCTTGTTTTATTCTTATTTCCTCATAGAACATATGTTTTGGATATTTGTTAGAATCGCCTCTCTGAGGCGATTCTAACAAATATCTAAAACATATGTTGCTTGAAGATATTATGCAATGTTTTTGCAATAATTTCTCATCAACTGCCATCTCTTGAGCGAAGATTTCGTGACATTCAAATTGTCATTATAACGATTTTTGTCGTTGTATCGAGTGTCGGTATAAAGAGGGTTGACTGTATATCAGTCAACCTAAACCGAACACACTTGGTAGATCTTCCGCCATTTTACAAAGGAGACAAATTCTGTAACTTCCCATTTGCTTTCTGCTTACACTTCAAGAAAACGACACACAAAGACCCCGTCAGAATCCTAAGCCCTAACGTGGGAACACGTACAGTGAAACCTGTGTAAGAGAGCCACCTTTGAGACCTTTCTACATAAACCCTCACTGTTCAAAGTCTGTCTCAAAGGTGGCTCTCTTACATAGGTTTCACTGTACCTTCGGACATGTGTGCTCAACGAAGACTCAAATCAGCCTACGCATCCGCGCCTTCTGATCAGAGTATTCGTTGTCCGCACGAAGAAATTTTGCATCCTTGGCTATCCAAAATGCGCTCAGTGAAGAATTTGATCAGACTGTGCGAATGCACAGGCTGATCTGAATATTCGCTTGGCGTACATGTTTGAAGGTGACCTACCGTCGATACGTTGAAGCTCTTTTCAGGCTGCAGCTCAACTGATAGGCTTTGCAAAAATACGAAGATCTAGATGAGTCCGGTCACAATGATCCTACACTGATTTGATATTCCAATAGCGTACAACCTACTACAATAGCCATCCATGGGAACGAATGGATCTGGCTGTTGTTCTAAGGAAGTGGCAGTTGTAGAGAGGTTAAAGGTTTAGTGAACCTGCTCTTTAGGGCATCATATCAGTGGCTTTTATAGAGAGGTAGCTGTTGATGAAGAGGTTACGATTATTGGAGATTCCAGGGTTAATTCATTTTACACCAATTTTGCAAACAAAAATATTACCGGATTGTTTTGCTAAGGGAAGCAACCCTTTACCCAGTCATTTAAATGCTTAGTGCTTTTTACTTCTCTTAGCACGTTTCCCTTACACAATGGCGTAGCCAGTTTAAGCACACCCAAGAGAAATTCTCTAAAGTATCGCCTCCAAAATAGGGGCTATTTTTTAAGGAAAGAAGTAGCTCCCAGTGGACCGCTACCAAAGTTGTTCAAATTATAGACCTGGGGTCAAAAATGGCCCCGTCCCAGGGATCACATATTTTACATAGACCCCATATAGGTAAAAACCTTTAAAATCTTCTTGTCTGAAACCAGAAGGCCCAGGTCTTTGATATTTGGTATGTAGCTTTATCTAGTGAACAAAGTTGTTCAAATTATAGCCACGGGGTCAAATAATGACCCCGCCCTGGTAGCCACTTGTTTTACATAGACCCACACAGGGAAAACCTTTAAAAATCTTCTTGTCTGAAATCGGAAGGCCCAGGCCTTTGATATTTGGTATACTGAGCCCATTTGTTTTACATAGACCCACATAGGGAAAACCTTAAAAATGTTCTTGTCTGAAATCGAAGGCCCACGCCATTGATATTTGATATACAGCTTTGTCTGGTAGATCTCTGCCAAGATTATTTAAAAAGTTAAACCCTGGGCCTTAAATGGCCCTGTCCCGGGGCCCAAAAGTTTTACATATAGGATCTTCTTTTCTGAAACCAGATGGTTCAGACATTTAATATTTGTAACACAGTCTCGTCAAGTGAACCTCTGCCAAGATTGTTCAGATTATACCCCTGAGGTCAAAATGACCCAGCCCCGGGGTCCACATGTTTTAGGGAAAACTTTTAAAAATCTTCTTGTCTGGAACAAGAAAGCTAAGACATTTGGTATTTGGTACACAGCTTTGTCTAGTAAACCTCTACCAAGATTGTTCAGATAGCCTTTGGGCTAAAGATGGTCCCGCCCGATGTTTTACATATATAGGGAAAACTTTTAAATGTCTTCTTGTCTAAAACCAGATGTCTCTGGTTTGCATTTTTTTTTTTTTTTTTTTTTTTTTTTTAGTTTTTGTTAGTTCACCTGAGCAAGCATTACGGAAACACGCCTATTCAGATATATTGAAAATTTCACCACAAGAATAAAAATTCTGATATTTTTCATATTTCTGCTCAAAACATAGATTATGGGTACTCGTTACTATGTTTCTGAGCAGAAATAAGAAAAATAATGTATACCCCTGTAAACCCCAGTTTTACTACATAAAGTGGGGTTTAAGGGGGTCAAAATTATATAGGGATGTTTTTGTGATGAAGTGCTCAATGAGCTATTCTAATAAGCCTGTACTCCGGCGCTTATTTTCCCTATATATCTATAAAGAAAAAAACTTAAAAATCTTCTTGTCAGAAACTACTGGACCGATTTCAATATTATTTGGCAGAAATATTCCTTTCGTGATTCTCTACCAAGATTATTCAAGCCGTCATCATTCGTCAAAAAACAGGGCCGCTAGTGGGTGGAGCTTTTTTCCCTATATATCTATATAGAAAACTAAAAATCTTCTTGACAGAAACCACGGGACGGATTTCAATATTACTGGGCAGGAATGTTCCTTTGGTGACCCCTACCAAGATTGTCCAAGCCGTCATGATTTGAAAAAAAAAAAAAAAACAAAAAAAAAAACATGGTGTGTGTGTTTCGGGGGGGGGGGGGGTGAGGGTGCGGGGCGGGGCTTATTTTCCCTATATATCTGTATAGAAAGCTTTAAAACTCTTCTTGTCAGAAACCACTAGACTAATTTCAATATAACTTGGCATCTATGTTCCTTTGATGACCCTCTACCAAGATTGTTCAAGCTGTCATGATTGGTCAAAAAACATGGCCGCTAGGGGCGGGGCTTATTTTCCCTATATATCTATATACAAAACTTTCAAAACATCTTGTCAGAAACTATTGGACAGATTTTCAATATAACTTGGCAGGAATGTTTCTTTGGTGACCCTCTACCAGAATTGTTCAAGCCGTCATGATTCGTCCAAATTCAAAACCGTCAGTGGGGGTGGGGGCAGGGGCGGGGGCGAGGCTTATTTTCCCTATATATCTATACAGAAAAAGTTTATAAATCTTCTCGTCAGCAACTACTAGACCAATTTCAATATATGGCAAAAACGTTCCTATTGTGGCTTTCTATCAAGGTTGTTCAAGCCATCATGATTCGTTAGCAAACATGGCCACCAGTGGGCGAGGCTTATTTTCCCTATATATCTATATAGAATACTTTAAAAATCTTCTTGTCAGAAACTTCTGGACTGATTTCAATATTATACGACAGAAATGATCCTATGGTAACTTTCTACCAAGATTGTTCAAGCCATCATGGTTCGTAAAAAAACATGAAAAAAAAAAAAAAAAAAAAAAAAAAAAAAAACATGACTGTCAGGGGACCGCTAAAGGCGGCTTATTTTCCGCATATATCAATACAGAAAATTGAAAATCTTCTTGTTAGAAACCACTTGACCGATTTCAATATAACTTCGCAGGAAGGTTTCCTAGGTGACCCTCTACCAAGTTTGTTCAAGCCTACATGATTCGTGGAAGAACATGGCCTCTAGGGGGCGGGCTTATTTTCCCTATATATCTACATGTATATATAAAACTTTAAAAATCTTTTAGTTAGAAACACCTTAACCGATTACAGTATAACTTGGCAGTAATATTCTTTATGTGACCCTCGACCAGGATTGTTCAAGCCATAATGATTTGTCAAAAAAAAAATAAATAAATAAATGGCCGCCATGGAGCGGGGCTTATTTTCCATATAAATCTATACAGAAAACTTTTAAAATCTTCTTGTTAGAAATTAACTCGGAATCCACTGGACCAATATCAATGTAGTACGACAGAAATGTTCCTATGGTGACCCTCTACCAAGATCGTTTAAGCCATCATGATTTATATATATGTATATAAAAACATGGTCGCCAGTGGGGGTGGGCGGAAGGGGTGGGGGGAAGGGGATGGGGTGGGGCAGGGATTATTTTCCCTATATATCTATATAGAAAAAAAAACTTAAAAATCTTCTTGTCAGAAACTACTGGACCGATTTCAATATTACTTGGCAGAAATGTTCCTTTCGTGACCCTCTACCAAGTTTCTTCAAGCCATCATGATTGGTCGAAAACCATGGCCGCTAGGGGCGGGGCTTATTTTTCCTATATATCTATATTAAAGATGTTCTTGTCGGAAACACTGGACCGATTTCAATTTGATACAGCAGAAAAGTTCCCTTGGTGACCCTCTACCAAGATTGTTCAAGCCATCATGATTCGTAATAAAACATTGCCTCCAAGGGGCAGGGCTTATTTTGAAAAAATCTTGTCGGAAACCGTTAGGCCTAGTGCTTCCAAATTTGGTATGGAGCTTTATCTAGTGGCTTATACCAAGAGTGTTCAAATTTTAATCCTGGGGTCAGAAATGGGCCCTCCCGTGTGTGTGTGGGGGGGGGGGGGGGTGGGGGTGGGGGGTGGGGGGGCGGGTCACTAGTTTTACATAGACTTAATAATGTATTATATAGTGAAAATCTTGAAAATTCTTCTTGTCGGAAACCATTAGGCCTAAGGCTACCGAATTTGATTTGTAGCTTTACCTAGTAGACCTCTACCAAGAGTGTTCAAATTTTAATCCTGGGGTCAGAAATGGGCCCTCCCGTGTGTGTGTGTGGGGGGGGGGGAGGGGGGCGGGTCACTAGTTTTACATAGACTTAATAATTTATTATATAGTGAAAATCTTGAAAATTCTTCTTGTTGGAAACCATTAGGCCTAATGCTACCGAATTTGATTTGTAGCTTTTCCTAGTAGATCTCTACCAAGATTGTTCAAATTAGATCCCTGGTTCAAAAATTGCCCCACACTGGGGTTCAGTAGTTTTACATAGACAAATAAGTGGCAAATATGCTTTTCCTCTACAACGACTGGCCAGATTTTAAAATAAGTCGGCAGAAATATTTCTTGGATGAGAGTCTATTAAAGCATAGAGAGTCCTATGAAGAGAAGATCATAATCTTTTAGAATATACTATGTTGCATTGTTGAAATAACCGATAATGGTTGGAAACAATGACACTCAAGTGAGCAAATTAGGGCCCTGTTGTTTTCGATTATTTTATTTTAATTTTGTTTACCTGTTAAATCTGACAACCAGACTTCATTGAAAAAAAAAGTGGAATAAATGCATTAAGAAACAGTTGTTTTTCTAACAGGACCATTCTGAACAATGCACGAGCAGTTAGTAGAAACAGTCCTTGGACTTTGCATTTACAGCAGAAAAGCAAAGTGCCAATGCCCTGTTCAGCTTGTCCATTTGTAAAGAATGGTTAATTAGTGCACAGCTCAATAAAATAAACAAACGCACTCAGCTTGCAGAGTTCCGACTCATTCGTTCGAAATGGTGGGAAGGCCTTGATCAAATTGTGCATCCTTGCTGTTTGACCAGGTGTTTCTTTGTTCATTTTTACTATATACTTTCAAAATATCTGAAAGCAGGCAGTGAAAGGCCTTGTCGGACTGTGCGATTGCATAGGCTGATCTTGACCGCCGTTGCTAACATACGCAATAAGAGTTTTTTTTCTTTCCTAATATATACAAATTGATAATGCATATGAGTGGAACGCCAGAAAACGTACCTTCGGAAATGTGCACCCAGCGAAGATTCAGATCAGCATTCGCACGTTCGAACAGAATCTTTACTGAGTGCATTTTGAACAGACAAGGATGCAAATATTCTTCATGCGGAAAACGAAGACTCTGATCAGGCTGCGCGGACACTACCGGTCTGATTTGAGTCGCCTTTGGGCGTTTATGTCAGAAGGTACATTTTCTTATATTGCATACATTTTGTACCTGTGTGAGGTCACACGATATCATATATATTGGAGGTATTTACTGATTATGCGAAACTTCCTTGTCAGCCTATACATTGGCGCCAATAGGCTTTGTGGGTTTCAAAGCATTGATGCGAAAAGGTCCTTATGACGTATGTTTATAACGAGGGTGCAAATTGGTCTCATGATAGTCTTCTCTGTTCGTCGAAACATTCCTGCTATAGTAACCACTGATTTAGGTAGCGACAAAATTCCCCAGCCAATCCCATTGCCAGTTTGTGTGTGTGTGTGTGTGTGTGTGTGTGTGTGTGTGTGTATAAGATGCATTTTCCTCTTCCTTCTTCACCACCCCGTCCCACGCTCATGCATCCCCACCCCTACTCCACGCAAACGCAAACACATAGAGTTCATCCCAAATTTAATAGTCAGTTTCATTTTTTCGTTTGTTTGGTTTTGTTGTTGTTAAAAAATGTTAACAGTTAACTGCCCAAATTGTCTTAAAATCAGCAATGTTTTCATGAAAGCTAGAACATGTAACTTCAACGCGTACTTGTTTAGCCCATTGAAACAGAAAATGCTATTTTCGTAAAGCTCATACTTGTTTCTAGGCGCGTATTCGTTTAGCCCATCAGAACGGTATTTTTGGCTTTCCTCCAAAAACTCAATAACTACTTTAAACATTCGAGTGATTTTAAATGGGCGACACAAGGACGCAGTTAAATATGTTTACAAAAGATAAAGTAGGATCCTATTTCAGAAGTATTAAGTTGGGTACATAACTTCCTGAATACACGATGGGAAAACCTATATAATTATATCGGGCCATGTCAAGAGAAATCGATCTTTGATCATTGGACAAACACGCAGGCTCAGATCATATATTCGCTGTCTGATCAGAGTCTGTACATTTTTAATGTTGTATAGTGACTCCACTTACCCGCAGACCGCTCTGTATCTGATTCAGTTGATATTTGGCTCCCCGGGTTTGGCTCTCAGTTATATGAGGGCAACGAATGCTCAGATCAGATGCGCATACTGATTGTGGCCTTCGTTGCCAGCTTACAGATTAAATGGGTATGTATGTAGAATAATATCAACAAACAAAGAATTTCTTGATCAAACTGTACACATGCACAGACTGTTTCTTGAGTGGAACAAGGGCCAATTTCTTGTGTTGCGCAATACTTGCAGGTGTTCGATTGGTGCAGCCTTGTTATTTGTAACGACGCATGTAGTCTTGCCCTGGTACTCGCGATGCGGGACACCGTCATATTTGCCCTAAATATTCGGACACCTTGACACCCTACCACACGTACTTAAATATGACCAAGTCCATTTACTACTTGTTCCTGGATGAGTGGCAAACAGTAACAGTGTGGACCCTGATCCGACGCTGCGTTCTCCTTCTGCAGAGTCTAAGTTGATTGACACTGTTTGCTCAGGTCTATCTGTCCGACCACTTGGTTAAATAAGGTATGTACTTTGTCGAATGCCATATAATCAGCTGAACAACGAATTTCTTTAATAGGTAAACACCACTCTGCAATTGTAATTATACAGACAGGTCCAATTTTCCGCGGTGGTGCTGGAAAGGAACGTCAATATTAAATATGTCTCGCCTGTTTTCATGATAAAGTTTATTATTTAACCTTGCCATTGCCTAAAATTTGAACAGGTCCATTTTACCAATTGTTGATGTGTCTGAAGAGCGCTAGATTTTTGAAGAGGCAAACATTGTAGACTCTGACGTGCGGCGTCTGATCTGGGTCTAAACTGTTTACTCATAACTATCTGTCCGAATACTAAGGGTTAATACAGTATGAATAGAAAAAGAGTAGTTACAAGAGAAGAGAAGTTTCCATAAAGAGATTAATAAAGTTTCCATAAAGAGATTAATAAACAAGTAAATAGATAAATAAATAAATAAATCAGAAAGGAAGGAAAGAATGAAGAAAGAACACAAAAAAAAAAGAAGGAACTATATACATTTTATCTCTATAAAGCTGGCATAGGACGTTCATACAACGTCACATAAACTTCGATGCGACGTCATGGCGTTGCATCAACGTTAATACAACGTTGTATAAACGTCATGACTTTACTTTAGCGCAAAAAAAAGTCAGTAACTCCTTTTATTATAAGTTATAGATTGATTTTCATTGGTTCAGAGCCGCCTGCACCTCAGTCCATAGATCGTGAAATACACTGGCTTGCGCGCGTCTTCCAGTATATATTAGTTTCTGAAATTAGATACCAACTTTTAGTGAAGTCGCCAATTGTGACGCCGACGTCCACGGGTGCTTTTTATATTAGTGGGGTCTGGCGTTGACTGTTATTGCCACAGTTATCAAGAGAAAAGACAAACTATGTAATAAAACAATTGTTGACTATTGAGGTATTGGATATGACGTTGTTGTCTACCACTGAATACCAATATTGACCTCGGCTATTGCCTTGGTCAGTATTGGTTTTCTCTGGTGGATATCACGTGATATCCATTACCTCAATAGTCAATAATAATATAATATATTTTAATGTTTTTTGTGTGGGGGTGGGGGCGGGGGGTAAGGGATGGGGGCGGGGGAGTTGCGCTAAGGTGACGATGTGCCCGCCGAGAAATAACCAACGACGACAGATGAACAACAAACAGCGTATGCCCTGCTCGAACTGCATTACGGTTACGCTGATCGTATGGTGTGTGGCTACAGCAAGTATTTCCATGGCAAAGTTACCTTTTGTATGCTTCTTCGTGTGGAAGACTGCGAGCTCCAGCCACAGCTGGATCAAACTAAAGATTTTAAAAATCGTACAAACTGCTCTTTCGTCAGAACAGTGGGCCAGAACCGCTTGAGGCGGTGTAAGAATATCACATTAGACAGAGGCAAATGAGCGCATCCCATCCCACCGTTGCATCCAGAAATCAAAGGAAAAGAAAAAAAAAAAAAAGGCAGTTTAAGGGTCAGTTTAAATCAAACACGCGCGTAAACATGCACACGCAGCTAGAAAGAGAGGGAAATAGAGCGGTCTTCATTGATCAGGTCACCAGACAGTTCAAACAGTGATAATACCCAGCAATAAACTTATTATGACATTGCGTGTTTGCTGGGACAGGACTTTCAATGATCGCAATATTTCGAATTCAATCTATTTATATTAAGCCTAGCGTCCCATAAATGGGCCATTGGCAAACAGTGTAGACCCAGATCAGACGTTCTGTGGCGTCTGATGAGGGTCTGCAATGTTTGCATTAAATAGATGAATATCTATAAAATATGGTTATAATAAAAACTAACCAGACATATTGGAAATGGACCGGTCCAAAAAAATGATTATAGAAGAGTTCATTCGGCATAAATGGGTTAAGGGGGCTAGATATATCTGGGCTGTGTTCAGTAGTGCAAAGTGATAGCGAGCATTTTGCCCTGGATTCCTGTATCTAATGACTAGCGCCAACAGGAGCAGGATCAAAGACAAGCTTGCCTTACTGAGCGCAGCCCTGGTTGATTTTCCGCCATTTTAAACAAGAAAGCAACTTTTGTGGCTTTCTTTTTGCTTCTCTGCATGCCAAGTCCGTTCTGAAAATGGATCTACTCTAATAGGAAAATTTTTCTTTCCTTTTAGAGTTGACTCCTTTTCAGAAGGGAGACAAAACACGTCTGACAGGTTTGTCTCCCGTGAAAGTGTATCAGTTCTCCTCAGAATTTAATATGATGCGCAACACAAACTTGCGGACCTCTGACATATGCAGGAAAAAAAATAAAAGATCCGCCTGAGGTTTTGCGCTGTCCGACCAGGGCATGCGTTCGAACAACAGTGAAATCTCTCCACAAAAGCTACCCGAATGAAGATACAATACTGGGCCCAGATGTTCATAGCTAAAGTTAACGATTCGTTAAAATTTACATCGAGTGATATATCAAATATGCTGAATTTTTTTGCTGGAAAAAATGAGCTACTCACATTTTTTCAGCAAAAAGTATCAGAATATTGTATATTGAATCCGTTAAAACAGTTAGCGAAATGACCCTTAACAAGCTCGTTAAGCTAACGACGCTTTGAACAACTTGGCCCTGATTGTTCTAGAGAGGTGGCTGTTGTAAAGATATTATAAAAGCCTAGTAAAACAGCACGTTGTGATTTGAAATTAAATGTTAAAAAATCAGGAGACGACGTTTAACTACGCTGTTTCAATATTGTATGTCCGCTGGTTTGCCAGCTTCCAGAATCCGTGCATGTACTGTAGAATGTATCCTAACTGAAGTAAGTGGGCGTGTAGTCTGGTCTGTGCAATCATTGTTTGCAGATGACATTACATTTTGTGTTGCGCAACAAGTGTTGCCCATATTGGCCATTGTGTCATTTAGAAGACCCCAGGTTTGGTAGATGTAATCGAACGCAGTCTAAGGTAGATGGGTTAGTTAAGAAATGACGGGAGATACTTATACAATACTTATAGTCATGTTCAAGCATACCAATGTTGTTTAAAGTTAGGTGAAAAATCTGGACAAATATAGTTAGGCATTTAAGAACCACTTCGATGGAAATGTCAAAGATAATTTTCTTATACTGCTACTCTGCCATTACTTGCTACAGTCAGTTGTTTATTTTACAATGTTTCCCTACGGGAGAACTTTTTCTGCTTCTGCAGAATTTCCTATTCATCCAATGCGTATTATGATTAATATTTCATATGTTTAAAACATCAATATAACCTTGAAAGCACCCCTGAAACTTATTCCCATAAACCGTATACTAAAGTTAGGTACACAATATGCATTTGCAAACTTCCTGGTAAGCCAAAACTATTATCTTTTTAATTCAGGTCAAAAGTCTTCCTTCTAAAGTTTACAAATGCATTCTTTTCAAATCCACCCGAATGACGTTGCAAAACTGCACCAAATGCCCGAGACCAAATGTCTCGCCTTTAACGAGGTTTGTGAGAGAGCGCGTGCGTATGTGTGTGTGTGTGTGTGTGTGTGTGTGTGTGTGTGTGTGTGTGTGTGTGTTCAATTTGTTGGATTTTGTATGTTTATTTCTTTGGAACCTGAAACTCAATGGCTTTTTTGCGGGTATAGAGTTCTTACCGACATTTTGAGAAGTAGGGGTTGGTCGGATGGGTTAATATTTAAAATGGCCGTCTCCGTGGGGGTGCATTGATCAATTCTTTTTGTTACTTATTATTTTGTAGGGTGTGTCGTTGGCCGCGGATGGTGGTCGTGGGGACTTCGATCGGTCCTAAACAGTGGGATATTACATTTTCCCGTAAAGAGAGATTGGAAAAACAATTTCTTCTTACCATACTTGTCATAAAATTTGAAGAAATTAATTTTTTCTGTTTTTTGTTGTGTTTTTTTTCTATCTGTTGAAAGGTCTTAAATTCTGATGAACGAGTAACAAACAGTGCAGACCCTGATCAGGCGCTGCGTTCCGCAGCGTCTGACTTGGGCCTACACCATTTTCTGAGGTTAGTCTGTCCGCATACTAAGGATTTATACAATTTTAAGGGCGTGGCTCAATTATTTTATTGATATTGATTTTGCTGCTATAAATACTTTTCCGGGAACAGAAGTTTCCAATGTTTACTTGGTAACTGGTAAATAGTGCATCATAATAACAGTAAACGATACGCTACGACCACTTATTTGCCGTGATAACCCTAAATATTGGGACAGACTGACCTGTGCAAACAGATTAGACCCGTGTGAACAGTGTAGACCCAGATCAGACACTGCATAATCAGGGTCCATTCTGTTTGCCACAGTCCAGTTTTTAAACAAATCAAGAGGCGGTGAGACGGGCCTGAGCAAACGGTGTAGACTCGGATCACAAGCCGCAGCTGAGACGCTGATCAGATTGCGTGGAAGCGCAGACTGATTGTACGGTATACTTTCACATTTGAGGCTCGTACAATATGGCATGATTTTTTTTCCTGACTCAACTAGACGAGGATGTTTTCTCACAAAGTCACCCTGATGTTTTTGATGAAATAATTTCCTTAATTTGTGAAATTCTTTCTTTTGTGACATTCATGGGAATGGGTGCATTGTGCATCAGATAAGACATATGTCCCTTATTTAGAATTACCGTATCAACTCTAAGTTTTGGTACACCTTAACTCCTTAGCGTGCTTGTCCATTACTACCTATTTCTAATGTGTCTAAAATACTGCTGGATAAAGGGATAACAGTGTGGACCTGATCAGACGCCGCGCTCTGTGGCGTCTGATCTGGGTCTACACTGTTTGCTCATGCCTGTCTGTCCCAACACAAAGGCTTATTATGACAGCTACGATGTTGACGTTTGCTCAGTTTACGGAAGCTACATTTTAGACCAAACCCTTGAAAAGAATGCGCACGATGCGCAATTCCTTTATCCATGGTGATATCTTGGGTCACTGTAGATTTACTGATAATCTTAGATTACTGGAGTTATCAGATATCTGCAAAATCAGTGAAATCGTATCACGAGAAAATCTGTCTTGTACACCATATATTAACAGTATGACCCAGATCAGCGTGCGCATTCGTTTAGTTTGAACATGGTCTTCACCGTGAATCTACAGTGGGCCGATAACGATCCGCTATAGATTTACGTAGAATGCTTACTGGGTATAAACGTCAGTATACTAGCTGGTGATTCCTTACGGTGAGTGACTTGATGCAATTTCAGAGGAGGTAACCCTATCATTTTTTTTATCTCCCGTCTGAGTGTACGCTCAAAGAGAAGAATTTGCTCCCATGTATGGGGGAGCAAGTTCTTCTCTTTGAGAATACATTCAGACGGGAGATAAAACAATTTAGAACTGGAACTTTCGAGTAGACCCTTTTCCAGGACGAGATCTGTGTGAGAAAGCACAAAAGTTGTCTTTCTTGTATACCAAGTGTATTCAGTCCCATTAAGACATCAACGAGAGGGGGAGGGGTGGAGAGGGACCGCGAGGGAGCTGTGCATATACATTGTAGATGCTATGTTAGGCTTTCGCGGTTGGCATGTGGGTCTCGTCATGAGAATCTGTCTTTACAGTGGCTGTGGAACATTGAGGGCCCTAGGTAAGCCTACACATCAGCACAGCCTGATCAAGACTTTGTCCGCTGGCTGATCTGAGCATTCGCGGTACTTATGTGATATAAGGGCCTATTTCTCAATTTGAGACTCAAATGCACCCTAAAATCGGACTTCCTCGTGCAAAAAAATGTATTTTACCGAATGCGAAACGTGCGAACTAAATCACCCTGTGTAGGCACAGTAAATTCAGGGTCTGTGCACATTAAGAGCTTAGGATTTGCACACGGACTGCACAAACCTAACGTCGAAATGACTTTACAGCGTTCTACGTTAACCGGATCTGTCCACACAGGGGGACATCGTTGGGGCCCAGACTTTTTTTTTTTTTTTTTTTTTTTTTCACTTGCTAGTTTGACCATAAGTTTGCATTGATAGATTGCTTAATTCCATCTGAGAGTGTTTCTCAGTAAAATGTTCTTATTTCCCCACGAAAACATAGGTTGTGGGTAGTCATTTAAAGTGCCTCGGCGGGACACCAGGTAAATATCTTATTGCTCCACGAAATCATACGTTGTGGGACTCTAGAAGCGCCTCGGCGAGGTGCTTCTAATGAGTACCCATAACGTAATTTTACGTGGAGAAATAAGAATAATATCAGTCCTGGTTGGTTCCTTTTCTTTTTTTTTTGAAACCAGAAGCTTACACAACAAAAATAGGGGAGGAAACACTTCTTTGTATGAAGTTCAAACAGGGTACTTTACAACAAAAGGTGACAGGGCACTTTACAACAAAAGGTGGTTATCGCTTCGCAGTCTGGGTAAAAAATTTCAGCAGACGACATTTTGAAATATTTTCTTGTTTGTTTTTTTTTTCCCAGAAAATAAAATTTGACATTTTCATGCAAATTGTCACCATCTAAGGAGACGATTTGCATGAAATGACAGGTCTTACTTTGTGGAAAAAAGAAATAAGAAATATATTATCAATTTGTTGTCTGCCGAATCGGCCCATAGCCTGCTAAATGTTAACCCTAATCCTGCTGAACCTGGATATGTCCTGCCTTTGCAAACAGTATAGATCCAGATCAGATCTGGATCTGCACTGTTTGTCATTAAGTATGTGAATTTATATGAAAAAATCTGGATCAAGTAATCTGATTTGCTGAAAATTAGGCGTGACATTTTAATGTATTCAGCATGACAATGGTTAATTGTAAATACGACTATCTTTACCCATTCAATTTATTATGCGGCAATAAATATGGCTTTTCAACAGCGGTAATATTATATTTGTTATTGCCAACAACTGCTCATTGTTATATTAACCATATAAACTTAAAGGGTAGTATGTTGGGTAAAAATTCGGCAGACGACATTTTGAAATATGTTTTCTTATTTTTCAAATAGGCTTTGACATTTCATGCAAATTATCTCCTTGGGAAACAGTTTGTCTCGTATGGAGACAATTTTCTTGAAATGTAAAAGCTTATTTTCTGGGAAAAATAAAATTTGTTGTCTGCTGAATTTGCCCAGATAGCGATAAAGGTCAAAAAAAAAAATAAAAAAAATAGGCGATGAATGCTTAGCATGCTGGGTAAAAAGTCACGACATTTCTTTCCCTCCAGGAAACAAGATCTGACATGCCATTTCATATAATAGC
The DNA here is from genome assembly GCA_964016985.1 of Anodontia alba. Lineage (NCBI taxonomy): Eukaryota > Metazoa > Mollusca > Bivalvia > Lucinida > Lucinidae > Anodontia > Anodontia alba. The sequence goes on from OZ024831.1 coordinate 47,210,244, forward strand.
TACTTTATTAGATAATTTGCATGAAATATCAATTCCTATTTTCAGAGATAATGAGAAAATTTTCACCAATTTATCGTTTGCCGACTTTGCCCGGAGAGAGCTGCTACACTGAAGCTATTTGTTTGGTGTCTCGCCTTGCCTTCAATAGTGAACCCTTTCATCATGTACGGTATTACAAGGTATACACGCACACATAAACTCTCTTTCTCTCTCCATCTCTCTCGCTCCTGTCACGCCTATTGACGCATTCTCTCTCGTGCCACGCTTATTGACACAATATCATAATCATCTCTCTCTCTCTCTCTCTCTCTCTCTCTCTCTCTCTCTCTCTCTCTCTTGCCACGCCTACTGACATATTCCGGAAGATATCGATTACAGGATTTTCCCTGACGACATTGAAAGATTATTAATACCACTTCAAACATAGCTTATCATTTGGTACGTCGTTTCCTTAACGTGAATTGAACTCTAATCTTCACATATTACAAATTTTGCCAAATAAAATGATTTTCGCAGTCTCGCCTTACTAGAGTGCCTTTGATTTAACCTTGAATTAACACCCATAGGTTCAGGTGACATTTTACCGCTTTCTTGGCTTATTCAGCACAGACGACAAATTGGTGATATTTTTTTCTTATTTTCCCAGAAAACAGGATCAGACATTTCATACAAATTGTCTTTATTTGAGACAATTTGCATGAAATATCAAATCCTGTTTTCTGGACAAATAAGAAACTATTTCAATTTGTTATCTGCTGAAAATATTACCAAGAGGACTAAGCGTTAACAACTATAGCTTCATATACCATGCACTGACGCCTAGGCTTCATATGTCATGCATTGACACCTATTGCTACATGTATCATGCATTGACACCAATGGCTTTTTGTGCCATGAGTAGTATGTGGCAGCCTATTCTACTGCCATGCATTGATACCTATAGCTTTGACACCTATAGCCGCGAGTTCATGTGCCATGCAGTGACACCTATAATTTCACATGCCATGCACTGACACCTATAGCTTCATATGCAATGCATTAACACGACTAGCTCTATATGCCATGCATTAATACCTATACCATCTTGTGTCATGCATTGAGACCTATAGCTTCAAGTGCCACACACTGACTCCATTAGCATCATGTGCCATTCATTAGCTCATATCGAGGGTTGAGCGCAAGACTAGCGTAAGTCAGATGGTTGTTTTTCCCCAAGCCTAATCTCCTCACCATGAAGGCGTTATGAAGATTACAACATTTCTTTCTGTAAACAATGAAAATTTAGGTGCCATTGCTCGTATGAGCAATGGCACCTAAATTTGCATTGTTTACAAAGGGGTCCAAGTTGCCCCTAAACAAGGGTTTCAAAAATATGTTTGAGTTACCATAGTCTTGCGCTCAACCCTCGATATAGCTTCATGTCACATATAGCTTTATGTACTATACTTTAACACTTATAGCTTCATGTGCCATGCATGATATTATGATATTAAAAAATCTAACGAGGACGGCATACACTTAGTAGTTGTGTTTTTTTTGTTGTTTTTTTTTTTTTTTTTTTTTTTTTTTTTTCTATCATTTTACACTTTTGTCAACTTTTGAGATTCCTTTTCTTTCCTGCACGTCAACTCCCTATGAAAAAGAGGTACGTATACTCTAAAAGGTATAAGAGTTTGGGAGAAAATTCTTTCCTTTAACCTTTAAAACGCCCAGAAAACCTGCATCTGAAAAATGTCGTCTGTTTATGTCGTCTGCTGAATATTCATGCAAACTTTTCAAACCTATTTTTGCATACAGGCAAACAGTGTGGACCCTGATCAGACTGCTCCTAGATGAGCAGTCTGATCCGGGTGCACACTGTTTGCAAAAATGACTTAAAATCACAGGCAGATGACAAAGCAGACGACAATTGTTGTGATTGGCAGTTTAAGGGTTAAGAGTAGACTGCTTTTCAGAAGGTAGGCAAAACAGTTTGACAGTTGCATTTTCTGAAACTGTATTCATTCCACTTAACCTCTTCATTAAGCTAACGAAGTTTTCAATAACTGGGTTCAGGTGAGCATGTCTTACAAGGACAGAGGAATCGATTGATACGAAGTTGCTATAGAAACTACTTCTGTTTGTATTTATTTATATTTCGTCTCCATTGATACATGTACAACGTGTGCCTCTGGCACGTCTTTCAGATAGAATCATAGAATTGGAGAGAAAAAAATCTTCAAGTCATATAACAAAGATTTTTTAGCAAATATGCGAAGACCGAAGGCATAGAACCGCACAGTCTGATCAGAGCCTCCGCTTTTCGCCTGGTTATTGCATGATTTATTTGCAAAATGCAAACACACTGATCAGGACACACTAGTACGCAGGCTGATCTGGGCTTCGTTAGCAGCATTATATGTGCAAAGATTCTTTTATGCGTAATGAGGCTTATTTATTCTAAGAAAACAAGATTTACCGATAAACAGACGTTGCAAAAAAGTCGTTTTGACGTCGTCGCGACCGACACGACATTGTAAAAGCGCTTTGCATTTGCTGTGATAAGGCTCAGAGAAGCCTGGCTCCACGACTATGAGTTTAGCAGTTAGATTGGACCCAGTTTACACCCAGAGTAGTTTGTCCAGTTTTATACAGCCTTGTCTTCCGCTCGCTTCCAGTTTAGCTGGAACCAGTCTTTGTATATGTAACCAACATTTAAGACTGAGAACCTTTCTGGAACTTGAATTACATTTTTAAACACAGCTGGGCACCTGAGGCACCCGAGACCACGGCTGGAAAATCCGGATTAGTTGTACTGGATTCCTTTCTTGGCTTGAAAAAAAAAACGGGCCTAGAGCCTTTATCTTCTGTCAATATATACTGCCATACACCCTCGTGGGCGCCATTCTAGGTAGGTCTTCCTGAGTAGAAAGCAGTATTAAGCAGTGTGGTAAAGTGTCTTGCTCAAGGACACAACGCCTGGTGCTCGCGGGGATCGAACCTGCTACCTCGATTCCGATGCTGTACCACTGCACGAAAGCGCTCCAGTATGTTTGCCATGGTACGTTTGCGCATGCTAATCTGTGGATTCGCAGGGCCCGATATAAGCCTTTCGAGTATTTCGTTTAACCCTTAAACTGCCAATCACACAATTAGGAGCAGTCTGATCTGGGTCCATACTGTTTGCCTGTATGCAAAAATATAGGTTTGAAAAGTTTGCAAGAATATTCAGCAGACGACGTAAACAGACGACTTTTTCAGATGCAGGTTTTCTTGGCGTTTTAAGGGTTAAATTGTGACTATGAGCACTAATCGAATAACGCTGTAAAGTACTATTTACCTTTCTATTGATTTCCAAATCTAGGACGACGGCTCAGTTAACACTTAACACTCTGGGTACAAATTTCAGCAGACGACATTTTGAAATAGTTTCGTAATTATCCTTGAAACAGGTTTTGACATTTCATGTAAATTGTCTCCTTAGGAAACAATTTGCATAAAGTCTCAAATCCTATGTTCCAGGAAAAATAAGAAAACAAAATATGAGTTTGTCGTCTGCTGAATTTGCCCATAGCATGGTAAGTGTTATTATCTGTTTTTCAATATTGTAAGACACAGGGAAATCCCCTCAATCTTTCAGGAAGTACGCCGTTGAAATGACAGTGTTGTTCGGGTCTCGCCTGCTTTGTTCGAATCTCGCCTGCGATCAACATGAAAAAAAGTGGTCCTAGCTGAAGCCATGGCCCAGCGTATTGTAATAAATGAATAGATCTTACCCTGGGTTCTAGGTATTAACCCTTAAAGCGCCAAGAAAACCTGCATCTGAAAAATGTCGTCTGTTTATGTCGTCTGCTGAATATTCTTGCAAACTTTTCAAACCTATTTTTGCATACAGGCAAACAGTGTCATTACGAAAACACGCCTATGCAAATATATAGAAAATTTCACCTCTTAAAACTGGAAATTTTCAGATAAAAAACTCTGATATTTTTCATATTTCTGCTCAAAACATAGATTGTGGGTACTCGTTAGAACCGCCTCGACGAGGCGGTTCTAACGAGTACCACAATCCATGTTTTTGAGCAGAAACAAGATAAATAATGTATACCCCTGTAAATCCCGGTTTTACTACATAAAAGTGGGGTTTAAGGGGGTAAACATTATATAGGCGTGTTTTCGTGATGGGACCCAGATCAGACTGCTCCTGGGTCCACACTGTTTGCAAAAATGACTGTTAAAATCACAAGCAGATGAGAAAGCAGACGAAAATTGTCGTGATTGACGAGGGGCCACAACCACTTTAGTACAGAGACTGCATCTATACTTTAAGTTGTGTCTTACACAATGTGTTAAATGACTGATATAGCTTACAAAAACTAAATACAGTTGACGGGCCATAAAGTGCTGATACCCCTACTCCCGCCACCTGCACTGACCGTTCTAATCGGGCAGTATTCTAGTGCCGTTTGTTCTTTGTGTTGCCTTGTGCCTCGCCGCGGGGCATTTTTTTGTGTTTTGTTCTATTCGTTGTCTTATTGTTTTGTGGGTCCGGGGTAGTAATATGATCATCTTGTTGCATTATTTAGCTTTTGGGTCTTGGTTTGTTGCTCATCTTCTTGGTGTCTTTGGTAAGTTATTCCCAATAAGCATTCTACATAAATCTGTAGCGGGCCGTTATCGGCCCGTCAGCTACCCTGACGGGCCGATAACGGCCCGCTGTAGATTTATAAAGAGCTGGGTGTTCTGTGATTGTGGTTCATCCCGGACATCTTCCATAGTACTTACAGCTCCTTTTATGAAGATTTCAGTACTTCAGACCGGCAGTGTGAATGCTCGCGTGCAGGGGTTAGCTTTGTTCAGGTGGCTTGCACATGCGCACTAATCAGCCAAGGATTCAAAGCTTCTTCAGGCGGTCAGCGAAGACTGATCTGACTGCGTGGATCGTGCAGTCTTGTAGGACTGGAATCCTTTTCTTATTATGCGAAAGTTACCTTGAAAATTAAGGGAGCTGTTCTTTCGCTGTTTGCTTATGCAACAAGGTCTTTTTTTACGTCATGATGCGGCCTTTTTCTTCCTTACCTTTTGGAATATATTACTCTTTTCAACGCATTCGGAAAAAAAATAATAGAGTAGTGGTATTTGCTTGGCTTACATAGTGATCCAAGTTTAGATTAGTCCTTTGTTACAAAGAGGAAGTTTGAAACGGGTATTGCATATTTTAAATCTAGGTTTTGAAAAAAACAAGGTAGTTTAGATAAACAACATATAAACACACGCTATCTGATACTTATATAACCTTTACCAACCTATGGGCAAATTCAGCTGACGACTATTTGATGTTTTTCTTATTTTTCTCCAGAAAATAGCGAGCGGCATTTCATACAAATTGTCTCCTAAGGAGACAACTTGCATAGAATTTCAAAGCCTACTTTCTGGGAAAAATTAGAAACGTATTTCTAAATGTCGTCTGCTGAAATATTTACCCCGCATGCATAAAAGACGTTTTTGTCCATATCGTATGTTCCCTCACCTGCATAAAGATTGCATGACTAAGTGTTGGAAAAATCATGTTCATTAAAGAGCTTTTGAAATGTGTTGTCTCGCCTTGTTGTAGAGTCATACGTGTAAGATGTGCACGTTTTGGGTAAGACAAATATTGAAATATTTCTTCTAATTTTTCCCCAGAAAACAGGATTTGACATTTCATGCAGATTACCTCAACTAACAGGATTTGATATTTCATGCAAATTGTCACCACTGGAGACATTTTGCATGAAATACATACATACATACATACATACAGCTTTTGTCCCGGCTGTTTAGAGGAAAGTAAACCCCGGTATAGCTTTTCTCTTTCCCTATATACTGCCATACACCGTCGCGGACATTCTAGGCTGATCCGTGTTGCAGGATGAAGGATCGATCCCGGTAACTTTAGCTCTAGAGGCCAATGCGCTCATCACTGAGCTATCGCGCTTCCTCTACGGGGCTCATCTCCGCTAACCCGATTGGTGCAGAAGACTGACATTGGACTTTCAGTATATAGTGTGAGGAGTTTATTCGGTCTAAATGGGTTAAGTCTCCGAATCCCGAGTGAAATGTAAAATCTCGAGCTCGAAGGGCGAAGTTATCAACACGTTCATCGGGAATACAGCGAATGCGAAACGTAATTTCTACCTAGACTTCAGTGTACAAGAAAATCAATTGTGATTTGATATATGAAACCGCCATGACGAATTTGATGAAAATTGGCAGCTAAAAATAAATAATAGATGCAATAGACGCTTTCCTTTCAGTGAAATAGATATCAAAACTAAAAGCCAACTGATCTGGCTCTACACTGTTTGCAAAGGCAGGACATAACCGGGTTCAGCAGGACAAGGGTTAAACTGAAAATCGGCATTCCAGTATATACGGGGCGGGCGAATGTGTGTGTGTGTGTATGTGTGTGTGTATGTGGGGAGGTGGGGGCGGGAGAGAGGGGGGCGGAGGGTGGGGAGTTTATTTCGACTAACATGGGTTAATAGTGACCTCACGAAAATGCAAAACTATATGCACTGTCAGTCTTTTACCATATGTCATAAGATACCAAAATAATTTAATCATTGTTGCCTCCCCAACCCCTTCAGCTTTCTAGTTTAAACATATTTTATTCAGAACAGTTCACATATACAAACAGTACAGAGAAACATAACATGTAAGCACTGAAAGGATTAGAACGAAAGCTGAAGCTTATAGAGTTCTTCTCCTTAAACATTCATCTGTATACATTGCAGCGGTTTACAAGTATTGGACTATACTGGATAAATACAGAGATAAAGCAAAGCACAGTGAAAACATAAATATCAAAGATATGCAATGAGATTAGAGGTGGGGGTGCGGGGGGGGGGGGGGGGGGGTAGGTAGGTACAGGAATACAGGACCCCAAGTTCATGGAAGGTATAATGAGTGGAAGCATGAAATAATTTATCAAAAGCGCTTCGTTTCTAAGATATACTTATGTACTTGCTCAAATATAAAATTATTTGTTTCTTGGGATAATGCTGAGTCACCATACAAAAGTACATTGAGTGAAGGGGGTTGATGGATTTCAATAGCGTTCAAAAGAATCGTTCGTGGAACCTCGTAAAATCTGCAGTGAAAAAAGTAATGCTGAGAATTTTCTATGCTGCCACAACGACAAAGTGGAGAATCAGTGATGTTTTTCAAAAATAGATCTAAATTTAATGAGCTACATCCAGTGCGTAAACGCATATGCAATATCTGGGCTTTACGCGTTCCATAATAATAATGTTTGGGTACTTTTTGCTTGTCTTGGCTCAGAGAATATTTAAAAGAGTTGAGAGTTGGTAGTTGTCTAATTTCTGTAGGCAGTTTGTTCCATTCTCTAAGTGTTGACGGTAAAAAAGACTTATAATAAAGGCTTGTATTCGTTCGGATAGTTTGGAGATCATTTGAGTTTCTTAAGTTGTATCGCGAAACAGTGCTAACCTGCTGGGGAAGAAGAGATGAAAGATAAGTAGGCGCTAAGTTATTGACCATTTTGTAAAATAATATGAGTTTATGATTATGTCGCCTTTGCTGCAGTGTTTCCCAACATATTTCTTTGTATAAGTTACTTAAGGATATTAGTTTAGTCGCGCCTGTTGCAATTCTTGCTGCTTCTGTTTGGATTTTCTCCAATTCGTCTTTTTCATATTGTGAACAATTGTCCCAAATAACGTCAGCGTACTCCAAAATAGGTCGTATAAAAGCAATATAAATAGTTTCCAGAGATTTGCGATCAAGTTTAAATTTCAGTTTTCTCATTACATTTATTCTGAACCAAGCCTTTTCCTTGATATAATCGATTTGTTTATGCCAGGTACAATCTTGAGAAAGGTGAAGACCTAGGTGTTTATGTGAGTCCACTTCTTCAATCTGCACATTTTGCATGAATAGGGGCGGGTGGTCTGGTCTAATAAGTCTGCGTGAAATAAGGAAAGCTACACTTTTTGACGGGTTAAAGGTAACTAACCAAGTAGTAGCCCATCTTGAGATTTTCTCGAGATCCGAATTAAGACAAGTTGCGGCCGATGCTGGGTCACTAACGATGATAAAAAGACTAGTATCGTCTGCAAATAGACGGATATTGGAACCGATGTCAGTGACTATATCATTAATGTATACTAGAAACAGCAAAGGGCCTAAAATTGAGCCTTGAGGCACACCAGCTCTAATATATGTCCATTCAGAAGATCCACCTGGTAGTACTACACGCTGTCTTCTATCTGAAAGGTAGTTTCTGAACCAGTCAAGTAATGTTCCTGTGACACCAGCAGCTCTAAGTTTGTGAACAAGTCCTGCGTGCCAGACACGATCGAATGCTTTGCTGATGTCACAGAAAACAGCTCTTACCTCTTTGCCAGCATCTAACCATCAACATAATATTAATCCTAAAAGCGCTATGCTTACTTGCAGCAGGCGACATTCTTTATTATTATTATTTGTTTATTATGTTTCAGAGAAATAAGGCTTGGTATTTCATGTGAATCGTTTGCTAGGCAGACCTTATGTCTCCATTGTCCGTATGTGTGCTAAGCACGCTTTACTGTGACTCAAGTTATTATGTATTTCCCCTTTGTCTTTATGCATGTATTTCCCGTGAAGTATCCTTTGTTAACTCTTAATGCGCCAATCACAACTGCAGTAGACGGCATTTCAAAATATTTTCATTTTTTTTTTTCAAAAGAAAATAAGTCGTGACACTTCATGTAAATTGTCTGTATGGCAGACAATTTACATGAAATGTCAAACTTATTTTCTCTTAGAATAATAATAACATTTAATAGAATGTCGTCTTCTACAAATTTTGGGTGGTGCTTAAGGGTTAGTACACGTTAATTGCTAACATCTGGACATATTAATTGCTAACATCTGGACAATTATGAAATTAATAATATCATATCCGAGGATGTGGAAATTAACTCTTGAAATTCATTATAGTAAAGAAAAAGTTTAATTTGTTTTACTTGGTTTATACAGAATGCTCAGTCACCCTTTTAACGTGTTGTGCATTAAGAAAACACGCCTATTCAAATACAGTCGACTCTCGTTATCTCGAACTCGCTTATCTCGAATAACCGCTTATCTCGAAGTGATAATCTGGTCCCTGTTTTAACACAGAGGTCTACCAACAGTCAATAAAATATTGTGAAAAAGAGGAGAAATTGCTCCTTAGGAGCAATTTCTCCTCTTTTCCACAATATTTTCAATATATCTCTAACTTAGGAGTCAAATTACGTATTCATTCTGTTAAAGGTGGTTGTTCGATTAATTGTTTTTTCCTCAGTTCCGTAAATCTGATATGTCGAACTACGGATATCTCGAAGTGTTTCATAGAGTCCCTTGGAGTTCGAGATAACGAGAGTCGACTGTATATAAAAAAATTTCACCTCCAAAAAATGAAAATTTTCAGATAAAAAAAAAAAAATGATATTTTTCATATTTCTGCTCAAACCATAGATAGTTGGTACTCGTAGTACCTCACAATCTATGATTTTGAGCAGAAATAAGAAAAATAATGTACGACTTTTACTGTATAAAAGTTGGTTTTAAAGGGGTCAAAATTATATAGGTATGTTTTCATGATGCGAAGGTGCAGATGTTGGATTTCGAGTGCCTTGGGTGGTGAAGTTAGCTGGAGTGCCCGGTGAAAACCGCAGACCTTGGATGGGCGACTACTACCCTGCCACATGCCGGTGCCGGGATGGAGCCCGAGTCTCAGTGTTGACAGGCGACGGTTACGTCTCAGCACTATCAAGACCCAGAACTAAAGAAAGTCTACTTGTTTACTTGTCAGCAACTTATAAATACTTATAAAGTTAAATAAATAAAACACAGAATATGTTTAAAAAGAAACATACTTTCAACACTTTCCATGTATATATTCATGTCTCTATGAAACCATATGCTGTGGGTAACTAGATCTAACTACAGTCGACTTTCTCGTTATCTCGAATTCCAAGGGACTCCCTGAAATATTTCGAGATATCCGTACCTCGACATATCAGATTTGCAGAACTGAGGAAAAAAATATTCGATTAACCACATTTAACAAATATACGGTAATTAGATTCTTGAAGTAAGAGATACGAGGGGAGTTCAATAAGTTCGTAGAACTCGGGTTTTTTTTTTTTTTTTTTTTTTGATTTGGGTTTTACGGCCCTTTCAAGAATATTTCACTTATATCGAGCCGATCGTTCATCGAAGGTGGGCGAAAACCGGAGAACCCGGAGAAAAACCACCTGACCATCCGTAAGCAGAACTTGGCTTTCCCACATATGAACCGAGCCAGGCTCGAACCACAGCGGTGAGAAACCTAAAACTCGGGGTTTAACTCACAGATTTGAAGATGGTTTCAACATTATTTTTCAATATAATCCCCCTTTACTTCAATGCATTTGGCCTCGGACCCATCAATACATTTGGCCCATTTTTCTATTAAGCAGTCTATGCCTTTGAAATAAAAGTCGTCTATTTGGTCCTCAAACCAAGCCTCTGTAGCAGCCTTGAGCTCATCATCGTCCCGAAATCCCGTTCCACGCAAGTGGGACTTCAAATTTCGAAACAGATAATAATCACTTGGGGCCAGGTCTGATTTAACTGCTCGAACTTGCACTCACGAATAGCCGCTTGTGCAACTCTGGACTTGTGCACAGGGGCATTATCATGCAAAAGAAGGACACCAGCAGCTAGCTTTCCCCTACGTTTTTCTTTAATAGCAACCCTTAATTGTTTAATGACATTGGTATAGTATTCTCCTGTAATTGAAGTACCAGCAGGCTTGTAATCTATCAATATAATCCCTTTGGAGTCCCAAAACACCGTGGCCATTACCTTGCTGGCTGACGGGTGGGTGCGAAATTTCTTAGGTGGGGGTGAGCCAGGGCGCTTCCATTGCATGGACTCTTTTTTAGTATCTGGGTCCCAGTGGTGAAGCCAAGTTTCATCTCCTGTTACAAGACAAGTGTGAAAGTCTTCTGGATTGGCACTGTACACTTCCAGAAGTTCTTGACTTGACTCCACCTTTGCTGACGATCTTGCATGTTCAGGTTTCTGGGTACCCACCTGGCAGATACTTTTGACATGCCTAAATGTTCATGGATTATAGTGTAAACACTTCCATTAGAAATACCACATTCTGAAGCAAGTTCGGCAACTTTGATTCGGCGATTGTTTAGCACAAGTCTCTCAACACGGTCAATCATCTCCTGGCTGATGACATCAGCAGGGCGACCTGGCATTGGGTCATCTTCTAAGGAGTCTCGCCCACGTTTAAATTCTGCTGACCACTTTGCCACTGTGGAATACTTTGGGCTACTATCACCATACATATCAGCCATGTGCTGATGGATTTCTTTGGCCTTTGCACCCTCCTTAGTGAGGAACTTTATGACTACTCTAAACTCAATATTCTGACTTTTCATTTTTGCCTATGGGTATAGGTTTTCAAACAAAAAGAGCAAAATATGTACATGTTGACTGAACGGCTGTTATCATTCAACTGACAAAGGTTTACACTGCACAAAAATGAAAAAAGAAATCTTGAATTGTATAGAAAAATACCGAGTTCTACGAACTTATTGAACTCCCCTCGTATATTGAAAATATTGTGGAAAAGAGGAGAAATTGCTCCTTACGAGCAATTTCTCCACTTTTCCACAATGTTTTTACCTGTTGTTAGATTTCCATGTTTAGCCAGGGACCAGATTTTCACTTCGAGATAAGCGGTTATTCGAGATAAGCGAGGTCGAGATAGCGAGAGTTAACTGTATAAGAAGTACCGCTTCTAATAAGTACCTACAATATGTTATCATGGAGGAATAAGAAAAAAATCTCAATATTTCTAAAGCTATATATGTTGAATTCTTATATAATAATAATAATAATAATAATAATAAAAACAATAAAGATTTGCCAGCAAACCTGTGCAGTTTTGGTAATGCTTTTAACTTCGCTTTCGCAATTTGTGAGTGTTTTTTTTGTGTATGATTGTTATTATTATTTTGCTTTTGTAAACAAGCAGCAACATGACCGTTACAATGTTAGTTGCACATATGCGCATGGTACTCTTGTTGTACTTCTGAGGAACGCTGGTTTCAAACGGCGGGGCCTCATTTTCATGGTGCTTAGAAATCAGATAAAGAAAGAGTATGAAGTTCTTTTTCAGGTCAGTAACAAGTGTATAAGAAAAAAGTGCGCTGACATGTGATCAGACATGTTGACATCACCAAGTATGACAAGGATCTGATAAATTATCTAATGAGGGCACATTTTTTGGTAAATAAATAATCCTGATGATAACATATTGTTGTTAGGTCATCGAAGATTTATTTTTTATTGCAGGCTGTTGAATCAGCATATCAAGTGCAAAATGTGGCCTGGCGGCCAAGAAATGGTACCTCAAGAGAGATATGACTAGCCTAGAAGCTGGGCCACCCTGTCTAAGCTAGACTGGCTTCAGTCTCTAGTGACAAAATATTTTTTCTTATAATCTGTTTAATAATCCACTAAAATAAAACCAAAGTAAAAATATCAAGACTAGTGACCAGCCTTTATAGTCATGATATTTTTTTGGTTTTATTTTAGTGGATTATCAAACAGGATTATGAGAAAAAATATTTAGTCATTGGAGACTGGAGCCAGTCTGTGTCTAAGCACGCTTTTCATTCTCCAACATATGATGCATAACATGGAAAGGGACGTTATTGCTAACAGCAAAGGCCCTGATCCGCACAGTCTGATCAGGGCCTTCTCTGTTCGTCGATATATTCTACAGTGGACATTGTTTCTCTCTGGTCGGACTGCATCGACTGATCTGGGCCTTAATCGCCCACATACGGCATGTGCTTTTTGGGTTGTGCCTCATATGCAAACAGCAAACTGTCCAAATGGGAAGATAGGCTGACCAGACTGTGAAGAAGCGCTCGACATGATTTGGTTGACTGGGACGTAAACCCTCTGACAAACAAAAGGAATCATACCATACTTCAAGCTGGTGCACTATTTTACCCATTTTTCTTTTATTAGGAATTAATGACATGCAGTATCCAAAACAAAACAAAAACATATATCAAATGACAATTAGTTTTTGTGTGCGTTTATGACTTGGTTCGATTCTGTGCAGCAGAGACAATAACAAGTGTTTAACAATTAGCACTCTGGGTAAACTTTTCAGCAGACAACATATCAAAATATGTTATTTTCCCCTGAAAACTGGTTTTGACAACTCAATGTAAAATCCTGTTGTCTGAAGAAATAACAAATTATTAACAATTTGTCATCTGCTGAATTTGCCCATGTAGTGCTGGCCTTCTTAAATCCCCCAAAAATCTGTATTCACTTGGTCTGCATTGTTTACCAAGCTTACGTCTGTTACTATGAGAATCTCCAGTCTGCTTGGTTGCTTGGTTGTAGATCAACCTAAATCATTTGTCTTTCTGAGGATGACTTGATCCAATCTATTGCTGCAAACAGAGGAAGTAACTAGGCACTTCTGGCTGATCAACTCCTCTACTGGGTCCAATTCCAAAGCTGCATGAGCTCATCCGGCTCAGTTTTTATTTCTGAAATACAAGGGTGGTGTCAGACACCCTTGATTATATATATATATATATGATTATATATATATATATATATATATATATATATATATATATATATATATATATATATATATATATATATATATATATATATATATATATATATATATATATATATATATATATATATATATATATATATATATATATATATAAAGGTCTGTATGTTTTGTTTTCAGGGGAAGTAAGAAGATAAATCAGGTAAACAGTTAAACATTCAGTGTTTACGATCATCGGGTGAGTAGCCCCAAAGAAAGAGCCAAATATATATTGTGTTTATGTTTGTTATGTATTCAATAAATGAAGTGAATAATTCCATATTTTCTTTTGTTGTGTATAAAAGGTTAAATAATAAGCCAAGTATTAGCAGAAATATCTTCTGCAAGGAAACAGTTTACTCATCCAAATCTTCGAGCACCATGTTTGTCATGGGGTAGTGTGTGGGAAAAGAAGTTGCCTTAGTGAGCTGTCTGTTAAGAATTATTAACCTTTACAATTCTCTAGGCAAATTCAGCAGAGAACAAATCGATAATTTTCGCAGAAAACAGGCTTTGACATTTTATACAAATTGTCTCCCTAAATTTCTGAAAAAAAAAAAACAACAACAAACTGTCGTCTGCTGAAAAGTTTACCCAGCATGCTAAGCGTGAAAAATTTGATTGTGTTGGGGTTTAACGACTGTCAACCCTTGTGGGTCTTTTTGTGATGTCTTCCTCAGAAAGGGAGAAAAGAGAAGAGATAGAAGATATATACTAAGAAGGGAGGGACAGGGATCAAAGAGGAACAGGAGTGAAAGTGAAGAAACAGAAGAAATAAAACATCCCCCTCTACCCTTACCTGCTACAGGATAGCAGGCCTCACCCAACTGTAAGCCAATATCAGTTTGACGCCCCGGTGACGTAAGATACACTACACCCTTCGCACCACCCGACCACCCCAAAGCATGAAAAAAAAAAAAAAAAAAAAAAAAAAAAAAATCAACCTACTCACATTTTTCCTGGGCAGTCCTAGTCCTCAGCAGTTCACCAGTAACTAACAACTGTCCTTCTTGAATCAGCAGAAAGGGAGGGGAGGGGGAAGGGGAGGGAAATGACCACAGAAATGATTTCATGATCACACTACAATAGTTATGTGGCCGAACTGTGATTCGAACTTGTGACCTCTAGGTCTGCTACAGACTGTGCTGTGGAGCCCAGCAAAAACCAATATGAGCTGGGTATAGGCAACTAAACAAAACAAAAAAGCTTGCTTATTCATTTTAAACCTGCTGTAGGTATTAATTATCTAGGCCCAGTTGTTCAAAACTAATGATATCATTAGTTAACCTCTTGCTAAAACTTTGATCATTAAATATGGCATATACACTTATATTTTTGCTGAAAAATGTCAGTAACTTTTGCAAAAGCTACTCACATTTTTTTTCAGACAAAAAAATACCTGTGAATTAGATATTGTACTTACTAGAAGAGTTAACATTCATTACGGAAACGTACCTATATAATTTTGACCCCCTTAAACCCCACTTTTATATAGTAAAACTGGGGTTTACAGGGGTATACATTATTTTTCTTATTTCTGCTCAAAAACACAGATTGTGGGTACTTGTTAGAACCGCCTCGCTGAGGTGGTTCTAACGAGTACCCACAATCTATGTTTTGAGCAGAAATATGAAAAATATCAGAATTTTTTATCTGAAATTTGTCATTTTGTGGTTGTAAAATTTTCAGTGTATTTGAATAGGCGTGTTTTCGTAATGAAGACCACTATAAACAAGCTTAAGCTAACAATGCTTTGAACAACTGGACCCAGTCATTTTAAATAATTTTCCTATTTTTACCAAAAATAGTTAAGGAAAAGTTTATTCATTCATTCATATATTTTTTCACTTTGAGATCATTTAGATTCAAATGAAATGATCAAACCCATTTTTTCACGACCTTGTCTTTGTTCTTTACAGCAGACAAAAGTATATGGGTCATATTCCATGTGAAAAGGAACGTTTAGGCATATGCGAACAGCAAAAGCCCAGATCAGCCAGTGCATCTGCAGGGTACTCAGGGCTTTCACTTTCTGCCGGCAGAATCACTGGATACTATAGAGTATATTATTGTAAATGACCTCATAAAATTGTGCAGATTTGTTGGCTGAACTGGATCTTACCAGTTGGAGTGTGCCATACAGACATCTTTAGTCCTGGCATGGCGCTATATAGCTTCAAGGTCTCCATTAGTCTCTATTACCCAATATATCTGTAGATTGTTCAGGTTAATGCTTAGCAGTAGACAACATTTTGAAATATTTTTTTTTCCAGACAAAACACTTTGAAATTTCAGACAGTTCGCATGAAATGCCAAAGCCTATATAAAATATGAAAAATATCATTGTCTGCTGAATTTGCCAAGAGTGTGGTAAAGGATAATTTACAAAACAGTCAGTGTATTGATCTCTTGCTTTATACAAAGAAAATTATGTTTTATTCACAACAAATGGCTCACTGAACAAAGTTTTACGTATGGCCAGATGTTAACTTTGTGAACTGAATTAACCCTGGTCATGCTGAATAAATTAAGATGCCATGCCCACTTCTAATTGTTAGCCAATCAGATTACTTAACCTAGACCATTGATATAAATTCACATAATTAATGACAAACAGTGCAGATCCAGATCAGTTGGCTTCTGAAGAAGCCAACTGATCTGGATCTACACTGTTTGCAAAGCCAGGGCATATCTGGGCTCAGCAGGACCAGGATTAAAATAGCAGTCATTTACATTAATCCTATTGTCCCAGAAATGCATATAAATCATCTTTAAGTTTGAATACTGGTTCAGCCACATTACTTTCATGGAGATCAGGAAATGATTTCTACAGTCACAGTGTGGTATGTGTTAAGCTTGCTCAGGAACAATGCAAGTACACATTAATCTCTTTATAACATGGTTTGTTATAACACAGTTTTGGATATAACACAGTTCAAAGATGGATCCCAAAAATGTATAGATTATATTGAAAAATGACCATAAATGGTCATTTTTCAATATCATCTATACATTTTTGTTTGGATATAACATGATTGTTTAACTAACACGGATTATGCTATGGACCCCAACAATAGTGTTATAAAGAGGTTGTGGTGTAGGTTAACTGACCAGCTTGGCATGATCTTATCAGTGTTTACTAGGCAGAAAACTCCAGATAAAATGTATCTATCCCCGCAAAAAAATCAACTTCAAATTTTGAGAGATGATTCACATAAAATGCTGAAAATTATTTTTTCAGGTTGGGGTTGGGGTGAAAACAAGAAAAAAACTCATTTGTCATCCGCTAATTTTAGTCAATGTGCAAAAAGCTTTTGTCAAATAATACCCTATATTGTATTACTAAAACTTTTGTCTGGCCCTATGAAATGATTAAGTATTACAATACTTAGGTTGCAGATCAAATGGGCCACACCATGCAAAAAAGTGTCTTCAAACAAGCGCAAAATAAGCAGATTCAGATCATCCTGTGCATGCCTACAGTGTCATCCGGGCCTTTCTTCACTATTTGTATACAATTCTATAGTGCCCAATGATTCTGTTAACAGTCAGTGAAGGGTCTGATCAGACAGCATGGACAGGCAGGCTGATCTGGGCCTTCGCTCCGCATATGCCCGAAGACACGTTTTTGAATGATGCAGCCCAAATTCATTGCCTGGTCAAGTTTGTAGGGACCTGTGCTTGCATGTTAGACCAGCATGGATTAAAACAACATTCATAGTTATATACACTGTTCAGATTGTAAGCTGTTTCACTGGGATTAAGTATATGAGAAAGCAGCACAAACCCTGGTCAGATTCTGATCCCACCCAATAGATCTACGTCTGCATAGCTATATGTGACAAAATGTCGTTTGAGCCTGATATGGCTGGAGATTGTTTTACACTAGTGTTTACGAGTGTCTGAAGATTGATTTTCTTCTGTCTGAAACCAACAACCATATTTACACTAATTATTCCGGACAGACAGGCCTCAGCAAACAATACAGACTCAGAGCAGACATTGCAGAAAGCAGCATCTGATCAGAGTCTACACTGCCACTCATTGAGCAGTTTACAGACACACTGATAGTTAGTTAAATACACTTGATTAACCCTTGTCCTACTGAATAAATTAATTTAACCACACCCATTTCTGTCGTTCCACCTATCAAATTACTTGACACAATGTATTCATTCAATTCACAAACTGCATGACAAACAGTGTGGATCCTGATCAGATGGCTTCTGAACTGGATCTACACTGTTTGCAAAATAAGGGGTTGTCGTATTCAGCAAGATAAGGGTTAAACTTAAGGACAAGTATGGTAAGGAGTTGTCTCAATACTAAGGGTAAATATGGTACAAAAACCTATACTGAAAACAGACAAGCATGTATATCCACTGTATCAAGCCAAGGTCTTGTTACCAAATATCTACCCTAAATCTAAATATTTGAACATCTTTAACCCATTTACATCAAGTAGACTCCTGTACCACAACTCTTTGGACATTCCTGTTCCTCATTCTTCTTTGTCCCTCTCTTACATCTCCTCCACTATCTCTTCTATCTCTTTCTCTGGGAGACGACACAAAATGACCCACAAGGGTTGTTGTGTCATCAAACCCCAACACAATAATAAAAAACAGTCTGTTTCCTATAGCAGGGTGTCTGGTTAGTTTTTATTATTACTGTATTTTAAAGAAATTCTTGTAGTTAATGCAATAAGTGTAGATCCTGGTCAGATGCCATGTTCTGTGACATCTGATCTGGGTCTGCACTGTTTGTCAATTACTCTTTTGGGCTATGCAGATTAAAATGGGCTAATACTTGACAAGTTCCATTTAGCGATCTACTGATATATCTAAAATGAATGAAATGAATTAACAAACAGTGCAGACCCAGATCAAACTGCTCCTAAAGGAGCAATTTGATCTGGGTCTACACCATTTGTTCAGGCATATCTGGCTGAATATTTAGTAAACTTTAACAAGCTGACAAGTCCATTCAAATACTGGTGATATGTCTAATACATGCAGACTGAATAGCAAACAGTGTTGTACCAGATCAAACTGCTCCCAAATTCTGCTCATAAAGCAATTGATTACAATGAGTAATCTCTGAGCAAAATCAACATGACAATCTGATGGTAAGTTCCTTATTATTTTTTTTTTGAGAAAATTTGGTGCAATATTTCATGCAAATGGTCTTCTTTGGAAAAAAATTGCATAAAAGACAAACCCTACTTTCTGGGAAAAACAAGAAAAATATTCCAAAATGCAGTCTTCTGTTGATGTTTTTTTGTTTTTTTTTTGTTTTGTTTTACCCAGCAGGCGACAGATTAATGAAACAGGGCTACAGGATATAAGACATTCACAACCATACAGTTTTGATATCTAATTTTGCCATGAAAACATATGCTGTGGTTACTTATTGGAATCCCCTATGTGAGAGGTTTCCCAAAATACTCATCACAAAAACATACCTACGTATGTTATTTTGACCCTTTTAAACCCCACTTTTATATAGTAAAACTGGGGTATACAGGGGTATACATTATTTTTCTTATTTCTGCTCAAAAACATAGATTGTGGGTACTCGTTAGAACCGCCTCACTGAGGCAGTTCTAATGAGTACCCACAATCTATGTTTTGAGCAGAAATATGAAAAATATCAGACTTTTTTATCGGAAAATTTCCCCTTTTTGGTTATAAAGTTTTCAGTATATTTGAATAGGCATGTTTTCGTAATGTCATATAGAATGTTTTGATGGAGATATAAGACAATGATTTATCTAGTTATTCCACCCTTCTACAACCATAGCTCCAGATAAGGTGTTTTTTTTGTTGTTTTTTTTTCAACCAAAGAGTACTGACATTTTTCTTATTTCATGAAAACATATATTGTGGTTGGTCTTTAGAAAGGCTTTGCCAGAGGCCCTTCTAACGAGTACCGATAATGTATATTTTTGTGTGTAGAAATAAGAAAATTATTTTGTGTATACGCCTTTCTATCTGTTGCTACATATAGCTATAATGCATATTTGTTTGTGCTTTCAGTTATTTTCCACTGCAGAATATATTGATAAGGCAGTTTTAAAATAGCAGGTTGGATCAATAGGCTTTAACACTTAGCATAATGGGTAAAAATTTCAGCAGATGTCATTTTTAAACATTTTTTCTTATTGTTCCCAGAAAATATGACATTTCATGAAATTGTCTCCTTAGGAGACAATCCTATTTTCTGGGAAAAAAAAAAAAGAAAAAACTACCACCAATTCGTTGTCTGCTGAATTCATCCGGAGATGGTAAAGGTTCAGTTTCTATATTTATTAAGATAATGACTCAGCAGCTATTGTTTATTAAGTGTGTCTGTCTGGGTAGTTGAGAATTTCACCATGACCAATTTATTGCACATCCTGTAAAGCCACTTTACAATTCACATTGGGAAAACCTTTTGAGCCAGAAAATGAGAAAAGGTTTGTTTGGACATATGTGGACAGCTAAGGCTCAGATCAGCCTGCACATTAGTGCAGGCTGATCTTGGCGTTAGCTGTCTGCTTACTGAATGAGTGACAGCTACAGAATACATCCAATATCAAAGGTACGGATAATGAAGGTTTGGTGTTTTGCTTCCCTTTCAACATCATTTAACCCTTATCCTGCTGTTTATGCCAACCCTACCTTTGCAAACAGTGTAGATCCAGATCAGATGGCTTCTGAAGAAGCTATCTGATCAGGATCTACACTGTTTGTCATTCAGTTTGTGTTTTGAATGAAAACATTTTATGATGTAATCTGATTGGCTGATAGTCAGAAATGGGTGTGGCTAATTTAAGTATTCAGCAGGATAAGGATTAAGTCATATCGAGATGATGGAAGGGTGATAATGAAAGGCTCTGTGCAATGAAGCACCATAGTGATGAGCTGAATTCTGAAACCAGAACCTCTGGTATGGATCAGACTGGGGATGCACAGACTGATTTGGACCTTCACCGTCTATAGCACAATGACTTTTTCTAATCTTGTAGCACAACCATTCCCATATATAAACAGCCCAGAGACAGGTTTACATGCACCTGCACCTAGTTTAATCATGGTCTTGTGTGTTCACAATAAAGAGGCCATGCATGATGTATACACAGACAGCAAATATCCTACCTACACTGTGCAGACTGATTTGTATCTTTGCTGCTGCATAGGAAAACAAAACAATCATTATAGGGACAAATTATTTCCTTTAAGAGTAGCCCCCTGCATAGAGGCAAACATTACCAAGTGAGTTATTTCCCTTGTATCCATCTCCTTTAAATTGTGTTTTTTGGAAGAATAAATAATTACATTATGTAACCTGCTCACTCCATTCTACCTTCATCTTTTAAATAATCTTTGTTTCCATTTCAAGGCATAGTAATTCAATCACAAAGCAATTTATGAGACAAAATAGTTTATTCTCTTCTAGATATCACTACAACATGACAGATCCTGAGCAAATAAAAACATACAAATGCCAGATAAGGCCAAGTGCAAGAAAGGACTTTAATGCCATATGAGCACGACAAAATCTACAATTAGACTTGTGCGATCAGCGAAGACTCAGATTCTGGTAAGAGTCTTCCCTGATCACATGTGCCTTCAACAGAATCCAGGCTCTCTAAAAAGGGATAAACAAGAACCCTTGACATACTAAGTGGATGTACAGGCTGATCTGAGTCTTTGCTGGTTACACAGATCATATTGTAGGTTTTGTTGTGCCCTGGCTCATATGTAAACAGTGAAGGCCCAGATCAGTCTAACATCTGCAAAGTCCAATCAGAACCTTCTGTTAATTAACCCTTGTCATGCTGAATAAATTAAGATGCCACGCCCACTTCTAATTTTCAGCCAATCAGACTGCTTGATTCAGATTGTTGCTATAAATTCACATACTTAATGGCAAACAGTGCAGATCTAGATCAGTTGGCTTCTTTAGAAGCCAAATGATCTGGATCTACAGTTTCAAAAGACAGGAGATATCCTACACTGTTTCGAAAGACAGGACATATCCGGATTCAGTAGGACCAGGGTTAATATATTCTATAGTACCTGTTGATTCTATAATTATTGCAAAACAAAGGCCCTCATCAGACTAGTAGGAATATGCTGCCTGATCTGGGCCTATACTGCCTCATGTGGCATAAAGTCAATCACACACAGGCTGACCTGGGTCTTCCCTATACATATCAGGGACATGTCAAAAGAAAAAACCTTTAAGGGGAACTGATAACACTTTCAGGGAGGCAACTGTCAAAATTGATTTTGCCCCCCTTCTGTAAAAGGGGTCAACTCTAAAAGGAATGAATTTTCTCTCCCTGGGAGCAAATTCTTTCCTTTTATAGACTCCTTGTCGGAAGGGGCTTGGCTTGCAGGAAAGCAAACAGGAAGTCACAAAATTGTCTCCCTTGGGAAAAATGGTGGAAAAACTACCAAGTATATCTTGTTCTCTTAAGCATGTGCAAACTGAGCAGATTCAAATAACCAGGTCCATTGCACTTCATTGGTATGTTAAGCAGCATCCAGCAATAAAGGCACTGAGCAAGCTGTGCAGATGCACCACCTAGTCTGGACCTGCTATCTGAGTAAGTCAGAACACACCCTTTCTTTTAGTTTTACCCATTTGGCTTTTTTGTAGGTTTTGCTCTGCTCCGGTTCAACAATATTCACAATTCAATGAAAAAAGAATGAAGAGAGTATCTGGGCTAATTCAGCTGATGACAATTTTTTTTTTTTTTTTTTTTTCCCTAGAAACTAGAAATGTGTCTAAAGGACATGGATGTCCCCGCCTGAAAAACTCAAATGCAAAGTGCTAACACCGGATGCGGACTGACGGACAGACAGGGGTAACACTATATGCTCTTTCCACCATTCTTTGAATGGCAGGGGAATAAAAAAGGCTTTGACATTTCATGCAAATTGTCTTTTTTCTCCAGAAAGTAAAGGGTATATTGCAGCCTCACAAACTACATGGCTGCATATGAAGTGACTTAATAAAAATGAGTCTCCAGTTCTCATTCTTTTGTGTGCTCTTTGTTTCCAAAGGCAACCTTTTAGATTTTTATTTGACATTTCATGGAGACAATATGCATCAATATCCAAGCCTATTTTCTGTGAAAAATAAAATATTTCAAACTGTTTTCTGCTGAAGTTTTTACCCAGAATGCTAATCATTAAAGAACAAGAACAAAAGGGCCATCATGGCCCTGTATCACTCACCTTAGTATCATAGTACTTAGAGAACCTGACCTAGAAATGATCAAGGCAAATATTCTGACCTAGATTCATGACGATTACATAAACAACTAAAGCCATGTAGCATGAATATAGAACAAGGCCATATATGGATAACTGCAATCAATAGGTCATGCTAAGATGTATGCATTTGCCAAATATCACTGGCTCTAGGACCAACATTTACTGAGAAAATGACATAATTGCAAAAACCTAATAAAATCAATGGACCATGAAATATAGGTCAAGGTCAAATATGAATGCATTCTAGAGGTCATGCTAAGATGTATGCAAGAGCCAAGTATCCCTGCTCTAGGACCAAAAGTTACTGAGAAACTGACCTAAACAGAAAAACTTAAGAAAGTCTCTGGACCGTGAAATAGGTCATGAGTAACCGAGTTTTGACCTTGATCTAGAAATCAAGACAAACATTTTGAACAAGATTCGTGATGATCAATTTGAAAATGTGACCTTTAGTGTGTGAACAAGGGAATCCTTTGATTTGGCCTTGTGACCTAGATGTTGTTTTTGTTGTAATACCAAACATGATCAGAATTCATCCATCAGTTCTTGAGAAAATCGCAGTGAAACCATTTTTCAACAAAAATTCTAAGTCGAAAAAGAGGCATAAATGTGCCAAAAATATTTTAGGGTTACCTCCCCTATTGGTATGAGTTCCCCTTTTCATAATGAACAACTAGTCCGAGATTCAAGTAAATACCTTCAGTAATGACAGATATTACAAAATGTCCAAGTTTTTGCACAATGACGACGAGGACGAAGCAGACGACGCCAGAGCTATGACAATACCTCGTCCTTTTCTTCGAAAACAGCCATGCTAAAAATGTGACCTCTAGAGTGTTAACAAGGTTTTCCTTTGATTTGGCCTGGTGACCTAGCTTCTGATCTCAAGTGACCCGATTTCGGACGACCTAAAAATCATCAAACAAACACCTTGAGCAAGATTAATGACCCCAAGTGACCCAGGTTCAAACTTGACGTAGATTTCATAGTGGCTAACATTCTGAGCAAGCTTCATGAAGACTGGGTCAAAACTGTGACCTCTGGAGGGCTAACAAACTAATTGTTGACGACCCACGACGGTCAACGAAGGAGGGACAGAGGGTGATCAGAATAGCTCACTCTGAGCATTTGCTCAGGTGAGCTAAAAGTAAACGTGACAACAAAAAAGATTAGTTTTAACATATAACATATATATTTACATTTTTAGTGTAAGCACTTTAGATGAAGTTAAATATTTCTGAGTGTTTTCACCATTTAACAGACACAATGGCTTTTACATCCCATCCATACGCTGTTTGCTGAATGTCATTTAATGAACACACTGGTTTTGTTCCTCCCATGTGCTGTTTGGGCCAAATGACGTATGGTGGTGCTGACAGCTCTTGATCACAAAAATGTCTGCTTAAGTGTATGTACAGGTAGGTTTCGACCTTGCATGTTCAGTTGTTTTCTATGATTTGCTGAGCACTAACTGTTATAAAACTGAACAAAAAAATTGGGCCACCTCAAATGAAAAATTGCCTTTGAACATGTGCAAAATCAGCAGATTCATATCATTCTCTACATGTGCATGCATTTGCTGTCCAATGATACATTCTATAGTGTCAAATGATTCTGTTAGCAGACAGCAATGGCCTGATCAGACTGTGCAGATGGGCAGTCTGATCAGGGTCTTTGCTATCCGTATATGCTCTGAAGGCATTTTTTCGCTTGACATGGCCAAATTATTAACCCTTAAAGCACCAAGAAAATCTGCATTTGAAAATGTCGTCTTCTTATGCCGTCTGCTGCATCTTCTTGCAAACTTTTCAAACTTATATTTTGCATATAGGCAAACAGTGTGGACCCAGATCAGACTGCTCCTAAAGGAGCAGTCTGATCTGGGTCCACACTGTTTGCAGAAATGACTTTTAAAGTAACGGGCAGAAGACAAAGCAGACGACAATAGTCGTGACTGGCGCTTTAAGGGTTAAGGCATATACTGGTTTGTAATAAAAATAGCACAGGAACAACCGTAAATAAATAAATTTGGACGGAACGAAAAATCCTTTATGGCACTAATGCGCTAGTCATTTGCAATCCAGAACCACATGGGGCTGTGATAATTAGGGTACAGTAGGCTTAAGTGTCATGATTTTATCTTAGCTATGTCCAAGGAGTCCAATGGATGTACCACACTTTTGATTTCCTGTCAATACTGGGACAATTTTCACTGCAGGTAGGTCACTTACCAGAAATTTGCAGATTTAGATATTGATAACCCCATGATTCTCAGGAGCTTTGCAGTTAGGATTACAAATGACTGGTGCATAAAAACTAGACTTCATTAAAATAACACAAGCTGAAGGTACACAAAATTATTCAAAGAGTTGAGAAAATTTATTATAAAATAGTTAAAAAACAAACAAAAATACACACACCACACTATAAGAAAAGATAATATCCTATATACTTTAATTTATACACATCAACTCTCAAACACTCATTCAAAAATTGTAGCAGCTGACATTCTAAAATTTTTGTTTTTCTTTCTCCAAGAAAGTGTGTGTTCAAACTTAAATGATATTGCATTTCACCTGCCTTATAGAAGATTTCACATGAGATGACAAGTGTTATTTTTCTGGGCCCAGTTGTTTAAAGCATCCTTAGCTTAATAAGCTTGTTAGTGGTCAAAATATTAATGTTCTAGTAAGTACAATAGCTAATACACAGGTATTTGCTGAAAAAATGTGAGTAGCTTTTGCAAAAGCTACTCACATGTTTTCAGCAAAAATATAAGTGTATATGGCATATTAAATGATCAAAGTTTCAACGATACATTAACTAATGACATTGTTAATTTTGAACAACTGGGCCCTGGTAAAATGTTAATTTTGAACAACTGGGCCCTGGTAAAAAATATTTTAGAATGTCATCTGCTGCTGCTAAGATTGGCACTTTATGGACTCAAAATAAAAGCTGTATATCACAAGATCTCACTGAAAACTTATGCAAAGTCCAAAGCAGCTTCTTTTCGGTGCAAAACAATGATAAAACTAGATCTGTGTTCAAAGGACATGGATGTCCCCACCCCTCCCCGCCTGAAAAACTTAAAATGCAAATTGCTAACACCTGAAAAATTTAAACGCATATTGCTAATGCCATCTCGGATCAGGATGGAGACCTAAGGATGGACGGACAGGGATAATACTATATGCCCTTTCCACAATATGACCTTTTATGGTGAGGGCAAGTATCCTATTATCAGAATATATTCAGGTGGTACAATGGGAATTGCTCTTTATTCAAAACAGACATCAGAGAACTTGTTAAAGACTGTATTTGATGATAATTCTAGGACAATTTTCTCCCTTTCTCAATAAAAACATGTTGTGGGTACTCATTAGAAGTGCTTCATCTCTGGGCGGGGAATAGGAAATGTATTGATTTGCAATATTTTTTTTTTTTTTTTTTTTTTTTTTTTATAACAGTTCAGTCTAAGTTTATCATCTCCCAGTCTAAGCAAAGTCATAAAATGGTAACATTTATAGGATTTAAGAGCATCTCATTCACACACTAACAATCTTAGTTCAAAACCAGAAAAAAAAATATATACAATCATATTTTGATATGAAGTATCACAGACATGCATTGTAAATATATTTAAGCCATCACAACCATTTGCTGACACAATTAAAAATACAAAACTACAGCCAAAAAAATAAAAATAATGGGTTTACTTGGCAGAATGCTGAGATACATTTATTATCACCAACATTATTAGCTGTAGTGATTTTTGATTTGGGTTTTATGGCCCTTTCAAGAATATTTCTCTTATATCAAGCCAATCATTCATCAAAGGTGGCTGAACACTGGAGAACCCAGGGAAAAACCAACTGACCATCGGTAAGCAGAACTTGGGCTTTCACACATGTGACCCGAAGGAGGCTCGAACCACAGCGGTGAGAAACCTAATGGATTAAGAGTCGGCTCTCTTATTCACAAGGCTATGGGGGCCCAAAAGCTGTAGAATTACACAGAAACACATCTACACCGTGTCAAATTATGGTAACCTTTACAACTCTGTGCAAAACTGGGCAAAAGCAAATTGATGATATCTTTTCTTTGTTTTTCCTTGAAAATATGCTTTTTCATGTAAATGTCTCCACAGGAGACAACTTGCATGAAAGGTCAAGCCTATTTTCTGAGAAAAATAAGAAAACATATTTTAAAATGCCATCTACTGAATGTTTTAACCCTTAAACTGGCAATCATAAACATTGTCCTCTGCTTTGTGACCCACTTGTGATTTTAAAAGTCATTTTTGCAAACAGTGTGAACCCAGATCATACTGCTCCCCCCCTAGGAGCAGTCTGATCAGGGTTCACACTGTTTGCCTGTATGCAATAGTAGGTTTGAAAAGTTTGCAAGAATATTCAGCAGACAAAAATAAACAGACAACATTTTAAGATGCAGGTTTTCTTGGCATTTTAAGGGTTAACAAGCATACTGAGTATTATGTAGTGAAATAGAGCAGTCCTAATATCCTGAAATTATTGCAAACTGATGACAAAATCAATGTGGTATCTTTGTTTTACTTGCAAAACCAAGTTTGACATTTAATGTAAACTGTCTCTTAAGGAGAAAACAATTCACATGAAATATGCCGGCTCTATGGCTCACTTGTATGCGCGGCAGACTGGAGATCAGGTGGTTGTGGGATCGACCCCCACCAGGTCAGCAACATTCTTTCATGGAGATTGATCATGCTCTTCCTTTTGCTGATTCAAGGAGGGCATTTGTCATCAGTTTCTGACAAAAGAATGTGCACAATACTGGTTAACTGCTTAGAGGACTAGGCTTGCCCTGTTAAAGTGTGTTTAGGTAAAAAGACTGCACTTGACATGATCCCATCGGGTGAACTGTAAGTAAAACCTCAACAGAGACAAACATGAAATATCAAACTCATTTTTTTCTTCAGGGAAAAATGGAAAACAATAATAACCTATTTTTAAACTATCATCTGCTAATATTTTATTCAGGACATTTGGCATATTCCTGGGATGGGTCCCCAACATTAGGTATATTCTGGGGATGAGTCCCCCAACTAACTTTGTGAGAAAAACAACTGCAGTGAAAAATGCAGGTTAAATCTGATTTGATATAAGTCAAAGTCAAGGCCTCTCATACAAGTAAAAAAAAAAAAAAAAAAAAGGGGGGGGGGGTGGGAGGATGGGGGGTATTAATTTTCTTGAGACATCAAATTTTCCAGATGACCTTCATTTAAAGTTACTATCTTCAATTTTGCATGATTTTTTTTTTTAAAAAAAGACAAAAATATGTTAAGTATGGTAATGTCAAGAAATTTTGTCTACCAAAGTACCTTATTAAATGGCATATACAAACAGAGCAGACCCAGATCAGATTTCTCTTCAGGGAGCAGTCTGATCAGGATCTACACTGCCATTCCCCTAAGTATTTTCTGAAATAACTTCATAAAGAAACAAAACATTTAGTCCAAAATAGTATAACATAATTTTTCAAACATTTACCATCAGGGGTTTCAGAATCTGAATCTATCAAAAACAGAGAATAATACATGTATATGGTGGCATTCAAAATAAATGTTCATATTTCAAATAAGGCAACATGATGTATAAATGTTTTTAAAATTTATAAATTTGCACTTTCTTTTACATATGGCTCATCATCTTCTGCATCCCATTTTTCCTTCTTCTTTTTCTTCTTCTTTGGCTTCTCTTCATCATACTGTAGCTGAGCTTCTTGTCCAAGTGGAGTGAGACGAGTTTTTCCAGACATGTCAGCATCTTCCAAGTTGGCACTCAGTCCTCTGGTATTTCTGTCCCCATCTCCTATACCTGGCAGTGGTGGCTGAGGTCTAAAACCAGGATGACTGAAATTAAAAAAAAAAAAAAAAAAAAATACACAAAATAAAACACACATGAGGCCTATATCTTTTTGAATGAATGCAAACTGTACCAAGCAGATCTAAAAAATACTATTTACCAGATATATGTACATACCATGAAATGGACTGTGAATATAGAAATAGCTAATTTAACCCTTAAACTGCTAAGCACAATTGTAGCAGATTCCATTTCATTTTTTCTTTTCCTTCAACATTTTTATGAGAAGACAAGACTTGGCATTTTATGTTTATCATCTGCAACATGAAATATCAAGTCTTATATTCTCTAATACTCATACATGTACATTATAAAAATGTGCTCTGCTGGAATTGTAATTAAGCAATTCAAAAATTAATTTTACTAAAACTAAAAAAAAAAAAAAAAAAAAAAAAAAAAATCAGCAGATCATAGGTAAATGATATTTATCTTTACTTTTACAAGGAAAGAGCACAGAGGCTGACAGCATATTCAAAGCATCCCCTGAGGAAATTTGGATGAAATGCCTGCTGTATTTTCTGGGAAATATAAAACTGGCAGCACTGCAAAGCACTGTGTAATACCCTATTACTGGTGTGTGCTGAAACTATGCCCTGCTGCTCTTTTTATAATGCCACCTCAGTGCAGTATTACACCAAGTCACATCATCAGTCACCCAACACCCACTGACATGATACTGGATCACTCATCTTAATGCTGAATGCCAAGTGAAAGTGCAACAAGCAAATTGACTCTTTTAGCACCAATCACAACTGCAGCAGATATGCCATTTTGATTTTAATAATAAATTTCAGAGAAAATAAATCTTGATCCACATGAAATTTCAAGTCTTATTTTCCCTGAAAAAGAATAGGAAGGTTTAGAACTTCTTCTCTTATAAAATTTGCTTGGCACTTTAAGGGTTAACCCTGGTCCTGCTGATCCAAGATATATCCTGCCTTTGCAAACAGTGTAGATCCAGATCAGATAACTTCTAAAGAAGCCAACTGATCTGGATCTACACTGTTTGTCATTTAGAATGTGAATTTGTATCAACAACCTGGATCAAGTAATACGATTAGCTGAGAAATAGAAGTGGGTATGGCATCTTAATTTATTCAGCAAGATAAGTGTTAAGAAAGTCTAAGGTAATAGCCAGCTGGGGACTGAACCACAACCTCCAGATCTGTATACAGGCCCTCTGCCATCTCAGCTACTCAGACTGCCAAGATGTCTTTGAGAATACGCAAGGTGAACAAATTAAAGGAAGATTATGTGCTGCATTCATGGAAATATTAAATGAATAATATAAAATGTATTCTGTGAAAGGTGTGTCTGGGGCATACAAGAACCACAAAAGTCCCATTCAGCCAGCCAGGCTTTAAAGCCTGATCAGAGCCTTTCATGTAGGTTGATATATACAATATTGAACAATGTTTCAGCAAGCAGACAGAGTAGGGCCTTGTCAGACTGCAGGCTGATCAGTGAGTCATATACCATAATCACCTCAAGCATGTGCAAACAGCATCTGATCAGGGTCTACATTATTTGCCCCTCATCCAGCAGGTTTTAACCACAATAACAGGTAGTAAAATGGACTTGTTCAATTATAGGAAAAGAAAAGGAAGGAATTTAGGTGTCCCAGTTTCCCAATATTTAGGGTAAATATGGTATGCCTCAACTTATAGCTAGCCTTAAGTGCTAATTAAGACCACTTGCTTATGATATGAATATACAGTCGAACCTCCTTATCTCGAACTCGCTTATTTCGAATTACCACTTATCTGGAAGTGAAAATCTGGTCCCTGTTTTAACATGAAACTATGACAACAGGTAACAAAATAATGTGGAAAAGAGGAGAAATTGCTCCTGAGGAGCAATTTCTCCTCTTTTCCACATATATATATATATATATATATATATATATATATATATATATATATATATATATATATATATTTCTAACTTCAGGAGTCAAATTATATATTCATTTGTTAAATGTGGTTGTTCTATTTATTGTTTTCCTCACTCTCTCAACTCTGATATGTCGAAGTATGGATATCTCGAAGTGTTTCAGTGAGTCCCATGGAATTCAAGATAACGGGAGTCGACTGTATTTTTCTACAATGATGTAGGGGTATTGTTAATTACTCTGTGTTGATTGTGTAAGTTCATCTGAAATCTGAAACAAAGCTAGTTAATTACCGGGTTTCATTAGCTTGGTCTAATTTGACATCTGTCTTAGACACATAACTCCCAGGACTCCCAGCACTCCTAGCTTCTTCAAAACTACCAAAGTAGGAAAAGAACACATCACTTTGAATAATATATTGACAAAAGACAATCAGCTTACATTTTGCCCACAATTCTATTGCAACCTGCTAAACTCTACAAACTGATATCTTTCTCAGCAACACAGTAAAAGTCCATTACAACTCCATTGAAATTCTACTACAACTTCACGTTTAGTAAAATCCTGCTTTAATTCAGTAAAATCCTACTACTTCAGTATATTTTTACAACTCCAGTGACACTCCACTGTACTGCAGTACATAACTCTAGATAAGGTTATATATCAACTAAATATTTTTTTTTATGTTCTTATTTCTCCACAAAAACATTTGTTGTGGATACTCACTAGAAGCACCTCACTTAGGTGGTGTGCCGGCCTCGGTGGCTCAGTTGGATGCGCCGTCCGACTGGAGACCAGGAGGTCGCGGGTTCAACCCCCGCCGAGGTCGGCAACATTCTTTCGTGGAGATTGATCATGAAATATTTTCTACGGTCATTCTCTCCCTTCCGCTGATTCAAGAAGGGCAGTTGTCAGTTTCTAGGGAAAGAATGTGCACAATACTGGTTAACCGCTTAGAGGACTAAGCCTGCCCAGTAAACGTGTGGTTAGGTAAACTGACCGCGCTCGACATGACCACATTGGGTTGACTGGGCCGTAAAACCTCAACACAAACAAAAACTTAGGTGGTTCTAATGATTACCACAAAATATGTTTTTATGGAGAAATAAGAGAAATATCAATATCAGTAGACTATGGTAGGAAAAAAGTGTCCTATCTGGAGTAATGTTAGTATAGGGATCAAACTTGGTTTTTCATGCATTAACATTCGCCAGGTCCCGTGGGAGGTGTTGAAAACCGAGGCTGAAGGCCGCGGTTTTCAACACCTCCCAAGGGACCTGGCGACTGTTAATACATTGAAAAACCATATTCAATCGCTATTATTGCATAAAAACTGAAAACATTTGCTACATTTCGTGTTGTTTCTTGCATTTTTTTGTTTCGCCTTTTCACAGATGTCTCACGAATGTAATTTCCATGGACTATGCTCGTTCTAGGCCTGGCCAGTACACATCTCGTAACGGCAGCAAATCTGCAGCCCCAGTACCATCATATTGAAAGTTGCACAGCAGTGCATTTACAGTGCGTGAATTGCCTTGTTAATGCACGGCTTTTTGCCGGTTAATGCACGGCTGTTAATAACATGTGGCACTGCTTTTTATGCAATAATAAAAAATAACTTTCTACTCAATTCCAGTGCATTTCTACTATAACTCATTAAAATTCTAATGCCCTGCTGTATATTTATTATGCAAGTACAGTGAATTTCAATTTCACTACCAATACATTACTTCTACAACTTCAGTCCCACTGTAACTCTCTCATACAACTCCAGTAATCATTTCTTCTACAAATGGTATTCTGTTCCAATCAGAACTGCACTACAACTTTATTACAACTTCAGTTAAATTTTAATATAGCATAATTTTACTATAGCACTAGTGAAAATAAGTTTGTTTACATGTATAAACACAGATGGTGACACAAAACAGTCTTTTCATAAATGTGATTTAATAATCATAAAATAAAAAAAAAAAATACTACAGCTATTTTCAAACCAGATCAAAATTTCGCAAATAATTTCTTACAGAAGTTATGCAATACAGTATTATGAACGTAACTATCATATAATCATCAAGCTCAGAAATGCAAGTGCTGCTCAAGTTTATGTTCCCTTAAAGTATACTACAGCCATTATTTGATTTTTGGATGTCTATAATTCAATTTTTTTTCTATCCAAAAATCAAATAATGGATGTCAAAAATCAAATGATAAATATCCTGCTGAAGTAATTGGATATCCATAATTCAATTTTTCAATATCTATCATCTGACTTTTGATAATCATTATTCAAGTTTCTGGCTATCAAGAAATAATTTTAGATATTCATTATTTTGTGATATCACAAAATATATTATTGGTTGTCCAGAATGAATTAAGGATATAAAAAAAAATGTGAATTATGAAATGCAATCTCATAAATGTATATAGCTTATTGCATTTTTTGAAAACAAAAATATGGCATTTAAAGTCATACCATTTCACTTTATACAGTATATAAATAATAAATACTATTGAAGAAAATACATTGGGCAAGATATAGGAATGTGGGAGTAACAGGCACTATCATTAGAAAATGTGCCAAAGTAGAAAAATGACACTCCTAACAATCATGTGATGTCTACATATCAATGTTAGCATTTGTATTGCTTGACATTTTATTTTAATACTAAACTACTGGGTCTAAGACAGCTAAGAACTAACTTTCCTTTGTACTTGGATAAAATATAAAAAAAAAGAAGAACCAATACAATGAGCTGGAACAGCTACAAGTGGGCAGTGAAAAAGAAGAGACTGATGAAGTAATCATGGTTGCTATAGGAATGAATTCCATTTTTGTGGACTTGATTGATGTGTAAACACCAGTGAGTCACACACAAAATGAATAAAGCTCTTTACTTTACTGATCAATGTGTAAATGCCTGCAAATTGGTCACAGACTGAATAAAAAAATTTGTGAGCGATTTGCTCGTGTTTACACATCAATACAAGAAGCCCATGGGCCACAACACTCACCTAACTGCTGTAAGTTAATCAGGTCATTTTCTCATCATTCCCTATCAGCCTGTGAAGTTTCAAGGCAATGGCTTAAATAGTTTTTGAGGTATCTTGCTTACAATTTAAAATGCTGAAATTTTCTAAGGGCCATAGTCAAAGATTTTTTTTCAGAAGTTAATTGGGTCATCAACTTATCATCCCCTGTCACCACATTAAGTTTCAATACCATAACTCAAATGAGATAACTTGCTTACAAGATTTCATTGCAATTTTTTGCAAAGGGACATAACTAAAACAAGAAAGCTTGTGGAAATGATGGTGTCATAGCTTGAAATATGTTGATTAAATGCAACCATTTTGTTTGGTTGTTACTGCAAAACACAAAAGTAGGAAATTTGTGAAGCACCTGCAGGGAAAGACCATGTGAAGCAATAACAGTGAAAGAAAACCATGTGAAGCACCAGCAGGGAAAGAAGACCCTGTGAAGCATTAGCAGGGATAGCAGACCCTGCAGAGCTTATTTCTTATAAATGTTTAGCTCTGGCGTCCATTTTGTTCTGCCTAGTGGAACCATTTTAGCAATTTTGGTAAAAAGATATATAAGGAACATATCTGTGAAATTATTTTGAAATCGGGCCACTGGCCATTGAGGAGATGTCCTTAAACATTTTTTTTCTATTTTTAGCTCTGGTGACCATTTTGTTCAGCAAAGCAGAA
Organism: Anodontia alba; assembly: GCA_964016985.1. Lineage (NCBI taxonomy): Eukaryota > Metazoa > Mollusca > Bivalvia > Lucinida > Lucinidae > Anodontia > Anodontia alba. Next base: position 47,244,687 of record OZ024831.1, read on the forward strand.
CCATTTTAGCAATCTGGTAAAGGGCATAAGAGGAACAGTTTTGTGAAATTATTTTGGAATCCTGCCACTGGCCATGGAGATGTCATTTAAAGATTTTTCTATTTTTAGCTCTGGCCACCATTTTGTTCAGCAATGCAGAACCATTTTAGCAATTTCGGTAAAGGGGGATAAGAGGAACATTTCTGTGAAATCATTTTGAAATTGGGCCACTGGCCAAGGAGGAGATATTGTTTAAAGGTTTTTTTATTTTTAGCTCTGGCCGCCATTTTGTTCAGCCAAGCTGAAACTTTTTAGCAATTTTGATAAAGGGCCATAAGAGGAACACTTTTGTTACTTTGAAATCGAGCCACTGTCCATGGAGGAGATGTCTTTTAAACGTTTTTTCTTGGATTTCCACTTGATATGATTTAAGCTGATTTCAATCCAGAAGCCATCCTGTTCTACAGAGCAAGTTTTAGCACAAAGCAACCAAAGGTTTGGGAAGAGATGTCGAAAATTGATTTTTAAGATGAATTCTCAACATTTTCCCATATAAATGTATAGGGCCCATACAAATGCATGGAGAAGCAAATGTGACCTTACCCTGAAAAGGTCAAACTTCAACACAGGACCATCATTTAAGCAAGTTTGGTAGACCTCCTGTCCCCGATGATTTATGCAAAGATTAAGCCCCAGGGCTTATTAGGAGAAGATTTTTAAAGATTTTTACCATTATATACATGTAGGCATGGTGGCAATCTTGGTCAATGGAACACAACCATTTCAGAAATCTTTCCTTCCCCAGTCCCAAGGACATGAAATTCAAGCAACATTCGCGAGGGGCTTCAGAGGGGAAGTTGTTTGTAATTCTCAACATTTTTTTCCAAACAAAATGTATTAGACCTATACAAATACCCAGGGTAGCAAACTCGACCTGGCCGTATATAGGTGAAATGTCAATGTACGACCATCATTTTAGCATTTTTGGTAGGCCTTCATCCTTGATGATATGTGCATAGATTCAGTCTTAAGACATCCTCGGTTCTAGATTTTTAAAGGGTTTTACCATATATGGGCATGACGGCCATTTGGCTCAGTGACTTCAGAGGAGTTGTTTGAAAATGTTAACGGACGGACACACAGATGGATGACGGACAAAAATTGATAGCTATAGCTCATCCTTAGCATAACTAAGGTGAGCTAAAAATCCATAAAAATAAAATTTTCTTTTGATTACAAATGAGTCATGCTTATAATGTTGAAAATACCAAGATAAACAGCATATTTTAAAACTTGCACAAAGATGATAGTGTCAAAATTCTTCCAAATAAATATCAAATTATAGAAATGTTTCTTTTTACCCTTGACCAATCAAATTGCTCTAAAATTGTGTATGCCTGCTGAGATAGAATTATAAAGATTAATACCCAGTTTGCATTTCACTTAAATCTATATCAAACCATTATCCAGAAATCGTGTCGGGCCGATAACAGTCCAATGGAGATTTCAGCAGGATACTAGCTGGGTAAAGAATAATGTTATAATGAGATTTCAAAATACTCGCTTTTACTCAAGACACATTATTAAGTTCAAATCAGCTCCAGACAAAAGGCATGAGGTTTCATTCAGTCACATTACTGCACTACATTGTTTTCATAATGAGGGAACATCAATAAAAAGCCAGCCAAGTACATCATAAGTCTTTGGTGTGACACAGCCAGGGTTTAAACCCATGATCTACTTGCAGCAATTAATTTATTTCTGCCATGACCAGTCAGTCTCTCCTAGCTGTTTGGGTTATGATATGTTGCTAATATAGACTAAAAGGGATTGTAAAATGTTTTTTTTAAAAATACATGTAACTCAATATGTATTATCTTTAATTAAAATATTGAAATTCCTGTTTACATGCCTGGATAAAGATAAATATATGTTCACTATATTATTTCTATTAGCGTTAATATAATTCATCCTGTTGCTACAGTGTTTCAACTTAAATCACCCAACGGTTTGGGTGGAGAAGTCAAAAACTGATTTTCAAGATGGCCGCTATGGTGGCCATTGTAAATTCCGAATCAGCATGATTTTAGCTATTTTTCATCTACATGTGCTACATTGTAAGTTTCAACTTAATTCGCCTTGTGGTTTGCAAGATGTCCAAAACAGATTTTCAAGGTAGCAGCTGTGGTGGCCATCTTGGATGTCTGATCAACAGGATTTTAGCTCATTTCGATCCAGAGGTTGTCCTGTTGCTACAGGACCAAAAAAAAGAAAAAGAACAACAAAATAATAAATTCAAAGTCTTGGAAAAAAAATGTCTGAAGACTTCACACTCAATAAGCTAATGGTATATCTATGGTAGATTTCCTTTGTGTTTGAACAGGTAAAAAATAAATATTGACCTGGGTGTTCAAATTATTAGAAAATAAGTTTTTCAGAAAAAAAACCCCACCAGTCAAACTATTTTAAATTGCAGAAAATCTCTGATAAAAACTCTTAACCCTTGTCCTGCTGAATAAATTAAGATGCCACTACCACTTCTGATTTTCAGCCAATCAGATCACTCAAGCCAGATTGTAACTATAAATTCTCATACTTAATGGCAAACAGTGCAGATCCAGATCAGTTGGCTTCTTCAGAAGCCAACTGATTTGGATCTACACTGTTTGCAAAGGCAGGGTATATCCGGGTTCAGCAGGACAAGGGTTAACAAGACATGATCAAAAATCAATACAAGCCCATTGTGGGCAAGCATCCCCCAACATCATGGCTTTGTCAGTAAAGGGTTGTGACTTTTAAAAACCCTATGATAAACCCAATTCCACACACACATCTTCAGACCATGTAGAACAAATAAGAGGGTCCTGCAAAAAGTTTTGTCACTGGGTTCAGATTACTTCAGTGCTACGTTTTATCGAAGATATTTTTATTACAAACCTTCAAAGTATTCTCCCTTTACAGAAACACATTTTTGTAACCTTTTTACCCAGTCGCGAAAAGCAGATAAATAGTCTTTTGGTATCTGTTGGAGACACTGATAAATAGCGCTGCCAAGAGAACTTCTGGACGTATACTTATTTCCAGAAAGCATTTTCTTAAGCCTTGGAAATAAAAAGAAGTCACAGGGACTCAGGTCAGGTGAATAAGGTGGATGGTTTAAAAAACTTTCACCTTTTCAGAAGCCAAAAAACACTTAACAACCTCACACTTATGAGAGGAGACGTTGTCATGTAAAAAGTGGACTCCTGACCATCCTTTGCTTGGTCGTTTCTTATTGTAAAACTCTTTCACTTTCTTCAGTACAGAATTCTTGTAGAATTGGCCAGTGTCTGTATGACCAGATGGACAAGGAACTTGAACGACTGGCCTACTTGAATTAAAGAAAATTGCGTACACCATCTTTTTCAAACTTATGGTTCTCTTGGCAATACATGGGCGTTTTTGATCTTTTCGCTTCTATTGCTTATTATCAGCCCTTCTTTGCGGCTCAAACATGTGCACCCAGGTTTCATCACCTGTTAGCAAGTTAGAAATAACCCGACTATTACAGCCTTTGTATGTTTTCAAAATTTCTGGGCACATTTAAGGCGTTGTGTCTTTTGCTCCTCAGTGAGCAAATGAGGTACCCATCTAGCGCAAACCTTTCTCAGGTCCAAACGCTTTTTCAGAATTGTTTGCACACTGCCTTCTGATATGCCAGTACAACAAGCTATATCTTTGACAGACAATCGTGCATCCTGTTCGATCACAATCTTTACAGCAGCGATGTTAGCTTGTAACAGAGGTTTTAGCCATTCCAGGATGGATATCATCTTCAATAGAAAATTTCCCAGCTTTAAAAGCTTTAACCCACCTAAAAACTGTGTGCATTGAAATGGTCTGAGGTCCATATATACCACACAATTCATTAATAGCTGCTCTGAATCTATATTAAGCCTGATGCGGCATTTATTATAGCTACGAATTTCAGTCTTCTGGTCCATGTTCCAATGTAACAAGTAAATTGGTAAGTGTATATTGCTGCATCTATTTCAATTTGAAATAACTCAGTCAGTTGGAAAGCAATTTACACGAAATAAATAGGTATCATTAGCTATTCAACACACCATTCAAGTGCAGTGAAGCATTTTAAAATATACCTGGGATAAAACCAAGGAAGCCTATTAGTGACAGAACTTTTTGCATGACCCTCATATGCATAGTTTCAAAATGATTGGAAGAGAATTCTAGGAGGAGTTGCGCGCACAAAGTATCTATTCCAGGAGTAATTGGACCTGGAAAAAAGTAAAAAAAGTGAAAAAGGTTGATAAAAAAATAATGGAAGAAAACCCCCAAAACCAAATGCACATCTTCAGACCATGTAGAACAAGTATGCATAGTTTAAAAATGATGGGAGGAAAATTGTAGGATAAGTTGCAACTACAAGGTACCTATTCTGATACTAATCGGGACCTGAAAAACGTCGAAAAAGTCGAAAAAAGTTGATAAAAAAATGATGGGAGGATAAACCCAAAAGCACACGCACATCTTCAGACCATGACAAAAACACCAGCAAAGTTTCAAAAAGTTTGGTATAAAACTGTAAGAGGAGTTGCGCCCAGAATTTACCCACAACTAAAAAAAAACTAAATTGCTAAAAAAGGAAAAAGTTGAAAAAAGATAATGGCAGTATAACCCAAAAACCATATGCACATCTTCAGACCATGTAGAACAAGTATACAAAGTTTTTAAATGATTGGTAGATGATTCACATGACATGTCACAGCTTATTTTCTCTGACAAATAAAATGAAAGTCAAAATTATTGTCTGCTGCAGTTGTGACTGGCGGTTAAGCGTTAACTGATATGAAAAAGAAATGTCAGAGAGTGTATAAAGGGTATTACTTCATTCAACCCTTGAAGCGCCAATCACAACAGCAGCAGAAAACAATTTTACTTTTATTTTTCCAGGGAATAAAGTCTTGACATTTCATGTGAATCAACAACAAAACAAATGCTTCACATGAAATGTCAAGACTTATTTTCTCTGAAAAAATAAATAATAATAAATAAAAAATTCAAAATATTGTCTGCTTGGCGCTTTAAGGGTATATCCAATCTAGCGCATGCCTTCTTACTCTTTGTTGCTTTTACTCTGTGTTGGTCTTACTCTTTGTTGCTTTGTGGTTTCTTCTAGGAGGCGATTTGTTTTATGTCTTGCCTTGTGTCAATTTGTTCTTGTGTTTTTCAGTCCTTTTAACATTGCGATTACCTCGCTTGGGGAAGAGAGAGCTGATCTTAGTGCTTTTCGTACGTTTGTTCGATTTGTGCTTGTTTGGATTTGTCGGTTTCCTCTTCCTCTTGGTGTCTGGGAAGGGCTGCAGTTTGTGATTGTGGCACTCCCTGGACTTTTCTCTCGCTTTTTTTTTGTACTAGTTCTTGCATCAGGGACAATTATAAAGTGCTAATACTCTGATGCTTATACATTGATTCCTGGCTTTTCAGTACATTCTGGTCTCCCACTCTTCTCTGTGGGTCTTTCCGTTTCAACAGACAGAAAGGATGAATTTATTTATTTACTCTGAAAAGAATTGGACTTCTTGAGTGTAAAAGAATCACTGACTGTGTATCATTTTTTTTCATTGGTTTTCACACGGAACTTCGAGGTACATAATATTCATCAACAAACTATACATGTACAGTCGGGGAATAATAAATGGAGTGGGCGAACCAATTCATTAAATATATAAACATATCAATTAACATTAACTTTTCATGTGTTCGAACTATTTGAAAATCAGTTTAAAAAAATAAGTGACTGTTCAAACTAATAGAGCAAGTAAGGGGTGTTAGAATTATCAGAGTGTTTGAACTAAAAGGAAATCTATGGTACCTAGCTAATCTAGATATTTATATATATGATATGCAACACAAGAATGCAAGAAAAGGAGTCTGGTCAGGACCTTCTCTGTTCACAGACACATTCTACAGTATGCACAGGTTCTGTGAGCAGGCAATAAAAGTCCTGACTGCACCAATATTAACCCTTATCCTGCTGAATAATTTAATTAGCCACACCCATTTCTGACTATCAGCCAATCATACAATGTTTTCGTTCAAATTCACAAACAGAATGCCAAACAGTGTAGATCCTGATCAGAAGCCATCTGATCTGGATCTACACTGTTTGCAAAGGTAAGGGTTGTCGTGAACAGCAGGATAAGGGTTAAGGCTGACCTTTGCTGTCAGCGCTTGCATATGCATAGGACTTGTTAATGAGGAGAATTTGATAATTCTGGGATAATTTTTCTTATTTCTCCATAAAAAGATATGTTGTGGTACTCATTAAAAGTGCCTTGGTGAGGTGCTTCTATTGAGAACCCACAACATATGTTTTCATGGAGAAACGAAGAAAATTTTCCTAGAATTATCATCAAATGCCCTCCTTAACAAGTCCTCTGCACATGGCTTAAAGGCCATTCCTTGTGTTGCTCAGCAATATTTTTCCTAATTGTTTTAATCTAATCTCAAAGAAAAGTGGAGAAAGATACTGTTTGTTAACCACTTATGCATAGGAACCTCTTTATAACAGGCTTCATTACAGCTTGGTACATTTTGGATATATAACTTTTTAAAAATGGACCCTAAAATGCTGTATCCAGAACAAAAGTGTACTGATTATATAGAAAAATGACCATAAATGGTAATTTTTCTATATAATCTATACATTTTTTTTCAGATACAACATGAATGTTTAATTCACATGGTTTCTGCTTTGAATCCCAGCAATACAATGTAGTTTTATAGATGCTGTGGCGTAAGCACCTGCAGAAATGGCTGTTCAAAGCAGCATGATTTAGATGATTCTACTGTACTGGTCATTGTAGTTTATCTTCCTCTTAGTCTACCATTAATCCAGAGGCAACCAATGTGACCATGAACATGGAACACATTAAAATCAACAGGTGGGAATATGGTGTAAGTACCTGTCTAAGCACAACTTACTACAAATCAGTCTGACCTGTGTTAAGTTGTTCTCAGACAAGTACTTACTCCCTATTTGCACTTACTGATTATAACTGTGTTCGTTGTTCTGTATAGCATTAGTTGTCTCTGGATAACGGTGTTACTGGTAGACCAACTTCTGTGATTGAGTCTCTTACTGATCATCATCTATATCACTATCTAACGTTGATGTTAACATTGAAATGATATCAAAAGTTGTTTTAAAATTTCATGAAATTGCATATAATAGTGATCCTGTTGTGTGTGACATTGAATTCATTTTTGTTTTCTTCAAATCATGAATTAAATCAGTCAAAATACCATTGTATAAGAGGTTCACAATAAGTTCTGAATGAAAGAATGTGGTGAATGTTTAATGTATGAGGGATATATGAGGGATGATCAATAAGGTTACAGATATAATTTCTTCATTTTATATTTTCCTCTTTTATCAGTTAATAGAATTGTTTCACTATGAAAACATTATTTGAAAAATCGACTTTTTTTTTTTTTTTTTTTGATCATCCTTCATGTTCTAATAAAATTCATTCGAGGCAGAAATAATAAAAAAAAATCTGGTATTTTGTGTGCATGCAAGCATTGTTTTTTTCGAAGATAAAAAATTGTACATACTAGGAGTTTAATATGTGAGACAACAAAATAGGAGTACTTGTTACACTTAGACTAATTAAATTCATAATATTTTCAAGTTTCTTTGATATGGTAAATGTTCTAAAATTACCAAAGTGCTGACAAAATGGCATATGCATACAGTATAGACCCAAATTAGACTGCTCCATCCACTATGCCATTTCTACTATGTACCTTAAGAAACAACTGTGTAAAAAGCAAAATTTAGGCGAAAAAAGTATGGAAGTGTTCAAAATTTTAAGATTTACCATAGTGATTGCTCACTTACTTCTGTGCAGAAAGTGTTGTATTTTTAACATTTACAGCACACAAAAAATTGAAAACTAATAAGATTTAACAAAACATTCAGATCTGATTAGTTGAGCCATTTTAACTGGATTGTTGATTCTTATATTAAACCCATGGTACTGTCACAATTCTGTATCCAAATAAACTTTTTTGTAGGTTGTGAATTTCATGACATAAGGCATGACAAATGAAATCTAAAAACAAGAGGCCCATGGGCCACGGTTCGCTCACCTGAGTGACATAGCCACTGCAGACATGCAGATGTTCCCAATAATATATGCAAAGATTCAGCCATAAGGCATCCTCGGTTTTGGAGAATAAGATTTTTAAATGTTTTTTCCCATACAAATGCATAGGGAAGCAAACTTGTACGACCATTATTTTAGCAACTTTGGTAGACCCCTGGTCCCCGATGATTTAAGCAAAGATTCAGCCCCAAGGCGTCCTCGGCTCTGGAGAAGATTTTTAAAGGTTTTTACCATATATGGGCATGGCGGCCATCTTGGTCAATGAACCGCGACCATTTTAGCAATCTTTCATTCCCCCAACCCAAGGAGGCTCCATATGAAATTTGTGCAAAATTGGCCCAGAGGCTCCAGAGGAGAAGTCGTTTGAAATTCTGAATATTTTTCCCATACAAATGCATAAGGAAGCAAAATTGACCTCACGGTAAAAGGTCAAATGTCAATGTACGACCATTATTTTAGCATATTTGGTAGACCTCCAGTTTCCGATGATATATGTAAAGATTCAGCCACAAGGCATCCTCGGTTTTGGAAAACAAGATTTTTAAAGGTTTTTTCCATACAACAGCATACGGAAGCAAACTTGACCCTGCCGTAAAAAGGTCAAATGTCAATATACAACATTTATTTTAGCAATTTTGGTAGACCTCCCGTCCCCGATGACTTATGCAAAGATTCAGCCCCAAGGCATCCTCGGTTCTGGAGAAGAAGACTTTTAAAGGTTTTTACCATATATGGGCATGGCGGCCATCTTGGTCAACTAACGGCGACCATTTTAGCAATCTTTCATTCCCCCAACCTAAGGAGGCTCCATATGAAATTTGAGCAAAATTGGCCCAGAGGCTCCAGAGAAGAAGTTGTTTGAAATTTTGAACATTTTTCCCATACAAATGCATAAGGAAGCAAAATTGACCTTACCATAAAAAGGTCAAATGTCAATGTACTACCATTATTTTAGCATATTTGGTAGACCTTCAGTTTCTGATGATATATGTAAAAGTTCAGCCATAAGGCATCCTCGGTTTTGGAGAACAAGATGTTTAAAGGTTTTTCCCATACAAATGCAGAGGGAAGCAAACTTGACCCTGCCGTAAAAAGGTCAAATGTCAATATACGACATTTATTTTAGCAATTTTGGTAGACCTCCCATCCCCGATGACTTATGCAAAGATTCAGCCCCAAGGCATCCTTGGTTCTTCTGGAGAAGAAGATTTTTAAAGTTTTTACCATATATGGGCATGGCGGCCATCTTGGTCAATGGACCGTGACCATTTTAGCAATTTTTTGTTCCCCCAACCTAAGGAGGCTCCATATGAAATTTGAGCAAAATTGGCTCAGGGGCTTCAGAGGAGAAGTCGTTTGAAAATGTTAACGGACGGACGCACGGACGGACAGACGGACGACGGACGAAAAGTGATCACAATAGCTCATCCTGAGCATAGCTCAGGTGAGCTAATAAATGCTGCATTTCAATTATACCAGATTTTATACAACAATATGGGGATCTTTTCTTTTCTATGAAAAATGATACATAACGAAGATTCACAGAAGCATAATATCAATAATCTAGTGGTAGATCCAGTAGCCAGTAAGTCTTAAGTTTACCAATACCTGGCATATATTCACCAAAATATTGCACTGCAAGGTATTTTAAAATGTTGTCTGCTGAAATATTTACCCAGGTCCCAGTTGTTCAAAGCGTCGTTAGCTTAACAAGCTAGTTAAGGGCCATTTCGTTAACTGTTTTAGCAGATTCAATATACAATATTCTGATATTTTTTGCTGAAAAAATGTGAGTAGCTTTTGCACTGCAAAAGCTACTCACATTTTTTCAGCAAAAAATTTCAGCATATTTGCGTATCACTCGATGTAAATTTTAAAGATACGTTAACTAACGACATCGTTAGTTTCCAACAACTGGGCCCAGATTGCTAAGTGTTAATCACATGGAGAAGTCCCCAGGATGTGATTAATATGTTTAGAATAAGCTTCTGTGAATCAAGGACACACTTACAGGTTCAAATCTCTAATTCTCTTTTTCTTTTTCCTTTTTCTGAACATAGAGTATACACATCAATGGCAGAACACAAGCAGAAACTTAACCCTGGTCCTGCTGAACTCTGATATGCCCTGCCTTTGCAAACAGTGTAAATCCAGATCAGTTGGCTTCTGGCCAACTGATCTGGCCCTATACTGTTTTTCATTCAGTACCTGATTTTTTTCAACAACCTGATCAAGTAATCTGATTTGGCTGACAATTAGAAGTGGGCGTGGCATCTTGATTTATTCAGCATGACAAGGGTTAGCTCACAAAGCAAAGCAAAACTTTTGATAAAGCAAACAATATTAAGCTATAGCTGGTTATTTTCATTTCTAAATTATAATATTGATGCAAACATGAGAAAAACCCTGATCAGACTGCACTAATATGCTGGCTGATCTGAGTCTTCTTTGCCCACATAAATGCCTTTTTCTCATGTCATGCAACGTTTTTGTTCTTACTTAAGGTCAAAGTAATTCATTTTCTTTATTTTATGGCCGTTTTTTTTTTTATTATTATTTTATTTAATTCTTCTATGGAATATAAATTAACACTGATCACTGGTTTTAAGGTCTGCCCTATAACCTTGGCCTTAAAAAAATAAGAATTCACTTTGTGTAACAGTTAATCATTTTGTTTCTGTTTGTTTGTTTGAGTTCAGGTTTTACAGCCTAGACAACCCTTTAGGGTCATGTTGAGCATGTTCAGTTAACCTATTCACACGGTTCCTGGGCAGGACTATTCCTCCAAGTAACTGCAACTGTCAATTTGCATGTTCTTCTCACAATGACTAGTCATAGGTTCAGGTAAGGCACTTTGTCCAACCGAAAAAGCATTTATATTTTTCTTATTTCTCACCAAAAACATATGGTATGGGTACTCATTAGACACATCTTGCAGAGATGTTTCTAATGAGTACCCACAACATGTTTTTGTGAAGAAATAGAAAAAAATATTTACCTGATACCTAGAGCTATGCTTATTACTACAATTTTAAAATGGAGGTATGTATAAATCAGATTTTATGCACTGCCACCCCCCCCCCCCCCCCACCCCCCTCAACCATTTGAAGAATGTTAGAAAAGGCATACAGTGTTACACCCCATTTGAAGAATGTTGGAAAAGGCATACAATGTTACCCCTGTTCATCTGTCTCTGGGTCCCGCGTTAGCAATTTGTGTTTTAAGTTTTTCAGGTGGGGGCATCCATGTCCTCTGGACATATTTCTAGTTTTTATTTTCTTATTTTTCTTGAAAACATAGAAGTATTTAAAATGAATATGCATGACACAATTCATGGGGGAAATAAATTTTTTCCTGAAAAATTATGGTGTGAGTATGTATGTGAATTTGCTCACTCAGGCAAATATAATGTGTTCAGAGAGAAATAAGAAAAAATAGTTTTTTTTCCAGCATTTTCAATTATAGGGATGTTTAACTGTGTTCAGCCTAAATATTCAGACACAAGTAACCCCATCTCATACTTATTCTTAAATTTGAACAAGTCCATCCCAACTAACTGTTGGTGTATCTAAAAACTGCTGGATGAGTGGCATCAGATCTGGGTCTACACTTTTTGCCAAGGTGTATCTGTCACAATACCATAATAACCCTAAGCACTTGAACAGACAGGCCTGAGCAAAGTGCAGGTCCAGATCAGTTGCCGCATTCTTTGCTGCAGAATTCGGTGTCTGTTCAGGGTCTACACTGTTTGCCATTCATCTGGCATTTTGTTGACACATCAAAAGGTAGCAAACTTGATGTTCAACTATTAGAACAAGTAAGGTAAATGTCCTAAAATTTCAAACACTTTATTTCACACCATCTGGTCTAAATTTTGCTTTTTATGCTGCTGTTTCGTAAAATATTTAGTTGAATGGCAAACAGTGTAGACCCTGATCAGACGGCTCCTTTACTGATCTGGGTCTGCACGTCATTTTGTCAGACACCATTACGAAAACAAGCCTATATCAGATATACTGAAAATTTTACCACCAAAAATGAAACTTTTCAGATAAAAATTCTGATATTTTTTTCCTATTTCTGCTCAAAACATAGATTGTGGGTACTCGTTAGAACTGCCTCACCGAGGCAGTTCTAATGAGTACCCACAATTTATGCTTTTGAGCAGAAATAAGAAAAATAATGTATACCCCTGTAAACCCCAGTTTTACTATATAAAAATGGGGTTTAAAGGGGTCAAAATTATATAGGCATGTTTTCGTGATGCTATGGTGTTCAAATTTTTAGGACATTTACTGTATGGTGAGGGGATAGGGTGTCCCAATATTTAGGGTTATTTCAGTCATTGCTATTGAAAACTGAAGAAAACATTATACTCACCTGTCCTTCTTCACTGGTTCACCATGTTTCTGACTGTCTTTGCCTCCATGCTGCTGAAGTCCTCTTCCTGGAGATGGTCCTTCTTTGCCTTTACCTGCACATATTGGTAAAATTGAATTGGGTCTTCCAAAACAGGATGTACCCCTATTCTCACCTAGTGCAAAGGACAGTTATTAAGATGAAGTAATGTACATATATAAATATAAATAACATAAAAAAAATGATCAAACAACATTAATCTCCTTCTTATTTTTTCCCCAGACAGCATGGCTTCATTGCTATATTGATTGGTTTGGAGGTTAATGTCTGGCCCAGTCAACACTATTAAGATCATGTTGAGCTGGCCAATTTAGCTAAGCAAACTTTTCCTGGGCAGGCTTAGTCCTCTAAGCGGTTAACCAGTACTTGTGCACATTCATCACTAAACCAAAATGATTACCGATTGAAATGTTGTTCTCTTTTCAGGGAAAAACAAAAGAAAGAAATACTTTAACTCTTAAAGTGCCAATCAAAAGTGCAACAGACCATTTTCTAATTTACATTTTGATTCTCAGAGAAAATAAAACTCGACATTTCATGTGAATCATCTGTCTGGCAGATGATTCACATGAAATGTTAAGCCTTATTTTCTATGATAAATACATAAAAATATCAAGTGATCATCTTAACTGATAATTGTGTTGGTACTTTAGGGGTTAAAATGTCATCAGGTATAATTTAAGGTAAATGGATTCACTTCAAGGGAGAGCACTCTAAGCCGTTATTGCCTCCCTTTTCAAAAGGAGACTACTCAAGCAGGAAAGAATCTGCTTCTTTGGTATAGGAATTCTTCCACTGAGGGCTACTCTTCAAGCAATGAACTGCCCCCATGAGGAGCAGATTCCTTCCTTAATTTCCACTCTTTTTGAAAAGGGAGGCAAATAGTTTCAGGTCAGTGTTTGTCCCCCTTGTAGCTGTATCCATTCATCTCAGCTTATTAGCAGGTTAAAGGTTAGTTTATTCCTTACTTAAGTATGCACTCAATGATTGGGAGATAATGCAGTATGTAGAGAAACTTCTCTCCCCTTTTTTTTTTAATATATATCCTCCATTCAAATCAATAGCTCTAAGATATGGTACATAAATTGATTTCAGTAAAAAATATGATAATTTTCTTATTTCTGCATGAAAATCTGTTATGGTATTCATTAAAACTGAAAGAGGCAAGTTTTATGTTTCTTTTGAGAAATAAAAACAAAATAGAATTAAAATCTTTCTAGATGATTTCTGATTATTATAGCCACAACTATAAATAATGGGACATTGAAAGGATAGTTAGTTTTCTATTAAAGTAGTTCCTTATGAAATAGACATAGTGGTACTTTCTGGCAATTTTGATGAGTATATATTTTGTGGAGAAAGATTTATTAAGAAAAACTGAAATTTTGATTAAGTAAAACAGCTTATCTAGATCTATACCTAGACAATTTCACAATCATTTTCTTCCACCGAGTTAACATTTCAATTCATGTTTTATACCAAAAGAAAACATTTTCAGCAATTAAATAAGTCATTATTTTTGACAAATCCATGTCAAGGGGGAAACCTATGCCATATGAAACAGGGAAAAAGACTATAGATTGTTATGAAAAAGGGCTTGTTTAAATCTTTCCATTCTGTTGTTCTGACAAACAAGTGGCCCATGGGCCACAACGCCCACCTGAGTTAACTGCTGTAAGATAATCAGGTCATTTACTCATCATTCCCTATCAGCCTGTCAAGTTTCAAGGCAATGTTTTTGAGATAACCAGTTTAGAAGAGAGAACACTGATGTTGTTGGTGACAAACCTGTGAAGAATGATGCAGGAGAGATGTCAACGAGCGAAGACTCAAAGCAGAAGGCCTGGCTAGAGCACTACCAAAGGCTTCTCAACGTTGCGTTTGACTGGGACCCAGACCACCTGTCATATCAACCACCAGTGGAAGGCCTGCCCATCCCAATCACCATTGATATGGTTAAGAAGGCTATCTCACAGATGAAGGCTGGCAAAGCACCGGGCCCATCAGGCATAGTGGTGGAGATGATACGAGCTGCCGGTGACATAGGCACCTCCATGATCCGTGACCTCGCAGTTGCAATCATTCGTGATGGCAAGGTACCCTCTGACTGGGGGTAGAGTTTCACTGTCTTCCTCTACAAGGGAAAAGGGGATGCATTAGAAAGGGGCACCTACCGAGGTCTCAAGCTGACCGAGTAGGTTATGAAAATCCTGGAGAGGATTGTGGGCGGCCTCATCAGACAGTTGGTGTCAATCGACAATTCCCAGTTTGGCTTCGTCCCAGGCAGAGGCACTACAGACGCAATCTTTGTTGTCAGGCAGCTGCAAGAGAAGTACCTAGCTGCCAATAAGAGACTCTACATGGCTTTCATAGACCTGGAGAAGGCGTTTGATCGAGTACCTCGGAAGGTCATCTGGTGGGCGCTGAGAAAACTTGGTGTGGAGCAGTGGATTGTGCGACTGGTGCAGGGGATGTATGCAAATGCACGGAGCCATGTCCATGTTTGTGAGGGGTACAGTGAAGAGTTTGAAGTGAAGGTTGGTGTTCACCAAGGATCAGTACTCAGCCCGCTGCTCTTCATCATTGTGCTTGAAGCCTTATCCACTCTGGGGTCCCCTGGGAGGACCTCTATGCCGATGACCTTGTTATCCTCGCTGAATCGCTTGAGGATGTGTCAGGAGGCTCTTGACTTGGAAAGAAGCAATGGAGAAGAAAGGACTGAGAGTAAATGCAGGAAAGACAAAGATCATGATCTGCGGTACGGGACTGGACCTCCTGCAGAGTTCAGGCGAGTTTCCATGCGCTGTCTGTCGCACTGGAGTGGGCAGCAATAGCATCTTCTGCAATGGCTGCAAGCACTGGGTACACGAGAAATGCAGTGGGCTCAAGTGCTTGAAAAAGGACCCTGACTACAGATGTACACGGTGCCAGGGAACTGCACGCTCCTTGGATGGCAGACCACAGAAGGAAGTCCAGGTCAGACCTGACAAGCTTGAGGTGGTAGCTTCCTTTTGCTACCTAGGAGACATGCTCTCAGCAGCAGGTGGCTGTGAACTTTCAACCACAACACGTGTGAAAACCGCCTGGAAGAAGTTCAAGGAGCTGCTACCAGTCCTCTCTTCATGCCACCTTGCTTTCAAAACATGTGGCCGTGTGTACAGCTCTTGTGTGTGAAGCGCAATGCTCCATGCCAGCGAGACTTGGCCATTGACAAAGTCGAACCTCCAGCGTCTGCAGCTAAATGACAGGGCAATGATCAGACAGATCTGCAATGTCAGGCCACAAGACATTGTCACCACCAGGTCCAATGAGCTACTTGTGCGGCTTGGCATTGAGGATCTGGATCTCATTCTGAAGGAGAGAAGACTCTGATAGTATGGACATGTGGAACGCTCCAATGGTGCAGTCAAGACAGCCTTTGACATACAGGTTGATGGAAAGCGTGGGCCTGGGAGGCCCAAAATGACATGGAAGCAGCTGACAGAGAGGGATTGCAGAGAGTGGAAGCTCTCGACTATCAACCCTCATGATAGACATACCTGGAGATCTGGTGTGAGATCTGCCATGCGTGCAGCAAGCCATCTATCTGGAAGGGGGCCCATTGATGTGGATGTTGCCCCTGTACCTGCACGTTAATCAAAAATCTGATTATGATGATGGATGATGATATCTTGCTTACATGGTTAAAATGCTGAAATTTTCAAAGGGCCATAAGTCAAAAAAAAAAAAAAAAAAAAAAATTCAGATTTTTTTCAGGAGTTAATTGGGTCATCTACTTATCCCCTATCAGCACATTTAGTTTCAATACAATAGCTAAAATAGTTTTTCTTTTTTTTTTTGTGATATCTTGGCTTGAGATATATCAATTAAAGGCAACCATTTTGTTTGTTATGGCAAAACTTTAAAGTAGGAAATTTGTGAAAGAAGACCATATGAAGCACCAGCAGGAAAAATAAATGAAGCACCAGCAGGGAAAGAAGACCCTGCAGAGCTTGCTTCTTGTCAATTTTTAGCTCTGGTGGCCATTTTCTTCAGCCTAGTGGAACCATTTTAGCAATTTTGGTAAAAAGACTTAAGAGAAACATATCTGTGAAATTATTTTGAAATCGACTACTGGCCTTGGAGGAGATGTCCTTTAATGGGTTTTTTTTTATTTTTAGCTCTGGCAACCATTTTGTTCAGCAGAGCAGAACCATTTTAGCAATTTTGGTAAAGGGGCATAAGAGAAACATTGCTGTGAAATTATTTTGAAATCTGGCCACTGGCCACAGAGATGTCGTTTAAAGGTTTTTCTATTTTTAGCTCTGGTGACCAGTTTGTTCAGCAAAGCAGAACCATTTTGGTAATTTTGGTAAAGGGGGATATGAGGAACATTTCTGTGAAATCATTTTGAAATTAGGACACTGGCCAAGGAGATGTCATTTAAAGGTTTTTACTATTTTTAGCTCTGGTGGCCATTTTGTTCAGCCAAGCGGAGGAACTGTTTTAGCAATTTCGGTAAAGGGCCATAAGAGGAATAATTCTGTGAAATTTCTTTGAAATTGGAACACTGGCTATGGAGGAGATGTCTTTTAAAGGTTTTTTCTATTTTTAGCTCTGACCACCATTATGTTCAGACAAGCAGAACCATTTTAGCAATTTTGGTGGAGGGCCATTTGAGGAACATTTCTGTGCAAATATTTTGAAATTGGGCCATTGGCCAAGGACGAGATGTCATTTGAAGAATTTCTATTTTCAGATCTGGTTGCCATCTTGTTCAATGGAGCGGACCATTGCCGCTATCTTGGATTTCCAATCGAAACAATTTTAGCTCATTTCAATCCAGAAGTCATCCTGTTGCTACAGAGCAAGTTTCCGCTCAAAGTGACCAAAGGTTTGGGAAGAGATGTCAACAATTGATTTTCAAGATGGCGGCTGTGGCGGCCATCTTGGATTTTCTATCGGCTCATTTAGCTATTTTGTGTCTATAGGTGCCCTGATGCTCATCATCAAGTTTGGATTCAACTGGATTATAGAGGAGATATCTAAAATATGAATTCTCAACAGTTTTCCCATGTAAATGTACAGGGCACAAACAAATGTATGGGGAAGCAAATTTGACCTTGAAGTAAAAAGGTCAAACTTCAATATAGGACCATAATTTTAGCAATTTTTGTAGGTCTCCTTTCCCAGATGATTTGTGCAAAGATTAGGCCCCAGGGCTTATTTGGTTCTGGAGAAGATGATTTTTAAAGGTTTTTAACATATATGGGCATGGCAGCCATCTTGGTCTATGGACCATGACCATTTTAACAATCTTTGGTTCCCCTGCCACAAGGAGGCTCCATATGAAATTTGAGCAACATTGGCCCAGAGGCTTCAGAGGAAAACTCATTTGAAATGCTCAACATTTTCCCATACAAATGTATGGGGCCCATACAAATGCATATGGAAGCAAACTTGACCTCGCCGTAAAAAGGTCAAATATCAATGTACAACCATTATTTTAGCAAGTTTGGTAGACCTCCTGTCCATAAAGATTTGTGCAAAGATTCAGCCCAAAGGCATATAGGTTCTGGAAGTGAAGATTTTTAAAGGTTTTTACCATTTATGGGCATGGTGGCTATCTTGG
Organism: Anodontia alba; assembly: GCA_964016985.1. Lineage (NCBI taxonomy): Eukaryota > Metazoa > Mollusca > Bivalvia > Lucinida > Lucinidae > Anodontia > Anodontia alba. The sequence goes on from OZ024831.1 coordinate 47,262,867, forward strand.
TCAATGGACCGTGACCATTTTAGCAATCTTTCGTTCCCCTAACCTAAGGAAAAATAAGCTCAGTGGCTTCAGAGGAGAAGTTGTTTGAAAATGTTAACGGATGGACGACAGACAAAAATTGATAACTATAGCTCATCCTGTGTATAGCTCAGGTGAGCTAAAAACAGAATAGTCTCATTGTATGTAGCAAGAAACAAAGCATTTATATTGGCAAACTTGATGCATAACCGCATTGTCATTGTTGAGAACACTGGCGTACAGCTTCTTATAAGTTTTTCCAAAATATTGTACCCGAGTGTTCTAAACAATGACAAAATGGCAGTACATCAAAATCTGCAAATATAATACTTTCATCCTTCGTACATATGCTGAGATTATTCTATTTTTTATCAAAACAATGAAAACAAGCAAATTCCATGGGGAATTTATGTCCCCCGCCTTATTTTTATTTGAGGTTTAAAAATGGTAAAGTTAACCAGAGGACCATTGGTCCTGTATCAATTACCTAAGTATTGAAGCAGGAAACCAGTGATAAAAAATAATTTCAAGTTTCTGAAAAAGCCACATGCATATCTTCAGATCACCTGTAAAGTTTCAAAGGATCAGCTTAAAACTGTGGTAGGAGTTACGGGATCAAGGTACCTACTCCCTATATGCTTCTGTAGTATTAGAACTAAAAAAATGTCTAAGTTAAAAATGCAGAAAAAGTGGTAAAAAATTATGATTCTGAAAAAATCTACATGCATATCTTCAGGCCATCTTAAAAGCCCTTGTAAAGTTTCAAAAGGATCAGACAAAAAACGTGGGAGGAGTTAAGGGGACAAGGTACCTGCACCCTATACATTCTGTAATATTAGAACTAAAAAAATGTCTATGTTCAAAATGTCTAAAAAGTAATAAAAAAATACTTCAGGATTCTGAAAAATCCACCTGCAAATTTTCAGGCCATCCTAAAAGCCCACGTAAAGTTTCAAAAGGATCGGTCAGAAACTGTGGGAGGAGTTAAGGGGACAAGGTACCTACTCACTATAGACTTCTGTAATATTAGAACTCAAAAAATGTCTAAGTTCAAAACGTGTAAAAAGTGATAAAAATTAATTTCAGGATTCTGAAAAAACCACATGCATATCTTCAGACCATCCTTAAAGCACCTGTAAAGTTTCAAAAGGATCGGCCAAAATCTGAGGGAGGAGTTAAGGGGACAAGGTACCTGCTCCCTATATACTTCTGTAGTATTAGAACTCAAAAAATGTCTAAGTTAAAAATGCGGAAAAAGTGTTAAAAATTCAGGATTCTGAAAAAACCACATGCATATCTTCAGGCCATCCTGAAAGCCCATGTAAAGTTTCAAAAGGATCGGCCAAAAACTGTGGGAGGAGTTAAGGGGACAAGGTACCTACTCCCTATACGCTTCTGTAATATTAGAACTCAAAAAATGTCTATGTTCAAAATGTCTAAAAAGTAATAAAAATTAATTTCAGGATTCTAAAAAAACCACATGCACATCTTCAGACCATTCTTAAAACACCTGTAAAGTTTCAAAAGAATCGGCCAAAAAGTGTGGGAGGAGTTAAGGGGACAAGGTACCTGCTCCCTATACACTTCTGTAGTATTAGAACTCAAAAAATGTCTAAGTTAAAAATGCAGAAAAAGTGATAAAAAATTATTTCAGGATTCTGAAAAAAACACATGCATATCTTCAGGCCATCCTAAAAGCCCATGTAAAGTTTCAAAAGGATCGGCCAAAAACTGTGGGAGGAGTTAAGGGGACAAGATACCTACTCCCTATAGACTTCTGTAATATTAGAACTCAAAAAATGTCTAAGTTAAAAATGCGGAAAAAGTGATAAAAAATTATTTCAGGATTCTGAAAAAACCACATGCAAATCTTCAGACCATCCTTAAAACACCTGTAAAGTTTCAAAAGGATCGGATAAAAACTTTGGGAGGAGTTAAGGGGACAAAGTACCTACTAAAAACTCGGAACCACGCACCACGCGCCACGCCACACGGAAAACCAAAAACAGTGTCCCTCCACTTTTCTTCGAAAAGGCGGGGGACAATAATAGTAAGAATGACTAACCGATTTGAACAGGTTCTTTTTGCAAAAATCTATAGTCTTTTTCACTGTTTTGTATGATGCATTATTAACAAAATGTTTAAAATTTTAGCACCAAAAACACTTTTGGATGGATATCTGTTTTGTTGTTTCAGGGAGCCAATGGAATTTCTAGATTTTGCTTAATTCTCAAAACACTGAATGCAGAACAAAATGATAAAGAATTTATGAAACCATATTCAACAGAGACACATACACAGGTTCTGTAACTAAACTTTATTTAGGATACAGCTGTACTCTTCTGAAGCCACTCACATGTATCTAACCTCAGAATTAAACATTTAACCTTTGCCCTGCTGAATAAATCAAAATGCCACACCTAGTTTTCAGCCAATCAGGTTGCTGATACCAATTCATATACTGAATGACAAACAGTGCAGATCCAGATCAGTTGTTCAGAAACCAACTGTTCTGGATCTACATTGTTTGTAAAGGCAGGGCATATACACCCGGGTTCAGCAGGACCAAGGTTAACATCTTGTTTTTTTGTTGTTGTTTTTTTTAAACAGATATTACTGTATTAACTCTTAACATTGGGACACCTAAACTTCTAAGTATATACTTTTCCTAAAATTTTAACAGGTCCATTTAACTACCTTTTTTTGCTTCTAAAGATAAGTAGTGAACAGTGCAGACCCGGATGAGATGCTGCATTTTGTGGCATCTTATCTGGGTCCACAGAATTTACTCAGTCCTGTTTGTTCCAATACTTTGGAATAGTACAATATTCTTTTCTATACTTTTCATGTCATAGTAGCGCTTTAAAAACAAGAAATTTGCCAAATGGTTATATTGCTACTGCTGGTGGAGTTCAAGAAATGTAGTTATATCAAGAAATTAAACATTGTTCAGTGAGAAGTAGATCAAAGTCAAGGTCAGTAACAATTGATGGCAGTGGGAAGGGTGTACCATGATGGATGTGGGTATAAAAATTCATTAGTCTAGAAGCCTTGGTGTTTGAGAAGCTGAGCTAAATGCACAGCCTTAACCCTTGTCATGCTGAATAAATCAAGATGCCATGCCCACTTCTAATTTTCAGCCATTACTTGATGCAGGTTATTGATACAATTTCAAATACTGAATGGCAAACAGTGTTGATCCAGATCAGTTGGCCCAGATCAGTTGGCTTCTAAAAAAGCCAACTGATCTGGGCCAACTGATCTGGATCAACACTGTTTGCAAAGTCAGGATATATCCGGGTTCAGCAGGACAAGGGTTAACATTATTGAGGCTGACAATGAGACCAACAACAATGCTGAAAAGTGATCGGTATGTCCCTCCTACTTGCTAAAGCAGTTGCGACAAAAAATCAAATTTCATGACTTGGATCTATTTCTTTATATTCAATGGATTTTTCTTTTATATATACATACAGCTTGAGTCACCAAGGCTGAAACAGCTCTGCTATTGTCCCTTTGGCCTAATGCATTGCATTTTTTTTCTGACTGACCACATAATATCATGTAATATTTTTCAAAGTATTGCAGACAATGACAAGATACTGACTGAAAACTGGCTACTGTCAGCAAAGATGTGTTGTTTGATTGCATAACATTATCTAAAATGCTGTAATCTATCTTTAATATCATAACTCTGGTCTTGGACCCAATATACACTGGACTAGTAACTATGGTACAGGTATTGTATTTATTGGAAATATGTTGTCGTGGCCGAGTTTTCATAATTTTGTATGCTGAAATTTAAATGCTCATATTTCAGTTATTTGTCCAAATATCTCCGATTTGTTTTCAAAAAGCAATAGGTCAATATATTACCTGTAAGACTGCAGCATTATATTTAAGGAAAAAACAACAGTTTTTGTAAACATCAACGAGAAAACTAGGTACCCATTTTAGCTATTTTCGGCACTTTTAGCAGAAAATCATCAGAAATTCACCCAAAATGATGTTAGAACTTCAATCTAATTAATTGTGACTTAACATTTTTCAACCAAACCTATTAAAAACATTTTATTACAACTTTAGTTATTATCCAAAATAATTTTTAATGACCATAGTGCTGTAAAATAGCGCTAAAATCAAGCCAGGACAACATATTTTGGCAGTTCCCTTAGTGACAAGTCCGGGTATTATTAGGTCCGAGCTCTGGTGTAACAGGCTCTCTCATTGGCAGTCACTGTTTTGGAGACAGGCCATTTGATTGGCTACCTGAGTGTTAATAATAATAAACACGTCTTAATAAACACCTCACATAACAGGGCAATATATGAAGTTACTGAATATATCAAGTTTATTCAGGCCTTGGTGAGGCAAGACGATATAAATATTGACTGTTTCATGTTTTATCCACCAAATGAATTTCAAAAGCAATTACTGCTTCCAAAAATTGTTCAGATCTTAGAATGAAGTGTTACTGTATCTGAATCACTCTCACACAAAAGTGATTGCCTCCCTACTCAAGGGTGACTCTCTTAACTCATTGAAAGCAAATTATGCCAAAAGGACTCTTTGCCTAAACTCTTTGGACAGGTCCATTTCCAACAGAAGGGGTGTCTAGTTATTTAAGTAATTACAATGTTTAATAGAAGTCTTGTATTCAATGCAAATGATGTAGATTCTGGTCAGATGCTGCATTCTATGGCTCTAGATCTACACTGTGTGCAAATTTCCCTTTTATGGGATGCTAGACATAAATGGGTAAAAAAGGAAGATCTAATGTTCACCCCATAGGTGTAATTTTCTTTCTTTAACATGTGCCTATTTGACAAGGGATTCTTATGACACTGTAAGAAGTGAATTAATATCTGCTGGAGTGGTCTCCCTTTGAATTGGGGAGGTAAAGTTTAATGGTACCTTATTCTATTGGTTGTGTGGTTGCATTACATTTACCATATCATTACCTATTCACAAACCTCAATCATAGCTCAATCATAGCTCCACATAAAAGGGGGTATCCAGACAATATTTCTTCTTATTTCTCATAAGAAGTGCCCATCAGAACAAACCATCTTCACTTTGCTGCCATTCACAAACCATCTTCACTATCCTGCCATTACCTCAGGCATATTTCAGTTCCTACTCTGTCCTATCAGTATTCAAAGCAAAGGCCATTCCAGTCAGGGGATGTTTTGTCGTTGATTAAGTTTTGCAGACCATTTATATTTTTTTGATGACTTGGGGCCAAGGAAATGGTACACATGAACATGAAATTGTGTAAATTAACATACTTTAATCCTTGAAATGCCAAGCAAAATTATAGCAGATGACACTCTAATTTTTCTTTTTTATTATTTTCAGAAATATAAGGCTTAACATTTCATCTGCTAGGCAGACAATTTGCATGAAATGTCAAGTTCCATTTTCTCTGAAAAGGCACTTCAACCGTTAACACTCTATGGACAAATTCAGCAAACAACAAATTGATGAATTTTTTCTTATTTTTCCCAGAAAATACGAGGGATGTTCGAAATGAATTGTTTATTGTCCTCTAGCTCGATATCCACGTAGGGCACAATAAAAACCAATACATACCTGTATAGGGTTATTCAATATCTACACAATGGTGTATAAATGTACATGTTAGACTTAGTGTAAGACATAAAATTTGCCATTTGAATACACGCAGTCATTGACCACTGCAGTAAAAATGGTTGGTAGAAGCGTCGACAAAAAAGATGAAATACGGGCTTACATCAAAGCTCGCTCAAAACTTGGTTGTTCTTTGAAGAAGCTGATGACTGAAATTTCTACTGCTTTTGGACCTTCTTGTGTGTCCTATGACACAGTTCGGAGGTGGAAAAAGAAATCTGAGTCTGGTGTAGAGTCCATCAAAAATGCACTGAAATCAGGTAGGCCAAAATCTGCATCTCGTAAAGAAATCGTTTCCAAAATAAAGGAAATCATTGAAGGAGATGCCAGATTTACAGTTCGGGATTTGCACGAAAGGTAGGCATATCACTATCAATGGTTAACCTTATTTTGAAGAAGCATTTGAAAGTCAGACAGATTTCTGCTAGATGGGTGCCACATCTGTTGACTGATGAGCAAAAGAGGCAACGGGTCAAAGTGGCCAAAAAGCTGCTTCAAATGTTTCCAAAATATGACAAAAAGCAGTTTGCCAATGTCGTCACAGGTGATGAAACCTGGGTCCATTATTTTGAGCCCGTCAGAAAGGTTAGCAATAAGATCTGGGCCACGAAACACAGCAAATGCCCAATAATTGCCAAACGTTCTTTGAGTACAAAGAAGGTTTTGTATGCAATCTTCTCTGGTGAAGGAGTCGCAATAAAAGTGCCAGTGAAAAAGGGCAAAAGCATCACCGGAAAGTACTTCAAAGACATAGTACTGAAGAAACTGAAAAAGTAATATCAGAAACGACGCCCTGCCACTGGTTTTAAACATGTCTGTCTTCTACATGACAATGCCCCAGCTCATACCTCCGCAATAGTTACGGCGTTTTTGAAGAAAGAAAAAGTAACTGTTTTGCCTCACCCCCCCCCCCCACCCCCCCACCCCCCCCGTATTCCCCAGACCTTGCCCCATGTGATTTCTTTTTGTTTCTGAAATTGAAAGCATTCCTTGCTGGGCGGAAATACCAGTCCCGACAGGCACTTGGATCTGCCATTCATCAGTACCTTATTACTGTGCCCAAATCAGTGTACTGTGACGCCTTCAAGAAGTGGATACATCGGGTGAAACTTTGCATTTCTAGCCACGGGGAGTACTTCGAGGGCATGAAATGAGTACTTTTGGGCTAACTTGAAATTTGAAGTCTCCAGATAGAAATAAGCAATTCATTTCGAACATCCCATGTAGGATCTGACATTTCATGCTTATTCTCTCCTTTAGAGTCAATATGCATGAACTGAAAGGTTATTAAAAACCATATTTTTTTGGGGGAAAAATCAAGATGTCATCTGCTGATATTTTTACCCAGCAGGTTAAGGGTTTAGGGTTCAGAATCAAACACACTGACAAGGTTATTCTTCCAAGTTGGCTTTATAGCATATCTATTGTGATCTGGGTCTACATTGTTTGCCACTGCTCCTTAAACCCGTAAACTGCAAAACACAACAATTGTCGTCTGCTTTGTCATCTGCTTGTGATTTGCGAACAGTATGGACCCAGAAGAAGCAGTCTGATCTGGGTCCATACTGTTTGCCTGTATGCAAAAATAGGTTTGAAAAGTTTGAAAGAATATTCAGCAGAGGACATAAATAGATGACATTTTCAGATGCAGGTTTTCTTGGCGTTTTAAGAGTTAATGGGATGCTAGGCATAAATACCGGGCAAGTGGCATACCCTGCACATATCCCTTACCCAATTATCATGCTAATTAAGATGCCATGCCCACTTCTAATATTCAGCCAATCAGATTACTTGATCCATGCTGATGTACATTGTTTGCAAAGGCAGCCTTTATCTGGGTTATGCAGGATAAGGGTTAAAATTTGTTGAGTAAGCCCTTTTGAATATGTATACTATTAAATGAAAATATCACAATTTTCTTCTCATTTCATCCCAAAATTACATCTTTTGGCAATTATTTAAAAGTTTTCATTGTGTTTATGTATTTAATTACTTGATGCCATATTATCCTAGGGTTTGGGCAGGCCTGCGCAAACAGAGTAGACTTAGATTAGATGCTTCAGAACATACTGATCAGGATCTACACTGTTTGCCAATCATCCAGCAATCTTTTAGACACATCAAGGGTAGTAAAATGTACTCTTTTCAAATTTTAGGACAAGTATGGTAAGGTTTAAGGTGTCCCAATACTTTGTGTAAATACTGTATTCACAATTTATTTTTGTTTTGTTTTGTTTTTAAAATCATGACACACTCACCATGGAAGCAATGCCATATTTAAAATTTGAAATTAACCAGCTGACTACATCTACTGCTTTATGATATTTAACCTGGAGCTACTGGTTTTAGATATGCCCTGCCTTTGCAAACAGGGTAGATCCAGATCTGTTGGCTTCTTCAGAAGCAAACTGACCTGGATTTACACTATTTGTCACCGAGTATGTGAATTTGTGTAACAACCTGGATCAAGTGATCTGACTGGCTGAAAACTAGAAGTGGGTGTGGCATCTTAATTTATTCAGCATGACAAGAGATCAGAAGGGCCACTAGAACAGTAGGTTTAGCAACTGCCTGCTGATTTTGCAGCCAGGACTTCAAATCCTGCTTCAGACAGGATTCTGAGCATGACAGCAAGGTGTTCCCTGGCATTCAGCCTTTACAATGTTGTCACTTGATTCCCATCCCATGATGACTGAAACACAGCAGCTGAGACATTAAACCATCAAACAGGCAAGAAATGTGACAACTTGAGACCATCAATTCCCAAGTTAACCCTTCTCTTGCTGAACACAACATGCCCTGTCTTAGCAAACAGTGTAGATCCAGATCAGTTGTTCAGAGGCCAACTGATCTGGATCTGCACTATTTGTCATTAAATATGTGAAATTCTATCAAAAACCAGAATCAAGTAATCTGATTGGCTGGAAATTAGAAGTGGGCATGGCATCTTAATTTATTCAGCATGACAAGAGTGTATCTCTTAAGGTGAAGGGATAGATACACTTGGTAGATAATTTCTGCTATGTTTTTACTAGAGGCCCAAGTGGGACAGATATTGCCCACCTGGATGAGGCTGATCATGATATGTTACATTGTGCCATCTTGGCCATCAGATCAGATTGCTTTTTTAGCAACCCAGAATCTGATGTTGTTTGAAGAGTTTCAAGACTGCTACCATGGCCGCCATCTTGGATACTGGAACTGAATGATTTAGCAATTCTGAATCTCCATGTCATCCCAATGCCTCCCATCAAGTTTTGGCCCAATCTGACTTACGGTTTGGGAGGAGATGGTGTTTGAAGACATCGGAACGGAGAGATCTTAGCAATTCTGTATCTCTATGTGTCTCGTATTCCTCCCATCAAGTTTAGGCTCAATCCGACTTTTCATTGGGGAAAAGATGTCGTTTGAAGAATTTCAAGATAGCCACCATGGAACGAAATAAGCAATTCTGTACCTCTATGTCGCTCTGATGCCTCCCATCAAGTTTCGCTCAATCTGACTTACGGTTTGGGAGGAAATGTTGTTAAAAGAATTTCAAAATGGCTGCCATGGCGGCCATCTTGGACATCGGATCGAAACGATTTTAGCAATTCTGAATTTCCACGTCACTGTGATGCCTGACCCATCAAGTTTCGGCTCAATCTGACTTATGGTTTGGGAGGAGATGTTGTTTAAAGAATTTCAAGATGGCCGCCATCGGCCATCTTGGATATCGGAATGGAATGATTTGAGCAATTCGGAATCTCATGTTGCCACAATTACATCGACTAAGTTTCAGCTTAATCCAACTTATGGTTCTGGAGATGTCAAAAATGTGAAAAGCTAATGATGTACAAACAAAGGACCACAGAAAACAGGCCATGGCATAAGCTGACCTGGAATAAGGAGCAAAGGTGAGCTAATAAGAAAGACAAGTTTCTCTGCTATTTTTTGACAAGGAAGACAACTTTTGTGACTTCCTGTTTGCTTTCCCTTGCACCGTCCATTCTGAAAAGGTGTCTATTGTAAAAGGAAATATAGTTTTTCCTTTTGGAGCAGACACATTTCAGAAGGGAGCAAAAACTATTTTAACAGAGTTATCTCTCTGTCCTACTTCAGAGATTGAAATGTTCACTTCAGAAACTCAGGGGTGAACTCTTGTCCTGCTAAATCCGGATATATCCTGTCTTTGCAAACTGTGTAGATCCAGATCAGTTGGCTTCTGAAGAAGAAGCCAACTGATCTTGATCTGCTCTGTTTGTCATTTAGTAAGTGAATTTATATCAACAATCTGGATTAAGTAATCTGACTGGCTGAAAATTAGAAGTGGGTGTGGCATCTTAATTCATTCAGTAGGACAAGTGTTCAATTGATTGTGTTTGGGTTTAACGACATGTCAACCCTTGAGGGTCATTTTGTGTCGTCTCCCAGAGAAAGGGAGAAAAGAGATAGAAGAGAGAGTAGAGGAGATGAAAGAGAGGGACAGGGAAGAAAGAGGAACAGGAAAGAAAGTGAAGAAACAGAAGAAATAAAAACATTCCCCCTCTACCCTTACCCACTACAAGGATAGCAGGCCTTGCCCAACTGTAAGCCAATATCAGTAGGATGCCCCAGTGATGTAAGATACACAGCACCTTCGCACCACCCGACCACCCCCAGGACAAGTGTTCAACAAAGCTTTCTTAGTTACTGACAAATAGGCATCAAAAATGAAAAGTACACTAAATATCTTTGGTTTTGATTTAATACAGACTACAATAACACTATGAGGCTCACTCTGGGAAATTTAAAACATGCACTCAGTAAAGATTCAAATCAGTTTTTCTTTCTCTCTCTCTATTAAATATTGTTTTTACCCTCAATAGTCAGACACCTTAAATCCTTATCATATTTGTCCCAAAATTTGAGAAAGTCCATTTTACTACTTGCTGGTCTGTCTAATAATTGCTAGATGCGTGACAGGAATTGTGACCCTGATGTGTCTGGGTCTAGACTGTTTACTCAGACCAGACCAGTTAGTCCAAATACTTAGGGTAAATACAGAACATGAAACCGCATGCCCCACAAAAAAAAATAAATAAACAAATAAAAAAACAGTACAAGACTATAAGACTTATCATTAACCTATTTTAGTCTGGAAACCCCCAAAAGTGTACAGTAATTGGCAAACAGTAAAGACCTCACAGAATGCAAATAGTTTAGCCATTTTTCTCCATGAATAAACCACATGGCCCTACATACCTAACATTGTGAGGTTAGAGGGGTGGGGATGGGGGAGGACAGTTTATTCAGTCTAAAATGGGTTAATAAGAAGAAAACTTAGCTTGAAAATACTTTTGCTACGAAACAACTTCTGTTTGTACCCATAGTGAGCCTCAAATTAAATTAATTTTACAGCACAATTCATGGCTAGAAATAATTAAAGATAATCAACACTAAAAATTTATGCAACTTTATACAAAAAGAGAAATCATTCTGTCACCACACCACCAATCAGATTGGTTTAATTTTTCTAAGTAAAAATTTATAATTCAAAAGTAAGAATCAACCCTTAAAATGCTAATCACAACTACATCTGATGCCATTTTTATCTATTTATTATTATTTTTTATTTGTATTTTTCAGAGGCTTGACATTTCATTTGTCACATCTGCCCAGCAAGCAATGCATAACAAATGACATTCTTATTTTCCCCGAAAACTAATAGGAATAAAAAACTGAAACAAAAATACCCAGCCATTATCATGTTGTGGGCAGATAACTCTGTTAAAAACTGACCAAATTTTCCAATAAGCAATCCTAAACCAGATCTCCACAATATCAATACAGATATCAAATTTGGTAAAAATCCATGGTGATTTATTTGTTATTGTCCTGAAACTAAAAAAAGAAATGTGCTGTGGACAGATAACTTTGCCCAGTAGCAATTCCAAACCTGTTCTCTACAATATCAATGCACATACCAAGTTTGGTGAAAATCCATTGATATTTACTAAAGTTATTTTCTGGAAATGAAAATACGGACATGTCGAAGGCAGATAACTCTGTCAGATATTGAGGAAATTTGCTTTGTTTGTTTGTGTTGAGGTTTTACAGGCCAGTCAACCCACTGGTGTCATGTCAAGCGTGGTCAGTTTACCTAACCACACGTTTACTGGGCAGGCTTAGTCCTCTAAGCGGTTAACCAGTACTGTGCACATTCTTTCGCCAGAACCTGACAACTGCCCTTCTTGAATCAGCAGAAAGGAGAGAATGACCACAGAAAATATTTCATGATCAAGAGGAAATTTGCTTATTAGCAATCCAAAACCAGATCTCAACAATATGAATGCACACACCAAGTTTGGTGAAAATCCACTGACATTGTCCGGAAACAAAAATACAGATGTATGGACATCCAACAGATGGATGCATGGATGTACTTACAGGATGGATGTTGTGAGGTTATCCCTTTGATCTTTCTTTGATCTTTTTTAACCCCACAAAGCAAATTTAACTCCACAATGACAGAATAAACAGACATGAACCTCATAATGTGAAATTTAAAGAAACTCTAACCTCGGAATGTACTGGGTATCTGCCCGGACAGATGGATGGACACACGGACAACCAATGTGATACCATAATACCCCACCACTATCGTTATAAATATAGAATAGCGTCTGCAACTTTTTCTGCTTAGCATTTTAAGGGTTAAGAATAATTAATTCAACATTTATTGAACTGCTTATACAATGTATATTGATATGTGACAAAATTAATGTCCTAAAATTTTGAACATTTTATTTCACTTTTTCCCCCCCTCTAAGTTTTGCCTTTTATTCATTTGTTTGTTGTTTTTTTTTTTATTTATCTTAATACAACTAAAGTGAAATGGCAAACAGTGCAGATCACAAAGCATCGTCTGATCAGGGTGTACACTGTTTGCATACACCATTTTGTCAGCATCTTTGGTGTACAAATTTGAACAGAAGAATGTTGCTGATTAAGATAGGACAAACTTAGGCCATGTTTTTCTTTATTTTTTTTTTTACCAATTTTTTTTAGCCAGATGTAAGGGTCGGAGGATGAAAAAAAATAAAATAAAAATAAACCACTTTTTTTTTTTTTAATGGAAAAATCACCACATATAAACTGGTCATTTTTCTGTATAATCTATACATTTTTATGTTTGGATATCACAGGGTTGGGTTTAACTTTTCACAGTTTATGCTTAAAACTTACTCACAGGAGTGATGCCAAAAGCATGTGACACAACTCTGACAGTTCAGTCATATTTATATTTTAATATCATATTACATTGTTGACATATCGTGGAAAATGTATGACACATGTATAATGACACTGTGGCAGGATCACGGACTACCATGTCAATCATGCATTTTCTGATGTAATATTGTCAGATTTAAAGGCAATAAAATCCAATTAATTGGGTACTTTAAGTCGTTGGGCAATTCTGTTGCTGATGGAGTTTCCACTTCAGTTGGTCTTATTTTAAATTGTGCAAAGAAGTATCTTATGCTGGAGTCATTGTATAGGACGCCCGTTTGCACTAAACTCTCACAAGTTATATATTCTTGATTTTGACCAGGCACTTTCGTTATAAAGGTCTTACTTGCCTCGATTTTATCGAGGATATAGTCATCTGACACATTAAATCACATTCCCTAGCTAGGAGGTTGCCGATGGACTGCGATTCTTCAGCTTTTACAAATTTACTATTATGAATTTTCACCAATTCTGATGAAGAAATTGAAAGTCCAAACCAAAATTGGCTTTTGGTATCCATGTTAGAATAGTCAGCAAAGCACTTGCTTGTCCCATAACGGCATTTCATGACAGCTTATATTATACAGATGGAAGCGGTACTGGTCAAATATATGTAAGGAAAATAAAAAGCAGGACTGATGATCAAATTGTCAGGTTCTTTCTTGCGAGTCAGAGCGGTGATGAAAAAATAAAATTGAAAAAAAAAGTACTTTTATTTTTTTTTCTACTTTATGAAAAAATCGGGTCGGCGGATTGGTAAAAGAAAAAACAAAAAAAAACTCTGGCCTTACTGTATACACCTTAACATTCATACTGACATGCTGCAGCAACAGGGCAGACCAAGATCAGACTATGGTTCCTGATGAGGCACTTTTTTCAACTGAGATAAAGTACTGATATTTTTTTCCATCATTTCTACATGAAAACAAAATAAAAAGTATACATGTATTATGTGAATACCCCATCTTATCTGGAGCTATGTCAGACGTCTAATCAGGCTCTGCACTGTCTGTCATTCAGTGAGCACTTATCAGAGACATTATTTGGTAATCAAATAAAAATTTTTAATTACCTTATTTACCCTAAGTATTTGGACACCTCAACTCCTTACCATACTTGTTCTAAAATTTGAACAAGTACAATTTACTACCCGATGTGTCTAAAATCTGCTTGATGAGTGGCCAACAGTGTAAACCCTGATGAGATGCCACATTCTGCTGCCTCTCATCAGGGACTTAACTGTTTGCTCAGGCCTGTCTGCCCAAATACATATGGTAAATACGGTATTAGCTATCTGCTAACAGTATTCTAGAAAATACCATGTTTATCCAGATATTAAATATTTTTCTAACTTCTCCAAGAAAAAATATTTTGTAGATATTTATTAGAAGTGATTTACTGAGCTACTTCTGTTAAGCATCCTCAAAATGTTTTCAGTAAGACAATCAATAAAATGATGACATGGGCAAAATGTATGCAAGAAAGCCATAGTGTTTGGTTATAAAACTGGGCCCAGTTGTTCAAAGCTAACGACATCATTAGTTAACGATTTGTTAAAATTTACATCGAGTGATACGCAAATATGCTGAAATTTTTTGCTGAAAAAATGTGAGTAGCTTTTGCAGTGCAAAAGCTACTCGCATTTTTTCAGCAAAAAATATCTGAATATTGTGTACTGAATCCTCTAAAACAGTTAACGAAATGACCCTTAACGAGTTCGTTAAGCTAACAACGCTTTGAACAACTGAGCCCTGATGATGAGTTGGTGTTTTACTTCCCTTTCAACATTATTTATGTCATACTGAGAAAATGTTAGGCTGATAATGAAAGGCCCTATGAAATAAAGCACTGTACAGACATGATTTGAGTTCCACTTCCAGTGGAATTCGAACTTGGACCTTGTGACCCGAAGTCAGGAGCGCTAACCAGTTGGCCACCTGTGCTCAGAAAGAGAAAGTCACAAAAGTGCCAATCATAACTGCAGCAGACAATATTCTGACTTCTTTTTTGTATTTTTTAGAGTATTTAAGATTTGACATTTCATGTGAATCATCTGTCTAACAGACACTGCACATGGAATTTCACGTCTTATTTTCTCTGGAAAAAAAAATAACGAGAATGTTGTCTGCTACAAAGTCTGCTTTTGAGCTTTAAGAGTTAAGCCAGCCAGAAAGCATTGTTATCCAGTAAGTGTATTAAGTTTGTTAACTTCCAAAAAGTTGTACACAAACAATGCTAATTATAACTGAAACCAGACAACAATGGCAAACTTTCAGCAGCCTCACAGACTAAGAATAGTAACAAAAACTTTTAAGAGACAATAGTAATAGTAAGTTTGAAAGGAAATAAAAACAAGAGGCCCACGGGCCACAACTCGCTCACCTGAGTGAAACCGCCACTGCAGATATGCAGATGGCATGCAACATTTTTCCAATACTCTTATGACAAGGCAATGGCTTAAACAGTTTTTGAAATATCTTGCTTACAAGGTTAAAATGCTGAAATTTTCAAAACGTTACAAGTAAAATAAGTCACCCCCAATGCCTCCTACCAACTTTTGAGTCAACTGGCATTTCGGTGCAGTAGAAGAAGCAAAAAATAGATTTTCAAGATGGCTGCCATCTTGGATTTCCGATCGGAATGATTATAGCTATTTTCTGATCTACAAGTCACCCTGATGCTTCCTACTAAGTTTCAAGTCAATTGACTTTTAGATTTCAGAGAAGAAGCGAAAAATAGATTTTCAAGATGGCTGTCATGGAGGCCATCTTGGATTTCCAATTGGCACGATTTGAGCTATTTTTTATGTCCAAGTCATCCCGATGCTTCCTAGCAAGTTTGGAGTCAATTGGCCTTTCGGTTCAGAAGAAGCGAAAAATAGCTTTTCAAGATGGCTGCCATGGTAGCCATCTTGGATTTCTAATCAGCACAATTTTAGCTATTTTTGATTTATAAGTCACCCCAATGCTTCCTAACCAGTTTGGAGTCAACTGGCTTTTGGGTTTCGGAGTAGAAGCGAAAAATAGATTTTCAAGATGGCTGCCATGGTGGCCATCTTGGAATTTGGACCGACACGATTTTAGCTATATTTGATCTACAAGTCACCCTGATGCTTCCTAGCAAGTTTGGAGTCAATTGGCCTTTCGGTTCTGGAGAAAAAGAAAAAAGATTTTCAAGATGGCGGCCATCTTGGATTTCCGATCGGAACGATTTTAGCTATTTTTTTATCTACATTTCACCCTGATGCTTCCTACCAAGTATCGAGTCAATTGGCCCTGGGGTGTAGGAAGAGTAGGCCTTTAAAGCAATTGTTCACGCCGCATGACCCATGATGGACGACGGACATTGACTGACCACAATAGCTCACCATGCGCACTTCATGCTCAGGTGAGCTAAAAATCTGAGCAAATTTGGCTCAGTGGCTTCAGAGAAGTCGTCAAATTCTCAACAATTTTCCCATATAAATGTTATGGGGCTCATACAAATGCATAGGGAAGCAAACTTGACCTTGCCGTAAAAAGGTCAAATGTCAACGTACGATAATCTTTTCAGCAATTTTGGTAGATCTCCTGTCCCTGATGATTTGTGCACAGATTTAGCCCCAAGGCATCCTCAGTTCTGAAGAAGAAGATTTTTAAAGGGTCTTACCATATATGGGCATGGTGGCCATCTTGGTCGACCTACTGCGACCATTTTAGCAATCTTTCGTTCCCCTGACTTAAGAAGGCACAATATGAAATTTGAGCAAATTTGGCTCAGTGGCTTCAGAGAAGAAGAAATTTAAAATTCTCAACAATTTTCCTATTCAAATGTATGGGGCTCATACAAATGCATAGGGAAGCAAACTTGATCCTGCCGTAAAAAGGTCAAATGTCAACGTACGACAATTCTTTTGGCAACTTTGGTAGACCTCTCCTTCCCGATGATTTGTGCAAAGATTCAGCCCCAAGGCATTCTCGGTTCTGGAGAAGAAGATTTTTAAAGGTTTTTACCATATATGGGCATGGCGGCCATCTTGGTCAACGGACCGTGACAATTTTAGCAATCTTTTGTTTCCCCACACTAAGGTGGCTCCATATGAAATT
This sequence comes from Anodontia alba, assembly GCA_964016985.1. Classification (NCBI taxonomy): domain Eukaryota; kingdom Metazoa; phylum Mollusca; class Bivalvia; order Lucinida; family Lucinidae; genus Anodontia; species Anodontia alba. The sequence goes on from OZ024831.1 coordinate 47,279,870, forward strand.
TGAACAAAATTAGCTCAGAGGCTTCAGAGGATAAGTCCTTTGAAACTCTTAACAATTTTCCCATTCAAATGTATAGAGCTCATACAAATGCATAGGGAAGCGAACTTGACCTTGCCGTAAAAAGGTCAAACGTCAACGTACGACAATTCTTTTAGCAACTTTGGTTGACCTCTCATCCCCGATGATTCATGCAAAGATTCAGCCCCAAGGCATCCTCGGTTATGGAGAAGAAGATTTTTAAAGGTTTTTACCATATATGGGCATGGCGGCCATCTTGGTCAACGGACCATGACAGTTTTAGCAATCTTTTGTTTCCCCACACTAAGGTGGCTCCATATGAAATTTGAACAAAATTAGCTCAGAGGCTTCAGAGGAGAAGTCGTTTGAAACTCTTAACAATTTTCCCATTCAAATGTATAGAGCTCATACAAATGCATAGGGAAGCAAACTTGACCTTGCCGTAAAAAGGTCAAACGTCAACGTACGATAATTCTTTTAGCAACTTTGGTTGACCTCTTGTCCCCGATGATTCGTGCAAAGATTCAGCCCCAAGGCATCCTCGGTTATGGAGAAGAAGATTTTTAAAGGTTTTTACCATATATGGGCATGGCGGCCATCTTGGTCAACGGACCGCGACATTTTTAGCAATCTTTTGTTTCCCCACCCTAAGGTGGCTCCATATGAAATTTGAACAAAATTAGCTCAGAGGCTTCAGAGGAGAAGTCGTTTGAAACTCTTAACAATTTTCCCATTCAAATGTATAGAGCTCATATAAATGCATAGGGAAGCGAACTTGACCTTGCCGTAAAAAGGTCAAACGTCAACGTACGACAATTCTTTTAGCAACTTTGGTTGACCTCCCGTCCCCGATGATTCATGCAAAGATTCAGCCCCAAGGCATCCTCGGTTAAGGAGAAGAAGATTTTTAAAGGTTTTTACCATATATGGGCATGGCGGCCATCTTAGTTGACGGACCGCGACCATTTTAGCAATCTTTCGTTCCCCCACCCTAAGGAGGCTCCATATGAAATTTGAGCAAAATTGGCTCAGCGGCTTCAGAGGAGAAGTCGTTTGAAAATGTTAACGGACGGACGGACGGACGGACGGACGGACGCACGGACGGACGGACGGACGGACGGACGACGGACGAAAAGTGATCACAATAGCTCATCCTGAGCAGAGCTCAGGTGAGCTAAAAAAAAAACTAGAAATATGTCAGTATGACACAGATGCCCCCGCCCAGGGCCATCCTCACCCACGCACAGGTATTTTGCAAAAAAAGAAGTTGAAAAAGGGCCATAACTCTCATAATACAGGGTGGCCACACATTTTTAGCAATCAAATTCCCTGATTTTTCCCTGATTTGATTTGATTTTCCCTGATTAAAAACCTTAATATTATCGCAATGGCCCCTACTTTTAGAAGTCAGATACTGATTCAAATGCTGTCAAGTGACATGTTTATACACAATGCTGTCACAATATTCTTAATTAAATGAAAATTTATCTAAAATATGATGTACACGTGAAGAACAGAGTGAAGACATGCATGCATGCAACAAACAAATGCAGGATGTATTATTCAACATTCATACACTATTTGAAAAAGTAAATAAATTTAGGAATACAAAATAAATAAAAGTAGAAGTTATTCATGGTACGTTGATGCTCCTGCCATGACCCTTAGTCCCTTCCAGAAGCTGGACCCTGGGGCAAGAACAGGATAAAGCGAATGCCCTGATCCAGGTATCATACTAACTATGTGTGAATTTCCCAGCTGCAAATGATCCAAACAGAAACATGAACCTAATATTATGGACTCTGTTTTTTGTGAACCCCAGTATAAATGTATGTACACAGTACTACATACAGCAAACAAGTACTCCACCTAACAAGTACTTCACCTTTAAGTAAGATTAGATCTGCAGGTATTTTAAGCATATGGCAGAAAGAAACCACCAGTAGCCACATCTGAACAGCTATAAAATTTGAATATTTTGACCTTACAAAGATAAGATTTTTTGAAATTCCCTGATTTTTCCCTGATTTCAGCAAAATTTCAAATTCCCTGATTTTTCCCTGCAGGGAGTTTTTTTTCACCATTTTCCCTGTTTTCCAGAGTGCGAGGCCACCCTGTAATAATTGGCAGATTTTACCCTAAATCAAACTTTTTTAAAACAAGAAAAATGCCTAATGCATTCTGGGCAGGTTTTTCAAAAGGTCAATGAAAAGATAAACCTCGGAAGACCCAATGCCCATGGCCATGACATCCCTATTTTAAAGGACAGATCCGTCCAAAATTCAATTTTGGCTGCACAAGCTTTCTGCTTCAGGTACCTAACAAAGAAAGTCAGCATTGTCTCTTTTACACAGGGCATGCCTTCTTGCCCTTATCTATGCTTCTACCAAATATTATCAAAATATTTCAAACCATTTAGAAGTTATGAAGTGCACAAGAATTTGGCTTAGAAGTTCATTCGGGGGGAGTTAACTTGAAAAAATAGCCATAAAAAGAGATGGCAAATCCCCTGACCGCACCGCAAATGGCAGTCTTTTTTCAATCTAGGGCATCAGAGATGTAATTTTATCAAGGGATACACTTGATTAACCCTGCAGTGGGTGATAACTCCACAACTGTGAATCAGACACAGAACTCAAAAACCATAAGTTGTAGAAACTGGAGTTTGTGTTTTTCAACAAAGAAACTGAAAATAATGAGAAAAATAAGGCCCGTTGCCTGCAATGATTATAACTCTCAAACAGTAAGTCATGAAAACTGGATTTTTTGTTTGCTAGTATGTGATTTTCAACAAAGAATCCAAAAATAATGAGAAAAATAAGGCCTGTTGCCTGCAAAGATTATAACTCTCAAACTGTAAGTCATAGAAACTGGATTTTGTTTTCACTAGTAAGTGATTTTCAACAAAGAATCCAAAAATAATGAGAAATATAAGGCCCTTTGCCTGCAAGGCCTGTAACTCTTCAGCCATTAGTCTGAGAAACTCAATTTTGTGTTCGCTAGAAAGTGTTTTTCAACAAAGAATCCAAAAATAATGAGAAAAATAAAGCCTGCTGCATGCATTGCTGATAAATCTGTATCCGAAGTGTAAGTAAGGGAGAGTACTCCAACATTCCGTAGGTCAGAGTTGTCCTTACATATTGTGACACACCTAGTTTATGTTCTAAGCATCTCTACATACTATCATCAAAATGTCTCCACTGGTTAAAGAGTTATGGTCTGCTCAAGATTTTACAACCAGGGGAGATAACTGAAAATAAATGGAGTAATACATAAATGTATAAATGGAGTAACCCATAGTTACAATTTTTAAATGCAACTCTCCTTCTTAATGTTCTAAGCATCCCTATTAATTATCAACAAAAAATCTCAACTGGTAGAGAAGTTATGATCATCAGCAAATTTAAAAAATATGGGAGATAATTAAAAAATGGAGTACATGATATGCCAACTCAATATCCTCTACAACTTGAAGAAGTATCATAAAAATATCTCAAAAGGTTGAAGAGTTATGGCCTGCACGATTTAACAAATATGGGAGATAACTCCAGAACTGAGTCAGAGTTGTTGTTCTTGTTATGTGACACACCTACTCAATGTCCTCTACAACTTGATCAAGTATCATGATAATATCTCAAAGGGTTATTGAGTTATTGCCTGCACAAGATTTCATAACTATGGGAGATAACTCCAGAGTGCAGTCAGTTAGAGTTGTCATTCTTGTATGTGACACCCCTGCTCAATGTCCTCTACCTACTGGTGGAGTATCATGAAAATAACTTATAAGGTTTTAGAGTTAAGGGCCGCACAAGATTTAACAACTATGGGAGATAACTCCCAAAAGGGAGTCAGCTAGAGTTGTTGTTCTTGTATGTGACACACCTATTCAATGTCCTCTACAACTTGATCAAGTATCATGAAAATATCTCAAAGAGTTATTGTTATGGCCTGCACAAGATTTTATAACTATGGGAGATAACTCAAGAACAGTCAGTTAGAGTTGTCTTTCTTGTACGCAACACACCTACTCAATGTCCTCTACCTAATGGTGAAATATCATGAAAATACCTTAAAGGGTTTTAGAGTTATGGGCCACACAAGATTTAAAAAACTATGGGAGGTAACTCCAAAACGGAGTCAGCTAGAGTTGTCTCTCTTGCACGTGACATACCTACTGGTCGTCCTCTCTATCCCTACTAAATATGAAAGCAATCTGCTGAAGAATAACGGTAACACAACTTTGAAAAAAGGTTAACCAAAAGGTAAACCTGGGGGGTCCGGATGAAAAGATATTGAACGGAAACCATTTTTCAACTATTTTTCAACATTGATAAAGGGCCATAACTCCAAAAATAATTGGTGGATTTTACCCTAAATCAAACTTGACCTATATTTTATAATTATATGCTTCTGTATAAAATATGAATCCAATTCACTAATCTTTTAAAATGTTATCGAATGGACACCATTTTTCAAAGTTGAAAAAGGGCCATAACTCAAAAAAAAATTGGTGGATTTTACCCTGAATCTTACTTGACCTACATTTTATGATTATATACCTGTGTATAAAATTTGAATCCAATACACTAATCTTTTCAAAAGATATCAAACGGAAACCATTTTTCAACTATTTTTCAACATTGATAAAGGGCCGTAACTCCAAAAATAATTGGTGAATTTTACCCTAAATTGAACTTGACCTACATTTTATGATTATATACCTGTGTATAAAATTTGAATCCAATACACTAATCTTTTCAAAAGATATCAAACGGAAACCATTTTCAACTATTTTTCAACATTGGTAAAGGGGGGTAACTCCAAAAATAATTGGTGGATTTTACCCTAAATTGAACTTTACCTATATTATATGATTATATACCTGTGTACAAAATTTCAGTCCAATATACCAACACCTTCAAAAGATATCGCACGGAAACCATTTTTCAAAGTTGAAAATTTTTCAAAGTCGAAAAGGGCTATAACTCCCAAAATAATTAGCTGATTTTACCTTAAATCGAACTTGACCTGTATTTTATGATTATATACCTGTGTATAAAATTTCAATCCAATACACCAATCCTTTCAAAAGATATTGCACGGAAACCAAAAGTGTTACGTACGGGACGGATGGGACGGACGTACGTACAGACAGAGGTGATACTATATGTCCCCCCATTGAAAATGGTGGGGGCATAAAAAAAAAGTCTCACAAATCAAAAATGTAAATAATAACGCTGAAACCAGACAACAATGGCAAGCTGACAATAATCTCACAGATTTAAAATACTGATTAACAACTGCTGTCAGGCCAGACAAAAAATGGCAAATCAAAACTGCTTATCACTTTAAAATCAGACAACAATGCCAATCTGACTATAGTCTCAATGATTCAAAATCTTGTTCGCATCTGATGTCAAACCAGACAAAGTCAAAACTGCAAATAACTTTGAAATCAAACCTAACTAACAAATCTTCAACAACCTTATAAACCAAGCTGGGCCCAGTTGTTCAAAGCTAACGACATCGTTAGTTAACGATTCATTAAAATTTTCATTGAGTGATACGCAAATATGCTGAAATTTTTTGCTGAAAAAATGTGAGTAGCTTTTGCAGTGTATATTGAATCTGCTAAAACAGTTAATGAAATGACCCTTAACGAGCTTGTTAAGCTAACAACGCTTTGAACAACTGGGCCCTGGCTAACAAATCTTGAAGTAACTAGAACTACAAATTTTAAAATCTCATACATGTATTTACAGGTAATCCTAAATATTCAGATAGATATGCCTGAGCAATCAGACAAAAGGAGTAGTTTGGTCAGGGTCTGCACTACTTGCTTTTCAGTCAGGATTTGTTTAGTGCATCAAAAGATTGTCAGTCGAGTCAAAGAACTTGTTAACTCTTGCCATGCTGAATAGATTAAGATGTCACTTCTAATTTTCAGCCAATGAAATTACTTGATCCAGGTTTTTGATACTAATTTAAATACTTAAATGTCACAGAGTATTGGCCTATAACACACTTGTATTGCCTTGCGGTACAAGCCGGCTTTTATAGTGATGGGGTAGAGCGCAGGGCTTTGAGTCCAGCAGATCAGTCTGGGACACCTGTTACATTTGCCGCCAACCGCAAATAACCAACCACATGTGCATAAAAAACTCCCCTAGTTTAATTTCACAGGAATCTCAGACTCCTAGAAATTCAGGGATGAATTTCAAGTTGGAGGGGGAGAATGTAACCGGATATAGGTATATAACACACTTGTACTGCCTTGTGGTATAAGCCGGCTTTTATAGCAATGCGGTAGAGTGTAGGACTTAGAGTCCAGCAGATAAGGTTGGATCCCCGGTTGGGGAAAGATACTTAGTTAGTATTTTTTCTCCTGTTACATAATGACAAGTAGTCCAAATCCTGATCAGTTGGCTTCTTTAGAAATTAACAGTCTGGATCTACACTGTTTACAAAGGCAGAGCATATCCAATTTCAGTAGAAATAGGGTAAAAGAGGAGAATTTGAGATAATTCTGGGATAATTTTCACAATTTTTCCAAGAACATTTGTTGTGGATACTCATTAGAAACGTGAGACACTTGTTTGTTTTGACTTTTGGGCTTAAAAGTGAAGACACCAGGGACTCTCACAAAAAGGGTAGGCAAAAAGAGCAAACTAAAAAAGTAAGAAAAATAGGGCCCATTTGAAAGCATGTCTGAGTCTACAGTTTGCTCAGGCCTCTCTGTCCAAATATTTAAGGTCAATACCATACTGTAAATGTTCTAAAATTTTGTACACCTGACATAATGGCAGATGCAAATAGTGTAGACCCAGATCAACGTCTACACTGTTTGCCATTTTATTAAGTAATTTAGGCCAAAGAACTACTACATAAAACATTTGAAATTTTAGGACATTTACCTCATGGCACAATGTAATAACTTATTAGCAAATTCAAGTAACGATCACAATTACTAGCACTCAAATCAAATACTACCATTGCTTTTGACATCTTTCAGAAAGTAGTTATTTGCTTGGCGCTCTACACAGAAAAGGTAAATTTGCAAACTTTTGATTTAAAGCAAAACCATCTGTTGTAACAATATATCTATGCACACAAAGTTTTATTCTAATAATTGATTGGTTTTTAAAAATCAAATATTTTCACTTTTTCACAGAGCAAAAATGAAAGCAAATTATGCACGATTCTGTAGGATGGCAGGTTTTCAACAAGTTCTGCTTCAATTTTTCTGAAATTTTCCCTATATTGTTGTGAAACATCAGTTATTCAAATTTAGCAAAAAAAAGGTAAAAAAATATTTTCTTAGACAAAAATAAAAAAAAATCACTTTACAATAGAAATTGCATAGGTCAGACCAATTTTTGGGCATAGATTTAATTTTAGGGTGCATATTTGAGAACAAAACACAGAAACAGAAAATACAAATGGTTTCTGATACAATATGGTCAATCAGAACAAAATATTTTCATTTAAAATAGAAAGCAAACAACGTCTTTCCAACTGATGTCAAAAGGACATAGGTATGTATGGCACTATTTTTTACAGACATGTGGACAATCATCACATCTGTATCATTCTATTCTGACATTTACCGTATGGCACTTTTATACAGGCTCACATATGACTATCATAGCTATGGTTTTCAGATCCGAAATGTATGCCAATTTTACAGTCATGGTAGTTGTATAGCCACACAATTAACTGAATGGCACATTCAATTTCCAAACACAAATTTACAAGCTTGAACACTGATATGCCAACTAGAGTATGTTCATTACACACAACTGAGAGCTGTGGTTATTAACACTTTAAGCACCAATCACAACTGCAACAGGTGACATTATGATTTTTTATTTCCTAGATTTTTTTTTTTCATAGTAAATAAGACTTGACATTTCTAATCTTATTTTAACTGAAAAAAAAAATAAATAAAAAAACAAAAAAAAAAAAAACAACAACAACAACACATTATGGAAACAGGCCAATTCAATATAAGAAAACAAGACCCGTCGCCAGACAGGATAGCTCGCCTGATATTGCACATTTTGTTTCTGGAAATTTCTAAGTCCGTGACCTTGATTTTGACATGACCTGGGTGTGTGTGTGGGGTGGGGTGGGGGGTGCAGTATCTGTCTTTATACCAAATAGGAACTAAATCCATCATGTAGTTTAGAAGTAAATGAGATCCTAAAAAACTTTGGCGTAAAATTTTAACATCAAAATTCTAAGTCTGTGACCTTGACCTTGACATGATCTAGGGTGGTAGTGATTGGTACTGTGTAAAAATTTGGACTAATATGTATCATCATACAAAAGATGAATCAAATCTGTGATAAGGTTAGGATTTAATAAGGTCTTAAAAACTTTAACAAAAACTTTAACATTTTAAATTCTAAGTCTGTGACCTCGACCTCAAGGTCATGGTCATGAGTGCTGATGGTGCTGATGAAAACTTTTGACCAGTATCTATCATGATACCAAATAGGAACTAAATCCCTCATTTAGTTTAGTAGTAATGAGATCCTAAAAACTTTGACGTAAAATTTTAACATGAAAACTCTAAGTCTATGACCTTGACCTTGACCTAAGTGGTCGGGATAGTACTGCACAAAATTTTGGACCACTATATATCATCATACCAAAGATGAATCAAATCGCTGATAAGGTTAGAAAATAATGATGTCTTAAAAACTTTAACGCAAAACTTTAACATTTAAATTCTAAGTCTGTGACCTTGACCTTGACATGACCTAGAGTGGTGGGGATGGTACTGCGCAAAATTTTGGATCAATATGTATCATCATACCAAAGATGAATCAAATCGGTGATAAGGTTAGGAAAAAATAAGGTCTTAAAAAACTTTAACGAAAACTTTAACATTTAAATTCTAAGTCTGTGACCTTGACCTCAAGGTCACGGTCATGAGTGCTGATGGTGCTGATAAAAACTTTTGACCAATATCCATCATAATACCAAATAGAAACAAAATCCATTATTTAGTGTAGAAGTAATGAGATCCTAAAAACTTAGACATAAAATTTTAACATGAATATTCTAAGTCTGTGACCTTGACCTTGACATGACCTAGAGTGGTGGGGATGGTACTGCGCAAAATTTTGGACCAATATGTATCATCATACCAAAGATGAATCAAATCAGTGATAAGGTTAGGAAATAATGAGGCCTTAAAAACTTTAACGAAAACTTTAACATTTGTGGACGCCAACACCAACGACTGGGGTAGTACAATAGCCCTTCCTGAACTTTGTTCTGGTGAGCTAATAATGGCACTTTTTATGGCTGCAAAAACAAAAAGTTTCAGATGAAAAAATGTGATTGTTTTTTTAATTTTTGCTCAAAACAGAGATTGTGGGTACTCGTTAGAACTGCCTCATTGAGGCAGTTCTAATGGGTACACACAATCTATGTTTTACAGCAGAAAAAAGAAAAATAATGTATACCCCTACAAGCCCATTTTTTTTCTATATAAAAGTGGGGTTTGAGGGAGTCAAAATTACACAGACATGTTTTCCTGATGACAGCAAAAAAAACAACAACAAAAAAACAGATAATGTGATCTGCTGCAAATTTGCTTGGTTAAAAGTAGTACTTAACCATTATTTTGAAGTAATATAAACACTGAATTCTCATGAATCATATTTCAAAAGCACTATTATATACATTAATACAGAAGCTGAAATTTCTTCCCAAAATCAAAATTATCTAAAGCATATACAATTACTTCTCTTCTTGAGATTTAACCTTTATCACCCTATGGGCAAATTCAGCCGATGACAAATTGATGCTATTTTACTTATTTTTCCCAGAAAACAAAGTCAGACATTTCAAGGAAATTGTCTGCATAAATGTCAAAGCCTGTATTCTGGTGAAAATAAGAAAAATATTTCTATATGTGTTCTGCTGAAAATTTACCAGATTGCTAAGCATTCAGCAGCGTTAGCCTAGTGGTTAGCATGTCAACTCCCAAGCTGCTCACTGGGGATAAATCAAACACAACTTGGGCTGTGGTATTTCTTTTCTGGTTTAATTCAAACTAAACTTGCCATGAATCCAAAGGGTTGAGTATAAAGTGGGCACAGAGCAAATTTTGTTTGTTTGAGTTGGAGTTTTACGGCCAAGTCAACACAATTAAGTCATGTAAAGTGGGTCTGTTAACCTACTCAAGATTTTCCTGGAGAGGCTTAGTCCTCTAAGCAGTTAACCAGTACTTGTGAACATACTTTCACCAGTAATTGACATCTGCTCTTCTTGAAGCAGAGGAAGGGAAGAATGACCATAGAAATGATTTCATGACCAATCTCCATGAGTTATTTGGTTGAGATGGGGTTTGAAGACATAACACCAGGATCTGAAGTCAGACATGCTACAGACTTCACCATGGAGCCTGGCTCAGGCACATGGAGATATGCAATCATATAAAGACTGTATGGGCGATCCATGGAAGCAAGACTTTACAAATGCTTACACAAACACACAAGACCATAAAATGGCTGAACACCACCCTAAATGTCCATCTTTATGCTCTTGCCTTTGGGGTCCCCAAGTGGTAGGAAGTATGACTTACTGAAGTGTCCAGGTTTGTCACCTAGGATCATGTCAAATACAAAATCTTACAAAACATGTTAGACATATACGCATTAAAACAACTGGAAACAAACTACTTAAAACCAGAATGATGGATACCTCCAGATAAGAGTAAGTATCTAGTAAATATTATTGTTATTCCGCCACAAAAACGTGAGTACTCATTAGAAGTGCCTCACTGAGGCACTTCTAATGAGTACCTACATGTTTTTGTGGAAATAACAACATCATTTTTTTAGTTGTTGCTGAAAAAATTACCATATCTTGAGTTATGATGGAAGGACACAAAAATAAACAATTTGTCTTCCTGTCATTTATATTTAACAAGAGGCACAAAAAAACCTATGGCACTTTTTTACATGCGCACAGAAAACAACCGAAACAAATCACCACCGGCTTTCCAATTCAACAAATACATACAGAGGGGCTGCCCCACATGAACTGAGTCCTTGGGGAATATACTGACAGTAAAGGTCTTATCAGACTGTGCATCTATGCCGTCTGATCACATTTGCTGTTGCTTACGGAATCATTGGGTAACGTAGAATATATCAATGTACAGAAAAAGCTCTTATCACTTACCATGCGGTGGGTAAATTCAGATGACAAACTGATGCTGTTTTTCTTATTTTTTTTTTTCTAGGAAATAGGTTCTGAGACTTCATACATTTCCTTAGGAGACAATTTGCATGAAGTGTCAAAATCCTGTTTTCTAAGAAAAATACTTCATAATGTTTTCTGATAAAATTTTTACCCAGCATGCAAAGTGTTAACAGACAATGTGCCTTGGCTAGTTGGTTTGGAATTTTAATATAATTCTGAAGACCCTTTTCCTCATGGCTCAGATATATAATATAACAATTCTTGACATGCAAAAGGTGTGGTGCCTTCACAGTGTTTCATGAAAGTCCACTTGCAGTTTAGACAGACTCTGAAACACATATGCAGGCCACAAACAAGAATCAGTTATGAATTAAAAATGAAAAAGCTGAACCATATTTTATCCTCCTTGAATATGCTGTTTACTGATTGTCTAATATCTATTCAAAGAATAATTCAGGAAGTCTCATATATAATCACATTCATATTTTTCACATAAAATTTGCGAGATCTCCATATGTGAAACACAAAAAGCAATGAACATTGTCAAATATATACTGTATTCGACCTTATAACCGCATATACCCTTATAAGTGCACAGTCAACTAACAAGTTGAGGTCATTCAAATTAGTACTAAAAACATAAAATCAGAAGCAAAATCCTATGAGTATAATTACATAATCCTCTCATGAAGTCTTCTGCTGAACTTTCTTTAAAGAGTGCTCTTATTAGGTGGATACCGTACTACAAGTTTTTTCAGTAATTTTGAAAAACCTATGCATACAGTGGAGTAATTAGGTCAAATATGGTACATACAGAACTTGTAAAATACATGTATATGTTGGGGCCAACTGTATGGACATTTTTTTCTGACAGCCAAACAATGTTTTTGATTAGTCAAGTTATTCTAGTATTATGATGAAAACGTTAACCCTTGTCATGCTGAATAAATTAAGATGCCATGCCCACTTCTAATTTTCAGCCAATCAGATCACTTGATCCAGATTGTTGATATAGATTCACATACTTAATGGCAAACAGTGCAGATCCAGATCAGTTGGCTTCTTCAGAAGCCAACTGATCTGGATCTACACTGTTTGCAAAGGCAGGGTATATCCGGGTTCAGCAGGACAAGGGTTAATACACATGCCATATCCTTTACATTATTTACCCCCCTTCCCCCTCCCCCAACTCACTCACTCACTACACATGCAAAAAACACATACCAGCAAACAGTATCTTTGTGTTGTCAGCTATATTATGTGTAAGTTATAAGCGCTTAATTTTCATCACAATAGTCATCTTGGATAAAAAATCTTGAATTTCTGACAGTGTTCACAAAATAAATATCGAAAACAAGAACTAAAGCATTGCAAAGCATGATATCTTGCTGCAGGAAAGCTGTTTAAAACAGAAATGTAAAAAGTAAGATGAAGCAATCAGTTTTTTTTAAATAATATGCATGTATATCAGGAGCCATAATGAATGTTACTACTATTTTGACTTTTACCACTCTCTCTGGAAAAAATCAGCAGATGACAAATTGAGATATATTTTTCTTATTTTTTTCCCAGAGAATAGATTTTGACATTTTATGCAGATGGTCTATAAGGAGATCATCTGCATGAAATATCAAAGGCTATTTTCTGGAGAAAAAAAAGAAAATATTTTAAAATAACATCTGCTGAAATTTTTACCCAGCATGAAGAGCATTAAATGCTTACAGCTATTTAGTTAACTCATTATGTGTTTATTCATCAAAAAGAAAGACCCAGGAATATGGTGTAAGCTTATGAAAAATGAAGAACATTTATGACAGGTAAACCAATTGTTAACATTTATCAGAGGCCAAAACTCTGTAAAAATTTACTTATTACTGACATTTTCATCTTGAACCTGTACCGCTACTGGCAATCAAGTCATCACATAAATTTGCTCTTCCCAATACTAATATACCTACATAGTTTCAATGAAATCCAAAAACAGAAAGAAAGCTATTACACAGAAATGAAATGTGGACAGATCTATGGCAAACAGATGAAAGGATGACCCCAGACTGGCATCAAAGGTGCAGATATTAGGAATACTCGCCCACTATTATGTGGCAAACAATAAAAAGTTACTGCAAAATTGTGACTAAAACAAAAACGCTTCTCGCTTTCCCTTCCCCACTCCAGCCATCCCACCCCTCAACAGACACACATACAAACAAATGGAACTCAAACTCATCCACTTAAATGAAAGGCTGGGGATGTTATGTGTCACTTGTCTGAATCTACAAGTGCATAATTTGCTTGAAATGAAACATGTACTGCAAAATTTCATGGACTAATAAAGTAATTAACACTTTGCATGCTGAGAAAAACTTGGAAGTAGACAACATTTTGAAATATTTTTCTTATTTTTCCTAGAAAATAGAATTTGACACATCATGCAAAATGTCTCATTAGGAGACAATTTGCATGAAGTGTCAGATCCTATTTTCTAGGAAAAATAAGAAATTATCACCAGTTTGTCATCTGCTGAATTTGCCCATAGGCTGTTAAGTGTTAAAGCTTGTTTCCAAAGTCTGACACCTGTCATATAGAAGAGAAGACACATCCATAGCTGTTAAGAAAAACAGATTCAGAGAATAGGTAATTATATAATTGTTATTCAGCCTACATTGTTTTTTACATTTGCCATATGAGTATTTCTGATGAGTAAGTGACTATTTATACAAAGATAATAGCCCAACTCTAAATGGAGGAAAACTTCACAATCTCTTCTCTCTAACCAACACAAGGTGCTATGTAAGATACTTGCAAACTCTGACTGCAAGAAAATTTCACAATCTCTTCCCTCCAACTAACACTAAGTGACTATTTAAGGTATTTGCATGCCAAAATCTGAATGTGGGAAAACTTCAAAATCTCTTCCTTCCAACCAAAACCAAGTGACAAAGATAATTGCCGAAACCTTAATGCTGCTAAAACTTCATAAGCTTTTCCCTTCAACCAACACTGAGTAACTATCAAGATACTTGCCCAAATCAATTTTGCCCAAAACTCTTGACACGACTAAAACTTCAAAATCTCTTCTCTCCAATCAGTACTGAGTTACTGCTTAAGATACTTGCCCACATCTGATTGTTGGAAACTTCACCAACTCCAACCAACACAAAGTGACCATTTAAGATATTTGCCCAAATCTAAGCATGTGAAAACTTCACAATCTCTTACCGCTTACCATTACCAAGTGACTAATTGTGATATTTGCCCAAATCTCAACAAGGGAATCTTCACAATCTTTCCCTCCAACCAATACCAATGTCCAGTAACCCAACATTGGTAAATAAAATCAATATGTAAAAATTTAAAACATCTTAAAGTCTATGGATTCATTTCTATGATGTTTCTAATTTTTCATCAGATCAAAAGATAATATTCCTACACTACAATGTACATCTTTGAAACTTACATGGCAGTCAACTTTTTCTTCAGATGTCATAGTCCCACATAAAACACCCTTTTTTTTTTCTCAACAGGAACGTATTGATAAATTTCTAATTTCTCCACAAGGCATTCATAATGAATACCTACAACTTAAGTTTTCAAAATATTTCTATGATATTTGCTCTTATCTGGAGCTATGAAATATTGCTGAGATTGACATATCTTTCCATTTACAAATATGTTATTATGCTTTGTGTAGTTTATGGAAAAGAAAAAATATGGAAAAAACACACACAAACAAAACAAAAAAAAAAAAACAGGACATCTTTACAAATATGAACAATTTTGTTGTATATTTATCATGGTTCAAATTTTACTAAATGTATTCACTTTTTTACCCAAATACAGGACTGTTCCAGGAAATTTTAAAACTTTCTCAGTTATATGATCAGGAAATTTCAGCTAAAAGCTAAATACTGGGTAAAAAAATCATTGATTTGCAAAAGATTTTTACAACTGCCAGAAAATATTTTTTTAAAGAAGTCAACTTGATGCCAGTGTCAGAAAGATTGCAATAACTTAAAAAGCAAACTAAAATGAAAATTTGAAAGAAACCATTTTAAGAACATTCAACCCTTAAACTGCCAAGAAAACCAGCATCTGAAAATGTCGTCTGCTGAAAATATTCTTGCAAACTTTTCTAACCTATTTTTGCATACAGGCAAACAGTGTGGACCCTGATCAGACTGCTCCTCTCTAGGAGCAGTCTGATCTGGGTCCACACTATTTGCAAAAATGACTTTCAAAATAACAAGCAGATGACAAAGTAGACAACAACTG
Organism: Anodontia alba; assembly: GCA_964016985.1. Lineage (NCBI taxonomy): Eukaryota > Metazoa > Mollusca > Bivalvia > Lucinida > Lucinidae > Anodontia > Anodontia alba. The sequence continues at coordinate 47,295,383 of OZ024831.1, forward strand.
TTGTGACTGGCAGTTTAAGGGTTAAAAACAGTATAGAAAATGTACAGAAGACCCACAATCACTGACCATAGCCTACCAATGACACCAAAAGGAAGAGCGAACCCTTAAATCAATACTCTGCTGTTGATATGATTCTCCATCTTCATACTCTGGACTGTTTAACAATGAACAACTGGGCCCAGTTGTTCAAAGCACTGTTAGCTTAACGAGCTCGTTAAGGGTCATTTCGTTAACTGTTTTAGCAGATTCAATATACAATATTCTGATATTTTTGCTGAAAAAATGTCTGTAGCTTTTGCACTGCAAAGCCACTCACATTTTTTCAGCAAAAAATTTCTGCATATTTGCGTATCACTCGATGTAAATTTTAATGAATCCTTAACTAACAACATCCTTAGCTTTGAACAACTGGGCCCTGGTATTTAACCCTGGTCCTGCTGAACCCAGATATGCCCTGTCTCTGGAAGACTGTAAATCCAGATCAGTTGGCTTCTTCAGAAGCCAAATGATTTGGATCAGCACGATTTGCCATTAAGTATGTGAATTTGTTTAATCTTTGGTTTAGTTGGCGTTTAACAGCCCAGTCAACACTACTTAGGTAATACTGAGCTGGCCAATTTACTAAACCACACTTTTCCTGGGAAGGCTTAGCCCTCTAAGCCATTAACCCTTAAAGCGCCAATCACAACAATTGTCGTCTGCTTTGTCTTCTGTTACTTTAAAAGTCATTGTTGCAAACAGTGTGGACCCAGATCAGACTGCTCCTCTAGGAGCAGTCCGATCTGGGTCCACACTGTTTGCCTATATGCAAAAAGTATGTTTGAAAAGTTTGCAAGAAGATGCAGCAGACAACATAAACAGACGACATTATCAGATGCAGGTTTTCTTAGCGTTTTAAGGGTTAACCAGTACTTATTCTCATTCTTTCGCCAGAAACTTGCATCAACAACTTGGATCAAATAATCTGATTGGCAGAAAACTAAAAGTGGGTGTGGCAATTTATTCAGCATGGCAAGGGTTAAGATTCAACAAACCTCCCACTTTGAAACTGATCAAGCAGCTGGTCAGGTAAGTTTGGAAGGAACCCAACCAATGAAAATACAATTTGTAAGAATACTAAAAATGTCAATAATAATGATGAAATGGTGTTGTGTGCCTCTTTCAACACTATTGAAGTTGTATTAAGACAAGGGGAGGGTGATAATGAAAGGCTCTGAGCCATTCAGTCATGAGCTGAATTCTGCCTCCAGTGGAAGTCATGCCAGGTCTGTGTTATCTGAAATCTCGAGTGCTTACCACTCTGCAACCCAGACACTTCAAAATGTCAAACAAAGAAAAAATGCATCATAGCATGATACACCACTTCCCCTCATTCAGGATATAATGCCCCACCACTATAGAGACAAGTGGCAAACTATCCATTCCTCAGCATGTTACAGCATGAAAAGCTGAGCCTGAAAAATGAATACCAGGGCCCAGTTGTTCAAAGCTAACAATGTCTTTAGTTAACGATTCGTTAAAATTTACATCGAGTGATACGCAAATAAGCTGAAATTTTTTGCTGAAAAAATGTGAGTAGCTTTTGCACTGCAAAAGCTACTCACATTTTTTCATTAAAAATTTATCAGAATATTGTATATTTAATCCGCTAAAACAGTTAACGAAATGACCCTTAACGAGCTCGTTAAGCTAATGACGCTTTGAACAACTGGGCCCGGAGTTTTTCAGTGTATGGTGACAGTAGCAAACAATAGCAAGAATGAAGCCATTACAAATGCCAAAAGGAACATATGCCAAGGAAGCCCAATCTATAGCAAGCAATACAACAAGAGGGCCATGATGGCCCTGTAACGCTCACCTGAGCAACATAGCACTTTGAGAGCCTTATCTAGAACTGATCAAGGCAAACATTCTGATCAAAGTTCAAAATGATTATAACAAAGTTTTCTGCTGATTTGGCCCCGTGACCTAGTTTTTGATACCAAGTGACCCAGTTTCGAACGTATCCTAGAACTCATCAAGACAAACATTTTGAGCAAGATTTGGCCCGGTGACCTAGTTTTTGACCCCAAGTGACCCAGTTTCAAACAGATCCTAGAACTCATCAAGACAAACATTTTGAGCAAGATTCATGATAATTGCTTCAAAAATGTGACTGCTAGAGTGTTAACAGGGTTTTCTGCTGGTTTGGCCTGGTGACCTAGTTTTTAATACCACGTGACCCAGTTTCGATCCTGACCTAGAAATCATCAAGACAAACATTTTGAGCAAGATTCATGATTATTGCTTCAAAAATGTGACCGCTAGAGTGTTAACAAGGTTTTCTGCTGATTTGGCCCGGTGACCTAGTTTTTGACTCCAAGTGGTCCAGTTTCGAACTTGACCTATAAATCATCAAGACAAACATATTGAGCAAGATTCATGATGATTGCTTCAAAAATGTGACTGCTAGAGTGTTAACAAGGGTTTCTGCTGATCTGGCCAGGTGACCTAGTTTTTGACCCTAGGTGACCCAGTTTCGAACTTGACCTAGAATTTATCAAGACAAACATAATGAGCAAGATTCATGATGATTGCTTCAAAAATGTGACCGCTAGAGTGTTAACAAGGTTTTCTGCTGATCTGGCCCGGTGACCTAGTTTTTGACCCCAAGTGACCCAGTTTCGAACTTGACCTAGAAATCATCAAGACAAACATATTGAGCAAGATTCATGATGATTGCTTCAAAAATGTGACCGCTAGAGTGTTAACAAGGGTTTCTGCTGATCTGGCCAGGTGACCTAGTTTTTGACCCTAGGTGACCCAGTTTCAAACTTGACCTAGAATTCATCAAGACAAACATAATGAGCAAGATTCATGATGATTGCTTCAAAAATGTGACCGCTAGAGTGTTAACAAGGTTTTCTGCTGATCTGGCCCGGTGACCTAGTTTTTGACCCCAAGTGCCCCAGTTTCGAACTTGACCTAGAAATCATCAAGACAAACATATTGAGCAAGATTTATGATGATTGCTTCAAAACTGTGACTGCTAGAGTGTTAACAAGGTTTTCTGCTGATCTGGCCAGGTGACCTAGTTTTTGACCCCAGGTGACCCAGTTTCGAACTTGGCCTAGAAATCATCAAGACAAATATGTTGAGCAAGATTCATGATGATTGCTTCAAAAATGTGACCGCTAGAGTGTTAACAAAGTTTTCTGCTGATCTGGCCCGGTGACCTAGTTTTTGACCCCAGGTGACCCAGTTTCGAACTTGACCTAGATTTAATAGAGGAAAACATTTTGAGCAAGTTTCATCAAGATTGGGTCAAAACTATGACCTGTAGAGTGTTAACAAGTTTTTCCTTTGATTTGACCTGGTGACCTAGTTTTTGAGCCCAAGTAATCCAGTATCGAACTTGACCTAGATTTCATAGAGGCAAACATTCTGACCAAGTTTCATCAAGATTGGGTCAAAACTGTGACCTTTAGAGTGTTAACAAACTAATTGTTGACGACGGACGACATACGACGGACGACGACGGATGACTACATAGGGTGATGACAATAGCTCATCCTGAGCTTTTGCTCAGGTGAGCTAAAAACAGTACATATTAAAGTGGAACTGATACATTTTCAAGGGAGACAACTCTGTCAAACTTGGTTTTGCTCTCTTGTGATAAGGGGTCTACTCTGAAAAGAAAGAATTTGCTCCCTTCTAGAGCAAATTCTTTCCTTTCAGAGTAGAACCCTTTTCCAGAAGTGGGTTTGTGTGCAGAAGAGCCTAGCAGAAACTCCAGAAGTTATCTCCCGTGTAAAATGGTGAAAAATCTACCATGTGTATAGGGTCCCCTTAATTTATATCATGTTTACCATAAACAGTTGGACACTTTAACACCTCTGCATACTTGTTCTAGATGTTTGACATGTCTATCCAATTGGATATCCACATGATATTTTTCTTATTTTTTTATGAAAATAAATATTGTGGATACTCATTAGGGCTTCTAACTTAAACAACAAAAAAAAAAAAAAAAAAAAATATATATATATATATATAAATGCTTTCATGGAGAAATAAGAAAATTATTATTTTTCATTGAAAAAAAAAACAAAAAACAAAAACAAAAAAACAAAAAAAAAAACAACAACAAAAAACACCATATCTGGAGTTATGGCCTGAACATGCTCCAAAGACTGATTCTCTCATGATTCCATTCATTTTATCCCAGTCACAATTAAACAATCTGGGCCCAGTTGTTCAAAGCATCATTAGCTTAACGAGTTATTTAGTGGTCAAAATGTTAACTGTTCTAGTAAAATCAATATCAAATTCACAGGTATTTTTGCTGAAAAAATGTAAGTAGCTTTTGCAAATTTCACATTTTTTCAGCAAATATATTAGCTATATGCCATATAGATGATCAAAGTTTTAATGATACATTAACTAATGCCATCGTTACTTTTGAACAACTGGGCACTGTTTTGTATGAAGGTCATGCAAAAAATTCTGTCACTAATAGGCTTCCTTGGTTTTATCCCAGGTATATTTTAAAATGCTTCACTGCACTTGAATGGTGTGTTGAATAGCTAATGATACCCCTTTATTTCGTTCAAACTGCTTTCCAACTGACCGAGTAATTTCCAATTGAAATAGATGCAGTCATATACACTGACCAATTTACTTGTTACATTGGAACATGGACCAGAAGACTGAAATTTGTAGCTATATTAAATGCCACATTAGGCTTAATATAGATTCAAAGCAGATATTTAATGAATTCTGTGGTATATATGGACCTCAGACCATTTCAATGGGCACAGTTTTTAGGTGGATTAAAGCTTTTAAAGCTGGGAAATTTTCTGTTGAAGATGATACCGTCCTAGAAGGCCGAAAACCTCTGTTACCAAGGCTAACATCCCTGCTGTAAAAGTTGTGGTCGAACAGGATGCGCGATTGTCTATCAAAGATATAGCTAGTTGTACTGGCATATCAGAAAGGCAGTGTGCAAACAATTCTGAAAAAGCGTTTGGACCTGAGAAAGGTTTGCGCTAGGTGGGTACCTCATTTGCTCACTGAGGAGCAAAAGACACAACGCCTTAATGTGCCCATGAACTTTTGAAAACATACAAAGGCTATAATAGTCGGGTTATTTCTAACTTGCTAACAGGTGATGAAACCTGGGTGCACATGTTTGAGCCACAAAGAAGGGCTGATAATAAGCAATGGAAGCGAAAAGATCAAAACGCCTATGTATTGCCAAGAGAACCATAAGTTAGAAAAAGATGTTGTATGCCATTTTCTTTAATTCAAGTGGGCCAGTCATTCAAGTGCCTTGTCCATCTGGTCATACAGTCACTTGCCGATTCTACAAGAATTCTGTACTGAAGAAAGTGAAAGAGTTTTACAATAAGAAACGACTAAGCAAAGGATGGTCAAGAGTCCACCGTTTACATGACAACGCCTCCTCTCATAAGTGTGAGGTTTTTAAGTCTTTTTTGGCTTCTGAAAAGGGGAAAGTTTTAAACCATCCACCTTATTCACCTGACCTGAGTCCCTGTGACTTCTTTTTATTTCCAAGGCTTAAGAAAATGCTTTCTGGAAATAAGTATACGTCTAGAGGGTCTCTTGGCAGCGCTATTTATCAGTGTCTCTAACAGATACCAAAAAGAAGACTATTTATCTGCTTTTCGCGACTGGGTAAAAAGGTTACAAAAATGTGTTTCAGTAAAGGGGGGAATACTTTGAAGATTTGTAATAAAAATATGTTTGATAAAACGTAGCACTGAAGTAATCCGAACCCAGTGACAAAACTTTTTGTAGGACCCTCGTATATACATATGGTGTATAGCAGGGTGCCAGAAAATGCTGCTTCTTTGATGTGAAACTGATTTTTGAAGAGCTGGACCGAATTTCACTTCACAAGACATCAAAAACTGAGTCCATAGTAATTCATGTTTTCTAATATTGGACTTTGAAATTTACATCTTATCTGGAAGTATGCAAACCAACAAACAATTTAGTCAGTTCATAATACCAACTGTGTACCAGGATGCAAGGCTGCTTGATTAATCTGCCAAAAAATTAAATGCCCATTTGACTGACCTGAAAAATCATTACCAGTTCCTATTAAAGGGACAGTGCTTCATACTTGTGTGGTCATGCATTACAACAATAAAAGTTGTTCTTCTTGCTGTTATTAATTTCTTTATTTAATTTTAAAATATTTGAGCTCCAGCACTCTGATAAAAGGGTGTTGGGGTTTAAAGTGTGACTTTAATTGTCAACTATAAATAAAGGTATTGAAAATTTGTTTTTCTCAACTTTTTTTACTGGTCTATAGAAAGAAACTAGAAATGTGTCAGTATGACACAGATGCCACCACCCAGGGCCATCCTCACCCACACACAGGCATTTTGCAAAAAAATGAAGTTGAAAAAAGGGCCATAACTCTCATAATAATTGGAAGAGTTTACTCTAAATCGAACTTGACCATATTTTATGATTATACACCTGTGTATAAAATATGAATCCAATACGGTGGGGTATGAAAGCCACGGCCGAGCTGCTGAGCCGAGCCGAAAAAGCCGAGCCTGCTATAGTGTTTTCTTGTATTTGTTCAAACTAGTTCAAGATACTTATTTCTTTTAATCTTATATTACCATATATGTAAAATGCTGTATTCACAATTAAAATTTGTACATTTGCTTATTTATGACTTTATATCCAATTTTCCATTCAACAAGGGTATGAAAGCCACGGCCGCGAAAGGGATATATTTTGGCCATTTTGTGAATACATGGCGATATTTTATGACAGAGCATTTGACAGAGGTTGCAAAAAGGTATTTAAAATTATTTTGTATCATTATAATATGCAGAAACTGTTTATATTTCCCATTATTCTTCTTTTTCATCCAAATAACGAGGATCGGCAGGATCTAAATATAGAACAGAGAAAACTAAATGAAAATAACCGAAACGGAAAGAAAAAGCATTGAAAGGGCCAAAACTTAACAATTACATCTAATACCAGTATGATGACGAGCATTAATGGGAAAAACCATCAAATTAGTTATAGATGTGGACTCTTAAATGACTGTTTTGTTAGCTCACCTAAGCCTTTAGGCCCTTTCAGCCGTTTTGGTTATTTTCGTTTAGTTTATATCTATTCTATTTTTAGAATCTGCCGATCCTCGTTATTTGGTGAAAAAGAAGAATAGTGAGAATATAAACAGTTTTTGCATGTTATAAATGTTTCAAAGTAATTTAAAAATATCTTTTTGCAATCTCTGTCAAGTGCACTGTCAAAAAATATCGCCATTTATTCACAAAGTGGCCAAAACATATCCCTTTCGCGGCCGTGGCTTTCATACCCCTGTTGAATGGAAAAATGGATATAAAGTCATAAATAAGCAAATGATTGTACAAATTATAATTGTGAATACAGCATTTTACATATAAGATAATATAAGATTAAAAGAAATAAGTATCTTGAACTCATTTGAACAAATACAAGAAAACATTAGAGCAGGCTCGGCTTTTTCCGCTCGGCTAGGCAGCTCGGCCGTGGCTTTCATACCCGACCATCCAATACACCAATCTGTTTTAAAAAAATATTGGAAGGAAAACATTTTTTGAAGGTGAACAAAGGGCTACAGCTATCATAATAATGGGTGGATTCTACCCTTAATCGAACTTGATCTCTATTTTATGATAATATAGCTGTGTGTTAAATATGAATCCAATACACTAATGTTTTCAAAAGATATCAAACTGAAACCATTTTTCAACATTGAAAGAAGGCCATAACTCCAATAATAATTAGTGGATTTTATCCTAAATCTTGACCTATATTTTATAATTATATACTTGTGTATAAAGTTTGAATTCAAAGCATTAATCTTTTCAAAAGATATTGAACGGAAACCATTTTTCAAAGTTGAAAACAGGCCATAACTCCATAACTAATTAGCTGATTTTATCCTAAATCAAACCCGACCTACATGTTATGATTATATACCTGTTTATAAAATTTCAATCCAATACACTGATCCTTTCAAAAGATATCGCACAGAAACCATTTGTGTTACCTACGGGATGGACGGACAGGACGGGATGAACGTACATACGGACAGTGGTAATACTATATGACCCCCCCCCCCCCCCCCCCCCATATTGAAAATGGTGGGGGCATAAAATCATTGCAACTAATGAAAAGATGATCATTTGAGCAAAACTTAGTTTTGAAGAAGAATTATTATGGGCCTGACAGTCAATGGAGCGTGATCATTTGAACAAACTATCAATCACATTTCAACAGTAGGATCAATGTGAAATTTGGTGGAAATTTGCTAAGTGGTTTCTGAAGAATCATGATGTTAACTCGTACATGTAAACAGCACAGTGGCATGGAAATATAATAAACATAACCAAGATGGCAGCCATCTTAGATTTCCAATAAGAATGATTTTTGCTACTGTTGATCTACAAGTCACCTCAATACTTCAAATATAAATGTATATGGCCATTACAAATGCATGGGGAGGCAAGTTTGACCTTGCCATAAAAAGGTCAAATGTCAACACAGGACCATCATTTTAGCAATTTTGGTAGATCTCCTATCCCCCATAATTTGTGCAAAGATCAGGGCCCAGGGCTTATTTGGTTCTGGAGAAGAAGATTTTTAAAGGTTTTTACCATATATGGGCATGGCAGCCATTATGATCAAAGGACCTCGACCATTTTCGCAATCTTTCGTTCCCCCAACCTGGCCTAAAGGCTTCAGAGGAGAAGTCACATTTTTTCCATACAAATATATGAGGCCCATACAAATGCACAATGAAGCAAACTTGACCTCATCCTAAAAAGGTCAAATGTTAATGTAAGACCATCATTTTAGCAACTTTAGTAGACCTCCTGTCCCTGATGATTTGTGCAAGGCATCCTCAGTTCTGGAGAAGTAGATTTTTAAAGGTTTTTACAATATATGGGCATGGCAGCCATCTTGGTCAATGGACGGCAACTATTTTAGCAACCTTTAATTTTGCTGCCTCAGGGAGGCTCCAAAGAAATTTGAGCAACACTGGCCCAGAGGCTCCAGAGGAGAAGTCATTTGAAATTCTCAACATTTCCCAATACATATGCAAAGGGAAGCCAACTTGATCTCGCTGTAAAAAAGTCAAATGTCAATGTATGACCATTATTTTAGGAACTTTGGTAGACCTCTAGTCTCCGATGATTTATGCAAAGATTCAGCCACAAAGCATCCTTGGTTCTGGAGAAGAAAATGGGCATGGTGGCCATCTTGGTCAATGGACTGCAACCATTATAGCAATCTTTCATTCCCCTGCCCTAGAAAGGCTCCAAAGGAAATTTGAGCAACATTGTCCCAGAGCCTCCATAGGGGAAGCCATGGGGAAGCAAACTTGACCTTGCGGTAAAAAGGTCAAATGTCAACGTACGACCATTATTTTAGCTATTTCAGTAGATCTCCCGTCCCTGATAATTTATACAAAGATTCAGCCACAAGGCATCCTCAGTTCTGGAGAAGAAAATTTTTAAAGGATTTTACCATATATGGGCATGGCGACCATCTTGGTCAATTGACGGCAACCATTTTAGCAATCTTTAATTCCCCTGCCCCAGGGAGGCTCCAAATGAAATTTGAGCAACATTGGTCCAGAGGCTCCAGAGAAGTCATTTGAAATTCTGGACATTTTTCCCATACAAATGCACAATGAAGCAAACTTGACCTTGCCCTAAAAACATCAAATGTCAATGTACGACCATTATTTTAGCAACTTTGGTAGACCTCCCGTCCCCGATGATATATGCAAAGATTCAGCCATAAGGCATCTTTGGTTTTGAAGAAGATGATTTTTTTCAAGGTTTTTACCATATATGGGCATGGTGGCCATCTTGGTCAATGGACGGCAACCATTTTAGCAATCTTTCATAATTTTAGCAACATTGGCCCAGAGGCTCCAGAGGAAAAGTCATTTGAAATCCTGAACATTTTTCCCATACAAATGCATAAGGAAGCAAAATTGACCTTGCCGTAAAATGATCAAATGTCAATGTACAACCATTATTTTAGCAACTTTGGTAGACATCCCGTCCCAGATGATTTATGCAAAGATTCAGCCACAAGGTATCCTCGGTTCTGGAGAAGAAGATTTTTAAAGATTTTACCATATATGGGCATGGCGGCCATCTTGGTCAATGGACCGAGACCATTTTAGCAATCTTTCATTCCCCCAACCTAAGGAGGTTCCATACAAAATTTGAGCAAAATTGGCTCTGGGGCTTCAGAAAATGTTAACGGACGGATGAAGTGATCACTATAGCTCATCTTGAGCATAGCTCAGGTGAGCTAAAAGGTAGTGGCCACAAACAGGAAAATGTTACTTGTTAGAACATGAAGATACTCATGATATTTCCCTTTTGCGCTCTTCACTGCCTGAATGTTCAGTTGTTGTGAAAGTACATTAAACTGGGTATGTCTGATAATGCTGAGGTATTTGGCTGTCTATTATCATGATACTTATGCCCATGTATGTCCAGCAAGTGTTAGCAATGTTATTATGTTATTGGTTATGCTAATAATAAACCAGCATCTGCATTTGAAAATTGCAATAGAAAAATTCTTTAACAATGGTTAAAGAAAATACAGAAATATCTGCTCGGCAAACTCTGTAAATACCAGTCAAAATGACTCAGCAAACTCCATAAATGTGGCCAAAAATGACTGGACAAATTGCCAATTTAATCTGTTACTTTTATCAGCCTTTGGCAATGCATCAATGGTCATAATAACCAGTTTTTCCTTTTTTTTCTACAGCAAAGACAAGCACTTTTCACATGGGCATGTTAACCTTTCAAGTGCCAATCACAACTGCAGCACATGACAATTTTGATTTTTTTCAGAGAGCAGATGATTCACATGAAATGTCAAGAATAAAAAATAAAAAATAAATTTCAGAATGTTGTCAGCTGCAATTTTGCTTAGTACTTTAAGAGTTAATGCACCGGATATTTTAGTCTACTGAATAATTTTATATATCCTACAGAAATTTACAAATTGGTTTGGCACAACAGGTACTGTGATTATTTTATCCGGACATATGCCATGGAATCTTTTATCACACTTCATGACAAGTTATGCAATTTGAATTTAGGAAGTGTTATTTTTTGCATGGTTATTGGTACAACAAGCACTTTGTTTGTTTATGACATAAAAAAAAAACAAAAAAAAAAAACAAACAAAACATTACATGGTTTCTAACCCTTGTCCTGCTTTTCACAACAACCTTTGCAAACAGTGTAGATCCAGATCAGATACACTGTTTATCATTCAGCTTGTGAGTTTGAACAAAAATATTATATGATATAATCTGATTGGCTGATAATCAGAAATGGGTGTGGCTAATTAAATTATTTAGCAGGATAAGGGCTAATTTCCAAAAAGTAATCTTGGGTTGTTCATTGGCTTTACTTATCTTACCAATCAGTGTGTGGTTTGGTGAGCAACAAATGCATCAAATGGTTACCTAATATGGTGACAAGAGGAAGCAAACAATATAATTCAACAACAATGAAGACCAGAATAGCTATTATGACATGCAAATACAGAATCCCTGCTTCAAGTTCCATTACAAAAACATGCCTATTCAAATATACTGAAAATTTTGCCACCAAAATATGAAAATTTTTAGATAAAAAATCTGATATTTTTCATATTTCTGCTCAAAACATAGATTGTGGGTACTCAGAACTGCCTTGGCTAGGTAGTTCTAACGAGTATCCACAATCTATGTTTTTTGAGCAGAAATTAGAAAAATAATGTATACCCCTGTAAACCCCACTTTTACTATATAAAAGTGGAGTTTAAGGGGGTCAACATTATATAGGCATGTTTTCGTGATGTTTGCCCAGAAACCCGTGTCAGTGTCAGGGAAAATACCTTAATTATCCTATATTTTGATACCAAATTTTTACAATACATGTCCAAATATTCCAATACATGTACTGTATTGAGGTATTTATCCTAAATATTGGACAACTTCTTTCCATATTTGTTCTGAAGTTTGAACAAGTCCATTTTACTACCTAATGATGTGTCCAAAAACAAATGGATGATTGGCAAACATTGTAGACCCTGACACCATTCTGCGGCATCTGATCTGGGTCTACACTGTTTACTCTGGATTGTCTGTCCCAATACTTAAAGGTTACAACTGTAACTCTATATGTTGGTACACCTCAACTCCTTACTATACGTGTCCTAACATTTGAATAAGTCCATTTTACTACCTGTTGATCAGTCTAAAAAGTGCTGTGTGCATGGCAAAGGGTGTAGACCCTGATGAGATGCTGAAAAATGCCACATCTGACCTGGGTCTACACTGCTAGCTCAGTCTGTATGTCCTAATACTAAGGTCTGGTTTGGTTTGTTGTTCAATGGCCTAGTCAACATTATTTAGGTCATGTTCAGCTACACTTTTCCTGAGCAGGCTTAGTCTTCTAAACGGTTTATCAATACTTTGTGCACGTTCTTTAGCGAGAAACTGACAAATGCCCTTCTTGAATCAGCTGAAGGGAGAGAATACCATAAAAAATATTAAATGATCAATCTCCATGAAAGAGTGTTGCTGGAGTCAGAGGAGGTCTAACTCATGACCTACTGCTCACCAGTTGGATGTGACACCCATTTGACTGAGCCACCGCGTCAGATCCCAATACTTAGGATAAATACTGTAGGTTGATCTGTAGGACAGTAAACCCAGACTGCCAGAGCAATGTGATATGGGTATATCTGGTGAATGCATAGGTATCTGTCCGAACATTTAGATTAATTATAGTAGTATATCCTGGATACATATACATGTACATAACATAGGTGAAAAGCAGTATTAGAATGATAAGATCAAATGCAAAATACCTACCTAAATTCATAGGTGCAGATAGGGCACATTTTTCAACTAAGAAGTATTGATATTGTCCTTATTTCTCTACCAAAACAAGTTGTGGGCATTCATAAGAAGTACCCACATCATATATTGGGCACTTCTAATGCTTACCTACAAATTATGTTTTTGAGGAGAAATAAGAAAACCCCTTTCTATTTGGAGCTATGACTGATTAAAAAGCACCTGTCACAGTTCCTATATATCTATGGAAGCTTCTTAAAGCCATGATTGCTCTGGACATATGAGCATCACTAAGAAAACCCTGATGAGAAGACACAGTCTGTGGCATCTGATCTGGCTTTGCATGTTTGCTCAGTATAACTAGAGTAAATGTCTTAAAATTTCGCACACAAAATGGCAGATGCAAACTAAGCAGACCCAGATCAGACTAATCAGGGTCTACATTGTTTGCTATTACACTTAGTATTTTAAGAAACAAATGCATAAAAAGCAAAATTTAGGCAACAAAAGTATGGATTAAAGTGTTCAAAATTTTAGGACATTTACCATACTTCAGGTAACAACAACACAGTGGTGGATTTAGGGGTGGTTCAGGTGAACCACGCTTTCTGACCATCAAAATGGCTCCTTAAGTTACATTAACCCTTTTATGCCTAGTATCCCATAAAAGGGTCATGGGCAAACATTGTAGGCCTAAATCAGTCACTACAGAAAAAACTGTCTAAACAGAGTTTGTACTGTTTGCTTCACATACTGGGATTTCATGCATTAATGAGGTTTAACCCTTGCCATGCTGAATTAACTAAGATGCTATGCTTCACTTCTAATTTTTAGCCTTTCAGATTACTTGATCCAGGTTGTTGATACAAATTCACATACTTAATGACAAACAGTGCAGATCCAGATCAGTTGGCTTCTGAATCTGCACTGTTATTTGAAGTCAACTGATAAGAATCTACAATGTTTGCAAAAGCAGGTCATCTCGTGATTCACCAGGACCAGGGTTAAGGTATATGAAGCAACGGCAAGGTCACCTACAACAGAAGCAATACACATGAAGAAAGGAGTCTATAAAGATATTTCAACTCAGTTCCTATAGGAGTTCTAAACGGCCCAATGTACTGTATAATGTAGACCCAGATCAGACTGCCTTGAAAGAAAAGTTCTAGACATAGCTCCAGATAAGAGGTGGAATCAGGAAAATATTTTTTTTTTTTTTTTTGAAATAAATATCAACAATTTTGGTTGAAGAAAAATGCTGGAGTTATTCTAGATATAAAAGGAGTATTCAGGAAATACATATTAAAAATTTTGTTACTATTACTTTTTCACCAAAACTTGTGTTGTGGATACCTATCCAATTGCTCACAAGTGCAAAAATGATAAAATCATCCTTAATAATCACCTCATTTGATGATGATGATTTGTGGTTTTTGTCTTTTTCAAAATTCTTTAACCCTTAAAATGCCAAGAAAACTTGCATCTGAAAATGTTGTCTGTTTATGTCGTCAGCTGAATATTCTTGCAAACTTTTCAAACCTATTTTTGCATACAGGCATACAGTGTGGATCCAGATCAGACTGCTCCTAAAGGAGCAGTCTGATCTGGGTCCACAGTTTGCAGAAATGACTTTTAAAGTAACCAGCAGAAGACAAAGCAGACAACAATAGTTGTGACTGGCGCTTTAAGGATTAAAATTAAGTCATACTGGGATGGTGAAGGGGTGCTGATGAAAGGGCCAGGTACTTCTATTAAATGTGTACCAACAACATATCTTTTCATGGAAAAATAAGAAAAAGAAATTCCTGAAACTCTCTCTTACCCGGAGCTATGATTCCAGTAAAATGAAGTTTTTTAAAAGTAAAACATATTTTAACGAGTAATACTTAACCTATAGATAATGTGCTATTCTATTCTGTTATTCACCCCCTCCACAGAAAAAACGACCTTTCAGTCGTTATAAGTCTTAATTCAGAAGGTCCCTTTAAACAGTTACCTGTATGACGTAGTTCCTCCCGCTCAAATGATCACGTGTCAGTTTCTTTTATGTGTAAAACAATACACAATTAGGAGAAAGGAGCGAGGGAAGGGAGGTGGGACGATAAATACTTATCTATAGGTTAAGTATTACTCGTTAAAATATGTTTTACTTTTAAAAAACTTCATTTTAACTTCGTAATACATTAACCTATAGATAATGTGCTAGAATTTGTAGAATAGGAGGGAGGATTTCTCCTAATAAGTTAGTTTCTGAATTAAGGCTTATTAAAAAGATTTATTTTTTATATACAGTCAAACCTGTGTTAGTGGTCACCTCTATTAAGCAGCCAACCTGTATTAAGCAGCCAGAGAAAAGTTGCCCAGAAATTCATAGACTTATATATTTGAACTGTATTAAGCAGCCACCTGCCTTCAGCAGCCACATTTTAAGCTTCCCATGGGTGGCTGCTTAAGACAGGTTTGACTGTATATATAATGAGGACATAATTAGTGCTTAAGGCAATAATAAGATCCTTTAACCAAGGATAAAGTAATCCAGGGTTAACATATATATATAATAAAGATATAATTAGTACCTCTCTAGTATAGCATCAGGTCTAGGGGGGGGGCTGTTGACGTTGTCTACACATCCATAACTGATTGCTGTTGGCCCCCCACCACTTTTTGGGCCACTACAATGGGGCCCAAACTTTGGAGATTCTGTGCTTGTTGAGACATGTCTCTGAGATAGAATTTGGCAAAAGTTGATGAACTACATTCCAAACCGCTGCCTGAAGTATATCATTGAGAGGAACTTTGTCGAAGAAAGCCCAAGAAGAGGAAAGAGCTCTAACTTCATGAGCTTTGATTTTAAGGAAAGAGATATCTCGTTTAGTGAGTTTCCTATAGGCAAGTTTAACAGTGTAAGATATCCATCTCGAGATAGTATCTTTAGAAATATCCTTATTGCCTTTAATAGGAAGAAAAAGTCTAGTTCTATTTTGGCGATAAGAGCTAGTCATTTTGAGATAGAATTTCAGAGCCCTAACGGGGCAAAGAAGTCTGTCAGTATGTTCCCATTTACATATTCGAGCAAGACTAGGAACAACAATAGGATCTGGTTTAACAGAAGGAAGCTGATTTTTTGCTAAAAAACCAGATTTAAGAATCAAGGAAACTGAACCATTAGATTGATTAAATCTTAAATGTTGTGAATCCATAGCTAGAGCATGTATTTCACTACACCTTTTAGCAGTGGCAAGAGCTAAGAGAAAGGCTGTCTTAATAGTAACGTGAAATTTAGAAGCCTTATCAAGAGGTTCAAAAGGTGGTTTTTGTAGACATACTAAAACCCACGATAAGTCCCATTTAGGTGTAAGAGATCTTTGTACTGGTCGTTGGAGTTCAAAGGATCTGATAAGTTCAGATAAAACTGGATTAGATCCGATTCTATTACCAGTTTTGAATTTTAAAGTGTTAGAGATCATAGATCTATAACCTTTAATAGTACTAATCTGACATTTCTTTTCCGAAAAAAGAAAGATTAAGAAATCGGCTATAACTGTAATAGGGGCCAAGATCGGATTAACCTTTTTTGTATGACACCAATTAGAGAAGATGGTCCATTTTGCATCGTAGACTTTTTGTGTAGATGCTCTTCTTGATCTGGAGACAAAATCTGCAACGTTTTGTGAAAATTTCTTATCTCTGATTGATTGTTTGATAACTCCCAAGCGTGAAGGTCGAGAATTGGGAGGTTTTGATGTAGAAATCTTCCTTTGGATTGAGTCAGTAGTCTTGGAATTAGTGGCAGACGAATCGGAGCTGACACTAATAGAAGAAGAAGTTCTGAGAACCACTGTTGTTGTGACCAGAACGGAGCTATGAGAACTATTCTGCACTGATGTTGTCGGATTTTCTCTAGAACAGCAGGTATCAGAATAAAAGGAGGAAAAGCATATGCATGAAGATGATTCCAGTCCATGGACAGGGCATCTATCGCTAGTGCTTTGTAGTCTTGTACTGGAGAGACATATAATGGGAGTCTGTGGTTGAATCTTGTCGCAAACAGATCCACATTTGGGAAGTTGAGCATCTGGAATACTGAATTCGCAACTGTTTGATCCAGAGCCCATTCTGTCTTGATAGGTTTGTCTAGTCTTGAGAGGCGGTCTGCAAGAATGTTGAATTTGCCTGGGATGTGACGTACTCTGATAACTATGTCTTGTTCCAGGCACCAATTGAGTATTTTCCAAACTTCTACGCAAAGATTGGGGGAATCAGTGCCACCCTGTTTGTTGATATATGAGACCACCGTTGTGTTGTCTGTGGATATCATGATGCAAGAATGGTGAATAAATGTTTTGGCTTGTTTCAGTGCTAATCGTATGGCCATCATTTCTAACATATTGATATGGAGCTGGGATTGGTTTTCTGTCCAGCGACCATGAAAGGACAGTGTTGTCGGCTCTAAATGAGCTCCCCATCCGTAATGACTGGCATCCGTATAAAGGAAGAATTTGGGGTCTGGAGGATGGATTGAAGTCCCTGTCTCGAATCGAATGGGGTTTATCCACCATTGTAAGTGAGATCGAATTATGCCGTTTATCGAGATCGGGTGATCGAGAGGAAGAATATGAGGTTTCCAGACTGACAGCAGGCACATCTGAAGAGGACGTAAGTGCAGTCTGCCCAGGAGAACAAGGTCTGCTGCAGCACTGAGTTTGCCCAAAAGAGAAAGGAAAGTTCGTGCCGATACATGTTTTGCTGAAATTATTTTCTTGATTGTTAGAATTAGGTTCTGTACACGATCCGCTGGAACCCTGACTAAATTTTGTTGCGTCAGAAATTCCATACCTATGAAGGTGAATTTCTGAGCAGGAAAGAGATCTGACTTCTTGAGATTTGGCAGAAAACCTAGGCTTTGAATAGTTTGAATGCAAATCTTTGTCTGAGTAATCAGACGGTTGTGAATCAGATTTTTTATCAGCCAATCGTCTAGATATGGAAAAACTGATATGGCACGTTGGTGTAGAAACGCTGCAATAACGTCCATCAGTTTCGAGAAAATTAACGGACTTAGGGACATTCCGAACGGTAGGGCCGAAAAGTGATATACTTGATCTTCGTGTACGAAGCGAAGATACTTCCTGGATTGATGATGTATCGGCACATGTAGATATGCATCTGTTAAATCTATGGAGACAGCCCAATCGTTGAGTCTCATCGCTTGTCTTACCGATTTGACTGTTTCCATTTTGAATGCTTGTTTCTCTATGTAACGGTTTAATAAAGACAGGTCTAATATTAAACGAAACTTTCCGTTCTTTTTTGGCACAAGGAATATCCGGGAATAAAAGTCGGGAGTTTCCGGATTCTGTACCCTTTCCACTGCCCGTTTATTGAGAAGATTTTCGATCTCTTCTCTGAGAAACGGGGAGGAGGATTGACTCATTCTGATCGGAACAGATGACAAAGGAGGAATTTTGATGAATGGTATCCTGAAACCGTTTCGTACGATAGAGAGGACCCATTTGTTGTCTGTTATTTCCTCCCATTTTTCCGCAAAATGGGCCAATCGTCCTCCCACTGGAATGTCCGCGAGCGGAAGAGCAGGCAGTGGAAAGGGCGGGCCTTCATAATCTTGCGGAGGAAGAGGCAGGTTTAGAGGAGGGGAACTGACGGATGTTACCAGTCCTCTTGATATTATCTTTCTTAATGTGAGAAGATGAGCTTTGAGGAATATTTTTGGACCTATACGACTGCGTAGGTTTAGGTCTGGATGTTGTTTGTTTAGCAGGATATTTAGGTATCTTGAAAGCTCTGCTCTGCGAAGGAGGCTTATAAGAATGAGATTGTGACTGAATGGATGTAGAAGCTAGAAACCTTTGCTGTTGAGCTTCGAAGTTTGATTTAGCTACTTCTTTTATCCTGCCGTCAAATAAGGATTTTGAGTTAATAGGAGCGTTCCTTAACTCGTATGTGGAATTGTCGAGTAGTAGTTTAGACGAAGCTAGGGCTGCGTCCCTCCTAGCTTGGAATAATTCAGTAGTTAAAAGTGTAGACATGGCAGTAGCATGTTTAATCGATTTGGCTACGGCCTCCAGAAGTCTGGAAAGGGCCGCAACCGACATCGATTCCTGTTGTAATGAAAGGAAGGCAGCTGAAGAAAATAGATCATTGATTGTGTTGGGGTTTAACGACACGTCAACCCTTGAGGGTCATTTTGTGTCGTCTCCCAGAGAAAGGGAGAAAAGAGATAGAAGAGAGTAGAGGAGATGACAGAGAGGGATAGGGAAGAAAGAGGAACAGGAATGAAAGTGAAGAAACAGAAGAAATAAAAACATTCCCCTTCTACCCTTACCCACTACAAGGATAGCAGGCCTTGCCCAACTGTAAGCCAATATCAGTTGGACGCCCCAGTGATGTAAGATACACAGCACCTTCGCACCACCCGACCACCCCCGAAAATAGATCAGCATGAGAATTAATAGCGACTAGTTTTCTAGCCTTCCTTTCCCATGCTTCTAGATTCTTGTGCGGAATAGAAGCTCTTCCTTTATTAGAAATGTCTAGGAGCGACGCATCCGCTTCTAATTGAGGGATATTATTAGTTGGCAAATATTGGTTCTGGCTCTTGTAGAATTTAGTCGGAGCAAGAGCCGAAACCAAGCTTTGCGGGCAAATCCAATCTCTTGAACATTTGTCCGATTCTAGTCTATTTTGAATATATTTTGTTGTATTTTGTACTAATTTGGATTGTGGGAGAACAAGTAATGGAGTGGAACGAGACTCCATTAATTGTTCGATCCCAGAGAGAGGTTTTAATGGAGCTTGATCCTGCTGAGTTTTGGGGCATAACTCAGGAGGAAGAAGCCGGAAGACCTCGTTAATCGCACGATCAAATGACCAGACTTCGGATTCAGTTTCCGAATCTGACTCCTTATTCTGTTGAGTGAGATTCGGCTGAATCTGATCGTAATTAATAGGTTGATTAGTGACTTGACTAAAATTAGTCTCCTCAGGTTGTATTAGAGATGGCGTTTGAACAACCTGGGGAGATTTATGAGCCCTTGTATATCTACCAATGTCAAGTTGAGATTGGGAGGAATTTGATGAAGAAGAAGGCGTCATCGATTGTCTTCTTCTCTTTTTATGAGAGTGCTTAGATCTCTTTGAATTTTTCTTTCGCCGAGAAGAACTCAAAGAGTCTGATCTGGAGGTAGAGATAGAAGAAGAGGACGATCGATGTCTTCTTCTCTTTTTAGATTTATGCTCTCTTTTTGACTGATCCTTCCTTGAAGGTCTGGAGATAGATAAATCATTTGAATTAGGAGGCTCAATCATTACACTCGGATCTGAGACCTGCGAAAAATCAGGTTCGAGTGGAATAATCTGTCTAGAGGAAGAAGCTGGATTAGGAAGTTCTATTCTATCAGAACGTTCGTAACCAGGAATAAAGACATTGGATAGTCTGTGGACACTACCATGTGAAATATGGCTACTTATGGACGGAGCGTAGCTTTGTACAGGCACATTTATAGGAATATAACCAGGCGGAATTTGTGTTTGTATGTCATACGCGAATGACTGTAAACCAATGCCTGGTTGACTGGAGCCTAGTTGACTGGTGCCTGGTTGACTGGTGACTGGTTGACTGGTGACTGGTTGACTGGTGACTGGTTGACTGGCGACTGGATGACCGGTGACTGGATGAACGGAGAGAAGTTGCCCAGTGACTGGATGACTGGTGACTGGTTGACTGGTGACTGGTTGACTGGTGACTGGTGGGCTTAGTGCCCGGTCAGACTCTAAGTCCGCCAGGCTGCCACCTTGATGGGTCCTGCCCCGAGCAGTAAAGCTATGAGGGGCGGTGCTCCCATCAACTGTCCCGTTGTCAGACATGTCTGACTGGGACTTCTTGGATTTCTTTGATTTCTTCTGTTTTCTTTTCTGCGTCATAACTGATTTTCTAGTAGCATGAAGGCGTCTTCTTTCTGCTAGGTTCCAAACTTTTTCTGTCCAGGAACTACAAATATAACACGGAGAAATACGTGTGCAAGAATTACAAGTTAGACAAGATAAATGTGTATCCCATTTAGCTTTTAAATGGCCACAGTTGCAGCGGGCGAAATGCATCGACTGATGCAGAAACAAAGGAAGAAATTTAACATTGAGAAAACAAGAAATCTAAGATCGATATTTCGAAAATAAGTACATAGATAGTAGAAGGAGTGAATATAGAACCAGAGAAAGTCAAGGATATAAAAATTTTAACCGTGTAGAATAATTTTAATCCATTTTTTCTAACACAGAATAATAATCCTTGAACATTCAAAGTCCACAGAAAAGAAACTGACACGTGATCATTTGAGCGGGAGGAACTACGTCATACAGGTAACTGTTTAAAGGGACCTTCTGAATTAAGACTTATAACGACTGAAAGGTCGTTTTTTCTGTGGAGGGGGTGAATAACAGAATAGAATAGCACATTATCTATAGGTTAATGTATTACGAAGTTAAAATGAGTTCACTGTGTTTGAACACTGTCTCATTGAGGAGTACCTAAAGTTGAGCAGCCCTAAAAAAGTGTTATTTTTCATAGTTCTACATATCAGATAAACATTTTTCTTATTTCTCCTTGAAAACCTAAGCTTTAGGTTCTCATTAGAAGTGCCTCCATGAGGCACTTCTAAAGACTACTCACCACATATGTTTTAGTGGAGCTTTAAGGAAAATATTAATACTTTTCAACTGAAGAAGCACCTTATCTGATGCTATGACTTTTGTGATAAAAACAGTAATATTTCATTTTCTTGAATTTCTCACTATCAATGTAATTATGTATGGTGTGGTATCTCACCAGACTTAGGCAAAAAATGACCTTATAATAAGTGCTGTAATAAATTCACGATCCTTTTTCACATATCTGTGTCACATATCTGTGTTACTGCTGTACATATATAATAAAAAAAAAATTACTATCAATGTATTTAAGCTCTATCATTCTTAACAGGATGTAAAATTTTAGAATTGTAATATCAATAATTATATTTTTTGTACCTTAGGTCTTAGATAGCATTGTCAATTGTTTTTTTTTTGTTTACCAAGGTAATATAAGCCCCAAAATTTAAAAAGTCCATACAAGGGGTTAATGGCCCCTAGACATATATTTGTACAATAAAACTCAAGGATCTGAAACTGTTCCCTAAAATTATTTTCAAACCTTATTTACCATAATATTCAGATACCTTAACTTCTTACTTGTCCTGTAATCTGACCAAGGCCATTTAATGACCTGGGCCCAGCTGTTTAAAACTATCGATGTCGTTAGTTAACTTATCCTTAAATCTTTGATCATCAAATATGGCATTTACCCTAATATTTTTGCTGCAAAAATGTGAGTAGCTTTTACTACTCACATTTTTTCAGCAAATATACCTGTGGAATCAATAGTATACTTACTAGAACAGTTAACATTTTGGCCACTAACGAGCTCGTTTAACCTAACAATGCTTTGAACAACTGGGCCCAGTTAAAGTGTCTAAAATTTGCTGGAAGCATTGTAAACAATGCAGACCCTTATCAGATGCAATGCTCTGTGGCTCTGTTTGCTCAGACCTGTCTGTCCGAATATTTAAAGTAAACAGGGCAACAGACTTTTTGACAAGTAATGAATACTTAACTACCCCATGAATATGAATATGAATAAAAAATAGAATTCACAGCTCCAGATAAGAGGGGGTAGCGGCATAATATTTTTACTTCTATATAAAAACATGTTTGGGTACTCAGAATCATCTTAGTCAGAAGCTAGTAATAAGCACCCACAACACATTTTCATAAAGAAAAAAAAAAATAAAAGAAAAATATTAATATTTTCTTGGTTAAAAAAAAAGAAGAAAAAAGACTTATCTGGATCTATGAATTCAACATATCCTAAAACAGGCACCTGTAGCCTATTATGAAGGCATATGACATCAATACCTCAGGCAGCATTTAAACTATCACACATATATATGTAAATAAATAAATGTTTGTTTTCCTTTTTCTACTGTAAGAGATTGTGACCATTACGGATAGGTAAATCATAACCTTCTTCTTTCTACTAGAACTGGTGTTCGATGCTCTTTCCTTCTAAAGATTAAAGAGAAACAAAAAAAAAAAAAAAAAAAAAAAAAAAAAAAATTTCTGATGAAATTAGCTGGCTAAATTCAATAAAATAGGAAATAGGATCTCTAAAAACTGAATTTCTCTTACCACAGCAACAGATAAGAAGGGATATACACAAAATATTTTTCTTATTTCTTCATGAAAATATATATTATGGGTACTCATTAGAGGTTCGAGTACCACAACATGTGTTTTTGTGGCGAATTGAGCAAAATATCAATACTTTAAGGTTAAAAAAGCCCTTTATCTGGAGCCATCTTACTATTTCTTTAACAGTTATATTAATCTACTATTACTGTCTAGAAGATACTTAGTGTCCTAGAAGATAATATCGAGTGTATGAAGCAACCCTATACCCAGCCATCCCAACACCCCCCACCCTCATACACAAAAAGATAAACAAGAGCTCCACAAGTGGGGCATCATTCGCTGGTGGCTGGTAGTCAGATGTAGCACCTATACTGACATAGAGTAGGAAGGGTAAGCCCCTCCCTCCACCCCCCCTCCCCAAAAAGTTTATAGGGCAGGCCATTTAGACAAAACTCTATTGATATTTGGTAGACTGTAATCTCAAAACAAAATGCGCTGCTTCACATCATGGTCTCATTATAAATTACCTTTCAGCTTGATGGGATGTATACAGTGCGAGGAAATATTTGGTTGACTGAAACCTAAAAAGGGTGTGCACTGATCCACATCATGGTGTAATTTTTATGTTTCAGCTTGATCTAATGTAATCTATAGGAGTTAGCTTAAGAAATTTTCAAAGGTGTATTACTGTATTAATATTTCATGGACTGAAACCTCTAAACAATTTCTGCTGCTCACATCATGGTCTAACTATAAATCAAGCTTCAGCTTGATCTAAACTGCAGGAGGCACTAGTAAGAAACAAATCATTTACAGAAAGTTTCAAAGGGACACACTCTGCTACTACACGCTTACCAAACCAGGGATACAGACTAACGGTCGCCCAGTTGACCACAGCAACTAAAAAATGGGCTGGGCGCCAAAAAATAATTTGAGGGTCGCCCAGTTGGCGTCGGTAAAGTTTAGTGGTGAAACAGTTTGAACAACAAAAATATTGTATTGCACTTCGATTTTGACAGAACTGGCTTTTCCATCAATTCTTCATTCCATAAATTTTATTCTTAGACTATCAAATTATAATATGTGTCTGAAATCCATTTATTTTAATGAATCAATCACATTTTAAAAATGAAAGTAGAATGTTTTTGCAGTGTTTCCGGTGTTGAGTGTTGAGGTAAAACTTCTATCGGTCATTTAATATTAGGTACCAGTTTAATGGCTGACACGAACGCGCAATAAACGCATTTTTACTATTCTTTTGATAATAGTAATAGTTATTATTATTATTATTTTGTTTCATGAATGCTTACATATTCTTTTTTTTATTCTTTTCTTTTGCCTACTATCCTTAATATTTAGAAACTTCTAGATTTTTCAAGAACAAGACATTTCTCATTGGCAAGTGACCTGTCTAAATTCTAGAGACAGAATAGCAAAGTATTCAATAGGGTACAATGAGTAGTCAAAACCATGCGCTTTTCAAGTTAATTCATTTTCTCCCTCTAGTTAGTTTCTGATAGTGGTATACATCTTGATTTCAGTTGGCCAATTTCTTACTTTATTTTCTTTAATTGTACTTGCATAAGAGTTACATTTAACATAATTTATTCTTTAAAAAAAACTTGATTTAGTAGTTACCTTTTTTTAATATTTTCATCAGACTATGTACTCGGAAGACTATTCACATACCCTGGAATTTCTTGGACAAAGAAGCCATAGGGTATTGCAATACATATAAAGCAATGATGCTGTGTGCATCTGATGGACCACAAGTTTATCTGACTGGCAGGTCAGTTATATGTTCCGCATTAAATTATTATAAGGTTCTAATCTCCTGTCTTAATTGGTTTGAATTCTTGGCGTGAATTCTGGGCTCCTAAGTTTTGGCCTGGGCTACTGAAATTTTTTTTTTAGTAGCCCAGCTGGCTCCTGAAAAAATTTGGTCAGTCTGTATCCCTGCAAACGAATGAATGCATAACCATCGGTTAAGAACGTGAAACAAATATAGTGACATCAGTTAGGCATTCAATGAGTCAAAAATGCAAATAAACTTTGCATTTTCTGTGTTCATGAGCAACATAAATGTTTTGAGGAAATTATTTGAAAAACGGAGAATTACATTCAACAGCCCATAGATATCGGTGTCTGTGGTGTAAATCTGACAGACCATCTACCGCACGCATACTGGCTGAATTATTTTTTGCATGCTGAAGGTGTAATAAAGCCATAGAAAACATGTGGAAATTCGTGGTTTTCATTGTCCTTTACTTAATTTTGCGCTTTCCTAGAAGTTCAGCATATCATCATGCACACACGATAGACACTTATAATTATTTATGTTATGGGTATTTTGGTTGTCAATGCAGCATTGTTGAGAAAACTCAAAGGTAAGGGTAAAAAATGAGTGGTGACGCATTAGAGCTGTAAGTTTTGTTTTTATTTATTTTCAAGATGGCTGCGACAGTAGCCATCTTGAATTTCTGATCGAAATGATTTTAGTTTTTTTTATCTACATGTCATCCCGATGCTTCCTACCAAGTTTCATGTCAACTGGCTTTTTGGTTCAGGAGGAGAAGCAAAACGTAGATTTTCAAAATGGCCACCTGGCCACGGCTGCCATCTTGGATTTCCGATCAGAATGGGAATGATTTCAGCTATAGTTTATCTATTAGTTACCCTGATGCTTCCTACCAAGTTTCAAGTCAACTGGCCTTTCGATAATGCCAAAAGTGAGAAAGGCAGAGTTGTTATTCTTGTACACGACATGTTGTCTCATCCTGTTCTACATTACCATGAAAATATTCCGAAGGGTATTCGAGTTACAGAGTGGACATGAAATCTATTTCAAACAAAACAATGACTCCAAAAGTAAAACAAGCGGCCCATGGACCACGGCTCGCTCACTTGTGTGACATAGCCACTGCAGATATGCAGATATTATGCAACATTTTTCCAATCCTATCATCGCAACTAATGGAAAGATCATTTAAGCAGTTCTTAGTTTTGAAGAAGAATATATGGGGCTAACAGTCAATCTGAGCAACACTGGCCCAGAGGCTCCAGAGGAGAAGAGGACGGACAATGGACGAAAAGTGATCACTATAGCTCATCCCGAGCATAGCTCCGGTGAGCTAAAAAGCCGTCCTTGTATGGACACGTCACCTCATCATGTTCTACATTTCTTCCAAGTATCATAAGAATATTCAAAAGGGAATTCAACTTACATAGTGGACACAAAATCAATGCATAATCACTGTCAAATATAACAAAGGGAGATAACGTCAAAAGTTAGAAAGGCAGAGTTGTATTTTTGTACACAACACATTGTCCCATCAAAATATTCCAAAGGGTATTCAAGTTACAGAGCGGACATGAAATCAGACATGAAAACTGATGTGGACTAGAAATCTATTTCAAACAAAACAAAGGGAAATAACTTCAAAAGAAAGAAAGATAGTGTTGTCATTTTTGTACATGACAGGTCGTCTTGTCCTGTTCTACATTTCTACCAAGTATCATCAAAATATTCCACAGGGTATTCAAGTTACATAGCGGACAAGAAGTTTTACGCCAACACTGACGCCGATGCCAATGGGATTCGTCCCTAAACCAATATGTACCTCTACCCTTCCGTAGGTTGGGGGGCATAACGATGTGATAGAGGGGCTGCAGGTTCAAGCCTTAATTGTATTCTCGAACAAGATAAAAATGTACTTATTATTATTAGGTCCTGGGGTCAATGATGAGGCCTAAATAGATGACACTAGCTAGTTTGACTCAGAAAACTTGACACTTCACCTATTTTCAGTTTTGTGAGTGTGTTTGTTGCTCTCAAGGGTCATTCCTTTTAGAATCTATATACTGTATTTGTATATTATCCGTGACAAGCTCTAAGATCATCTGAATGCCGCATTGGAACAATTTTTAGTAACTCTCATGTTAACTACATAGGGCAAGTATCAGCAAATTCCTCTAGAAGTTCCCACAAGAATTGTCCAGGAGGAATATTTCATGATGATTGTGAAAATTAGCCAATTATGCAAAGTTGCTTCATGCGGACAATAAAGACTGATCAGACTGTGCATATGCACAGGTTAATTTGAGTCTCTGTTGGGTGCACATGTCAGAAGTTGTTTTCTTAGTTGTGGCTAGTACAGGTTTTCTTCTGCAAACTATCACTAAGACATATTTACTAAAACTGCTTCCCCAACCTCAATTTTATGTCTTACCTTTCTTTCCTTGCACAAGCATTCCGTCTTTATGTCCGACATCTATAACACAAAACATCCAAATATCATGACCAACAAGAGGCCCACGGGCCACGGGTCGCTCACCTGAGTGACACAGTCACTGCAGATATGCAGATGTTATGCAACATTTTTCCAATCCTGTCATCGCAACTAATGAAAAGATCATCATTTAAGCAGTTCTTTATTTTGAAGAAGATATATGGCATGCCAGTCAATTGAGGGTGATCATTTGAACAAACTCTAAATGGCAGCCAGCTTGGAATTACAATCGGCACGATTTTAGCTATTTTTGATCTACGAGTCACCCTCATGCATCCTACCAAGTTTCGAGTCAACTGGCCTTTCAGGTCAGGAGAAGAGGCGAAAAATAGATTTTCAAGATGGCTGCCATGGCGGCCATCTTGGATATCCCATTGGCACAATTTTAGCTATTTTTGATCTACAAGTCACCCCAATGTCTCCTACGATGTTTGGAGTCAATTGGCCTTTCTGTGCAGGAGAAGCAGCTAAATATAGATTTTCAAGATGGCAGCCATGGTGCCCATCTGGGATTTCTGATCAGAACGATTTTAGCTACATTTGACTTACAAGTCAACCTGATGCTTCCTACTAAGTTTCGAGTCAAGTGACTTTTGGGTTTAGGAAAAGAAGCGAATAATAGATTTTCAAGATAGACGCCATGGCGGCCATCTTGGATTTACGATCGGCATGATTTTAGCTATTTTTGATCTACAAGTCACCCAAATGCTTCCTACCAAGTGTGGAGTCAACTGGCCTTTCGGTTCAGGAGAAGAAGCGAAAAATAGATTTTCAAGATGGCTGCCATGGCAGCCAGCTTGGATTTCGGATAGGCACGATTTTTGCTATTTTTGATCTATAAGTCACCCCAATGCCTCCTACCAAGTTTGGGGTCAATTGGCTTTTGGGTTTAGGAGTTTAAGCGAAAAATAGATTTTCAAGATGGCGGCCATGGCGGCCATCTTGGATTTCCGATCTGCACGATTTTAGCTATTTTTGATCTACAAGTAATCCTGATGCTTTCTAGCATGTTTGGAGTCAATTGGCCTTTCGGTTCAGGAGAAGAAGCAAAAAATAGATTTTCAAGATGGCCGCCATGGCGGCCATCTTGGATTTCCGATCGGCACGATTTTAGCTACTTTTGATCTACAAGTCACCCTGATGCTTCCTAGCAAGTTCGGAGTCAAATGGCCTTTCGGTTCAGGAGAAGAAGCGAAAAATAGATTTTCAAGATGGCGGCCATGGCGGCCATCTTGGATTTCCGATCGGCACGATTTTAGCTATTTTTGATCTACAAGTCACCCTGATGCTTCCTAGCAAGTTTGGAGTCAATTGGCCTTTCGGTTCAGGAGAAGAAGCGAAAAATAGATTTTCAAGATGGCGGCCATGGCGGCCATCTTGGATTTCCGATCGGAACGATTTTAGCTATTTTTGATCTACAAGTAATCCTGATGCTTTCTAGCAAGTTTGGAGTCAATTGGCCTTTCGGTTCAGGAGAAGAAGCGAAAAATAGATTTTCAAGATAGCGGCCATGGCGGCCATCTTGGATTTCTGATCGGCACGATTTTAGCTATTTTTGATCTACAAGTCACCCTGATGCTTCCTAGCAAGTTTGGAGTCAACTGGCCTTTCGGTTCAGGAGAAGAAGCGAAAAATAGATTTTCAAGATGGCGGCCATCTTGAATTTCCGATCGGCACGATTTTAGCTACTTTTGATCTACAAGTCACCCTGATGCTTCCTAGCAAGTTTGGAGTCAATTGGCCTTTCGGTTCAGGAGAAGAAGCGAAAAATAGATTTTCAAGATGGCGGCCATGGCGGCCATCTTGGATTTCCGATCGGAACGATTTTAGCTATTTTTGATCTACAAGTCACCCCGATGCTTCCTACCAAGTATCAAGTCAATTGGCCCAGGGGTGTAGGAGGAGTAGGCATTTAAAGCAATTGTTGACGCCGCACGACGGACGACGGACGACGCACGACGGACGACGGACGACGGACGACGGACATTGACTGACCACAATAGCTCACCATGAGCACTTCGTGCTCAGGTGAGCTAATAAAATGGCACAAAACCTATAAAGGTTGCTCTTAGCAACACTTAACACATAACAATAAAACACAGTGGGGTCACTACAAAGACAGACAAGAGGCCCACGGGCCATGGCTTGCTCACCTGAGTGAAATATACACTGCAGATTTGTTATACAACCTTTTTTCAATTCTGTCATTGCAAGTTATAAAAAGATCATCATTTACGTGGGGATCTGAATGGTTTCTGAGTTATTAAGCCATATGTGAACTGGAGGGGCAGGGCATAATCCCACACGGTCTGTGTCAATGAATGCATCTTATCATTATGAACAATAATATATATGGTTTTGGGGTCGGGTTCTGAATAGTTTCTGACATTATATGAACTGGAGGGGGTGGGACATATCCCCTGGGGACGTACAGTCAGTGCCATTGGATGCACCTTATCATAGGGAACAAGAACATACAGTTGACTCTCGTTATCTCGACCCCTCTTATCTCGATCCTATCACTTATGTCGAACTGATTTCTAAGTCCCGATTATTTTCCCTATGTATTTATTGTATTTCAGCTTCGCATATGTCGAACTACTTTTATGTCGACACTTCGGCTATCTCATCCATCATTTTCAGTCCCTGAATATATTTTTCACAGTATTTACTACCGCGTATCTCGAACTCGGACCATGACGAAGGGAAAAAAAATGTAAGATGCGGCGCCGCCGGTCTCTCAGTTAATGAAAATCATAATAGCCCAATGATAAATAAATCAATATTTTAATTTTCCCTTTTGTCCAGATAATTACAAACAACACAAACAATGTCTAAAATCCGTAATTATGAAATCACATGCGTGTCGAGTCGGGTTTGACACGCGGCGCTCAACACCGTCTCGTGTCATTGATTTGTAAGATAAAAAGCGGCCCGGAATAGTGTTATGGAAGATTAATCAACGAAGTTTCTTTAATTTATTGTTTAGATATGCTCTTCACTATTGAGTACTGTCCGTCTGAATGATATAGCGTCTTCAAGAAAAGTCAGTGCGCGACAGGTTCCGACTCAGATCAGCCTGTATTGATCAGGCTAGCTAAGTCTGAATCTTCGCTTGTTACGCTTTGGTCAAATGGTGCTCTTTGGTAAGCCCAGATAAGGCTCATGCGTATAATGGAAAATTTGTGGGCGTGCAGGCTGATCCGAGTCTTTGACAGTCGCACAGTCTTCTAATAGGAGTTGTCGTGCACGGCCTCAAATAAACGAATCACACGTGGGTACCGATGTTAACCCTTCCGACCCTGTAGACTGGTACGGATACCCCACAAATAGTGGAGGGCCAGATGAGACGGTTCATAACGAGCTTTCTCTGTCGGATCTACAGTTTGCCGCACTGAGAGGGTTCGTTTGTGCCAGGGGAGATAATCCAAACTAGCTTACAGCTGCCGCTTAACATTGTAAGCGTTTTATGCAAAAGCGGAAACCAGTCAACTCTTTATCGAGTCGTCTATGCGAATGGAGCTAATCCAAACCAGTTCATAACGTATAGCTAACACAACCCGGAAACCAGTAATTTATTTATAGCTCATATGGAAATCCAAATATGCAGGAGTATTAAAAGACAACAAGAGACGTTTGAAATTTATTATTATTAACATTTATTGATGATATTATTTCAAGAAAACCATTGCATCTCCTAAAACAAACAGTAACAATGCAAACTGAAGTACGCGTAAATTATTTAAATTGCCATATACATGTGCCTTCCAAGCACGTTTTGGCGAACAGACAGGCGAACAGTCGTCATACCTATGACGTCACAATTTGGTTGTCTCGAACTATTGATAACTCGAACATTTTTATCAGGTTCCGTGAAGTTCGAGATAACGAGAGTCGACTTTATATGGTTTAGGGTGGGGATCTGAATATTTTCTAGAATATTTGGCCTTTTATAAAATCCATGGGACCCCCGGTCAGTGTCACTGGATGGGTCTTATCATAAGGACCAAAAATATATATGGTTTAGGGGTGGGGATCTGAACGTTTTCTGAGATACAGGGCCTTTTTTGAACTGGAAGAGGGTGGGGCAAATCACCGGGGAACACTGTCTATGTCAATAAATTCATCTTATCATAAGGAACAACAATGTATATGGTTTATAGGTGGGGATCTGAACGGTTTCTCAGATATTAGGCCATTTATGAAGTGAAGGGGGTGAGGCATGTTGTGGCAGCCATCTTGGATTTCAATCAGCTCAGTTTTAGTTATTTTGTGTTTCTTCGGTGCCCGATGCTCCTCAACAAGTTTCACCCAAACGGATTATAGTCTTTACAAGAGATGTCCAAAATATGAATTATCAACATTTTTCCCATGTTAATGTATAGGGCCCATACAAACGCATGAGGGAGCAAATTTGACCATCTCGTAAAAATGTCAAAGTAGGATCATCATTTTATCACTTTTGGAAGACGGTTCATCCCAGATGATCGGTGCACAGATTAAGCCCAAAGGCTCCGGAGAAAAAGATTTTTTATGGTTTTATACCATATATGGGCATGGCGGCCATCTTGGTCAATGGACCGCAACCATCTTAGCAATCTTTAATTGCCCCCGACCTAAGGAGGCGCCATATAAAATTTGAGCATAACTGGCTCAGCAGCTTCAGAGGAGAAGTCACTTGAAATTCTCAACAATTTTCCGATACAAATGTATGAGGCTCATATAAATGCACAGAGACAAACATGACCTTGCCGTACAAAGGTCAAACATCAACGTATGACAATCATTTAGCAACTTTGGCAGATCTCCCATCCCCAATAATTTGTGCAAATATTTAGCCCAAAGGCATCCTGGATACTGTAGAAGAAAATTTTAAATGTTTTTAACTATATATGGGCATGACGGCCATCTTGGTCAGCCGGCTGCTACCATTTCGGAAATCTTTCATTCCCCTAACCTACGGAGGCTCCATATAAAATTTTGAGCAAATCTGGCTCAGCGGTTTCAGATAAGTTGATTGAAATTCTCAACAACTGTCCCATACAAATGTATGGGGCTCATACAAATGCATAAGGAAGCAAACATGACCATGTCAAAGAGTAGTATACATGAGAGAGGTTCTGGACCACTTTTATATAGCAAGCCATATATATCAAGCATATCGGTCTTCGAGTCGGCTGAATAATTATGCTGGTCGCTCTCCATTGGGCTGCCTATACGATGCCAAAATGGGCCCCCCCCACCCCCTGGCGGGCCCCAACCCATTGCTCTGGGGTTCTGGCCCACTTTTAGATCTCGAGCAAAACGGCCAATACGTACATAAAGAATTGCCCACAGCTTCGAGAGTGTACTCGCATGCGCCAGCCCCACCCCCCCCCCACCCCCATGGTGGGCCTCAACCCAAGAGCCTGGCACAGCTGAACACCTAATTGAACAAATGCTCACCCTGGGTATATCGTGGATGCATAACAGTATGAATACATTTAACACTTGTCGCTGGCTTATCACTTGGTGTAGCAAGTGCTGTAGGAAGCTGTAAGTGAATGACCTCTGTGGCATTTATAGGGATCAGCTAAGCTGCCGGCCGGGACAGAGCCTGGCCCATGCAGGAAATGCGGCCGGGGGTCAAAATCAGAGACCCAGCTGTGCTCAAGGGGTTGTGGCGCTGACAATGCCAAGAAAGCCCTTCACCACGCAGAAGCAAAGGCAAGACCCCTTCATCCTGCGCTCATGCACGAGCTCAGACTAGTGGCGCACCAGCAATGAATATTACCGTTTATCAGACTGCGCTCAGCGCTAAAATTGAGATACATGCCTTATATACCAAAAGAACAGATAGACGTTTGGCTGCAGTATACGTGGCGCACCGGCAACGAACATTACTGTTTATCTAACCGCGCTAAGAGCTAAAATTGGGATACACGACGTATACACCAACAGAACTCTCAATTAGACAGACAGCAGCTACAGTATATTAGCATGGCCGATATGGACGAATACATCAACCAGCTTCTGGCTAAAATGCCCAAGCCTGCCTAGAAAGTTGTAAGAAACATCATAGATGAGCCCATCCCGAGAGCAGTGAAACAATGCCTACTCAAGCCTCTGCTCCCTGGGAAACCATGGCTTTCTCGCCCACCTCGCATGCACAAGGACCAGAAGAGAAAGGCTATCTTGGAGGAGTTTAACCCATTACCTCCTCAGAAGGGGCTTCGAACAATCCACGACTACCAGCAAGAGATTCTGGAATTGTTTGAGCAGAAGAAGAGACACGAGCAAGTCTTCAACCGAATGCCCTGGGTAATAGGGAATTACCTGCGAGGTTGGCAAATGGATATCTCTAAGGCCATCCCTCAGGTGTTGATTGAAGAGCCTTTCTGCAAGAAGTGTGCCCACAGATACAGAAGAAACTCTTAGAAGAGATCTTGGCATTCGATGGCATGAAGTTTCAGCTTGCCCTCAAGGTCCAGTTATGAAAGGTGAGAGCTGCTGGAAATGAATTCTCTGACCCTTAGTTCCGCCACAAGCAGGAGGCCCTTCTCCAGGCTGGTGAAATCAAAGAGGCTCTAACCATAGCCATCCTCCACCTCCTGGAGCTGCTCGAAAAGTGGACACAGAGAGGGTCAGAGTGGGTGGTCGACAGAGTGCAGACTCTCTGGCTAGACATTGCTAGTCCTACATCCCACTACCAGCAGGGATGAAACACAAGAAGGCAGTTATCAATATAAAGGCCAAAGGCGATCACTGCCTCTGATTGGCGCTCAGATCAGCCCTGTTCCCAGCCCATGATCATGCAGACAGACCGTCTAAGTATCCTTCCAATGATGGTCTGAACTTCAAAGGGATCGATGCACCCATGCCAATTTCTCAGATTCCCAAAGTGGAGAAGCAGAATAACCTTGCCATCAACATATTTGGCTGGGACAAGGGCCTGACAGTTCACAGCCTCAGCACCCAGCCGGAGACCGTACCCAGCATCAACCTGCTGCTGATCGAGAAGGCAGGTGAATTACACTACACCTTTATCAAGGACCTCAACCGCTTACTCTACAACAAGAGCAAGCACTAGGAGTGCAAGCACTTCTGCGAGGGATGCCTGCACGGTTACTCTAGAGAAGACCTGTTGAAGGCCCACAAGCCAGAGTGCAAAGGGATCGGCCTGACTGGTCGGATTGGAGATGCCAGAGGTGGGGAAAAACAAGCTTACCTTCCAGAACCACCATAAACAACTCCTAGCCCCCTTCATTTCTAAGGTGGGAGGCAAGGTGTCCTGTATTCCTAATCACACTGAGAGGTATATCAGCTTCTCGGTCGGTCAACTTCGATTCATCGATAGCGCTCAGTTTCTGCTAGCATCTCTTGACAAGTTATCGGCGGCAAACAGGTCTGAGGCTTTCCAGATCACGGCCAAATACGAGCCTAATGAGGCAAGGCTCAAACTCCTCATGCGCAAGGGTGTCTACCCTTACGAATACATGGACTCCTGGGTGCGCTTTGAGGAGACCCAGCTCCCACCCAAGGAGCCCTTCTACAGAAAGCTATTCTATGAGAACATTAACGAGGTGGACTACGCCCATGTGCGGCAGATCTGGATGACCTTTGGGTGCAAGACCCTGGGGGACTACAGCGACCTGTACTGCTGCACCGAGGTATTGCTGCTCGCTGATGTGTGCGAGGCCTTCCGGAAGACCTGCCTTAAGCAGTACGGCCTGGACCCGGCTCGCTACTACACCAGCCCTGCTCAAGAAGACAGGCGTTGAGCTAGAACTGCTCACAGACTACGACCAGCACCTGTTCATCGAGGAGGTGATGCAAGGGGGCATTTCCATGGTGTCGAGGGGCTATGCCAGAGCAAACAATCCCAGAGTGGAGGGCTATGACACAGAGAAGCCGAATACTCACATTGTCTACTATATGAACAACCTCGATGAGCCAACCCCTTCCAATAGGTGGCTTTCGGTGGGTGGATGACAGCCAGCAGCTTGCAAAAACCATTGCAGAGCATCCAGCTGACAACCCCGAGGTGGACTTGGAGTACACAGAAGACCTACACGACGTGTACAATGCATATCGATTGGCACCAGAGTGGTTCAGAAGAATTGGTTGTCAGATTATCAACACAAACTCCTTGGCGTTGAGGTTGGCGCCAACAGAGGTTGAGAAGCTGGTCCCCAACCTCCGTAACAAGGACCGATATGTACTTCACTACCGGAATCTGCAGCTATACATGTCACTGGGAATACGTCTGACTAAAGTCCATCATACCCTCCGGTTCGACCAAAGCCCTTGGATGGAGCCGTTCATCCGGATGAACACCGAGCTGCAAAAAAGGGCTACCAGTGACTTAGAGAAGGACCTCTACACCAACCCTAAATGCCGGATGACTTGGCAAGCTTATATGCTACCAGGCCGGTCGCAGCCATTCCGATGAGGATGAAAGCAATCTCGCAGTCTTTTTGGCCGTTGCTTGGGATGTAAAAGTCAGAGAGCTGGGGCTTGGGTCCGAGGTAATCAACACTGACCTTTTTCCCGGTGACCTCCGAATAGAGCCTCATGGCCTCGTTGACATCCTGGAATGTTTTCACGGTGCGGCCTTGCTGGCTGAGCTCCTTGCTAATGAAACCGCGGCGCTCTATCCACTTTTTAGTCCATGCCTCATGCGGGGCTTGTAACTGCTGGATTGCTTTATCGTGTCGCTTTTGCTCCTCAACATGGAGAACAAGTAGTTCAATCCCGAGAACGCTGGGGCATTCACCAGGGCACCATCAATGAGCATAGCGATGCTAGCCATTACTTCTAGATATCAGCGGGTATGATGCCTTGTTTAATTAATGCTTCCTTGGTCGCCATGGCGAGAGCGATGTCTGCAACGACCATGCCCACATCACAGGGTGTGAAGTCTAGCTTAGGGGGGCTATCCCCCATCGCCATCTTTCCAAGCCGGGCGTATCCCACAGCGATGCCAGAGACGATAGCGCTCCAATACAGTGCGTTAACAAGCATTTTTCCGTCAGTTGCTGGGAATGTCATGGCTTCATTCCATATAACAGGAACCTGTGCTAGGCTCTATTTCGGGGGGGCTTATCCTGCTTGGGGAAGACACTGTGCGACGTGTCAAAGGGGCCTGCCGCCGTTCCTGCACAAGTGCTGGAACATGCGGGCACGTTTCTCATTGCTTGGCAGTCGCACAAGTGCGGAAAAAACAACGCAAGCGCAAGTTAGTCCTTCAGGGTTATGTTCCGGCCATTTGTCCGCGTCGCCACTGTTGCTGCGCAACTCCTGGTCCTTTGAGTCAGCTCCCTTTGGAGGAATACTGGCCTCTCCCAGACGAAATGATTCCTTGGATACCCGAAGCTGTTTGAGCAGTTGTTCTTGCTTGGCCTTTCGGGCGGCAGCGCTGGCACGCCTGGCAGCTACTTTCTTCGGATCCTTAACCTTCACCATGACTCTTTCTACTGCTGTCTGTGCTGGCTACCCAACTGACATGGTCTTGTTGCTTTTCAATGTCTCTTGGTTCTTGATATCCGCCATCACTTATACTAATGGGGCATCAATGTCCAAACTGACAGTGCTGGAGGGTGGTCAGCTCAGCGGTTAGCGGTGCCATACACCAGCCGTACCGGTGGTAGAGCTCGCAGGCAGCAGTGCTAAGCGTGTGCCTGATGAAAGGGTCACCCTCGAAGTCAGCAACAAGCCCCAGCTGAGATCGGAAGAAACATGGATGCCACCCCCACATAAAGCTGGATCACCTCAGACCGAAGTGTCTTCGTCATCGCCGCCCCTAGCCTTGCTTCGTAGCAAGTACACAGTTTCTTGATTTCACTATCTTCCATAGCGTTGATATGATCAGCGATTAATTGCTTTCCATGGATCGCCAGTCCATACTACTTAGTATGTCGGGCTCTTCCCGTTGCTCCCCTGCCGATGACGACGCGTCTGGCGTCGCCGCCATTCCTCACGCCGAGGCGGCTACGTGGTGACATACCACTTTGCCAGCACGTACGGTTTCCGTGGACAGCAGCTGATCGATGAGCTCCTTACAGTCCATTTTGCCTACTGTTCCAGTTATTGCTATTGAGAGATGGCGGGCCCGTCTAAATTGAGTTCAAGCGTATGGTTGAAGCGTGTTAACTGCCAAGCGATGAAAAAAAGCAGTACCAGTTGCATGCCAAGCATGGCGATTAGCAGTCCTTCGGTTACTTTGTAGTGGCTAAGCATGGTTGCGAAGCACCATATAACTTGCAGGACAGTCTGTGTTCAGTACGAGCACAGCTTGTATTGTCTCGGCTAGCTGCTGCCGCACCAACGCCCGGTGTTCTTAGTGGGGATCACATCATTTTCATGCAGACAGTCTTCAAAATGAGTCACAATCTTTACAGTGGAAGAGTGTGACCCAGTGTGTCTGCTCGCTGAGGTCCTTCAGCACCACATTATACTTCTGGATAAGGACCCAGATGGTTTGGTCAGCGTGGCGGCCAGAGAAAGCTAGCTCTGACAGCATGTCTTTCTTCCTCGTCAAAGCCTTCGTGGCCGAGCAGTCGTCGACCAGATAGAGGGTGGGCTCACCTTGGAATACCTGGAAGAAGGCTTGCAAGTTATCATGCAGGGGCTCGCCAGGGTCTAGAATGAAGATCTCAGGGTTGTGGTATGTCTTATTAAGCTGTATAGTAGGGCACAGGATGATGATGTACCTGAATACCTCCCCCCCGCCACCCCCCCAACACCCCCCACCCAAGGGTCCTTCAAGCAAATCTAGGACAGACTGTTTTTTCACATCCCGTCTGCTCACATAATTATGATCCCCATTATGCTGTCCATGGCAAGAGGTTGTTAATAGGCTGCTTCGATGAAACAATCATCCTGGAAATTGAGCTCGGCGTCGCATATCAAGTAAACGTAGACGTTCAAAGGGCCAGTCGCCTCGGCCACCTTTGAATTTGGATGGTCATCCCTTTGTTTATTCGGCAGCCGTTACCATGGAGCCGGTCATCATCGGTGGTCCGGAGGTCAAGACAGAGGACATATTTTTTAGTAAGGAAGCCTCCAAGGCTGACGTCCATCAGGGCCAGGTCTTTCGCTGCTGCTGAGACATTGGGGTGACGCTGACTGCCGGCGGCAAAGTATTTCCTCACCTCGTCCCACATTTGATGGGGCCTCAAGCCCTGAGAATAGAGTTGATTCGGGAGGCCTTCGATGGTGACCTCGACCTTGGTTATTTTCGGGTTGTTTAAGGCCTCGGTATCGCGAGCAAAGGATTGTTGCGAGGCCTCAAAGAGCATGAGGGCCCCCCTCATACTCCGTGGCCGTTTTCCAGAGGTCGTTGTAGCAATGGAAAAAGTCACTGTTGACGATGGACATCACTTCGTTCCCCAAGATCTTAATGACACTCTTTCTTATGATGGCACAGCCAAATTCTGGACCAGAGTCGTGTTGGTGTCAGCTACCTGAAGCCGCTGAGGAGACGATCCACAAGGAGAGTGAAGCCTCCCTGAGCCCAATGGACATCGATAGGTCCGATCCAAAGGACTTGTCCAACTTTGCCGAGGACGAGAGGTTTATCATCCACCATGCCCTGGCCGCAGTGGGGGATGAGCCAGATGTCTCTGCTTAGCTATTCCAAGCTATTCGGGAGCTTAATGGGTTAAAAACTGCAACGACCCATGTCCGAGACGAATTGGCTAAAAACCTGGTGAAGCTGTCCAAAACTGAGGAACATTTGGCCCTGGAGCTGGACTTATCTCAAGGAAGGGCGATGCGCAACTCCTCCAGGATACGTCTTGTGGTGTAGTACATGTGAAAGGTGTAGAGGCCTCTGAGGTGCAGGTCCTTGGCTTGGAGGTGGTCCTCAATGAAACACCACACCCGGCACTGGCACACCAGAGGGCGAAGTTCAGCTGACATTGCCACCAATCAAAGGGGGTGCTCGTCCAGGCATGCCAAACCTTAATCGCCACTGCAACTTCTCCAGTGAGTGGGGGGTTTTGATAGTCAGCGAAGATGTCGGGGAACGCGGCTTGGAAGTAGCTTCCCTTGTCATCGACCATTATTTCTTGGTCAGCCAGAGACAGCTGCTTCTCTTTGAAATGGCCGCCTGCCCGATATTTGGCCGAGCTATATATTAAACAAAAATGCCTTTGTGTCCATGCCTTTTGAACTATAGCCATATGTACGTACAAGCAGCATGTATGTCATGCTGAACGATGTCTAAAACGGTGAATTAGTGTACCTGGCACACAGTGTCGGGGATCCTCCGAAGTTGCATGCCGGGGGCTGGAGGTTGCTCTGTGAGTTAACATACTACCATCAATGGTCCAACTTCAGCGCCGCCATAGTGAATAACCAGGCCTCAAATGGACACACGATACCTGATGGGTAGTTGCGAGTTGAGAAATGAGTTTGAGCCTTTGGGTATCGAACTTTGTTTGCATGCGCCAACTGATTGATTACAGATGTCTGTGAAGAAGTGCCTGGACTTAAACAGCCGGCTGGCCAAACTCCTAGGGTTTACTTGGACATTCGAACCTGGTAAAGCATACCTTGCAGACGAGCCACACAGGCTTGTTGTCCATCGGGAGATCTAGGTGCATCTTGAGAAGGTAAGCACTTCAGAAAATCTCTGCAATGGTCACCCCTCTACACTGCTTAGATCCATCCCCAGCGAGAACGAAAGGTGTGGGGGTGTCAGACAGAGCAGTATAAAATGCTTGCAGCTCCACAGCTGACCCTCACGGTATTAGACGTAAACGGTAAAAAGTTAGATTTCAACCACTTGAGCGCAGTACTACACATAAGAGATGGGTGACCCAGGTTGCCCTGGGAGCATCAGAAAATGCCTCTTATGTCCCCAAGATGAAAAACATTGTAATTTCTGAAAGCTATAAACTTAAAACAAACAACGCCCGGCAGGGAGTTCTAAGAATTGTCTACGAATTCTCTCCTGCGGTAATTATTGGTCTTGGGGTAACAACATCGGCAATACTCCTGGAGATAGTCCTTTGGGACCAGCCTGATGACTTTGTTGAGGTAATACCTGGCTTCAAGCTCAAGTGGACCCGAGTGCATGCAATAAAGACGTTGGGGTCCATATAATAGTGCAGGAGACACCTTAAGTGCGGTTTACGCTTGGGGGCATCCAACATCAAACCTATTACCGTCTTTTGGATATTAATAAGGTTCATCTCGGCCCAGTTGTTTTAAAGACTTTGATTTACGCTCGGTGAGCTCACAACTGATCAAGTCTGGGTGCATTTGAACTTACCTATCAGCGGGTACAAGAGATTACGATGTAGCCGAACTTAAATTCCCCCTTGAAAAAGAACAAGACTTCAGAGCCTCACTGTACAAGAAATACCGGCGCAAGGCTAACATCGTAGACGGACTTGACACCGCACTTTCGGTGGCCAGCGTGGGCTTGGCTGCTTCTGGCATTGGACTCTTGTCAACAATCATCGCTGTGCCTGTCACCATCGGCATCCAAGCCGGAGCAATTGTGTGTGGTTTGCTGGAAGCCTGTGGAAAAATCATAGGTGGGAAGCTTCCAAAAAAGGCAAGAAAGCATGATCAAATCTGTGTCCCGGCTGATCAAAGATAAACACCATCCCAGACCCTATTTCGACCGCACTGACTGATGATAAGATATCTGATGAAGAGTTTCGCCTGATCCTCTCCGAGGTAGACAAATTAAATCAGTTGAAATCTGAGATTCATGGGCGTCAGAACAGGGCTTGTCCGAGGACGAAAAAAAGGAGCTATTACAGCTTGCGAGAGACGAAGCAATGAACACAGCCCATACCAAGCTGTTGGAAGAGCTCAACCAAGCTGGAGGCAATGGCACCTCTCAATAAATATCTTATGCTCCCGGGCTTAAAGAGCGCAGGCTGGCCTGACAAAAAAAAATCAATTTACCGCCAGACGACAATTTATGTAATTTAACCCTGTTTATTATCATAACACTATCAACAGCAGTCTATTATTGTTTTTTTACAACTTCCTATGTATTTACACACACAATGCTTGTGTTCAATCGATTTTTAGTCAGGCCAGCCTGCGTCAGTCACTTGCGACCTCAGGCATTCCTGTATGAGCGCCGTTGCTTAGGTGTTGTTTACCTTGGGTATGCTATTGATTTAGCTTGGATACTGTGTTCCTTTATGAATGCGGTTGCTATTGTGTTGTTTACCTTGGATACGGAGTTCCTATATGAGCGCTTGTTTGAGTACTGTTTACCTTCACTTGCTCTGAGAGACTGGGTCGGCGAGGGTGGGGGGCCATGCCCTGGGGCACCTTGCATGGGTGCCGCGTGCCTTCCACAGCCAAATGGAGGGTCTCTTCTAGCTCTGCTTTGAGATATGAGCACAGCCTTTGGCTATAGGCAAGCTCGTGATGTAGGCTAACAAGCTCACTCACATCCTCTGCTCTTGAATCGCTTGCTCGGCTGACGGCTTTTTCTATCCTCGCCCAAAAGGTTTGTGGCTCGTTCTCTTCCTCGTCGCCCGCGCTCGCATCTGGTGCCACGTTGTCATCCATGGATGCTTCTTCGCTCGCGGTGGGAGCATACTCTGTGTGCTGGAGGAGCACCAACACTGGCTGGTCACACAGTCTCCTAACCCTGATGCCAAAGCGCTGTTTCACTTCACGCACCAGCAGTTGCCCTTGGAGGGCCCGGATCTCCTGTACATTCTTCAGGGACAACTCTCGTTGGGGATGCATTGTTATGAAGTAACAAACAAACTGGTCAGGGCGAGCATTTGTTCAATTAGGTGTTTGGCTGTTCCAGGCCCTTGGGTTGGGGCCCGCCAGGGGTTCCCGTGCGAGTAAGCTCTCAGGGCTGTGGGCAATTCTTTATGTACGTGTATCTAAAAGTTGTCTAGAACCCAAGGGGTGCCGTTGCAAAGCAAGAAGAGAGCGACTTGGGTTGGGAGCCCACCTGGGGGGGTGGGGGGGGGTGTGTGAGGGGGGTGGATGTGGTGGTGGGTGGGGCAGGCCTGTTTTGGCATCGTCGTATGGGCAGCCCAATGGAGAGCGACCAGGGTAATTATTCAGCCGACGCGAAGACCGATGTGCCTGATATATATGGCTTGCTATATAAAAATGGTCCAGAAACCCCACTCATGTATACTACTCAAAGTAAGACAATCATTTTAGCAACTATGGTAGATCTGCCGTCCCCGATGATTTGTGCAAATATTTAGCCCCAAGGCATCCTCGGTTCTGGAGATCAGGATTTTTAAAGGTTTTTACCATATATAGGCATGGCAGCCATCTTGGTCCACAGACCACAACCATTTCTGCAATCTTTTGTTCCCCCAATCTAAGGAGGCTCCAAATAAAATTTGAGCAAATTTGGGTCAATGGATTCAGAGAAGTTGGCTGAAATTCTCAATTTGCCCATACAAATGTTATGAGGCTCATACAAATGCATAGGGAAGCAAACTTGACTTTACCGTAAAAAGGTCAAATGTCAAGGTACGACAATCTTTTTAGCAACTTTGCTAGATCTTCTGTCCCCGATGATTTGTGCACAGATTCAGCCGCAAGGCATTCTCTGTTCTGGAGAAGAAGATATTTAAAGGGTTTTACCATATATGGGCATGTCAGCCATCTTGGTCAATGAACCACGACCATTTTAGCAATCTTTCGTTCCCCTGACCTAAGAAGGCTCAATATGAAATTTGAGCAAATTTGGCTCAGTGGCTTCAGAGGAGAAGTCCTTTAAAATTCTCAACAATTTTCCCATTCAAATGTATGGGGCTCATACAAATGCATAGGGAAGCAAACTTGACCTTGCCATAAAAAGGTCAAATGTCAACCTACGACAATTCTTTCAGCAATTTTGGCAGACCTCTTGTCCCTGATGATTTGTGCAAAGATTCAGCCCCAAGGCATTCTCCGTTCTGGAGAAGAAGATTTTTAAAGGTTTTTACCATATATGGACATGACGGCCATCTTGGTCAATGGACCGTGACAATTTTAGGATTCTTTTGTTTCCCCATCCTAAGGTGGCTCCATATGAAATTTGAGCAAAATTGGCTCAGAGGCTTCAGAGGAGAAGTCGTTTGAAATTCTCAACAATTTTCCCATTCAAATGTATGGGGCTCATACGAATGCATAGGGAAGCCAACTTGACCTTGTCGTAAAAAGGTCAAACGTGGTTACAAACTTTGGTAGACCTCCCGTCCCCGATGATTCTTGTAAAGATTCAGCCCTTAAGCCTCCTGGAGAAGAAGACTTTTAAAGGTTTTTACCATATATGGGCATGGTGGCCATCTTAGCAATCTTTTGTTCCCCCACCCTAAGGAGGCTCTATATGAAATTTGAGCAAAATTGGCTCAGCGGCTTCAGAGGAGAAGTCGTCTGAAAATGTTAACAGATGGACCAACGCATGGCCGCACGGATGGATGACGGACGAAAAGTGATCACAATAGCTCATACTGAGCATAGCTTAGCTGAACTAAAAAATGTCTAATGACCAAAAAATGCCAGAAAACACCAAAAATTATAGCAGAAGTATATACAAAACGGGTTCAAGGGAGGGACCAATTGGTGGTGGTGGTGGTGGAGGGGTGGAGGGGGTGCCTGGAGGGGATGTTAGGTAGGGGATAACAACCTTTTGAAATCAGAGATTAGAATTCATCTGCCGAAAAACCACCAAACTATGTCCGAAAACACCACATTCTGCAGGATGGTCTCGGTGATTGGTTGGGGGTTTGGTGTAGGCTTGATTCCTTCTACAGTCCCTTATCTTGTTGAAAACCATCTAAATGTGCTGGAAAACACCTAAACTCTCAATGAAAAACATATTGTCTCTTCTGGAGATTACTTGCCAAAACCTGCCTAATTTCTGGGTGG
This sequence comes from Anodontia alba, assembly GCA_964016985.1. Taxonomy (NCBI): domain Eukaryota; kingdom Metazoa; phylum Mollusca; class Bivalvia; order Lucinida; family Lucinidae; genus Anodontia; species Anodontia alba. Next base: position 47,339,669 of record OZ024831.1, read on the forward strand.
GATAGTGTTGCTTTGGAAATTACATCAACTTGTTTCATTAAACTCACGAAAATGAAGTTTTTAAAAGTAAAACATATTTTAACAATCAATACTTAACCTATAGATAATTGTGCTATATTCTATTCTGCCCATACCTTCCACAGAAAAAACGACAGAAACATCGTCCCATACAGTCTTAATCCAAATTTCCCTTAGGCAGTCACCTGTGTGACCTCATTCCCGCTCTTTGGGTCACATGTCAGTTTCTTTGATGTAGATTCCTAAAGGGATAGAGCTAAGCAGGGACAGGGAGGAGGGATTATCTTATCTATAGGTTAAGTATCGATTGTTAAAATATGTTTTACTTTTAAAAACTTCATTTTAACTGCACAATACATTAACCTATAGATAATGTGCTAGAATTCGCAGATTAGGTAGGAAGGAGCTCCCAATTCTAACACAATAAATTTAAAATCCTACTCCTTTTGGATTAAGGCTGAGGAAACTTCTAGAACAAGCTCAGTCTTGGTAACATCCCTTGAATAGGCTTATTCCACAAATATAAGATATTAATTACCTTATTATATGCACTGTAGTGCATTACGAAAACACGCCTATTCAAAAATATTGAGAATTTTACCACCAAAAAATGAAAACTTTCAGATGAAATTTTCTGATATTTTTCATATTTCTGCTCAAAACATAGATTGTGGGTACTCATTAGAACCACCTCAATGAGGTGGTTCTAACAAGTACCCACAATCCATGTTTTGAGCAGAAATAAGAAAAATAATATATACCCCTGTAAAACCCAGTTTTACTATATAAAAGTGGGGTTTAAGGGGGTCAAAATTATATAGGCATGTTCTCGTGATGGTTTTGGAGGCTGTAAAACTTTTTAGGCATCCAAGGCACTCTTGACTTGGCCCCCCCCACCACTTTTTGGGCCGCCACAATTGGTCCCAAATCTTGTAGATTGTGTAGTTGTTGAGACATATCCCTTAGATAGAACTTAGCAAAAGTGGAAGATTGGTTCCATACTGCTGCTTTAAGTATTTCATTGAGCGGAACTTTATCGAAAAAGGCCCAAGAGGAAGATAGAGCCCTAACTTCATGGGCTTTGATTTTTAAGAAGGGAAAGTCTTTACGGGTGAGTTTCCTATAGGCAAGCTTAATAGCTTAAGATATCCATCTCGAGACAGAGGATTTAGAAATATCTTGATTGCTTTTAATAGGAAGAAAAAGTCTAGTTCTATTTCAACGGTAAGGTTTAGTCATTTTAAAATAGAATTTCAAGGCTCTAATCGGGCATAAAAGTCTATCCGGGTGTTCCCTGTTAGATATACGAGCTAAATTAGGAATCATGATAGGATCTGGGCAAATGGATGGAAGTTGATTCTTAGCCAGAAACCCAGGTTGGACCATGAGAGATACAGATCCGTCAGATTGATTAAACCTTAAATGCTCTGAATCCATTGCCAAGGCGTGAATTTCGCTACACCTCTTGGGAGTAGCTAGGGCTAGGAGAAAAACTGTCTTAAGCATAACATGGAGTTTAGAGGCTTTATGTAAGGGTTCATATGGGGCTTTCTGTAGACAGATTAAGACCCAAGATAAATCCCATTTAGGAGTAAGAGATTTTTGTACAGGGCGTTGTAATTCAAAAGATCTTATTAATTCCGACAAGACAGGGTTAGATCCGATTCTATTACCAGTCTTAAATTTGAGAGTATTAGCAATCATAGACCTGTATCCTTTAATAGTATTAATTTGATACTTTTTCCCAGAGAAAAGGTAAATTAGGAAGTCGGCTATTACAGTAATAGGGGCTGAGTCCGGATTAACCTTCTTTCTATGACACCAACTGGTATAAACGATCCATTTCGCGTCATATACTTTCTGAGTTGATGTTCGTCTTGATTTGGAGACAAAATCCGCAACGTTTTTCGAAAATTTTTTTATCTCTAATTGATTGTTTGATAACTCCCATGCGTGAAGATTGAGAGCTGGGAGGTTCTGATGTTGGAGTTTTCCCTGACTTAATAAGTTTGGAACAAGAGGAAGACGAACTGGAGCTGAGACAAGTAGTAAATCTCTGAGAACCAAGCTTGTTGTGGCCAAAGAGGGGCTATCAGAACTATTCTGCACTGAAATTGGCGAATCTTGTTCTCGACAGAAGGAATCAGTATTGTTGGGGGAAAGGCGTAAGCATGAATATGATTCCAGTTCATGGAAAAAGCATCTATTGCGAAGACCTGATTGTCCAGAACTGGGGATACATACAGTGGTAGTTTGTGATTGAAACAAGTCACAAACAGATCCAGATTGGGATAACTGAACATTTGGAAAATTGAATTGATCCAATGCTCACTCTGTTTTGACTACTTTGTCTATTCTCGATAACTTGTCTGCCAAAACATTGAATCTGCCTGGGATATGATGAATCCTGAAGACAATTTGATGTTTCAGGCACCATAGGAGAATTTTCCATACCTGTACGCATAGGTCGGGAGAATGTGTTCCCCCTTGCTTGTTGATATATGAGACCACTGTTGTGTTGTCGGTGGATATCATGACACACGAATGGTGAATATATTTCAAGGTTTTTATCTGTGCGAAACAAATGGCCATTATTTCCAACATGTTAATATGGAGTCGTGATTGGTCTTCCGACCAGCGACCACGAAAAGATAGACTCATCGGTTCTAGATGAGCTCCCCAACCGAAATGACTGGCATCCATGTAAAGGTAAATTTGGGGGTCTGGAGGGTGAATGGGTATTCCCTGAACAGATCGATTGGAGTTCATCCACCATTTTAAATGAAATCTGATCATCCTGGTGATCGTAACTGGATGATCTAGAGGAAGTTTGTGAGATTTCCAGACCGATAATAGGCACATTTGCAGGGGTCGTAAATGCAATCTGCCCAGAAGAATTAAGTCTGCTGCTGCACTTAGTTTGCCCAAAAGGGAAAGGAAAGTCCGTGCCGATACCTGAGTTTGTGAGAGAATTGTTTTGATGGTCAGAATAAGGGCTTTTACTCGATCCGCTGGAACTCTGACTATTTTTTGTTGAGTTAGAAATTCCATACCTATAAATGTGAATTGTTGTGTTGGAATTAAATCTGACTTCTTTAGATTTTGAATGAAGCCTAGATTCTGAACCATTTGAAGAGTAGATCTGGTGTGAGCTATAAGTCGATTGCGCATCAGATCTCTTATCAGCCAATCATCTAGGTATGGAAATAGAGATACTGCACGTAGACGTAAATGTGTTGCTTTGACGTTCATTAGCTTCATGAAAACCCATGGACTTAGGGACATTCCGAACAGTAAGGCTGTCAACTGAAATACCTGGTGGTCGTAAACGAACCGTAGGTACTTCCTGGAAATCGGATGTATCGGAACGTGAAGATATGCATCTGTTAGATCTATGGAGACAGCCCAGTTGTTGTTCATAATCGACTGTCTTACTGACTTGACTGTCTCAATTTTGAAGTGTTGTTTGTGTATATAATGGTTTAGTAAGGATAGGTCTATTACGGGACGTAACTTTCAGTTCTTTTTGGGTACCAGGAATAGCCGGGAATAAAAACCGGGATTCCCAGATTCTGAACCCTTTCCACTACCCATTTTTTTGAGAAGTTCCACGATATCTTCTCGTAACAACGGGGAGGAACACTGACTCAAATTTATTGGAACAACCGATAAGGGAGGAACTGACTTGAATGGGATCTTGAACCCGTTTCGGACAACAGAGAGGACCCACTTGTTGTTTGTCAGTTCTTCCTATTGTTCCACAAAATGGGCCAACCTTCCTCTCACTGGAATATCTGGACGTGGCAGGACCGGCAATGGAAAGGGTTGGACTTCAAAATTTTGTGGAAGATGTGAGGCTTGCTTAGAGGAGGGGAACTGCTTTTGATTCCCGCTTCTCTTCGCATAGTCTTTCCTATTTGATGGGTATGACTTTGTTTGAACTTTAGGCCTGAACGATGAAGATTGTTGAGGCCTAGAGGGATTAGGTGGCTGCTTCGGCCTCTTAAAGGCCGGAGGAGCCGGGTATGTCACTTTCTGCTGTTGTATTGCAGAGGCAGCTGAGGAAGTTGCCAGGAACTTTTGCGGCTGAGTCTCAAAGTTGGTCTTGGCAACTTCCTTAATCCTATTGGAAAACAGAGTCTTAGAGTTTATTGGAGAGTTCCACAATTCGTGGCAGGAATTCTCCAATAGCACTTTTGATGAATCTAGAACCGCATCGCATCTGGCTTGGAGAATTTCCGTTGCCAATATCGTAGACATGGCAGTAGCATGTCTTATCGACTTGGCTATGGCTTCCAAAAGTCTTGACAGTGCTTATGTAGACATTGTCTGCTGCTGCATACATACATAAGTATGCAACTGAGGAAAAAAGGTCCGCATGTGAATTAATAGCCACAAGTTTACCGGCTCTTTTTTTCCAATTTTCCAGATTCCTCATTGGAATGGAGCATTTTCCTTTATTGGAAAGATCCAACAGGGAAGCTTCCGATTCCAACTGAGGAATGTTGTCTGTTGGAAAGAATTGGCTGTGACTTTTATAGTATTTAGTCTGAGTTAAGGCTGAGACTAAATTAGGAGGACATACCCATTCTTTACCACATTTCTCTGAGTTAATTCTGTCTTGGAGAAATTTGGTTGTATTTTCTATTAATTTTGATTGTGGTAAGATCAATAAAGGAGTTGACTGTGACTCCATTAATAACTCAATACCAGATAAGGGCTTTGCCGGAGCATGCTCCTCGGTATGCCTTGGGCATAGCTCCGGCAGTAGAAGCCTAAAAACCTTGTTAATTGCCCTATCAAAGGACCAGGTTTCTGATTCATTGTCAGAACCTTGAGGGGCGAGATATGACCTGCTCCGGTGTTATAGTCTGGATATTAGGTACCACTTCAGGCTGTGGAACTTGCGGGTCCTGTACAGCCTGAGGACTGTATCTATTTCTCTGGTATCTGCCATAGTCACGAATTCGACTATGGGATACTGACGAAGAGGAAGAAGATGTATATCTCCTTCTTCTCTTTTTATGGGAATGTTTCAATCTCCTAGACTTTCTCTTTGGAGAGTCAGGAGATGAATAGGATGAGAAGGATGATGAAGAGGACGATCTTCGTCTCCTCCTCTTCTTATGTCTATTTCTTTCTTTAGACTGATCCCTCCTGGACCTCTGACCAGAGAGAGATGTCTGATATTGTCCGATGTTGTCCAACCTCCAATTATTGCTTGGTGGTTCTATCACCACTGGGGTCGGACATGTTACTGAAGTCCGGTTCCAGGGGAAGAAATACCCTTGGTGTACTTTGTTGTTTGCTAGTGAACTCAACACCAAAGGTGTGAGAATCACTAGCAATATTCTGAGTTATATTCTGCTGTTTGGTTGCTCGGTGACCGGGCATGCCTGGTGGACGGTGATTCTTGAATTTCCCTTGAATTCAGCCTATCTAGTTCCAATGACCGGAGACTGGATGGTCGGTTCCCGGTGATTGGTAGGCTGGAAGTCTCTTTCTCGCCCATTTGTACGGTGGACGGTGACTGTCCGGTGGCTGGTGCCCGGTGACCGGGCACGACTGGTGTCCGGTGACCAGGCATGCCCGGTCGGCCGGATGTGTCTTCTCCATTGGGCGACTGGCAGGCGGTCGGTGGGTTGGTCATGGGAAGCCCGGTGACCGTTGCCCGGTGGCCAGTGGACTTGTACTCCCTTGGGTACAAGTACCCAGGGAGTTGCCACCAATATGGGTCTTTCCCCAGCTAGTACCGCCATGTGCGGCAGTGCTCCCATGTTTATTTTTCCTCTCTTCCGAGGAAATAGAAGGATCTTGAGACTTCTTCCTCGCCGTCATAGCTTTCTTTTTGGCTGCTAAAATTCTTCTATTTTCTGCTAGAATCCAGACGGAATTGGACCAGCTGCTGCATGTAGAACAGGTGGATTCCCTAGAACAATGAGAGCAATTAATACATTTGTTGTGATTATCCCAGTGCGCTTTGATATGACCACAATCACCGCAATGAATAGTCATGAAAGTCGCGAAAACTCATTACGACAAATGAGTGAAATAATTTCAAGAAATCGCACGGTTCAAATTTCAAAATTTTTGCATGAAAAGTGAAAGGTATGATAGAGGATCAAAAGAAAGAACAAAGAATTAAATTTCAACCGGAGGAAAAGGAAGAAAAAGAATTTTTTCACCCAGAGAAAAAATCCATGTTTACTTTCTTTGTTCCACAGAAAAGAAACTGACACTTGACCCAAAGAGCGGGAATGACATCACACAGGTGACTGCCTAAGGGAAATTTGGATTAAGACTGTATGGGATGATGTTTCTGTCTTTTTTTCTGTGGAAGGTATGGGCAGAATAGAATATAGCACATTATCTATAGGTTAATGTATTGTGCAGTTAAAATCACCTTAGTATGAAAATCTGGAAGAACCCTATCGTGCACTTCTTTCCTGAAGAAATGATGTTTTCTTCCAGATTTTTAATACTTTCGGCATACTATAGTGATTTTTGGCAACTGAATGGAGCAAGTTGTGGTATTTTCGAAAGCAAAAATATACCCACCCAGGATTTAGGCAGTTTTTGGCAAGTAATCTTCAGATGAGGCTGTTGTACATTTACTTGAAACGAGATATACACCGTTTACACCTTAGGTATATAAACACATGCCAGGCTCTCACTGGAGCTTTTCCTGTAGTCTCTCTAATAGCAGTTTTGTATTAAATATATAATTACATCTACTTGACTGTGTTTTGACTCATACAATAATTCAAAAAAGTTGATGTGTTTTTCTTCAAGAATTTTTGTATTTCCAGCCCACTTAGATTTTTAGTGATGGTTTTTGGCAATATGATCACTGTAACAAGATAAGGTTCTATCAAAGGCATCAATCCTACACCAAAAACCCCAACCCAATCACTGAGACCATCCTATAGAATATGGTGTTTCCTGGCATAGTTAGGTGGTTTTTGGTACGTGATCTCTAACTTCAAAAGGCTGAGGTCCATGCTATCTCCTACATATCCCTATCCCGGCCATTACTCCTCTGATTAATTTAGGGTTAAAATGATAGAAGCTGTAGTAAATTCCTTCATTCAGAGTAGAAAAAATTACTAGCAGCCCAATTTGGTCAGAAATTGGAACTGAATGATTTTAGCAATTCTGAATTTCCATGTCACCCCGATGCCGCCCCTTGTTTCAGCTCAATCTGACATGGTTTGGGAGGAGAGGTGGTCTGGTAAATTTCAAATCGGCCGCCATGGTGGCCAGAGATTTTGGAAAGGAAAGATTTTAGCAATTCTCATCTCCTTAACACCCCAGTGCCTCCCATCCTTTAACCTCAATCTGACTAACCATTCGGGAACAGCTGATTTGAAGATATTCAAGATGGCATGGCTGCCATGGTGGCCATCTTGGACACCAAGACCAAACAATTTTAGCAATTCTAAATCATCATGTTGCCTGATGCCTTCCATCAAGTTTCAGCTCAATCTGACTTACCATTCGGGAGCAGACAACAATTTAAGATTTTCAAGATGGCAGCGGTAGCGGCCACCTTGGATAGCATTACAAATGATTTTAGCAATTCTGAATCTCAAGGTTGCCCCAATGCCTCCCAGCAAGTTTAGGCTCATTCCAACTTACATTCTGGAGCAGATGTGGTTTGAAGATTTTCCAGATGGCCACAATGGCAGCCATTTCAGGGTATGATTTTAGCAATTCTGAATCTCTAGGTTGCTCCGATGTCTCCCATCAAGTTTTGGCTCATCTGACTTAAGTTTTGGGAGGAGAAATCGTTGAAAGATTTCAAGATGGCTATAATTGCAGCCATCTTGGATATCTGGATGGAACCATTTTAGCAGTTTTATATCTCTCACCATCAAGTTTTCCTCAATCGTGGATATCGGAACAGAATGATTTTAGCAACTCTGTATCTCTATTTTGCTTCGATGCCTCCCATCAGCTCTGACCTTCAGTTTGGGAGGAGATATCGTTTGAACAATTTCAGGCTAGCCGCCATGGCAACCATCTTGGATATTGGAGTGGAACAATTTTAACAATTCTGAATCTCTATGTCGCTCTGATGCCCCAAATCAAGATTAGACTCAATCAAATTTATGGTCTATGAGGAGATGTAGTTTGAAGATTTTCAAGATGGTCACCATGGCGGCCACTTGGATATCAGGATGGAACCTTTTAAGCAATTCTATATCTCTCACCAAGTTTGCCTCCCACCAAGTTTGGGCTCAATCTGACAGGGTTTGGGAGCAGATGTGGTTTGAAGATTTTCAAGATGGCTGTCATCTTGGATAAAGGCACAGAATAAATGTAGCAATTCTGAATCTCTGTTGCTTCCATACTTCCCATCAAGTTTCAGCTCATTCAGACTTATGGTTTGGGAGGAGATGTCGTTTTAAAAAATTTCAAGATGGCCATCTTGGACATCGAAATGGAAGGATTTAAGCAATTCTGAATTTCTATGTTACTACAATGCCTCCAATCAACTTTCTGCTCAATCTGACTTACAATCTGAGAGGTGTCACTTGAAGAATTTCAAGACGGCCACCATCTTGGATATAGGAACAGAAGGATTTTAACAATTCTGAATCTCCATGTTGCTTCAATGCCTCCCATCAAGTTTCAGCTATCTCCAACTTAAGGCTTGGGAGATGCTGTTTGAAGAATTTCAGGATAGCTGCCATCTTGGATATTGGAATGGAATGATTTTAGCAATGCTGAATCTCCGTATCACTCCAATGCCCCTAGATTATGCTCAATCCAACTTACAGTTTGGGAGGAGATGTAGTTTGAAGATTTTCAAGATGGAAGCCGGATACTGAAACGGAAGAATTTTAGCAAGTCCGAATCTCTATGTCACACCGATGTCTCCCATCAAGTTTTGGCTCAATCCGACTTTCAGTAAGGAGATGTTGTTTGACACATTTCAAGATGGCTACCATGGTGGCCGTCTTGGATATCGGAATGGAACCATTTTAGCAATGCTGAATGTCACTGCATTGCCATCCACCAAGTTTAGGCTCAACTCAACTTATGGTTTGGAAGGAGATGTTGTTTGAAATATTTCGAGATGGCCACAATGGCAGCCATCTTTGATACTGGAACTGAAAGATTTTAGCTATTTTGAATCTCCATGAAGCCACAATGCCTCCCAACAAGTTTCAGCTCATTCAGACTTGCGATTCTGGAGGATATGTTAAAAATGCTGTGAAAAGCTAACAACAGATGGATGACTCATCCATCTGTTGTTAGCTTTTCACATTTTTGACAGCAGTCTCTCTTAAAAATAAAGGCTTTTTAGGTTTTTCAGGATAAATTTTGTACAAAATAAAGAACATTTAATGGCTAAATTTATTGGCAGATCCCAAGCAAAAGAACTCCGCGTCATCGCCTCTCAAGCAAAATAGGGAGAAGAATAGCAGAGAAAATCTGATATTTTCATCTTTAAATGGTAATGATGATATCAACTTGCATCTCTTTTAGAAATATAAATCTAAGTAACAGAACTATAATTTGTTGTTACGAAATGCTAAATATTTACTGTGTCCTTCTTTTGCATTTACAAATTGCCAAATATAAAAGTTTTCTCATCAAAATACAGGTTTTTAAAGGTTTTTCAGCCAAATTAAAGGTTTTAAAGGATTTCAACAAAATTAAAGGTTTTTAAAGGTTTTAAAAGTTCCCCTAGGGGCCCATGATGAGGGACTGACTACAAAAGACAGACAGAGACAACAGGCCATGGCATAAGCTGACCTGCAGCAAAAGCTCCAAGTGAGCTAATAATGACACAGAGGCAGTAAATTCTTTTATTTTAGTGTAGACTCTTTTTCAGAAGGGGCTTGGAGTGCAGGAAAGTAAAATCCAGGTCCGAAAGCCATGTATATCCAGTGCCAATGCTGGGTAAAACATTCAAGCAGAAGACATTTTGAAATATGTTTTTCTTTTTTCCCCACAAAATAGACTTTGACATTTCATGCAAGGATAGACACTTTGAATGAAACATGAAAGCGTATTTTCTGGAAAAATTAAACAAATATCAAGAATTTGTCATCTGCTGAATCTGCCCATAGACATAAAAAGGTAAAGGTTGCATGTACATTTCTGTGGAGGATATAGATGAAGCTTATTAAAGTTTTTGACCTTAAAGATCACTAGCCCCAAGGTTATAAAAAAACTTATTTCATGCTCAACTCAGGTGAGCATGAAATTTTCTCTGCTAAGAAATTGAAAATGCCAACAAAAGTTGGCATTTTCATATTTATTAGCAGAGAAATTTTCATCCTAAGCTATGTTTAGCAAAAAAGAATTTGCAATTGCTAGTAATTTGAGATTTATTAGCAAGACAAATTTCATGCTCAGTTGAGTTGAGCATGAAAAAAGTTTTATAACCTCGAGGCCAGAGCTCTAGATATGAGGTGTATCCAAATATTTGTCTTATTACTACATAAAAACATATGTAGTGGGTACTCACTAGAAGCTCCTTGCCTATATTTCTTATTTCTCCATAAAAATAAATGTTGTCTGTACTCATTAGAATCACCCTGACATGGCACTTCTAATGAATACCACAACACAGAGAAATAAGAAAACACAAATATTTGTTAGTTGAAAAAGAGTTCTCTATCTTGAGCTCTATGTTATGAATAGTTATATTTTCTTTTTTAACATCTAACTTACCAGTATGTCCATTTTGGCCACCAGATCCTGGTACTGGATCTAAAATTCAAAATAAAAATGTGAAATGATAATACTCTGCCACTATTGTATGGCAAGTAGATAACTTTGTAAAAAAAAAATGACAAAAGTTACCCATTAGCAATCCCAAACCAGGGCCCAGTTGTTCAAAGCGTCGTTAGCTTAACGAGCTCGTTAAGGGTCATTTCATTAACTGTTTTAGCGGATTCAATATATAATATTCTGATATTTTTTCAGCAAAAAATTTCAGCATATTTGCGTATTACTCGATTAAAATTTTAACGAATCGTTAACTAACGACGTTGTTAGCTTTGAACAACTGGGCCCTGATCTCTATACTATCGATGCGCATACCAAGTCTGGTGCAAGTCCATTCATATTTACTCAAGTTATCATCTGGAAATGAAAATATGGACAGACGTATGACAAACAGATGGACAGACTCATAGATGACCAACGTGAAACCATAATACCCCACCTATATCATGTGGCTGGGTGTAAAAAGAACTATAGAAAGTGGCAGAACTGGGAAAAGATACAAACTAGTATAGCCAGGCAATAACCCAGATCAGCATATCATCCATACAGTCCAAATAGGAACTTCACTGCTACAGTTTCTAAATAAAAGCAGTATACAGATACAACTTTTTCCAATTTCGCCATAAAATTGTATGCATTATTGGTACTAAGAACGTACACTTACAAAGAAAACTATGAAAAAAAAAAAATGTTTTGTTTTTTTTTCCACTGAAAAATCTTACCATATTTACCCAAAATATTTGGACAGAAAGGCTAGAGCAAACAGAGTATGTTGACCAAGATCAAATGTAGCAGAATATGGCAAGTGATCAGGGTCTACACTATCTGTCACTCATCCAGCAATTTAAGACATATCAACATGTAGTGAGATGATGTCCGTTTTAGGAAAAGTATACTTAGGAAGTAAGGTTGGCTTGGAGTTGAATGGTCCACTCAATACTATTTAAGTCCATTTACCTAGCCACACTTATCCTGGGCAGGGTTGGTTCTCTAAGCAGTTAACCAGTACATGTGCCCATTCTTTCGCCAGAAATTGACACTGCCCTTCTCGCATCAGTAAAAGGGAGAGAATGACTGTAGAAAATATTTCATGACCAATCTCCACAAAAGTGTGTTGCTGGACCCTGTAGGGAGAAAACCTGGGATCTCATGATCACCAGTTGGGCATGTCAGCCATCAAGGCCAGCATCTGAATACATAGGGTATATAGTATGCCTTGTGCATATACCACACTGTATGATGTTTTGTGGCACCCTACTAATAACTAGAGGCCCAAGTGGGCCAGAAATCACTCACCTGGATTAGGCTGATCATGATGTGTTAGATTGTGCCATGGTGGCCATCATGGCTATCAGATCAGATTGCCTTTAGCAATTCTGAATCTGATGTTGTTTGAAGAGTTTCAAGATTGCTACCATGGCCGTCATCTTGGATACTAGAACTGAATGATTCAGCAATTCTGAACCTCCATTTCACCCCGATGCCTCGCATCAAGTTTCGGCTCAACCTGAAGTTTGAAGAATTTCAAGATGGCCACAATGGCAGCCATCTTGGATATCTGAAAGGAAAGGTTTTAGCAATTTTGAATTTCTGTGTCACTGTGATGCCTCCCATCAAGTTTCAGCTCAATAAGACTTAGGGTTCAGGAGGAGATGTCATTTGAAGAATTTCCTGGTGGCCATCTTGGATATCGGAACAGAAGGATTTTAGCAATTTTGAATCTTTGTGTAACTGTGATGCCTACCATCAAGTTTCAGTCAATCGGACTTAGGGTTTGGGAGGAGATGTTGTTTGAAGAATTTCAAGATGGCCGTCTTGGATATCGGAACGGAATGATTTTAGCAATTTTGAATCTCTGTGTCACTGTGATGCCTCCCATCAAGGTTCAGTTCAATCGGACTTAGGGTTTGGGAGGAGATGTTGTTTGATTGATTGATTGTGTTGGGGTTTAACGACACGTCAACCCTTGTGGGTCATTTTGTGTCGTCTCCCAGAGAAAGGGAGAAGAGTGATAGAAGAGATAGTCCAAGAGATGAAAGAGAGGAACAGGGAAGAAAGAGGAACAGGAATGAAAGTGAAGAAACAGAAGAAATAAAAACATTCCCCCTCTACCCTAACCTGCTACAAGGATAGCAGGCCTTGCCCAACTGTAAGCCAATATCAGTTGGACGCCCCGGTGACATAAGATAAACGACACCTTCGCACCACCCGACCACCCCCAGATGTTGTTTGAAGAATTTCAAGATGGCTGCCCTGGTAGCCATCTTGGATATCAGAATGGAACGATTTTAGCAACTTTGAATCTCTGTGTCACTGTGATGCCTCCCATCAAGTTTCAGCTTAATCAGACTTAGGGTTTAGGAGGAGATGTCGTTTGAAGAATTTCAACATGGCAGCTCTGGCAGCCATCTTGGATATTGGAACAGAATGATTTTAGCAATTTTGAATCTCTGTGTCACTGTGATGCCTCCCATCAAGTTTCAGCTCAATCGGACTTAGGGTTTAAGAGGAGATGTTGTTTAAAGAATTTCAAGATGGCCACCATAGCGGCCATCTTGGATATTGGAATTTTGAATTTCTGTGTCACTGTGATGCCTCCATTTAAGTTTCAGCTCAATCGGACTTAGGGCTTAGGAGGAGATGTCGTTTGAAGAATTTCAAGATGGCCGCCCTGGCAGCCATTTTGGATATCGGAACGGGACAATTTTAACAATTTTGAATCTCTGTGTCACTGTGATGCCTCCCATCAAGTTTCAGCTCAATCGGACTTAGGGTTTAGGAGGAGATGTAGTTTGAACAATTTCAAGACTGCTGCACTGGTGCCCATCTTGGGTATCAGAAGGAACGATTTTAGCAATTTTGAATCTCTGTGTCACTGTGATGCCTCCCATCAAGTTTCATGTAATTTGAAGAATTTCAAGATGGCTACCTGGCCGCCTTCTTGGATATCCGAATGGAACAATTTTAGCAATTTGGAATCTCTGTATCACTGTGATGCTGCCCATCAAGTTTCAGCTCAATCTGACTTAGGGTTTGGGAGGAGATGTTGTTTGAAGAATTTCAAGATGGCCGCCATGGCAGCCATCTTCGATATCGGAACGGAACGTTTTTAGCAATTTTGAATCTCTGTATCACTGTGATGCCTCCCATCAAGTTTCAGCTCAATCTGACTTAGGGTTTAGGAGGAGATGTCGTTTGAAGAATTTCAAGATGGCTGCCCTGGCGGCCACAGGGCAGCCATCTTGGATATCGGAATGGAAAGATTTTAGCAATTTTGAAACTCTGTGTCACTGTAATGCCTCCCATCAAGGTTCAGCTAAATCGGACTTAGGGTTTGGGAGGAGATGTGATTTGAAGAATTTCAAGATGGCCGCCATGGCGGTCAACTTGGATATAGAAACGGAATGATTTTAGCAATTCTGAATCTCCATGTTGCCACAATGCCTCCTAATAAGTTTCAGCTCAATCCAACTTATGGTTCTGGAGGAGATGTCGAAAATGTGCAAAGCTAACGACGGATGACGGACGGACGACGGACATCAGGCCATTGCATAAGCTAACCTGGAGCAAAGCTCCAGGTGAGCTACATGAACCATATAAAGAATCTAGCTCCAGATAAGAGGGGTATCTAAATATTTTATTTCTCCATGGAAACATATGTTGTGTATACACATTAAAAGCACCTCTCTGAGCTGCTTCTTATGAATACCCACAACATATGCTTTCTGGGAGAAATAAAACAAGAGGCCCATGGGCCACAACTCACTCACCTGATAAATACAGCTATTGCATATATGCAAATACTGTATAATTTATTCTTCCAGTATTGATTTTTTTTTTTTTTTTAATTTGGGTTTTACGGCCCTTTCAAGAATATTTCACTTATAATGAGCAGATCGTTCATCAAAGATAGGCAAAAATCGGAGAACCCGGGTAAAAAACACATGACCATCTCTAAGCAGAACTTGGCTTTCCCACATGTGACCCGAGCGAGGCACAAACCACAGCAGTGAGAAACCTGATAGATTAAGTGTCAACTCTTCTATCCACTAGGCTACGGGCCACAACAACTAGGACACAAATTTGACCATACTGTAGAAAGGTCAAAGGTCATCCTAGTATCATGGTTTGAACAAGCTCAGTAGATTCTGAGTCCCCGATGCTGTATACCAAGATTCAACCTCAAAGCTGTCTTAGTTCTAGAGAAGAAGATTTTTAAGTGTTTTACCATATATGGGCATGGTAGCCATCTTGTTCAATGGCAGGGAACCATTTGAAAAGAATTTTCAACATCTTTTTGACAGAATGCCCAATGTGAGATCTGGTGAAAATTGTTCAAGCATTTTCAGAGAAGAAGACATTTACAGATTTCTTGATTTTATATCTGTACATAGCCCAGAGGCAAATTCAGATAACTTGAATGGTTAAAGAAGTAAAACTGTTTTGACGGTAGCTAAAGAGTTTTACTTCTTTAACCATATGTTGTAAGTTTCAGCCATTCGCCTTTTATACATTTTGAGAAACAAATTTTTCAACATTTTCTCCATTAAAATGAATGGGGGCGCAAATTTGACCTTGCTGTAAAATGGTCAATATACGACCATCATTTGTACAAACTTGGTAGACGCTAAGTCCCCATAGCTATATACCAAGATTCAGCCTAAAAACCTTCTTGGTTCTGGAGAAGATTTTTTTTTGTGTTTTTTATCATAAATGGGCATGGGGGCCATCTTGTTCAATGGTGCAGATCCATTTGAACAAATTATCAATATTCTTTCGATAGAGAGCCCATGTGAAATCTGGTGAAAACTACTCAAGCGGTTTCAGAGAAGACATTTAAGAATTACACAACTTTTGCCAGGGGCAAGGACAGACAACCCCCAGGGGACAAAATTTTAATTGTAATTAAAGGTTTTACTACTTAACTAGAATTAAAACAAACTGTCAATAACCTTTTGACAGAAGGCCCCATGTGAAATCTGGTGGAAATTGCTCAAGCTGTTTTAGAGAAGAAGACATTGTTGAAATATAACACAATTTTATACATGTATATAACCCAGAAGCATGGGCAGATAATCCCCAGGGGACAAAATTTTTATTGCAACTAAAAAATTTTATTATTTTAAACATACATTTTAAGTTTCAGCCATTACTCTTTAATACATTTTGAGAAAACAATTTTTTCAAAACTTTCCCCATACAAATGCATGGGGACAAAAATTTGACCTTGCTGTAAAAAGGTCACAGGTCAACCTACACTTGGTAGACCTTAAGTTGCTGATGCTATATACCAATATGCAGACTTCAAGCTTTCTTGGTTCTGGAGAAAAAGATTTTAAGTGTTTTTACTATATATGCGCATGGCTGCCATCTTGATTAAGAATCGTGACAAATTGAACAAATTTTCAATCCCCAATTAACAGAAGCCTCGAAGTGATCTGAAAACAAGAGGACCATAATGGTCCTATTTCGCTCACCTGAGCAAACAGATTTGCATACTGTTAAAGTTTCAGCCAAGTGCACTGCTCTTAAGATTTTTGTAGAAATTTTACAGCCTTGCTCCCCCAGCAGCCATGGTTTTTTAAATGCATCATGATAGCTTGAACTGAATCTTGAAAAAGGGTCACAAAAGGAACATTTCTGCCAAGTTATACTGAAATTGGTCCAGTGATTTCTGACAAAAATATTTTCAAAGTGTTTTATATAGCTATATAGCCCTACACCCTACAGGCCATGTTTTTTGAAGAATCATGACAGCTTGAACAAACTTGGTAGAGGGTCACCAAAGGAACATTCCTGCCGTAGTTTTACTGAAATCATTTCAGTAGTTTCTTACAAGAAGATTTTTTAAGTTTTCTATTTAGATATATAGGGAAAATAAACCCCATCCCCTAGCAGCCATGTCTTTTGGAGAATCATGATTGCTTGAACAATCTTGGTAGAGGGTCACCAAAGCAACATTCCTGCCAAATAATACTGAAATTGGTCAGGTGCTTTCTGACAAGAAGAATTTTAAAGTTTTCTATACAGATATATACAGAAAATAAGCCCCACCTCCTGGTGGCCTTGTTTTTTGACGTATCATTCGGGCTTGAACAATCTTGGTAGAAGGTCACCAAAGCAATTTTCCTGCCAAGTTACATTTAACTCAGTCTAACAGTTTCTTACAAGAAGATTTTTAAAGTTTTCTATATAGATATAGAGGCAAAATAAGCCCCACCCCCTAGATGCCATGTTTTTTGACAAATCATGACAGCTTGGTAGAGGGTCACCAAACAAACATTCCTGCCAAGTTATATTGAAATCAGTCCATTGGTTTCTGACAAAAAGATTTTTAAAGTTGTCTATATAGATATATAGGGAAAATAGGCCCCACCCCCTGGTAGCCATGTTTTATGACGAATCATGATTACTTGAACAGTCTTGGTAGAGGGTCAGCAAGGAAACACTTCTGCCAAGTTATAATGAAAACGGTCCATTGGTTTCTGACAAGAAGATTTTTAAAATTTTCTATATAGATATATAGGGAAAATAAGCCCCGCCCCCTGGCGGCCACATTTTTTGACAAATCATGACGGGTTGAACAATCTTGATAGAGGGTTACATAAGAAACATTCCTGCAATGTTATATTGAAATAAGTCAAGTGGTTTCTGACAAGAAGATCATTAAAGTTTTCTCTATAGATATATAGGATAAATAAGCCCCGCCCCCTAGTGGCCTTTTTTTTGACAAATCATGATAGCTTGAATAATCTTGGTAAAGGGTCACCAAGGTCACCAAGGAAACATTTCTGCTAGGTTATATTGATGTCAGTCAAGTGGTTTCTGACAAGAAGTTTTTTAAAGTTTTCTATATAGATATATACAGAAAATAAGTCCCGCCCTCTAGCAGCCATGTTTTTTGACAAATCATGACAGCTTGAACAATCTTAGTAGAGGAAACACTTCTGCCAAGTTATATTGAAATCAGTCCAGTGGTGTCTGACAAGAAGATTTTTAAAGCCTTCTATATAGATATATAGGGAAAATAAGCTCCAACCCCCCCTGGTCGCCATGTTTTTTGACGAATCATGACGGTTTGAACAATCTTAGTAGAGGATCACCAAAGGAACATTTCTGCAAAATTATATGGAAATCGGTTCAGTGGTTTCTGACAAGAAGATTTTTTAAAGTTTTCTATATATATATATATATATATATATATATATATATATATATATATATATATATATATATATATATATATATATAGGGAAAATAAGCCCCGGCCCCTTCTATATAGATATATAGGGAAAATAAGCTCCGACCCCCCCTGGCCGCCATGTTTTTTGACAAATCCAAATGGCTTGAACAAGCTTGGTAGAGGATCACCAAAGGAACGTTTCTGCAAAATTATATTGAAATTGGTTCAATGGTTTCTGACAAGAAGATTTTTTAAGTTTTCTATATAGATATATAGGGAAAATAAGCCCCGCCCCCTGGCTGCCATGTCTTTTGACAAATCCAAATGGCTTGAACAGTCTTGGTAGAGGATCACCAAAGGAACATTTCTACAAAATTATATGAAAATCGGTCCAGTGGTTTCTGACAAAAAGAGTTTTAAAGTTTTCTATATAGATATATAGGGAAAATAAGCCCCGCCCCCTGGCGGCCATGTTTTTTGACGAATCCAAATGGCTTGAACAATCTTGGTAGAGGATCACTAAAAGAATGTTTCTGCAAAATTATATGGAAATCGGTCCAGTGGTTTCTGACAAGAAGATTTTTAAAGTTTTCTATATAGATATACAGGGAAAATAAGCCCCGCCCCCTGGCGGCCATGTTTTTTGACGAGTCCAAATACTTTGAATAATCTTAGTAGAGGATCACCAAAGGAACATTTCTGCAAAATTATATTGAAATCAGTTCAGTGGTTTCTGACAAGAAGATTTTTAAAGTTTTTAGTTAAAAAATCTATTTTTAGCTCCTGTGACCTAGATATGCAATGGACCCGAGCCATTTGAATAACTTTGAAAGAGGACCAACCAAGGATCAATCCTGTGAAGTTTGGTCAAATTCCAATCCGTGATTTAGGAGGAGATGTTGTTTAAAGATTGTGAACAGATGGATGGATGGACAGACGGACGACGACGATGACGACGACTACGACGGACGGTGAGTGATCACAATAGCTCACCTTGAGCCTTCTGCTCAGGTGAGCTAAAAATTGGCCCAGGTGTTTCAGAGGAGAAGTCTTTCAAACATGTTTACGGACAACGGACGGATGGCCGGATGACGAACAGTGTGATCGCGATAACTCACCCCCGAGCCTTTGGCTCAGGTGAGCTAAAAACTTTGGCTCAGGTGAGCTAAAAACCAATACTTTTAGGTTGAAAAAAGTGCCTTATCTGTAACTATGAAAGAGTATAAAGACCCTTTTAGGAGTAAACAATGGTAGCACAGCTGCTATCACAAGCTAGAAGGGACTTAAGCTCATTCTTGCAGTTTCTGAAGATTATATCATGTGCAAAGTATGACTGGGGCCTTTTCCCTCCATTCATACATTTTGCAGGATCTAATGATTCTCTGACAGAGAAGGTCCCGCTCAAACTGCACAGATACACAGGCTAACCTTGGCCTTCCCTGTCTGCATATGCCCGAAGATACTTTTTTCACATAGCACAAACCATTTTACTGCTGCCACATGGCACTAACACCTGTTGCAGTAAAGTCAAATAATTTCTGTTAAAAGTTTACAGGACCAAACTTTTTGGTTCGAGTTATCAGGAATTTGAAATTTCATGTGTCAAACTTTATACATATAAATTCCATGTTGACTCTGATAGGACTCCAGACAGGAGGGGGTGTCAGGTAAATATTTTTCTTATTTCTTCACAAAAACATTGTAGAGATGCTTCGAAAGAGTACCCACAACATGCTTTTTGTGGCGAAATAAAAAAATATTGATACCTTTTGGTTGAAAAAAAAAAAGTGCTTTATCTGAAGCTATCCATATATGCATTATCAGAATGTGAAAAGTCAAGTTCAAACTGTATATTATATATACTGGTAAACATAAAGACATATAGGGACCTAGTTTGTTGGAACATTATATACTGGGATATTGGAACCTTAATGGTCCAGTGGTCCAGTGATCAAAGAAATGTTCCTGTATATATATATATATATATATATATATATATATATATATATATATATATATATATATATATATATATATATATATATATATATATATATATATATATATATTCACAAGCTACTTACCTGAAGGTCTTTTTACAAAGAATATGATAGCATCTGATATTACAGCTATCACTGTTATCACTGCAATTGGTACACCTAAACACAGGCCTGCATTACAGTCTTTATCTGAAATGATAGTAAATAAGTTAAGTTTCAGCTTTGTGTTTGTGTTGTGATTTTATGGCCCAGTCAACCCAATGTGGTCATGTCAAGTGCGGTCAGTTTACCTAACCACATGTTTACTGGGCAGGCTTAGTCCTCTAAGCTGTTAACCAGTATTGTGCACATTTTTTCACCAGAAACTGACAACTGCCCTTCTTGAATCAGCGGAAGGGAGAGAATGACCGTAGAAAATATTTCATGAGCAATCTCCACGAAAGAATGTTGCCGACCTTGGAGGGGGTTCAACTCGCGACCTCCTGGTCTCCAGTTGGAGAGCTTAAGTTTCAGCTTGGAGATAATAATATTATTTATATTAATTAACTCTTAAAGTGCAAAACGAAGCTGTAGCAGTCAACATTCTAAACAATATTATTTTTCTTAACACTTAAAGAGCTAAGCAAAATTGTAGCAGGCAATATTCTCAACAATACCTTTTTTCTTAACTCTTATAGTAAAAATTGAAACAGATGACATTCTTAACAATATTATTTTTGTTAAACCATTAAAGCACTAAGCAAAATTGTAGCAGACCACATCCCAAATCATTTTTATCATTTTTCAGGGAAAATAAGACTAGGTATTTCAAGTGAATCATTTGCTTTGCTAGGTAGATCCTAACTAGGCCTACACACATGCATATGCTCTCATTAGCTACACAGATGGACATGCTCTCACTAGCCATACATAAACAGACATGTCATCACTAGCCTTACACAGATGGATAGGCCCTTACTAGTCCTACCCATACAGACAGGCTCTTACTAGCCATACAGACAGATGGGCCTCAATAGCCCTATATATGCTGACTAGCCCAACCTGGATGGACAGGTCTTCACTAGCACTACACTTAGGGACAGGTCCTCACTACAGATGGCTGATTGATTGAGCTAGATTTAATGACACGTCGACCCTTGTGGGTCATTTTATGTTGTCTCCCAGAGAAAGGGAGGAAAGAGATAGGAGATGAAAGAGAGGGACAAGGAAGAAAGAGGAACAGGAATGAAAGTGAAGAAATAGAAGAAACTAGTAGTGTATCAGTATGACATAGATGCCCCTGCCCAGACAGGTGTTTTGCACACAGGCATTTTGCAAAAAATGAAGTTGAAAAAAGGGCCCTAACTCTAATAATAATTGGCAGATTTTACCCTAAATCGAACTTGACCATATTTTATGATTATATACCTGTGTATAAAATATGAATCCAATACACCAATCAATCTTTTTAAAAAGAAAACATTTTTTGAAGGTGAAAAAGGGCCATAACTCCCATAATAATGGGTTGATTTTACCCTAAATCGAACTTGACCTCTATTTCATGATTATATACCTGTGTGTTAAATATGAATTCAATACACTAATGTTTTCAAAAGATATCAAACTGAAACTATTTTTCAACATTGAAAAAGGGCTGTAACTCCAAAACTAATTGGTGAATTTTACCCTACATCGAACTTGACCTATACTTTATAATTATATGCTTGTGTATAAAATATGAATCCAATTCACTAATCTTTTCAAACTTTATGGAAAAGAAACCATTTTTCAAAGTTGAAAAAGGGCCATAACTCCCAAAATAATTGATGGATTTTACTCTAAATCGAAATTGACCAACAGTTTATGATTATATACCTGTGTAATAAATTTCAATCCAATATACTAATTTTTTCAAAAGATATCGAATGGAAACCATTTTTCATCTATTTTTAAACATTGAAAAAAGGCTGTAACTCCAAAACTAATTTGTGAATTTTACCCTACATCGAATTTGACCTATATTTTATAATTATGTGCTTGTGTATAAAATATGAATCCGATACACTAACCTTTTCAAAAGTTATGGACCGGAAACCATTTTTCAAAGTAAAAAAAGGGCCATAACTCCCAAACTAGTAAGTGGAATTTACTCTAAATCAACCTACATTTTATGATTATATACCAGTGTATAAAATTTCAATCCAATATACCAATCCTTTCTAAAGATATTGCAAGGAAACCATTTTTCAAAATTGAAAATTTTTCAAAGTTGAAAAAGGCCATAACTCACAAAATAATTGATGGATTTTACCCTAAATCAAACTTGACCTACGTTTTATGATTATATACCTGTGTATAAAGTTTCAATCTAATACACTAAACCATTTGTGTTACATACAGGATGGACGGATGGGACG